>CM067544.1:25228333-27696666 GCA_034509755.1 Anisodus tanguticus | reverse complement strand
TTATGTTGTATAATTACCATAATTGTAGAATTCTTGTACAAGTAGAACTAGGATATTAAAAGTTTAATAGGAATATAATTTTTCATATTTGGATATTGTAACTTGTATATATATACCTATTCATTCAATAAGAATAATCAACGGATTAATTCTTTCCATATAAAATAAGCCTTTTATTTTTAAAAAGAGGTCAATCAATCATTCTTTTTCCTTCTCCCTCAAGTTCTAATTATGAGGATTTTATTTGGGAATTTCAAACTAATTTTAAGAAGTAATTAAAACTTATTCTAAACCTCGTTTGTTCAAAAGCATGATTTTTCAAACTTAAACCATTTTTTCATTTTTTATCTTAAGAGAAAAACATATTAGAAGAAAGATCTTTTTTGTGAAATAAAATCAAATCATCATTCTTAAAGCTTTCAAATCATTTAAAATTTAACTAAAAGAAAAAGTAGTTTAGAAGCATATGTAATACGATAGCCGAAATAGTAAAAGGTGAAAAAGGTGAAGCATCTTCTAGCTATTTCTATTTGTTTCCAATGTATTTTATTCATTTATTCTCTTATCTTTGCTAATCTCTGGGTAATCTTTCTGTACCTATCATTATAGTACATACTTTCAGTTTCATTAATCGTAGAAGTTATAATTAGTTTGTGTCTAGTATACTCTTCGCATTGTATCCAGTATTCTCTTTCTCTTATCAGTTCTCTTTTCTGTCTTTCTAATGTATTCATCTTACTCAGAGCTATCTTCACTTTCTGATTGTTGATTAATATAACTTACTCTTTCTCCCGATTCTTCATCTGTTTCACTAACATAAAAGTCTTCATAATCATACCATTTATTAGTATCTTCTTTAATCTGTTGTAAACTCATTATAAACTCGTTCGTATTTATGTATTTTACTCCCGCTTTCTTTAGCTTTGGGCACTTGTTTGCATAGTGTCCTTTCTCATTGCAATTCCAAAGCATTTACATTCTTTAACCTTTTCTTCTTTAGTCTTGGTTTTATCTCGCTTCTATAGGGTTTAAATTTCTTCTTCTTCTAAACTTTCTTTTATATCTGAATCTATTCCTTGTATCTTGGTTATTTCTATATCTTTTAAACCTCTTTTTCTTATAAGGTTTATAATAAGATCTTTTCTTATACTTTTTATATTTATATTTCTTGTCTCTATGGTCTCCGTCATACTTATCCCTGTATTTTTTATGCTTTTTATGTTTTCTATACTTCTTTTCTTTCCTTTCATCCGAATATTAATCTTCTTTCTGTAAATCCACATATCTCTCTTAATCCTATTTTCTTATCTTTTTTAATCTTTTGCTGTAATCTATATTCTTCGCATTTTCTCATTAGATATGCTCTTAAGACGCGTATTCTTTCTCCTAGGGTGTTTTCCTTAGGTTCTAACTGTACGCATTCTTTTGATATCTCGACGTTATATGGTATAGGCAAATGATCATAATATAGTTGTTGATAAATTATTCCTTCTTCTTCGGTAAAAATCTAGCTTCATAAAAGAATTTACTAAAGCTAATCGTGTATTACGGCAATTTGTTAATCTTACAACATCTCATATTATTCGGAGTTCATAATAATCTCTCGTTTTCCTTTTCGCTAATAGATTTTCTCGTGCTACTAACCATTTTTCGCCTAAGAATTCTCTTTTTAACAGTAAATCAAAAATCATTAACATTGATTTCCAATCGTTGCATGGCTTAAAACTTCTCCTCTTAGTGATATGCTATTGATTCTATCCAATATCTTTGCTTTTCCGATTAATGTCTTAGATATTAAATCATACATGTAATCTAGGTTTTCGTCCGAGTGCTATTCATTAATGCTATATACATTCCTAAATTCCGATCTGTAATTCTTCTTCCTATTTCCCGTTCATCATATACATTGTCTAATTCTAGAAAATATCCGTTATAATTTACTCCTTGGGTCATTGATCCTACAAACTCTTTAAATTCTCGCTTGCTGTCCTATAGGTATATGATCCGGTAATCTTGTAGTCCTTCTATTTATGACTTCTAGATTAGGGTCTATTAAGTCTTCTTCCGGATAATCATCGCATCTTCATTAATTATATTTTTCGATTCAATTTCCATTTCTATTTGTCCATTGTAATCATCTTCTACATCACTATCTCGGTTCTTCTTCTATTATTGCATTTACTCTTTTTTCCGTGGTGTAAAGCTTCTAATATTTGGTTATTTTCTTTTATTATTTCGTGTCTTTGGAGTTTTCTTCTTCTATGAATTCTACTACTTGTAATTCTTGGTTTGGGTTGTTCATTATTATCCGTACTCTTTGCTACTCGAGTCATCTCATCACTTAATCTTATCTTTCGTACTTTTTTCTTTTTATTTTTTAATTCTGCTAATTGTTCTCTCAGGATTTGTATTTCTTCTCTGAGTTCTAATACTTCTTGTTTCACTTCTTTTAATTCTTCCTTTGTCTCTCTTAGTTCTACTTTTGTTTCTTTTAGAAGAGTATTCGTATTCTTATGCTTTCTTTTATACTTTTTGTATTTGTCATACCATTCTGCATTATCGCTTGATTTTAAATTTAAATTTTCTAGTTTTAATTCACTAATATGTCGTTCTTGTTTATCCAATCTTAGATTTAGGTATTCATAAGTCGTTTTTTCTGTTTCCTTCACGGACATCTTTACTTCTTTAAGTTTTTCTTCCTTTATAGGTTTTGATCTTATAGGCTCGTATTTATGTCTTTCCTTTTCTATGATCTCTTTACCGTGAGTTTTTAAAAACGTAATCGCACTTGGCTCCATTAGAATTTTCCTTCCTTATTCGGTTTGCTATTCCGTCTAAGATTTCTATTACTTCTTTTGATAATCTAGGCTTTATTTTACTGATATCTACCATTATCGGTATTTTACTTCTTCTCCAAGCATCTATTGGTACTATCTCTGGTTTATGCGTAGTTGTTTTTGCTATAGTTGTTTCCTTGCTCGTACTTGCTTCTTCACTAGGTTCTTTTTGTTTACCTTTGCTTTTTTCTTCTAATAACATATTCAATTTTTCTAATATTAATTTAAACATTGGTATTTCTGATACATTCCATAAGTTAGTTAATTCTTCTCTAATCATTTGTTGAGTTTTATTCTGATTATCTTTTACTTCATCCATTAGTAATAATATACTTTTCATTTTTTCTTTTAATATAATCTCTTCCCATAACGCATTTATTTTTTCGTTATTACTCATAATCAGGATTGTTTATTCGTTTCTTCCATCCGTTACCTACGTCTATCCATATCTTACTAAACTTTTCGCATTGTTTTTCCAGCTGCTCTATGTCTTTTTCTAATTTCATTTCTTTGGCGCTGTACTCTAGGTATTTTAGTTGGCTGAATATTTCTCCTGACAAAGCCGTCTTTATAGTCTTTAATTTCTGTTTCTTCTTTATTATTTTTAACTGTATGTTCATATTTTATTGATAAATCTGGTTTTACCTTGATCATTAATTTCTATTCCGTTATTGTTTATCTTATAACTAATCATAGATAAAAAATCACTTCCTAATAATAATTCATTTAAGCTATAATATTCTATTACTCCAATATTAATCTTATATTCTAAGTCTTGGATCTTAAATCTTAAATTTACACTTTTAGTGATTATTATTTCTCTTTCATTTTCTGGGTAATTATAATTCTGTGGTTCTATTATACTGCACTCGTTTTCATTAATCTTGTTTATATGTATAAAACTTTTAATTGCTCTAGTATTTATTTCTGCTATTCCATCCATAGTAATCATATTTTTGAATATTATAACTTTGATTTTTAATCTATTACTATCTACGTTTATTAAGTCGATAGTTCTAGGTTCTAGTCTGGGTAAACTATGTAATGATTCTCTAGTTATGCTTAGTCTTGATCCATCTATTCTTGGAATTAGTCTTTTTGACGGTGTCATTGTTCTAGTTTTAAAATCCATGAATATTTCTTCTGGTATAGTAATCTTAGAGTTTTCCTTATGCTCTATCTTCTCAAGTATTTCTTTATACATTCTTGGTACTATTATATAAGGGTGGCCAGTGGGCCGGGCTCGGGTCCGGCGGGCCGGTCCGGCGGGGTCGGGGTCGGGGCGGGACGATCCGGGGGGTCGGGATCGGGCCTAGCGGGGTCGGGTCGGGCGGGACTGCTCCGGTCCGTCCCGATCCCGATCCCGTCGGTATCGGGGCGGGGCGGGGTCGGGGCGGGCTCGGGTCGGGGCGGGGTCGGGGCGGGCTCGGGTCGGGGCGGGGCGGGCTCGGGTTTTCCTTTTTTTTTTTTTTTTTTTAAATAACATATGTATAAAAAAAAACTCAATAAATAAAACAAGATAGTGTAATAAAAACATCCCAAGGTTGTTTTTGTGCCTCTTATATTATTTAATAGACATATGATTTTTTTGTAATACAAATACAATTGTCTAAAATCTAAATTGCAACTTTATGGTGTTGTCCAAAAGTTGCAAATTACATAATAAAATTGCAATTAAAAAAATTACATTTTCAAAAAAATCAGTTCTAATTGCTTGATGATTTCATGTGGTTCTTCGGTTGGAATAGGTATTTGTTGGTCAAATTGATCCACGTCGCTTCCACTACCTTCGGTTAAGATTTCGTTGTAGTTTTCATCATCTTCTTCGTTGATCTCCGGTTGACCGCACCTTCTCCGCTCCGCTCGTATCCAATCTCCGAATAATCCGCAATTTCCAAGTCGTCTCCCGCCAATGAGTGTCTCGTGGTCTCCTATTTGATATCCGCTCGCGAAAAAGCGCTTTCCGACGCAGTTGACGACGCTTGAATGTTCAAAACATCTCGAGCCATCATTGAAAGTGTCGGAAAGGTCTTCTCATTCCCCTCCAAGTATTTCAGCAAGTCTTCTTGTCCATCTTCATTGATAACTTCTTGATACGGTACAGAACCCCGCAAAACAAAAATATCCAACTCGCTAATTTGGTTAGTAGAGGTACGGCCGCACATTCTATTTTCGAGGCTTTCAATACTAGCCGCAGAAACAACATGTCTTTTGTGAGGTTGTGTTGAAGATGAAGAAGATGGTATGGTAGCCGGTACGTTACTAGCATTTTCTTGTTGATAAAATCTATATATATTTTTGCGGTGGTGTTCTACGCTATTCAACACTTCTTCTTTAGTTTGTTCAATAGGTGGTGGGTGATTTAGATTTTTGGGACTTGGAGGTGGTAGTACTTCTATACAATCGTAAATAGTTTCAATTAGTGATTTAATACGAGTCTATTTTAATAGTAGGATTTAATACAGAACCAATAATATAAATAGAAGGAATAGGAATAAAATATTTTTTTATTTTGACAAACATTTTTTTAATATTTTGCCTTATAAGTTTTGGTTTTTCCATATATTCACTAAGTAATAAAAATATTAGAGTTATATAAAATAACATAGTTGAAATAGTAGGATAATATATACCGGAAAATTCTTTTGTTGCTTGAAAAAATTTCTCTAAAAATACAATAAGTTCGGAAATTTTTTCCCAATCACTATCTAAAATCATATCATTTGGCTTTTTATTATGAGAGTTAAAAAATAAAGTTATAGGTAATTTATAGTCATAAGCAACAAGTAGTTGCTCGTATAAAGAATTCCACCTAGTGGATACTTCTTGTGGAATTCTTCTAAAAGGTAGTCCACAATCATGACAAATTTTTTTATATTCTTTTCTACGTTGTACTTTATTACTTTTAAAAATAAAGTTTATAGCAAATTGTATTTTACTAAGAATGTCTTCAAAAAGTGATAGACCATCCTTTACAATTAAGTTATATATATGGCACGCGCATTTTATATGAAAATGGTCCGGAAAAGATGGAGCTAAACTATTTTTTAACATTGTAATTGCGTAATTGTTATTAGAAGCGTTATCTAATGTAATAGTCATAATTTTATCGGTAATTCCGTAATAATCGCACACTTGATAAATATTTTCTGCAATAAAAGTACCAAAGTGTGCCTATCATCTATATATCTATACGCTAAAATACGTTTTTGCATAGACCATTTATAATCTATCCAATGACAAGTTACGGTTAAATAATCATGGCCGTTAGTACTACGACCTATATCGTACGTGATAGATACTTTGCCATTAAAATGATATAATGAAAAACGTAAATATTGTTGATATTCATGCGCAAATTTAAATACATCTCTCTTAACAGTTGACCTAGGAAAACCGTTAAAAGCAGGATTATATATATCTCTAATGTAATGAATAAAACCGGGAGATGAAGGAAATGAAAAAGGCAAACCCTCCACAAGCAACTAATTTTGATATTGCTTCCCTATCTCTATGTTTGTTGTATTTAGAGCCTACAATTCCCCCCGTCATAGGGTTAATTTGACCCTGTGTACTTGGTCCGGGACAGTATCGTATGTGAACCTTGTCCCGATGGAGCGGCCGTTTGCGCACCCGGTTTTGAAGCCTCGGTATTGGGCATACCTAGCTGGATGAGCACTTACTACATGTCTAATTAAACCCCCCGTCCCACCGTGACCTTTTCAGTTTTAAATTTTAAAACATTTTTACAAATTTTACATATGGCTACTTGATTCTCTACGTCCCTATCAAAAAATGTCCATGCATCGATTTTAATGGTCGTTTTTTGGACCTCGTCTCATACTAGGGGGAATAGGAGGTATTTCAGTTGAAGGTGCACTAGTGGGCGTGTTGTCATCAATATTAGTGGGTGTATCGTCTAGATCATCGTCTAAATTAAAGTCTTCTTGAGTTCCGTAAAATAACTCCTCGTCTAAATCTAATGGTATTGTAGGAAAATGTTGAGTATCAACAAAATCATCCGTGTAGGAATAAGATGACTAGAAGAAGTACCCTTGCCCCGATTGCCCCTACTAGAAGAAGTCTTACCCTTACCCTTAAACATACCTCTAATTCCTTCCATTTTAATTATATGCTAACAAATAATTAAAGTAAATGAAATTAAGTGCGCTAAATAAAATAAACGGAGACAATAATAATTTAATGAAGGAACGAATGTACCAAACGCCGACGTAACGTCGACGTGTAATCGAGAGGTTGAAAATTGAAACTTTGCTCGATGGAAGATCCTCAAGCTAGTTGCCAACTTCACTCCCAATTCCCAAATGAATTAATAAAATTGAATATTTAGCAAACAATGTAGAGAGATATATTGAGAAATTAGAGAGATTGTAGGAAGATTTGTGAGAAAGATGAAGAGAAAATGAGTTATTTATAGTTGAAAAATTGGGTTAAAGTGTAAATATAATAACTTATGGGTTAAAAATAAATATTAAGGGGTAGGGGGGTTGGGGGGGGGGGGGGGGCCTAAAATGGCCGTTGGCCAACGGCCATAATCTAAAATGGCCGTTGGTGCAACGGCTATTTTTGCAAAGGTAAGGTCGGGGTCGGGGTCGGGGTCGGGACGGGCTCGGGGCGGGCTCGGGTCCGGCGGGCCCGGGGCGGGCTCGGGTCCGGCGGGACGAGACATCGTCCCGTCCCGAGTTCGAGTCCCGCCCCGTTAATTTTTTTTTTTTTTTTTTTTTTTTTTAGAGCGGGGTCGGGTCGGGACCGGGCGGGGTCGGGACGGGGTCGGGCCGGGGTCGGGTCGTCCCGGCCCACCGGCCAGCCCTACTATTATATTCATTTCATGTTGTTTTCTTATATGATGGTTCCTGTTAAAGCGTATATCATTTTAGTCTCTATACTCATTACTTTGCTTCCTGGTGGCATTTCTATTCCATCTAATTTATAATATAACGTTAAAGCTAAATCTTTATGTTCGTCTTTTAGCGATACACTAAAGTCCGGTTGTATAGTAAATTTTAACTTCTGATATATTAAATTTCCTTTAATTACTGATATTAATGCATCTTGCAAATTTCCTAGTATTCTGTCATCTAATACATATATCTGTATGGGTGTATCAATGTTCTTTTGAAAGAATGCTTTTATCGTGAACTCTACTCCTCCAAAGTAAATATTTCTATATTTCTTCGCTTCTTTAGTCGATAGTTTGGCTAATTCTCTTTTTATTACTTCATCACTTATTAAATTAATCTTAGTTTTTCCATTTGTACTCGTTGTATCAATTATATTTTCATGTTTATGGGCGATATATCTTATTTCCTTTATAATCTCTTTTAATTCTCTAATTTTATTTTCATTTTTTATCTGATCTTCTAATTTCTGTTTTTTAATCTTTTCGATTTCATCTTCTATTCTTTCTAACTGTACCTTCTGTTCTTGTTGTTTTGTTAATCTACTTTCATCCATAGTACTTATCGAGAATTGAATAAAAAGACTATTTTTGATGGATACTTTCTACCCTATAAAAGAAATCTCATTAACTGATTAGGAAATAAAAAATGGTTCAGCAAATTCGACTGTAAAAGTGGATTTTGGCAGATTAAATTAACTAATGAATCTAAACCTTTAACAGCATTCAGCGCCCCTCAAGGACATTATAAATGGAATGTATTACCAATGGGATTAAAAAATGCACCGCAAATCTTTCAAAGAAGAATGGATCAAGTGTTTAGAAAGCTTGCAGACTTTTGTATCATATATGTTGATGATATATTAGTTTACAGCAGCAGCTTAGAAGATCATATTAAACATATAGAGCAATTCATTGAAATGATTAACCAACATGGAATACTTCTATCAGAAAAGAAATCAGAAATATTCAAGAATACTATTGAATTCCTAGGCTACATTGTGGATAGCGAAGGAATACAATTACAGGAACATGTGGTAACAAAGATTAAAAACTTCAAAGAACGATTAGAGAACAAAAGAGAAGTGCAGCAGTTTCTTGGAGTAATCAATTATGCAGCAGATCATATAAAAGATCTACCATATTTGAGAAAGCCACTGCAGGATTTGATTAAAAAGGATGTGACCTTTGAATGGAAAGAAGAGCACACCCAGGCGATTAACAAGATTAAGGATAAGGTAAAGTCATTACCAAAACACAGAGTACCAACTGATCAAGACCAATTAGAACTCTTTACAGATGCTAGTGACATAGGATGGGGAGCAGTCCTAATAGCATATGATAAAGAAGATGTTGATAAAGAAAAAATGTTAATTTGTGGATACGGAGGAGGAACATGGAAACCAAATGAAAAGAATTATCACATAAATGAAAAAGAATTATTGGCAGTAAAATTTGGAATTAAAAGATTTCATTACCATTTACTACCAGTAAAGTTTATTGTTAGAACTGATAATACCCAGGTGAAGGCGTTTATCACAAACAGAATAGATCCATTACCAGAACTGAATAAAAGGAGAAAATGGCAATCATTCTTTTGTTGTTATGATTTTATTGTTAAGAATATATCTGGAACTAAAAATGTTTTAGCTGATTTTCTTAGCAGATATAATGTCAATTAACAGCGAAGACTTTGAAGACTACATAGCCAAGGCTATGGAACAGATTATTCATACCAATGAAACAATGATTACAAGATTACAGGAAAATACCCAGAGTATCAAACAGCTGACAGAAGCCATAAAAGACTTCTCAAAACTAAAAATCCTACAGAGTGAAGAAAAGCAAAAGAAGCCAACTACTATATCACCACCACAGCAAAAAACCTTTCAACCATTCTTGTCAAGATTAGCAACCATGCCATCAAGCAATACCCTCAACATCGGCAGCGGTATCCATGGCAGACACACTGAAATACAGACCAGAAGTGATTAGTGCTTATGAAAAAATTAATAAATTTTATGATTATAAGACTAACGCTGATATTGTACGCAGTGCCAAGCTGAGTAAATATCCGAGGTTTATTTGCAGTGAAAAGGCGAATCCTACTATCGTGGAGAGATTATTCACATATGGATTCATTGACAAGATTATCAATGATGATAAGATGCTTAACCTTACAAAATTACCATAGATTATCAGCCAATCAACGAAGCTAATGATGGAATCCTTCGGAAGAGGAATCTATGGGATACAAATCCTAGATGCTTCAACAGATTTAAAGGGTAAGCCAATCGTCATATGTCAAATATTTAAAACAGGAAGGAATAACACCATTAACGAGGATGACAAAAATTTGAATATGAAAATTCCCTGTACATTGGAGAAGTTCCAAAACTGGATTAGTGAAAAAAAAGTATTTGGACTATTGACGTTAAAGTCAAGAATAGAGGACATGCTAAGAAATCGGAAGGCATCCGTAATTGGGACTTCCAAGGGCGGAGATGTAGAAGAAATAATGACCTTATATTATGACAATGATATAGAGGTTAAAGAGACTACTGAGCTAACATTGTTGTTAGACAAGATTACCAATCTGAAGCATACACATGCCGAAGAGACTATCCGTCATTACAAGATTATGTCGAACTAAAGAAAAGACCAGTGATTACAACAGCGACGGCATCAACGTCTACTGTAAGTATGAAAAAAGAACAGAGTCCTGATCCTTTTGAATAAGGAGGGAATTTTGATTATTTTTGCAGGAATAATGTAATCCCTGGAGAAAGGCCTTATGGCCTGAAAAGATTATGGCTTCACAGCCCAAATGATTATCACACTGGTAACCCAGGAAAAGAGATCCACAGTGATCCAAAAGAATATGGCCCAACATAGTGTTTTATACTATGGTAAAGCCCAAAAGATTATAAAACTGGTGATCCAGGAAAAGAGGTCCATAGCGACCCAACAGATTATGGCCCAACGTAGTGTTTCATACTACGGTAAAGCCCAAAAAGATTATGACCTTATGGTCCAAAGATTAATGTCTCACGACCCAAAACTGATTAAATACTGTTAACTCAGAAAACCCAAAAGAATATGGTTTAACATAGTTTAAACTATGTAAAAGCCCAAACAAAAGAGGCCTTAGTGCCCAAAATTGATTATGGCCTTACGGCCCAATGATTAAACTTGAAAGTTACGAAATATCCCAAACAGATATTTTCAGAATAGCAAACGGACAGCTGGAAAGTGTTAAAACAGGACAGCAGCCCGACAAAACAATGACATTTCTCACGAAAGTCATGCCAGATTATGACAGCTGAACATAGCGCCGGATAAAGCCGAAAGCAGAATGGACAGCTGAAAGATTAACCAAATACGGACAAAATGGCTTTACAAAAAGGAGAAGACAAGGAACTATTGCCTTTACGACTTTTTGAAAAACGGAAGAGAAGAAGACAAAATAACTTTGCGGAAAGTAGCAGACAAGGCACTATAGATACTGTAGCCTTTATGACTTTTTGAAAAAGTAGTTTGTCTAGGACTATTTGAATACTGTTTAGAACTATTCGAGTACTGTTTACTTTATGACTTTTGAAAAAAGTACTGTTTACTTTTGAAAAAGTTCTGAATAGTGACTAGACGAGGTTATCTATATAAGGAGCCTCTTGTAAAAGGGAAAGGGAGTCGAAAATTCTGAATACAAAAATTCTTAAACAACACTCTCAATGTTTAGCTAAAGCACCCTTTAGTCTATAATCCGATATCACAGAAGAACATCACAAGAATAATTGAATATCATCCAAAGAACAAACTTAAGATTAATCTTATATTAACTAAGAGTATTATAAGAACACAGATTATATACTTTGATAATTTATGATTAGAACCATATCGGTAGAAGCACAACACCGGCGAAAAGACGATCGAGAGGATACCGTAATCGAACTCCCGTGCGAAAGAAGTACCCGCGGCGGAAGGCAAAGGGGAAAATAGCCGAAATAGTAAAAGGTGAAGCATCTTCAATTAATCCAAATTAAAGTCACAAAAGTTGATCCTATTCATTTAAGGATGTAAAAAAAAAAAAAAAAAAAAAAATTGTAACCAAGTAATTTCAATTAACTTCTATCATAGGATTCCAATAATATGAATGTTTTACAATATCACAAACAAATAATATGGAAATAACTAAACAAAATAAAGCGGGCTGGTGGGTGTACCGGCCCACCAGTGTTCCACGTAAAAAGAGAAAAATCTATTGTCCAAGCCATTTGCACTCATGCTTGGGCCTTCTTCAGCTTTCGGACTCGATAATATTAAGTGATTTGAGCCTCAGGCCCAACAAGTTCAATAGTAGCACGAGAATGAGGAAGTGTGGGCCCATCGACCCACGATCATGCGAGGAAGAAAGGTGAAAAACAAAGAGGGGAGTTAGAAAAGTATCCAATAACTTATCATGAAGGGTAATATAATTAAAGGAAATTAAACACGCTGCCTACCTATATACATTGTCTACAATTTCACATGAGTGTATAAATAAAAACAGCGAAAAAGGAAAAGCCCAAAAGCACAGTCCATGCTATCGAAAATATGGGCCTCGTCTCCAATGAAAGGAAAAAGGAACATGCCCAGACAAATCACTTTCAAATTTCTAAAGAAAAAGAAATAGACAGGCCCAATTGAACCAATCCCAAATTTATCAATAAACCCACATTTAGCACTCATTTTAACATATAGGAGGCTGATATACATGCAATACACACAAGAGGAGAGAAAGATTTGTACATTTTGACTACAGTCAGCACAACAAACTAGGCATACATGGCCAGGTTTAACCTCAATCATAGAGCAAAGTAAACTTGAACAAACACTGAATTCAAATAGAAGGGAAAGAACCCCGAAGGGGTGAACGAGCGTTGCGGTAACGAGCCGTAAGAAAGATGAGCAAATAGGATAATGACACCTACACGCCTCTATACCCAACCCAATAGACTTGTATCCATATCCATGTTTCAAACTCAATAAGCACATACAAACAATGTAGACACATAAAAGAAAGCTATATGCAAATCTGGCAGATGACATGTATTCCACTGGAATATTACTCAGAGAATCAGACCGGCAAGCATGAACACTTCAATAGACAGGTTCAGATATAGTGCATGAAGGAGAAAACATGGGGTATACCTTCCATTTAAATTTAGGCCATTTGCAGGACAAAACAAACTCACATGAAATAGTTTAAGAGATAGAAACAAACACAATATGTACCCTAATAGATGGTGTTCATAAATCACTTCAAATAAAAAGCTAAGACCTCTTTATTCCTAAGGATATCTACCCAAATCATGTCCAAAAGGAAAAGACTATCCACCAGATTATGTTCCATATATGTTGTCTATGTGATCATGATTTAGGAGCTAAGACATGATGCAGCTAAGAGCTAAGACTTAATAGAGAGTGAACTGGTTTAGTAAATGCAAAACACTAATGCAAATGTCATCCCGGATAGTTCAACAGACAGGTATGGCACATGATGACTCAGGAGACTTTCATGTCAATATGGAGGTATTTTGGTCATGCTAACAGGCAAAGTAAGTAAGCAATCAACTTGGAAAAACATATGTGCATAGAGGGAAGATCAAATAACCAATCAGAGATATATTTCAAGTATGCTAAGTTATCCAGGCCACACCAAACATGCAAGATCCTAAACATGTCATGTACTAGCTAGGATGTCACTCATCAGGTTCAAATGTGCATGTGATAATCCAACAATTATGAGAATAGATCACATACTAAACCATAATTACAAAGATAAACATGTATCTTAACACTAAGATTAACATTTCCCTATTCTATTCACAAATCATAGGAGACATATGGGCAAGTCAGATAAACATGTATCTAAGTCTATAAGCCACTAAGATAAACATGTATCTTAATAGAATAGATCACATACTAAACCATAATTACAAACTCAACATTTAGTTATTACAAGACTTTGGCATTCAAGGGTAAAACTGACAGCAGGCCGGCCATCTATATCACAAACTTCACTTAAACAAGCACTAAACTAGCACACTCATCTCATAAGACTAGACATAGGCATTGACTCAGCATACTTAGACAAAAATGACCAAACTAAGTAAGCAAATATCATAAAATACTTAACTGACCAACATCAGTCCCTTTTAACCAAGCTGAAACTTAGCTAATCATGATCTCTATTTAAAACATGTTAAAACATCTGACTAATCTTAGTTCCCTCTATCATGCATTTGCAGCATACATTACTCAGTTCTGATTTATGAAACTTAGTATATCTAAACATTTGACAGTCAAACCAGTTATTCTAAAAGAAGTAACTTATTTGCCCTAAGCTTAACTAATATCAACATCAAGAGCAGTTGACTTAGACCATATTTTAATTCCTTTTAAACAGGCCCTAATTAATCATCACCTATTACTAAGTGCAGGTCTATGAACACAGAGACATTTCTAAACCTTCATCAACTTAATCATATTAAGCATTATAACCTAACTAAGCTATATTATATCTAAATTAACACATAAATCATATGAAAGCACAACAAATAAAAGAAAAAGAACTGAGCTATATTATATACTTAATGATATTTTGTCAAATAAAATGGCAAAATGGTACTGGAATAGTTTTATAAAATCATTTTTTCCTTGTAAAAATGTATATTTCACTCCGTTCATTACTCATGAACTTCAAACAATTAAATAAAAGTATTGGAAGGTAAATATTAGGTGTCAACAACTTCCCTTCATTGTTCAGGGATGGAGGGACCATCCATGAGCAACGAAATTTGACAAATCTAATTTTTGACCGACCAAATCAAAATGCTTCTCGATTTTTGCGTAATTTTCTAGAATTATGACCGGATCCTAGTTTTCGGGTTTTCTACATATCTCAGGCAATATGATAATTAAGGTCACTTGTAGTTCGACTCGATGAGGGATAAAAGATAAAGCAAAATTTTAAAAATGACTCTTGTTGGAATGTGACTGGTTCTCTGGTATTAAGTCCGTCTACATATCCCCAATTTCGGGAATCAGGTCACTTGTAGTTCGACTCAATTGGACCGAAGAGTCTATCCCTTATATGGAAATACCTCAAAAATAAAATAAAGAAAAACGAGTGTGGTTGAGCGTGGTATGTAGTTGCTTCCGACTCCTGTCCAGAGTGTTTGACTCTCGTGGCACCCTATCTCGACTAGCTGCATAAAAAAAGTTTCACATTTTCTCTGCATGCTTCTGGATCTGGTTTGACCTGCTTGCACTCTCAGCAGCTCCGAACCTATTTTCTATTTACTCAGCAACATTGTGGACTGTGGGAGTGTCATTGTTATACTTGTTGGTCTTGAATTTCTGAGCAAGTGTCCTCTCGACAATTCTTAGCTCATACTTTTTCTCTCGAGTGTGAAGAAATGACTTCCCGTACTTTGTCGTGGATGAATGGCCCTCACGTCATTTTCGTTTGAATTAACAGGCTCTCTCAACATTTTCATTTGAATGAAGGATCTCTTGACAATTTATATGGCCTTCCTAGCATCTTTATTTGAATGAATGGCCCTCTCGGCATTTTTGTTTGAATGACTAGACCTCTCATCATTTCATTTGAATGAATGGCCCTCTCGCAGTTTGTATTTCCCTCTAGGTAGTTTGTATGGCCCTCTCGGCATTTTCATTTGAATGAATGACCCTCTCGGCATTTTGTATGGATGACCCTCTCGGTATTTTTGTTCGAATGACCCTCTCGTCAATTTGTATGAATGGATGGCCCTCTCGGTAGTTTGTATAGACGGATGACCCTCTCACATGCAAATGACAAAAAAGGCCCTCTCAACCAGATCGTCTTTCTTTCGTCCTTTATGTCGGCTATGACCCTCTCAACCTGATTGTCGTTTACTCATTTATTAGATGTGACTCTCTTGGTCTGATTTCCATTTCATCCATTTGTTAGTTGTGGCATTCTCAATCCAATTTCCATTTTATCCATTTGTTGGTTGTGACTCTCTCGATCTGATTGCTATTTCATCCATTTGTTAGATGTGACCCTCTTAGTCCGATTGTAATTTTACTCATTCATATAGCCCTTTTGGTGTTTTCATGGTGCTTTGTCCTTTTATAGCCCTTTCAGCTAGAGTGTGTCGCCCTTGTGGTGAACTATTGCATTAGAGATTCTCCCAGTTTGTTGTTTTCACCCTGTTTTGACATCTTGAATAAATGAGTTAGTGAAATAGGCTATCGTTCTCCTAGTAGCATGTCGGAACCTACATCCATAGAAAAATCTTTAGTTTTAATGAGGTTAGCTCATGTCATGGGTCCTTCCATTCTCCTTTTATCGGATTGTGGTATTCGCTCCACCATGACTTCTGGTTCGGTAGCATGAGGTTTTTGAGTAAAGTAAAAAAATTGAATATTAATTTAAAACATGTTGATCATGAAAGCTAAAAGATCATTTTCCAAAATTCCTATTTTAATGTCATGACATGTGCGTTCAAAGTGAGACTCCTCTCCTAGCTTTGATCTTGTAGAATATTTGAGATCTCAAAAATTTTGCCCTAGTCTGAAGCTTGTACTATCAAATTCTCGCGACGATTTGTGATGAAGGAATTTTTGAGACCCTCTAAAAAATTCTGCCCCAGTTACAAAGTCTCTGTCGGTTGGCATTCTCTAAACCTTGTTGAAATAAATTTTTGAGATCCTCTTAATATTTCCGCCCCAATTGGAGTTGTGATGACGACCTTTCTTTATTGATTCTGAATTTGGGAATTTTCGAGAGCTTCTAAAAAATTCTGCCTTTGTGGCTTCCTAAGGGTTTCTTTGGTTTTCTATTGGCGCGACCAAGCTCAGAGAGCGCCTACATATCATGTCGTAGTAGAAATCAGGTTGAATGTAGTTCGGAATAAACATGATTAGTTTTTTCTGAAAATGTGATCAAGTACAAAATGGACTGCCTACGTATCCTGCCTTGGGGGAAATCAGGTCATTGCGTAGTTCATATTACAAAAAATTGTCATTTGGATTTTTTTCTATTATAAGGAAAAAGACTGAAACCCGAAAGGGTTACTCTACATATCTCTGTAGTAAGATATAGGTCTTGATGTAGCGATAACAAGTAAATAAATGTGATTAAAAATTAAAGGTGTGCATTCACACGTAGTATCTCTTGATTGCGTCCAAATTGATTGCTTTGGGCCACCCTTGGTCGTCCATTTCTGCTAGAATTACTGCTCCTCCAGAGAGTACTTTGTGGACCATCTATGGCCCTTGCCAATTTGGTGAAAACTTTCCTTTGTACTCATCTTGGTTTGGAAACACTCGCTTGAGTACCAGTTATCCTATTTGGAAGATTCAAGCTCTGACCTGTTTGTTGAAGACGCGTGCCATTCTATGCTGGTACAGTTGGTTGTGACATACAACAACCATCCTCTTGTCGTCAATTAAATCCAGTTGCTCATATCTCTTATGGACCCACTCTGTGTTATCCAACTCTATTTCTTAGATAATCTGAAGTGATGGTATCTCGACCTCGGCTGGGATGACTACTTCTGTGCCATAAACGAGCAAGTACTACATGGCCACGGTTGAAGTTCTGGTTGTTGTCCTATACCCAAGCAAAATGTAGGGAAATTGTTCATGTCAACCTTTGTAGTTATCTGTCATCTTTCGTAATATCCTCTTGATATTCTTATTGTCGAATTCTACAACTACGTTCATTTATGGCATGTATGCCATGGAATTCCGATGAGTTATACGGAATTGGTCACATATATCTTTCATCAAGTGACTATTCAAGTTTGCTTCGTTGTTTGTAATTATGGACTTCGGAATGCCAAATCGACATATGATGTTGTTCCTTACAAAATCAGCTATTACCTTCTTGGTCACTGATTTGTGTGAGGTAGCCTCAACCCATTTGGTGAAATAGTAGATGGTGACTAGGATAAAATGATGTCCATTGGATGTTGTCGGCTCAATTGGTCCAATGACGTCTATAGCCCAAGAAATGAACGACCATGGTAAACTCATAGCATTGAGCTCGTTTGGTGGGACTCTGATCAAAACTCCATGTATCTGGCATTGGTGACATCTTTGACAAATCTAGCATAATCGGTCTCCATTATCATCCAGTAGTAACCGGTTCATAAGATCTTCTTTGCCAAGATAAACCCGTTTATGTGAGGTCTTCAAGCCCTGACGTACACTTCTTCCATTAGCTTTATGGTCTCTGTGACATGTACACATTTGAGTAACCCCAGATCTTGTGTCCTTCTACAGAGCATATCTTTGCTCAGAAAGAAACTATTGGCCATTCTTTGAAGGGTTTTCTTCTGATTGCTTGTGGTACCCTCGAGATATTCTTTTTTTTTTAAATAAGCTTTCAAATCAGCATACCATGGCTTGCCATCGGGCTCTGCCTCTACATGAGAACAGTAAGCATGTTCCTCTTTTAAAATCATCTCAAATGGGTTGATGTGACTGCTTTATGGATGTTGTATCATGGAGGCTATAGTAGCGACAACATCTGCGAACTCATTATGTGCCCTTGGGGTGTGTCTGAACATAATCTTCCTGAATCTCTTACTTGATCTTTGGATGAAGTTGACATATGGTAGGATCTTAGCATTCTTTGTCGCCCATTGTCCTTGCACCTGGTGAATCAGAATATCTGAACGCCTATTACCTGAAATTCATTGATGTCTTTGTCGAGCGCTATTTGGAGACCCAAAATGCAAGATTCATATTTTGCCATGTTGTTGGTGCACATGAAAGTGAGCTTAGCGGTCATTGGATAGTGTTGCCCTATTTTTATACTAACACTACTCTGATTCCTGAACCTTGATAATTAACGACACCATCGAAGAACTTTCTCCATCCTGAATAGGGTTCTATTTCACCCTCGTCTATCATGAGTACTTCTTTATTTGGGAAGTACGTTTGGAGGGGCTTTGCAGTGTCATCTATCGGGCTTTCGATGAGAAAGTTGGATAGTGCTTGCCCTTTTCACGACTTTCTGAACTACATACATGATGTCAAATTCACTTAGCAATATTTTCCATTTGGACAACTTTCCCACAGGCAGAGGCTGGTGGAAGATGTATTTCAACGGATCCAGTATGAAGATGAGATGGGTAGTGTAAGATGATAGATAGTGTCTCAGCTTATGGACTATCCACATCAACGCACAACATGTCTTCTATACCAAGGTGTACCGTGCTTCGCAGGAGGTGAACTTCTTGCTCAAATAGTAGATAGCATGTTCTTTCTTCCCCGCCTTATCGTATTGTCCTAACACGCATCCGAAATCTTTGTACGTACTGATAGATACAGTAATATGGGACTTCCTGGCCTCGGAGGGACCAAAATATGAGGATTTGAGAGATACCTTTTGATGGTGTGAAATGCTTTCTGACATTCATTGTTCTTTTTTGTCAGTGCATCTTTCTTTAAGAGATTGAGTATGGGCTCCACGATTACTGTAGACTGAGCTATGAAGCGGCCGATGTAATTCAACCTTCCCAAGAAATTCATGACCTATTTTTTAGTCTGCGGAGGGGGCAAGTCCTATATAGCCTTATATTTTTATGGATCCAGCTCTATGCCCCTATGGTTGACTATAAACCCGAACAGTTTTCCAGTTGGTACCCCAATTGCACACTTGGTGGGGTTTAACTTTAGATTGAATTTTCAGATCATATCAAGCAACTTCCACAAGTGAATGATATGATCGAAACTTTCCTTTTATTTGATGATGATAGCGTCTACGTATACTTCAATTTTCTTGTGGATCATGTTGTGAAAGATGGTTGTGATGACTCTCATATAAGTGGCATACCTAACGACATTACCCAGTAATGATACACTCCTTATGGTGTGATGGAAGTCGTCTTCTCTGTATTTTCTTTTTCCATTAGGATATGATGGTAACCGGTGAAACAATTGACGATTGACTGCAACTCGTGATTGGTGCAGTTATCAATGAGGATATGAATATTCGAGAGTGGGAAATTATCTTTAGGACTGGCTTTATTAAGATCCCGATAGTCCATACAGATTCGGATCTTCCCGTCTTTTTTCGGTACTGGCACAATGTTGGCTAACTATATGGGATACGAGGTTACCTATACCACTCTTGACTCAATCTATTTTTCGACGTCCTCTTTAATTTACATGCTCAACTCAGGCTTGAACTTTATAGTCTTCTGCTTTACCGACATGAAACCAGGATTGATTGGCAATTTATACGCAATCATATATGTGCTCAAACTGGGAATATTGGTGTATGACCATGCAAAGATGTCTACATACTCCTTCAACAAGTCAATTAATTCTTCTTTCTGAGGTGACCCCTGTTGACACCCAATTTTGTCCCCTCTTTTCCGATTATCTGTTTGCGTTTTAAAATATTCTGACACCTCAAAACAATTTAATATATATATATATATATATATATATATATATATATATATCATTATTATTATTTGTATTTTTTACTATCATTCGCCTTTTAATATCCTAATCATAGTTTTGCCCTAATACTTTATGTTATTTTATTTTCGCAAAACGGCATCACATTTTTTATTTAAATGAAGCATTATGCATTTCGCAAATATTATGTTTTTATTATTATCACATCGTTATTTTTATCTTTATAATTTTCTCTTTTCGCAAAGCATTTTTTTTTATAATAAACTCCCTTTTATATTTTAATCCAAAACATTCTACCCCAACCCACAAAAATCAATCAAACCGTGGCCCAAAACCAATTCCTACCAGCCCAATACCCACTAACCCGTCGGATCTTTCTTCCCTCACGGACGGGGCGGTCAAAAGCGGATGTGACAGCATGGCGACTCTGCTGGGGAATTTCAGGTTTTTAACCATAGCAAATCCATGTTAATTATTATCGCGCTTTATTTTGCTCCTTATTTGATTTAGTGCTTTGAATTATTTCATTTATGAAATTTTGTATACTTAACTGCTTTGATTGCTACTTTCTTTTTCTGCTTTTCTTAAATTGGCATTCCGCTCATATTTCCTCCACTTCGGAAAATTGACACTATCACACATACACGCGAGGTGTGTTTCGCGCACCCGCAAAATTTTCTTTCAAATTTCTAAATTTTAGGAGAGTTGGCGTATGCGCGGGGTGTCCGGACCATCCGGTGGCCGCGTAGCCTTCTCACTCGAGCAATCTGCTCGGGAACCTTGGGTCTAGTAAGCCAAATCTTAAAATTTTAGGATAGAGCTATATCACCCTTTACCTTAAAGTCATGCATACATACATCTTAGGTGGGTCGATCATCGGTATCGACTCCACAATTACAAAATCCACCAATTGTCGATGGGTCTCACCTCCATATTCTAGGAGCCCAAACTATGTGATTGAATAAATTCTTATGCGGGTCAAGGGCTCCTTCTCCCTCCATAACCCAACGACCAATCAACATATTATGTGTAGCGTGATAATTATAGACGGATCCAAGCCTAATCATGACATGCCGGAATTGGACAATGTATTATTGTTATTGCAGTAGAAGTCAGCCTTTATTTCCAATGGAAATCATTTCAATTTAGTGGCTTGGATCAATATATCATAATTTCGCATACTTGGCGTTTAGGTCCACCTCTGGCATAAGAGAGGCCCCATGCATGTTAGGACACACATATGATTTCTATATAATCCACTTGCTATTTTTGTTGCTTTTGACTCTGTGCATATTATTTGAAGCAATAATTACTCACCTTATACTAACTTGGTTTTCTTCATTTTTTTAGAAGGTTTATTTTTTCCTGGTTTATTTCCCCAAAAGGTTGATTCGTGTTGACTGAAACTGGCGGAACACCCCTACTTCACAAGATGCAGAGCAGGGAGATGTTTTATAAATTGGACAAGTGCCCCGACCTGTTTCTCTGGGAGCTTGGTAGAAATTGTATTAGTACTTAATGAAACAATGCGATTCAGATTGAGGCATAAATCGCATTTATGCATTTAATCTGTTTTGCCTCCACCTTTTGAAAGCTTAAACGACAAATCCACATTGCTTTTGCTATTTCAAAATTCATTTTTGTTTAATAATTTGCTTTTCTCTTTTAGCATGCAAACTAATAAATCTGACGATAATGTGAATGTGACATGTAATGAAACAAGCAAACAAAGTCCAAGCGACGAACATGACTTCTACTGGGCAACGCCGTATCTTTTGGCCTATGGGACAGAAGTTGTGTTACCAGCAGAGGTAGAAATACCATCTCTGAGAATTCTCCAGGAAGCCTAGTTGAGCGAAGCCAAGTGGATACATAATCGGTACGAGCAAGTGATATTGATTAATGAAAAGCAGCTGCACGCAGTTTGTCACGGGCAACTTTATCAGAACAGAATGACCAAAGCTTTCAACAAGAAAGTAAAACCAAGGATTCGCAAATCGGGGCAATTGGTGTTAAAACGCATATTCCCGCACCAAGATGAAGCTAAAGGAAAATTCGCACCTAACTGGCAAAAGCCTTATATGATTCACCGAGAGCTAACTGGAGGGGCACTAATCTTAGCTGAAATGGACGGCGAAGTATGGACAAAAGCTATCAACGCAGATGCGGTGAAAAGATACTACATTTAGGAGTTTTTCTATGTAATGCATTTTCTATGTTGTAAAAGTTGTGCTCCCTTGGCGGGATACACAAAGAACCCATGTCGGGTTCCGTCTCTTTAAAGCACAAATTTCCCTAAAAATCTCATTTTCTTGTAACATGAACTACGTTATGACCTGATTCCCTCGGCGGGATACGTAGGCGACCCACATCGGCTTCGGTCCCATTTTTAGAAAACCTTACAATCCCCTTTTTGCTTGTAATGAACTACGTTATGACCTGATTCCTTTGTTGGGATATGTAGGCGGCCTATATCGGCTTCGGTCAAACCATTAGAATTTTCTCCCTTATCTTGCATGTAATGAAATACACCCATCTGATCGCCTTGGTAGGATAGGCAAGCAACCCACACAAGACTCGGTCTTGTCCAGTTGAAAGTTCAGCATCCTCACATACCAGAAACTGGGGCAAATGTTAAAGGTTCACACTGTGAGAAGACGTCAATAGACATGGAAAAGTGTTGGCCAACTAAGTCTTCAGTCAGAAGAAGGATTTTGGATAAGACGTTTGCTTTGTTTCACTGTATGTCACTATTCGAGAATTCGACAGAAATTTATTATCAATGTGCATACTTTCTTATAAGCAAATTATTTTCATTAGCAACTAGCTAAGACTGGAAACCAGACAGGGTTACAGGTCCAAACCAGTGGGACGTGCAAGTATCAAGAGCCAAATCTACAAAGTCACGCGAATCAACCGCCCCTCCCCAAACTCACAAATTTTCTTTGAGTACATCTTCTTCAGGTTGAAATAGGTAGGGAAGCCGAAATATTTATGTTCAATTTTGCAAAGAACTTCTGCATCGCAACTCACCACAAGGATCGCGTTCCTATTTTGCGTCTGTACAAAGACATCATCTTGACCTACAGGGTCCCAACCGCATTATGTCTGTGCAAGGACGGTATTTTGACTCACAGGGTCACATTCTCACCCTCATCTTACATTGCCTATACCCACGCATTAACTTTTTCTCCAGATTGAGTTTGCAAGAAATTCAACATAGCGTTTCGACCTTAGGGTCACGCCATTTCGCATTACGTCTGGGCAAGGACGACATTTTGCATCACGTTTGTACATGGACGTCATCGCATTACGTCTGGGCAAGGACGACATTTTTCATCACGTCTGTACAAGGACGTCATCGCAACACGTCTGGGCAAGGACGTCATTTGCACTACGTCTGCTTAAGGACGTCGCATCACATTTCGTCTGTGCAAGGACGACATTTCAATTCACAGGGACGCATTCTCATTTACCCATTATATTTCAGAAGTTACATACTAATTTTTTATCTTAGCTCTAGTCCGCATGAGTTTGAATCGGCAGGAGCTTCAACACAACACATCTGGCCAAGGATATCATTTGCACTACGTCCGCGCAAGGATGTCGCATCATATTTCGTCTGTGCAAGGATGACATTTCAATTCACAGTGGCGCATTCTCATTTTCCCATTATATTTCAGCAGTTATGCACTAATTTTTTTATCTTAGCTCTAGTCCGCAAGAGTTTGAATCGATATGAGCTTCAACACAACACGTCTAGGCAAGGACATCATTTGCACTACGTCTGCTCAAGGACGTCGCATCACATCTCGTCTGTGCAAGGATGACATTTCAATTCATAGGGAGTTTGAATCGGTAGGAGCTTCAGCACAACACGTCTAGGCAATGACGTCATTTGCATTTCGTGTGTGCAAGGACGACATTTCGCATTACATCTGTGCAACGACATCATTCATCACGTCTGTGCAAAGACATCATTTCAATTCACAGGATCGTATTTTCATATACCCATTTTATGCAACAATTATGCACTAACTTTTATCTTAGCTCTAGTCCGCAGGATTTTGAATCGGCAGGAGCTTCAGCATAACAACTATCTCTTACAGAAAACCGACGACAAGAACGTTATTTCATTGCATCCATACAATGATGTCATCTGCATTACGTCTATACAACGACGTCATCAGCATTACTTCTATACAAGGACGGTATTTTATTGCGTCTATACAACAACGTCATCAGTATTACATATATACAACAACATCATTTAATTACATCCATACAACGACACATTTCATTACGTCCATACAACAACGTCATCAGCATTACGTCTATACAACGACGTCATCTGCATTACGTCCATACAATGACGTCATCTGCATTACGTTTATACAATGACGTCATCTGCATTACGTCTATACAATGACATCATCTGCATTACGTCTATACAATGACGTCATCAGCATTACGTCTATACAATGTCGTCATTTCATTACGTCCATACAACGACGTCATTTGCATTACGTCCATACAACAACATCATCAGCATTACTTCTATACAACAATGTCATTTTATTACGTCCATAAAAAGATGTCATCTGCATTACGTCCATACACCGACGTCGTCAGCATTACGTCTAAACAATGACGTCATTTCATTGCGTCCATACAACGCCGTCATCTACATTACGTCTATACAACAATGTCATTTCCTTACGTCCATCAACGACGTCATCCGCATTACGTCTATACAATGACATCATACAAACGATGTCATTTTGCATGACTTCTGTATAAGGATGTCATTTTAATACACGGGGTCGTATTCTCTTATACCCATTTTATTCAGCAGTTATGCACTAATTTTTTATCTTAGCTCTAGTCCGCAGGAGTTTGAATCAGCAGGAGCTTCAACACAACGTGGAACTGTCTCTTACAGTGAACCGAGACAATTTTTTGGAGAGCTGGACTTCCCAACAATGGTCAGCGGCCTACTTCGAACGTCGTTCCGCTCTTTCCCTAATATTTTTCGCACATGCAATCGGTGTCATCATAATTCGATAGTGGGGCAATATTTCTTGAATCTGCACTCACTTTGCTTCTCAATTTCTTGATATCACAATTTTTTCTCTCTCAGAATTCTATCTCTATCCATGTATCCCTAAATTTTGTTCAAGTCCCGATGATCAGGACAAAATTGGCTATTCAGTCAACGTCTTTGTCTGAAAACTCTTTCACCGTCTCCGGCCAAAGAGGGGCATCTGTTGACACCCAATTTTGTCCCATCTTTTCCGATTATCTGTTTGCGTATTAAAATATTCTGACACCTCAAAATAATTTATATATATATATATATATATTATTCTCCATATAATCATTATTATTATTCATATTTTTTACTGTCATTCGCCTTTTAATATCTTAATCATAGTTTTGCCCTAATATTTTATGTTATTTTATTTTCACAAAACGACATCACATTTTTTATTTAAATTACGCATTTAACAAATATTATATTTTTATTATTATCATATCGTTATTTTTATCTTTATAATTTACGCTTTTCGCAAAGCATTTTTTTTATAATAAACTCCCTTTTATATTTCAACCCAAAACATTCTACCAACCCACAAAAATCAGCCAAACCATGGCCCAAAACTAATTCCCACCAGCCCAATACCCACTCATTCGTCGGATTTCCCCTTCCCTCGTAGACGGGGCGATCAAAAGCGGGTGCGACAACCCCAATTCACACTGATCAGTGTCTCCTTGACTATCATTTTGCATCCCAAATCGATCGCTTTGGTTTCATCCAGGTTAGGTTTCTGCCTGCTATCTTATTGATACTCTTCATCGATGAGATCCTCAGGTAACATGGTCTTCTCATCGTATTCCCCGTACTCTCATTCATCCTCAACACTTTACTCACTCATTCGCGACACGTCATGACAATAAGGGTTGGTTTAATATTATTACTAAAAAGTAAGGCAAGCATGAATAGTAATACAAAGTTAAAACAATAATAACATTATTTTCGATAAACTGAGGCTTTCATTAATTTGCGAAGTAAATACAAAATATGGTCCTGACTCATATTAACATCGAGTCATTTCAGTTTTTTTTCAACAAACATCACGAGGTAAATAAGTAAATGGTGAATAGTCGGGCCACGATCGTACTACACATATTTTTCAAAAATTAGCAAAATTTTAGCATTGCTACCAAGAAACCAAGAGTGGAGTGGAGGTCCAGTTGGATAGCCGCTCACCCAAATTTGCATTGCCAATTATGGGCGCCTCAGTGTACTCTTCTAGGATGCCAAGCACTCTTTTTTTGAAAACAACATCCCTATCCCTTCCTCAGCATCGTCTGCATTCAACATTGGCATCTTGATTGGGAATGATTGGTACATGTTCATAATTGGTTTTTGCAACTTTGGAGAATCTTTTTTCTTTTTGCCTTCTTAGGAAGCTTCTTCAAGACTAAGAATATATCTGATACCGTAATCGAAATAGTTTTTAGGGATCATGACCGACTCTGTAATGCTGTGTAAATATTTCCCCAAACCTTTTCCCAGCTCGAAACTATTCTGTAGTATTATGAGGTGACCATTTTGTAAATGACCTACATTGGGATTTGTGCCATAACTTCTTCGTATGAGGCCCCCACTAGTTTGACCATATGAAAATCTATTCCTTTACGACCTCATCGATTACAGGAACAAAGTTGTTGGGGGTAGTTATGAATGCTCCCCTCCTCGTGTATTACTACTTCATTTCATTTCAAAATATATTTCAAAGCCTGATGCAGTGAGGAGGGCATGTCTCCAGCCGCATGGATCCAGGGTCTTCTCAACAACAAGTTATAGTTAGCAGAAATAGACATGACATGAAATTATATGGTAAATTAAATGGGTCCCATTTGGATGCAAAGATCAACCTCCCCAAGTGGGTCGCGTTGAGCTCCATCAAATGCTCTTACATTGGTGCAGCTCTTCCTTATATTTCCCACATCATATCCAGTTGCTCTAGTGTGGATTTCAAGTAAATATTAAGACTGGTCCCGTTATCCACGATGACTCGTGCTATGAGTTTGCCTATGCATTCAGTAGGGATATATAAAACTTTGTTATGAATTATTCCTTCCTTAGGCAACTCTTCCTGATTAAATGATATCTGATGGTCTCCTATGATGTGAGCTACCGTGGAGGCCAAACTCTCAGTGCTTGTGCCAGCGGGAAATATGTACTTCATCTAGCATTTTCATTAATGCCAAGTGATGTTGGGAATAACTTAATAATAGTGCTAACAATGATATCTGAGACGGCGTATTCTTTAGGTGCTCAATGATAGAATATTCCTTCGGTTGCATCATTCGCCAAAATTTTCAGCTTCACCCACCGTGATTGCTCTTCTTTGATTGTTATCTTTCCTAGCACCTCTTGGGGCTGGTTCTTTAGGCATGTAAAAACACCCTAATTTGGTCATTCCTTGTGCAACGGCAACCTCAATAATGAACTCTTTTTGGGGTGGTTATGTGACACCTGGGGCTACTTGCGCTATCACAAGCGCGAGGATCAATACTTTGAACATAGGTCAATCTTGTAAAGTTAATGACGACACTGTTTGTTTGAGAGACTCAATGGTTACTGGACTCAAGGGCTTATAGACCGTCTAGTTTCATCTCCTTCGATTATATGGATGGTGGCACCACCATGATTAGGTAGCAGATTTGTATTCATATTGGGAGTAGCCGTTTGCAAAATAATCTCCCTTCTATTGGTTAGGTCCTGAATTTTGTGCTTCAAGTTAATGAAGTCCTCATGTGTACGTCCCCACCAGAGTGATAAGCATATGTATGGTCAGACCAAAAGAAGTGATTCCCGAGGTCGACTTGCTTTGGTAGCACCATTTGAATCATACCAGCAACACTTAGTCTTTCAAATAACCGGGTGCGAGTCTCTAGCAAACGTGTGAATGTCCGAGCATTTTTCTTTTCAAACTTTAGATATGGCGAATTATATAAAGTAGAAGGTGGTTGGTTTTGCTAATTTTGAGTTTGTTAGTTTTGTTGAGTTTAAGGAGTAGGTACCGGGGTTTGAAAGATTGGCGAGGTCATTTGTGGGTTAGGTGGAGGGCTTTGGAATATTGGAGGTATTTGGTAGCTTGGTTGAGCGTAGTAGACAGAGACTGGGCTATATAGTGGAGTTAAGTAACTTCTGATAGAAGGTGGTGATACAATTCCATAGGTGAGCGGGACTCTTCCCATTTCTTTGGTTTGGGGATCAATAAGTGGGTTACATTTGCCACGTCATTTTTTTCTTCTTTCGTACACCTCATGTGAGGTTTGACTAAGAACCTCTGCCAGTCACGCTGGTGATCTTTCTAGATTTGAGGCCATCTTATATGGCTTCTCCCTTCTGGACTAACTCCGAGAATGGCCACGAGACATAGAGAGTATTTTGTCGTAATAGTCCTCGTTTTGTGACCAGACAAAAGCAGTGACCATATCTTACTAATTAATCTTGGTAGTTTTCTGTGGATTTTTGCTTGATTTTCTCTAAGTAGTATCGGTCAGGCATGGTTTCGACATTGAACCAGTATCACTCCATGAAAGATTCGGCCATAGTTTACCAATTAATCCATCATCACATATCTTGTATGGCAAGACATTCGAAAGCATCCTCCCGATTAAGCTTCGACTGAATAGTCTCATAATCAACGAGGGATTATTTAGGACTCCTACCTATTGGTCGTAGTATGACTGTAAGTGAGCTCTCGAGTTTCCCAACCCATTGAACATTTCAAATTTGGGCACATTAAATCCCTCAGGTAAGTCTAGCTTCGGGTGTATGCACAGATCGTCATAACTTACTCTAGTGGCTTTTTAGCGGTACAAGCAGTGCTTGCAGCTATTTCCTGCAATCTCCGCTCCATGTCCTGATCCAACTCCAGTTTTATTTTATCTACGATCTTATTTTGATTAGCTCTCCATGCCTTCTACATCTCTTCATTATGATCCAGTTTTGCATAATTTGGTGAGAGGTGATTTTGAGTGACTAGGGTCTGGAAAGACATATTTGGTCGTGTTGGGTGGTTTTGGGGGATATTGGTGGTGGTGGTGTTTTAATATGTGGCGGGATTAGTGGTTAAGGGAACTTGGACATAGTGAGTGGCTCCAAGTATTTGAGTAGTGTTTGCGGGCGGATGGGTTTGGTACGAAGTGCCCACATAGTGTGGGTCAGTCCCCACAGGATAGTTAGGGAAATGTTCCAGTACTGGGGAGGATAGAGATGTGAAAGGTGGTGGGGGCCTCCTTTCATCAGTCTGCTTCTCTCTGGAAACTTCTGCCTTTTCCATTCTCGCATTTTTTCCCTAAAGGTCCTTGACCTTTTCAAACAGGATTTTGATCACGTCTTTGTAATGAGTTGCGTCTTGTCATTCGGGGGATCGTGACTTTCTAATGTTACCTTCGTCATCCGAAGCACCAGTCATTTTTTCTTTTCTTTTAGCTTGTTCGAACATGGATGTTGTTGTTACCTTAGATCTTGTGAAATACGCTAGCGTTACGACACGAACTAACCTCCTATCTTTAAGAAAAGAAAAACTCAAAGGCAGATGACGTCAGTAAATTTGTCAAATAATCATAAAATGTAAGACTAAACACATAGTTTGCAAGTAAACACATAAGTTCACACATTCAGATATGAATATTCTATTGATTATCTGTTTCGAGTGTTTTCGGGTATTTTAAGGTCTTTTTGGTAATTTGTTGTTCGATTGACTTACTTAATATGATATTCCCAATGAATGGTCTGCCAATTGGACCCTTTGAAGAAAGAAAGGGAGAGGGGGAGGGGGAGTATATATATTTATATTAATTAGGGGACCGAGTCTTACGTAGACTGCCTATGTATCCAATCGTGGGAAGTCAATCCCATTAGTAGTTCAGTTTACAAAATATAATTACCCTTCCTCCGCCGATTCTTACATACCCAAAATCTCCTAGACCAGGCCCGGGTTTCCTGTGTATCCCTCCTCGAGACATCAGGTCGGACGCAGTTTCTTTTACAAATAAAGGGGAGGAGATAACATTTGATTCATATGGGTGCCTAAATCTACCAGAAAGATGACTTCTCCTTGAAGCCATAGACGGTTGTTACCCTTACAACCGCACTTTCGGTCCTTGGACTACACTACTTAATAGCGGGGAGGGAGAACTACCTAGATCTCCCAATTTCCAACAAAATTCTCTAAGTCAAACTTGCATGCCTCGCATGCCTCACATTCCTCGATGCTATGATCAGACGCTCTAGAGTGGTACAAAAAACATTTATCCTCGTTAACTCTGGTGGACGAGGGTTACCACATGGTCCCTATAGGGCATATCTTGTTAGTGTCAACCAATTTCTCATGATCTCGGTGTAAGAATCCTAAAAAAGTTTAAAATCGTATCGATAGAGATGGATCTCGGAGTCGATGCCTCCTATTGGAGTAACTGGGTCATGCACCAACATGGAATATGGTCCCCAGATGTGACGGATGGTTTAGTTGTCAATCAACTTCACTATTCTTCTCTTCAAGGTTACATATTCGTTAGCAGTGTGACTTGGTTGATTCAAATGGAACATGCATCTTTTGTGCGCATATGATGGAGCTTACATCACTGGGGTGTGTGGTCTCTATTGCCCTTATCATCTTGTAGACCTCTAAACATAGTACGGGTACTGGGGTGACCCCAAAAAGACAAGTATAAGCCTTGAGCGAAACAGCCTACCATATTGGGGTAGACGTCTGGCTTGGTGTAAACGTAGTCTCATCGCTCTCAGGAACAACGACAAATGTTGCAGTAGTGGCCTCAAAGAGGAAGATTACATAAAGCTACTATCATTGGTCAATTCTCTTAAGATTTTATTGTATATTTATATAGTCATGTAAGTTTTCTTTTTCTTGAAACGACAAGAAATTATCAGCTGAACTTGAAATCAAGGATAGTTGGTGAAGTGAAAAAGAGAGTGTTGAACAGAAAAATATCCATTTAAGCAATTATTGGTACAATGTCAAGTTTGTAGAGAGCATGCAATACAAATCACGACAAGAAAGTAGTTCGGTATGCAACGGGCAGACTTCAAATGAATCATGGATACTTCATTTCACAAACACAATGTATATCAATTCTTATTGTTTCCTTTCACAAAATAAGTTGACTTATTTATTACTATGCAACTTTCTTTACATGATTACGTGTTAAGACAGGTTAATCTTCTCAACAATCTTACTCGCTTCAACGCAATACCTAACACTACGATACTCGAACTTTTGTTAGGTTATTCTTAAAACTCATAGTTGACTTGAGGAGCACAATTATATTCTCATCATTTACACAATCACTTGGTATTAAATTCAGTTGACACCCAATCAAATTTAAACAACTCAGACTTTTTCTTCCAATATCGGTAGTTTGCATCTTTAAGGTAGAATTTGCATACCTTAAGGTAGAGTTTGGATTCGCAAGATAGAATTCGCCTGCAAACTCTACCTTATACGACAAAGTTTGCCTTATGCCTGAAGGAAAACTTTGCCTTAACGTAGAGTTTTCATCCCTTAAGGTAGAGTTTGCATGCCTTAAGGTAGAGTTTGGTTTCACAAGGTAAAATCTGTCTGCAAACTCTACCTTATAAGGCAGAGTTTGCCTTATGCCTGAAGATAAACTATGCCTTTAGGTAGAGTTTGCATGCCTTAAGGTAGAGTTTAGATTCGCAAGGCAGAATTCACCTGCAAACTCTATCTTATAAGGCAAAGTTTGCCTTATGCTTAAAGGTAGATCCTGTCTTAATTGAAATAATTGAGTCATTATTCATCGAGATCCAGACTTTATGAATTATGACAGATGAATTTCATTCGAGACACTCAGTCCCAAACAATCAACATTCCTTAGTTCTCTTTGATGTTTTTCCGTTTGATAAACATCAATCCTAGTATAATAGAATGTTAGAATTCATACACGTGTTAACAAAAAGAATTACTAACATAGAGATGCACACCCCGTTGTGTGAGGTTGTATTCCTTCGAAGAGGTAGTTTAGTAAATGAATTAAATGTACTAATAAACGTTTTTTTTTTTTTATAGTAGTAATTAGATGCATGGCTGACGCAAATTGATAATAATATAGCAAATTGGATAACAAAAGTGTCAATTCCTTCCGATTCACTAATGTTATCATGTTTCTTCTATTTAACACCAACTGTCAATAAAGCATAAAATGACATGATTGTACGCTAAATCTTTAAGTCAGGCATTTTGTCGAACAGTTTCTGGGCATGCTCGAACATACCAGCTTTGCCATATAAGGATTGAGTCGTACATCAAAAAGCTGGGGACAATTAATCAATCTGAAAGACCAAAACAACTTAGAAGCTGCCTAGAGCTCATAATCAGCTATATTCGATATCCAATTAAATATCGCTTCTTGATAAAAAACTTAAACTACAAAGCCCAAAATCTTCTAAAAAACACAAAACAATTGATGTGAATAAGAAGTTCTAGAACATTAAAAAATAAGGTTTATTCCTTCCGAGAGTCCACCATTGAGAAGGAAAAAAACCCTGAGTAAACCCTAGAAGGATAGTAACGACACATAGAAAAATAAAATTGGGGAAGAAGATGAATTGCAAAAGAACCCTAACCTATGTGATGTGAGGGTAGTTTTGTCATAATATTATTCACTTAAAGTAAGGAAGGGCAAAAATTAAAACATTCAGATGTGATGGACAAAGATTAAATACCAGTCTAAAATAAGGACATTTGTGCCGATATGGGGGGATAGTTCTTAGAAACTCGAGTTGGGCCTCATTGTACCCCAATCCGTTGAAAAGCTCAACCCATATTATTGGCGGGAAAGTCGAAGCGACCCCAACAGGCGTGTCCGGTAAGCTTCCCAATAAATAATAATGCCCATATAAACTCCTTAAACCTCACTAACCTCGCGCCACTTCCTTCCGTCGTCAACATCCGCTACTTATAACGAAATATTTCCTTTCGCTACTACACTCTCATTTACCGATTTCGCCTTCTCCGTTACAGTGTCACTTCACTTTACTTGTAGTAGCTCGACACACTAGTTTCCCCTATTTCCTAGCCGTCTCTGGTAACTGTAGATATGATTCCTTTATATTCCGTTTTAACGAACTTTATAGGTTTCTCAATCTCTCTACTTAGTTTGAATGTTCTCCTTTATTTAGTGCCGTGTCATATTTTTAGATATATGAATTTATGTGACACTTTTCGTTTTTTGAGATTCAAACTGCATGAAATGTATTTTTTAAGGTTGCAGCTTATACTACTTTTCACATAGTTTTCAGATATATAAATTTTAATCTTGAAATATTAAATTAATCTAAATCAAATTTAGATTTAAAGTTCATTCAAATTGACTCTGGAAAAACGAAAATTATCACATAAATTGGGACGAATGTAGTGTATGCCTATGTTTCTCCTTTTTTTTTTGTGGCTCATTTTGGTTTCATTTGTGTGGTAACTTCAGAGGATTAAGAGATAGTGACGATTTTGAGGTCTCGCGAGGTGACTCCAGCAATGAAGGTTAAAGCCTCTTCAAAAACCCTAGAAAATGGTGTATTGGAACCGGCAACTCCATCGAAATCTCTTGAGACTTCGGTCCAGCCTTTTTGTGACGTGACTCCGACTTCTCCTTCTTCGGGTAGTCGTGACATTCCTCGTGTTGCTACAAGGAGGAGTTTGAGATTCCCTTCTAAAACTGGTCTGAGCGAGGTACGTGAAAATTTGAGTTAAAAAGGAAAAAGTAAGGATTTTGAAATTGATAATGGGAAGAGTTTGACGAGTGCATTTGGTGTGGAAAGTGCGGCTTTGGATGATGATAAGGGTTTGGGGGTTTTACATAGTGAAGAAGTTGGAGAAATAGGTCAGAATGAATCTTATGCTATAGGAAATGTAGTTGAATATGTTAAAGAGGTGAAAGACGAGAAAAGGGCAAGTATGGAAGTACAGGTAGAAGAGGAGAATAAGTTTTTGAGTTTGGGATCAGGCAAGAAAATCTCAAAGAGAGCAGTTGAAGGAAGCACTGGTCGCTCTGTTGGCAAGATGGGAAGTATTCAGAATGGTTTTGATGAGAAGTTGTCTCAAGGAAAGCTAAGTGAAGGAACGTCAAACAGTTGCGATAAATTAGGGACAAGTTCACTTGAGCCTTCTAGTGTTAAAAGGAGGAGATTTAGTAGAGAAGAGAAATGTAAAGGCATAGCTTCTGAACAGGGTTTGTCAGTGGTGAAATTGGAATCAGAGGTAGGATTCGGGATGTCAATTGAGCACACAGTACCCCAGTCTGCCAATTTGCCAGAAAGCGTAGCTGTTCAGGGTGATGGGCAAGCTACCACTTTGCAAAATGGTGATTCAAAGACAAGGAGGCTTAGTAGAGAGGGCTTAGTAGAGAGGAAAAAGGAAAAAATGTAATGGCTGGTGATGATTTGTGTCATGGTGTTGATACATCGGAACGAAAATCCAAGCACGGGGCGGAGAAACTTGTTGATAATATTGTTTCAAGAGCTATTAATTTCTCAGAGAACAGGACAAATCAGGATGGAACGGAAGTTGCAGATACCGATGGCAGTCTCACTGCTACAAGAAGAGTGCATAGAGAAAGGTTTAGGGATATTGCTAGACGAAATGCTTCCAGGTTTGCTCATTTCTCTACCCAAGCAGAACAGGAGATCAATGTCACTGATGAGGCTGCTGAGGAAATTCCACAGGAGGTAGTGGATACTGAAGAAACAGAAGACTGGCCCAGTCCATTTTCAACTGCTTTGAAGATTATTAGAGATCGTGAAATGAACATCAAGCATCAACAGAAGAGTTTCTCTGAGAAAAGTAAGACTGAAGTCGTATGGGTTCCTAAAAAGGAACAGCAGTGCCAATTTAGAAAGCTGGTGATTCCCTCACTAAAAGATCTATGCGTGGGCATTTTAGTGAAGAATGCAGATGAAATCACTTCACTTGATTGTGTACCTGATGCACTCAAGCACAAGATTTATCAGTCACTGTGCGACTCTCGGAAAATGACGTATCAATTTTTTGATCTTCTTATCCATGGATCTCCTACAGAGATACGCATAAGGGATTGTTCATGGTTGAACGAGGAGAAGTTCACACAGAGCTTTGAAGGATGCGACACCAGCAACTTGGTGGTGAGTTTTAATTTTCTTTTTACTTATGCTATGTTTGATTGGAGTGAATAGAGCAATGGTTGAATGAGTAGTAAGTAAAAGTGGAAGTGAACGTGTTCCTCCTTGGTTGGTTAGGAAATATTAGAAAACGTGAAGTAATCATTCTCAATCTGTCCAAAGCTGGATAGAAGTGATGAAGTATTACAAGCATACCAAATGATTGGAAGTAAATCGTCATTAGTTAACATAGGGAAGTAGATAGTTGTTCTCTCTCCTCCCTCTTCCCGTCTCATCCCAGGAACCAAACATAGTTTTAATCTTTATGAAAACTACCTTTCAGTTTTATTTATCTAGTCATTGTAGAAGCAAGAAAACCCCCCACCTCCCAGACACCAAAAAAAGAATATAGAGCCTGCATTGCTGTTTCACTCTGTACATATGATACTTATTAATGTTACTAAAGGAATAAGTACTTTCCTTTTACATAGGAGCCACAAGTGGACCATGTTCAGTAGCATAATCTCACTGTAACTATGGTCTTGAGCATTACATTGGTGTTGGAATTAAAATTCATAAAAAATAAGTTTGTTTTTCTTTTTCCTCCTTGCTTTCAGATAAAAGACATCCGTGTGTAGCCTGTGATTTGTCCTACTCCTTGGGCCTGTATAGTAGTGTTCCTCTTCGCGTAATCTGTATTAGATTACTTTAAATGTCTTCAATATGTCCAGTCAAGCTTTGCTTGCATATGTAGTAATAGATCAATGATATGTTTGTTCTGATTGGTAAACTTCAAGATGTTTGCATTGTGGAACCAGGTGCTTCAACTGGATCAGTGTGGTCGCTGTATGCCAGATTATATCCTATTGGCTACATTAGCTTGTTCTCCAAACAATCTCCCTGCATTGACGACCTTATCCTTGAAAGGCGCATGTCGTCTTTCGGATGACGGGCTGACGGCGATCATCTCTGCAGCACCTAATTTAAGGTCAATGAATCTCAGCCAGTGCTCTTTGCTGACATGTGATGGAATTAGCTGTTTATCTAATTCATTGGGGTCAGTTCTGAGAGAGTTATATCTAGACAACTGCGAACCAATAGATCCCATGCTTATTCTGCCAGCATTGCTAAAGCTAGAACATTTGAAAGTTCTATCAGTTACTGGAATCAAGACTGTATGTGATGCTTTTATTAAAGAATTTGTCACACATCGAGGTCAGAGTCTGCGAGAGATTGTTCTAGAGGGATGCATGTAAGTGGTTTCCGTCCTGTTTCAAATGATGCTCACGGAGAAATTTGACTGATACTGATTGTCTTTGTGCCTTGAATCTGATGCAGGGAATTGACCGACTGTTCTCTGAAAGAGATTTCACAACACTGTCCTGGATTACGTGCTATAGACCTGTGTAAATTGTGTAAATTGACAGATTCTGCAATTGGACATCTTGCCACTGGTTGTAGAGCAGTTGACAAGCTAAAACTCTGTCGCAATGCATTCAGGTTTCCAAAATATAGCAATTGAGCAGATAATGCTATGTCTAAGTGTAGCATATCCAATGTCTTTAGCCGTAATCTCTTGCTTGCAATCTTCATCATCATTTTGTGTAGCATATTATTCTTTTCTTGAAAGTCGGGTTGCTCATGTCTTAAGACCAGTTTGTCAAAAAATATTAAAGTGCTTGGTTTCAGATTTCTTTGACAGCACATTTCATGTTTGAAGGCTTAGAATGGAAGCTACATATAGGATCTTCTCAGTAGGAATTCTTCGTTAATGACAAAAAAGAAGATATGTTTGAAGTCTTATTATAGTAGTTTCAAGCTATATATAGGATCTTCGCAGTATGCATTCTTCAAAATATGAAAGAACCATCTTTTGATAGTATGTTCTGGGTTCCTTAAATTCATAAATAGCAAAATGAAAGTGGCATCAGCTTACTCTTATCTTTATTAATGGCAGTGATGAAGCTGTTGCTGCTTATGTGGAAACTAGTGGGGAGTCTTTGAAGGAACTGTCTCTCAATTGTGTCAATAAGGTATTTGACAGCATGTAATATTCATCGCCTCTCTTATTGTGTTTGTGTGGTCCTATGAAAATGTGTTCTGGGCTGTGATTGTGTTTCTCTTTGCTGAATTCCAGTTGGTATCTGCTACTTTATGTCCTTGTTGTCTAGTAAATCACCAGCATCACACTCTTTGACTTGGAATTCTTGATCAAGCCAGCAAAATTCGGCTTAGATCAACATTTTTATCCATTAGAGAGATATAAGGGGTTCTAGTGATTTTAGTATCCAGTTTTGCTATTTAATTATTGTTTGTTACACAAGTGATTACCCTTTTTATCAAGAAATTATTGCTTTATGGTATATTGTGAACATTGCTTAGATAAAACAACTATTCAAATATATTTTGAGAGCAACTTTTGGTCTAATAGGAAGCCTGTAGATGTTCCTGACAATGTAGTGGAATTCATAGACTTCCTACAATCCAGAGGGATGAAATACCACCCACTTTTGTGGTGACCTACCATTGGTGCTGCACTGTTTGTAAAATCTACATTAACTTATCAAACAAATATATATTTTGAGAGAACTAGCAGACGGAACCTTGGGTTACTAATCTGGACCGGCACATTTTCTTAGCTTTCATTTCTAGACCTCAGTTCTCCTCTTCCATGTTTTTCTGTGTACGTGGAATTTGATAATCCAAAGGTCAATGAATTATTACAAGACAAAGTCAAAGAGTCTTAGTTTTTCAACGTCTTTATATGGTTTTTACAGGTTTCACACAACACTGCAATGTCTCTAGCCAAATGCTCAAAAAATTTGATTAGTCTAGATTTGTCTTGGTGCCGCAACTTGACAAATGAAGCCTTGGGATTGATTGTTGATAACTGCTCCTCATTGGAAGTACTAAAATTGTTTGGCTGTACTCAGGTATGCTCACTTTAGTTTGGTAAATGAGAAACTTACTTTGCTCACCTCCCTAGAGTTTGCCTGATCATTCAAGGACACAGCTAATGTCCTTCCTATTTTCCTTTACCTCGACTGACAGCAGGGGGTGTTGAAAGGCACCTGCTCCTATGACAGAGTCAAAGACAACGGGCTTCTTTCTCAATTATGTAGAATTATAGGAATTCCTTGTGCTACAATTTGACTATGTGTTTTTGTAACCTTGAGTCTTTTCATACCCTCTAGCGCACTATTCTGTCAACTGAAAGAAAATAGGTCATCTGATTGAGGTCCATTCATCTTAAGGTTTCATTTGAACTGTCCCCCAGGGCGTTGGCCTAGTGTAAGAGTGCAACGTATGACGTGTGTGTTAGGCGCACGTTACTTTTTTTAACCTTGCTGCAGACAAAAACATGGTATTTAACACAAGTCGAATCCCAACATTTTGGGCAGGAGTCTCGATGACAAGTCGTGCCTGCAGTTCATGCACATCTTAAGAAGCTCCCATGCTTCAAGATTGAATTTTTAACCAGAAATCTCTGTAAAAAAAGAACGTTGTAAAGTGGAGAAGGGTAGAGCGGTGGACCGGCACATTTTCTTGCTACATTTGATTTGGTGAATAGGGATGACGATTTTTGGGGTGCTTGGTTATTTGGATGGTGAGTACTAGCAACTGTTATGTCTCCTTTTTCCTTTTTTGGGGGGTGGGTTGGGTTACTTTAGCACAATTTCCTATGGGGCTAAGAGGAGTATAGGGAAGGAAGAGGTGGCAAACTGATGGATCAAGGCGGTTGCATTCTCATGGTCAACCATCAATCTTGAAACTTTGTTCTTATGCAGCTGTTCTGCATGACCTTTCCTACCGTCATTGAAAGATGATGGATCCAACTTTATTAGATTCAGATGTCTTTAAATATTGCCAATAAAAGATTTTCTCGAGAGAAAATGATATATTGGTGATACACGGTGGCAGAGCTCCCTTGTCCAACAAGTGTCAATAGAAACCCTTTCGTTGGAAAATACAATGTAGATAGGTAAAAAGAATAATTATGAATATATATTATATGTTAAATCCCCTTGACTTCTTTGTGTGTTTACTTCTTTATACTTTGACTCCCCTTAGTGAAAATCCGCATTTTGCCACAGGTGGCACGGTTCATGAGCTATAGACCTCTAATACTTTTTTTAGAAGAATCAGTTCTGATATTTTGTTTGATGCCATTTGTTTTTCTATGCCAAAGTTCTTGTCCTTTTAAGTTCTTTGATAATTTTTACTCTATAATTATTATTACTGCATTTCCCTTCCATTGAATCCCGTTAACATCTTGGACTATTGAAGATGTAGTTAAGCAGCACGCAAAACAAATAACTTTTGGCATGTGGAATATGCAGGTTACTAGTGTTTTCCTAGATGGGCACTCAAATCCCCAAGTTCAGATCCTTGGATTAAAGATGACTCGAATGCTACAGCACATTGAGGCACCGGATTCTCTGCAGCAGGGTCCGCTACGATATTCAGCAGTACCATCTTCATTCTGATGATTTTGCTCAAAGTATTAAAAATGTAGTTAGTATCCTCTGAATACCAGATGCCATAACCTCACCCCTCACTTCCTTTTGAAACTAGATAAGTTGTTTTGTGGTTATGCGATGTCAAATGGAAATTTCCCACGCTCATGGAGAACTTTTCCTATATTTAAATGAACGAACATATTTTTAGCGTGGATGATTTTTGATCCCATAAAAAAAAAATGTTTTTCGTTTTGTAAGGTAGCAATATCTTGTAGGAGTATTGATTTGTGAACCATCATGTTCTCGTTTTATGGTGTAGAAATTCTTTTTTGGCTTTCTTATCTAGCATTTCCATAGCGATCTTGAGTATAGTAAAGTTGACTCGGTACAGCAAGAAGCGCGAGCAAGTCGTGCACGATCGGAAACAAATCGCAGAAGTCGTGCAGTGCGCTCAGTCAAAGTCTAAGACCATGACAATATGTTCAAAGAAAAGTTGAAAATGTTTCTCAGCGAGATTATGATGGCTGGGATTTTCTTTTTCATACAGGACCATCGTGTAACATTTACAATTAAGAGGGTGCTAGATAAAAGTTTAGTCCTTTTAAAGATTAGTTCCATCAACCAGTAGCACAGTGGATGAAAAATTATTTCAAGTAGGTTGGCTTTTTCTTTAGCGGAAATGGTCGGAACCAAGCAACTAGTCCCCCGGGACTTGAAAAAGAGGTTTCAACTATCAATCGTTGCCCGACACCCTTACTAAAAAAGAAGGAAAGATTTTTGGCAATAGTGGATTTTTTTTTTCTCATCCTTCCGCTTGGAAATTCAGTTTCATGATTGAGTTTCCCCTTTCTTCTACGATGATCTTTGGGGTCCGGCCCTCATAGGAAATTGCCTATGAGATCGCATTCCATCGGTTTTTTAAGATCCCTCTAGTGCTAAATAAAAAAGATCTTTGAGCAAGGGCTAGCTTTTCAACAGGCGAAGAAAGGCCTCACCAAACACAAGAAAGCGAGATCCACTGGAAATAGAGGGAGAAGCCAAGCGTAATCAAGTCCTTAGCGACCAAAAGCAAACTCGGAGCTCGGTATTGATTCTTTATAACGACTACGGAAGTTGCTTCGCTACTCTCCTTTGAAAAGTCCTCCCTTTATTCTCTTTATATTCGATTTTTAGATTAGAGAATAGGGAATAGTAGGGAAGTACGGAAGGACTAAGGCTATTTGGCTTTGGATCCTTCCGAATGTTAGTTCATATCCGAAACCTTAGTGCTTTCCCTCCGCGCCCAAAGTACGGATTGATACCTTTCTTGAGGAAGCACGGCTCGGGGACGTGTGCCGGAAGGATGGGTAAGGTATGCTCGGCGGGTGTTGTTGGATACGGGGAGAAGCTAGAGTAGCTCTTGCTTGGGTAGGGACGAGGGTGTGGGTGAAGTGAGCCATAGAGAGAAGAAGAGAATAGATCCGTCATCGGGTCGGGAGAAATGGTCAATGGTAGGCCTATTGCGAGAGGGCATGGGTTGGAACCCATAACAAGCGAAAAAGCACTTCGCACGGTCGACGAATGCGTGCTCGGTTGTAGCAGTGTTGAATGAACGGGCGATTTGGAACCGGACGGGTAACTTTAAAGGTGGTCCCGATGTTCGATTCGAAGAACCGACGGTTCTATTGGTGACCCATTCAAAAGAAGTGGCCGCTTTGACTTTGATTAGCCAATCGAGTGCGGAGGGTCTTGTGTGCTCCTCTTCATTTGTTCCCGTTAACGACCACAAAGCCCAACACTTGTTCCTAATGCCTTAATTATCTTTTATATATAATAACTTATCGACGTCGGCCCCCTTCCTACTCCGGCTAATGGAAAAATGCCTTTGAATGGTCGTAATCGTCGACAACCCAACCGACGTCCACCATAGGCTCGGCGAGTCGTCCTCCTAGATTTCCCGAAGGTAATGCCAGGGCCTTTTCAATACTGATATTGTTTTGTTTGCACATTAGATATTAATGTATTTTTCCCGTTTTAAGGTAGTAGTTCTAGTAATTTTCAGTAAAAGCTCACTGCATTCTAAAACTTCTGGGATTTTCTTCCCGGGTTCTATGAGTGAACCACCTTGGGAAAAAATAGGGTAAGCCACCACTAGCTGCTTTTTGCCTTTTAACAAAAGAACAGCTTATCAACATTTTTTTTACCAAATACAACAATTGCTTATTAACAGTTTTAACACTTCTATCCAAACACGTAACTGCTTATTTGTAGAATAAATTCCAGCACTTAAAAATATTTTTCACCACTTAAAAGCTGCAGTAATTGCATGATTTTTGTCTTTAATTTTTGCCCTTCAAAATTGAACTTATGGCTAACGAGGCATAAGTTCTTTAAAGTACGGGGAATAACTTGTGGGATATTATGGTGGGAAAATATAAACGTATGCCTTGCAAAAAAGAGTTATTTAACTTGAGGGACAAAAATTAAAGCCAACACATAATACGGACAAAAGTGCAAATCACCCCGTAAAGCTTATCAACTATTTACAATCAACTAATTCAAACGGGCTCTTAGTAACTTTTTACCTATTGAGTATAACCATTAGCTAATCACCCCAACAAATATTTCTTCAACCTTCGCTTATCGCACTGTTCAAAGCGAGTTCAGAATTTGAAGAGGTCTTTGAACGTGATTTTTGAAAAATATACCTTATACTCAAATTCTGAACTCTCGTGTTGTCAAGTTGTTCATTGTGTTCCGCTGCAGACAAATTGTCTATTGTAAAATCAAATAACATTGTCTCTGAACTCTTGGGATAATTTTCAGTATTGTGGTACTTTTGAACATATTTTCCGCATATGATCACTTTGAGCACGGAGAATGGTATAAAAATGATTTTTACAACAGATTATACATATAGCTAGAGAAGAAATCAAATGGACAATACCATTTTTTGGTTAATATGTTGTGTATAATTAAAATTAAACTTTTTCGAATCGTTGCAATCATCTTGATTTTTTTATTAATTTTCGATATTTACTTTTAAAAAGTCAAGTAAGAAATCTAATATTACTAGGATTGCGACTTGTTACCTGAAAATATCAAACATCACTATAATAAAAAATAACATATAATTCTCTTATTATGAAATAATAAATGAGGGAAACAGCATTAACTATAAATAAGAACAATCATATAACAAACTATAATAATTGTGTAAATTGGCTCAATAATCAAGTAAAAATAGAACATCAAATACACACTTTGATACACGCATGCACATAAAAGTTAAATTCCAACACGTGGTACTTGCCTCAATAAGTATATGGATGAGGGGTCTACTGGCGAGGAATACGGAAATAGAGGAAATACTTGGTTTGCTATTTAAATTTTCACTTTGTTGGTAAAGATTTAAATTTTCATGTTGTTTTTTTCCTTTACCCCTATGTAATAAAATAATTAAAAAAAGGTTCTGGAGAAGAGTCCCACACAGAGAATACACTGTTAGAATTCATCCATTTATCGGTCATTTCTGAATAATGACGATCTAGCACATCTTTCGAACTTTCAGTTGTATTCACCCATTCCAATCATTTTTTGGTGTATGACTCCTCACTATAATTGCTAGTAAAAAATCTATCTGCCTCTAGCTTCCTGCAAATTTAAAAATCCAGCTTTCTATGAGTAATGTTTTTAATGATTTAAGTTATATTCTCTAACAATTTATAAATTATTTTATATTATTGGTGTCGTTTATCTTTCTCCTCGTAATTTTTAAAGAACGTTTAGTTATATATGCTGATAAATTATTATTTTCTTAATGTATAGTAATTTAATATGTCATAGAAGATAATGCTTATCTTTAGCTTTTATATAGTAATAGTATAAACAAAATTTTACTAAGTTAGTAATTAATGTTTATCATAAAAATCGAGTTTAATTTCCATAGCTAATATTTCACCGTAAACATAACAACAAATCGTCCATAAAAAAATGGGATTGGTAACATGAAAATATGACAATCACCATCTTCGACAAGTTTAAAAACATGGATAGTTTAAAAGTTCTATGCATCATCAATACATAAAAGTTAATTTCTAAAATTTTAAAATTTAATAACCTTACAAATGACCTGATTATTTAAAAGAATTTCATAGTGTCGCATGTAAAACTTAAGCTCTTCATATTCAAAGCTTTACAGTACTATGCATGAAAAAATTCTTCTTTATTTACCAACCTTGATGCCATGAGGAGGAATATGAAAAAGGCAGTCTCCGAGATGTCAAAATCCTTGATCTTTTTCTCTGCCGCCATTTCTACATCATCACCATATACTTCACGAAGAGTTTTAATAGCTTCCTTATCATCCGTTAAATCTTCCCTTTTGGATATAGGAATTTGCAACATTTCTTTCTCTGTCCCTATAAACTGCCATCCAAACATTCAGATCAATTAGTCACTTGGATTATTAAAACAATCTAATTCACCAGTTTTTATATAAAAATCAAAATATTTAAGTTAAACAAAAAAGGAAAAAAAATAAATTTTAATTGACTTTGTTAAAAAGTATATATATATATATGTAGGGTGTAATTGATTTAATTTTCGACATGAAATTTACCGAGTAGCAAAGCATTAACGTCACGAGTACTTACGTGTTGTATCTACACTGAAAGACTGAATAATTTCCCTTAGAGATTCCTTTCATTATTCACAATATATATAGCTGTACAAAGGTTGATTCCTAATATGGTACGAATCCTAACTTACCTTACAAAGGTTGATTCCTAATATAATTAGAATCCTAAGTTACCTTAAATATACATCTATCATAATTACAAAATATACAGAGAATATTCGCTAATACTCCCCCTCAGACGGAGTGGGAGGAGGCCGAACGCTAAGGCTGGATCGGAAGTCTGTGAAGAGCTGTCGCGGTAGTCCCTTTGTGAAGATGTCTGCATACTGATAAGAGGAAGGCACGTGTAATATGCTGACCTGACCAGGGCAACCTTCTCTCGCACAAAGTGGATATCCATCTCAATATGCTTAGTCCGCTGATGTTGGACCGGATTATGAGACATATAGATGGCAGATATGTTGTCATAATAGACTATAGACGCCTTGTGGAGTGGACACTGGAGTTCCAAAAGAATATTTCGGAGCCAAAGATCTCAGCAACTACGTTAGCAACACCGCGATATTCTGCTTCAGCACTCGAACGGGAAAGTGTGGCCTGCCGCTTGGCGGACCATAAGATAAGATTATCCCCAAGAAATACACAGTACCCTGAGGTGGAGCGACGTGTGTCGGGGCATCCTGCTCAATCTGCATCCGTGTAGGCAAGTAGCTTGGTTGGGGCAGAGGGCTATAGATGTAAGCCGAAGTCTAGTGTGCCCTTAACGTATCTGATAATACGTTTGAGGGCGGCAAAATGGGACTCTCGGGGGTCGTGCATGAACAGACACACCTGCTAAACGGCATATGCAATATCAGGCCTAGTGAATGTAAGATACTGAAGAGCACCTGCTAGACTCCGATATAGAGTGGGATCAGAAACTGGCGCACCGTCATTGGCACTTGAGTCCACCGGAGTTGGCATAATTTTACAATTTGCCATCTTGGCCCTGTACACTATCTCTTCGGTATACTTACGCTGACACAGGAACATAGTAGCTGCAGATCTGGTCACCGATATACCCAAAAAATAGCTTAGCTTGCCCAAGTCAGTCATAGCAAATTCAGTTTTGAGTAGATCAATGATTTCAGTCTTCAACCCGTCAGATGACCGTCAGATGAGGCAGTAAGAATAATGTCATCGACATATAATAGCAGATATGCAGTGCTGCTACCTCGGTGAAAAGTGAAGAGAGAGGTATCACACCTGCTACATACAAAACCAATCTGCAGAACATACCTGGCGAACCGATCTTACCAAGCGCGGGGTGCCTGTTTCAATCCATACAATGACTTCCTGAGACGACACACAAACTGCGGAGCTGCCGGATGAACAAAGCTAGGAGGCTGATGCATGTACACAATCTCTTTCAAATCCCCATGAAGAAACGCACTCTTGATATCAATCTGATGAATCGGCCAATGCATGCCCATAGCAATACTGAGAACAGTCCGAATAGTGGCCGGTTTAACAACCAGACTGAATGTCTCACCACAATCAATACCCTCCCGCTTGATTAGTGCCATTGGCAACTAGTCTTGCCTTATACCTCTCTAAGTCACCACTGTCTCTGAACTTGTGCTGAAATAACCACATACACCGGATAACATTCACATCTTCTGGTCTAGGTACCAAATCCCAAGTGTTCTGCTTGGTTAAAGTGTTAAATTCCTCGTACATGACCGCATTCCAATTTGGGTCCAGTTTTGCTAGTTTTGGATTTTTTGGAATGGGTGATAAGGTTTGTGTGGGGAGATTGAATTGAACTTTGGATTTGTAGATCCCATGTTGTGCACGAGTCTCCATGCGATATGAGGGCAGTGGTGGTGGGTCGGGGCTGTGAGATTGCCGGTCCACTGGTTCTGGACTAGTGGGCAACAATTCAGATGGATTGTTTTTTGGACTGTGTGTTGGACTGGAAACCTGCAGACCTGCGGGACTGGTTGCTGGAGTGCTGGGCAGCAGTGTTGCTGGTGTTGCAGGTGACTCGACTGGGGGCTGTAGGGGTGAGCAGGGGGCTATTGGGGTGGTGCCGGACAGTGGTGAGACTGTCGGAACAGTGGGCTGCTGTTGGTATAGGTTTTGGATGAACGGGGACATACTTGGTTCATCGAGAAAGATGTAATCGGTGGTCTAAAATTTCTGGAGATTTGAAAAAGGAAAGGTTGTCTCGTCAAAGGTGACGTGACAGGAGATGATGATTTTGCGAGTAGCAATGTCATAGCACAAGTAGCCCCGATGATTAGGAGATAGACCAAGGAAGACACATGGAAGAGTGCGAGGGGTAAGTTTGTGAGGTGCAATGGAGGCTATGTTGGGGTAGCATAAGCATCCAAAAATACGTAGGTGATCATATGATGGTAGCCTACGGTATAAGATTTTGGTAGGTGTCTTGTTTTGGAGAGTGCTAGTTGGTAAAATATTAAGAAGAGATTCTACCATTTTGACAGCATAGACCCAAAAAGGCGGTTGTAGGCAGGCATGAAACTGAAGTGTGCGGATCATGTTATTGATGGTACGTATAATTCTTTCAGCCTTTCCGTTTTGGGAAGAAGTATATGGACAAGAAAAATGGAAAACCATGTCTTGTTTAGAACAGAAATTGTGAAATGCCGAGTTATTAAATTCACGTCCATTATCACACTGGAATGATTTAATAGATTTTTCAAATTGTGTCTTAATAAATTTTTGAAACTCGAGGAATTTTGCAAAAACTTCAGATTTGAATTTCAGCGGGTAAATCCAGACAAAATGTGAAAAATTATTCAAGAATACAAGATAGAATTTATGACCCAAAGAGCTAACAATCGGAGATGTCCATAAATCAGCATGAACAATATCAAAGGGAGAAAAAGTAACATTGTTTGATGACATAAAGGGAAGACGAATATGTTTGCCTAGTGGACAAGAAAAACAGTGTTGGACAATTTTCCCATTATTACATTGAATAGGCTTAGAAGTCCTAAGAAAAGTAAAAACTAGGTCTCCGGGGTGTCCGAGCCTGTTGTGCTAAGTTGAAGGAGAGATCGCCTCAAGGGATAGAGGTGCTTGCGGTCTGACAATGGAAGATTGAGTGAATGGGTAGAGGTCTCCCACACTATTACAACGAGTAAGAATTTTCCCCGTATTGAGTTCCTTCACAGAAAAACCAAAATGGTCAAATTCGACAGACACAAAATTATTGCTAGTGAATTTTCTAACAGAGATTACATTTTTAATGATGTTAGGTGTGTATAGGACGTGGTTTAGGGAGAAAGGCGGGTGTGGATGTTTGGTGTGTGTGTTACCGTAACCCTTAATTGGAATGCGATGACCATTGCCGACAATAATAAATTGAGGACACTTTAACCGATGTAATTGAGATAGGTTACCTGCCGATCGAGTGAGGTGAGAAGTGGCTCCGGTGTCCATGTACCAATTGTCGTCGGGCTGTTGAAGGTTCAAGGTGGTGTAGGCTTGGCCCAAATCAGTCGGGGCCGGTGGCTTTGAGCCGAGCTGCTTCTTCGCTGCTCGGACCGCAACCAGTGGGCTCGCTCGCTGCGCTGGTGGGCTCGCTCGGTGGCCGGGGCAGGCCGAAGACGCCGATCGACCAAGGCCGCCGGAACCGGGCCCCTGCGGTCGGGTACGGGCATGCAGGCGAGGCCCAGTTCTGCTGGTTGGGCCACTGCTTCTGCTGGTTGGACCACTGCTGCTGCTGTCCAGCCCACTGGTTGCGTTGGCCCTTTCCGTGGCCCTTGCCTTTGTTGTTGTGACCTCTGCCTCCAGGCCTCCGCCACTGGCCTGCTGCTGCTGCTGGACATGCTGCGGTGGCTGGTTGCTGCTGGCTGCAGGTGGTGCTATCCCGTCAACGGCTAACGCCTTTTGATTATGTTCCTCTTGTTTAGCACGTCTAGTTTCTTCCAACAATAGTTGAGAACGTGCCTTGTTGAAACTTGGGAGAGGTTCGGCTTGTTGAATCATCGTTGCGAGTGTGTCATATTCACCTTTTGGTAAACCCGCAACAAGTTGAAGCACCATCTTGGTTTCTGAAACAGAAGTCCCGACGTTGGATAGTTGATCGGTTATGAGTTTCAGTTGCTTACAATATTCAGACATGTTGTTAAAATTCTCGAGGCGGGTATTATTGAATTGCTCTTCCAAATATATGGCCCGAGTATTTTTATTGTCCTGAAAGATTTCTTCTAGTCGGACCCAAAGTTCACGTGCCGTAGCACCTGTTTTCATGATAGTGCACAACAGGTCTTTGGAGATGGTGCCGTAGATCCATTGTTTGACGATGGCGTCAAGACGACGCCAGATTGAGTCTGTAACATCGAGGGGACGAGAAACAGATTCATCAATATGATCGAGCACGTTGTATGCACATGCATGAATGTAGAATAGTTCCATCCACATGGAATATTGACAGTCTTCTTGGTAAGAATTATAGGGATAAAATTCTTGATGTTGTTAACGGCGAATGCCGGATGAAAAGAAGATACTGAACGTTGAGAGGGGTTGTCAAGCGTGCCAGTGGATGAACCAGAATTTGGGGGGGAAGACATTGTTGAAGGGAAAATTCTAGTTGACCGAGAATGATAATTTGAAAGAAACTCTGGTTGGCCGAGAATGAGAATTTGAAAGAAATTCTGGTTGGCCGAGAATGAGGAAGAGAAGGGTGGGGTTTAGGTTTTAGGCTCTTGATACCATGAAAGACTGAATAATTTCCCTTATGAATTCCTTTCATTATTCACAATATATATAGCTGTACAAAGGTTGATTTCTAATATGGTACGAGTCCTAACTTACCTTACAAAGGTTGATTCCTAATATAATTAGAATCCTAAGTTACCTTAAATATACATCTATCATAATTACAAAATATACAGAGAATATTCGCTAATATACACATTAAAAAATTAGCCTTTCAATCATTTGTATTTTTGAGCAATTCACATATAATTGAGTGTATGATGACACCAAAATAATTTTATAGTTTTCTGTTATTCTAGTCAAAGTAGTGACCGTACTTGAAATCTTTTTCTATTTAGTGTAAAATTGATTTACTTTGTAAAATTGATTTACTTTCAAGAGCTGCAAGATCAACATGATCTGGCCTATCACTTGCATCCTCGTCTTGAGAAATAAGATCCCTCACCCACATTGGATAATTCCAAAGTTCAAGAGCTCCACTGGTTTGGTGGCCCATTGAAACCATTTGCTTCATAAACTCAATTTTTGATAAATTATCCTTTCCTTTTCCTCCAATCAAATCTTCCATCGGGATCCTACAATTTTTGGAAAATCACAATAGGTAAAATCAACTACCTACTATAATACTATAGGTGATAAAATTAATTAGTAACTCGCCTAATCCATTCATGGGTTGTGTCGACAATACATGTCTGTAGATTTGACCTAACAGGTTAAGCAAAAACAACCCATCAAATTATTCAGTTAAGACACGTGAAACAATGTAACTTAACGAGGAAAAATACAAATCAAACTCAAACATAAAAATTAAATTTTAAAATACAATCATGTAATTTTGGAAGTACTATATATATATGCTTTCACACTTTCATTTAAAAAAAGAAGAATGAAAAATGCGGAGACGTTACATCATATTGAGCAAGTTGAGTTATAACACCTTGTTGATCCATCTTGACCCAATCAACAAACTTTTGGCAATTGAGTCATGACCCGCGCTTATTAACTTGACTCGCCTAAGTTTGGCTTCACACAGAGAGCGAGAGAGACAGACATAGAAACACACGCAATGATGCCTTACTCATTGGTCAAAGGGAATGATTTGTTTGGTCCAGGTGTGGCATTCATATTCCTTAGCTGAAGCTTATCGGGTAGGAGTTGATGCATCCGATAGACACTCACAAATTCCTCAATTAAGGGGTAGGGCACTCCATGAAATCTCAGGTCTTCATTCCCACAAAACCTCCCAAAATGGAACTTCCAGCGTGTCCAAACGTATCCTTGAACTTCTTCCCTAGCAATCCGTACCTGCGATATAATTTAATTTTAGTCACACAGAGACTGGTTAATGAATATGACAACATAAAAATAACAAAAGTATGAGAGTATTAACCAATTGACACCCATTCTTGCATGTAATAATATATTAATCTCCCTTAGAGAGCCTTTCTCATTAATACAAATATATATAAAGTGTACAATGTGGAATCCTCATATAATATGAATCTTATATCTACCATAATTATACAACACAAAATATGACTAATATAATATTGTACACGTTAATACACCCCTCAGTTGGAGCGGGAGGAGGTCGGACGCTAAGACTGGATCTGAAGTCGAGGAAGAGCTGTCTAGGAAGTCCTTTCGTGAAGATATCCGCATACTGATACGAAGAAAGCACATGCAACACCTTAACATGATCGAGAGAAACCTTCTCATGAACAAAGTGTATATCCATCTCAATGTGCTTGGTTCGCTGATGCTGAACCGGATTATGAGATAAATATATGACGGATATGTTATCACAATAGACCAAAGACGCCTTACGCAAGGGACACTGAAGCTCCAAAAGAAGGTTTTGAAGCCAACAGATCTCAGCAACAACATTTTCAACGCCTCGATACTCTGCTCCTGCACTCGAACGGGATAAGGTGGCTTGCTGCTTGGCAGAGCATGAAATGAGGTTATCCCCTAACAACACACAGTAGCCGGAGGTAGAGCTTCGCGTGTCCGGACAACCTGCTCAATCAGCATCCGTATATGGTAACAATCTGATTGGTGCTGAGGGGTATAAGTGCAATTCATAATCAAGTGTGCCCTTAACGTATCGATTGATAAGCTTGAGGGCGGTAAAATGAGGCTCCCTAGGGGCATGCATGAATATGCACACCTGCTGAACGACATACGCAATGTCAGGCCGGGTGAAGGTAAGATATTGTAGTGCACCTGCAAGACTCTTGTAAGGAGTGAGATCGGATACAAGAGCACCATCAACAGCACAAAGCTTTGATTTAGAGTCAACCAAAGTGGACATGATCTTGTAGTTCGCCATTTTAGCCTTGTACATTATCTCATCTGCATACTTACGCTGACACAAGAACATAGTATCTGCAGAACGAGTCGCTAATATCCCCAAAAAATAGCTCAACTTCCCCAGGTCAGTCATAGCAAATTTGATCTTAAGCAAAGCAATGATCTCATTTTTCAGCAAATCAGAAGAGGCAGTAAGCACAATGTCATCCACATATACAATAAATAATCAATACTACTACCTCGATGAAGAATAAATAGAGAATTATCATACTTGTTGCATAAGAACCCAATTTGCATAATGTACTGTGCAAAGCGATCATTCCACGCTCGAGGGGCATATTTCAAACCATAAAGTGACTTACGAAGACAACAGACATGTTGAGGGGCTGCTGGATGGACAAAACCAGGCGATTGGTGCATATAAACAGTTTCTTTCAGATCATCATGTATAAACACATTTTCACATCAAGCTGATGTATTGGTTTTGTAAAATTTAAAAGACTTGAGAGGGTACTGAGGGTGTGTTTGGTATGAAGGAAAATGTTTTTCATGAAACTAAAAAATATTTTCTTCAAAAACAAATGAACTTCTAACTTATTGTCTTCTAGTGTTTGGTAAGTAAGTAAAACAAAATATCATCATAAGAATATTTATATATCTAGCAAAATATTATGGGAGTGGGATAGGGTGGAGAGTGGGATTTCGGAAAATACTTGCCCTAACACCCACCCTCCACCACCCATTCCATCCACCACCAACCAAATCCCATCCCCACCCAACCACCATCGAATGCACTTCATATTCACCCGTTCCTACCCTACACCACCAAACCCACCCCAACCCCACACCACACCACCATTCCACCCAACCCTTTCCTTTCCCCTCCCCCATCACAATTTTCTATTTCATACATCTTATTTTATTTTTATAAAATTTGGAAATTTTTTCTAACCTCCACCCCGCCCCTTTCCCCTCCCCCAACCACAACTCACTCACACCAAATTTAACCACGTAATTTTTTATAAAAATTTCATAAAAGTAAATTAAAATATATGAATTAGAAAATTCAGGTGTGTGGGGGGGGGTGGGGTGGGGGGGGGGGGTTGGGGGTGTAGAAAACAAAAAAATTAATTTAAAACTCTTTTTTAAAAAAATATTTCTTTGGAGGGGTGTTGGGGTCGGAGGGGGGGGGGGAGAGGTGTATAAAAAAACAAAAAAAAACCTTTAAAATTATTTTTTAAAATAAATTTTTTTTTGGAGAGTGGTGGGTTCGCATGGGTGTGTGTAGAGGACCAAAAAAGAAATTAAAAACATTTTTTTAAAAAAAAATGGGGTGGGGGGTCGTCGGGGTGGTGGTGGGGGAGTGGTTTAGAATACTAAAAAAAATCAAAAACTTTCTTTAAAAAATAAATTATTTAGGGGGGGGGGTTTGGGTAGGGTGGGGGTGGTGGTGGGGGGTGCATAGGGTGATGGTAGTAGTTGGGGTTTGGTGGTTCGGGGTGGGTTAGGTGATGGTGTGATAGTTGGTTGAATGCAACTTATGAGACTTGTTTTCCCTACTTTCATTAGTAAAATCATTTTCCTCATTTTTAAGGAACTTATTTTTCTAAAATTTTGACCAACCAAATATGAGAAAATTGGAAAACATTTTTTTCTCCTTCCTACCAAACTCACTCTCAAGGTGTGTTTGGTATGAATCAAAATGTTTTCCAATTTCCCATGTTTGGTTGGTCAAAATCTCGTGGAAAATATTTTCCTTATGAAAACAAGTTCCTTAAAAATGATGAAAATGACTTCCTAATGGAAGTAGGAAAAACAAGTCCATAAATGATATTTCAAGTTTATTGTCACTTCTCCACCCACCCAACGCCTCCAACCCCTACCCCTTCACCATCTCACCCCCACCACCCCAAAACACCCACTCCCCACACATCCCACCTCATAGTATTTTGGTAGATTACATATAAATGCTCTTGGGTTAATACTTTTTTATTTACATACCAAACACTAGAAAATAAGTAAGAAACCCACTTATTTTTCAAGAAATTATTTTCTAGGAAAACATTTTCCTTCGTACCAAACACACCCTGACTTGCAACTTCTTTAGGTGCCCTAAGCTCAGTCTGTGTACAAAATTTACAGTACCAACAAGTATATCACTAACTAAATATAAAATTAAATGAAAAATACACAGACATTTATAACGGTGTTGTTGAAAATTTCTTGTTTCCTTTCCAATAATATGGTTCGCATATATCTAAAGTTTTCGGTTTTTGGGCAGTTAATCATATGCTCTTAGGTCATAAGATAGAATGTTGTAGTATCTTTTTGAACAAAGCTAATTATGTAGTGTAACTTTTTTGCAATAAAGAAATAGAAATACACAATATAGGACCTATATAATGCATCTTTGAGAAGTATTAAGTTTTAGTTTTTTGGATTTAGAAAGATAAAGGTAGAAATGATTTTCCAGATTTATAATAGGAAACAGTTAAGGTCATCACTAAATTGCTCCAAAAACAGGCTTGTAAAAAGGACGAGAAAATGACAAAAATGGTCCTTTTAGTCTCAAATATTTACCGAACTCTGGTTGGTTAGTTTTGATGAAAACTATGGGGAAAAAAGGAAATCAGTTGGAAATCACATTTATAGGTACAACTTTTATAATTTTGCTATTTTTAATTTATTTATAGAGTCTGGTGTATTTCTTGAAGTGTACTTTCTGCTTTTTTTTTTTTTGTGTATCTAGTGTAACTTTCTGTGTTGCATTTTTAAAAATTTGACGAGACACTCTGGGTGTTTATAGTTAAGTCTTTTTTTATCACTATTTCCGTCAAATCTAACAGACACGGTTCGATAGTATTTTACAAAAACAAAAAGTTTTAACTTTTGACAAACTTAAAATATCAAAATTATTAAGTACATACTTAAGTGACCATTTTGAACATATTCTCAAACATACAAGGGACCATTTAGAACCTATTCTCAAACAAAAGAGACCATTTTTGTCATTTTTCTCTTTAAAGGAGTACCTGGTGAGTGTCTTCCAAATGGTCGAAACAGTCATGAATCATAAACTGTATCCAAGAGGCAACGATCATGTTAAATTTTTTTCCTGTGTCCACGAAATGTCTCCGTACCATTGGATAATCAACTTTGTTGCTACTACCATTGGATCTGGCGTATTTAACTGCATTTTTTTTTTGTTGAAAAAGGTGAACCAGCTTGAAATCAATATTAATTTAATCAAATTAGTTCTATTGATACATTATTAATTCCTCTACAGAATACAAATTAGGTCTCTTGATTTTCCCTTTACAAAAAACAAGTGCCCAACTCTGAATTTAATTACTACTACTACGCTTCAGCTTTCAGTCCCAACCAAGTTAATTATCTATGGACTAATGGACATGTTTTATGATGCTCTAAAATACAGTTGCTTTGTGACTATGCATTGATGGTATAAAAAATATTTATATAATCGGAGTACTATAATATAATTACAAATAAAATTAATCTTTATAATAAGTTTAAATTGGTAAACGGTTAGTTATCATAGATAAAAGATACAGTGATATTGTAAAACAATTGTCCTCTTTATAATAAGTTTATGAGTTATGTTAGCACTTGAATTAGGGGAGCAGGCCGGCAAAAATGCACTCTAAATCATTATCAAGGAAAGAGCTGTACACCCTTGCTATCATTATAGCCTATTCAGTGTTGAAGTTCTATATACTGATATTACATAAGGTATTTACATCATTAAGTAAAATTGTCTACAATTAATAGTAATTGCTTACTACTAATTATATGATAACGTGGAAAAAATACTCCTGTTGTTTCAATTTTATGTGTCTTATTTACGATTTGGAGGGTCAAATGATATTTTCTTTGATCATAATTTTTCAAATGCTTTCTAAATATCTCGAATTGTTAATTCTATTGTGACTCATATTACTTTATTATAGTTTTTAAATGTGTAAATTTTCTTTCAAAAAGTTGAAGATTCTATGTCTATATTCACATCGAAAAATAGTTAATTTGACCATTGTATACTCCGAAATAAGCCACATAAATTGAAACAAAGGGAGTAAATTTGAACAGTACGTAGCATAGGCTGTTTTCGGAAGCTGAAAAGGTAATTTTCCTAGAAAAACTTTTGAAACCTTGATCAAGCACAAATTACTGATCTAATATCGGCGAAAGTGTTTTTTCAAATTGATTAGTCAAACACAAACGACTACTCTCCAAAAGTGTTTTCTCGGAAAATATTTTTGAGAAAAAAACATTTTTTAAAATAAGAAAATTTTATAAGAATATTATCCTAACAAACTATTGTATAATTATAGCCCATCGATAGCTACACAATAGATCGGGTTATTTGACTGGCTTAGGCAATAGATGGGCTTAAAAATACCGAAATTGTAGACCTGAAAGTATATCCTAAAATTATGAGATGGAATATTGTGACAAATGTTTTATATCCTGACCTTCTTTAATTTTTTTTTAATCGGGTGTGACCGTTTCTCTTGCTTTACTCTTGCTATTGCTTTGCTTGTGCTTATGCTCTTTTTTGAGCCGAGGGTCTCTTGGAAACTAGCACTCTATCTATCAAGGTAGAGGTAAGGTCCGCGTACACTCTACCCTCTCCAGACCCCACGTTGTGGGATTTCACTGAGTATGTTGTTGTTGTTGTTTTATATCATGAAAGTAATCCTAAGCGATTAAAATTTTAGGATTGGGACCATGCATGCAACATGCATGGCCACATCTAAAATTAGTGAACGTATGGTGTAGAGAACGTCTCTTGAATTTTTTTCCCACCTGGTGTTCGGTATCCGTATTGGAGCCCGATTATATATGAATTCGTGTGAGCATAGGACCCCATTCGGGGGAAAGCGCTCCCTACCAAGGATTTTTTTCATACCTAGGACTCGAACCCGAGATCTCTAGTTAACAGAGGAGCAACCCATCCGTTGCACCACATCCTCTGATGGTACAACATCTCTTGAATTGGAAAGGTATAGGCAGGAACCAAAACATTACTTTTAGAGGTGACCCTGGAGCCAGTGTAATAGCTATGGGTCCGACAGAATTCAGTAATTTTGGTCAAATCCTTTATTTATATTAAAAAATCATCTAATATGTGCAATCAATCTATTCAGAATCCAATAAACAAAAATAATTATGATTCAAAACCTAAAAACTAAAAATTCTGACTCCGCCTCTGCCCTGCATGCGTGGTCCCAATTGGGAAAAGTTAATTTCAGATTTAGACCTTGTTTTGCTGATCAAGAGGCAGCATATTCCTCCCGAAAAATGAAAATTCACTGCCTGCACTTCCATTGAATTGTATTTTCCATCAACAGTTCTATAAGGGTATTCTGCCGGATTTGATATGACGTCGGTAGGTGTTTTACCGACGTTGATCAAATTGTATTCCTGATGAAAATGTCTCCGCGCTCCAAGATAAATTAGCCCCAACAACACCGGTAGCCGGTGCCACAAATTCAGTGTATCCACAAAATGAGCCATCTGCATGCATGTCACGATATTAGTTTGTACTTACATAACTTAACATAGTAAAATTTAGCTTTAGGCTATCAATTACCCTCCTTTGATCAAAGCCACCACTTTTTGCTAGTCGAAAATAACACACATATAATTTTTTCAAATTTAAGATGTGCAAAGTGTAAAACAAATTGAGGATATATATGTCCTTTTTTCTCAACTTTAGTATGTGAAGGTATTGGTCTAATCTTCTCTACTTTGATCTTTGTACTATTTTTTTAATAAAATGGGTTGTTTAGTTCACAGAATAAGGTGGGATACTTCAGGATTAGATTTGTGATTAAATTTATATTTTATTTGGTTGGAGATATAATTAATCTCACAATAAATTTATACCTTTAACCAAACAAAGTATAAAATTGATCCAAAACTTAATCCTGGGATATCACACCTTATCCCATCAAACATGGTATTTTTATCCCACCTGGGAGGTGAAGTTTATTAACGTGTATATAGAATCCCAATTCAATCCCACCACCATAATTAGAATATATCCCATATATTTTGTATATAGAATTATGGTAAGTAGATGATTCATTATTGTACTAGGATTCTACATTATACACTATATATATTTGTATTAATGAGAAAACCTCCCCAAGGGAATTGATACAATCTCACATAGTATAAAGAGCCAAAATCCTAAAAACCTAAAACTTTTTTTCCTCTTCTCGGCATTACCGCCGCCGCCCCCCACTTAATTTTTTCCGACAGTATAAGCCCGCCCACCACTTATTTCGGTTTTTAATGGATTCCTCTACCCACGATGCTTCCGCTTCCTCCGGCATCGTCACTCAAACACCACCCATGACCCCCTCATCACCATCTTTCCATCCGGCTCTCGCAGTTACCAATATCAAGAATTTTATTCCTATAATTCTTGACCAGGAAGATGGCCAATATTGGTCATGGGTGGAACTGTATCGAATTCATGCATGTGTATATCACGTGCTTGACCATATTGACGACTCAATCCCTCGCCACTCTGAAATTGATGACACAACTTGGCGTCGTCAAACAATGGATCTATGACACAATCTCTAAGGACTTACTTCACACCATTATGAAAATCGGTGCCTCCGCTCATGAGTTATGGACACGCTTGGAAGAAATTTTTCAAGACAACAAGCACACTCGCGCAATGTATTTGGAAGAACAATTCAACAACACTCGTCTTGAAATTTTTTCGAACATGTCTGAATATTGCAAACAGTTTAAACTGGTCGCAGACCAATTATCCAACATTGGAATGCCCGTATCTGAAACAAAGATGGTCTTATAGTTGGTTGCATGCCTCCCGAAGGTTGAATATGACACCCTCGCCACTATGATACAACAGGCCGATCCTTTATCCAGTTTTAACAAAGCTCGTTCACAACTTTTGTTGGAAGAAACCCGGCGTGCAAAGCAAGATGAGCACACCTAAAAAGCACTTGCAGTTGAAACGCCTGTCCAAAATAACATCACCGCCACCCAACCACCTCCACCAGAAAATACTCAACCCCGCAACAACCGCGGCGGCGGAGGTGGCAGGGGTCGCGGCGGAAATGGAAGGGGGAAAGGCCACCGCGGGCAGGCTCAGCAATTCCAGCAGCAGATGGGCCAGCCCACCAACATTCCCTATTGGCAAGGCCCAGATGGTACATTTCAACATGCAAATTAGGCTCCTTACCCGGTTACTATTTCGACTCAGTCTCTCTATCCTCAACAGGGGGTACTGGGCCATGCTCCTCTTTACCGATCAGCCCATCAGCAGTAACCACATGCCCACTTCATGCAGTCCTCCTATCCGCAACAGTCAAATGGCGTGGCTCCTACAGATTTGAGCCAAGCTTTTAGCAGTCTAAACCTACAACAACCCGATGAAAATTGGTACATGGATTCGGGAGCCACTTCTCATCTCACCCGGTCCGCAGGTAATCTCTCTCAGCTGTTTCGTTTAAAGTCTCCTCAATTTATTACAGTTGACAATGGTCACCGCATTCCAATTTAGGGCCAAGGTAACGCCCACACCAAGCCACCCCACCCACCTTTTGCCCTGAACAATGTCCTATATGCCCCAAATATCATTAAAAACTTAATCTCCATTCGCAAGTTTACTCGTCATAATTCTGTGTTTGTTGATTTTGACCCATTTGGTTTTACTGTAAAGGATATGCGTACGGGGATACCTCTTACGAGATGCAATAGCACATGGAATCTATATCCATTTACACCATCCTCCACTGTCAATTCCAGCCGTCACACATCTCTTACTGCTCTCTCTCCGTCAACCTGGCACAATAGGCTTGTACATCCAGGGGCTCCTATTTTTCATTTTCTTCGAAGTAATAATTTTATTAGTTGTAATGGAAAATTTGCTCCACATTGTGCTTCTTGTCAATTAGGCAAACATATTCGTCTTCCGTTTAATTCATCTACTAGTGTTACGCTTGCCCCTTTTGATATTATTTATGCTGATTTGTGGACATCTTCCATCCCTAGTTCGTTGGGTCATAAATACTATCTGGTCTTGTTAGATGATTATTCTCACTACATCTAGATTTATCCACTCAAATTCAAATCGGAAGTCTTTGCCAAATTTCTTGAATTTTGCAAATTTATCAAACCACAATTTGAAAGACCTATAAAATCTTTTCAATGTGATAACGGACGTGAATTCAATAATTATGCATTTCACAAATTCTGCAAAAATAATGGCAAGGCCGACACTTTGGCTCTTCGTCATAACTCAGTAATTAAGAAAGGTAAAGAGAATGAGGTCTTTTCATGTTAAGCTCTCTTGTCGAGCTCCTTCGCTATCACAACTCCTGCATTGACATGAAACCAGCTCATGATACAAGCTACAAGGACAATCTTTTCTAGTTGGATGTCCGTCTCATTGTATGATGGCTGCAGACGGCTACTCACAAAGCTAAGGCAAAACTTGGCTACAATCTTCAGGGTGTTTTTGCAGATCTTCTTCCCCGTGAATATCCACTCCGGGGTCTTACTAGCAACAATTTCCGCCGCCCAAGGGAGCAAATCATCCAACCTGCCCATAATTTTGATGGCAAACTCATTGTGATAACACTCAAAAGCAGGATGAATTGCCTTGTTAATTGTTGTGCTACCGCAATGGACGGTGACCCCCCAAACTACTACTTCCTCCAACAATATATGGGGTTTCCCCTTTGTTTTCTTTGGCATGGAAGTGGCATAAGATACATAGAACTCTCGAACCAATGCTTCATTGTATTCGGAAACGAATCAAGGAAGCCTTGCCACCCCTGGTACTCAATCATAGCCCACACATGTGGGAATCGGTCTCTCAATTCATTCTTCGTTATTCTCAACTCTTCGATTAGAGTCCACTTATCACCCATCAGATATAGCTCCTTGAACCACTTTACCCCGAACTGATTGACTTCTTGAGACCTCTTTTGCCTCAACTCGAGTGCTTAAGCACTCTCTTCTAAAAAATCCTCATTAGACTGGGAGGTGGATTGAGCTATGACATGGGAGGTTTAGGACTTCTCATCATCAGTTACAATAGTGTCAGTGCATTTTCTTTTGCTTCCCACCCCTGTTGTTGCTTTATGTATTCACACTGTCAACTTCCCCTTACTTTGGGGCACTTATTTGGTTGGAGTTGGCCTCTAGGATGTAGCCATTTGTGATGGCTCAGTGATACTGAGAACCTTCTGTGCTTGTGTTTTATTTTCCATATCTGCAACCAAAAGACGTGATGAGTCTTACGATGAAAAGAAACATAAAATATTTTTGTATTTTTTATAAAGTAATTGCAAGAATAACACACCAAAACAAAAAATAAGTTATACTACAAATTGAAAAAGAAAGAAAAAATTTACAAGTTGGAAACATGCCTCAGTGATGCAGACCTGGTCTGCGGGCCACAGTTCAGGTTTCCGGTGTCGCAAAACCAAGATGCGGTCCATAGACTGTGATCGCAGATCTGCCCAGAAAGTTAAAAATCACAGGGTAATTCTGCAGCCTATTTTAAGGTCCGCAGATTTATTCTGCGGCCCACAAAAGGCATCACAAAATCACCTTTCAATTTAGTTCATCCACTAGGCATTTATGCAAAATGGGGTGCCCTTCTGCGGTCTGCAAACCCATTATGCGGCTCGAAAAATGGCGCCAAGTCAGCGCACTTTGGGTTATGATGTTCAATGATCTTGCCTCTATTTTTGAAAACCCGGTGTTGCCACAGCCATATCAGCACAAGATACATACAGATAACCAAATACATACATTCAATCTATGCTCGTAGGTAGTCACTTCTCTATAGCTCTAATTTAGAAAATTTCACAAATCATTTGCATTTTCTCAATTACAATAAATTCACACTCTACCCCCACAAGTCATCGAACCCAATTCAAGAATAATGCAATTAGACCCGAGCCCAACCCCTATGTACAATCAGTTTATCAAAATTCAAGCATGTACAAATTATCATTCTTTATCATTTTGAATCAGAAAGGGTAAATAAGGAAACGAGGGATAATCACATGATCTAAGAGCTCTATGGGCTACATATAAATATCACAAAATCCCCAAGTCAATTGTTCAACAACTATATTCTTCCCTTACCCATGTTTTAAAATGAGAAGAAGGGAGAGAGAAAAATCATACCTGTTGTTCGATGTAGAGAGAGACGAGGGAGATGGTGATGTTGCTTATGTAGACATGAGGTGAGTGAGTGCAAGAGATGATAAATCTTGTGTGCAATAGAGTGTTTTGTGGTTTAGAGAAAAAAGATATAGTATTTTGAGTTTGAATCGTGAAGATGGAGAGAAATATAAGAACTTAGGATTGAACACCCTTTTATACCTTATGCCCATATTGTGGTGTGGGTCGGGTCATAGTTTCAATATGTGGTCCGCAAAATCGTAATATGACCCATTTACCTTTGCCCTAACATGAGCTGATGTGGCACCCATTTTGCGATCACAAAACTAGTCACAAAACCATTTTGCAGTATACATAATGGGTCCATTTCTCCATAATTTCTCCTGAAACTTCTAGGTACACTATGTAAACCTGAGGACAAAAGTGTGGTCCGCAGTTCAGGAATGCGGTCTGCAGTTGGCTAGGCATTTCTATCCTTTTTTTTATCCCATTTTTCCAACATCCTATGGAGTTATGCGATCCATTGTGCGCTCTGTAGACCTTGTTTGCAATCCGCAGAAGAGGCCACACAATGGTCTCCTCTCTTCCTTCATTTTGTTTTGCCCATCTTTCTATATTTCCTCCCTTTTTACATGTGTTTTCAGATTCTACACACTCAACAAACTATCAAAATACACAAGTGAATAATAAAAATAAAGAAAACAAACTAAAACTTTGAGCTGCCTTTCATTAGCGCTTGATTTAATGTTGTGGCACGACGACTGTTACCAAGTTCCTTCAAGGTTCGTGGAGGATTATGATTGTGTTGACGCTATGATCATCTATACTTCCCAAATAATGCTTGACTCTTTTGCCGTTCACCTTGAAGAGGTAACCGACTTTAATCTCAATTCAATGGCACCATAAGGGAATACCTTCATCACTTTGAAAAGGTCAGACCATCTTGACTTCAACTTCCTGGGAAACAACTTGAGTCTAGAATTGTATAGCAAGACCAAATCCCCCGGGTGAAAATTCCCGCTTCAAAATCCTCTTATAATGGAGGATCATCATCTCTTTGTAAAGAATAGAAGTTTCATAATCTTGGAGATGGAACTCATCCATCTCATTGAGATGATCCACCCTTAATCGCGAAACATTCTCCTAATCAATGTTAAGTTTCTTTAATGCCAATAATGTCTTTTATTGTACATTTTACCAGAAGATGGCATGCCTTGCCAAATACCAACTTGTACGGTGACATACCAATAGGAGACTTGTATGCCATTCTATATGCCCACAAGGCATCATCTAGCTTTCTTGACCAATGTATCCTCATTAGATTCACAGTCTTTTTCATAATGCTCTTGATCTCCCGGTTGGACACTTTCACTTGACCACTTGTTTGGGGGTGGTAATGAGTTGCCACCTTATGTTTTACCCCATATATCTCAAGAAGAGAAAAAAACACTGTATTGTAAAGGAGAGAGCCTCCATTACTTATGATAGCTCTAGGGGTCCCAAACTGAGTGAAAATGTTCTTTTTGAGGAACGCGGTGACACACTTCCCTTCATTGTTTGGAAGGGCTACAACTTACACTCACTAGGATACATAGTCAACCACCAAAATGATATATTTGTTGCTATAAGAACTCAAAAACATCCCCATGAAGTCGATTCCCCAGATGTTAAACTACTTTACCTCAAAGATATTAGACATTGGAAATTTGTGCCTTCTAGAGACATTACCTTCCCTTTGAAATTGGTCACAATGCTTCACAAACTCATGGGAATCCTTGTAGATTGTTGGCCAACAAAAGCCACTTTTGAAGAATTTTAGAGGCCATGTGTTGACTAGTATGATGACCCTCAATCAGTGAAGTATGGCATGCTTCCATGATAGGCAAAGTTTTAACTTCGGGAATACATCTTCGAATCATATTATTTGAAAATTTTAAAAGAGATAAAGTTCATCCAAATAGTAATGCAGAGAGTCTCTCAAGAATTTCTTCTTTTGATGAGAGTTTAGATGATCCGGCATGATTCCACCTACCAAGTAGTTTGCAAAAAAGGCATACCAAGGGATGAGATCTTGAGATGATGCAATGACTTGCTCATTCGGAAAAGCGTCATTGATCTCTAATTCATTCTTTGGTCGTCTGGCCTCTTCAATTCTCGATAAATGGTCTTCCACTTAGTTCTCACAACCCTTCTAATCTTTTATCTCAAAATCAAACTCTTGTAGAAGAAATACTCACCTTATCAAGCGTGTCTTCGCGTCCTTCTTTGCCTTAGATATCGAAGGTCTGCATGATCGAAATAAACCACTACTTTAGAACACCATAAGTAAGAGCAAAACTTTTCAAATGCAAAGACAATGGCCAACAATGTAATGCCCCGAACTATGGTCTGGACAAAACACGACACTCAATGCCTGACTACATATGACCGAGCGAATCACATGGCTTGCTAATCATCATGGACATCAAAATATACAATAATAATGATTTAAAACATGTAAAACATAACACTGAAAATATAATCTAAAAATATGATTGCGGAATAGTATGAAAAAAACATGGCAAGTCTGCATACCAAAATTTGACATGAGATGCTAACCTAGTCTATAAAACCTCTGGGCATGAGTCGACCGCTATAACTATTAACCAGGATAGGACCCTGACATACCTCTACTGTAAAGCATGACATGTAAATAAATAAAGCTAACACCTCAAATGAGATAGGGCTCACCAATGGAAGATACTGATAAAGTTCTAATGAGAAGATCCGTTGTTCTGAAACTCAGTACCTACACCGTGAAGAGCAAGCCATAAAAAAAAAAGATGTAAGTACATTTGAATTTTACTGTATGTAAAGCAACTTAAAGAATAAGTAGGCATATGAAATAATAGGAACCAAAACTGAAACTGAACAATGAACATGAATATGATCTTACATGAATATAAAAATGTGTGTAAAATCTGTATGTCTGTATATCTGTATATCTCTGTATATGTGGAAGATCAATGGTATAACTAGCATGAAACCAACATACTAGAATGTGGCATCTAATCTCTGCATGATGAGCTAAGCCATCTCGTACCTTGCTGGGGTACGAGACATGAGCATGGCATGAATGGATCCAATAACCCGTTGTGGGTAACATAAAGAAATCATCCAAACTGGACAGAGCGATCCTTATCCTACACTGGCATACGTAGTTTCAAGTATTAATCCTTCTCGGTAATATGTGCAACTCCCAATACATGAACATGAATATATTTAGCTTGTAAGCCCATGGACTTCATAAATATAACTTGTAAACATGATTTGTAAATGTGATATAACATGAATATTAATACATAATATAACTTGTGAGAAAACATGTATACTTCCATGGATTGAGTAATAATGATTCATGATTTGTATTAAGGAACTCATGGAATTCAAAGCATGTGCTCATGGATTACGGATAGGTTCATGACAATCATAACGACATATCATGAATACAATTAATGAAAACATGATATAATCATAGTATATGGTTGTACATGTATATAAGGTCATCAAGAATCAGATCAAAATCCTAGGTCTGAGGAAATTAATATTTCATCAATTAAAAGCAGTGTGAGGAAGAACAATGATGTTCCCTAACGTGGATAGAAGATCTACATACCTTAATCGCTCCAAAACTTATGATAAAAATCTAAACTTTGAAGAACAAACCCAAAGCCTAAACTTTAATTCCTTGAGTTGTTTTTTTTAAAACCCTAAGTTAGAAACAATGAATTTCTATTTAGAATTCATGTATATACTTCAGATTTCACTTGGAATACTTAGAATAGGCTTACATTGGTGTATGAGAATGATGGGAGATGAAAATTGATTTTCAAAACTAATTTTGTGATTCAATATTGTTCAGTTCGTCGGGGGGTACCATAATGTACGGTCCATACAATTTTCTTCTAGGAAGTACGGTCTATACAATGTTGTACGATCTGTATAAATTGACCGTCATCACAGTGTAATTTTCCAATGATTACCAAAAGCAGAGGGCTTACCTACGGTCTGAATATACGGTCCGTATAGTTTTATATGTTCCATATAAGTCACAGTATTTCATTAATTTCAACAACGATTTGTACGGTCCAATTCTCTGGTCCATATCCTATTCTACGGTCTATATAAATTCTGGCATAAAATAGGGGTTACAAAACTAAAATGGATTTTTAACTTCACACTTCTTGTCTTAGTTTCCTAAACTCCTAGTTCATGAACATGGTCTAGTTTGAAGGTACGAAGTGTTATAAATCTCCCCCTTGGGATCATTCATCCTCTAATGATGGTCATGGTTAAGAATGAAATTAGACATGACATGAGTATATGAACGCGAAGAAACGTGATATGGAACACGGGAGAATGAATGACATGGTTACATGAAAACATAAACATGGGTGCATGAGACATGAGTAATGAGTACGTGAATGTGAAACATGATACATGGATACGTATGGGACATGACATGAATAATGAAGGAATTTACCTTGTATTCTTTCTGTTAGCTCCTCTAATAAGTGCGGATATTTGGACTTCATGTCCTTTTCGACTTCCTATGTAGCCTCCTCAACTTTTTGACTTCTCCACAACACTTTCACTGAGGCAACTTTCTTATTCCTCAACTTTCGGATCTGATGATCTAAAATAGCCACATGGACCTCTTCGTAGGTTAGGTCATCCTTAACTGTGATGCATTCGGTAGGAACAACCAGTGACGAGTCTCCCACACACTTACTCAACATAGTACGATAATTAAATCTTGTGGCAATTCAAGCTCATAAGCCATTTGGCCAATTCTTCGCAGGATCCTGTACGGTCTGATATAACTGGGACTGAGTTTCGCTTTCTTTCCAAACCTCATGACACCTTTCATAGGTAAAACTTTCAAAAATACTCAATCATCAACATGACACTTTAAGTCTCTATGCCTCGCATTCGAATAGGACTTCTAGCAACTTTGAGCTATTTTTAAATGCTCTTGAATCAACTTGACTTTTTCATAGCCTGATGGACCAAGTCTGGTCTTAACAATTCTGCTTTACCAACTTTGAATAAACCAATTGGTGATCTATACCTTCATCCATATAGAGCTTCAAACGGTGCCATTTGGATACTAGCACGGTAACTGTTATTATAAGCAAATGCAATATTAGGAAAATGATCATCGCAATTACTTTTGAAGTCTAGGACTCATGCTCTCAACATATCCACGAGAGTCTGAATGGTTCGCTCTTTCTAGCCATTCGTCTGAGGATAAAAAACTATGCTAATATTGACCTTGATACCCAATCCTTTCTGGAAATACTTCCAAAAGTGCATTGTGAACTGAGCACACGATCTAAAATAATGGACACTAGGGTCCCATGAAGCCTGACAATTTCTCGGATATATACCTTGGCATAATCCTCTACTGAATTTGTGATCTTGACTGGAAAGAGAGAGGTAGACTTGTTATGAAGTCCATGTCTCCCATTTACAAATAGGAATATTAATATTCTGAGCCAACCCACCAGGCCTCTGGTTTAGTCTTTCACCTGCTGACCATTCGGACACTTCGCTACAAAATCGTCCACATTTCTCTTCATATAATTCCACCAATAAATCTGTTTAAGATCATGATACATCTTTGTATAACCTGGGTGAATAGAGTACCTGAAATTATGCACTTCTGCCATGATTCGCTCTCAAAGTCCGTCCACATCTGAAATACATAACCTGCCTTGGTACCTCAAAGTACCATCATATCCCTCTTATTCAAAAGTCATAGTCTTATGCTTGTGAATACCCTATTTCAGGGATTATTAAATTATTTCTCCTTCACTTCGGCTACTAAGGAGGATTCAGAGTTGTTCTGGACAACAACACATCTTCAGAGTCCATGAGTCGAACTCCTAGACTGGCTAGTTGGTGAATTTCCTTCGTCATAGTCCTATTTCCTTCTTCAACATGATCTAAGATTCCCATGGATCACTGACTAAGAGCATCGACTACCACATTCGATTTCCTGGGATGATAGAGAACATCCACATCATAATCCTTTATCAATTCAAGCCATCTCCTCTGTCTACGATTCAACTCCCGTTGCTAGAAAATATACTGAAGGCTCTTGTGATCTGTGAAAAATGTCAACGTGAACTCCATACAAATAGTGGAACCATATCTTGAGCGCGAAAATCAAGGCTGCCAATTCTAAATCGTGGGTCGGATAGTTCTTTTCTTGAGGTTTAAGCTATCTGGATGCATAATCTATAACATTACCATGCTACATTAAAACACATATGAGACTAATTCCTAACCTATTATAATATACTACGAACCCTTAAGTTTCTTCTGACAATCTTAACACTATAGCAGAAGTCAATCTCGTCTTTAATTTCTCAAAACTACGCTCACAGACATCTGACTACTGAAATTTGACTTTCTTTTGAGTCAATATAGTCAACAGAGCTGAGATGGAAGAAAAGCCTTTTACGAAGTGCCTGGAATAACCTGCCAACCTTAAGAAACTTTGTATCTCTACAACAGAAGTGGGGCTAGGCTAATCCTTTACAATGTTTATTTTCTGATAATCAACCTGGACGCCTTCGCCTGAAATCACATGGCCTAAGAAATCTATTGACTTTAGGAAAAATTCACACTTGGAAAATTATGCATAGAGCTTGCGGTCCTGAAGTGTCTGCAACACTATTCTGAGATGTTTTGCATGATTAACCTCACTACATGAATAGACTAGAATGTCATCAATGAAGACAATGACGAAAAGGTTAAGATAAGGCTTGAAGACCCTATTCATGAGGTCCATGAAAGCAGCTAGTGCATTCGTCAATCCGAATGACATGACACAAAATTTGAAATGACCATAGTGAATTCTGAAGGTGGTTTTTAGAATGTCAACTTCCTTAACCTTAAGTTGATGATACCCTGATATGAGGTCAATCTTGGAATTATACTAGACACCCTGAAGTTGATCAAATAAGTCATTGATTCTTGGAAGAGGATATTTGTTCTTAATGGTGACTTTTTTCGACTGCCAATAGTCAATGCACATACGCAAGGATCCATCCTTCTTTCAAACAAACAAGACTGGTACACCCCAAGGTCAGACACTTGGTCTAATAAACCTTTTATCAAAGAGATTTTTCAACTTGTCTTTTAATTCCCTTAACTTTGTTGGATCCATTCTATATGGAGTAATAGATACCGGCTTAGTGTCAGGAAGTAAATCAATTCCAAAGTCAATCTCCCTATTGGGAGGGACTCTGGGAAGATCTTTGGGAAAGACATCTAGAAACTCGCTAACGACTGGTACTGACTGAAGAGTTGAGGTCTAGATATCTGCATCTCTAACCCAAACTAGATGGTAATTGTACCCCTTAGATATCATCTTTGTAGCTTTAAGACAGGAAATACACCTACCTATAGGTGCTACTACATCACCCTTCCATTCTATGACTGATTCATCGAGAAATTTGAAATTGACAATATTGGTTCTACTCCCTACTATGGCATAACATGAAGACAACCAATCCATGCCCATGATTATATCAAAGTCTACCATTTCCAACTTTCCCAATTGACTATTGTAATGCGGTGATAGACTTTAGCTCGACAACCCCTATAAACTCTTCTAGCTATAACTGACTCTCCAACTGGAGTGGATACTTCAAAGGGTTCATGCAACTTTTCTGGTTCTATCTTAAATTTCTTAGCAATGAATGGGGTTACATATGAAAGAGTGGATCCAGGATCTATAAGGGCATAAATGTCGAAAGTGAAAATGATTAATATACATATAACCATATCTACATGAGCCTCAGTATATTGATGACCTGATAGTGCATACAAGCAGTTTGAACCTCCGCATGTGTTATCAGACTTAGTTAGACCACGCCCTGATTGGGCCTGATAATTATGAGGGACTACTGAATTTGTGGATTGAGCCACACTACCTCCTGTACCCTGCCTCGCTGATAGACAGTCTCTTTGAAAGTGACCTCGCTAACCGCACCCATAATAGATATCCATGCCCATGTGACACTCCCCCGACTGTCTTACCACACTTACCGCAAATTGGATTACTAAAGGTCCCGTAACCTACACTGGTTTGTGACTGGGAGCCTGATGCTCTAATGTTTTGTCTTTTCTAATCATTCCTGAACTTTGGGGTTGGGCACTGGATGAAGATAGAGCAGGTCCATATGACCTGTTTATAAAGAATTATCTGCCTCCACCTCCCCCATGACTAAAGTGAATTGAAGACTTAGCCTTCTTATTGAACTCCCTGTCTTTCTCCTTCTGTAATGCTTCTTCTTCCCTCATTATGTTCTCATTACCCTGAACAAAAGCAACCATCTTGGTAATAGTCATTTTCTTATTTTGAGAAGAAATATTAGCAACATCGATCAACTGGGGGTCAAGACCCCACATAGAATGCCTAACTCTGGACCTTTTGTGTGGAACCATGTGTGGAGCATACTTAGATGAATAAAAAATGTGGAGGTAGTACTCCTACGCACTCTTGCGATTCTGCTTGATCTTCTCGAATTCAATAGACTTTGCCTCCTTAACCTTTATTGGCAGGAAGTGTTCAATGAAAGCATCTGCAAATTAACCTCAAGTTGCAAGAGAGACATCTTCCCCTCAAGACTATTCCCATAACTCATAGTAGATATTACCAATATTCTGCAACTGATAAGCTCCTAACTCTGCTGCTCTACCTTAGTAACATGCATAACACGAAAAATCTTCTGAAGACCATCAATGAAATTCTCTGGATCTTTCTTTTTACTAGACCATATGAAAACTAAAGGCTCCATATGTAGAAATTCCCGAGTCCTGAAGCTAGATGACCTTCCACTAGCCTCTGTACACGGAGTCATTCCCTGAAGTTGGGCTTGTACATCCACAATCTGGGTGAGCAACTAAATAGCTCCCCTAACATCTGGGTCAGTGAAATTGGATGGCAGAACTGGAGTATGTACCTCCGCAGGCCCCCTAGTGTTAGGTGGGGGTGTTGTTCCTACGTCAACTCTCTAAGCCTGAGTGTTCTCCTCATGAGAAGCATTGAAAGCAACCCTCTTTATTGTAGCTGACTTCCTTTTAGCAGGCATTTTTTGAAATATGTAATACACACGAGTTAGAAGAATGTCCTGAAGGTATAACTCTAACTGCATGATCTAGAGTATGAAAGAAGTGAGACAATCCTTGATATCTTGGTGGTCAACTGTTTACGTGTGTGAATGCCTCATATACATAAAAGTGACCCCACTAGACATGGTTTCATAGACTCTTTAAGACACTTGAACCTAGGCTCTGATACTAAGTTTTGTAACGCCCCAAACTATGGCCTGGGCGAAATAAGACATATGGTGCCTGACTACATGTGACCGAGCAAACCACATGGCTTGCTAATCATCATGGGCATCAAAATATACAATTATAATAATTTAAAACATGTAAAATGTAATACTAAAAATATAGTCTGAAAATATGATTGCGGAATAGTTTGAAAAAAAAACACGATATATCTGAATATCGAATATCTGACATGACATACTAACCTAGTCTATAAAACCTCTAGGAATGAGTCTGACTGCTAAAACTATTTACTAAGGCAAGGACAAGACCTGGCATACCTCTACCATAAAACATGACATGTAAATAAATAAAGCTAACACCCCGAATGAGATGTGACTCATCAATGGCAGATACTGATGAAGTCCTAATGTGCAGATCCGTCATCCTGAAACTTAATACCAACACCATAAAGTGCAGGCCTCGGGCAAAAAAGGATATAAGTATATTTGAATTGTATTGTATGTAAAACAACTAAAAGAATAAGTAGGCACATGAAATAATAGGGACCAAAACTGAAACTGAACAATGCACATGAATGTAACAATATGTGTAAAATCTATATGTATGTATATCTGTATATCTCTGTATCTGTGGGAGAGCAATGGTATAACTGACATGAAACCACCATGCTAGAATATGACATCTGATCTCTGCATGATGAGCTAAGCCATCTCGTACCTTGCTGGGGTACGAGACATGAGCATGGCATGAATAGATCCAATAACCCGTTGTGGGTAACATGAAGGAATCATCCAAACTGGACGGAGCAATCCTTATCCTACACTGGCATACGTAGTTTCAGGTATTAATCCTTCTCGGTAATTTGTGCAACTCCCAAAATATGAACATGAATATATTTAGCTTGTAAGCCCATTGACTTCATGAATATAACTTGTAAACATGATTTGTAAATGTGATTTAACATGAATATAAATACATCATATAACTTGTGAGAAAAAACATGTATACTTCCATGGGTTGAGTAATAATGATTCTTGACTTGTATTAAGGAACTCATGGAATTCAAAGCACGTGTTCATGGATTGTGGATAGGTTCATGACAATCATAATGACATATCATGAATAAAATTAATGAAAACATGATATAATCATAGTATATGGTTGTACATGTATATAAGGTCATCATAAATTAGATCAAAATCCTAGGTCTGAGGAAATTAATATTTCATGGATTAAAAGCAATGTGGGGAAGAACAATTATGTTCCCTCACGTGGATAGAAGATCTACGTACCTTAATCGCTCCAAAATTTATGATAAAAATCTAAACTTTGAAGAAGAAACCTAAAGCCTAAACTTTAATTCCTTACGTTGTTTTTTTTTAAAACCCTAAGTTTTAAAAAATGAATTTCTATTTAGAATTCATGTATATACGTTAGAATTCACTTGAAATACTTAGAATAGGCTTATTTTGGTGTATGAGAATGGTGGGAGGAGACAACCTTCGTTCTAGGGCTTGGACGAGTTGAAAACTGATTTTCAGAAATGATTTTGTTATTATATAATGTTTAATTTGTCGGGGGTTTTACAGCCATAATGTACATTCGGTACATTTTTATGCTGGAAAGTACGGTCCATATAAACTGGCCATCATTGAAGTGAAATTTTCCAATGAATACAAAAAGCCGAGGGCTTACCTATAGTCTGAATATATGGTCTGTATAATTTTATAGATTCTGTATAAGTCACCATATTTGGTAAATTTCAACGGTGATTTGTACTGTCCAATTCTACGGTCCATATAAATCTGGAGTAAAACAAGAGTTACAGAACTGAAATAGATTTTTAACTTTACACTCCCCATCTTGGTTTCCTAAACTCCTAGTTCATGAACATGGTCTAGTTTGAAGGTACGAATTGTTACAAACAACTCTTGTTCCATCACCATGTAGTTTCTTTGAGCTTCATTGAGTGATTTACTTGCATAGTAAATTAGGTAAAGGATTCTTGCACGTCTTTGAATCAACATAGCTTCAATAGCTACTCCAATTGCATCACACATCAACTCAAATGAAAGATCCCAATTTGGAGTCACAATAATTGGAGCCGAAACAAACTTTTCTTTCAAATCCTCAAAATCTTTGAGGCATGCTTCATTGAATTAACATTTAGAATCTTTCTCTAGGAGCTTGCACATCGGGCTAGCTAGTGATCTTAGAGAAGTCTTTTATGAATCTTCTATTTAAAATAGGCATGGCCCAAGAATCTTTGAATACCCTTGATGGTTGTTGGAGGAGGTAACTTGGTTATCACTTCAATCTTGGCCTTATCCACTTCAATACCTTCTTTAGAAATTTTGTGCCTAAGGACTATACCTTCCGTGACCATGAAATGACATTTTTCCCAATTCAATAGCAAGTTGGTCTCTCAACATCTTTTCAACACTTAGGAGAGATTGTCCAGGAAACTTTCAATAGACTCCCCAACCACGCAGAAGTCATCCATGAATACCTCCATAACATCTTCCATAAAATCATTGAAAATGGTCATCATGCAATGTTGGAAGGTGGATGGAGAATTGCAAAGACTAAAAGGCATCCTTCAAAAAGCAAATGTACCATATGGGAAAGTGAATGTCATCTTTTTTTGGTCTTCCAAGGCCATTTGAATTTGATTGTAGCCCGAGTACCCGTCCAAGAAGCAATAATAAGCTTTTCCCACCAACCTATCAAGAATTTGATAAATGAAAGGTAGGGGGAAATGACCCTTCCTTGTAGAACTATTTAGCTTATGGTAATCCATGCAAACATTCCATTAGGTTACTGTCCTCATAGGTATCAACTCATTCTTATCAATAGATACCACCGTGATCCCTCTTTTATTTGGTACACATTGCACGGGACTCACCCATGCACTATCGAAAATGTGGTACATAACCCCGACATCAAACCATTTAATAATCTATTTCTTAAAAAACTTCTTCAATTAAAGGATTTAACCTTCTTTGATGTTCAACACTTGGGGAACTATTCTTTCAAGATGAATTCGATGAGTACACACACCCAGACTTATCCCTCGTATATCCTCAATAGTCCACCCGATTGCCCTTTTATAAGTTCTCAAGATAGACAATAGAGCTTCCACTTGGCTTTCATTGAGCTTTGATGAGACAATAACCGGCAAAGAGTCATTTGGCCCAAGGAACTTATACTCCAAATGATTTAGAAGTGGCTTGAGCTCAATAGTTTTTCGTTCTTCAATAGAATGCTTGAGATGAGGGACTCTATGATTTTCCAAGTCCAAGGCTAATCTCCTATGAGTATAAAAATAGAACCCTTGGCCCTCAAGTGCAAGCACGGTATCCGCAATCCCCTCAACTACCTCATCATAATTATTCAACAACACCACTATCAAACTCCTTCAATGACATCAATATCGACATTCAACTCTACCTCATCATCAATCACCGAAATCACCCCCATATCTATATATTGTTTCATGGATTTGCACACATAGAAGGTAACTTCTTTATCATTCATTCTAAACTTTAATTCTCCACTCTCTAGACCACAAATTTCTCTCTCCATTGCTATGAATGATCATCCCAAGATTATGGGAACTTCATAGTCGATCGCACAATCTAATGTCGTAAGTCAACGGAGAAAATAAACTTATCAATTTTTACAAGTACATTATAAAGGATACCCATTGGTCTCTTCATTATTCTATCCTCCATGAGCAACCTCATACTTGTAGGTCGGAGATTTCCCAAACCTATCATCTTGAAAATAGTAAATGGTATCAAATTGATGCTTACTCAAATGTCACACAGGGCCTTTGCGAATTGATACATTCCAATGGTGCATAGAATGGTGAATGCACTGGACCCTCTTGCTTCTTCACAATAGAGATAGAAATGGTGGTGCTACATTAATGTGTAACATCCACCATCTCAAAACTCACCCTTCTCTTCTTTGTTATCAAATCCTTGATAAACATGGAATACTCCGACATATGTTCCAAGGCTTCAACAAGTGAAATGTTTACCGATAATTGCTTTAGAATCTACAAGAACTTGTTGAATATACCATCTTCAATTCTCTTTGCAAATCTTTGTGGAAAGGGAGGAGGAGGCCTTGGAATAGGCTTTAAGGATTTTGGAGTGTCCTCTTCTTTGTCATCCCCTTCCTCTTTTTAAATCACCTTCTCTTCTATCAAGACAAAATCCTATCATTCTTCTTTGGCTCTTCAACCTCAATCAATATCTCTTCTACCACCTCCGTCGGCATCATGGGCTCTCCCAACACTTTTCCACTCATTGAGGAAATCGCTAGATAATATATAATGACCCACATGGTCATTTCTTGTTAACGACACTTATTTGCTTATTTGACCCTTTCCCGTAAACTCTTTGTGGGGTTTGTGATACACATGAATGAGTGGCATAGATCCCAAGGTCTATTTATGTGAGTTTTGGATGAAAAGCCCAAGTTTGTAAACTTAGAGTTGATTAGTTTGACTCAAAGTTGACTTTTGTCTAGATAAGTTCATTTCCAGGGTCCGCCGCTTAGGGTAGTTCCGGAGGGTCAATTATGACTTAGTCAAGTAATTGGTTTGCTTCCCAAGGCAATCAAATGTATTTTGTGGTTATATTTGTAAAGTTTGGATTTTGTTTTCCCCAGATGATTCTTTAGAATAGTATGACTTGGCTCGGTTATTTGTGAAATTTGAGGGTACGAGCGAGTTCATAGCATTGTTTACCATAGATGAGCATGTTTGGTTTGTGCCGAGGAGGTTGTGAGAGTGTTTCGGGTATTGGATAGCGATTTTGGATTATTTTGCAAATGCTAGTGTTTGGTGTCCGCCACAGCTAAACCAACATCTGCTCCGACTGGTCGGCCTCGATGGAATGTTAGCTCGCCAAAATAGAAGATGGGAAATTGGGAAGATCTGCCGCAGTGAAGTCGGGTCTACTATGGAGAGATATGAGGTGTCAAGTGCCATCCGCTATGGTGAAGGCTTTTTTGCCGTAGCGGGTCCGCTCCAACGGAGTCGATTCCACTGGGGAAGATCATTGTTCAAATGTCCAATATATACATCTAGGTTAGATTTTCTTTCCCCAAAAAGTGTGTCCTCAAAACCAGCGCTGCTCTAGGGTATTTTCAAAGCCTTGGGAGCATTTTCCACCTTGAAGTAATAGATTATTTCCCTTTTATGGTTTAAGTTATGATTATAAGTCTTTTTAATGGTGGTTTAGTAAACTATGTAAGTTGGAGAAGATGAGTTATGCTTTTGGTGAGATTAAGAGAGTTGTATGGATGATTTTAATGGGGTTTTATGGATTAAATGATTTCATTATCATGAAATAGGATTGGATTATGTTAGAATATCATGTTTTGAGACTTAGTTTGGTTATAGAAGCATGTTTTCAATTGGGGGAAATTCCTAGGGGTTCAATTGGGCCTTTTTGATTATTGTCAATTGAGGGATCCAATGTGAATAGTTTTTCAATTATTTAAGGATATAATTATCTACTATGTAACCTTCCGTTTTGTGAATTATAGTTCGAGTCTTGGTGGCATGTGACCGTTATAGATATTTAAAGTCTTGCTTTTTTGTGTAAGCTCATTATTAACTATGTAATACGCGTGAATAGACTTTGATCATCACGAGGCAAAAAGGAAGGGCAAGATTGTATTCGAGACTTGATTTGAGAGCACTCCCACTCGGCTTTGAGGTAGGCTACAGTTTAGCTTTTCAAGACTCCGATAGAAATGCATAATTAGTTATAAATATTAATGGGGTTATCGAGTGTGTTTGGGGTTCCCACTCAGCCGGTTGTGATGAACGGTTGAGTGGATATCGGTATTGAACTATAATGATGGGATGATTTAGGGAATCAACATTATGCTGGTTCCGACTACTATTTATTTATGTTCATTGCCATATGTGGGCTTGTCGCCATATTTGTTATTGTTTGGTTACGCATCACACATAGTTTGATTGATATCTTAAGTTGACTAGGTTTGCTGCCGTGTCGTTGAATTCTTGAAAGCATGTGTATATCATCTCTATAGTTGATTGCATCTCATTATATTATGATATATTGCCTTGTATTGTCATTGTATTCATACACTCATGGTTCTGTGATTTGATGTGAGAGTGGTATGGATATGTTGTGGTCCAAGAGACTACAAAGATATAAGTAATATGAGATTATGGCACTTGAGATGATATTGATATGCGGGGAGCAGAGTTGCACGCCTGCAATATGATTGAGACTGGACAAATGAGTCATGGGCTCTAGTCAGATTCGTGTGTGGAATTCTGGTTGGCTAGGAGCAGTATATGGACTTCTTAGGTCCCCTATGGGCGTACAGATCATAATTAAATCTTGACGTACCGTATACCAGGCTGAGAAAGGTACCTTGCATATGCATTGCATTCATATCATATATACTTATGCTTTATCTTGATGTACTATGATTGTAAGTTGTTATTGGGTGATATTGAGTAACTTGGTTGAATTGTGAACTTTGAAGGGATTATTCATGCTACATGATACTTGATATTTTCTGATGAATTCTATGGAAAACATGTTTATTCGTGATATACATGGTTATTGAACTGCTAGTATAGGATTATGTGGTGTCAACCTGGTATTTATCTCTGAATATGTATCTTCTATCGTTGTCGGCCTATGATGTCTACGAGGGTACGTTGTGTACTCATGCCACACTTGTTGTATTCTTTTTAATGTAGATTTAGTACCTTCCACCTCTACAGCACCGCGTGGCTGAGAGTTCGAGTTGTTGATCCCAGGAATTTAGGGTAAGTATGCTATCTCCAGCATACCCTTTGATACTCTTTCTCTATTTACTGTCTTTTGTTCGCACTTGAGAGACATATTCAGACTATGTATTCAGTTTTAGTTAGCGTGCCACTTTTTCAGACTTGTTTCGTATTATGTTAGTGCTCTTATATCTACATACTAGATCTTTAGGGGTGTTTTGTTGATATTTCAGACTTGTTACTAATTCTGCATCTATAGTATGAGACAACTTATGTAGCAATTCGTTATCTTCTACTGTTACTTATATTGTATCATGTTAATGATTTGGAAGTGGTTCGCCTATGTATTGGGATTATGTAAGTGCCACTACGAATCTCGGAAGGGTGTGTGACAAAGTTGGTAACAAATCCTAGGTTAAATAGTTTTAACTACAAGAGCAATGTCTAGTAGAGTATTGCAGATCCGTGTGGAGACGTCCATACTTATCTTTAGGAAGCTGTGAGACATTTAGGAAATTTCACTTTCTTTATTCTTTTCGTGCTAAGTTGAATCAAATTGATATCTGACCCTTCTATTCTCCCACATATAGTGAGGACTTATGTCGATATGGCGAGATACGAGGCACATGCTCCGATATGTGCCATGTGTGGACTTGGTAGAGCACGCGCTCAGGGCCGGGGTAGAGTCAGAGTAGTAGCACTAGCTCACGACATAGCATAGAGAGCCAGTCAGGCTGGTGCTAGATCTATTTCCCCTGATTCAGTTATTGAGCCTCAAGATGATATGTTAGAGAAGGAGGTTGGACCAGCTTAGGATCTGCCTGGATTCATTGCTACACCAGTCCTTCAGGATACGGTAGTCCAATTGTTAAGTGTTCTAGATTGTTTTGCTCAGACAGGTGTATATCCTACTACTCTGGGTGGTTCTCAGACCTGTTTAGAAGGGCGGTAGACTCAGAACCCTGAGTTTTGTACGTCTGGTATTTAGCATACGGTGATGTTAGTGCCACGTATAGATAAGGTTCATACTCCAGAGTTTGGTCCCCGACCTATTAGTGGGACGGCTATAACCCGCAATAAACAAAATATTTGGCAGCACTTCTCGAACATGAAGCCTACGGAGTTCTTTGGTCAGCCTGAGGAGGATGCATATAATTTTATAGTGAGAAACCATGAGAGGTTGCATACACTGGATATTGTTAAGACCCATAGAGTCAGGTTTGTGGCCCTTCAGCTAAGAGGTGACGTGAAGCAGTGTGGAGGACATATGTTGATTGTTTGCTCGTAGGGACGCTTCCATTATCTTGGGTTTAATTATACAGAGTGTTTTTTGAGAAGTATGTACCTTTGAGCTTGCATTTGAGCAAGCAATATGAGTTTCAGAGATTGATCAGGGGAGTTCTTCAGTGGCACAGTATGAGACTCTCTTACATGCCTTATCGCGCTGTGCAACACCGTTGCTTCCTACTGAAGAAGAGTGAGTGAGATATTTTGTTAGAGGGTTGACTATTCCACTCCAGTTAGTTACACTACAGTTGGTGGATTCTGGAGCCTCTTTTGAGACCGTTGTTGAGCATACTAGGTTGGTGGAGAATGTAAGGGGCAAGCTGCCTATATATGAGCTCGACAAGAGGGTTAGGCACTATAGATAATTCAGTGGTTCTACATCCCGTGGTTATGGTTATCAGGGGATATCATCAATCTCAGCCTAGTCGACTAGTTCAGGCAACTCTTTAGATTACCGATGGATGTAGTGGGGGCCAGTCATCGAGGGGTTCTTAGTCTCAGTATTCAGACCATGACAACTCATTTTCTTCTATGTCTATTCAACAGCCCTCAGTGGCCAAAGCTTGTTATACTTGTGGAGAGGTTGGGAACTTCAGGAGAGATTGACCCAGGTAGTGTTCGGGTAGATTTTGTGCACCTAGGACCCAGCACAGACATCTAGATGTGGTATTCAAACTAGCCGGGGAGGATCTCAGTCGGGTCGTGGTGGCCATCAGCCAAGTTATGGTGGATCCTAGTTGGGGAGAGGTAGAGCTCATTTAGGCTAAGGTGGACATCAGGGTACTCAATATGAGCTAGGGCGCACTCATTGCTATGCATTCCCTAGTAGGGTAGTGGTTGAGGCATCAGACACAGTCATTACAGGTATCATCGCAGTCGATCATCGAGTTGCTACTGTGTTTTTTGATCTAGAGTCTACTTTCTCTTATGTGTCTGCCTACTTTTCTGCTAAATTACAGATATGGTGTGATATGCTTGATATTTATATTTGTATGTCTACACTAGTCGATGATTCTATGATTGTTGATAAAGTCTACGCATTTTATGCCAGTTCAGGATGACTTATAACGTAGAGAAGTTGGCTAAGATCTATATTTGGGAGATTGTTCATCTTCATGGGGTTTCTATTTCTATTATCTAGGATTGAGATACTTAATTTATTTCGCATTTCTGGCGAACTTTGCAGAGAGATTTGGGTACTCACTTGGATCTTAGTATAACATTTCAACCTCAGACCGACGGTCAGTCCGAGCGGACTACTTAGGTATTGGAGGACATGTTACGAGCCTGCGTGATTAATTTTGATGGTCATTAGGATCAGCACTTACCCTTGGCAGAGTTCGCATATAATAATAGCTATCATTTTAGTATCATTATGGCACCGCTTGAGGCATTGTATGGTAGGAGATATCGATCTCTTATTGGTTGGTTTGATGCATTTGAGGTCCATCCTTGGGGTACTAATTTGTTGAGGGAGTCCTTAGAAAGAGTGAGTGTGATCCAGGACAAGCTCCTGGCAGCGCAGAGCAGGTAGAAGGAGTATGCGGACTAGAATGTCTGAGATTTCGAGTTCATAGTGGGTGAAAAGGTTCTTCTGAAGGTTTCACCCATGAAGGGTATGATGATATTCATCAAGAGAGGAAAGTTGAGTCCGAAGTATATCATACCATTTGAGGTTCTTCATAGAGTGAGAGAGGTGGCATATTAGTTGGCTCTACCAACGAGTTTTTCAGGAGTTCATCCAGTATTCCATGTGTCTACGATGAAGATGTATCATGCCGATGGTTCATACATTATCCAGTGGAACTCAGTACTACGTTATCAAAATCTAGAGTTTGAAATGAGCATGTGGCTATTCTGGATAGGCAGGTGAGAAAGTTGAGATCGAAGGAGAATGCTTTAGTGAAGATTCAGTGGAGACATTGTCCTATCGAGGAGATGACTTGGGAGATCGAGTATGATATGTGGAGAAGATATTTGAGCTTTTTCACTACTTCTGGTACATCCCCTTTGTTCGTTTCTCTCCATTCGAGGACAAACGTTGTTTTAATTAGTATTTGATGTAACGACCCACTTGGTCGTTTCTTGCTAAAGACCCTTATTTGCTTATTTGACCCTTCATGTAGACCTTTTGTGGGGTTTGTGATGCGCGGGGATGGGTGGCATGGATTTTGTGGTCCATTTATGTGAGTTTTGGATAAAAATCCCAAGTCTAGAAACTTAGAGTTGGTTAGTTTAACTCAAAGTTAACCTTTGGCTAGATGAGTTCATTGCCAGGTTTTGTTGCTTCTGGTAGTTCTGGAGGGTCATTTATTACTTAATTAAGTCATTAGTTCGCTTCCTGAGGCAATCAAATGTATTTTGCGATTATATTTGTAAAGTTTGGATTTTGGTTTTCTATCGGATGATTCGTTAGAAAAGTATGCCGTTATTTGGTTATTTGTGAAAGTTGTGGGTACGAGCGTGTTTGTAGCACTGTTTACTATAGACGAGCATGTTTGGTTTATGTATGGGAGGTTCTGAGAGTGTTTTGGATGTTGGATGGAGGGTTCGGGTTGTTTTGCATCTGCTGGTGTCTAGTGTCCGCCACGGTAGAACCAACATTTGCTCCTGCGGGTCTGCCTTGATAGAAGGTTGACTCATCGAAGTGGAAGATAGGAAATTTAGAAGTTCTACCATAATAGAGTTGGGTCCGCTGTGGCGAGCTATGAGGTGTCAAGTGACATCCGCTATGGCGAAGGCTTTTTCGATAGCGGATGTCACTTGACTATGAAATGCGATGAGTAAGCCTTCGCCATAGCGGATGTCTATGTCTATGCGATGTGATCTACCCCAGCGGAATCAACTCTGTTGTGTAAGCTTATTATTAACTATGAAATGCGAGTGAATAGACTTCGATCATCGCGAGGCAAGAAGGACATACAAGACTATATTCGATACTTGATTTGGTAGCGCTGCCGCTCGGTTTTGAGGTAGGCTATGATTTAGCTTTTTGAGACTCCGATAAAAGTGCATAATTAGTTATAAATATTGATAGATATTGGGCGTGTTTGGTGGTCCCACTCAGCTGGTTGTGATGAATAATTGAGTGGGTATTGGTGTTGAACTGTGATGATGGGATGATTTGGGGAATCAGCCTTATGCTAGTTCCGACTGCTATTTATTTGGGCTCGTTGCCATATGTGGGTTTGTCGCCATATTTGTTATTATTTGGTTACTCATCACACATGCTTCGATTGATATCTTAATTTGACTAGGTTAGCTTCTATGTTGTTGAATTCTTGAAAGCATATGTATATCATCTCTATACGTGATTGCATCTCATTATATTATGATATCTTACCTTGTATTATCATTGCATTCATACACTCATGGTTCTATTATTTGATGTGAGAGTTATATGGATATGTTGTGGTCCAAGAGACCGGAAATGTAAGAGTAATATGAGATTATGGTACTTGAGATGATATTGATATGCGGGGAGCGGAGTTGCACGCCCGCAACATGATTTGATGTAAGTAAGCCAATAAACTTAATCCCACAACAAGAATCGAAAGGCAGTTTTCTAGGGATGCCCAACATTTCCAATCATCTGATGGTTACATGTCTAGCTTGGGATGGAATATGGAGTGGGGTCTAGAACAAAACTTGAAGACTCAAGGATTCCATAAGCTTTGTCGGCTTTCATGTGGTCTTGGTCGAGACCTTGCAACTTTATATTAGCTTATCTTAATATCTAGGCTATTAGTAGTTCTTGTTAGGACACAATTAAGGAACCTTGTATTAACGAAGGATGACTAGGCTAGGAGAAGAGGTGGCCAAGGACTTTCTCACCACGGAAGCTTCCTACGGCTCCCAAAGTGATGATTCATAAATTTTATAAGTTAATGAATTTATCCACTTATAAGTAACAAAAGGGTGACTTGGGAAGTTCAAAGGTTGGCCGCAGTTTGCCACACAGTTTGGACCATTCACACCGTGCGTTCCCACCTTGGCCGAGACTTCTTAGTTTCCCTCTAGAATCATCCATGTAGTACTATAAATAGGGACTTTGTGTATTGTAAAAGTAGTTGTTGTTTAATGAAAAACTTGAGTGTTAACTCAATTTAGCTAAGCATTTCAATCCGTGATTATAATACTTGGTTGATCATTTGATAGGGTCGCTTGGTTCTCCGGGAGAACCAACCTTGTGTCAAAGTTTTTGATCACCCTTGCTAGGTTAGTCTTGAGCATTTCGGGCAGAAAACCTCAAGATAGTCCTTGTGAAATTGATCACAACATCTTGGAGCCCACACGAGCAATTAACTCCTAGTGTTACCATCCAAGAACCCATATCGACCGAATTGTTTCTTGGATGTTTCCAACAATCCACATACAATACGTGCTCCAATTACTTGTTCCTCCACATTTATACCTCCAATTACACCTCATTACCATCTCTACAAAATGTCCTCCATCCGAAACCAAACGCAACTCCACGCAAATACCATCAAACATACCGACGTCCCCATCAAACGTCTCTACTGGACCCTTACCGCCTCAGGTTGTTTCCGCAACCTTAGCTCCACTAAAATACCAAACCACCACCACCACCACCCTCTCCCGCAATACTCTCGTGACCACCTCCCAAAATGCCAACTCACGCTCTTAAGCCAAGCCATCCGAAACGGCCTTCAACCACTATACTGCCTACCTTGCTGATAAATCGAGAACCCATTTTCCTCACCTAATTTCAGGTCAACCTGAATCTCACCAACACCCGAACCACTTACCAACTCAAAGCCCTACGTACTTACATCAATTTGGTATTAGATACAAGTGTTCCCGTCCCACGTAACAATGTTATGGCTAACATGAACGAGGAACTTAGGAGGGTTATGTCCGATTTAGTTGCGGAACATGTGCAAGCCTTAAGAAAGGAACTTGTCAGGCATACCATGAGAAACCGCACAAAATCCGGGCCTGAACCAAATAGCCCAAAGCATGAAGGCTTGTTACTCCAACGTGACTTGGAGTTTCCACGCGAAACACCTAAAGAATCCCAAAGGAATCAACTATTCTACACACGGTGCAAGGTGTGTAAGTTGATTATTGATGGAGGAAGAAGTTCCAACTTAGCCTCCCAACAAATGGTGGACAAACTCGAGTTGCCCACTCGCGACCACCCTAAGCCATATGATCTTCAATAGGTAAACGAAGACTGAGAACTAAGGGTCACAACACAAGCCCTCGTTGGCTTTTAGATTGGCAAATATAAGAACTAATTATAGTGTGATGTCCTACCCATGGATACTTGCTATATTTTGTTAGGCCGCCCTTGGAAATTCAACCGGAAGGCACGACACGATGGAGAAAAGAACACTTATTCTTTTAAAAATAATGGCCATAAAATCTTATTGGTGCCACTACCGCCTAGTTAGTTTAAAAAAACAAAGGGGCAAGATACCAAGCCTCGGGCAGAATCCGAGATCCAACCACTTGAAGCGCGGGAGATCAATGAGGAATTAAAGAAGGGGAGTCCCTTCCATGCTTTGAAACACAAGGCTAAGAAGAGCCTTTTGGGAGAAAAGGTTGAGGACCCTGAGTTGAAGGACCTCATAAAATAATTTGAGGACGTATTCCCGAACAACCTCGCCCCCGCCTTCCACCCATTAGGGGCATTGAGCATGCCATCGACTTCATTTCGGGAAATTCTTTTCCAAACCAACAATCCTATAGGTGTAATTCGGAGGAAGCTAAGGAACTACAAAGGCAAGTCCAAGACTTGTTAGATAAGGGCTTTGTCTGAGAAAGTCTTAGCCCATGTGCGGTACCCGCATTGTTGGTACCAAAGAAGGATGAAACTTGGCGTATGTGCATCGATAGTCGAGCGGTCAACAACATTACTATAAAGTATCGATTTCTCATGTCAATGTTGGATGACCTCTTAGATGAATTGAACGACGCCAAATTGTTCTCTAAAATCGATTTGAGAAGCGGCTATCACCAAATGAGAATCCGAGAGGGTGACGAATGGAAGATGGCCTTCAAAACAAAGTGATGTAAATCAGTCTGCGAACCTAAACTCCCAACTTGAGTCGGGAAGTGCCTTCCTAAGAGAACCAACAATGGCACGTCATTCTACACTTATATGCCTAACATGGCATGGAAAATGGATAGATTTGGAGTTGTCACGTGAAGATCTAGGAAGCAAGTTCTATTCGGCCTTTGTATGTAGGTCATGGCCGAAGACCGTGTTTGTTTTTCTTTTAGCTTGTCTTTATTTCTTAGCTTAGCTTTTAGTTCTTCTTAGGACATATTTAATGTACCACGTAATAGGACAAGGTAATCAAGGAAAATGATGTAAGGGAAATGGATGACTAGGCCGAGATGACAAGTTGGCAAGGACAAGAGGATGTCTAGATCATGTGATGTTTTTCAAGCCAAGGTGGCAAGGACAAGAATGGTCTAGAAGATGAGGCTTCCAAAAAGACAATTCATGAACCAACTTGAGGACACCAAGAAGATGAAGTGTTGGTCGAAATACTCCCTTATTCATTCGGCCAAGGCACACAAATGCAAGGAATAAAAGCTTCCAACACATTCCAAAAAGATGAGGTTGTTGGAAGAATCAAGTTCATGAATATAGTTACATAGGAGACAATAATTTTGGCCTAGATAAGAGGAAGAGGTGGCCGAACTCTCTTGGTCACCAAGTCAATCCAAATGCGTTAACACTAGGTGTTAGTTTTTGTCTTTTCATTTGCTTTCTAGAATAGTCTATTTTTGTATTATAAATAGAGGCCTTAGGCCATTGTAAAATTTAGAGTTTGTTGAATATAAAACTTGAGTGTTTACTCATCACTGCTAAGTCTTTCAATCCCGGATTTATATTCTTAGTTGGTGCTTCAGGAGTACCTTTGGTTCTTATGTGAAATAATCCACTTGGTGTAAGTTGAAGCTAGGACTGTGTGACCTAGTTAAACCCATGCTAAGGTTTTCCATTTGGTGTAAGTCTTGGTTAGGATTATGTGACCTAATCAAAACCCAAGCTTAAGGAACCCCATCGGCGTAGGTAGACGTTAGAAATGTCTGGTCCAGCCAAACCCAAACCAAAGGTCTATCAAAAGGTTTTCCGACCACCCTCACTTGGCTTGTTCACGAGCATTGCACTTAGAAACCTCAGACTAGACCTTATTAAATTGGTCACCCCATCAAGGTGTAGACTTGTGCATTAAAAACCCCTTGTCATTATCCTTAACTTATCGACCAATTGTGATTGGTTTGTACTCGGGTTTGCACCTAGCATCCCGTGTCCATCCCTCATCCAAACCATCTCATTCCTTCACCATCACACCCCATAGTACCTTACAAATATCCACCCCAAATACCAACCCCCGGAACCACCCATAACTTTGCATTCCTAACCCGACAACACAAAACAGTCCACTAAACATCCTACACCGGAGCTCACTATTTTACCCTTCTTCCGTGACCTTGCCACCATCCAACCGCCACATCCCGACCACAAACACCACCATCAACCCACCCATAATAACTCTATAAAATGCCTTGAACCGATTTCAAACACAACTACCCGAAACAGTCCTAAAACATCACCTATCGGGTAGTAACAACTAACCCGAGAACCCCTATTTCACATCCATTGTCGCGTCAACTAGTTCCCTGTCGAACTCAGCCCCACTTACCCTCACTCACCCCTCCGTACTTACATCACAAAGTATGGATTGTACAAATGGCTTGTGATGCCGTTCGGATTATGTAATGCCCCGAGCTCCTTTATGAGACTTATGCACGAGGTGTTCCGACCATTTTTGGGAAAGTTTGTCGTAGTCTATTTTGATGACATCTTTATTTATAGTCGGGACAAAGAGTCCCACTTAGCACAGTTAGAAGCCATATTCAAAAGGTTAAGGGAAGTGAAATTGTATCGTAAATTAGAGAAGTGTGTTTTCATGATCACTAGCGTCCCATTTCTAGGGTACATAGTGTCCTCGGAGGGCATTCGCGTGGACCCTTCCAAGGTAGAAAAAATTTGAAGTTGGCCCACAACCAAAACCGTGAGCGACGTAAGGAGCTTTCATGGATTAGCTTCTTTCTACCATCATTTGATTCGGGACATTAGCACCATTGCGGTTCCCATCACGGAACTCACAAAAAAGGGTGAGTTTAATTGGTCTCCCGAAGCTCAAAATGCCTTTGAAACTTTGAAGGCACGGTTGTGTGAGACACCGGTTCTAGCCGTTCCAAACTTTGAAAAACTCTTTGAAGTAGAGTGTATTGCGAGCGGATTCGGTATTGGTGCCGTTTAATCCAAGAGAAATGGCCTCTTGCATTCTTTAGTGAAAAGCTAAACGGCTGCGACTCAACTATTCCACTTATGATAAGGAATTCTATGATATCGTAAGGGCTTTGACTCAATAGGAACATTACTTTAGGACGCAATATTTTGTTCTCTATTTGTATCACGAATCCTTAAAGTACTTGCACGGGCAAAGGAAGTTAAATCCGAGGCATGCCAAATGGGTAGCCTATTTGCAAACCTTTACATTTTCCACAAAGCACAAGGATGACAAATCTAACGTAGTGGCAGACGCCGTATCTTGTCGCCGTATCGTGTTAACCATACTAGAACAAAAGCTTATGGGATTTTAGGTGCTTAAGGAATTTTATGACCAAGACCCCGAGTTCAAGGACACGATGACCGAATGCAATAATGGAGCTCACGGGTCTTATTCATTGGAAGAAGGGTTCCTTTTCAAGGGGAACAAGTTATGTGTGCCTAACTGATCCACGAGAGAGTTTATTGTGCATGAGGTACACTCGGGCGGGCTCGTCGGTCATTTTGTCATAATGAAAACCTTGGAGATCCTCCAAGAACACTTTTATTAGCCGCGGATGGGTAAAGATGTGCATAAAGTAGTGAGTCGGTGTTCCACTTTCCAAAAGGCCAAGAGTTTTTTTCACAAGGGGTTGTACACTCCTCTCCTGGTTTCGGAAAGACCATGGGAAGGTATGAGCTTGGACTTTATTCTCGACTTACCAAAAACACAACGTGGGAAGGACTACATCATGGTGGTCATGGATAGGTTTTCCAAGATGGTGCATTTCATCGCTTGCCACAAAACTGACGATGCAACTCACATTGTGGATATATACTTGAAAGAAGTGGTGATATTGCATAGTATACCAAACAAATTTGTGTCGGATAGGGACATCAATTTTCTAAGTTATTTCTGGAAGACTTTGTGGAGGCTCTTTGGCACCAATTTTTGTTCATCACTTCCTACCATCCTCAAACAGACGGTCAGACAGAAGTGACCAATAGAACCCTCAATACATTGTTAAGGGGGTTAGTAAGTAAGACGACCAAGGATTGGGATATCAAACAAGCTCACGCGGAATTTGCCTACAATCAAAGTCCGTCTCGGACCATGAGAAAGGCACCGTTCGAAGTTGTATATGGTATGAATCCATTCTTACCCCTTGATCTAGTTCCCATTCCAAAGAAAGAAATCTTAAATTTCGCAGCTAAGGACAGAATTGAGGCTTTCAAAAAATTACATGATCAAATTCAAGCGCAAATCTAGAAGGCCAATGACAAATACAAAAGGGAGGTGAACAAATCAAGGACTCAACTGCAATTCCAACCCAAAGACTTGGTTTGGTTACACCTAAGGAAGGAACGGTTTCCAAATCTAAGGAAAAACAAATTAATGCCTAGATCGGATGGTCCATTCAAGGTATTAGCGAAATTTTGAGAAAGTTCCTACAAGTTCGAACTACCAAGTGAGTACGGAGACATTAGTACCACATTCAACATTGGAAATTTATCCCCCTATTTGGATGATTAGAATTTGAGGACAAATTCCGTCAAAGAAGGAGAAAATGATGTAAATAATCCAATAACCTTAATCCCACAACAATAATTGAGAGGCGGTTTGCTAGGGATGGCCAACATTTCCAATCATCCGATGGTAACATGTCTAGCTTGGGATGGAATATGGAGCGGGGTCGAGAACAAAACTTGAAGACTCAAGGATGCCATAAGCTTTGTCGGCTTTCATGTGGTCCTAGTCGAGACCTTGCATCTTTATATTAGTTTATCTTTATATCTAGGCTATGATTAGTTCTTGTTATGATATAATTAAAGAACCTTGTAATAACAAAGGATGACTAAGCTAGGAGAAGTGGTGGCCGAGGACTTTCTCACCACAGAAGCTTCCTACGTCTCCCAAAGTGATAATTAATGAATTTTATAAGTTCATGAATTTATCCACATAGAAGTAACAAAAGGGTGACTTGGGAAGTTCAAAGGTTGTCCGCGGTTTGCCACGGTTTGGACCATTCACATCGTGTGTTCCCACCTTGGCAGAGACTTCTTAGTTGCCCTCTAGAATCATCCATGTAGTACTATAAATAGGGACTTTGTGTATTGTAAAAGTAGTTGTTGTTTAATGAAAACCTTGAGTGTTAACTCAATTTAGCTAAGCATTTCAATCCGTGATTATAATACTTGGTTGATCATTTGATAGGGTCGCTTGGTTCTCCGGGAGAACCAACCTTGTGTCAAAGTTTTTGATCACCCTTGCTAGGTTAGTCTTGAGCATTGCAGGAAGAAAACCTCAAGATAGTCCTTGTGAAATTGATCACAACATCTTGGAGCCCACACGAGCAATTAACTCCTAGTGTTACCATCCAAGAACCCATATCGACCGAATTGTGACTTGGTTTGTTTCTTGGATGTTTCCAACAATCCGTGATCCAATTACTTGTTCCTTCACATTTCTACCTCCCATAACACCTCATTACAATCTCCACAAAATGTCCTCCATCCGAAACCAAACGCTACTCCATGCAAATACCACCAAACACACCAACGTCCCCATCAAACGTCTCTACCGGACCCTCACTATCTCAGATTGTTTCCCCAACCTTAGCTCTACTAAAATACCAAACCACCACCATCACCCTATCCCTCAAGACCCTCGGGACCACCTCCCAAAATTCTAACTCACGCTTTTAAGCCAAGCCATCCGAAACGGTCTTCAACCACCATACTGCCTACCTTGTCGATAAATTGAGAACCCCATTTTCCTCGCCTACTTTCGGGTAAACGCGAATATCACCAACACCCGAACCACTTACCAACTCAAAGCCCTCCGTACTTACATCATGATTGAGACTAGACAAATGAGTCATGGGCTCTAGTCAAATTCGTGTGTAGAATTCTGGCTGGCTAGGAGCAGTATATGGACTTTGCGGGTCCCCCATGGGTGTACGGATTATAATAAAACTTTGACATACTGTATACCAGGTTGAGTAAGGTACATTGCATATGCATTGCATTTATACCATACATACTTATGCTTTATCTTGATGTACTATGATTGGAAGTTGTCATTGGGTGATATTGAGTTACTTGGTTGAATTGTGAACTTTAAAGGGATTATTCATGCTACATGATACTTCATATATGTTGATGAACTCTATAGCCAACATGTTGATTATGTGATATACGAGGTTATTGAACTGTTAACATATGATTATGTGGTGTCAACTTGGTATTTTTCTCTGATTATGTATCTTCCGTCGTTCTCGGCCTATGATCTCTACGGTGTACGTTGTGTACTAATGCTACACTTGTTGCATTCTTTTTGGATGCAGATTCAATACCTTCCACCTCCGCAGCACTGCATGGCTAAGAGTTTGAATTGTTGATCACATGCATTCAGGGTGAGGATGTTATCTCCAACATACCCTTGGATACTCTTTCTTTATTTACTGTCTTTTGTTCATACTTGAGAGGCATATTTAGACTATGTATTCAGTTTTGACCTTGTGTCACTTTTTCAGACTTGTTTCATATTATGTTAGTGCTCTTGTATCTACATACTAGATATTTGGGGGTCTTTTGTTGATGTTTCAGAGTTGTTACTAATTCCACATCTATAGTATGAGACAACTTATGTAGTAATTCGTTATCTTCCGTTTTTACTTATGTTGTATCATGTTAATGATTTAGGAGTGGTTCGCCTACGTGGTGGGATTATGTTGGTGTCACAAGATTCCCGAAAGGGGGTTGTGACATAATGAGACACCCCCTCCCCCTTTATTTATTGGATTCACCACCGTATCACTAGGAAGGTTCCTCTTTTGCCATGGATTGAGTGTTTAGGCGATTTGCCCCAATTGAGTTTCTAGTTTCTTGATAGACATTGAATGTGGAGATACAAGATTCTTGAGCTCCTTTATGTTAGAGTCGAACTAGTCTTGATTTTTCAAAACCCTTGACAACATTTCTTCAAGCTTTGAACTAGCGGGATCGCTAGTCGACTCACGGTTGTAGTAAGGAGTAGGTTGTTGGTATGATTGCCCTCTAGGTGGAACATAATGGTTGGAGCTTCCGTTTTGGTACCCATTGTTGTTATTATCTCTCCACCTTCCTTTATTATACAATTTCGGCCGCTTTGATCATTCTTCCAACCTTGATTACTAGATCACCATGGTTGGCTTTATCCTTGGTAATTAGGTCGGAACCCCCCCCCTCCCACCTTGCACGTTGTTCAATAAGTTCACATCTTCCTCTTGATCATTGTACCCTTCATGATCATGGGGTACCATCTCGGTTGCACCTTGATTTGGACCAATGTTTGCCACCGCATTTACCTTCTTGGTCCCTTTCTCCATCACATGCTTAGTAACGACCACTATTTGGGTTACCAATTACGCCATAGTCTCATCCCTCTCTTATTTCCTTTTTATTGTCTCTCTACACAAGACTTTTGAGGGACCTCCCCCGACTACCTCTGATGCCCTTGCGTGCCACACATAGTTAGTCTTTGTTAGCTTATTAAGAAGCTCACTCACCAATAAATGAATTGTCCATCAAGGCACATTCCACTATATTATTGGCCACCGACTTGTTGACTGAATCAAGCGGTCGATAGAATGTTTAGAGAAATATGTCATCGCTCAACCCATGGTTGTAACATTGTTTTATATTCTTTTTGAACCTTAACCATGATTTATGTAAGGATTCACTCGGCATTTTTCTGAAACGTCAAGATCTTGTCTCGGAGTTGGATCATGTGAGCCGGTGGGAAGAACCGCTCAAGGAATGCCTCTACCAACTCGGTCTATGTAGTGTGGACTCGAAAGGCAAGTCATCCAACCAAATAGTGGCTTCTCCTGTTAGACTGAAGGGGATGATCCTTAGCTTTATGGCTTCCTCGGACACGTTGGAATGACGAAAGGCGAAGCAAACCTCGTTGAATTTCCTTAAATGCCTATTCACGCCGTCTGATGATGATCCCCCGAATAAGCCCTTGTTGTTGAGCATGGTTGAGGTGATGTGGAAACTCGCATTCTCTGAAATTTGGGGTGGCTGGATGATATTAGCAAATTTGGCCATCTCTACGTTTCCTTCATCATCGGACAACTCACCATGGAACCTAACACCACAAAAACAACAAGTACACGTAAATTTAGAAATAAAGACTTAGAAAAGTAATAATACTACAAATAGGAAATTTCAAGATCGTATTCCCCGACAGCAACGCCAAATTTGATCTCGCCAAAATTACACCATAATACGATATAATGCGGTCGTTGTCATATATAGTAACCCAACTAGGTTGGGTCGAATTCCACAAGTAATATGATGTGAAATACGGCCTATTCTCTTTGTATAATTCCTTTACTAAATCCATTACTTCTAGGGTAACCAAATTGTTTGTTTGTTGGTTGGTTTTAACTAATCAATTAGCAATTTCAATTAACAATTAATGTATCAAATAAGTTATAATTCTAGGGTTGTGACTTAATGCATTGAAGTGGTATTGGGTTATACTAAATTGGGTGTAATAAATGTGGTATGGGTAATGAAACTAATTTCTAGATGGGTATTTATCAATTGACCAACCTAATTTCACTTTAGGCTTTCTCAAGCTCTAAAGTGTGGAAAATAAGAACACCTATTATTTACCCTTACTTGATTCCCTTCTAATTAAAGTTGGAAATCATTAAATGGGGTTTAAAGCCCCAAGTCCTAATAAATCTACCCCTTTCCTCTAGTCTTCTTTTTCCAGTTTGACTAGAGACAATATACATTAAAGGGGTGTTTGCAACCAACCCTTAAACATTAAGTGAGAGATGTAATTAAATTCCACCATTACACACTAATTTTACATTTATGAACTACCCCAACTACCATATTCCATTTTTGGGTCACAACCCCAAACTAAATAAAACCACTCATGGAAAATAGTAAATAACACACTTTGCAATAAATAAAATAAGATATGGAAAACAATAAAGAGTACTTACAATGAGTTAATTGGAATAGGAATTTGTCTCTACAAAGTGGAACAAATAACTCAAGATTCTTCAAGACAAAGTAAATATTCTAAGAGAAGAATAGTGTAAAGAAATATTTTGATTTGACACATGAATTTTTGTCTAACCAATAGTAAACGTAAAATGTATGAAAATCCAAGTGGTCTCCATCATAAAACCCTAGGCAAACTATATATAGGGACTTAATTTTCAGACTACATGTAATTACAAAAATGTCACTGCCGACCACTCTGTGACTGCTGAATGAGACCGTAGAACTGATCTAAGGTCCGCAAAATCGACTTAGGGTTCACAGAGTGTCTTTGATCTTTGACTATCTCAAAATGCGGCGGGAAACAGTTTGTAGAATTGAACTGTGATATGCAGAAGTGCCCTGAAGCTTCGCAATCTAAGCTGGACTTGAATTGGAGCAGTGGTTTGCAGACTAGAATGTGGTCCGCAGAACAGAAGTGCAGACCTCAGATTTTTTCGCACTTCGGTTTTCTGGAGTCTTTTATCTAATGTCTGATTCTGCAATGTGGCTTACCATTCTGTAGTCTGCAGTCTAGTTCTGCGGTCTGCAGAAGTGGTCTTCTCAGCACTTATTTCTTTTTAAGCACTTTTGTCTATATTTAAGCATATTTCCTCACTTTTGGTGTCCTGAAACAAAATCCTACAAAAACTAAATAACGTTAGAAAAATACACTATGAATGCATAAATACAATAATAATTCATGAAATTGATATCAAATGTGTTGTAACTTCTCGGCACATCAGACTGAATTCTTCTAACATATATGATGGTGGTGATCGCCACTTCAATCAAGATGAAAATTAAGTAGGTAATGCTAGAAGGGCAAGGCTTGGTGGTACTATGGAAGGAGGAAATGAAGGTGGTAATAGCAGTACACAAACAGTTAATAGGAGTCACGTGCCACCAACTGATGTATCTCTTATTATTGTTAACCAGTAGAAAAGTGGTGGTGGTAGGGCTATTTAAGAAGAAATAATGGATAGTGTACGAGGAGTGACGTCTACTGACCTATATGATGGTGGTGATCGCCACTTTAATCAAGATAAAGATGAATTAGGTGATGTTAGGAGGGTAGGGCTTGGTGGTACTATTGTAGGAGGAAATGAAGGTGGTACTAGCAGTACACAAACAATTAATATGAGTCATGTGCTACCAACTGATGTATTTTATGTTATTGTTAACCAACAAGAAGGCGGTGGTGATATGGTTGTTCAAGAAGAAAAGATGGATAGTAGTCGATGAGTAACCTCTAAATAATTATTGCTTCTTAAACACCACCCCTAGGGTTGTTATGGTCTTTACCAAGGGCGTCTAAATTAAATTAGTGGCCTAAAGCCAAATTTTAATAAGAGACCTTAAATATATATGGACATATATACAAAAATAATAATAATTTAGAGTTAGTCTTTTTTATTATTACATACGTACTTATTTTTAGTGTAGTTTTCTTGAAAGACATAAAGCTTTTAACTTCATATAGTAATATTGATTATCTATAAAAGTAAGGATTAATTCTAATTGATAAGATGTTAGACATATGTTTGCAATACAATAGCTTGGATGTTGTTGTAAAATTTTAATTATTAATACGAAGATTTCACTTGTTTAATTCAAAGATATATAATATTTTTGGTAAAAAGTAGATAGTTTTTTTATTTTTTTTAATAAAACAAATTTGTACCTTTTCCTTTACAATCTTCAATATTATTTTAAGAATTTTTTTTATAAAAATTCACTATTAGAATTTTTTGGGCCTCGAAATGTTGGGGACCTAAAGCAAACGTTTCACTATCTTCATCCTTGAGCCACCCCTGGTCTTTAAATGGATGAATTGGAAAAGAATAGGTCTCGTGGTGGTAGTGGGGCCCCTAGTGGTTGTGGTGGTGGAGTACTTGGTGGTGGTGTTAGGGGTTTTGGTGGTGTTCATGGTGGTGTTGGGGGGGGGGGGGAGGTCTGGTGTTGGTGATGATATGATTGAAGAAATGCGTAGGGGTGAAGCCATCGTTGAACATATTGATATGTTTACCGTTGTACAGGAGGCCTGGGTGAGATGTGATTTTTTCAGGGTCGGGTCGTGATGATGAAACGTGCGGTATATGATATGTTTGTCCAAGAAAGGGTTTTTGACCTTCTTTGTCAGATGGGAGGGGGGATCCCTGGATTGTGTACAAACTTTGTTGTATGACGCTATGGAAGAGTTGAGGGCTTTGGGTAGGGGTTTTGGTGGTGGTGCCACCATAGAAGAAATGGCATGGGTTGGGTGCGTGGTCTGCCCTGTCTTGCGGGAAAATTAAAAGATATGTTGACCCGAGAAGGGGTTTCAGATCCTTGTTTTTCACAACCCCTTGTTGACACCTAATTTTTACCCTCCAATAATTTTATTTAATTATTCAGAGTTCTCGAGTCACATATGGAATGAAACACACTTTTCACAAGACGAATATGATTTTACAAAAATCACCCCAAGAGTATTTTGTCATTTCATTTGACAAAATATCACTTGGTATACATATTGTATATCATATCCTAATTTTCATAATTTGACCATTAATCATAATTTTAGAATTTTAAATGACAATTATAAATGTGATTATTTTAAAAGAATTCTCAAAATTGAAAAATTAGTGTTCCTCTCCGTCAATGTCGGGAATTTGTCTAATTAAATATGATAAAGGAATTACATCTCAATTGCAAGCACATGTTAAATTAAAAGACATTTGCATGGGTTTCATTTCATAAATCCTAATTAGTATCAAATTTGGGCTTAAACCGAAGCTTTTAATTTAATTAGGATATAATTGAATTTTGATTTGGCTTTTTCGTAATTTAAAACGTGGCCACATTTCCAAAATATGACCATCAGTAATCCTAATTCATAAAGGCCAATGGTCTATTTGTTTGTTTTTAATTTAAAACGATCGAGCCCATGGCCAAAAGGCCAATGACTCAGCATAGGCCCAACGTCTTATGCATAAAGAGAAGGAGAAAAATCCACAATCCCTCATTTGGTTACGATTGAACCCTAAGAACTGATGGAGGCTTCATCTTCTCCATGCCCAAAACGGCAAAGAGTAGAGACCCACGCCTCTTTTTGCAGTTGTGCTCATCAAAATAGGGATAAGGCATTAATGGACTTTGCCCTTATCCAACTAGAGTCCATAGTCGCGCCATGGTACCACCGTAACCCCACCCCCAACAAAGGTGAGGTCGCCCATCTATTTTCTTTTTCTTTTTCTGCTAAGATAATGGGTTTGGTCTCATTACATTTTTGAATCCTGAAATTCTATTGGCCGAGAACCCAATTTGATACGATCCGACTTGTGGAAGATACGGATTCGAACAACAAAAACGCGAAAACTAAAATAACAAGAAAATTGGGGATGAGAATAGAAGAATATAAGCAAGACCCAAAAAGTAATGATTCTATAGGCAAACTTAGGTATATTATCCTCCCTATTGGAATCAACCCTAAGAACCTATACTATTTGATCTTCAACAAAGAGTAATCCAAATGAATCAAAAAATGAACAACTCTATATGAAAATCAATGGAAAGAGTTTCAATAGCCAACAATGGAATCCACCATAATTAACTATCACTAACATTAATCACTAAATTAGCAATACAATAAACTACCATACTAACTATCACTCTTAAGAGTATTCATCTCCACATCATAAGACTAAGTAATGAAATGACCAAGTATGGTATTTATACTAAACAAGCTAAAGAAGACTAGATTAATTATTATAATAATACCCTTAATGAAATAAGGGCCTTGGTTGGTAGTCTAATTTATCGATGATGGCTTGAATTTAGAAAATAGCCTATTTGCATCTCTCCTTCCTTATAGTAAAGGTGAGTTGCAGCCTGCAATCCGAACTGAGGTATCTCAATTCAATCTTCTCATGAACCTGAATCATTCGCTGAAGCCTCCAATCATTCTTGTTGGAGTGGCTAGCCACCATCGTTCCCCTCCATCTCATCTTCACTCCACACGACCAAGCAATCATCCATACGTCATACGCTCTCCTATGAAGCTCCTCAAATGTCTCCAAAGCCTCTCTTTGCATCAACATGGCTTGTAGGGCTTGAAGTTTCTTAGCTCGGCCTCGAGCGAAGCAATTTGAATCATGTGTACTCCTTTGGATTTTATCATCCTCCCCTTCTTGAAAAGGATTCGTCCTCAAATCCGTATCTTGCAAAACATAGAAGAGTATGAGTGCATATCCTCGCACACAACAAACAAGATAATCATCACAAGGCAAATGATAATACCTAAAGTAAGCAAAGCATGCAACCAACACACTAAATGGCTCACATTTATGATATAACAAAGCATCATAAGGATCTAGAAATACTATGTATCCCCATAATGCCCAAGACACTTTGCTATTCAAGACATGTTGACAAAAGGGTAAATTAGGGAACCCAATGCATTTAGGAAAGCAAATATGCAAGTTCTCATTGGTCCTAGCAATGAAGAAGAACATATCTCCCCTTAAGTCAAGAAACAAGTGATCTCCCTCACGGCTAAGTGCAACATCACAAACAATATCAACCCAAATAAAGAATCTAATCATTACACTAGCCCATCCCCAGAAAGGAATCACTCTCAAGTCAACACTGGAGTCAAATACAAAGGTATTCCCCATACTCTTTTGCTCACATTCTCCCTGCAAGCCCAACATGAACTCAAGTAATAACACTAGGAAAGAATCACATGAATGATTATAAGTGCTACTACTATACTCATCACACACGGAAGTTACCTCCATAGCTTTAGAAAGCCCAAGAATAAGCATGAGCCACGAGTATATACCATCCGTGGAGGAAGTACAAGATGTGACATCATACCAAGTTATTTTCCAATAAGGTTCCTTCCAAAACTCCCTTCAAGTCCCATCCTTTGATGAAGCTTCGCAAACAAGTTAATCACATAATCAAGTTCATCAAGAGAGAGAGTTTTACCTTTAAGCTCATCGATCCTTTCAAGCTTTGAGTAGCATCTCCTCACCCTTTAGGTTAGAAGATCTAACATAGTCCTTCCAAAAAGTATGATCTTTTCCTTTCAAATCGCTCCCATTCTTTAAAGAGCAATCTTCACTTTTGGAAACATTTCCCGAATTCGACATTGGTCCATCAAATGGGTCACAAACCCTCACGAAGGAATTTCCATCATCGGGGAGGGCATCATCCTCCCATGGTGGATTACCAAATACCTTGTAGCCTCTAAATGTGGCTACATGTTCATCATCACAACACATACCACCATGCACTTCACTTTTAATAGTCATGTCATTATCAATTAGGATATTATCCTTAAAGAGAGAACAATCAATAAATGCTGAGGGTTCTAAACTTGTAAGTTCTCTCATAGAGACAGTGGTCATTTTCCAAAGCAATTTCCTTTTCATGACTACTTGTATGATCAATCGCACCAACATCATCACTAAGTTGAGGTTCATTAAGCACATCACCAATTTCCTCAATTAGTGGACTATTATAGTAAACAAATTGATCAACACAAGTACTCACACTAGTTGGACATGAATCGATCTTGCTAGAAGAATCAATTCGGTCATTGTTAGGATCAACTAGTGTGTGAGCTATCATATCACATGACAACATACTAACATGCAAATCACAAGTGTCAACACTGAGTGGACACAAATTGATCTCACAAGAAGAATCAATTCAGTCATCAATAGGATCAACTAGTGTGGAATCACTCATTTCAACAACATTGTCAATAATCTTTAAAGAACTAAGCTCATCACATGGTAAAGATTCATTAAGTTCAACTAAGGACATACTATCATTCACACTCAAGTTAACAACATGAACATTCACATTAATTGGAGTGTTGAGATTAGCTATTTTACCTTGAAGTTCACACAAAGTAACTTCTTTACCGTGGTTTTCAATGGTGGAGCACATTTGCTCCTTTGGGAAGCCTTCAACTACCTCATGAACTTTCAAAGTTTGAGGTTCATCTTTCGGTTTGCTTCCAAGAATACATGCACCATTATCAAGACAACTAGAAAAGAAGGAAAAGTTACATGAATTAGAATTGGGTTGTGCTAACCCTCTCACATCACTCCACACAACCTCTCTTTTTTCCTTTCTAGAGTTGTCACTTTTCTCTCCCTTACTCCTCTCAATCTTTCTCTCTCAATTTCATGAGAGTTGGGTAAGTGCTAAGAATCTCTTGTGAAGGATTTGGTGAACCCTTCACTTCTTCTTCCCCTTTGGCTTCACTTGGACTAGCCTTCTCTTCTTTTAGTAGTTCTTTGCTTTTCGGAATGTGCTTGGTTCTCTCCTTCTTTCCATATGGATTGACAAAGTGACATCTCCAAAATTCCTTCAAGGCACTCCAAGTCTCAATTGGGTGCCCCTTTATCTTCTCATGTTACCAATGTTTAATAAGGTCTCCTCTTAGGGTGCTTGAAGCTAGCTCCACTTTCTTCTCTTCGAAGTAGTTGTAGCATTTAAAGATCTCATCCAACTTGTTCTCCCATTCAAAGTAATCTTCTTCACTAGATTTTGTACACAAAGTTGGCAACTCTATGTTGGAATGTTGCTTACTTGCATTCGCCTCGAGATTAGGATTCATGTGTGGAAATAGAAGTTTTCCTATAGAATCCACTATGCACTTGTACCATTCATGCTCATATGGAATCCTATGTTCTTGGACCCAAGGATATCCTAAACATATATGACAAGTATCCATGGGAAGCGCATCACACCAAATCTCCTCTTAGTACTCACCATGTGTAATGAATACCTTCACTTTCCTATCAACCCAATACCCTCCCTCATCATAATAAGGATACCGCCTCATCACACAACGTATCCTCAACCATTCAACCACATGAGGGGTGACGAAGTCTGTATAACAATCATCATCAAGCACAAGAGATAATCCCGCATATCCACAAACATTCACCTTGGTTTTGATAGTTCGCCTCTTTGGATCAATCCCCTCTTGATACATTGGGTTTCCTCTACTCCCAATGCCTATCGATGTTTTCCACCTACCTTCAACATCATATCCATATTGAGAACATGTCATATTTGTGTTAGGATAAGGAACATAAGACATTGTACTTCTTGAAGTAGGAAATGTACACTCTCTTTTCCTTCTAGGATGACTTTTACCTCCTCCAACCCACACACTTATACCATATCTCTTAGTATAGGAAGTATCACGAGGGGATGCACGTGAATATCCTCTAGAAAATTATTTACAAGGTTCATACTCAAGTCCACTACCCTCACGGTCATATTCACCTCAAAGTGTATAACCACTCGATTCACGTTCATCACAACTCCCTATTTCATGCGACTCCTCATAAATTGATTCATGAGGTATGTGTGAGAAAGAACTATACCTCAAGTCTTCTCCATATTAGTGGTGTATAGTATGATGATCTTCATAACCACCGTATTCACCATAGGACTCTTCATTAGGCTTTTCTACTCCCTCATCTTGTTCATAAGATCCATGAGATCCATTTACCTTATATTCGCCTCCAGAGTAGTTCTCTTCACCATCATATGGTTCATGATCATAGTGATCACCATCGTCTCCATAAGCTCCATCATCATCATTGTCATAACCTCCGTCACTAGAGCCATAGCCTCGCATATCATCATCACAAGATCCCAAAGCGATAAACGACATGTTTCCTTATAACTCCTCTCCTTATGAACCCTCTTCGTGTACTTACAAAATGAGCAAACAAGTTAGTAGCAAAAGCTCCTCACACCACTCGTATTTGCACTCAAGTCTTACCACAAAATCTAATACTTCTTCCAAAGTTGGTATAGAAACAACTTGTCCAATCAATTCATACGGTTGCTAAGTTTTGTGGCAGAATAGATTCTTGTTTAAGGAATGATGGACGACTCAAAATAAACGGACAAGAGTCAAAGAAGTTCAACGAAATAAAACAGAAAAACTTAAGAAAGATTAGCACGAAAAAAACTAAGACTCAACAACTAGTTAACAATAAGAACAATTACTAATTATTAATTAGCTTAGAAAATTAAAGAAGTGAGAAGGAAAAAGAAAAATTGATTTTTAACACTTAAATTTTTTTTGGAAATTTGGGATGAAAAATGATGAAAGTCAAGAATTAATTAGCAAACAAGTATGTTTAATTACTTTTTTTAAATTAATTATAAGTATTAAAGTATTAAGAATGGGATAAGAAATCAATCCGGATGAAATTTGGACGAAAATTTGGTTAAAACGCCCAAAACAGGGACTGAAACAAAGTTGAAACAGAGCAAATTGCTCTCTGAAAGTGGACTGCATGCGCCCTGCAGGCGCGACTGGGCTTGCCCTGCAGGCGCGTGGCAGCCTATTGGCTGCTTGCGTGGCTGCTGACACATCGTCTACTTCTAACATGTCTTTATTTTATCTTTGGGCCCACAAACACTTTTCAACCTTTGACTTGAAGATTTTTTTATCAAACACACCCTTTTTGGGTCTTCTTCTCTATGAAGATTTAAAGTTCTTCAAGAACACCAAGAATATCAAATTTCCAATCACTTTCAAATCAACCCCAAATTGCACCAAAGTTTACATCCGAGCTCTCCTTGATGTAGAGAACGAAACCCAATAGGTTTCAAGTTCTAATTTCACATTTTTCAACAAGACCCACTTTCAAGTTCTTGAAGGTTTAAAGGTCCTTCAATGGTGGATTCTTCAATACTTGTTCAAATGACCTCCAATTTACTCCAAATTTAATATTCAAGCTCCCCCTTGATGAGTAGAACAAAACTCACCAACTTTTAAGGCGAATATCACCTTCCTTTACCAAAACTCACTTTCAAGTTTCAAACCTTGAAGCTCCAACAATGGTAGAATGCTCAAAAGACCTTCAATTTGAACGAAACTTGAAATTTAGGTTCAAATAACACCTAAGGAACAAGAATCTAGTGTCAAAACAACAAAATTAACACAATTATTTTTTTCTGGAACTTTCGGAATTCTGATTTTTTTTTTGGATTTTCCAAATAGTAGAACCTAGGATTAAGAATTGCAGATACAATCCTTTAGCCTAAGCTATGATACCAAATGATACGATCTGACTTGTGGAAGATAAGGATTCAAACAACAAAAACACGGAAACTAAAATAACAAAAAAATTGGGGATGAGAATAGAGGGATAGAAGTAAGACCCAAAAAGTAATGATTCTATGGGCAAACTTAGGTATATGAAACATAAATTCTCCCTATTGGAATCAACCCTAAGAACCTATACTATTTGATCTTCAACAAAGAGTAATCCAAATGAATCCAAAAATGAACAACTCTATATGAAAATAATGGAAAGAGTTTCAATAGCCAACAATGGAATCCATCATAATTAACTATCAGTAACACTAATCACTAAATTAGCACTACAATAAACTATCATACTAACTATCACTCTTAAGAGTATTCATCTCCACGTCATAAAACTAAGTAATGAAATGATGAAGTATTGTATTTACACTAAACAAGCTAAAGAAGACTAGACTAGTTATTACAATAATACCCTTAATGAAGTAAGGGCCTTGTTTGGTAGTATTCTTTATGGATGATTGCTTGAATTTAGAAAATAACCTCTTTGCATGACTAACCACTATCATTCCCCTCCATCTCATCTTCACTTCACATGACCAAGCAATCATCCATACGTCATACGCTCTCCTATGAAGCTCCTCAAATGTCTCCAATGCCTCTCTTTGCATCAACATGGCTTGAAGTTTCTTAGCTCGGCCTCGAGAGAAGCAATTTGAATCATCTGTGCTCCTCGGGATTTTATCACAATTGGAGGGAATTTCCCCCCAAAAGGGAGTTCTCCCATATTGATTTAGGTCTCTGCTAGGGTTTGAGATTGAATCCTATAAATACATACCTCTATTCTTCATATTCCAAGTCCGAAATTTGATTTTAAGGCATTGACATTGATTGAGAGCATTGATCAAGTTTATATCTTGATTAATTAAGCTTAAGTTAGGATCCATCCCTTTGGCGGAACCCAGACCTAGTTAATTAGTCTCTCGCTACTAAAACCCTTCCCTTTTTTCATGTGATTTGCGAGCTTTTGAGGTTTCGGAGTGAAGAGCAAAGACACCCTCAACCTTTTGGCTGCCTCCACACAAGGTAAACCTATGTCTTTTTAAATTGCTTATTTAAATACTTTATGTGATATGTTATATGAATGCATAAGAATGTTTAGCTGAGTTTAGTTGTTGTTTGTTGCTCATTAGGATAATTAATGGCATGATTAGTTAGGTAAAGTGCTTATCATGTTAGTTCAAAACTAGTTTAACCATGTATGGACCACTGAAATTACATTCTATGACTTGTGATTAAGTGTTCATGATTGGTTTAGCATATTATAGTTGACTATAATCATTGTTTGATGTCTGTTAGCATGATCAGTCTCATGTCCGTAGATAATACCTATAAATAGCTTCAATAAGTTTCATCACTTTTTGAGGGATCAAGAATAATTGTGCCCAATAAGCATGTACTCCAAACAATAAAGCTCTTGTGAGTTGCAGTCTTCGTGCATATGTCAAGCCTTTTGCCATCCAAGCATGTATCCTTGTTGTTATCTTTGTCACCAAAGGCTTACATTACACCACTGTAAGTATTTTTATTCATAACGGTACTCCAAGGTACTTGAATGGTAGTTCTCCCACTTCATATCCTCAAATTAGCTTTTAGGCTAGATGCCTCAAAAAATTTACCAAAACTATCCTTCAGTAGTTGTAAAGACTTGAGATCACCTCTAGTGAACATAAGTAAATCATCTGCAAAACACAGATGTGTGATATTCAGCTTCTTGCACCTAGGATGGCAATTGTAAGGCTCTGTACTCAAAGTACCTAGACATTTGTTGAGGTATTCCATGATTAGAATAAATATATATGGGGACATTCGGTCCCCTTGTCTCAACCCTCTCTTGTCCTGCATAGTATCAGATACGTTACCATTAATAAAAAATGTATAGATCAGTGTTGTAATATAGAGCATAATCTATTCCACCATTTGCCTAGAAAATCCTAGCTCTTGTAGGACATGTTTAATAAAATGTCATTCAACTGAATCATAAGCTTTCTGTAGGTCCACCTTAGTCATGCATCTGGGAGATAACTGTTTTCTAGTGTATCCCTTGACTAGTTCATGGCTTAGTATTATATCATCTGATATAAATCTTCTTGGTATGAAGGATAATTGGCTAGGTCCCACTATCTCATTTAGTACCCCTTTAATTCTCTCAAATATCACCTTTGAGATGATCTTATACAGTGTTGAGTAGTAGGTTATGGGCCTAAAATTTCTCATTGATTTAGGGTGAGTAGATTTAAGTACCAAAGTCACCATTGTGTTGTTTGTAGCTCTAAGTAATTTAAGATCCATAAAGAACTCTTGTACAGCTTGATAAACATCTTCACCTATGATATTCCAGGCATTTTTAAAAAGCAAGCATTGAACCCATCTATCCCCGGAGCCTTATTATCATCACTGGAGAACAATATTTTTTTACTTCTTCCATAGTAATCTATCTACATATTTCCACCTGATGTTGCCTATTTAGTTGTGGACCCTTTCTGATGATATTCAAGTCAATCCCTGGAATACTTGAAGCTGCAGATCCCATAAATGTCTTATAAAATTGTAAAAATGTCTTCTTAATCTCCTCATGATTTTGAAGAATAATGTCTGCCTCATATTTAAGTACTGCCACAGTATTAGTGTTGACCCTAGCTTTCATACAAAAAGAAAATATACTTATTATTTTCATCCCCTACATTAATCCAATGAGCTTTAGATTTCTGCCTATAGATTCCTTCTTTAATGCCAAGTCACTTGTGAAGATCAGCCAGTGATATCTTTTCCCCCTCAATTAAAGTATCATCAATATTGTTAGACATATCAACTTGCACATCCAACAATCTATCTCTGCTTTCTTCCACCCTAGTATCCACACTTCCCATATATGTCTGGTGTATCTGTTTCAGTAGGTTTTTGCACATTTTAAGTTTTACCAAACATGGAACATGGAACTGCCCTGGACCCTTTGATCCCATACTAACACACCATAAAAAACAACAATGGTATGTCTGAGTACTGGATACTTAGTGTGTACCTCCGGGACAATAGAAAATGTAAAGTATATAATATTAAGCAGTAAAATAATGTAAGTAAGCCAGCTTAAAATCTAGAGATAAATTAGCTCACCAAACTTAGAGAAACCATTAGTAATACCCATTAAGAGAAAACTAAATCACTTTCAATCCATTATGCCATTTCTCAAGATTAAGTCTTCCATTTATGAACAAAATATCAACATCAAGTCACTCACGGACAATCACAATTATGCCAATGCAAACCAAATCAATGAAATGAAGGGATGACCATTAAGGTTTTCTAAAACCGCATAGAAGCACCACATCGGGGTTATCACCCTCGATGACTATCCTTCATCCCAAATATCTAGGCAAAACCACATTGGGGTCAGTAACCCTCAATGGCCACTCTTCCTCTCGAATGGCTGGGCAAACCACATCGAGGCTATTGGCCTTCGGTGGCCACTCTTCCTCCCAAATGGCTAGGCAAATCACACTAGGATCCATAGTGATTACGCTTCCTCCAGAGTAGCTAGGCCAAACACAGAAAATAGAATCATGGCAAAATAGCCGAATAACAATCATAGCATAGAAGCCGGATTACTTATTATGAATTATGTTCATCATCCCGTTATTAGGGTACGTCAACTCATTTATGGGTTTAGAAACCAAGTTCAAGTCATTAAATAAGTTTCAAGTTCAACAACTCATTCATAATGCAAAACACATGAAATGCCCAAGCTTCCAAAAATCAAGTTCAATGTGTCCCTTATCGGGGTAAATCACGTTCAAAGTTTATAGCTTTATACACAAGTTCAATAACCCTTTGATTGGAGAAATCACAAATACATATAAAGATTATAATACACCTAAGGCTCCATGAGGGCTTGTCCCACATGGACATGAAACCTTTTCCAAAAACCATTTTAAAGGTTGAAAAGTATGTTAAAAAAAGAGACATACCTCTAATCCCACTAAAATGCTACCAAACGGAATATCCAAGTTTCAACAATCACTCTACAATGGATTTAGATGAGAACAATTAGAACTTGAATCATTTCTACAAGCTTTTCTTAGTTTTCGAAAACTAGGGCTTTTCTAAGCCTTAAAAACTTGTTCTTGAACCTCATATGAATCAGTCGTAAAATCTAATCACGTAGTATAATCTATACTAGCCTAAAAGTCATCAACGAAATTAGGGAAACTGATGTTCATACTTTTTTGATGAAGTTCTACTCGTTCCTCCTTCTCCTCTCTTGAGTTTTCAAGGAGAGATGAACTAAGGTTAATCTGATGTTAGATTGATGTAATAGTGATGGGAATTGACCAAAAACTTACGTTAGATGTTTTGGGGGAAGCCTTAGGGTTGTTTTCTCTCAAATATTGTCCAAAATGAAGTGGGGATAAGTTAAAATAAAGTTAGGCTTTTAAAAAAGTCACCCCACCATGCACGATCGCGCAGTTGGAAGGCCCAAACATGCAGTGATCGTGCACCAAGGGCAGTACACTGCCTCGTGTGCGCGATCGTGCTCCGAATCGCGTAGACTGCATAGTGCCCAGTAAAATGGGCATACCTCATAGCACAGATCTCTGACTGAGATCCATAATATATGGTTGGAAAGGTAGTGCAAAGACCTATAACTTTCATATTTGAGTTTTATAAAAAAACTCGAAAACTGGTCATACGTGCAACATACCTCAGACTACGAATTTAAGAGCTCTTACGAACTTCAATATTTGGTTTGACTTCAAAAAGACTATCTATCACCCGAATTCATCTTGAAGGGACTCATATAACTAAAATATGACATGTCAACATTCATTTAATTCATTCACACTTAACCCGAATTTACGGAATGTTATATTATTCCCCTCTCGGGATAATTCATCCCCGATGAAGGTCATGGCTTAAGATTTTTCACTGAACATCAAATTTTCAGAATTTCGGAATTTTTTAGCAAAGTGAGTTATCCTCAAGGAAAAAATCATGACCCAAATCGGAGGATCATGACGGGCACCCGGACCTTCCTTGTCGAGTAGCACTAATCATATATGTAACATCTAACCATAATTAACCATGGGCCTCGAGGGCCGTCACAAAGTACCCTGCTGACACATAGAAATGATAACTAGAAAGGAGCTACATAAAATCTTACAAATAGAAGAACCCAACCTATGCATATATACATACTAAGACCGACAAGGCCATACACAACCATCATACACAGGACAACTGTCTACAAGCGTCTAAAGAGTATGGGACATCATAAGGTCAGGACAGGGCCTTGCATACCCCTATGCATATCAAAAATATCGTACCACTAAACATATTGACGTTGACTGTCGTTTTATTCGTGAGAAGATTCAAGAAAATTTGATTTCCACTGGCTACATAAAGACAGGAGAGCAACTAGCTGATTTCTTACAAAGGCGGTGAACGAGACTCGTGTTGATTACCTTTGTAACAAGTTGGGCATGATTAATATCTATGCTCCAACTTGAGGGGAGTGTTACATAATATGTATAGATGTCATTCTTAGTAATGTATATAGCATAATTAGGTAGCAGATCATAGCATAATTAAGTAGCAGATTTGTAGGAATTAGTCTTTATTTTCTTTCCTAAGTTAGAATCTGATGTATTGTATTTATACCTTGCTTACCTGTTGGAATAAATCATATTCTTCAATTCAATCACAATAATCAAATAACATAAGTTCTGAATATTTTTCTAGATTTTCTTCTTCAAAATGCAATCATCAATTCATTAAACTTTATTTTCAACGAATTCAGTTCATTGAAAACCAAAAATATATTAGAAAGCACTAGAAAACACATTATTAAGATATGTCGGGAGACTTCTGAAGGATACATGAAAGCTTAGTTTATGCTTAACTTCAAATTGTATTTTTTTTGGAGAGTATGGGCTTGAGATTCATAAAAAATTACATGACGATTAATGATGATTTTATTAGATGACAAATTAAAACATTTGTAATCACGATGAGTAGATGGATAGCCTAAAAACACACACGGGGTAGACCGAGCCTGAAGTTTGTTAATTGTGATGGACGAAAATAACTGATAACATAACCACCCAAAGACCCGAAGTTGTGAATACGAAGGAGTCTTATTAAATAAAATGTGAAGGGGGGAAGAATATGTCAAACCATTGGAAGGAAAATGTTAAGGAGATATGTGGCCATTTGTAGAGCATGATGCCAAAACGATAGGGGTACGGAAGCATGAATCAATAATGTTCGGACAATGTTATTAATGGTACAAATTTTGCATTCGGCTTTTTCATTTTGTGAAGACTATGATGGCAAAAAAAATGAAAATTGATCCCATTAATTGCACAAAATTCCTGAAATACCAGTTGTCATATTCTCTGTCATTATCACATTGAATATTTTTTATTTCTCGTTCGAATTGGGTTCTAATGAAAGCTCTAAATTTTAAAAAGATGGAAAAAACTTGAGATTTTTCGCTATCGGAAAAGTCCATAAAAATTTAGAATAATCATCCAAAAAGAGAACATAATACCGATGACCCAAAGAACTAAGAACAGGAGATGTCCATAAGTCGCTATGAATAATATCAAATGGCATTAAAGTATGAGAATTAGAGTCTACAAACGGCAATCTAACAATTTTTCCTAAGGAATAAGAATGACAATTCGGAGTACTACACGTACCCTTACATGAAATAAAATTATTTTTATCTAAGAAAGACAAAATAGATGACCTCGGATGACCAAGACGAGCATGCCACAAGGAAGGAGCAAAGGCTGCAAATGCTGACGGCAAGGCTTGACTCGATAGATCGGAACTTGGCGTGATAGGATAAAGATCTCCCCTACTATCACACCTCATGAGAGGACTCCCCGTCTTGAAATCCTTCACAGAGAAACCAAATGGATTAAATTCCATAGAAACAGAATTGTCAGTGGTGAATTTACGAACAGACACTAAGTTTTTAATCAATTTGGGGGCATGTAATGTATTTTTCAAGATAAGTGGTGGATTGGGGGAAACAAAGTTTTATGGCCATAACCACGAATTGGAATAAAATTACCATTACCAACAATTATGCTGCGAGGGTTGCTCACAATTGGAATAAGATAATAGCGTACCTGAATCGGATGTCATGTGGGTAGTGGCATCGGTGTCCATATACCAATTTGGGTCCGAAGGATTTAAACCAAACGTGTGCATTGCGGCTTTGATGTGGGCAGAAGTGGGGGCCACTGCGTGATGGGCCTGCGGGGGCCGAGGCCCAAGTACCCCTGCTTGCTGCCTCGGCCCAGAGGAATTATTGAAAGTGGGTCAGGTCGTATTGGGCCTCGACTGCTACTGGGCAGCCCACTGCCAGTGAGGTTGAAAACTTTTTGGCCCAAACTGTGATTATGGGGCTCACTGCCATTACATAGGGGCCCACTATGGGGCCCAAAACTGCTGATGCTGCTGACCGCTGCGAGGGCCATCACCGCCACCACCAATGTTCTGGCTGCCGCCATTGTTGCTGCCGCGATTCTTGCCATTATTTTTCTTATTTCCTCCTTTTTTGCCGCCACCGTTGTTACGGTTTTGGCCCAAGTTGTTGGAACCGATAGGATGAACAGTGGATTCGGTCATCATGACCATGGGACTAGCACCGGTAGACGCCTTTTTAGCCATTCTTGCTTCTTCGAGTGTAAGCATAGAACGAGCCTGATAAAATTGCGGAAGATGATTGCTTTGACGAAGAAGCGTGCCAACACCACTATAGGCCTCGGAGAGGCCTGAAACCATTTGGAGGATCAAACGATCATTCGATATCGGCGCGCCAACGTTGCGGAGTTGGTCGGCTAATTCCTTCAATCTTTTGTAATAAGCCGAAACGTTAGGGAAATATTCCATATTGACGTGGGAGAAATCCTGCTCAAGAGTAACAGCTCTAGAATTTTGATTATCTTGGAATATATCACGTAGTCTATCCCAAGCCGTCTGCGCCATAGTGTCGGGTTCAATAATCGTTTGCAAAAGGTCGGTAGAAATTGTGAAATATATCCACTGAAGGACGGTGGCATTAAGAGTCGTCCACAACTTAGGATCATCCTCGCGTCGTGGCACCTCTGTATCCTCAGGAGCCGCGGGGATTATGTGATAGATGACTTGATGCGAGCATGCGTGAATTTTGAATAGTTCGGCCCACGTCGCATATTGGACATTTTCTATTTCAAGAACAAAAGGGATGTTATTCTTGATATTAGAAACTATAAGGGCAGGATGAAACGTGTTCCGTGATGTAGGCATATTGATAGAACAATATGTGATTGATGGATTTGGAAGAAAATTTTGGGAAGAGAGGATAGACCGTCGGCACGAATTCCGAGTAGAATGGGCTCGGAAAACAAGGCAGTTGGACGGAAATTAAGAGGGATTTGAGAGAGGATTTTAAGACCTAGACATCTGATAACATGAAAGAAATAATCCCTTGATTATTTTCATTAATTGAAAGAGTATATATACAATTTACATATTTCCATAATAGGAGAATCTTATTCATATTCTACTCCTAAAATCTTATTCTACTTGGACACTAACTATACAATTATGGTAATATAATTATTATGATAAGTGTACAATACTAATTACACCACAACATTACCTAAAATAGGATAGTACAACATTACCTAAATTACATACAAAAAACCGAGCCCAATATACATAGTGTATATCCTATGGATATTTAACAAGGAAGCTTGAGCCTTTCTTCACCGTACCGTTTCACTTGCCTACTTCTGATAGTACCGACCAGTCATTCCTCCCTTTCAGCTACTCTTTAAGCTCATGTCGTTCTCTCGCAGCCCTCAAACGCGCTGTGTTCGTGACAACTGGTTATCACGCAAACCTCCCTGTATGCACCAAACTTATATCTTTGGCATGTTCTTTATCGTCCACAATGGACTATGCCCGGAAACTGTTCGATCAAATGCCTCAAAGAGATTTATTTGCTTGGAACACCTTGATTCGAGGATATTCCAATCTGGGTCCTTGTGAAGAAGCTATAATTCTTTATAAAGACATGCATTTTCGGGGATTTTCACCTGATAACTATACGTTCCCTTTTGTACTTTGTTCTTGCTCTGTGTTGTCCGCTTTGAGAGAAGGTAGAGAAGTACATTGTAACATAATTAAATATGGATTTGATTCTGATGTGTTTGTACAGAGTTCTTTGATTACTCTGTATGCGCAGAGTGGGGAAACTTTGGATTCAGAGTTGGTGTTTGGTTGAATGAGAGTGAGGAATATAGTTTCTTAGACTGCTATAATTGCAGGTTACGTGCAAAATGGAATTCTCGAGAAGGCATTAGGAATTTTTGTGAAAATGGTTAATTTGGGTACTCTACCTAATGCTATTACGTTGGTAAGTGTTCTTCCTGCCTGTGCACGGTTGGAATGTTTGGACCTGGGAATGTTGTTTCATGGTTGTAGTATTAAGTTAGGGGTGGAAACAGATGTTTCACTAGTTAATGCTTTGATTGCATTCTATGGGAAGTGTGGACTCGTTGATGTCGATAGGTCTTTGTTTAATCAAATGGAGCATAGTGTGGTTTCATGGAATGCAATAATTGCTGCTTATGAGCAAAATGATGTTGGTTTCGCTACAATAAAGCTATGTCATAGAATGCTAGATCAAGGGGTAGAGTTCGATTATATTACAGTGGTTACTGTTATTTCGGCTTGTGCTTGGTTGGGGGCATTTGGTACTGAAAAATGGGTTAATGACCTTGTCAAAAGTAAAGGTTTGGAATGCAATATTTCAATCACAAATGCACTTACTGATATGTATGCAAAATGTGGTAGTATAGAATTGGCTAGAGAAGTTTTTGACAGGTTGCCTAGTAGAAGCATGGTTTCCTGGACATCAATTATTGGGGCTTGTGCTTCTCATGGTCATGGGAGAGATGCTCTTGTGTTATTTTAGCTTCACCTTCACTGCTGTATTGACAGCTTGTAGACATTTAGGTCTTGTAGAGGAAAGGAGGAAGCACTTTGAGAGCATGAAAACAGAATACTCGATAGTGCCAGGGTGGAGCAATGTGCTTGTATGGTGGATCTTCTAGGACGAGCAGGCCAACTTCTTGAGGCTTATGAACAGAGCCGTTCCTATACTTTTAAGGGCCCGGTGCGAGAAACAAAAATATGCCCTTTTTTATTCACATGAAAAATTAACTTGGTTGAGGGCCCTTTTTAAACAACTTGCAACAAAAACAAAATGCTTTGTCAAGTGCCAAATCTGATTTTGTGTTTAAAAGAAAAAAGTCTTTCGTTGCTCATTGGATTCAAACACGCGACCTCTCACTAGGGAAGATCTTGTGAAAGGAGCAATCAACCGCTAGGCTACAACTCTCACTGATAAGATTGAAGGCATTTTAAATACATATCTTAATATTTGAAACCAATAAAAAAAATGAAAATTCTGGGGCGGAGGCCTCGCCGGCCGGGGGGCCCTGTGCGGTGGCGCCGCCTCGACCGCCCCAGGGACTGCTCTGCTTATGAATTTATAGAGAACATGCCTATTGAGCCTGATGCAAATGTTTGGGGAGCTTTGCTTGGTGCTTGCAAAATTCATGGCAATCTTGAGCTGGCAGAATCTATAGCAGATCGACTATTTGATTTAAATCCCCAGACAGTTCCTTTCTACATACTCATGAAAAACATCTATGCGGAAGCCGGAAGGTGGGAGGACTTAGCTAGGTTGAAATTTTTGTTGGATGGAGTTGAAGCTGAAAAGATTCTTGGCAAAACTTCAGTTGTCACATTTTTGTCTGGGTCAAGGATTTCAAACTTCTCGAGAGTTCCACTCCGTGAATATGGTGCTCAACTGAAGTATTAGCAAGCAGCTTTTTAAGTCTGCTGTTATTATTTAAGCGTAGATTATTATCTGTTACAATCAATTAAAGAATGTTTTTGCAGCTTCGCCATCCTGGAAGTCATCCTTTCTGAATGCAACATTAATTGTACTATGCTCTGCAATTGTGCTTCTAAAGATTGGGCAACTTTGATGGTTACCCATGGAATATTAACTCAGGTGGGGAGAAGGGAGAAGATTGTACTGCTGCTATATACATTTCTTGTAAACATATGTGGAGATGAATCACTAGTAAGATTTTCAGGATCCGTTCTTTATTGATGAAAGATTATCAGTCCAACATTTGTGTTATCAACACGTCAGTATTGTTTTCTTAATCAATTTGTATAGGTAATAACAACCTTTACTGCATGGTATAATGATTTTTTTTGTAGCTGTAGTTATTTATGACCTCTCTACTCTACTCTTTTGATGTAATGAACAGATAATTTCTGGTTCTTCTTAACCATTTTGTCAAGTTCATGTATGATTTATTGTATTGTTACCTTTATAAAAAAAAATGTATGGTTTATTCTATGTATTATCATGAAACTTTCTTTTTTTTGGTTACCCGGCCCCTATTCTATAGTTTGATAAACCAACTGGGAATAAAAATAATTTGTGTTTTCCCTACCGAGGAAGGAGGAGCTGGATTCAAAAGTAATGAAGACTTTTGCTGCTAAAAGATGGTGGAGGCTAAGAGTAGAAAATAGTCTATGGTCTCAATTAATGTTAGCTAAATATTGCCAGAGAAGTCATGTAGTTTCTAAAAAATTCCAACCAGGTCAGTCTCTATTTGTAAAGATCTTATGCAGATTAAATTTGATTTAGACCCATATATTCTATGGAAGGTCAACAGTTCTCAAATCTCCTTCTGGTGGGACAACTGAAAAAGTATTGGTCCATTAGCTCAGCATCATCACCCCAATTGTAAGCCTGACAAGCTTACTTTGGAAGACTGCATTGATGAAGACAGTTGATGGAATTCATTTCTAACCTGTTTCCAGACCATGTTTGCCAAATCATTCAGAATGTTAATATTGGTGACAGAAATGCTAAAAATCAGTCTATAGGGAGTTTGAACAATAATGGCAAGTTCACTTACAAGCCTTTGCTAAAATTAGGAAATGCAACCTTCAAACTTCTATTTGGAAAGGAATTTGGGGTAAATATATTCTTTCAAAATGTCCTTTATCGTATGGGGGCTATCAAGAGGAAACTTCCTATGGATGATGTTATCAGAATTTTGTATCTATGTGTACCTGCTGCAATCAACTAAGGAAGATAATGTTCAACATGTCTTCACTCGCAGTACTAAGGCTATGGAGACTTGGAAATTCTTTGGTGATCCTTTGGGTATTAAAATGAGGTTTCATAGTCTTCAATACAACTTTATGTCCTGGTGGAAGTTACAGACCACAAAACCAATTATTAATAGCATGTGCCAGATAGTACTATTCTCATTTGTTGGGAAATATGGAAAGGAAGATGTGCTATACGATATCGTCAGAGGAAATATTCTGTCAAAAAGGTCTGCTATGAAGTTCTGTTTCATATGCTGCATTGATCTGGGAAGTAACTGGCTTAGTATTTGCAAATCCATTGAAGGATATAAAAACTACGCTTACCAGTATCCCAGTTATATGGGACAAACCTCCTCGAAATGTGATTAAAACTAATACAGATGGGAGCAGTTATGCTAGTCTTAACAAGTCTGGTATTGGAGGGGTTGCTAGAACAGTAATGGCATTTGCCAAGTCATTCCAGTTTTGCTCAAATAACTTGCATAACTGCATATTGGAGGTGGATTCTCAATTGGTTGTCAAATGGATTGCTGGAGATATTGCAGTTCCATGGGATCTAAATCAGGAGGTTAATCACACAAGAAAGATAGTTCTTAAGAGACATGTTACTGTTCAACACTGCCTTAGAGAAGGCAACATTGTTGCTGATGCTATGGCTAAGTATAGAAGTTGCATGCATAATTGTCTAATTGCTAACATATGCTGGATATTCCCAGGGAATGGCAAATTTTAGAATCAGGAAACAAAAAAGGGGACGCAAAACTAGTCTTGAACTCTGAATGGACGGACTAAGAGATATCATGCAGAGGAAAGCGACACTTCAAAACAAGATACGGAAATATTCTTCGCACAGGGTTTTTTGTTATAGTTCTTGGTGAATTGTTTGTCAAGAATTCTTCAGTAAAGCCTTGGTTTTGAGTTATTGAACCTTATAAGAACTGAAAGAAATAATCTCTCGATTATTTTCATTAATTGAAAGTCTGTATATATAAGTTACATATTTCCATAATAGGAGAATCATATTCCTATTCTACTCCTAAAACCTTATTCTGCTTGGACACTAACTATACAATTATGGTAAGTGTACAATACTAATTACACCACAACATTACCTAAAATGTTGCCTAATCACGGTACAAAACCGTGGACCATAATCCAAGACCTAATATGTACAAAACACGTGATATACACTAAGTGTATATCAAGTGTATACAACCTATATTTAACACACCCCCGCAGTCATAGCGGACGGTCTTCGAACGCTGAGGCTGTCCCTAAAATCTTCATAAAGGACCGAGGGAAGACCCTTTGTAAAGATGTCGGCAATATGATATCTGGACGGGACATGACAGACGCGTACCTGACCACGAGCAACCTTTTCTCAAACATAATTAATGTCCATCTCGATATGTTTAGTGCGCTGGTGCTGAACCAGACTACCCGACAGATAGATGACACTAATATTATCACAATAAACCAAGGTTGCTTTTTGGATAGGACAATGATGCTCCAATAGAAAATTACGTAACCAACATGATTCTGAGACCACATTAGCTACCGCTCGATACTCGGCCTCTGCGCTGGATCGGGACAATGTCGACTGACGTTTCGCAGACCATGAGACCAGGTTATTGCCAAGAAACATACAATAGCCAGACGTAGACCATATGGTATCCGGACAGCCACCCTAATCAGCATCCGTATACGAGACAAGTGTGGACGTCGAGGAAGGATATGAATGCAAACCATAGTCAAGTATACCCTGAATATACTGAATGATGCGTTTGAGTGCATTCATGTGCTCAACTCTGGGATCATGCATAAACAAACACACTTGCTGGACAACATATGTAATAACTGGTCTCGTGAATGTAAGATACTGAAGGGCTGCAAGACTGCGATAGCGAGTCAGATCCTCGTATGGTTTGCCGGCCGCAGCACTAAGCTTGGGCTTAGTATCAACTGGAGTGGAAGTGGACTTACAAGATGATATCCCAGCCCTCTCAATGATCTCAGCTGCATACTTCCTTTGAGATAAGAACAACCCACCTGCATGACGAGTGACAACAATCCCCAAAAAATAACTCAAGGGCCCCAAGTCTTTCATAGCAAACTCAGAGCTGAGCATTGTCATGATAGACTGACGTAAGGCATCGGAAGAGACAGTCAAAATAATATCATCCACATATAACATAATATAGGCCAAGGATGAACCACGACGGTAGATGAACAAGGAATTATCCGACCTGCTGTGAGTGAATCCAATAGTCGAAACATAGTCGGCAAACCGCGTATACCATGCTCGTAGAGACTGCTTAAGCCCATATAAGGAGTCTTTCAACAAACAGACATGATGAGGATGTTTGAGATCCCTAAATCCCAAAGGCTAATGCATATAGACTATTTTCTTGAGATCACCATGGAGGAAAGCATTCTTTACATCTAACTGATGAATAGGCCATGCTTTCGAAAGAGCCAAGCTAAGCACAGTGTGAATGGTAGCCGACTTGACCACTGGACTAAACGTCTCACCACAATCTATACCAACCTGCTGAGTCTTACCATCACCCACAAGCCGCGCTTTATGTCGGGCAAATGAACCATCTGAATTGTCCTTATGAGCAAAAATCCACATAAACCTAATAATATTAATACCAGATGGACGGAGTACCAACTCTCACGTCTATTATCAATAAGAGCATTATATTCATCGATCATAGTAATTTTTCAATTCGGGTCATTTAAAGTAGACACACGATTACGGGGTAAGGGTGATTTAAGAACATTATATTGTAAATTAAAATGTCTTTTTGATTTAAAAATACTCTGTTGACTACGAGTGACCGGTCTATGACTCGGGGATTAATTGTGTGGATTTTGGGAATTTTTTGGGCTCGGGATGGACTGCCCAATAGGCAGTGGGCCTGTTGGCCCAACACGGTAAACAGACACAGGAACTGGACCAGTTCTAGAATTGGGCTGGACTGGCCCAATTGCTGAAATTGGCCCAGTGACTGTACTAGGAAACATAGCTTGTGACGGACCAGTGGGACCAGCGGACGGGCCCGCTGGAGAATTTTGGGTGCGGGATATGTCCGAAAAATGGTGAATAATATAAGGGGATATACTATCATCCAAAAAATTATACAAACTAGGCACGAGATTACTCACCTTTGCAAACAGAAATTGGGATTCATAAAAAATGACATGACGATTAATGATGATTTTATTAGAGGATAAATCAAAGCATTTGTAACCACGATGATTAGACGGAAAACCCAAAAACACACACGGAGTAGACTGGGCCTGAAGTTTGTCAATTGTGGTGGACGGGAATAACGGATAACACAAACACCCAAAGACCCGAAGATGTGAATATGAAGGAGTCTTATTATATAAAATTTGAAGGGGGGAGGAATATTTCAAACCTTTGGAAGGAATTATGTTAAGGAGATATGTAGCCATTTGTAGAGCATGATGCCAAAAAAATGGGGGTACGGAAGCATGAATCAATAAAGTTCGGACAATGTTATTTATGGTACAAATTTTACGTTCGGCTTTCCCATTTTGTGAAGACGTATGTGGACAAGAAAAATGAAAATTGATCCCATTATTAACATAGAATTCCCGAAACACCACATTATCATATTCTTTGTCATTATCACACTGAATATTTTTTATTTCCAGTTCGAATTGGGTTCTAATAAATGCTCTAAATTTTAAGAGGATGGAAAAAACTTGAGATTTTTTCGCTATCGGAAAAGTCCATAAAATTTAGAATAATCATTCACAAAGAGAACTTAATACCGATGACCCAAAGAACTAAGAACAGGAGATGTCCATAAGTCGCTATGAATAATATCAAATGGCATTAAAGTATGAGAATTAGAGTCTACAAACGGCAACCTAACAATTTTTCCTAAGGAACAAGAATGACAATTCGGAGTACTACGCGTACTCTTACATGAAATAAAATTATTTTTATCTAAGAAAGACAAAATAGATGACCTCGGATGACCAAGACGAGCATGCCACAAGGAAGGAGCAAGGGCTGCAAACGCTGACGGCAAGGCTTGACTCGATAGACCGGAACTTGGCGTGATAGGATAAAGATCTCCCCTACTATCACACCTCATGAGAGGACTCCCCGTCTTGAAATCCTTCACAGAGAAACCAAATGGATCAAATTCAATAGAAACAAAATTGTCAGTAATGAATTTACGGACATACACTAAGTTTTTAATCAATTTGGGGCATGTATGGTGTTTTTCAAGATAAGGGGTGGATGAGAGGGAGACAAAGTTTTATGACCATAACCACGAATTTGAATAGAATTACCATTACCAACAATTATTCTGCGAGGGTTGCTCAAATTGGAATAAGACGAGAGTGAACCTGAATCGGATGTCATGTGGGTAGTGGCACCGGTGTCCATATACCAATTTGGATCCGGAGGATTTAAACCAAGAATGTGCATTGCGGCTTCGATGTAGGTAGACGTGGGTGCCGCTGCGTGATGGGCCTGCGGGGGCCTCGGCCCAAGTACCCTTGCTTGTTGCCTCGGCCCCGAGGGATAACTAAAAGTAGGCCACTGCATATTGGGCCTGGACTACTGCTGGGCAGCCCACTGCTAGTGAGGCGGAACTGTTGGGCTGCCACTGTTTGGCCCATATTGTGGGGCCCACTATGGGGCCCAAAATTATTGTTGTTGCTGACTGCCCCTAGGGGCACCACCGCTACCACCACTGTTCCGGATGCCTCCAGTGTTACCGCCGCGATTCTTGCCATTATTTTTCTTATTTCTTCCCTTTTTGCCGCCACCGTTGTTGCGGTTTTGGCCCGAGTTATTGGAACCTGGAGGATGAACAGTGGATTCAGTCTTCATAACCACAGGACTAGTACCGGTAGCCGCCTTTTTATCCATGCTCGCTTCTTCGAGTGTAAGCATAGAACGAGCTTGATATACATTAAGTGTATCTCAGAAGTCTAGACCACCCGCTATGATTGCGGGTGTCTGTTAAATATAGGTTGTATACACGTGATATACACTTAATGTATATCACGTGTTTTGTACATATTAGGTCTCGGATTATGGTCCACAGTTTTGTACCGTGATTAGGCAATATTTTAGATAATGTTGTGGTGTAATTAGTATTGTACACTTACCATAATTGTATAGTTAGTATCCAAGTAGAATAAGGTTTTAGGAGTAGAATAGGAATATGATTCTTCTATTATGGAAATATGTAACTTGTATATATAGCCTTTCAATTAATGAAAATAATCAAGGGATTATTTCTTTCATAGAACAATATGTGATTGAGGAATTTGGAAGAAATTTTTGGGAAGAAAAAGAAACACCGCCGGGCACGGAAACTGAGGGAAGTTGGATGGAAATTTGTGGAGAAAAATAGTAACCTAGACTTCTGATACCATGAAAGAAATAATCACTTGATTATTTTCATTAATTGAAAGGCTATATATACAAATTACATATTTTCATAATAGGAGAATCTTATTCTTATTCTACTCCTAAAACCTTATTTTACTTGGACACTAACTATACAATTATGGTAAGTGTACAATACTAATTACACCACAACATTACCTAAACTATTGCCTAATCACGGTACAAAACTGTGGACCATAATCCGAGACCTAATATGTACAAAACACGTGGTATACATTAAGTGTATTGTTATTAATCTGTATTCCAAAAAACCAGTAAATAATAAACACTGAAAATAAACAGAATCAGTGTTGAAAAATAAGAATAATTTTTTCAGAATACAATCGAGTACACTTAGTTCAAAGTGTGTCCTTAAGGAAATTATTCCCCTCACAGTACTCGAGGTTGATGGAATATCCCCTCCCAGGATAGAACGATTATCTTACCAGAATAGTAGTACTCCAAATTCAGGTAGCGGCGAACCACTCAACAGCAGTATGTCACACATAATTTATTTGTGCAGAAGAAGAAGAAGTTTGTATTGTTCAGAAAATTCGTAAGTAAAATTCTGAGGAATCAAACGAATTTATAGCCATGGAAAGTACTGTTTCTGAAGGTTTGCAACCTTTACGAACGTACCACCGAAAATCGGTGGGAAATTTAAATATGGAAAAGAAACCGGGTCGCGGGTCAGACACGCGGATCCGGCCGGGTCGCGGGTCAGGGTCACTAACGGGTAGGATTGGATAAGTTAATTAATTTAATTAAATAATAATTAATTAAATAAGATCAATCAGATCATTTGACCGAATCCGGATCCGGATCCGGTGCCGGAGCCGGAACCGAGCGAGCGACGACGACGGCGCGAGGGATCCTTGCTCCCTCAACCCTTTTACTGACAAGAAGGAGTAATTCTACTTATAAGTAGAAGAACTTTTCTTTCCACTACCGATGTGAGACAAATGCTTATTTTATAAAGCAAGAGGGAACTCCCACTTTTCTTTCCACTACCGATGTGGGACAACTCCCACTTTTCTTTTCAATCATTTCTCATTCACCAATATCAATACCCAACAATCCCCCACATGAATGGGGAATGGCTATAAGATAAAGGAATGCGCGGACAAGTGTGATATACAAGCGAGAATTGACTGCATCTGGATAAGTAGGTTTCCTTTGAACTTTTCGTAGTGAACTTATATCGGATATACTCGATCAATCGGTAGATTTGATATCTTTGAACCGTTGAACTTTGTTGTATACCTAGACAACATAGGTCATACAATCAACCCTCAACCGTTTATGGTTCTCACGGTTGTGTTCGTTTCAGCCATGAACACCTCCTGGTTTCATGAGTGCATAGAGAATGGGCCTTCACTGTCATTCCCCTTTAAAGCGGCTTACACTTAACACTCACATAGGTGATTTCTAAACATGTGGTCCTATAGCCACATTATACGGTCATACACTCGCGATTTAGATAATCATTAAAGAACCTTAATGCTTTATTAACTCATTAACAAGCCATACGGTTTTATCCTTATTTCTGAACATTGTCTTCATCCGAGAATGGGTTGAGTTATTTGACAATGTTGAACCGTCAGTCACAACTTTGTTTGATCTCCTTGAACCTAGCTCTTGGGATCTCCAGTCTGCTAGGTAGAGTTACCGCCATGATGACTTGTCCTCGGCCTTAACCCCATTCCCATTGATGATCTACTAACTCCCTCTCCAGATAAGCCTTTTGTAAGCGGATCCTCCACGTTATCTCTTGACTTTACATAGTCAATCGTGATAACGCCACTAGAGAGGAGTTGTCTAACGGTATTGTGTCTTCATCGTATGTGACGAGATTTTCCGTTGTACATTACGCTCCCTGCCCTACCTATTGATGCTTGACTGTCACAATGTATACATATAGGAGCCAAAGGTTTGGGCCAGAATGGAATATCTTCTAAGAAATTCTGGAGCCATTCAGCTTCTTCACCGGCCTTGTCTAAAACTATAAATTCAGATTCCATTATAGAGCGGGCGATGCATGTCTGTTTTGATGATTTCCAAGACACTGATCCACCCCCAATTGTGAAAACATAACCACACGTGGATTTAACTTCAGATGATCCGGTGATCCAATTTGCATCACTATATCCTTCGATCACGGCGGGATATTTGTTATAATGCAAAGCATAGTCTTGGGTGTGTTTTAAATACCCCAAGACTCGTTTCATTGCCATCCAATGAGTTTGATTGAGATTACTCGTGAATCGACTCAGCTTGCTTATAGCACATGCTATATCTGGCCGTGTACAATTCATAATATACATCAAACTTCCCAAAACTCGTGCATAGTCCAATTGTGAGTCACTTTCACCTTTATTCTTTTGAAGTGCAAAACTTACATCAATTGGAGTCTTTGTAACAATGAAATTTAAATACTTAAACTTGTCAAGTACTCTTTCAATATAATGAGACTGCGATAATGCTAGACCTTGTGGAGTTTTATGAATTCTGATACCTAAGATCAAATCAGCAACTCCTAAGTCCTTCATATCAAATTTGCTAGCCAACATACACTTCGTAGAATTTACATCGGTAATATCTCTACTCATTATCAACATGTCATCAACATATAAACAAACAATGACTTCATGATTTGGAGTATTTTTAATGTAAACACATTTGTCACACTCATTAATCTTAAATTCATTTGCCAACATTGTTTGGTCAAATTTCGCATGCCATTGTTTGGGTGCTTGTTTAAGTCCATAAAGTGACTTAACAAGTTTGCACACTTTCCTTTCTTTACCAGGAACCACAAAACCCTCAGGTTGTTCCATGTAAATTTCTTCCTCCAATTCTCCATTTAAGAAAGCTGTCTTGACATCCATTTGATGGATTTCAAGACCATATACGGCCGCCAGTGCCACTAACACCCGAATAGATGTTATTCTTGTTACCAGCGAGTATGTGTCAAAGTAATCAAGGCCTTCTTTTTGTCTATAACCTTTGACCACAAGTCTTGCCTTATATTTGTCAATAGTGCCATCAGCTTTCATTTTCCTTTTAAAAATCCATTTTGATCCTAAAGGTTTATTTCCGGAGGAAGATCAACCAATTCCCATGTATGATTGTTCAAAATTGATTCAATCTCACTATTGACCGCCTCTTTCCAAAATCTTTGAATCGAAGAAGACATCATTTGCTTTAAATGTTTGAGGCTCATTTTCAAGCAAGAATGTCACAAAATCTGGTCCAAAGGAAGTAGATGTCCTTTGACGTTTGCTACGCCTTGCATCCTTTTTACTTGGTGTATTTTCCTTTGGTTCTTCCCGCGGTCGTTTAGATCTTTCACTTGACGACTCACATTCAGTTTTATACGGATAAATGTTTTCAAAGAATTCAGCATTATCTGATTCAATTACCGTATTAACATCTATTTCGGGATTGTCCGATTTGTGAACCAAAAACCGACAAGCTTTGCTGTTTGTAGCATAGCCAATAAAAACACAATCCACAGTTTTTGGTCCGATTTTTACCCTTTTGGGCAAAGGAACTTGGACCTTTGCTAAACACCCCCACACTTTGAAATATTTCAAGTTGGGTTTTCTTCCTTTCCATAGTTCATATGGAATAGATTGTGTTTTGTTGTGGGGCACCCTGTTGAGTATTCGGTTAGCTGTAAGGATAGCCTCCCCCCATAAGCTTTGCGGTAAACCAGAACTTATTAGTAAGGCATTCATCATTTCCTTTAATGTTCGGTTTTTCCTTTCCGCAATTCCATTTGATTGTGGTGTGTAAGGGGCAGTAGTTTGATGAATAATTCCATATTCTAAACATATCTCTGCAAAAGGAGATTCGTACTCTCCACCCCTATCACTTCTAATCATTTTTATCTTTTTATTCAATTGATTTTCCACTTCGTTTTTGTATTGCTTAAATGCATCAATTGCTTCATCCTTACTATTAAGCAAATACACATAACAATATCGAGTGCAATCGTCAATAAAAGTTATAAAATACCTTTTCCCACCGCAAGATGGTATTGACTTCATATCACATATATCAGTGTGAATTAAGTCTAAAGGATTTGAATTCCTATCAATAGACTTATATGGATGTTTAACAAACTTAGATTCAACACAGATTTCACATTTAGATTTATTACACTCGAATTTAGGCAATACTTCTAAAATAATCAATTTTCGCAAGGTTTTGTAGTTGACATGTCCTAAACGAACATGCCATAAATCATTTGACTCCAATAAGTAAGACGAAGCTGAATTCTTATTAATATCGTCAACAACCATTACATTGAGTTTGAAAAGGCCCTCGGTGAGGTAGCCCTTTCCTATGAACAAATCATTCTTACTTATTACAATTTTCTCACTAACCAACACACACTTAAACCCGTTTTTGACGAGTAGTCTGGCTGACACTAAATTCTTCCGAATTGTTGGAACGTGCATAACATTGTTGAGAGTCAGGACCTTGCCGGAAGTCATCTTCAGAAGTATCTTCCCATATCCTTCAACCTTGGTGTTGCAAGTATTTCCCATAAACAGTACCTCTTCGGGTCTAGCGGGAGCATAGGTTGCAAATGCTTCTTTTGTAGCGCAAACATGTCGAGTGGCACCAGAATCAAGCCACCACTCCTTTGTGTTCCCAACCAAATTGCACTCCGATAGCATTGCACACAGATCATCCATATCATCATTCTTTTCCACTATATTAGCTTGTCCTTTTCCCTTGTTCTTTTTCGGGAGACGACAATCTAGGGCTTTGTGTCCAGCTTTCCCACAATTAAAGCAGTTGCCCTTGAACTTTTTCTTGTTGGAATCCTTCTCCTTTCCAGAAGGCCTCTTCCTTTTCTTGTTCTTTTTCAGAGCAGCATCTTCAACTATGTTTGCCCCTTCAATTGGTGAAGTCTTACGGTACCTCTTCTCAGCGGTTTTGTTATCTTCCTCGATCTTGAAACGAATCACAAGATCTTCCAACTTCATTTCCTTTCTTTTGTGCTTGAGATAATTCTTGAAATCTTTCCATGAGGGCGGCAATTTCTCAATCATTCCAGCCACTTGGAACGCTTCATTTACTACCATACCTTCAGCAATAAGGTCATGGAAGATAAGTTGAAGCTCTTGAACTTGGGTTCCAACGGTTTTCCATCCACCATTTTGTAGTCTAGGAATTTGGCAACCACAAACTTCTTCAAGCAAGCATCTTCAGTTTTGTACTTCTTTTCAAGTGCACTCCATAGTTCTTTGGAGGTCTCTACTGCACTGTAGATGTTGTACAAGTCATCTTCTAAGGCACTCAAAATATAGCCTTTGCACAAAAAATCAGCCTGTTTCCAAGCCTTAGTAACCATGAATTGTTGGTTGTCAGGCATGTCGGCGGCAGGCACGGGAGGGTCCTCATTGGTGAACTTTTGCATACCAAGGGTGGTAAGCCAAAAGAACATTCTTTTCGCCATCCTTTAAAGTTGGCACCGGTGAACTTCGCAGTTTCTCGGCCCGGTGGCACGGCGGTACGGGTTGTAGGAGTAACCGCCGGTGCGGTATTCGCGAGAGGTAGTTCCATCTCAATTGCCATTATTCGTTTGTCTTTGTCAAATTGACAAAGCTGTTTTAGTTAATAAAACCAGAATAGCAATTCAATCACAGACTTAAACGATGAAGATTTTATTTCTTCAAATCGCAGTATATTATGAAACTTTAGTATTCCAACGAAGTTTTTATATCTTCGAGTCAGAATACTAATATTCATATGGAGTAGAAAACTACACAAGTTTTAATCTCCAAACCAGAATACAGCAACGATGAAGTTTTTATGTTCTTCAAATCGTTGTACAAGTATGAACTTTAATATTCCAATGAAATTTTTATGTCTTCAAGTCAGAATATGAAATTTCATACGGAGTAGAAAACCACACAGGTTTTAGTCTCCAAAACAGAATATAGATTAATCTAAAAATATAATTTCCTTAAGATTGTTATTAATCTGTATTCCAAAAAATTAGTAAATAATAAACACTGAAAATAAACAGAATCAATGTTGAAAAATAAGAATAATTTTTTCAGAATACAATCGAGTCCACTTAGTTCAAAGTGTGTCCTTAAGGAAATTATTCCCCTCACAGTACTCGAGGTTGATGGAATATCCCCTTCCAGGATAGAACGATTATCTTACCAGAATAGTAGTACTCCAAATTCAGGTAGCGGCGAACCACTCAACGGCAGTATGTCACACATAATTTATTTGTGCAGAAGAAGAAGAAGTTTGTATTGTTCAGAAAATTCGTAAGTAAAATTCTGAGGAATCAAACGAATTTATAGCCATGGAAGTACTGTTTCGAAGGTTTGCAACCTTTTCGAACCACCACCGAAAAATTGGTGGGAAATTTAAATATGGAAAAGAAACCGGGTCGCGGGTCAGGGTCACTAACGGGTAGGATTGGATAAGTTAATTAATTTAATTAAATAATAATTAATTAAATAAGATCAATCAGATCATTTGACCGGATCCGGAGCCGGAGCGAGCGACGACGGCGCGAGGGGTCCTTGCTCCCTCAACCCTTTTACTGACAAGAAGGAATAATTCTACTTATAAGTAGAAGAACTTTTCTTTCCACTACCGATGTGGGATAAATGCTTATTTTATAAAGCAAGAGGGAACTCCTACTTTTCTTTCCACTACCGATGTGGGACAACTCCCATTTTTCTTTTCAATCATTTCCCATTCACCAATATCACATGTATACAACCTATATATTTAACAAGAACGTTTAAAATTTTGTCACAAAACACGAGCTGATTTGCCACAACTTGATAAACATGACTATCATTAACTTACAAAAAAAAAAAAAGTTATTGAACCAAGGTCTGTGAAGAATTACAATCAGAAGATGCGCAACATGGATAGTAGTTTCTTTTTATTCTCTTATGATGTTCCTTAGATGTTGTATAGTTAAGGAACACTTTGTTGTGATTAGGACTTACAACTGACTAGGAGTAGGTCTCCTTTTTAGATAAGAGCTGATTTTTTGCTCAAATATGAACAGAATAGGTATTCCCAGTTCCTAGTATGTCCGGGATGTATGGCATAGCCCTTCTCTCATGTAATTTCTGGACACTTAATTCACAAGATCCTGTCATTGTCAAACCTCCCATGACCACAAGCAAGCATAGCTTGTTGAATTGGCTTAATATTTAGGGGGGGGGGAACTGAGAGGTTGGCTACCTTCATCGGTTGGTTCTGTTCAATTTCATTATTGGCATATGCTGGAAAAATGAAAAAATAGAAAGAAGAAAGAACACACATGAATTAATGATTTTTGAATGTATTAGAGACTGGAAATTGGTGAGAAGTAATTAAATAGGACACATTCTGCATAAAGATAAAGAAGTTGTAACAAGGCTTTACTCGTACGATCATCGGGTGGAAACCAAAAAAAAAAAAAAACGGCTTTACACGAAAAAAAGCAATCTCCAAATCCCAAATGTAGCCACCTAGTAGTGACTCAATAACGTCATCAGAACAAAAACTACATCCCAAGAACGCATATTTAAGACCTTAATTTGCCTCTGTTAAGAAATTAGGCTTCAAAATCATTTTTTACCCACTGTCCATATTTGTTCTTAATCTTGTCATCCAACTCCTTAGCTTTCATTTCAGAAATCTTGGTTGCATTTTCCATAGACTCTTCTTGAACCTTTGCAATCCTTTGATTCCTCTTCCTTGACCATGCCTCTCTCTCTGCCTCTAAACCTTCATAATCTCTCACCCAACAACTCTGCACTGCACAAGTCAAAACCAACACTCCCAATTGAATAACAAACATGGCCATCAAAACCCCACATTCCAATCTCACCAATACCTTTGCCTCTCTGGGGTCTCGGGGTGATTTCAGAATCGAAAGACTCGACTTTTCCTTAGTGAACAAGGCTAAGATGCCAAGTAATTGGCCGATGCACGACGCCAGGAGAAGGGAGAGGTGGGTAATGAAGCAACAATGAGTTAGTTGGGAGTAGAAACCAATTAAACAAGAAAGAAGTGAAATGGCAGAAACCATGAGGAAAGACCAACCAAGTGAAGTTGGTGGAGTTTTGAGGACAACTATGGGAGCTACTGAGGCTGCTGAGAGAATTAAGAGAATGAAATTCAGAAAAGAAATAAGAACAATTGGGAAGGAACAAGAACGCCTTAGCTTTGAAGAAGTCATTGCTAAAAATGAAATAAGTATTTGTTTTTCTACTTGAATTGTGATAATACTTGGTGATGGTGGTAAAATGTTTTTTAAGTTCTTATAGAGAGAGGGGCTTGTGAGTGTGATTGTGTGAATATGGCCGTTGAGAGGATGTGGCATTATTTACATTTAACGGCTAAATTTTGACAGACCCCACATTTTAGTCTCAACTCTCAATTGATGTTTCAGATATTGAGTGAGCATTTTGAGGTTTTGTAAACGTTAAAAAGCGTTTAGATTTTTGTGGCTTTTAATGTCAGTGTCGTTATCATCAAAGGGCCCCTCAGGTATTTAAACTTTCATTCAAAACTAATATGACTAAGCATCACTGTTCCTGGAAGTTTGTGCTTACCAGAAATAGATTGAAAATACAATTTTATCTGGATTAAATTGCACTCGCCTTTGATTAATTTATTAAATGACTTACTATAAATAAGAACCATATACACATGTTCATAAAAAAATTCACATATGTGTGACTAATTTGCTAAATGATCCGCTACAACCCATAAGTACAAGTATCAGCTAATCATGTTTATCAAGTTGGAACAAATTAGCTCGTACTGTTATTTGTGGCAAAATTTTGAACGTAGGATCTTCAGGTGTTTCTTTTACGGTTTATCGATTTATCCATCCCTTGGGGACATATATCATTCCAATTGAGAAAATATTTCTCCAAGATGGAGAAAAAAAGACATGAAAGTGCATCACATTTTCAAACAAAATTACTGTCTTGCGTTGCACCATCAATTATGTGCTTTTTGTGGCTTCATATGTGAAGCTCTAAACTAGTTTCTTATTTCAACTTTCAGTTCACACATTGTTAGATCCTGTCTACAATGGATGCAGAGTGTGTGTAGCAATTCTGTAAAGTTTTTGGGAAAATATATGATTCAATTTAGGAAAATCCTTCATGGTCGAAAGTGCCGTTCAATTGAGGCTACTTTGAATATTTTTCTGCTTGCCTGAAGCATTGTGTAACCAAAATGAATAATGAAAAACAGAATTTACAAATCCTGCTTTGTACATCAAAGAACTGCATAGAATGAAATTAAAGAACACAGAAAATAATAATCTACACAACATGATTTGAGATAATTTCGCATTTTCATCATAATAATCACCATTTCACAAAAGATATTGCTCCCAAAAAGCACATTTTATGAAGTGCGCTGTTGGCTATACAACCCTCCGTGGTTCCATATATCCATTTCACAAGCTCTCCAGTTCTTTTCTTCCTGCATATTCTAAGTCAGAGTCATTTCAAACATTTTGGGGGCCCTGTTCTAATTCGTAAAAGTGGGCCCTTAATATAAGTAAATATAGGATTTCAATAATTAGATTGGGCTAAGACCTGCGAATTATGGGCATTTACAGTAAATTCTGGCTAATACTACTTAATAAAAAAGAAAAAAAGGAGCCCCTAAATTTTTTCGTTTTTCGGGGGCCTGTGCGGTAGCACAGCTCTCACGGGCCCAAAAACGCCTTGTTCTAAGTTCAATACTTTTAGTGAGAAACAGTATTATGTGGATCAAACTTGAATACATTGGGAAAAGAAGAAGAAAAAGGAAATTGAATACTCAACAATTAATGTATAGATGAAGCACCCAATTGCTCCGCAGCACCACGGAAACGGTGCATGAGTACTACTGCTTGCAACTATGCTAAGGCAGTTACTAAAATAGGTCTCAAAGGATATGAAACGAAACAACTTGGCTCGAGTCATGTCTAAGAAGTGGCAGCTAGAAAATAGAGAATAAGTAATTAGGTGAGAAGTTGGATTATCGATCGAGCTGAAACAAATTGAAAACCTTAAGGATCATCACTCTTTAAAGAAACAGCCAAGAATAATTTTAACATTGCAAATTCTGAACAACATATTCTAACAGTTAACCAAAGTCAATAAAACATTAAAGGAAAGCCCGATGCACTAAGCTCTCGCTATGCGCGGGGTCCGGAGAAGGGTCGACCACAAGGATCTATTGTACGCAGTCTTACCCTGCATTTCTGCATTTGACGTTTAGAAATATACAAAGATGTTTCTACGATGAAAAAGAACATGGATGCAGCATATTATTCATGGAATGAAAATTTCAGTTAGCTAGAAGAACCTTGGGTGACGGAGTCAAGGAACAATAGTTAATCAAAGGAAATACTCCTACCTAATACCAACTTAGTTGATAAAGCCCTTCTGGTCTTTAAACTTTATAAAGGGTATCAATTTTCCTAGGTAGATAGAGCTCTATAACCGATAAGAAGACAACCAAGCATTTTATAGGGCAACCACTGACTGATAAAAAGAAGGAAAACCAATACACAGATCACAATGTAACAGGAAACAGGGGAGAGGGTGCGCCATACCTTAAGATAAATTAGGCATCATAAACAGGTAAGATACCAAGTGATTGTTGTGATTATTGGCTAAAAATAGCCTCCACTCTATCCAGCGATGCTTCTAATTTTCCAGAGTTCATATTGAACAACGGTTCACCGGTGCCGACAGCCCTGCAAATGGAAAATCCAAAACCCAGATCAATCACTAGAGCATACGTATAGTGGTTTCTTACAAAGAAAAAGGCATATGAAGTTGAAAAAGCTTACCCAGTAATTTCAGGAAGAACATAGTCTGCTCTCCACACAAAACGAAAATCCACACCAGGACATAATCCAAGTGATGTCTTATTGCGGATCCTGGAGACACCATCTCCACCCAAACAAGTCGTGAGCTTCCATTTCCAACCAGTTGCTTGCAACTGAAAATTGTGGCCTATCCCTACCTGCAAAAACTCAATGTTAGAACTGATAAAATTTGGGCAGTTGATAAAATTAGTATGGGGGGAGAGCAATGGAAGGCAAACCTGAAGATTCAGAAATTTTGTAACTGGGATCTTTTTTGATAGAAGGCGAACTTCACGATGCAAAGGCTCAGATATGAACTTCAATCGCCGTTCAGGATATAAAGGCTTTAAAACCAGTTTTGCCAGATCTTCATTGCTAGGGTTGTTATAAAACTGGTGTAGATGGTCTCCAAGTGGTCAGAAATCTAGTAAAAACTGAAGATGCTAATATTGACACAAAGTTATAACGCCATGAAAATTATATCATTTATGGTGATTCCATAATTAACGACAGCGCTGATGCAGAAATTCACATCCAGAATTTACATTTCACAACTGTGATCGCACTTTTAATATGCATCCGAAGAATAGTGCACTGCTCTAACAGTAGAACCCTTCACCTTCAATGATGAGCTTAGGGGTTCGTGTCACCAAGCGGAGCATTGAGAAAAACCAATGTTGACCCCTAAAGTTTCAGAGGTACAATATCTATTTGATGTAAGTAAGGAGGGGGTGTTGGTGGGTAAGTGGGTCGGGTGTTGGTTATATTCGGGTCGATTCGAAAATGGGACTCAAAGTGGGATTCTTGGTGGGGTGTTTCTGCCGGGCAGTGTGGTGTTGTGGGGGCTGTTTCGGGTGGTTTAGGGTAGAGTTGGACTTAGGCATTTTATGAGGGTGTTCCAGGTATGTTGAGGGTAGTCTTGATGATCGGGGTTTGGTGGTTTGGTGATGGAGGATGCCGGAAGTTTACTGAAATAGTGAGGTATCGGTGAGTGTTGTTTTAGTGGATTGTTTGGTGTTGTCGGGTTTGGCCGGGGAGATATGCGTGGTCTTGGGTGTTGGCCTTTGTGAAGTATTGTGGGATGTGGTGGTGGCAGGAATGAAATGGTTTGGACGAGGAATGAACACGGGGTGCTAAGTGCAACCCGAGTACAAACCAAGTGTTGTCGGTCGATATGGACAAGGATAGTGACACGGGGGTTTTAATGCCCGAGTCGACACCAAGTATAGTCTGGCCAATTGGACAAGGACTAGACTGAGGTTGCTAAGTACAAGCTCAAGTACTAACCAACTGACGGTGGCCGGGAACCTTAAGGTAGATAAGAAAAGATACAAGGTCCACACAAGGACCAACTAAGGTAGACAACCCCGGGTTGAATACTTTACTGTGTTTGAGTAAACTCAAATTTTTATAATTATCAACAACTGATTTTGTATTACATCCTAAGGGTCCTATTTATGGTAGCATAGGGACCTTTCTAGAAGACAAACCAAAGGACACAAACTACACAACCTCTTCGGCCGAATGGGAACAAATGGGGAAGGGTTCGGGTTTTCTTGGTGGCCAAGGTGGTTCTCGGCCATTGTGAGAACAATGGGAAAGGTCTTGGCTTTTCTTGGAGACAAGGATGAACTCAACCTCTTTCACACCCTTTTGTGGCTTCAAGTAGAAGAGTGCGTGAATTTGGTTCTCCAAAATCCTATCTTCTTGGAATGTGTTTGGAAGCTTCCATTCCTTGCATATGTGAGTTGTTTCGGCCAACTCTTCTCCTCCCCTAGGCCGATCTTGAAGCCTTCATCTCCTAGATGGTCCTTGTCCTTGCCATCTTGTAATTCTCGGCCAAGTCACCCATTTTTCCTTGCCATTTTGTCTCATTATTACATGGCTTATTAAATGTGTCCTAAGAGGTTAAGTTAAGAATAAACATAAGCTAAAAGAAAACAACACGGTCTCGGCCAAGACCACATGAAGGCCAACAAAACTATTGTAATATTGAGTTTTCCATGTCTTGTCCTCGATCCCGCTCCATAGTCCTTTCCATGTTAAGCACGTTACCATTGGATGGTTGGCCATTTTGGACACCCCTAGCAAGTCGCCTCTCGGTTCTTGTTGAAAGATCAAGTTCACAAGTTCACCTAATTTCTTTCATCAATCTCCCCTTCTTTGGAAGAATTCGCCCTCATATTGTCGTCGTCTAGGTAAGGTGACAAATCCCCAACGTTAAATGTTGAGCTAAGTCCCCCATATTCATCCGGTAGCTCGATCTTGTAGGCACTTTCTCCAAACCTTTCCAAGACCTTGAATGGACCATCCGCTTTTGGCATTAGTTTATTTTTCCTTAGGTTAGGGAACCTCTCCTTCCTTAGGTGGAGCTAAACCAAATCTACGGGTTGGAAGTGTGGTTGAGTCCTTGTCTTGTTAGCCTCAATTTTTGTACTTGTCATTGGCCTTTTGAATTTGGGCATGGATTTGATCATGCAACTCTTGAAGGTCTCAACTCGATCCCTAGCAGTGAAACTTAAGATTTCCTTTCTTGGAATCGGAACTAGATCAATGGGGAGGAATGGATTAGCGCCATACACAACTTCGAATGGAGCTTTCCCCGTTATGCGGGAATGACTCCTATTATATGTAAATTCCGCGTGTGCCAATTTTAGTTCCCAATCCTTGGTGGTTTTGCTCACCAATCCTCTCAACAAGGTACCAAGAGTTCTATTGGTTACTTCCGTTTGATCATCCTTTTGAGGATGATGGGAGGTACTAAATAGCAATTTGGTACCGAGGAGCCTCCATAGCGTTTTCTAAAAATAGCTTAGGAAATTTATGTCCCTATCCGACACGATGGTTTTAGGAACACCATGCAACCTCACCACTTCTTTCAAATATAAGTCCACAATTTGAGTTGCATCGTCGGTCTTGTGGCAAGCGATGAAATGAGCCATCTTGGAAAACCTATCCACGACTATCATGATGGAATCCTTACCTCGTTGTGTCCTTGGTAAGCCGAGAATAAAGTCCAAGCTTACAGCTTCCTATGGTAATTCCGGAACCGGTAAAAGAGTATATAGCCCTTTGTGGAAGAAACTCTTCGCCTTTTGGCAAGTGGAACATTTACCTAACATCCCATTCACATCCTTATCCATCCGGGGGCCAATAAAAGTGTTCTTGGAGGATCTCCAAGGTCTTCGCAATCCCAAAATGCCCAGCGAGGCCTCCCGAATGTACTTCATGTATAAGCAACTCCCTCGTGGAACTTTTGGGTACACATAATTTGTTCCCTTTGAAAAGGAACCCTTCTTCTACGGAGTAAGATCCATGAGTTCCATTATTGCATTCAACCATCACATCCTTAAATTCGGGATCTTGGTCATAAAATTCCTTAAGTACCTCAAATCCCACAAGTTTTTATTCGAGGACGGTGAACATGACATGTCGTCGGGAAAGGGCATCCGCTACTATGTTAGACTTGTCGTCCTTGTGCCTTGTAGAAAATGTGAACGTTTGCAAATAGGCTACCCACTTGGCATGCCTCGGATTAAACTTCCTTTGTCCGTGCAAGTATTTCAAGGATTCGTGGTTCGAATAGAGAACAAAATATTTCGGCCTCAAATAATGTTCCCATTGAGCTAAGGCCCTTACTATAGCATATAACTCTTTTATCATAAGTGGAATAGTTAAGCCTTGTACGGCCTAACTTCTCACTAAAGAAAGCAAGAGGCCGTTTATCTTGGATCAAGACGACACCAATACCAACTCCACTCGCATCGCATTCTACTTCAAATAGTTTCTCGAAGTTTGGGGTGGCTAGGACCGAGGCTTCACACAATCGAGCCTTCAAGGTTTCAAATGTCCTTTGTGCTCTGGAGGACCACTTAAACTTCCCTTCTTTTTTAGTTCTGTGATAGGGCCGCGATGGTACTAAAATCCTAAATGAAGTGACGATAGAAAGATGCCAACCCATGAAAACTCCTTACTTCGCTTACACTTTTTGGTGCGGGCCAACTGCGAATAACTTCTACCTTAGAGGGGTCCACGTGGATGCCTTCGGAAGACACTATGTATCCTAGAAATGGGACATTAGTGATCATGAAGGCACACTTCTCCAACTTGCCATATAATTTCACCTCTCTTTAACTTTTTGAACACGACTTCTAAGTGTGACAAGTGGGACTCCTTCTCTTGACTATAAATCAAGATGCCGTCTAAGTAGACCACGACAAACTTCCCCATGAACGATCATAGCACCTCCTGCATAAGCCTCATGAAGGAGCTTAGTGCATTACATAATCCGAACGGCATTACAGGCCATTCATACAATCCAAACTTTGTTTTGAAGGTTGTTTTCCACTCGTCTTCTTCTCGGATTCTCATTTGGTGGTAGCCGCTTCTCAAGTCAATTTTGGAGAACATCTTGGCTCCACTAAATTCATCTATAAGGTCGTCCAGCGTTGGCATAGGACATCGGTACTTTATGGTAATGTTGTTGACCGCCCGACTATCAATGCACATATGCCAAGTTCCGTCCTTTTTTGGTACCAATAATGCGGGTACCGCACATGGACTAATGCTTTCTCGGACAAAGTCCTTGTCTAATAACTCTTGTGCCTGCCTTTGCAATTCCTTGGCCTTCTTCGAGTTGCACCTATAGGCCGATCGATTAGGTAATGAATTCCCCGGGATGAAGTCGATGGCATGTTCAATACCCCTAATCGGTGGTAGTCCGGGTGCAAGGTCATCCGGAAATACATCTTCATATTTTTTTTATGAGGGCCTTCAAGTCGACATCCTCGATTACTTCCCCCAAAAGACTCTTCTTAGATTTGTATTTTAAGGCATGTAAGGGACTCCCCTTCTTTAATTCCTACTTGATCTTCCGGGCATCAAGAGGTATGGTCTCGGATTCTCTATGGGCCTCGACATATTGAGCCTTCAACTTCTTCACCTCACTAAGTGATTGTGGTACCAATCGTTTCTTGCCATCCTTTTGAAAAGAATAAGTATTCTTTTCCCCATCGTATTTTGCCTTCCGATCAAATTGCCAAGGTCGACTTAGTAAAATATGGCACGTATCCATGGGTAGGATATCACACCACATTTCATCCTCATATTTGCCAATCCAAAAATTTCCGAGAACTTGCTTTGTGATTCTTAGTTCTCCGTCTTCGTTGACCCATTGGAGATCATATGGTTGAGGGTGGTCGCGGGTAGGCAACTTTAACTTGTCCACCATCTCTACAGAGGCTAGGTTGGAACAACTTCCTCCAGATACAATCAACTTACACACCTTGTCCTTCACTTTGCACCGGGTGTAGAAAAGTTGACCCCTTTGTGATTCCTTAGGGTTCTTGCGTGGAACTTCCAACTCACGTTGGAGTACCAAACCTTTACCCCTTGAGTAGGTTGGCACAGTCCTGGAATTCAATCAACATAAACAATAAATTAGTATTTATCAGTTTCTATTCAAGTGCTCAGACGAGATGTAGAGTGATGAATGCATGACAAGTCAATCAGAATAGCATATGAACTGGCTACAAGCCCAAGTAAATATCAATCATACCAACCTAAGCGGACTCTTGCATCACATATCATGGCCCAAAGGCTAAACACATAAACTCATTCATATGCGTCATTCTAGTTCATTAATTTTCCAAATAAGTTCACCTAATGCCTGCATTAGTTCTCGTCACCTCACTAATACGGGACCCCAAAATCCCTATCACTCCATTTAAATCATTACAACACATAACACTACACTAGAGTCTAGTCAACACCCATAATCCCCTAGCTAGTTTACAAATGAACCCCGGGCCCACATTATCAAGACCCAATTATTACGTAAAAAGTACCATACCATATTAGATAGTCATAATACCATGTTAATTTAACAACGGACCCCAATTGGGTCCTTAATTTCAAGACAAGGCAAAATCCTCAATTCAAAACCCTAGAATTTTCCCCAATTCTTAAAAAGGGTTTAAGCATGCAATTGGTTAATTAATTAACATCTACTAGTCAATTTCATCACTAATTAACAATATCAATAACAATAGTCCAATACCTAGCCCCAAAATCTCAATTAAAGCTCTTTTATTCTCAACATTAGTTAATCCCTCTTTTCCCATTCCCAAAACATGGATTCAAGCATATAACAATGGAATATACAAATATAAATGACTAAGATTGGGGTTTAGAAGTTACCTAGATGAAGAACACTGAATCTACACCTTGAATGCCACAAAGGTCGAGCATTGGTTTTGGAAAATGAGAATGAGGTCTAAAAATCGTCTAGGGCTTTGTAATACTGTTGCTACAGTGACTTCTTCACAATCGCGAGACCCCGCTCGCGATCGTGAAGGGTTAATCCAACCCAGCCCTGCTGGACTCATCGCGATCAAGGATAAGACCAAACAATTGTGAAGCGCCGAAACATAACCCCCCATCCAGGTGCGTGCCCACGCGAAGTCGACCCTGACCATCGCGATCGCGAGAGCCTGGTTTCTCCAAGGTTCGCGATCGTGAGAGCCTGGTTTCACCAAGGTTCGTGATCACGCTCCCTCCCTTGTGTATCGAAGAAGGAAACCAGAACAGCTGAAACTAGATTTTGTTATTTTCTCTCCAACTTTCAATCAACCCTCGGAAATCATTCGGAAGACAAATAACACAAAGAAAATATGCATTCCTATCAAAAAATACATTCTGGACACGCTCACACACTCGGAATTCCCAAAAAAGGTCTCTAAGGCTCGAGTTTGACTAAAGTCAACTTTAAGTTCTAATTTCACAATTTTACAACCAAACCCCCAAAAGTCATCGAGCTACCTAGGGAACCGAAACAAAGGCTCAACTAAGTTATAAATGTCAACCCGGAGCTAATGGAACCAATAAAACTACAAATGGACCACGTTAAGTCAACTATAGGTCAAACTTCTCTATTCTCTTAACTTAGATTTTTCTCAAACCTACCAAAATGAGTCCAAAATCTACCCAACCATCTCGAAAATCATGCCACCCCTCTCCGCAAGTCACAAGCAAGAAAATAATGATTCAAGAAGAGTAATTTAGGAATTCAAGGTAAAATAATAAAATGACTTTTTGAGTTGTTACATTAAATACCATTTAAATAAACATTCTTCCTGGAACGGTAAAGAAAAAGAATACATAGGCTCTCAAATAGCTCGAGGTAGTTAGCTCGCATATCAGATTCGGACTCCCATGTAGCTTCCTTCATTGGGAAGTTTCTCTACTGAACTTTCACAGAAGCTATCTTTATGGACCTCAACTTCCGAACATGTCTGTCTAGAATAGCTATAGGCCCCTACACATAAGCAAGGTACTAATCCAACATCACTGAATCCCATATAACCACATGAGAATCATCAGCAACATACTTCCTCAACATCGACACTTGGAACACAGGGTGCACTCTAGATAAACCAGGAGGTATAGCCAACCCATAGGCCACATCACTAACTCTATCCAAAATCTTAGAAAGGGCCAATAAACCTCAATCTAAGCTTGTATTTCTTCCCAAACCTCATCACACCCTTCATGGGTGAAACCTTCAGCAATACATGCTTACTAATCATAAACTCCAAGGGACGAACCCTCTAGTATGCATAGCTCTTTTATCTGCTCTGGGCTGTAAGAAGCCGATCCTGGATCAACTTAACCTTGTCCAATGACTCCCTCAAAAGATCAGTACCATAAGGTCGAACCTTAAAAGCATCAAACCACCCGATTGGAGAACGACAACTTCTACCTTACAAGGCCTCAAATGGTGTCATATCAATACTCGAATGGTAACTATTGTTGTAAGCAAACTCATTCAATGGAAGAAATTGGTCCCAATGACCCCAAAGTCAATCACATAGGCTCGTAACATGTCCTTGAGAACCTGAATAGTCCACTCAGACTAGCCATCGATCTGAGGGTGAAAAGATATACTACGCTCTACTCTAGTACCCAACTCATTATGCATAGACTGCCAAAAGTGAGAAGTAAACTACGTACCCCAATCAGAAATGATAGAAATAGGCACCCCATGCAATCGAACTATCTCTCGGATGTATATCCTTGCCAACTTCTCTGAATTATAAGTAGTTTGAACTGGAATGAAATGAGCAGATTTGGTCAACATGTCCACAGTGACCCATATAACATTGAAATTGCCCAAGGTACGGGGCAATCCTATAATGAAGTCCATGGCAATCCTCTCCCACTTCCACTCAGGGATGGCTATCTTCTGAAGCTCACCACCAGGCCTCTGGTGCTCATATTTCACTTGTTGGCAATTCAAGCACGGGGACTCAAACTCCACTATGTCCCTCTTCATTCTGTACCACCAATAATGTTGTTTCAAGTCGTGGTACATCTTCGTAGACCTTGTATTAATGGAGTAAATTGAACTATGGGCCTCTTCCATAATTAATCTAGTCAAGTCACCCATCCTAGGAACACAAACTCGACCCTTGATCCTCAAAACACCATCACTATCAATAATAGCCTCATTTACCTCTCCCCACAACACCTTGTCACAGATCTTGCACAACTGTACATCATCGAACTGCTGGGATCTAATCTGCTCCAACACAGAAGAATGCGCCTCCACACAGGCTAACACTCTACCAGGATCTGAAATATCAAGCATAACAAACAAATTTTCCAAGATTGAATATCCATAGCCATAGGATGCCCTCCCACATGCAACATGGTCAAGCTATCCATGCTCACCGCATTTCGATTCAAGGCATCCGCTAAAATATTTGTTTTTCCCGAGTGATACAAGATAGTTATGTCATAATCCTTCAGGAGCTCCAACCACCTATGCTGTCTCAAATTAAGATCCTTCTAATTGAGTAAGTACTAAAGACTATGATGGTCAGTGTAAACCTCACAATGTATCCCATAGAGATAATGCCTTAAAATTTTCAAGGCAAACATGAACGCCATAACTCAAAGTCATAGGTGGGATAATTCTTTTCATGAATCTTTAATTGCTTCGAACCATAGGCTATCACTTTGCCTTTGTACATCAACACACACCCAAGACCCACTCCAGAAGTATTACAATATACTGTAAAGCTCTCTCTCTTAACAAGCAAAGTCAAAATAGGAGCGATAGTCAATAATGCCTTGAGCTTTTTGAAAGCTCACTTCAATATCCTCGGACCACTAAAATAGAAATTTCTTCTGAGTCAACCTGGTCAGTGGAGCTGCAATGGATGAAAATCCCTCCACAAATCGCCGATAATATCCTACGAGGCCAACAAAAATCCGAACCTCAGTAACCGAAGCAGGCTGAATCAAATCCTAAACTACCTCAATCTTCTTGGGATCTACTATGATACCATTATTGGTCACCACATGACCCAAGAAAGATACCAAACTCATCCAGAATTTACACTTTGAAAACTTTGCATAGAGTTGTTTCTCCTTCAGAATACCCAGCACGATCCTCAAATGCTGCTCATGCTCCTTCTCGCTCCGTGAGTATATCATGATATCATCAATAAATACAATCATGAATGAATCCAAATAAGGCCTGAACACCCGATTCATAAAGTCCATAAAGGCTGCAAATGCATTCATCAACCCAAATGACATCACTAGTAACTCATAATGCCCATATCTGGTCCGGAAGGCTGTCTTAGAAATATCCTCAACCCTGATCTTCAACTAATAATAACTGAATCTCAAGTCAATCTTCAAAAAAACTGAAACACCCTGTAGCTGATCAAATAAGTCATCAATATGCCGAACAAGATACTTGTTCTTGATGGCCACCTTGTTCAGCTGTGTGTAATAAATATATATGTGCATAGACTCGTATTTCTTCTTTATGAACAATACTGGAGCAACCCAAGGTAAAACACGGGGCTGGATAAATCCCTTGCTCAACAAATCTAGCAATTGTTCCATCAATTCCCTCAACTCAGTCGGTACCCTCTGATATGGAGTCATAGAAATAGGTTGAGTGCGCGACTCTAGGTCAATACAAAAGTCAATATCACGGTCTTGCGGAACATCAAGAAGGTTTTTAAGAAACACCTCTGGATACTCCCAAACTACTGGAACCGACGCCAAATGAGGAGTCTCAACACTAGTAGCATGAACATGTGCCAAATTTGAAATAATCACATTCTCTAACATCTTCTAAGCTTTAAGAAATGAGATTACCCTTTTTGGATACTGACTAAGAGTACCCTTTCAAACTAACAAAGGTATATCAGGCATGGCTAAGGTAACAATCTTGGCATAACAATCCAAGATAGCATGTTACAGAGCTAACCAGTCTATGCCCAAAATTGCATCGAAATATACCATACGCAAAACATTTAAGTCTACCTAAGTATCATACCCCATCAATGTAACTACACAACCCAAATAAGCATGATCTACCACTACATAATCCCTAACAGATATAGAAACATGAATAGGAATGGCTTGAGACTTACACATCAAATTCAAACTCAATGCAAAGTAGGCAAACAAATATTAATAGGTGGACCCTGGATCAAACAAAACTGTAGCAGGTTGATTGCAAACTGAAAGAGTACATGTGATCACAACATCCGCAGTATGAGCACTCACTTGTCCACTACCTTGACTGGATTGAGCACTACCTTGACCTATTTTTGGGCTACTTCTACTGCCATGAGAACCACCCCTTACACCCACCTCTAGTCGAATGCTTTTTTGCCCTAGATCATGAACCTTGAGAACCTTGGTGATGTCTACCATGCCGGAGTCTAGGGCAATCTCTCTTGAAATACCCAAAGTTACCACACTCATAACACCTCATTAGAACTGTTGTTGGCTGAGAAGAAGAAGAACTAGCATCGGCATGACCACCACAGCCAGAAGGCCGATAAGAACTCAAGGTCAACTGCCCCGAACCATAAGAAGTACAAGAAAACTAGCCCCTCTCCGATGTAGGCGTAGCAGCAACAACAGTTCTATCACTCTAACGTAGAAGACCTCTACTATAATGTCCTCTGCTTCCAGATGAGGCAACTATATAAGTGCTCAAATGAGGCCTCTTGACCACACTCTTCTCCCAATCATCTCTCTTAATAAACTCATTCTCTCTCACAGTATCAACGATCTGCTAAAATGTGGAACCTGTGGCAGCCATCTGTGCTACAATCAACCGAAGAGGACATACCAATCCCTTAGTCAACCTCCATGCCCTTTTAGCCTTATCAGGAAAAATCATCAAGTCATGGCAATACAATGCATGAAAATATGTCTCATACTCGATCACAGACATACGCCCCTAGTATAACCTCTCAAATTAAGCTTGTCTCTCTCTCTGACACTGCGAGGCACAAACTTCTCCAAGAAAATATGGGTAAATAAAAACCAAGTGAGTGGAAAGGACCCTACTACTCTAGACTTAAGATAAGACTACCACCACTGCTTGGTCAGTCCGACCATCTGAAATACAGTATAATCAACACCCCAGAATTCACTAGTATGAGGTTGTGCAACCTCTCATGGAAACTAATCAAGAACTCATACGCGTCATCCTCGGGATCTCCATCATATATGGACAGATCCAACTTTTTTAACCTCCCGAACATCTTCTGCTCCTGAATAGACATAACAAGCTTTGCAGCTGGAGGTGTAGCAATACCAGGTATAGTCACACAGGGAAACTGAGGAACCCAGTATATGCTGGATGAACCCTTGGTGTTCAAAATCCTAGCATAGAAGCATGGTCAGGAGTTTGTCCTCTAACCCTAGTATGAGAGCCATCAAAAGTGGCTGGATGAATACCCTGAGCTATAGTCTCTAAGAAGCTCATCATGCAGACTAGAGTGTCCTGTAATCCTGGCGTGATAGTGACACCCAGGGGCATCTGATCCTATCCAGCCCCACCAGCCTGACCTTACTCAACCTCCTCAACTTGAACCTTATCATCCTCCGAAATAGCCTCAAGCCCCGGAGACTCCGCTTGGTCATGATCTTGGGCAACTGCAAGTGCTCGGCCTTGGGAAATAACTCGATGTATACCTTTGGTACTACCTCATCCCCTGCCCCGTGCACCACTTCTGACAATGGGATCCTGATCTCCTCATGATATAGAACGTGTCCTCATTATCTATGAGAAAGAGTGAAACAAATAGATTTAGAATTCAAACATAATAAAAATGCACGAAAGAATGAAATAATTGAAATTTCCTAAATGTCTTATAGCCTCTCGAAGATAGGTACAGAGCTCTTTGTACTAATCCGGAAGACTCTATTAGACATCGCTTTTGTACTCATGACACCATTAACCTAATGCTCTAATACCAATTTTCACGATCCGAAATCCCATTGTACCGTGAGGGCACCTAACCTAACTCGTAGGCAAACCCTTCTCATACAGCATAAGAACATGCAAAAATAAATGCATAAATATAAAGAAGTAATTAACAAGTCTGTAAATTAAATACATAGTCTGAAAAAACTCCAAAACAGATCCGGAAGTCATAAGTACAAAGCTCTAATATGAATATAAGTCTGAACTAATATAGTAACATTGTTTGAAAGTAAATTACAGGAAGATAAATATAGATAAGGAGCTTCAGTACAGGGAATACATCGATGGCTCACCTTGAAGTCTCTAAGAGATCCCCAATTAGGTACGCTCTATCTACTACTCTATCACCTCCTGGCTCAGTACCATCACGTTGAGTGCAATAAGCGTATAGTGAGTATGAGAAATACGTGTACTCAGCAGCATCGTCGACCGAACCTAGCTATAACGGTGGTGAGGGATGGTACTTTCTAATACCTCTCTATTGGTTAGTCACTTAGGCATGACGTAATCAATAAACGAACCTAACGGAAAATCTACGATTCAATAGTGTAAAAGTCCTCTCCTATTCTATAGTTAGCACAAGATTCAGCCTAAACCCCATAATCAGGCGTCTAGTCCCATCAAGCCTCAAAACTCAACCTTACAACAATTACAAGTTTTAAGTATCAATATTTCCTCTATCAATTCGCAAGATCAAGTAGTCTCAACATCGAGTACACACATCATCAATTACATATCAAAATGAGGATGAACACAATGCATATGATATGTATGTATGCAATGGCCATATGTATATATGGTATACACACGCTGCTATAATAGATATTTCATGTGACCCATGGTGGACTCATGAGATCCATATACCCATCTGGAATCTCCCATCAGATACTATCTCTATAGTTGAAGTGTCATCAACAGTCATCACTCTCGTAAATGCAACATATCATTTAACCTGACTCCCAAGCCGTTTCTCAATAATATATCAGTAAACCAATGCCAATGATAGAATGTACGAATGATATGGATATGCGTACATCATGCAATCCACATAAATAATAAATTAGTATTTATCAATTTCTATTCAAGTGTTCAGACGAGATGTGGAGTGATGAATGCATGACAAGTCAATCAGAATATCATATGAATTGGCTACAAGCCCAAGTAAACAACAATCATACCAACCTAAGTGGACTCTTGCATCGCATATCATGGCCCATAGGCTAAACACATAAACTCCTTCAAATGCGTCATTCCAGTTCATTAATTACCCAATTAATTTCACCCCATACCAGCATTAGTTCTCGTCACCTCTCTAATGCGGGACCCCTAAATCCCTATCACTCATCTTAGTTCATTACAACATATAACACTACACTAGAGTCTAGAAAGTCTTAACTTGCGTGGATAGAACTGAAGATGCAACACGGTAGCATTCCCCTTCTATAGATCCTCCTCACGAGCCCACTCTGATCAATCGCGTCAATTATATGAGATTACAGTCTAGTCAACACCCATAATCCCCAAGTTAGTTTACAAAGGAAACCCGGGCCCACATTTTCAAGAACCAAACTTTATTACGTAACAAGTACCATAACATATTATATAGTCATAATATCATGTTAATTTAACAACGGGCCCCAATTGGGTCCTTAATTTCAAGATAAGGCAAAATCCTCAATTCAAAACCCTAGAATTTTTCCCAATTCTTAAAAAGGGTTTAAGCATGCAATTGGTTAATTAATTAACATATACTAGTCAATTTCATTACTAATTAACAATATCAATAACAATAGTCCAATACCTAGCCCCCAAATCTCAATTAAAGCTCTTTTATTCTTAACATAAGTCAATCCCTCTTTTCCCATTACTAAAACATGGATTCAAGCATATAACAATGGAGTATACTAATATAAATGACTAAGATTGGGGTTTAGAAGTTACCTATATGAAGAATCTTGAATCTACACCTTGAATGCCACAAAGGTCGAGCTAAGGAACTTGGAAAATGAGAATGAGGTCTAAAAATCGTCTAGGGCTTTTTAATATTGTTGCTACAGTTCCTTCATTACAATCACAAGACCCAACTCGCGATTGTGAAGTGTCAATCCAACCCAGCCCCGACTGGACTCATCGCGATCAAGGATGAGACCAAACGATCCTGAAGCACCGCAACTTAACCCTCTCTAGGTGCGTGCCCACGGGAACGCGACCCTGACCATTGTGATCTTGAGAGCTTGGTTTCACCAAGGCTCGTGATCACGCTCCCTCCCTCATGTATACAAGAAGGAAACCAGAACAATTGAAACTAAATTTTGCTATTTTCTCTACATCTTTGAATCAACCCTTGGAAATCATTCGGAAGCTAAATAAACACATTGTGGACATGCTCGCGCACACAAAATTCCAACAAAAGGTCTCTAAGGCTTAGGATTGACTAAAGTAAACTCTTAATTTCTAATTTCATAATTTTACAACTAAATGCCCAAAACTCACCGGGCTGCCTTGGAAACCGAAGCAAAGGCTCGACTAAGTCATAAACATCATTTCAGATCTAATGGAACTGATTACACTATGAATAGAGTATGTTTACCAAAAAGTCAACTACATGTCAAACTTCTCTATTCTCTTATCTTGGGGTTTTTTCAAACTTACCAAAATGAGTCTGAAACCTAACCGACCACCTTGGAAATCATTTCACCCCTCCCTATAAGTCACAAGCAAGAAAATAAAGATTTGGAAAGGGTAATTTGGAGATTTCAAGGTAAAACAAGTAAAATGACTTTTTGAGTCATTACAGATTGGTAGTATTAAGGGTAAATGCCATGTCTAGGCTGGATCCATATCTCATTTATATTAAAATTTAGTTTGAGTTAAAAATGGAACTAGAAGACTTGTTTTAGATGTAACACCTCGTACCTTTAAACTAAGTCATGATCATGATTCAGGAGTTCAAAAACCAAGACAGAGAGTTTAAGTTGAAAATCCAATTTCAGTTCTGTAGACCCAATTATACGCTAGGTTTGTATGGACCGTATAAAGTTGTATGGCCCGTACAATTTCACCGTACAAATCACCATCAAAATTGATAATGTATTGTAGGTTATATAAACCGTATAAAAGCCTAAAGTTCATATTTTTAAGATAAGACTAGGAGTGAACAAGGTATGTCGAGCTTCTATCCACGTGTGGGAATATCCATGTTATTCCCCATGCCACATTTTCCATGAAACTATGAAATTTCATAACTTAGGGTTTTTATTCTTTTATCATGATAACCCTAATACATGTAATATTATGTATTATGTCTCTAGTGCAATTCATTAATTGAATTCATTATATGTCAATATGATTGTCATGAACTTGTCCGTAATCCATGAACCATGCTTTGAATTCCATAAGTTCTTAAATGCAAGTTATAATTATTACTCAGTTTCCATTAACTTATACATGTTTTTCATGATTTATGTAAGTTATATGATATATCTATTCACAAGTTAATATAATTGCAAACCAAATTTTATAAGTCACTTTCATGAGATACATGGGTTTATAAGCCAACTATTTTCAAATATATATTTTTAGGAGTTGCATATATTACCGAGAAGGCTCAAGTTGCCTGAAACTATATATGCCAGCGTAGGATAAGGGTAGCTCTGCCCAGAGGATAATCCATTTAGATTACTGATTAGATCCTTTCATTTCATGCTCATGTCTCATACCCAACAAGGTATGGGAGCCCTCTGCTAGTCGGGCCAAGTACTAGACTCCATGTATTCATGTGGTGATTTTATGTGTTTGGTTATACTACTGCTCTCTCCACAGATATACAAATTTATTAGATTTTATACATGTCGCTTTATTCACGTCAGATCATTTTCATGTTCATGTTTAGTTTCAGTTTGATGTTTATATTATTTCACGTGCGTTCTTATTGTTTCAGTTCCTTATATACAGTACAATTCATATGTACTAATGTCCTTTTTCATGGGGCCTACACTTTATGGTGCATGTACTGAGTTTCAGGACGACGGATCAACTTATTAGGATTGCTTCAGTATTATCTATTTGGTGAGCCCATTTAATTCGGGGTGTCAGTCTTTACTTTTATGATTTAGGTTTATAGTAGAGGCATGTCTGGGCCTTGTCTAGGTAAACAGTTCTCCAGACTCATGTTTTAGAGGTTTCATAGACTAGACTAGTCAGTATGTCATGTCGTCATTATTTTTAGACTTATCATGTTACTTAGATATTTCCATTATTATATTTCAGACTACATTTTCAGTATATGTTTTGCATATTTTAAAACCATTACTAGTACATGTTTTGATGTCTCTGATGACTAGCAAGTCATGTGGTTCGCTCAATCACATAGTCAGGCACCTAATGCCGTATTTCGCCCAAGCTATGGGGATGAATGCAATGCATATGATATGTATGTATTCAATGGCCATATATATATATATGGTATACACACGCTGCTATAATAGCTATTTCATGTGACCCATGGTGGACTCATGAGGTCCATATACCCATCCAGAATGTCCCATCAGATACTAGCTCTATGGTTGAAGTGTTATCAACAGTCATCACTCTCGTAATCATGTAACATATCCTTTAACCCGACATCCCAAGACGTTTCTCAATAATATATTAGTAAACCAATGCCAATGATAGAATGTACGAATGATATAGATATGAGAACACCATGCAATCAACATAAATAATAAGGTAGTAGTTATTAGTTTTTACTCAAGTGTTCAAATAAGATATAGAGTGATGAATGCATGACAAGTCAATCAGAATAGAATATGAACTGGCTACAAGCCCAAGTAAATATCAATCATACCAACCTAAGCGGACTCTTGCATCACATATCATGGCCCAAAGGCTAAACACATAAACTCATTCACATGCGTCATTCTAGTTCATTAATTTTCCAAATAAGTTCACCCAATACCCGCATTAGTTCTCGTCACCTCACTAATATGGGACCCCAAAATCCCTATCACTCCATTTAAATCATTACAACACGTAACACTACACTAGAGTCTAGAAAGTTTCAACTTGCTTGGATAGAGCCGAATATGTCACACGGTAGTTTTCCCCTTCCATAGAGCCTCCTCACGAGCCCACTCTGATCAATCGCGTCAATTGTATGAGATTACGGTCTAGTCAACACCCATAATCCCCTAGCTAGTTTACAAATGAACTCCGGGCCCACATTATCAAGACCCAATTATTACGTAAAAAGTACCATAACATATTAGATAGTCATAATACCATGTTAATTTAACAACGGACCCCAATTGGGTCCTTAATTTCAAGACAAGGCAAAATCCTCAATTCAAAACCCTAGAATTTTCCCCAATTCTTAAAAAGGGTTTAAGCATGCAATTGGTTAATTAATTAACATCTACTAGTCAATTCATCACTAATTAATAATATCAATAACAATAGTCCAATACCTAGCCCCCAAATCTCAATTAAAGCTCTTTTATTCTCATCATAAGTCAATCCCTCTTTTCCCATTCCCAAAACATGGATTCAAGCATATAAAAACGGAATATACTAATATAAATAACTAAGATTGGGATTTAGAAGTTACCTAGATGAATAACCTTCAATCTACACCTTGAATGCCACAAAGGTCGAGCTTAGGAACTTGGAAAATGAGAATGAGGTTTAAAAATCATCTAGGGCTTTTTAATACTATTGCTACAGTGCCTTCTTCACAATCGCGAGACCCCGCTCGCGATCGTGAAGGGTTAATCCCATCCAGCACCGCTGGACACATCGCGATCAAGGACGAGACCAAACGATTGTGAAGCATTGCAACTTAACCCCCCATCCAGGTGCGTGCCCACGCGAACGCGACCCTGATCATCGCAATCGCGAGAGCCTGGTTTCACCAAAGCTCACGATCACGCTCCATCCCTCGTGTAGCAAAGACGGAAACCAGAACAGTTGAAACTTGATTTTGTTGTTTTCTCTACAGTTGTTTTCTCTACATCTTTGAATCAACCCTCGGATATCATTCGGAAGCTAAATAAACATATTTTGGACATGCTCACGCACAGAGAATTCCCAAAAAAGGTCTATAAGGCTCAGGTTTGACTAAAGTCGACTCTTAATTTCTAATTTCATAATTTTACAACCAAACCACCAAAACTCATCGGGCTGCCCGGGAATCGAACTAAAGGCTTGACTAGATCATAAACATCATTTTAGAGCTAATTGAACTGACAAAACTACGAACGGAGCATGTTTTCCAAAAAGTCAATTATAGATCAAACTTCTCTATTCTCTTCTCAAACCTACCAAAACGAGTCTGAAACCTAACCGACCACCTTAGAAATCATGTCACCCCTCCCCGTAAGTCACAAGCAAGCAAATAAAGATTTGGAAAGGGTAATTTTGGGATTTCAAGGTAAAACAAGTAAAATGACTTTTTGAGTCGTTACAGATTGGTAGTATTAAGGGTATATGCCTTTTCTAGGCTGGATCCATATCTTATTTATATTAAAATTTAGTTTGAGTTAAAAATGGAAATAAAAGACTTGTTTTATATGTGACAACTCGTACCTTTAAACTAAGTCATGATCATGATTCAGGAGTTAAAAAACCAAGACGGAGAGTTTAAGTTGAAAATCCAATTTCAGTTCTGTAGACCCAATTATACGCTAGGTTTGTATAGACCGTATAAAGTTATATGGCCCATACAATTTCATCGTACAAATCACCATCAAAATAGATGATGTATTGTAGGTTATATAGTCCGTATAAAAACTAAAGTTCAGATTTTTAAGACAAGACTAGGAGTGAACAAGGTATGTATAGCTTCTATCCACGTGTGAGAAGATCCATGTTCTTTCCCATGCCACATTTTCCATGAAATCATGAGATTTCATAACTTAGGGTTTTTATTCTTCTGTCATTATAACCCTAATACATGTAATATTATGTATTATGTCTCTATTAAAATTCATTAATTGAATTTATGATATGTCAGTATGATTTTCATGAACTTGTCCGTAATACATGAATCATGCTTTGAATTCCATAAGTTCTTAAATGCAAGTTATAATTATTACTCAGTTTCCATTAACTTATACATGTTTTTCATGATTTATGTAAGTTATATGATATATCTATTCACATGTTAAACTATAATTGCAAACCATATTTTATAAGTCACTTTCATGAGATTCATGGGTTTATAAGCCAACTATTTTCAAATACATATTTTTAGGAGTTGCATAGATTACCAAGAAGGCTCAAGTAGCCTGAAACTATATATGCCAGTGTAGGATAAGGGTAGCTCTGCCTAGAGGACGATCCATTTAGGTTACCGATTAGATCATTTCATTTCATGTTCATGTCTCTTACCCGATAAGGTATGGGAGCGCTCTGTTGGTCGGGCCAGGTACCAGACTCCACGTATTCACAAGGTGATTTTATGTTGTTGGTTATACTACTGCTCTCCCCATAGATATACAAATTTAAAAGATTTTATACATGTCGCTTTATTCATGTCAGATCATGTTTCTATTATTTCACATGCCTTCTTATTGTTTTATTTTCTTTACATACAACACAATTTAAATGTACTAACGTCCTTTTTTATGGAGCCTACACTTTATGGTGCAGGTACTGAGTTTCAGGACAACATATTGGCTCATTAGGATTGCTTTAGTATTATCTATTTGGTGAGCCCCATTTCATTCGGGGTGACAGTCTATTTACCTTTATGATTTAGGTTTATAGTAGAGGCATGTCTGGGCCTTGTCCAGGTAAACAGTTTTGCAGACTCATGTTTTAGAGGTTTCATAGACTAGACTAGTCAGTATGTCATGTCGTCATTATTTTTAGACTTATCATGTTACTTAGATATTTCCATTATTATATTTCAGACTACATTTTCAGTATATGTTTTGCATATTTTAAAACCATTACTAGTACATGTTTTGATGCCTGTGATGACTAGCAAGTCATGTGGTTCGCTCAGTCACATACAGCCAGGCACCGAGTGACGTATTTCGCCCAAGCTATGGTTTGTGGAATTACATTAATTATTTTTTAAAATGCCATTGTAGTTATGGTATCTTAAAGGGTTTTAACACTAATCCAAGATGTAGTTTGGACCTAATATAGCTGTTAAGGTTAGCCTAGTTTATATCTCATAGATTCTATGAAAGATATGCGTTTGTCTTATATTCATGTTAATTTCAGAATTTCTCTCTATATCATTCTGCATTCATAGAGTGTTAGCATGTTAAATTCATCTATCCTAGGGTCTTTAAGTCATAGTCAAGTTCATGAAATCATTTGTATGCCATATCAGATTAGGCCTGTGCATATTTTGTCTCATATATATTAGTCCAACATCATGCACCATCATGTTATGTCTAACTCACTTGGATTTGAACTATGTTAATGAACACTTGTTGACATGTTATCTTGAGTTAATGTATACAAAGTATTTCTGAATCTTGTGTGAACCTAAGTTGCCCATCCTATGATTTTTAGCTAATAGTCAAAATATGAATGTCCTCCCCCGCTTATTGAAACCTTGTCCAACCTATATAAACCTTATTACATGTTTTAAACCATATATTTAAGAAACATAGTATCTAACAATCATGTTTTGTCCCTGTTTGTATGAATCTGAGACTGGTTAGATAGGTTATCATGTTTGACTTAGCTAAAATGAGCCCAGCAACTAAGATTCTACTTGTGCTTGTATACTAAGTTAGAGATAGTCCTTCATACTGCATGATCATGTTGGAATTGCTAGGTTATATCACTTAGTTGAATAGCTTAGTTAAATCAAGACTTTAAACCTGAGTTTGCGTGTTTTTATGGATGTTTGGTATCTGTTTATCCAACACTTGCTAGACTAATTTCATGCTAGTCCAAATTCAAGATGTTCATCTTCTTAAATCTGTGCTGAATGCTATCATGTACATGTGATGGATCATTGGATGTTAGATTGCATCATGTCTGCTAATTTTAAGAATAATCTAGAGGTAAACATGCTTGCTTGCCATGTCTAAATTTCCAAACCATGTCTCATGTCTTTCTTTTAACTTATATTAACCAAGAACCTCTAAGTTTCCAGTACATATAGTGATTTTGTCCTGAGTATGCTTCCAGTTTGATTTTGCCATTTGTTGCTAGTCTTAGGTGCCTGATTAATTTTCCTATGCTGCTGTGATTGTTTGGTTTGAGTTATAACGACCTCTCTGTCGCTTGGGTTTTAAATATATGTGACATGAGGCTGTAACATGGACAACTTAGCATAATAGGATATAAAATGGCAGAGTCATATCATTGTTCTGGTTGTTGTGTTAACTGGTGTTTAGCATGTCAAAAGATAATTTTTGGGCTGAGCACAACCGATTGATTTTAAACAAAGGATCAAAATACCTCTCTTGGACTTGAGTTGAATTATGGACTTTGGAATGATTATGGAATATGAATTGAACTCTTGGGATATAACATGAAAAAAAGAAATAATTATTTTTTATTCTTTCAAAAAAAAAAAACCTGTCATTTCAAAAGGATTACACTCTTTTCAACTTTAAAAGATTTTCAAAATGTGCAACTAATATTGGATGATTTATTGGACTAATAGTGGAGTTCTACTTAAATTAATCTTTGAGTGTTCTTAATCCGTAAATAAGTTGACTAAATTACTCATGTGCAAATTATTTTTGGCGGAAGTTAACTCTTTTGTTTTTAAAAACTTTTGAGTTTGAAATAAATGAATGACAAGAATTTTGCGGGAATTTAAACACTTTTTAAGAAATTTACATCATTTAAACATGCTATAGCACCCGAAGGTCGACCGTATTCAACGGATTCTTAAATACCGGGGTGTCTAACACCTTCCCCAAGGGATCACCAGAACTCTTAACTTTAACTCTAGTTTAGATAGGATTTTTCATTAATTTGAATAAACCCTTTCATCTTGGTTTTCCTAATTCACCTATAAATTAGGTGGCAACTCTAAAAACTATTATCTGACTTAGAACACCAACAACCTCATAGTAGTTTTTATGCCTCCGGATAAAAGTAAATTGTAACAATCCTGTAGGCCTCTCTGTGAAATATCATAATTATCATATCCAAGTCCAACTGGTCAGTGGTGCTATATATATATATATATCGCGTATATAACGTCATAGGCCTCTGTGGGCAATAGAGATACATATTACTTATGTATATACATGCATGAGGACCATGAGAAACATTCTGAGCTCGTCAAAGTGACTAATATCGTTACACCTCCGATTATCGTTATGGAATTAACATCATCAATATACGTTCAATGGGATTCAAGAAGTAATGTTACAAATCAATAAATAAATTGTAAGAAACAAGGAACATAAGCTTTCTACATTTACTAAGAATAGAGTCGTTTATGAATGCCATTCGCTCAGTTACATTTCTTTCGTTGGAATCATGCCAAAAGAAAGAGATAAGGTGCCTTAATATACCTTATATCGAACCAAAATGTATCAAGTCGGAATCAACCTCCTTCACGTCTAAGTCTACAACCAACGATAAGGGTACTAACATTAATTACGAGTTGGTCCACAATCCCCTGTCTAGTGGCAAGCTCAATCTATATAAAATCGGATAGCATATCCCCCGTTTTCATTACTTTTCCAAGTTCATAAGAACAACAAGAACACATATAACCTTCAACTATATACTTGCAGCACCACAACCCACCCAACAACCTAACAACACAAATCCATTTACACAATAACAAGAGAAAAAACATCACCAACGAAACTACTCCCTCCGGATAAAAAAGAGTGTCCACTCAGCCATTTTCACACCCCTTAAGAAAATTCTAACTTCTAGGCAAAAATAGGTAATTTGACTAAAATACTTCTAATTAAATAGGTATTGGGATTTGATCACCTAACAATTAATTTGGAAAAATAAGGTTAATTATTTCTTGATTTGGTAAGTGAAAATGTTTTTTCACTCAAAAAATAAAGGCTAAGTGGACACTCGTTTTGATCCAGAGGGAGTACTATTTATCACGACGATCGGCAAGCTCAGGTTGTATCCCATTAGACCCCTTCAACCCCATTATCATTTATTCCTTAAATTAACAATATGTTCAGGATGTTAACAATATAAATTCAAAGAATTTCCAACCTCTTACTCATCTTCAAAACCACACAAAACATCCCAATATAAGATAGCAACACTATGAACAATTTCCAAATGCTTTATAGTCGTTTCCTCTTCTAGTTAATACTTTATTCAACAAGCTTGACATGTGAATAAGCGTAATTATACTAAAAACATCATAGACAAGTTATTCTTCATGATTTCAAGCCATATAAGGCCATATAAACCTTTCAAAATAGTCCACATAGTTCAACCACTCCAAATATCATTTTTATGTGTTAGTTATACTTTTTTCAACCAAATCATCAAAATAACACATATATAAACTTAATAACAACCAGGAGAGTAATACACTTACCTTATACAGAAACCACCCACTTCAATCCAAACTCCTCTTAGCTTACAACAACTCTCAAATCCACCACAACACCATAGAAGTGTTGTTCTCCACTAGTGCTAGCTTTTAATGCCCAAAATTAGATGTAATCACTTGGATTCACCTTGAAACCCTTATGGAACTGTTAGGGAACCTTGAGAGAGTAGGGATGAAATATGGTCGAAAAATGACCAAAATTCAGCCTAAAAATGAATTAAAAAGCTTCCAAGGTCAACTGACGCCATAGTGGATCCCAAAAGGGGTTGTATGCGCAATCTCGCAAAAATGTGAATATCTCTCTACTACAATTTCGCATCGACAAAATATTTAATGTGTTGGAAACTAGACTCGTAGATATTCAATTTAGTGGGTGAACCACCCCGTAAATCCAATTACATTGGGATAAAATCTCAGTCAAATTAGACACAAATTTCAGCAAAAATATGAACGTAACTTTCAATGACTTTTGTTTTACAACTTGCTTGACTTCGAAACTTAACATACGAATATTATATGATTCTAATACCTTAAAACAGAACCTGCTTAACATATTAATCACTCCTAGTTTTACTTCAAAAGTACAGATTATAACATCTTTGATTTGTTTAATCCCGATACCTTTTGGTACCTGCTTAACACTTGTTGAATACCTCCCTTAGCCTTGTAGAGGTTTCATGGCTTCCCCGGACTCACATTAGTTTACTTACAATATGAATGATGTGAATATTTCGAGGTGTAACATCCTTCCCCCTTAAGAACATTCATCCTCGGATGTAGGGCTATATAGGGTACCCATTGATCCTTAGGATTCTTAAAGAAATTTGGGCAGGATTTCCTTTATAAATATGATCAACCAAATCTCGATGCAAACAGAAAGGTCTCGATTTTGCTTTATAAAACCATATAATGTAACATACCAAGTCGTTTGGTTATTTACATGCGGACTTACTTCCTCTCCTTGATTAAGTTGTGTTATTATCTTGAATGCTATTTGTAATCCGAATAGATAATAATACTTAAACATCATTTCTTCTTTTACTTCCAATGTAACCTCCTTCACATTATCAATGCACCATCGAACTTTCCCTTGGCTTTCGGACTTATTGATTCAGTTATAGTTACCAAAATTTTCTCATATGATCTACCCTTCATCATTTGGATTTCATCTAATGCATTTCTGTAGCCGGGTAAACAGATCTTAATTTTGAGGACAACCCCAACTTACAAGCCACCTAGTCCCTGCTCTAGGTGATTTAGACAGATTGGTCAACTTATCCCTCTATGTCATTACGTCCATCATGAGTGAGTCTTTTTCTTAGGAGATCTTGACTCAATATATATATAGGTCAACTTATCCCTCTATGTCATTACGTCCTTCATGAGTGAGTTTTTTTCTTAGGAGATCTTGTCATTGACTCAAAATTTTCTTAAGTCTTGTTGTCACGGGTTGGTGTTCGAGTCTTAATACTTTTAAACATAGACATCCTTGGATAACCTTCTCTTTAGCTTGATGGATATAATCCCATTCTATGTTTCAAACTATCTTATGGGAAATATTCTGCATCATGCTTTTATAAGGAGTTATTTTGTAATCCTCATGACACTGTGATGGTCATTTTTGTGTGCTAACTTGATAAGAAATAATTGATCCATTTCTTCGTGAAATCTAAAATCTTACAATATTTTTCTTTATCTGTCTAATTTATATGCTTCACTTAACAATCCATTTGTGAAGTTGTGATGGAGTAACTTATACATCTAAGTTTTCTTGAGAGGGCTTGCAGAAGTTTTATGTAGCTGGGTACTTTTAGAGTATGTAATTAGGGTTGAAACACTAAATTTCTGAACTACTTCCAACATCTTATCACTTCGCATTACCCTTGGTAACTTGTCTAGTAAAAATAGGCTTGTTCTTATTGAGCTATCCATAGTCTCCTATGTAGGATCAGACTAGCTACATTCTTAATGAATTTCTGTTGAAGGCACAATGTATAACTGCTGAAGGCATATTGTATAACTGATGTCGACTCATTTTATAATTTTGAATTTTCTTAGCCGAATCCCTGCACCCGTATTCATTCTTGGATACGCACCCCCGAATCTTAAAATTTAGATTTTGCCGAATCCGACACTCGGATACGTACCCGTATAGGATACTGCACTCGAGTTTGAGCAACTTAGATTAATGGACCTGTTGGGTGGGAGATGCTCATGTCCAAATATTCCAGGTATAATTTAATTATAGCTCCTTTATCGTCATCAAAAACATTTTTTCTGCCTTCAAATTTGACTAGGAGTTTTTGTTATCAGTTTGAATTTGTCCATGTTACTAGATATCACTGAAACCATTTGTATCTCTTCATTTTGTTGGAAATTTGCCTTTGGCGGAAGTTGCGACCGACCAACTTTAATGGCTAAAACACTAGTGTTACGCATGTTGGAGAATCCGGTTCTTCACACATGCATGATCTACTAAGTACGTAGATAACCGTAGGGCCAAGAATCGTCAAATTTCATTCAGAAATGAAAGAGATATTGGTCCACGAAGTGAGGTGTTTGAAGCATGGAAAAGTGTGGTTTGGGATAAATTCTCCCTCATCGGTGGAGGAAGAAAGAATTGTTGTGTTTATAAGACTCAAAATTGGTTTGGGGTTTGGGACTCCAAGGGGTATCCCATATGTTTAAAGGAGGGAGGACCTAGATGTGCTTTGGTTCGAGGAAAGCCCACACGCACGCCATCGCCCCCCGTCCCATACCGTCCGGTCTCGGGTTCACGAGCTGTGGGCTGTGCTTCTTCTGATATTATCTTGGACCAAAATTTTTTCATATGTATAGTTTGGTCCCTGAAGTTTCCAGAAAGTCAGAATTGGGCAGAGAAATCAGAAACGCCACAACACTCAATTCAGCCATTTATTTTGGCTGAATTACTTCTCCTATAATGGCCAATCCGTTGCACATCTTCACCATTTATTTTGGTGGTATTACTACCTCCATAATGGCCATTACTTGGCCAGTAATGGCACTTATGGAGGCAGTTCTTCAGCCCCTCCTTCTACTATATAAAGACCCTATTGTCACCATTGTTGAGCACACTTTACACTAGACGAAAAACAGAAAATAGAATTCTTCTTCCTACAATCTTTCAAGCATCATTTCGTTACTCAAAATTCTTCACGGTAGCACTTGAGTTTCCTTTGCTCAATTGTTCCATTGTTGTTTTATCTTGGGAGACAATTGTCCAGGACATATAAAGGATACATACGGGGAAATATTGTCTTAAAGACAGAGTGCCACACTCGACTCAGCATACACAAAAACAGTTCCAGTTTTATTGTTCAATATAATTGTAATTTCAGTTTGTTGTTGAATTGTAATTTCAGTTTTGTATTACTTAGCAGTTATTTGTAATTTCTGTTTCCTGCACCTTTGTAACCAACAAGTTTAAGACAATATTGGCTTACTATAACTGATGCAACATGGCTGGAAATATGACCGATGCTTCTGCTACTGCTGCTGCCTCTCGAGGCAACGTTACTGCCTTCCCCGCTACTGCCGCTACTGGCCAAGGCAGCAACTTTGTTGCCTTCACTGCTTCTGCCGCTAATGTTCAAGGCAGCAACTCCGCTGCCTTCCCGACTGCTGGTGATCCACCTTCTGCTTCACACCACCATGATCGCCCTGAAAAATTCATGGGATCAGAATTTAAGAGATGACAGCAAAAGATATTGTTCTACTTAACTGTAATGGGCATGGCCCGGTTCCTAACGGAAGATCCTCCACAAGCTGGAGATGAAATTGACTCTTCGCCTGCTGAAACGGGTGAAGGGGGCCTTGGTATCCATGTCGTTAACGGCATGAAGATGGTTCTTGATGCGTGGAATCATAGCGATTTCATATGTAAGAATTAGTTACTGAACTGCTTGGCTACATGGTCTATTGCACCGTTGGCACTGCCAAAGAACTGTGGGAAAAACTGCAAAAGAAGTACAAGGCACAAGATGTGGGTACTAAGAAGTTCATCGTTGGAAAATTTCTAAAATTCCAAATGGTGGATAGTAAGACAGTGATGTCCCAAGTCCAGGAATTCCAAATGATTTTACATCACCTGGATTTGGAAGGAATGAAACCAAACGAGCAGTTTTTGGTTGCATCGCTGATTGAAAAGTTACCTCCTTCATGGAATGAGTTTATGAGTTACTTAAAACTCAAGACAAAGGAGATGACCTTTGAAGAGCTTATTATCAAACTGCAAATCCAGGAAGATAATAAGAAGACCTTGCCAAGGGGTAGAAAACCTGCTGAGGCAAAGGCGAATCAGACTGAGGCCAAAGGGAACTCAAGCAAGAAGCGGAAGTTCCAGAAAGACGGCAAGGCCCCCGCAGCGGAGATGTTCATAGGTAATTGTCACCACTGTGGGAAACATGGTCATAGGATCAAGGAATGTTGCAAGCTCAAGACCGAGCAACAACAGAAAGCCAAGTCTAAAGGCAAGGCGCAAGCAAACGTCATCAAGGACACGCTCCTGGATGACACGATTGAGGAATTCTCGGCAGTGGTGCTAGAAGCCAACTTGGTTGAGAATCCGATGCAGTGGTGGATGGACACAGGTGCTACTAGACACATCTGTTCCAACAAAGATATCTTCTCCACGTACACACCGGTCACTGACAAGACGTTGTTCATGGGCAACAACGCTTCTTCTGACGTGCTGGGGGTAGGAAAGGTGGTCCTGAAGATGACTTCCGGGAAGGAACTCACTCTGAAGGAAGTGATGCACGTCCCAGAGATTAGAAGAAATTTAATGTCTGGACCTTTATTGGTTAATGCTGGTTTTAGGCTAGTGTTTGAATCTAATAAGTTTGTACTCACTAAGAATGGCACTTTTGTGGGGAGAGGCTTCGTCTGTGAAGGCCTCTTCAAAGTGAATGTCATGTCTGTAATGCGTCCAAGCAATAAAGTTGAACCTTCTTCTTATTTGCTTGAGTCTTCTAATTTATGGCATCATAGATTAGGACACGTTAACTATAAGTCTATCCAAAGGCTGGTAAAGATGGAGTTGTTGCCGTCTATCGACGTAAACCCTCAACACAAGTGTGAGGTGTGCGTAGAGGCAAAACTCACCAAGCTTCCTTTTTGATCCGTCGAAAGAAATACCACTCCTCTAGAACTTATTCGCACTGATATATGTGATTTGAAGTTCACACAAACTAGAGGGGGAAACAAGTACTTTGTGACATTCATTGATGATAGAACAAGGTATTGTTACCTTTACTTGTTGAAAAGTAAGGATGAAGCCTTTGAAGCGTTCCGACGTTACAAAGCAGAAGTTGAGAACCAACTGATCCTACAGATTAAATCCATTCGTAGCGATAGAGGGGGAGAATATGTAGTGCCATTTGAGGAATATTGTGCCCAAGAAGAAATTATTCATCAAACGATGGCTCCATACTCACCTCAATCAAACGGTGTGGCGGAACGTAAGAACCGCATATTGAAGGAAATGATGAATGCCTTGCTTATCAATTCCGGTCTTCCCCAAAATATATGGGGAGAAGCCGTCCTTACCGCTAATACGATTCTTAACAGAGTCCCACATAAGGGTAAGGACAAAACTCCATATGAATCATGGAAGGGAAATAAACCCACCTACAAATATTTTAAGGTGTGGGGTTATTTGGCAAAGGTTGAAGTACCCAAGCCAAAACATGTCAAGATTGGGCCTAAGACTGTAGATTACATATTCATCGGATATGCAAATAACAGTAGTGCTTATCGCTTCTTAGTGCATAAGTCAGATATTCCAGATATCCACCAGGGTACAATAATGGAATCAAGGAATGCTCTATTCTTTGAAGGTACCTTTCCTAGAAAGGAAAAAGCCATAACCTCTCGCAAACGAAGTTATGCACAAAGCTCTCAAGAACCGGGAGTCGTTGACGGCCCGGATCTAGATGATTCAGATCTAGCGGATCTCGAGGTGGCTAAACATCCGGAATCTAGTGTTCCAGATTTTATCAGAACTTGGAGACTCTAGAGATGGATCTAAGGCGAAGTAAAAGGGCCAGGAAGGATAAATCATTCGGTCCTGACTTTGTAGTTTATATGGTTAATGATGAACCAAGGATAATTGCTAAGGCATTGTCAACTCCAGAAGCACCACTCTGGAAAGAAGCTATTGAGAATGAAATAGGCTCCATTCTGCATAACCATACTTGGGAGTTGGTTGATCTTCCTTCGGGAAATAAACCGTTGGGTTGTAAATGGATACTCAAACGGAAATACTAAGCAGATGAGTCTATAGACAAGTACAAGGCCAGGTTGGTAGTCAAGGGCTATCGGCAGACAGAAGGCTTTGACTACTTTGACACATACTCCCCGGTATCCCGGATGACATCCATACGGGTATTCATTGCGATCGCAGCTTTGCGTGACCTTGAAATACATCAAATGGATGTCAAGAAAGCCTTCCTAAATGGTGATTTGAAAGAAGAAATTTATATGGACCAACCCGAGGGGTATGTGGTTCAAGGGCAAGAGAAGAAAGTCTATCGGCTTGTCAAATCTCTGTACGGGCTGAAACAAGCCCCGAAGCAATGGCACGAAAAATTTGATTGTACTCTACTATCGAAGGGTTTTTCCATTAATGAGTGTGATAAATGTGTCTACACGAAAGGTAACTCTGACTCATTTGTTATGATATGCCTATATGTAGATGACATGTTGATCACATGAAGCAGTCCTAAGGTAATCCTAGAGACTAAGAACATGTTGAAACAATGCTTCGACATGAAGGATATGGGTATCGCAGATGTCATCTTAGGGATTAAAATCTCTAAGACGTCTGACGGACTGGTCTTATCTCAGTCTCACTACATCGAGGATGTGTTGAGAAAGTTTGAGATGTTAGACAGTTCACCAATAAAGTCACCAATGGATACAAATCAAAAGCTTGATAAAAATCTTGGTGCACCTGTATACCAGGAGCGATATGCACATATGATCGGTAGTTTGATGTATATAACAAATTGCACCCGACCTGATATTGCTTATGCAGTCAATAAGTTGGCTAGGTTCACCCGTAATCCGAGTGATAATCACTGGAAGGCGTTGAATCGGATATTACAATACCTGAAATACACGTTAAATTTTGGGTTACACTATTTGAGATATCCAATTTGTACTAGAGGGGTACAAAGTGATGCAAAATGGATATCTGATATAGAGAACACCAAGTCCACCAGTGGGTATGTATTTACAATTGGTGGTGGGGCTGTGTCTTGGAAATCCTCTAAGCAAACTTGCATCGCCCGATCCATGATGGAATTGGAGTTTATCGTTTTAGACAAAGCAGGAGAAGAAGCTGAGTGGCTTCATGACTTTTTAGAGGATGTTCCGTATTGGAACAAACCCGTACCTTCGATAATGATCTACTGCGACAGTCAGTCGGCTCTAGGAAGGGCACGGAATTCTATGTACAACAGCAAGTCTCGTCATATTCGACGGAGACATAAGACCGTTAGGCAACTGATCACCACGGGTATAATATCCATTGATTACATTAAGTCAAAGGATAATATAGCAGACCTATTGACAAAGGGCTTACCCAAGGATCAGATGGCTTGCCTGTCTAGGGGAATGGGCTTAAAACCCAAAATATAAGGACCAATACAGTGGTAACCCAACCTTACTAACTGGAGATCCCAGTAATTCGGTTCAATGGGAAAACTAAGCTGTAAAGGTTCAGTTGATCGCTTCGGTGGAAGCATGAGCACTTCGGATAGTGATTTCTGTAAAGAAACACCAAATCCAAAGCCGTTCCCGCGATAGACGTTAAGTGCTATCTGCAGTATGGGTAAAGGTTAAGTTTTCAAAACCTTTAATGATCCTCAACAGTTGAGGTTAGGTTTTGGGAAACTTTTAATGGTTCCTAACACTTGTGAAGTGGGGTATAGCAGGATACCTTGTAGGAGACCACCTATTTAAGTGCGAGGACGGGCTGCCTCAAATGAACGCACTTAAGAATCCAAGAAGTTGTCCATGGCCAAAACGGACAAAATATTAAGAAGAAAAGAGTAAGGGAATTTGTTGTGTTGATACTATTGACTTGGCTTACACTAAACACTGATGGTTCAAGACATCACGTTCACCGCGCAGTAAGTAAGTCCGATGGTATTTAACTGTGGAAGGTTCAAAGCTGAAGCTACCTCTCCCTATGCAACATCGGTCCACTGAAATATTGCTGGAAATGAAAAGGCACCATGTGAGTGCGCCAAAATCTCTTTCAAGAGGGGATTGTTGGAAATTTGCCTTTGGCGGGAGTTGCGATCGACCAACTTTAACGACTTAAACACTAGTGTTACGCATGTTGGAGAATTTGGTTCTTCACACATGCATAATCTACTAAGTACGTAGATAACTGTAGGGCCAAGAATCGTCAAATTTCGTTGAGAAATGAAAGAGATATTGGTCCACGAAGTGAGGTGTTTGAAGCATGGAAAAGTGTGGTTTGGGATCAATTCTCCCTCATCGGTGGAGGAAGAAAGAATTGTTGTGTTTATAAGACTCAAAATTGGTTTGGGGTTTGGGACTCCAAGGGGTATCCCATGTGTTTAAAGGAGGGAGGACCTAGATGTGCTTCGGTTCGAGGAAAGCCCACGCGCGCGCCGCCGCCCGCCCGTCCCGTCTGGTCCGGTCTCGGGTTCACGGGCTGTGGGCTATGGGCTGTGGGCTGTGCTTCTTCTGATATTATCTTGGACCAGAATTCTTTCATATGTATAGTTTGGTCCCTGAAGTTTCCAGAAAGTCAGAATTGGGCAGAGAGATCAGAAACGCCACAACACTCAATTCAACCATTTATTTTGGCTGAATCACTCCTCCTATAATGGCCAATCCGTTGCACATCTTCACTATTTATTTTGGTGGTATTACTACCTCCATAATGGCCATTACTTGATCAGTAATGGCACTTATGGAGGCAGTTCTTCAGCCCCTCCTTCTACTATATAAAGACCCCATTGTCACCATTGTTGAGCACACTTTACACTAGACGAAAAACAGAAAACAGAATTCTTCTTCCTACAATCTTCCAAGCATCATTTCGTTACTCAAAATTCTTCAGGGTAGCACTTGAGTTTCCTTTGCTCAATTGTTCCATTGCTGTTTTATCTTGGGAGACAATTGTCCAGGACGTATAAATGATACATACGGGGAAATATTGTCTTAAAAACAGAGTGCCACACTCGACTCAGCATACACAAAAAAAGTTCTAGTTTTCTTGTTCAACATAATTGTAATTTCAGTTTGTTGTTGAATTGTAATTTCAGTTTTGTATTACTTAGCAGTTATTTGTAATTTTCGTTTCCTGCACCTTTGTATCCAACACATTTTTCATTTGATCGCACTAGGAAAATGGAAAGAATTAAAATATGAAAGGGAGTAGATGAGCAGTTAGAGTAACTTGTCTCTTGCTACTTTGGGTCACTTGGCTATCAGTCACCCAGCTAAAGGTTGATGAAAGGACTTGTTAAGTATAAGAAAAGTTAACACACTTGAAAAGACTCAATAACTCTCCCCCTACACACACAAATTTAAGATTGTAGTTGGAAAGCTCGGTAATTTCCTTTCCGAGTTTAGAAGCAAGAGTAACTGTCACTGCTTATTATTTATGTCTTACCGACTTTTACTATAAGCTCTTTTGATGTCTTCTCTACATATTGTGCACTAGAGATTATCTCATGTTGTTATTCATATGGTGCACTTAAAAGACCAAATCTCCATATTCCCATCTAAATGAAAGCCGAGCTAGCCACAATTTTGTGATGGTGCACTACAGGTTCTCTGAGCTTGCTATTGACGAAAACAGATGGGAAATACAAGAACTGCAGAGATTTTAGGAGTAACCTCGGCAAGTGGGAAGATTTATAAAATAGTACTATTATTTTCAACTTATATTGTCTGCATTATGCTTTAATTTTGTTCTTTCGATTAAAGTCGCGGCTAAAGAAATCTTACCTTTCTAGAATGCTTATGCTATGTTACATTAGTTTTACTGCATGAAGATAACAAAAGGCTACTTTTCATTACTCTTTTAGTTCTATTTTTACTTTCTAGCAGGGCCTCCAGGCAATGCTTTTGGGGCCTGAAAGGTCAGGTGATTAGCATTTAATAGTTTGTGGCTATTGAGATTTTGTTTGGTAAAAAGGTTAATGATTTAATTTGATGCCCTCTCTTAGATATTGGCCATTTTTATTAGACCTGATTATTGACTTGATTGTCGATGTATAGAATAGAAGTGTGCATTTGTGGACTTATTGCATATTCTATTTATTCAATGAAATTCTTAGTTCCAAAATAGGGATGGTTTTCTTTATAATATATTACCCTAAATCACAGCTCACATGTAATAGCGAAAATGAAATTGAGTTTCTACATGGTTTCCTGTGTCTCTTAAAGGTTGCAAACTGTCAATCACTTGATTGACTTAGTTAAATTTAAGTCCAGAGTATGAAAATGAGAATGAGCAGAAGAAGAAGGTGATTTCATGAGACTGATAAGGTGTTACGAGTAATGTCATCACAAACAAGGAAGGTTCTCTCATATATAAATTTATGTATCTTCTGCACCGTTTTGTTGTTTCATGGTATGACGTGTCCTGCTTGAGTTAATGTGATATTCAGCTTGCTGCTATTTTAGTGACTAGAGAAATTTAATTGTTTGAGCAGGAGATTTATATTTTTTAATTACAGGTGGAAGATGAAGAAGCTGAGAGATAGGACTTGCTGCAACTAGAAATATTCTTACACTTATCTTCCTTATGTCATTTGCAATTCTGCGCCTCCAACCAATCAATGACGTCAGAGTACACCTTCCAAAATTGTATCTTAAGGGTTTGAGAAACATTCCGACGCCCACACAGGGTTGCACTCTGCTCTATATTTGTACATCTACTTCCTAGGGTATGCCTTTTAATTATTTATATGATTTTCTTTTTTCTAGAACAGTACATATACAAGACTGCTGAATCGAATTTTCTCTTATATTCTGGCTAGTACTTTGTATATTATGATCGCCAAACACCATGTAAGAGTCTCGTAACCAAAATATGAATTGGTATTTAAGCGTTTGCATGTTATATAACTTGGAAAACTTTTCCTACACGCGAGGTTGTGAACTGGTAGGCAAAAGGTATTGCTTGGCTGCATTAGTGGTTCATACGCAAGAGGCAATGCGATAACTCTGTTGAATTGAAAAGATTGTTTTTAGCCTATGTTCTTTTTCTTATTTTCTCCCCCTGCATTTACTTTTTAGTGTTGCTTAAGTTTTGTAATTGCAGGTTCAAAAGGAATGCATTTTCTTTCTGCCAATATGTAAATATGTGGGAAGCAACCTGGAGAATGTACTATGTTGCAAGCACATAGTATTCTTACTATTTTGGATATGTTGTAAAACTTTGTTCCTCAATAGGTGAATATGGAATGGAGCATTAATATGCCGTAAACATTGATAGAATTAAGTATTAATTACTTTTTTGGCAGGGGCACGGACCATCTAGTGTCTACTATATGCCACAAGTTCAAAAAAGGAGATGCAACAACAACAACGACAACATACCCAGTGTAATTCCACAAGTGGGGTCTGAGCTAGAGTGTTCACAGACCTTACCCTTACCTTGGCAAGTAGAGATTATTGAATGGATAAAAAAAGTAAGTCTCTCTATCTCTTCAATCATCAATTTTAAGCTTTGACTTGTGTAAGTTCCTTGCGTTTTGTATTTGGTTGTCGCATACTTGGACTTGTGTTCTTACTCTGTAAATACCTAAGCCAGCTACGTCTATTTGAGGGATCCAAAATCTCCTGATTGTGCAGTGTTAAACAAGGTATATATACCCGTGATATACACTTGATATACAGAGGTGTATATCACGGGAAATACAGAAGCAGTGGCCCAGTAGCCAGTGGACACTGGCCCATTTCGGGAGCCCATCATGGGCAGAGGGGGCAGTGGGCAATCTTGTATATATGGTGTATATTGTAGTGTATTTGTTACCTAAATTAGGATTATACACTTACCATAATTGTATAGTTAGAATTATGGTAGAATAAGATTTTAGGAGTAGAATAGGAATAGGATTCTCCTATTTTCTAACTTGTATATATACCTTTTCAATTAATGAAAATAATCAAGGGGATTATTTCTTTCATGGTATCAAAAAACTAGATCTAACAAATTTTTTCTCTCCCAAATTTTGTACCATTCTCGGCCGAAACCCCCCCTCGGGTTTCTCTTCCGAAATACGTCTTCCGCTCTCAAAATCTCTCTTACTATTCCCAAATTTCCCCTCCTTCTTTTTTCTTTCAATATGTCTAAGAACAATTATCATCCTGCCCTCATGGTTTCTAACGTCAAGAACAGTATCCCTATTGTGCTTGAGATGGAAAACGTCCAATATGCGACGTGGGCAGAATTGTTTAAAATTCACGCTATCTCCCATCAAGTTATTCATCACATCATTCCTCCCGCTACACCTCTTCCCGCGGAGGATCCTCAGTTATGGATTACTCTTGATGCTACCGTTCTCCAGTGGATCTATTCCACTATTTCGGTTGACCTTTTAGAGACGATTATTGAGCCGGATACCACGGCAATGAATTCCTGGAATAGATTGCGTGACATATTCCAAGATAACCAACATTCACGTGTCGTCACACTCGAGCAGGAATTCTCTCTAGTTCGCATGAAAGAATTTCCAAACGTATCTGCATATTGCAGAAAACTCAAGGAGTTGGCGGATCAACTCCGTAATGTTGGCGCACCTGTAATAAATAATCGTCTGGTTCTACAATTGGTTGTCGGCCTTTCGGAGGCCTATAATGGTGTTGGAACTCTCCTTCGTCAAAGCAACCCTCTTCCCGCTTTTATCAAGCCCGCTCCATGCTTACCTTGGAAGAAGCCGATTTGGCTAAAAAGGCGGCTATCGGAGCAAGCCCCGTCGTCATGATAGCGTCCTCCCCAAGTTCTTCAGGTTTTGTTGATAATTCGGACCAAAACCATACTCATGGTGGCGGCAAAAATAATCGTAAGAATAATAACAAAAACCACTGGGGCAAACGCGGTGGTTCCGGTGGTCAGCAAGCAGGCAGTGGGCCCCGTCCAGTGAACAGTGGCCCACCAGCCTCCTGGTCCCAACAGTGGGGCCCATGGCAGTGGGGGGGGCGGGGCGGTGGGCCGTGGGCCGGCGGCCCCTACTTTCCAAAGAACTCCCGGCGGCCGGTGGGGTGGCCGGCCTTTCGAGCCCAACAATCGCGGCGGCGGCCCGGCGGCCGGCCCAGTAGTGCCAGTTCCAGCAACTACGGCCCAGTTCAGTCACGTTCTGGAATACTTGGGCCCCGACCTCCGTAAGCTCACCATGCGGCATGCCCCACTCAGATCGATATCGAGGCCGCAATGCACACATTGGGTTTGACTCAACCGGACCCAAATTGGTATATGGACACCGGTGCCACTACCCACATGACTTCCGATTCAGGTACTCTCTCATCTTATTCCAATTTGAGCAACCCTTGGGGTATAATTGTTGGTAACAACAACTCTATTCCAATTCAGGGTTATGGTCAGAAAACGTTGTCTCCTCCCAATCCACCCCTTATCTTGAAAATACTTTACATACCCCCAAATTGATTAAAAACTTAGTGTATGTCCGAAAGTTCACCACTGACAATTCTGTTTCTATTGAATTTGATCAGTTTGGTTTCTCTGTGAAGGATTTCAAGACGAGGAGTCATCTCATGAGGTGTGACAGTAGGGGGGATCTATATCCTATCATGCCCGGTTTCAGTCCATCGAGTCAAGCTTTGCTATCAGCCTTTGCAGCCATTTCTCCTTCCTTGTGGCATGCTCGCCTTGGTCATCCGGGATCCTCTATTTTATCAGCTTTAGATAAAAACAGTTTTATTTCTTGTAAGGGTACGAGTCATACTCCAATTTGTCAATCTTGTTCGTTAGGAAAAATTGTTATGCTGTCATTTGTAGACTCCAATTCTCATACTTCAATGCCATTTGATATTATTCATAGCGACCTATGGACGTCTCCTGTTCTCAGTTCGTTGGGTCATCGATATTATGTTCTCTTTTTAGATGATTATTCTAAATTTTTGTGGACGTTTCCAATTGCAAATAAATCTCAAGTGTTTTCAGTCTTCATAAAATTTAGAGCGGTCATTCGTACCCAATTCGAAAGAGAAATAAAAAATATTCAATGTGATAATGGGAAAGAGTATGACAATAGGGAGTTTCGGGAGTTCTGTGCTAATAATGGGATCAATTTTCGCTTTTCGTGTCCTCACACATCTTCACAAAATGGGAAAGCCAAACACAAAATTCGTTCCATAAATAACATTGTCCGAACTCTCTTAATTCATGCTTCCATACCCCCATATTTTTGGCATCATGCTCTACAAATGGCCACATATCTCCTTAACATAATTTCTTCCAAAGGTCTGACATATTTTCCCCCCTCCAAATCTTATATAATAAGAACCCTTCTTATTCTCGTCTTCGGGTTTTTGGGTGCTTGTGTTATCCGTTATTCTCATCCACCACAATTAATAAACTTCAGGCTCAGTCTACTCCTTATGTGTTTTTCGGTTATCCGTCTAATCATCGTGGTTACAAAAACTTTGATTTATCCTCTAAGAAAATCATAATTAATCGCCATGTAATTTTTTATGAAACTCAATTTCCATTTACTAAAGTTCATACTACCTAGCCTAGTTCGTATATTTTTTTGGATGATGGTATATCCCCGTATATTACTCACCATTTTTCGGATATATCCCGCACCCAAAATTCTCCAGCGAGCCCACTGCCCGCTGGCCCCACTGTCCCGTCACAGTTTCCCGTAACTGGATCAGTCCCAGCAATTGGGTCAGTCCAGCCCAATTCTGGAACTGGTCCAGCGGCTGCTCCAGATTTCCGATTTGGGCCAGCAGGCCCACTGCCTGCTGGCCAGTCCGTCCCGAGCCCAGCAAATTCCCAAAATTCACTCAATTCTTCCTCTAGTCATAGACCGGTCACTCGTAGTCAGCAAGGTATTTTTACACCTAAAAGACATTTTAATTTACATTCTAATGTCTCTAAATCCCCCTTGTCCCGTAATCCTGTGTCTGCCTTAAACGACCCAAATTGGAAAATTGCTATGACTGATGAATATAATGCTCTTATTGATAATAAGACGTGGGAGTTGGTGCCCCGTCCATCTGGTATTAATGTTATCAAGTCTATGTGGATTTTTGCTCATAAGGAGAATTCGATGGGTCATTTGCTAGACATAAGGCGCGGCTTGTGGGTGATGGTAAGACTCAGCAGGTTGGGATAGATTGTGGTGAGACGTTTAGTCCGGTGGTCAAACTGGCTACCATTCGCACTGTGCTTAGCTTGGCTCTTTCAAAGGCATGGCCTATTCATCAGTTGGATGTCAAGAATGATTTCCTACATGGTGATCTCAAGGAAACAGTATATATACATCAGCCGTTGGGGTTCAGGGATCCTAACCATCCTCATCATGTCTGTTTGTTGAAGAAGTCCTTATATGGGCTTAAGCAGTCTCTACGAGCCTGGTATACAAGGTTTGCTGACTATGTTTCGACTATTGGGTTCACTCACAGTAGGTCAGATAATTCCTTGTTCATCTACCGTCGTGGTTCATCCTTGGCCTACATTCTGTTATATGTGGATGATATTATCTTGACTGCCTCTTCCGATGCCTTGCGCCAGTCCATTATGACCATGCTCAGCTCCGAGTTTGCTATGAAAGACTTGGGGCCCTTGAGTTATTTTTTGGGGATTGCTGTCACTCGTCATTCCGATGGGTTGTTCTTGTCACAACGGAAGTATGCAACCGAGATCATCGAGAGGGCTGGGATGTCATCATGTAAGTCCACTTCCACTCCGGTTGATGCTAAGCCCAAGCTTGGTGCCGCGGCCGGCTTCCCTTACGAGGATCCGACCCGCTATCGCAGTCTTGTAGGGGCCCTTCAGTATCTGACCTTTACCATATCGCATATTACGTATGTTGTTCAGCATGTGTGTTTATTCATGCATGATCCCAGAGTTGAGAACATGAATGCAATTAAACACATCATTTGGTATATTCAAGGTACTCTAGACTGTGGTTTGCATTTGTATTCTTTATCTACATCCACACTTGTCTCATACACAGATGCTGATTGGGGTGGTTGTCCAAACACCAGACGGTCTATGTCTGGCTATTGTATGTTCCTTGGCAACAACTTGGTCTCCTGGTCTGCGAAGCGTCAGGCGACTCTATCCCGCTCAAGTGTCGAGGCTGAATATCGAGGGGTAGCTAATGTGGTCTCCGAATCATGTTGGTTACGTAATTTGCTTTTGTAGCTTCATTGTCCCATTCAGAAGGCAACCTTGGTATATTGCGATAATATTAGTGCCATCTTCCTTTCAAGGAACCCGGTTCAGCACCAACGCACTAAGCATATCAAAATGGACATTCACTTTGTCCGTGAAAAGGTTGCTCGGGGTCACGTTCGCGTATGCCAAGTCCTGTCTCGATATCAAGTTGCATACATCTTTACAAAGGGTCTACCCGCGGTCCTTTTTGAAGATTTTAGGGCAGTCTCAGCGTTCGAAGACCGCTGCTATGGCGGGGAGTGTTAAACAAGGTATATATACCCGTGATATACACTTGATATACAGAGGTGTATATCACGGGAAATACAGAAGCAGTGGCCCAGCAACCAGTGTACACTGGCCCATTTCGGGAGCCCATCACGGGCAAAGGGGCAGTGGGCAATCTTGTATATATGGTATATATATTTGGTGTATATTGTAGTGTATTTGTTACCTAATTTAGGATTATACACTTACCATAATTGTATAGTTAGAATTATGGTAGAATAAGATTTTAGGAGTAGAATAGGAATAAGATTCTCCTATTTTGTAACTTGTATATATACCTTTTCAATTAATGAAAATTCCATTTTTTTGCACAAATTAATGATGCGCTACTTGAAGCAATTTGTGAATGCTTAGTCTTGACCCCTAGCATAAAGGGTAACAATATTGTCCGAGAAGGTGATACAGTGAATGAGATTCTCCTTGTCATGATGGGACAACTGGATAGCTCCACAACGAATGGTGGAAGGTCTATATTCTTCAACCCAGTTGTTTTCTTCTACTCGAACTGTATGGATACTATCTGAAGTTTATGCATTTGCACTTCGAGCTGAAGACCTGAATGATTTTACCAGTTCAGTTTAAGCATCTCAAACAGCAAGAAGCTACAAATGCATTTAATAAATCAGTGGATCTTGCCATTCTTAGACCCATTATGTTGTTTATATTTTTTGCTGTAGCATCAGCTTCTTTAGTTTTGGACCAGAAACAGAAGGCTAATGAAAGTGCAGATTAGAAACAGTGACATGCCAACACCAATAACTTCTCCAGGGACAGACTCATAGGGAAGACTTTCATTATGATCAATATTGAAAAGATTCTTGTTAAACATGAAGTGATATTGTATTCAGATAATTTATTTATTTTCTTATGTTGTTGACACTTTGAAACTATGGATTTGAGGTTCTTATTTTTTGTAGATTTGATGTAATGCAATAATTTTTTTAGAATGGATATTAGTATATTTTCTTCCAAACTATGTGGATATGCATGCATTCAATATTTTTTCTTGGCAGAGTTATTATGTTTCAATCAATTTGAAAGAATAGTTGTAGTTGTAGTTGTAGTTGTAGTTGTAGTTGCAGTAGTCATTTCATTGGCCCTTAAAAACTTTTAAAAGCTAATTCAATACGTAATAATTTTAGTATCAATTAATATTGCCGGGAAAAGAGCTAGCACATTCCTCAGACAATTTTAGCTTCCTTTATAATTGCTGGTAAACAAATGCCACTAAAAGTATTTACTTTTAGCGGCAATAAATCATGTCTTTACCGCTTTCGATAGAATTGCCGCTAAAGTCTTTAGCGACGGCAGCTTCAACGGCAAAAGAGTAATTGTCGGTAAAGGTTTTTGCCGCAATTATTATTGCCACTAAAAGCAGATTTTGTAGTAGTCGCATCGACAAATGTTTAGTGCGTTGGAAACTGGACTAGTAGACCTTCAATTTGGTGGGTGGATCACGCAGTAAATTAAGAAAAGCTTAGTCAAATTAGACAGAAATTTCAGCAAAAATATTAACGTAACTTTCAATAACTTTTGCCAATTTTTTTTCCAACTTGCTTGACTTCAAAACTTAACATACGAATGTTATATGATTCAAATACCTTAAAACACGACATGCTTAACATATTAATCACTCCTAGTTTTACCCCGAAAGTATAGATTATAACATCTTTGATTCGTTTAATCCCGAAACCTTTTGGTACATGCTTAACACTTGTTTAATACCTCCCTTAGCCTTGTAGGGGTTTCATGTCTTCCCCGGACTCACATTAATTTACTTACGATACGAACGACGTGAAAATTTCGAGGTGTAACAATACAAAACCTAGATTATGTAAGGGAATCATAAATAGATTATGGAAATATGATAAAATTCTTACACCAAGTGTAGAATGAATGGACAACCTTGAATTCCCCTCCATACCGAGCTTAGAGTTGTGAAAAGTGAGAAGTGAATTCGGACTTAGGGTCTTTTATTGTTTTTTATTCAATGGTCCAGCTCCTGCGGAATTTTCCTCGTAGTAGCGGCCTCGCTTCTGTGGAATTATGACCACAGAAGTGACCCCACTTAGGGTATCGAAGATGCGTAGAAGCGGAGACGACACTGCAAAAGCGGCTCGCCTCTGCGCATAAGGTTCCGCAAATGCGGTCCTTCCTAAATATTTCAGGGCTCACATCTGCGGACCAACTTCCGCAGAAGAGGCTTCGCAGGTGCGGCCAATATCCGCTAGTGCGATTGCACCAAAACCAGCAATAGTAGCAAAACCACAAATCTTTCATCCAACACCCCAAACTCATCCAAGACCTTCAGGACACAAACCAAATATGTTACCTAAGTGTAAACAACGCTACAAACTTGCTTGCGCACTCGGAATACTCATTCGACCGAGCTATGATACACTTTTCTACAATTTCTCTCAATTTTCCCAAATTTCACAAATTAGAAAATACGGACTCGAAACACATTCGAACGCCTTGGAAGCGAACCAAAGACTCAGCTAAGTCATAAATGACGTTTCGAACCTACCAGAAGCAACAAAACTCAGAAATGAACCCATATACTAAGAAGTCAACTTTGGGTCAACTCTTTTCATTTCAAAAACTTCAAACTTAGGTTTTTCTTCCGAAACCTATCTAACTCGCCTCAAGAACTGTGCTATCCATCCCCGCGAGTTACAAACCTCAAAAAGAGTCTACGGTAAGGATAATTTAGTAAAGTAATGGTGTTAAGTAAAAAATGACCGAACGGGTCGTTACAAAATGTAATATCCTGTAAATCCATATTAGGTGTGAGTGTATTAAATGAGTTTTAATGTGACATTTAGACATGTGGAGTCCTATCGGGATGGGTTTGGGTGGAAATAGTTATTTTGAAATCAAGAGGAGTAGTGAGGTACTTAAGATTCGATAGAATCGACTAAGTTTACAGGTAGATTTGCCTTCCAGCCCGATTTTATGAAAATCCGTTGAGATTTTGAGAAATCTAAAAATATGAAAGTTGTATCCCTTTGAAATACGTTTTCAACGGTATATTATGGAGGTCAAAAGTACATCATTATAAATAGTTATGATCATTTTATGAAGGATTACATCGTTGGAAAAAGTGCGGCCAGAGCAGCCCATTCTGCGGTCCGCAGAACCAATCTACGGTCCACAGAACCAATCTGCGAAGCGCAGAATGGCAACAATCTGAGTGAGTTACTGTTCATTTTTGCGACAAAAAGTGTGGCCAACATTCCCGTTCTACTGCCAGCAAAATGGCCTGCAGAATTGACCCGAAAACTCATTTAAAGTTGCATTTTCCGAATTTTTATTCCATATATTAGCTCTCCAAGGCCCTAGCACAACTTTTATTTCCTCTCCTCATCCTCCCACATCAAGGTTAAGTCTCTCCCATTTAATACTAACACTTATACATCAATTCTTACCAAGACTCAACGCCATAATCTTAGGGTTTTTAAGAAAACTCTTCTCAAGGTTTCAAGTTCATAGTTTCGAGATTTTTCTCCAAAGTTGGATTCTACCTTGAGTGTTTTTGGATGCGTTAAGGTATGTAAGACTTCACATTGAATTGATAATTATAGACTAGAAGTTCATAAGATATACGTGATGGGTATGATAGAAGAAAAGCATGAACGATTTTATGTTTGGATTGTTGACTTGCGGTTGTAGTTATCTTATCGGTGATGAAGTATAGTGATTATTATAACTTTTTGAGATTATAGAATCACCTAGAAATAAGAGGATGGGAAATTGGATGTAGAAACACTGTTAACAAGGGTTATGAAGCTTTATGCCCACCAAGTGTTTGATAAAATTCCTAGATGGCCAAAAATATGAGAATTGTTACTAATGTTGATTCTATTGACGTATATTGATATAGATTAAAGTCAAAAGGAAGCGATGAACATTGTATTACACTAAAGAGTAAGAAGTTAAGGTATGTGAGGCTAACTCTCTACGTTTGGGAATGTTAATGATTCTCCCTACGCCACATTCTTTTACAACGTTCGAATTGCCTCAGAAATGTAATTAAGCATAGTTCCTTGAATAGTTGCAGAACTTTTATTCTCTAGTTTCATAATTCGTTCATGACTTTCATTTCAAACGTTGTGAGCTCAGTACGTAATCAATACAGACTTGTGTTTGATACCCACGAGTCTCAATCTAGAATACTCAGTATGTTTGTAAACTAGTTAAAGCTTTAGTTCTCATAATAAATTCATGAATACATGTCTCAGTGAATCAATGCTCAGTACGTCAGTGTTGTATGTTTCAACATGATTCGATTCTCAGTTCTTTTATGTAAATTGTTAAATGTTGAATATATGTATATGAGCCTAAGGCCACTGTTTATGTATACATATACTTGGGCCCGAGGCCAGAGAATTGTGCACATATATTGGGCCTAAGGCCATAGTTTATAATTTCAGTTAAACGGGTGATTATCCATTTCAGAACTGGAAGTATTCATATTCCTTACTTCTTTTGTTCACTCAGTTATCAGTTACCAGTTTGATTTCAGTTTCCGCATTTACAGTTCTTTCTTTCAGTTTCTTTACATACTAGTGTAATTCAAATGTACTGACGTCCCTTTTGCCCGGGGCCTGCATCTCACGTTGCATGTAACGATTTACAGGTTGACGATTCTGCTTGCTAAGATCCACATATCAGCTACTTGGTGAGCCTTGGTCTTTCGGAGTATTATTATTATTTATAGTCTTTATTTAGTTCGGAAAGTCATGTATGCCAGAGGCCTTATCCTAGTAACAGCCAGTACTTCATTATTCTTAGAGGATTTATAGACTAGAATGATAGTCAGTCAGTACTTATCAGGCTTTTGTGTTAGCCATATCGACTACATTCGTATACTTCAGATTTATTCTGTATTTATGATTTATCAGTTAGACTTTTTAGTATCTCAACATGTTTATTAGTTATATTCTGCATTTTGTATACCACATGTTGATACAACCAGCCAATTGGTTCACCCGGTCACATGCAGTCGGGCACCATGTGTCATGTTACGTCTAGGCCATGGTTCATGGCATGGCAAAATTTGGTATCAGAGCCATGTTAAAATGTCTTAGGAAATCTATGAAGTCGTGTCTAGTGGGGTCTATTTTATGTGTGTGTATGTGCCACATATGTAAATAGTTAACCACCAAGACACTCAAATTGTTTCACTTCTTTTATTCTAGATCGTGTAGTTAGAGTAGTACTTTATGGAATTCTTCTAACTTGTGAAAATTACGTATTTCAGAAAATGCCTACGAAGAAAAGTACATCAAGCGGACTTCAGTTACTAGACAAAGTGCTACTGATAATGCTGTTTAGGAAGAGGACACTTAGACTCAGAGAGCCACCTCTGGTACCAGTACCTCTACCTACTACTAGAAGGCCTGCAGAGGTTCATACTTCAGTTCCGCCACCCAGTGCCACTGACTCAAATATTAGGGGAGCTATTGAGCTACTCATCCAACTTGTTGCAGCACAAGCTCAACGTCAGGGAGGCAAAGGCATTCGAGTTCGAGAAGCCCCAACAGAATGGTAGGAATGTGCAAAAGTATTACCTCGACTTTGTTTATTTGGCTAAGTATGCTCCACACATGGTTCCAAATATGAGGACTAGAGTTAGGCATTTTATGTGGGGTCTTGACCCCCATAAGTTTGGTGACACTAATAGTGTTTCTCAGAACAAAGAGATGAGTATTACCGAAATGATTGCATTTATACAAGGCAACGAGAGCAGAATGAAGGGGGAAGAAATTCTTCAGAAAGAGAAACACATTGAATTTAATAAAATAGCTAAGTCTGCAAGTAACTTCAATTAGGGAGGTGGAAATCATCGGTTCTTCAAGAACATGTCATCCAGATATGCTCCCTCTATAGACAGTGCCCCAACTTGAAGTCTATGTTTCATTAGAAAGGCCGAAACTTCAGAGCAACATAATCACAGTCATAGGTCAGCATGGGCCATAAGGGTTTCTAGCACCCTACTTGCAACACTTATGGTAAGAGGCTCTCAAGGGTGTGTCTTTCGAGCATGGATGGTTTCTTTGGGTGCGATCAATAGGGTCACTTTCAAAGAGATTGCCTATCAGCAAGGCAAGGTACTCGTGGTAACATATCTCTATCCACCAATTTAGTAGTCAATCACAATTCTCAAGCCCATCAGAGGCATAGAGCAGCAAATTTCGGTAATACGGGCGGGGGTCAGAACTGCATGTATACATTGGTAGGCCGTCAGGACAAAGAGGCTCGTCCAGATATTATCATATGTATTCTAACAGTATTCACATTTGATGTTTATGCCCCCATGGATCCAGGATCCACCCTATCTTATGTAACCCCATTTATTGCTAAGAAATTTGGGATAGAACTAGAAAAATTACACGAACCCTTTGAAGTATCCACTCCAATTGGAGAGTCAGTAATAGCTAGACATGTGTATAGGGGTTTCCCAATTAGAGTTTATCACCACATTACTATAGCAGATTTAGTAGAGTTAGAGATGTAGAACCAAAATAGTAAGTTTTGAAATTCCTGGTGAATCAGTTCTTGTGTGGAAGGGTAACGCAATGGAGCCTATGAGTAGGTTTATTTCCTACCTTAAAGCCCAAAAGATGATCTCTAAGGGGTATATCTATCACCTAGTTCGAGTCAAGGATGCAGACACTCAGGTCCCCCCCTTTCCAGTCGGTACCACTTGTTAATGAGTTTCTAGAAGTATTTCCCAACAATCTTCCTGGAGTCCCTGTAGATAGGGAGATTGACTTTGGAATTGAACTACTTCCCGACACTAAACCAGTACCTATTTTGCCGTGTAGAATGGCTCTGGCATAGTTGAATGAGATAAAGATTCATTTAAAATATCTCCTAGACAAGGGATTTTTAAGGACAAGTGTCTTACCTTAGGGCGCACCAGTCATGTTTGTCCTAAAGAAGGATGGCTCTTTTGTATGTGCATTGACTATTGCCAACTGAATAAGGTCACCATTAAGAACAAGTATCCTCTTCCCAGAATCAATGACTTATTCGATCAACTTCAGGGTGCCCAGTGTTATTTCAACATTAACCTCATATCAGGGTACCATCAGTTAAAGGTCAATAAAGTTGATATTCCTAAAACAACTTTCAGGACTAGATATGGCCATTTTAAATTTTTTGTGATGTCGTTTGGGTTGACAAATGCACCAGCAACTTTCATAGATCTTATGAATAGGATTTTCAAGCCTTGTATTGATTTATTTGTCATTGTATTTATTGATGATATCCTGATATATTCCCGTAGTGAGTGGGATCACGCAGAACATCTCAGGATTATGTTGTAGATACTTCAGGATTGCAAATTTTATGTGAAGTTTTCCAAGTGTGAATTTTGGGTAAAGTCAGTAGCATTGTTAGGCTATGTGATTTCAAGCGAAGATGTCCAAGTTAATTTTCAGAAAATAGACGTTGTGAAGAATTAGCCCAAACCCACTTCTGCTATAGAGATATGATGTTTCGTGGGTCTGGCCAGCTATTACATGCATTTTGTAGAAGGTTTTCCTCCATCTCAGCTCCATTGACTAGATTAACTCAGAAAAAGACAAATTTCAATGGTCAGATGCATGTGAGCGTAGTTTCGAGAAATTGAAAATGAGATCGACTTCTGCTCCAATATTAATATTGCCAGAAGGAACCGAAGGGTTCGTAGTGTATTGTGATGCGTCAGGGATTTGTCTCGAATATGTGTTAATGCAGCATGATAATGTTATAGCGTATGCATCCAGATAGCTTAAGTTTCATGAAAAGAACTATCCGACTTACGATTTAGAATTGAAAGATGTGGTTTTTGCGCTCAAGATATGGCGCCACTATTTATATGGGGTTAACATTGACATTTTTACAAATCACAAGAGCCTTCAGTATATTTTCAAGCAGCGGGAGTTGAATCTTAGACAAAGGAGATGTCTTGAGTTGATAAAGGATTATGATGTGGATATTCTCTATCATCCGGGGAAAGCAAATGTGGTAGCTGATGCACCGGGATATTCTCTATCATCTGGGGAAAGCAAATGTGGTAGCTGATGCTCTTAGTCGGTGATCTATGGGAAGCTTAGCTCATGTTGAATATAAGAGAGCCATGGCAAAGGAAATTCACTGACTAGCCAGTTTAGGAGTTTGACTTTTGGACTACGAAGATGGTGTTGTTAATATCCAGAACATGTCTGAATTCTCCTTAGTAGCCAAAATGAAGGAGAAGAAGTTTAATGATCCCTATTTGTTGCAGCTGAAAGAGGGGATTCATAAGCATAAAACTACGATTTTTGCAAAGGGGGAGATGACAGAACCTTGAGATACCGAGGCAGATTGTGTGTTCCATATATAGACGATCTCAGTGAGAGAATCATATAAGAAGCTCATAATTCTATGTATTTATTCACCTAGGTTCCACAGATGTATCATGACCTCAAAGAGATTTATTGGTGGAACGACATGAAAAATAACGTTGCAAATTTTGTGGCTAAGTGTTTGAACTATTAGTAGGTGAAAGCTGAGCACCACAGGCCCAGTGGTTTGGCTCAGAACATAGACATCCCTTTTTGGAAATGGGAGATGATTAATATAAATTTCATAATAGGTTTACCTTTCTCTTTTCGTAAGCATGATTTGATTTGGGTGATTATAGATCAACTCACTAAGTCAACACACTTTTTTCTCGTGAAAACTACTGACTCGGCAGAAGACTACACCAAGTTATATATTAAAGAGATCTTTAGATTGCATGGGACCCCAATGTCCATCATCTCAGACCGTGGTGCCCAGTTCACAATAAATGTTTAGAGATCCTTTCATAAATGATAAGGCATAAGGGTGAACCTTAGCACAACTTTTCATCCTTAGACAGATGGCCAAGCAGAGCACACTATTCAGACCCTTGAGGATATGTTAAGGGCATGTGTCCTGGATTTTAAAGGTAATTGGGATGATCACTTGCCTCTCATCGAATTCTCCTACAATAATAGTTATCACTCTAGTATTAAGATGCCACCATTCGAGGCTCTATATGGGCGCAGGTGTAGATCACCAATTGGATGGTTTGAAGTTGGTGAAGCAGAATTGTTAGGACCATATTTAGTCTACTAGGCTATGAAGAAAGTCAAGTTGATTCAGGAGCATCTGAAAATAACTCAAAGTCACCAAAAGTCCTATTCAGATGTATGTTATAAAGATTTGGAATTTTAGGTCGATGATTGGGTGTTCCTAAAAGTTTCGCCCATGAAAAGAGTTATGAGATTTAGGAAGAAAGGGAAACTTAGTTCTCACTATATTGGGCCATATAGGATCCTATGAAGGATTGGGTAGGTGTCTTATGAGTTAGACTCACCATGAGAGTTGGAGGTTGCAAACCCATGTTTTACATCTCTATGTTGAAGAAGTTCATGTGGGACTGGTCTTTGGTTGTTCTTATAGAAATCATAGGAGTTAAAGATAGCTTGTCTTCCAAGGAGATTCCAGTGGCTATTCTTGACAGTCAGGTTCGCAAGTTGATAACTAAGGAAATTGCTTCGGTGAAAGTGCTATGGAGAAATCAGAATGTTGAAGAGGCTACATGGGAAGCCAAAGAGGACATGAAGTCCAAGTATCCTCATCTCTTCAAAGAGCAAGCAGAAAATGTCGAAGGTAACTAACCTTTTCATAATGGACCCGAAAACACATTTAAAGTTGCATTTTTCGAATTTTTATTATATATTTCAACTCTCCAAGGCCCTAGCACAACTTTTCTTACCGCTACTCATCCTCCCACATCAAGGTAAGTCACTCCCATGTAATTATAACACTTATACATCAATTCTTAACAAGACTCCACGCCATAATCTTAGGGTTTTCAAGAAAACCGTTCTTAAGGTTTCAAGTTCAGAGTTTTGAGATTTTTCTCCAAAGTTGGATTCTTCCTTGAGTGTTTTGGACAGATTAAGGTATGTAAGACTTCACTTTGAATTGATAATTAGAGACTAGAAGTTTATAAGATATATGTGATGGGTATGATAGAAGAAAAGCATGAACGATTTTATGTTTAGATTGTTGACTTGCGGTTGTTGTTATCTTATGGCTGATGAGGTATGGAGTTAATAGATCTTTTAAAAATCTCACATCATAATTATTAGAAGAAGCATTATCTAACGTAACAATCATTATTTTGTCAGTTATACCATAATAATCGCAAACTTCATGAATATTTTGTGCAATAAAATTTCCAGTGTGCCTATCATCAATATATCTATATGCTAAAATACTCTTTTTCATAGACCAATTATGATCTATCTAATGACATGTGACGTTAGTACTACGGCCTATATCAGAAGTGATAGATACTTTGACAGGAAAATGATATAATGAATAACGTAAATATTGTTTATATTCATGTACAAATTTAAAAACGTCTCTCCTAACAGTTGATCTAGGAAAATCGTTAAAAGCAGGATGATACGTTTCTCTAATGTAATGAATAAAATCAGGAGAGGAAGGAATGCAAAAGGCGAACCCTACACCGCAACTAATTTTGTTATTGCTTCCCTATCTCTGTGTTTATCATATTTAGAACCTAGAATTCCCTCCATCGTCGGGTTAATTTGACCATGTACTTGATCTAAGACACTATGTGAACCTTGTCCCGACTAAGAGTGCATTGGCGCACCCGACTTTGTAGCCTCGCATTCATCCCACCTAGCTTTGTGAAAGCCTTGTACATGTCTCAATAAACCTCCCGTCCCACCCTGACTTTTTCCCATTTTAAATTTATAAACATTTTTATAATTTTTACATCTAACTACTTGATTCTCTTGGTCCCTATCAAAAAAATCTTATGCAATTGATTTTAATTTTCGTTGTGTGGGGCCTCGTCTCATACTAGAGGGAATATGAGGCATTCCAGTTTCAGTTTGAGGCTGAGACTCAGTCTGAAGGTGAGGTTGTTGAGGTGCACTAGTGGGTGTGTCATCTAGATTATCTTATAAATTAAAGTCAGGTTCAGTTGCAAAATATATATCATCATCTAATGGTATATCATTAATAAATCAATTTCATCTATATGAGTGTAATAAATCAAATCATCTTGTCTAAGAATATGATGACTAGAAGAAGTACCCCTGCCCGTGTTACTCCTACTAGAAGAAGCACCATTACCCTTACCCATAATCGTATGTCTTAATCCTTCCATTTTAATTATGCAAATAAATAATTAAAGATAATGAAATTAAGTGCGATAATTAAAATAAAGTAACAATAATAATTTAAAGAAGGAACGAATGTACCAAATGCCGACATAACGTTGACGTGTAATCGAGGTTGAAAATTGAAACTTTGCTCGATGGATGATCCTCAAGCTAGTTGTCAACTTCAGTCCCAATTTTTTTAACTTTGATACGATTATACAAATGAGCAAATAAAATAAAATATTTAGTAGGCAATGTAGACTTATAGAGAGATAGATTGAGAGATTAGAGAGATTGTAGGAAGATTTGTGAGATAAAATGAAGAGAAAATGAGGTATTTATAGTTGAGAAATTGGGTTAAAGTGTAAATATACTAACTTAGGGGTTAAAAATAAATATTAAAGGGGTATGGGGGTTTATGGGGTGGGGGGGGCCAAAAATGGCCGTTTGGACCATTGCACAACAACCAAAATTTAAATTTTGCCGTTGTTGCAATGACTAGTTTTGCAAAGGGGGAGGGGGGATCGGGATCGGGACGGGGTCGGGGCGGGACGAAGGTCCCATCCCGGTTTCGAGTCCCAACACGTTAAAAAAAATTGGGGGGATCGGGTCGGGTCGGGTCGGGTTGACCCGGCCCACTGGCCACCCTTACTTTAGACTAACCCAGAGTCTGAAAGAGTCTTCTTCAATGCTTTCATCAGAAGGTGTTTGCCTACCGAACATTTAATTTAATTAGAGTTTTGCGCTCTTTTAAGATATCTACACGTGTGCGGGTGTGAGTGACTACAAAATAAGCTTCCGAAAGGGATGGTAGTTCAATGGAAACAACTATTGCAAAAAAAAAAAAAAAATTATCTTCATTTGTTTATTTCAAACTAATAGCTTAGCACGTAGTTTTGAACAGTTCACAAATTAAAAGGGTAGTCAATGCACTTATAAATAAGATGGTTCAATAATTGAAAAAGTTTACTCTATATTGTAACATTTGGTGTGTAAAAAGACACACATCAAATCAGTGAAAACAAGACATGTATTATGCACACACACTTATGCCTCAACTTTGTTAGTTGATGTATATTTTCAGTTTATAATTTAATTATAAATGTTAAATTGATTGATTTGGTGTAAATATCGAGTTCGAATAATTTTTTACTAATATAATGAGAGACTATTTAGATTCGATAAGTACGAGTGAAGTTATAGGAAAAGTACATTAATGTTATTTGAAGTTTATAATACTAGGACTTTGATGTTTGGAATCTTCTTATAAATAAATTCAAGCAAAGTTAGTCAACTTTCTTTTGCATCCGTCCAAACAAAAAGAAAATGTAACACAAATTTCTTTAGATACGTCCAAATACAATTTAGTGTTTCAAATTGTTGTAATTTGATTGTTATTTTTTCAGTTACGTTTGTATTTGATTCTTGTAATCTGTCCTTGTTCAATGGTCAAACAAAAAGATTTCACTAGGTTTTGTTAATTCCATCCTTGGTTTCACGTCTTATAGAAGAACGACATATGTATCATTTTTTTAAATTTTGAAATGTGTCTAATCAATTTCAACTTTACAACAAATAGTTACATAATAAAAAAATTATGTTTTACTTTAATTTAAGTTAACTCATTTATACACGATCAGATATACATGGCTAGGTATACACGTAACTGAAAATAACAATCAAATTACAATAATTTGAAACACTAAATAGTGTTTGGACGTATCTAAGGCAATTTGTGTTACTTCCTTTTGGTTTGGCCGGGTGCGCAAGAAAGTTGACTAACTTTGCTTAAATTTATTTGTAAGCCAAACATCAAGACCTAGTATTATAAAATGCAAATAACATTTAATGTACTTTTCCTATAAATTCACACGTAGTTATCGAACCCAAATAGTCTTACTCATTATATTTATGTCAAATTAATGAATATATAACACATGTCTTTTACACACAAAATGTAATTAATTTTTGCATAAAATAATACATAAATTCTTTCATAACTAATGACATGAGATTAACTATCCCACTTTCTATATGAGACAACTAATCCCACTATTTTAGTGTAAAAGTTATACCCGAGATTAGCTAATGCACTAAATCAAACATGGGATAAAATTAATCCCCAATTTTATCCCTCGATTATTATCCTTATCCCATGTATCAAATGACCCAAAATGATTTATCAATCCCTTCTTTAGGGGAATCTTAGTAGCTCCATTGGTGAAAGTCTGATTCCCCACCTTGTAATCCCTTTCTCTTATCTCCTATGTAATAAAAACAAAAACAAAAAGACCCCTAAGGGTCTGTTCGGTAGGAAGGAAAATGTTTTTCATGAAAAATATTTTTCAAGAAAATAAGTGGATTTCTTACTTATTTTTTTGTGTTCATTACATAAGCAAAAAATACTATAATAAAAGTTTTTGTGTATAATCTAGACAAATACTATGAAAAGTAGGGATGGAAGGTAGGGGTGTGGTGGGGTGGGGTTGGGGACTACTGGGGTGGAGGATGAAGATGAAGTGTGTTGGACGGTGGAGAGGACACTATCAATGTGGAATGTCAGTTGTGTAACTTGTTTTCCCTAATTCCACTAGAGAAGTTCATTTTTCTAGTATTTAAGAAGCTTATTTTACTAGAGAGGGAAGTCATTTTTCTGGAGAAAATATTTTATAAAAAATTTTACTCATCCAAATATTTTCCTCCGTACGACAGAATTATCAAACTAAGAAGTATATACCGATCTGGATGCCACCGTTACAAAAGTAAATGTCAAACAATCACTTATTAATTGCTAAATCCTTTGTTTCCTCTTTCTTTTTTGGTCAACTAGATTTTAAAACTAGTAGAAACAAATTCAACAAGTTCACATAGGTATTCAAAGAACTGCTGATCGACCTTTGTACTGTTTAGGAATGAAATCCAGTAACAAGAACTCATAAAGAAACAAATATAACTGGAAATTTTTCAAGTTTTCACAGTAGTCATATTCACTGAAAAGGGAATTCGATAATTAAGTTGACTTGTTTTCTAAACACACATTAGAGGCTCAAAGATCATATGATTTTTGGGCCAACCAAAATGGATTCTACTGGAAATTCTTTATGATGTTTTTTCCTCTCTTTAGATTCTTCAGAACATAAAACCTAAAATCCAAAGGCAAAGCAGAAACATATATAGATACACAGATTAAAAGAGACATGTTTTTTATTGCTATAACATAACCATTACACTGCATAACAGATTTAGGGTCCTTAACTAGACTGAAGGATCTGGACTACAAACTGAATACACGGTTACTTCTGCTCCATTCTCAGAAAGATAACACATACAGAAAAGGACTAAATAGTTTCAGGCAAATTAAAGGGGTGGGAGAGAGTTCCCATTTTTCGCGACATATTTACGCATCCACACATGCTTCCTGTTGATAGTAAACTTAGCTTTGGTCACATCACAGAGAATAAACTGTATAATTGCAGGCGTAATAAACATGATTCGAGCAAAAAGAGCCTGTTCATGAGGCCTCACCTCCTGCATGTAAATGCACTCTATGCATTCTCCAAAAATCCCTGTAAAGTACTCCTTGATTTCCCAATCAGCAACTGGGTAGCCTTTGGAGAAAGTAACAAACATGGTCCGGTCTTCACGTGGTACATCTTGTCCGATCGTCCTCATAGTTGACATGTCACCTCCAAGTCCCAACTGAGTGAATCTTCCAGTTAAAGATGACTCACCAGGAGGTGACACCAATGACGTACTGCTTCCCGTCAAAGTTTGTTGAGAACTTCTCTTCAAGGCTTTCACTGTAATATCTTTCAATTCCGTGAGACAAACCTCAGTTGCAATCTGCCATATCCCACTGTTTGCACTGTCACGATGTTCATCGTAAAACTGGAGGGAGAGCTCTTTTTCCATCAGGCCTTGAGTTAGCCGAGTCTGACTTGCGTCAGTTGAGAGCAGGAACCCGTTCCTCAATGCATTTGAGGCAGGTTGCAGCCTCATCAGCAAGTTCATTAATCAAAAAATTAGGTAAGGAATAGATCTTTCTGACAACATCGTTGAGAGATGTTCGCTCCATCCAAATCCACAATGCCAATGTCCGCATCGATTCCATAGGATCACGCTGAAGTTCATTAACAAGGAGAGAATAAAGTGCGCGTTCAATCTTTTAGAAACGTCTGAATTCCTCCATACTGATTTGAAAAGGTGTTGCAGCCATACCAACTCACGTCGGAAGTGATCAAACCTGCCCACAAGAAACTGCCACAAATTAAATTAGAAAGAATCAAGATGACAAAAGCAGCCCTAATTTTACCAGACAGACAAGCATCCAATTGACAACAGAAGAAAGAGAACTGGCAATGTGAAATCAACTAATAAAATTCCAACATCAAGAAGACTATTGTGGTTCTAGTAAACATTCAGCTTCTCTTGTAATGTAACCAGCAACAATCCTGTGACCTTACCATGTACAGAAGCAGGCTATAAAGAAAAAGAAAATTAAACTAATGGAAAAATCCTTCATGTGGATTAGAAAGGCCTAGTCTTGGAACCTACAACTCAATCAGAAAGGGGATTTCAAGAACCTATCGAGGAATGCATATCTCCCCACAGTTTCATCTATGCAGGAGATATAATCGAAGCCAAAATCAAGTGAAGGTTAGGCTACAGAAAAGGATAAAGTGCATAAAGTGAGGAAGTACAAACCAAAAAGTAACGTCAGAGGAAAGACACTGTTCTCAAGAATTCAACTTGACTGGTAACTCGACAACCCAACCCATACCCTTTATAGGTGATTCACAAGTTAACTGGGCAATGCTCTAATGAAGTTGTTCTTATCAGTATTCCACCAAACCAAAGGGCAGTAACTACAACTTTGGAAGCATTTTCAGAAAGTAATCTTGTTTAGTAGGTTGCAGTTAATGCTTGTGAGTGCCTTTTCAGAAATGGCCAAGGATGCATTCATTAGCTTTTCTCTTTCTATCAATTGAAATCAGGTTGAGAGAATCTATGTTGCTCGGACTCTTCAAAAATGTTGCCGCACCTGTGTCGGATACTCCAAAAATTCTCTACTTTTGGAGAATCCGATACACACCTGTTGACATTTTTGAAGAGTCCGTGCGACATAGGGTCAAAGAACTTCACACACGTCCTACACAACAAATGGTTAGAAAATCAAAGATCAAGACGACCTAGGCTTGCTTACATAATCACAAAATCTGAAAAGATGTGACGCTCTCTTCTACTTACGAAATCAACTTCATCTGGTTACATCGGGAGAAATCTGTCTAATGAATACAAGGATTTAGAACAGCTTGATCCATTGCTAAATAGCATGATACCATGATTATACTCCACATTCTAGAATATCTACCCCAATGAATCAGATGTTTCAACAGATTGGTCTGATAATACAAGTTCCATTGACTCTGGCATAAATTGGGGTAGTTCTCCTATCGTCGAGTACTAAAAACCATAGTTCAAAAGAGACTACCACTAATTCTTTGGTAAAATGACTCATCACCTTTTATCACAAGCTTCCAGAATTATGCTTTATGGTTATTCATACCTGTCGAAAAACTGCATTGAACAAAAACACACGATTTATTAAAGCGCCGACACCTTGTATAGATAACGACATATTTACGTCTAGGAATTGCTTTATTTATTGCGAAAGTATTAATGCGCACAGCCGTCAAAACTATCGGTCCTTAATTTCCAAGTAATCAGCAGAAGGTACATCATTTATCCAGTGGTGGATTTCAAGGATGTCAAAGCTGCGCATTTACTGGTCTTGCGACAAATGGGGAAGGTAGTAGTTCAACGAGTATATATTATGCCTCAGAAACACGTGTTTTCTTGCATCGATGAAGTTTTCTGCTTTAGTTCTGTTTATTGCTTAGTTCCTCGGATAGAAAGTAGACCATCTTGTTCCTTTGGGCACACACCTAGCCTCACCCTCAAGTTCGCTGCCTTGATTAACAAACACCTTTGTAATTAACTCTTGTAAGATATTTTGTGATCCAAATACTAATATACGACTGAGTTCCTCTGCCATGATGCACTTACAAGTTACAATTGAGATAAGGGTAGATGCATGCTAGCCATGGAACATGCACCAAAACTTCAAAACATGTCTTAGATTATCCAATTTTCCAAAATAAGTTCTTACAAAATTTTCCTGAAACGAGTGTCTTGGTAGACACTCCACTGACATGTAATGTATTTGCTGTTCTCCCAAATTTTGGTATCTCCCATTGAACTAGTGTGCGGATTTTTAATATCAAGAATCACTATCAATTGTTTGTAGTTAATGTGGACTCCACCAACTTCTAAAATGAAAATAATCCAAGTTCCCTTGATAATAGATTGAAGACACGGAGGAGAACAACAGAAATTATTTCATTGTTCACCATCAGTCGTTCAGTCCTCTTTTTGCTCATATAGTGCGCATTTCAATACTTTAATGCTTGATTCAACTTACCCAATTTGAATCAAGCTGGCAATCCAATGGTCTACTCACCCACAGCAACACGACGCCACAATCTTGTCCGTATAAATAACCCACATTGGCCAACAACTGAATGATCAAAGAACAATAATCAGGTCTTGTCAAGATTAGTTCTAAAAAGCATGCTCAAGCTTATACCTAGTGTAAGGATGTGGATCATGTCCGCAAGCAAGAACCAAGTATTCTCTTCTTTTATTCCCATGGACACCAGGTCTCCTCCCTGCAAATGAGGGAGCAACATGGTTTAGCCACTACTCACGTGATCGAAGTCTGGCAATATAGTTTACCCACTCCGGAGTTGAATAAGAGGAGGGGAAAAAGGACAAATACAGATCTCATAAAGTTAAAGTGAAAACTGAGGAATACACCTAAAAGATAATCTACAAATTAAGCAGGCAACAAACTGAACTACAAACTGAAACATAAAATCTTTAAATTAGGCAAATAACACATTGAATTATACAACAGGATACAGAGGAAACCCAAAGGTTAAGAAGTAAGATGAAGCAATTACATTCTAAAGATGCCAAGACTTTGGTATTATGCCTTGAGAATAATTACAGAGGCAGGGTGAGAAACTGAAGCCTAGAACTGCTAAAATAAGCCAACCTCCATTAAAACCTATCTGAAGTGAGGTTCATAGAGTGACACAAAATTAACTTATCGTTAAGATATCTTCTCTATTCCTTTATGTCCATTAGGCTGGGAGTTGCAGCAGCAGCCCCTTGCAGATCCGATAAGGAGAAAGACCTACATGCACTAAGTTTCTGTTCCGGGGGTGATGATGAGGACTCATTGCTATATCTTCTTGATTGTGGAGGCAGAGGAGGAAGAGAGAAACGAGGTGACAATGCATTTGAGTTCAAAGACTCGGAACTATTAGTGCTCTCAGAGCAGCTTGAGGTTGCACCAAGAGCTAATGAGCTTCTAGAGTTTATTGGTCTCTTGTATAACCCACCGCTATTATTTCTTGGGAAGTGATTCTGGCTCTTGTCAAAGAAATTGCTATGAGCAAGCAGGTTCTTGCGTTTCCTAGTGTATGCATTATCCGAATCGACCATATCTTTAAGCGAGGAACATGATGCTGCATCTGCTAGACTAGTATAAGATTTCGATTTACCAGCATAAAAACTTGATATGCCCCTCCTGAAACATGGCAGCCGAGCACAATTAGAACACTGAGAAGAATAAGACTAACAGATTGCTCATAAAACATCAATAAGAAGCTATAAATCTGTCAAATTTGACTCCTGCATCCTTCCTTTCATTCTCCAGAAGATCCACATTCTCAGAGACATGATTAGGACTAAAATATTATAACAAAAGAAAACAAAGTTCTGCACTTCTGCTTCTATCAAGACTTCCATTCAGTAAAAAAAAGATACTTTTCAACTTCAGTAATAATGGGTAAATCGATGCACACTTTTATTTACTAATCTTTTTTCTATTTTTGAAATACTAACACATCCATTATCTTTTCTTTTCTTTTTTGAAATGCTAACACGCTTTCAAGATACCACATTGGTGGTCCCATTTTGAAAAAAATAAGTTTTATTAACATGCTCAGTATGGAATATGTTGAAGTGATGCTCCAAGCTTCAAGTAGCATCGCAGGAGAATATCAGGCTGCTTTACTTTTGGTATAGTGGTCTCGTAAACACTAGTGTTTCGCATGTTGGAGACCTTGTATCGCCTACCGTTGGGACTGTTTTTGAGGAATTAATCAGCCATTACTTGGCTGATTAACTCCTCCATTAACAGCCCATTACTTGGGCAATTGGGCGGCCTTTCAATGGCCATTAACAGCCATTACTTGGCTCGTTTTAATGCCCTCCTAAATGGCCATTAACAGCCATGTTTTGGCAGTTGGACAGCCCCTTCTCTATGCTATATATTGAGCTTCATTTGGCTCAATTCGGTGGCAGAATATAGACGAAAAACAGGCCACAAAACAGACGAAAAAGACACGAAAAATCAAGCAAACCAGTGGCTGAAAAATCAGCAAAACAGTGGCTGAAAATCAGTCAAAAACGTGACCAAACCCTCACGTATACACAAGATATACACTACGAGACACACTATATACACAGAGACAAAAGAGAAGAGTAAAGAGAAACTCTTCCTTCCTATTCCATATCTTGACAAGTCGAGTCATATTTGTTTTCTTCGACAGGCTCAACCTATTGGCTAACCTCTATCCTAACACAGCATTTTATCCATACTACGAGTACACATGCACACATGATGGAACCATGATTCCGGATAAACGAACTAAAATTCAGAACATTTCACTCATAAGCTTTTAAAAAACAATGAAAAAATAATGATTCCGACACCTCATCTTGTCCACCTGTTTAAATCCTTCACAGACAAAGGAGTAATCAGACCAGGTATTAGCCCCAACTGTCAAAGATACTACAAGAATTATGGGAAAAAACGGTGGAGGAACTTTAGGACATCCCTGGGGTAATGCGCCAGGTGCCGTATCTAATCGAGTAACTTTAGAAGCATGTGTACAAGCTAGTAATGAAGTATGTGATCTTGCTCAGGAAGGCAATGAGATTATTTGCGAGGTCTTTCAAATTTAAACTCAATTTTGGTTGGTTACCAAATTCATACATTAAAGTTAGAACTCGTTAATTTCTGTTGATAATGGTTTTTATCAACCGTATCCACTGATTTGTTCAAGTTCTTGGTAATCCGTATTCGGAAGAAAGATAGTATGAAACATCAATCACATTCAAAACAACTTCTCCAATAAGACCAAGACAAGCCCAGGGAAACATGTAACCACTCCTTAGTTCTTTATACAGAACCATCACAAAGCATGTAAAAAAGCCACACAGAGATACACACAGTACTAGTAGTCACCTATAAAGTTCTTATGGATTGTTCGTATGTGATTCAGTTAGTAAAGAATTATGATGTATGGATTGTTTCGCGATGTATTATAATAAAGCATTGTTGTGCGATGGACAACAATGCATGGAAAAATATAAGGATTATTACGACAAATTCCATACTTTAAGGTCAATTTGTCTTTACAAATTCTTATTGCTAATACATGTATTCTTCTTCCAGATTATAGCATTCCACCATATGTTAAACCAGTGTAAGTATTACAGCGATTAATTTCTAGTACTAAACCCTTGTTGCATAAGCTATGTGGAGATTATAGTAATAATAATACAAGTTTTATTCCGAAACTAAACATTGTATAATAAATATCGAATTGCATACTGAATATTAACCTTCCTTATCATCCTCAAAGCAAATGACTCCTTAATACGCCCTAATGCACAGTTAATTGTTACTACGGTTAACAAATACACATAATGAATAAACTTAGCAAGAAAAATACTAAAGTCGGAATCTTAATATCAAAATATACAAATTAAAGACACATACTTTATTGGCAAAACCTCCTCCAAAGGTTACTTTTTCCTTTTTCTAAAATTAAATAAAATTTGCGGCTCGTCTCTCTCCAAAACCCTCCATCCATGTTATATGCCCCCCTCCTTAATGTGATTGAAGCATATAATCTTTTATGATTTTGTTGCAATTTTATTACTTATAACAACAAGGCAAAGGTAAAATTGAAATTTATCTGCAGAGCCATCATAGTGAACAATCGATTTTGTCCAGAGGAAAACATGGAAAACTTTAAAATCTGATTTTTACCTTAATAATAAGGACTCTATTTCTCTTTAATATTATCTTCCAAAATTTACTTCTTAATTCCACTTTACCCCTAAAATCCCTAATATTTAAGGGATCTTAAACGGGAACAATACCCCTCCACATATTGAATGAGAATGACCACCTCCTTTATTATATTTTCCGATGAGAATTATTTATTTTTAAATAATAATAGAAATATTAAAAAATCAGAATAATCTTTTTTTGGAACGAATATTTTAGCGCTATTATTTTTCATTTAGCAAAATTTTCACTTTGCCGTTTGCAAAACCTAAGTGATATCTAATGAGGACAAATTTATGAAGGTGAGTATTCTTTAATATTAAAATATTACTCCATAGTAATGGCTTAAAGCTTTGAATAGAAAAATAGTAGGATATTTCAAGCTAAAAAGGCGTAACTTTGAGTTCAATTGTTGTAATTTTGTGCATTTTGTGGTTACTACTATTTCTTTTTTGGATTGTTGTTAAATTTCTATTAGCGGGTTTGACTATTTGAAATGGAAGCTTAAGATTAGAGGTTGGATTAAGTAGTAGAGATTTAAATTAGATGTTTTGAAGAAAGATAACTTATGGGGTTTGATAAAATGTAGCTAAAATGCGTAATTTGAGTTCAATTGTTGCAGTTTTGTGCATTTTGTGGTTATTAGCATTCTTGTTAATCTGCATTATTTGTATTTGATTCTTGTTTGAGCTAAGATTATCGTTTGTGGAATATAATTTATTTACAAATTATTCCAAGTAATTTATATATATTATTTTCAATGGAATAGGTTAATAAGATAATAATAAGAGTTATGTATTTTTATCTTTTAATTCTAGAAGGAAAGATAAAATATAATTTTAATTAAAAAATAAATAATTCTGACCGAAAAATATAATGAGGGGGTTGTCGTTTTATTTCAATATGTGGAGGGAGTATCGTTTTCCAACCCTTAAATGTTAGGGGTAAAGTGGAATTGACTCTTCATTTTAGTTATACAAGTCACGGTAGTAACCTTCTGATTTACCTAATGGTGTAAAAAAAGTTGTACACCAAGTATGCACAAAACTTAAACTCCTATATATCATATAATACTAAAAGTAGAAAGTTCCTACCTTCAAAGTTGGATTACAGTTTTGCCCCTGTTGCAAATTAATTTTAATGTAATAAAACATAAAACATCTAATATAAAAAACATTAAATAGTATAATTACATTGAGGCTAAACACAGCATTAAGTTGTTCTTACATTGAATGAAATCTTTAATATGATAATTACATGAAGGCTAATCACTACAGGAGCATTAAGTTAGAAACGAAACGCGCAGGAGCATTTAGATAGAAGGAAATACGAATGGTTTGGAGTAGTAATAAATTATAAAACTGTTAATTAAGTTCCTTACAATAATTCAATCAATTTGTTATGCCAAAGAAAATGTGTAAAGCCGTTTCATGTGGCTTCTGAAAGAATTAAGAGCATTGTCTATTACATAATCATATGGCATATTTCCATGACTTCTACCCATAACCTTTTCATATCCTTTGCCGTTCTTGAGAAGCCCTTAAATTAAAAATTGAATTACCAAAATGCCTATCAATCATTTACTCCTATGATATTTTTGTACACAAATATAAACTTACATTCTAATAAATAACAAAAAGCTACAAGTATTTTATAATGATTAGTAACCATTAATTACTATGATAATAATTTTGAGTCTGTTCAATTACCTATCATTATTATACTCATAATAACCAATATAGAAGTCAATTTACTTCAAATTAATCTTACATGTAGCCCCGTTCATTATAACAGCCCACTAGCCACACTACTATCTCCATCAATTAAGGAAATTAATGTTTTTTATTCCTCCTTATAATTTGATTCTGCTCCTCTTACCTATAATTGTTCATTTATTGCTACAATAAAGCTCTCAACATCCAGACTATAAATATATTTGCTCGTGCTTCTATAACAAATGATCATTGCATGACTTGTGAAGGAAATCAAATTCTCTGCATTTGAGAAGCTAAATTGTAAGTGAAAGGGTTCAACTTACGTATAATAGTAATGAGTTAGATAATACTGATTTTTGCTATTCATGTATGATTATTAATTTTGTTTTCCTTATCATTCTATTGAATGACATCTTCTTGAGTGTTGTTTTTAACAGGTCATGCGATCAAAATAAATTATTAAGAAATTGCAGTCAAAGTTTGCAATTGTTACCACTCTACCCTACCCCTAAATCAAGTTCGCACAAATTATACAGAGATCATTTCGGGTTGTTGAAATATTTTACACCGATAAACTTATCTTAGAAATATATGGATACATTTTTAACTAAATTATTGTTCTAATTTGTAGGTTGAACCACAGGCACTGCTCAGGTTTAGCAGATCGCGCTTTTCTGATTTTGTGATTCCCTTTCATTCTGATTCCATTTCTTTTCACTTCTTTTATTCTCTAAACTATTTAACATCAAGTAATTGACCTTCCAGAAGTGAATTGGAAAGGTGGAGTTTCTATCACTAACAATAGTGCAGGGGACTCTTGCAATGTTAGTATAAAATGATTCTCTGTGCACTGTACAAACCCGATTGGTGCGTTATGCTCAGCGAGCGCCCCCACAGTTCCAAGAAAGTCTTTGAGTAGAAATAAATCTATAAATAAGCTCTGATACAAATTGATACAATAAAAGATAGAAAAATAAAGAAACTAACTAGGAATTCAAAAAGTTAAAGAAATTAAAGGATAGATAGGTAGACACTCCGGTCATTCTGCTTGAAACCCAATGGTCTACCACGTTTTAGACGTGCTTTGGACTCATTTGCTATGACACTAGTGGATGGTCCTATAGGGACATCAATTCGAATTGGGACATTCTCTGCAGGGATGAGACGTTATCGAATAATTCTACATTCAAGAATTAAGTCATTTGAATAGATTGATTATTCAACAATTTGAGCTTGTAGTTTTTCCTTTCAGTTTATCGATTGCTCATTAAAAATATATTTCAATATTGTATATGTTATTTTACAAAGTTTATGATGATTCATATGGGACACACGTGTTCAAGAACTAGTTATATTAAAAGTATGAAGGACTTAGAAATATTAATTAAATTTTTTTATTTTCATTGAAGACTCTACAATAGACAAAATAGTCATTTCATTATTTGTGTTGCATTTTCTTTTGGTTTGGACGGGTGCGAAAGAAAGTTGACTGACTTTGCTTAAATTTATTTGAAAGCAGAGTCAAACATCAAGTCCTAGTATTATAAAATGCAAATAACATTTAATGCACCTTTCTTATAACTTCCCTCGTAGTTATCGAACCCAAATAATCTCAACTCATTATATTTACGTCAAATCAATGAATATATAATACGTGTCTTTTACACACCAAATATAATTAATCTCTACATAAAATAGTAGTGCATAGCTTTCTTCATAACTGATCCCATGAGATTAATTATCCCACCTTCTATATGGGATAGCTAATTCCACCATTTAGTGTAAAAGTTATCCCCTAGATTAGCTAATACACCAAATCAAACATGAGATAAAGTTAATCTCAAATTCTATCCCCTAATTATTATCCTTATCCATGTATCAAATGAAAGGAAAATGTTTTCAATGAAAAATGTTTTCAATTAAAAATGTTTTCTTGAAAAATACTTTTAGGAAAATAAGTAAATTATTTATTTTCTTGTGTTCAATAAGTAAGAAAAAAATAGTTTCCTAAAAGCGTTTGCATATAATCTAGATAAATACTATAAAAAAATGGAATGAAAGGTAGGGGTGTGGGGTTGGAGGCTACCGGGGTGGAGGATGAAAATGGAGTGTGTTGGAGGGTAGAGAGGACATCATCAATGTGAAATGTCACTTGTAAAGTTGTTTTCTCTCTCCACTAGGAAAGTCATTTTTCTCGATTTTAATAAACTTGTTTTACTAGAGAAAATGTATTATAAAATTTTTAACCATCATATAATTTTCTGAAAAATATATTTCTTTGTACCAAACACACTCTTTCTGTCCAAGTGTTAGTGAACAAAATTATCAAACTACCCAATAGAAGTTGTCTATGCCAATCTGCATGTGCCACCGTTACAAAAAATATGTATCACAATTACTTGTTAACTAGTGAAATATCAGCGCTTCGCGCGAGTGAGAAGGACAATCAAAATATATATATAAATAATCTACCTAATGAAGTAATTTTTGTGTAACACTTTCTTTTTTCTGTTGATGACATAAATTGATGAGTAATCACTTAAGCACCCTATCCAAGAAAATAATATATATATATATATATATATATATATATAGTACTTTATAATGGCTTTCTGCCAATTTTACTCAGATTGCATCATAAAGATTCCTAGCAGAAGTAAAGCTTTCTAGCAACTGGAAAAAACAAAAATAGCAAAGTCACCTTTATTCCTATAAAGAAGATCAAAAATATATATAACCTTTTACTAATTTTAACAACATTCATAGGCAAATAAAGGGGAAAAGGATATGCAGGGAAAAAAAGATCATACAAATAAAGACAAAACAGTTCATTTAGCAAGATAACCCCGTGCATTCTCTAACAAAGTGAAGACGTACAATTACATTTATAAATCAATTAAATTACATCTAAAATTGTCTAGAACTATAAATGTAAAATTACGTAAACGAAAATGAAGAAGTGGAAAATGAAAAATATAACCCTATAGAATGCTAAAAGATTTATATAAGTGGATAGTAAAAATATAACCCTTTAAAATAGGAGGACTACAGAGCAAAGAAAGTCATTATTGTTAAAATTACATTTTAATTTAAACTTCTAAGAAAAGGTCAGTTTTCGACGGAAGTGATCATAGAGAGGGCACTATCAGAGGAACCTTTTGTTAAGAGTCTCATATCAGAAATGGAATGGGAACATAGACTCCTTATATGGACTTGGACAATCCTCACCCTACAAGCTAGCTTTTGGGGTTGAGTTAGGCCTTCAACTCCAAAAGCTAGCTTGTAGGGTGAGGATTGTCCAAATCCATATAAGGAGTCCATGTTTCCATTCCATTTCCGATGTGAGACTCTTAACACCTTTAGCGGGTCAATAACCCTGGCATAGAGGATGTATTAACTCAAAACAGATCCAAAAACGCCTTAACGCCACCTTGGCTCAGCGGGCTAAAACAGGACCATCAGTTTGAGGTTCAGACATTCCGCCTGGGTTATCCTCTGCCCGACCCCAATACTTTCTCCCATGAATCATCAACTAATTAAAGCATTAGTACCGTGATTCTCAGTAGTTTAGTGCAACATAGCCCAACACAATGTTTTCACAAATATAAGCTTTTGATAATTTAAAATTAATTTGCAATTTCTATCCATTAGCAGATCTTATACTGCTAACTGATAATGATCTTGCTAAAGCCAACAAAATTATATATTTTGTGCCTTGATTTATGGATAACTATGTAGGAGATTATATCTGTCTTAGAAAAAGATTATAAATTAGCAAATGGGAAAATTATTCATACTGCTAAAAACCTTGTGTTGGACTATATTTCACTAAACTACTGAGAATCATGGTAATAATGCTTTAATTAGTTGATGATTCATGGGAGAAGGTATTGGATTCGGGCAGTGAGAGGATAACCCAGGCGGAATTTCTGAAGCTCAGGTTGGTGGTCCTGTTTTAGCCCATTGAGCCAATGTGGAGTTAGGGCCTTTTTGGATCTGTTCTGAGTTAAGACAGCCTTTATGCCAGGGTTATTGACTCGTTAAAGGTTCCTCTAATAGTGCTCTCTCTGTGATCACTTCCGTCGAAATTGGTATCAGAGTCATGTATTCATGTAGTAATATGTAGCATATGTTCGATTTACTTTTGCAATATCATCATAAACAAGAATATTGTTAAAAACAATAAGAAAGAGGAATATGATATACCTCAACAGTTAGATCTGCTTAATAAGTGGACTATTCCAAAAATCAAACTCATGTTAATATATCAAATGGGTACTTTTAAAAAATTAGGTTTCACACAAGTAGTTAAAACTACTGAAGAGACGATCACTATAGATAACGACCATGCTACCTTTAAATTATTAAACGACAATGATATTTCCCCTTGTAGGGAAACCCACAAATTTATGCATATTGGGTTAGTACATGTTACATTCAAGCCACTTACATTAAGAGGCTTACCTGAAAGCTTTATAGCAGCTTTAAGAGATGGCAGGAACCAGAACTGAAAAAAATCCCTTATAGGAACTTTTTAAACCAGTTTAGCATATGGTCCTATATCTTTAATGCATATCCTAACTTGCAGGTATCCTTGCAGGATGAAAACTCTTTGAATGCTTTAATATTAAGCATAAAATTGCATGAATATAATTATATGCCTGGAACTGAAGTTATATGTATTTGTTATAGGATTTATTTCAAACCATTATATATTATGAATCCTATGTGTAGAATTATATATTTTAAAAATGAGACTATTTTAATAAAAACTAATTTTGGTAAATCCAAGATTATAACCAGAAGACCTATCAAATGGGATGAAATAGATTTTTCCAAAGAGTGGATTATAGAGGGAGCTGCTCCTCCCCAAAATGATTTTAATTCAGATATTACCGAAATAGAGCAGACCCCAGATGGGACTATTAAATTTGCGATTTGCTGAACCAAATTATTTGCTGGGAAAAAATTGATGCTAATAGCTTTAGATCCAGATCTAATAGATCTGATTTTTCAAATCGCTCTTATAACTCACCAGTTGAGTATGTAGTAAGGTCTCCATCAAGAGCATCTACTTCTCAAATTAGAGAATCTAATGATAATAGAATTGATGGTATCATAATTGATAAGAAAAATATTGTTCATGGTATTTAGGCAGAAGACCCAGAAATAACTGAGTCAGCTATGAACTTTCCTATTACATGATGAATCCTTCGCATCAAATTGATTTTAGTCGGGAATCACCCGCAAGAAAAATGATAAGTGACGATTTCTTAAAACCTAGATGGAAACCGTTTAAAAATGGGGTTTTACTTATTCTAATAACGAAGAAAGAACTTCTTTGCAAGAAGAATTTTATAAAGATCTTGTTAAAGCCAAAAAAAAAATCACCGTCAAACAGGTTTAATTCAACTGGAGTTGGTACCTCCGGTTGTCCAGATCCATTCCTTGTCCTTAACATTGTTGTTAAATTTTTCCGTTCCTTGTCTTTACTTATAGCATTCTTAGTGTAGTGATTTTACTTGCCTCTATATTCCTGTTAATTTGTGCTTGCACTTTGATCCTTCCCTGTTTTAGGATAAACATTTGAGTATTCTTAATTTGGTATTCTATTTGTTTAATGTATTATACTATTCAGATCATTTTTTAGTTTTATTGGCATTGTTTCCTTTCCCTTTTGGTAGTTCTTGCTAATTTGTTCTTTAGTATTAGTTCTCGTGTGTGTTAACGTTAGCCTTTGACTAGTATTTTTTGCTTTAGTGGCTTTGGTGAATGATGGTATACTAGGGTCATGTTCTCGGTCGGCGACGGAGGCGAGGGTTGGGGGGGTAAGTGGGGTAAGGGTAATGCTAAGCTGAGAATAGGGTCTTGGATTATTGGAACTCTAACGGGAAAGGCCATAGAGCTAGTTAAGATTCTTAAGAAGAGGAAGATTAAAATAGCATGTGTCCATGAGACTAAATGGGTAGGACCTAAGGCTAAGGATGTAGACGAGTATAAACTATGATTATCGAGTAGGTCGAAGTATAGGAATGAGGTAGATATTTTGGTAGACAGCGACCTAAGGGATCAGGTGGTAGAGGTTAGGAGGGTCAATGACAGGATGATGACGATTAAGTTGGTAGTTGGAGGGTTTACTATGAACATTATTAGTGTGTATGCGTTGCAGATAGGCTTGAAAGAAGAGTAAAAGAGGGTTTTTGGGAAGATTTGGATGAAGTGGTAGGAGGTATACCAACCACTGAGAAGTTATTTGTAGACGAGGATTTCAATGGACATATGAGACACTTTCGAGGGGTTATGGTGACATGCATGGAGGTTTTGGCCTCGGGGACAAGAACGGGGGAGGCGTCTCACTTTTGGAGTTTGCTAGATCTTTTAGGATGGTAATAGCCAATTCAAGGTTCCTGAAGAAGGAGGAGCATTTGGTTACTTTCCGTAGTTCGGTTGCTAAGACTCAGATAGACTTTTTACTCCTTAGGAAGGTTGACAAAGGTCTTTGTAAAGACTGCAAGGTTATTCTGAATGAGGATCTTACAACCTGACATAAGCTTTTGGTGATGACTTTGGATATCAAGATGGAGAAGAAGAAGAGGGTTGTGGATGACAGGTTTAAAATCAAATGTGGGAGTTTGACTATGGTTAGTGCAAAGGATATGGGGGAGAGGTTGATGGCCAAGGGAGCTTGGGGGAGTTGTGGGGATACGACCGAAATGTGGGACAAGATGGCCAGTTGCATTCAGGAGGTTTCTAGAGAAGTGTTAAGGGTCTCACGGGGTAGCCGTGGTAGGCATCAAGGGGACTGGTGGTGGAGTGGTAAAGTTCAAGAGAAGGTGGAAGTGAAAAAAATGGCGTATGCGAAATTAGTAGAAAGCAAGGATGAGGTGGAGAAGTGGATGAATAGATAATTATATAAGATGGCGCGGAAAGAGGCAAAACTAGCAGTTACGGCGGTGAAAATGGGCGCTTTTGAACGTCTATATGTGGAATTAGAGGAAAAAGACAGGATAAGAAGTTGTACATACTAGCCAAGGTGAGGGAGAGGAGGGCCCCAGACTTGGATCACGTGAGGTGCATCAAGGATGAGGACGGAAGAGTGTTGGTGGAGGACGTGCATATTAGGCGGAGGTGGTAGTCTTACTTCGATAAACTCTTGAACGAAAAAGAAGATAGAGACATTGTGCTAGGAGATCTGGAGCACTCTGGTAGGTACCAGGATTTTGGGTATTGTGAAAATATTAAGGTTGAGGAGGTTCAGAGTGTTGTGCGTAGGATGCGTAGGGGACGAGCGACCGGGCCTGATGAGATCCAGTTGAATTTTAGAAAAGCACAGGCAGGGTAGGTTGGGAGTAGCTAATGGAGTTGTTTAAAGTAATTTTTAAGACGACGAGGATGCCCGAATAATAAAGGTGAAGTACAATTATTCCTTTGTACAAGAACAAAGGTGATATCCAGAGTTGCAACAACTATAGGGGTATCAAACTGCTAAGCCACACTATGAAAGTTTTGGAAAGAGTCGTGGAGATGAGGTAAGAAAAAGAGTGTCTATCTCGGAGAATCAGTTTGGATTCATGTCGAGGCGGTCGACTACAAAAACCATTCATCTTATTAGGAGGTTGGTGGAGCAGTATAGGGAGAGAAAGATAGACTTACATATGGTTTTCATCGACCTCGAGAAGGCATACGACAAAGTCCCTAGGGAGGTTCTATAGAGATGTTTGGAGGTTAGAGGTGTATATGTGGCATACACTAGGGCAATCAAGAATATGTATTATGGAGCCAAGATTAGGGTATGGACAGTAGGTGGAGACTCGGAGCACTTTCCAGTGATTATGGGGCTGCACTAAGGATCAACTCTTAGCCCATTCCTATTTTCCTTGGTGATAGATGGACTGACGCTGCAAATCCAGGGGGTTCCATGTTGTATGTTATTCGCAGACGACATAGTCCTGATTAATGAGACGCGCAGCAGAGTGAACGCTAAGCTGGAGGTTTGGAGACAGACTCTGGTGTCTAAAGGGTTAAGGCTGAGTAGGACCAAGACAGAATACTTAGAGTACAAGTTCAATGACGGGAGCGATCTTGAGACATGCGTGGAGGTGAGGCTTGGTACCCAAGTCATTCCAAAGAAAGGGAGCTTCAATAACCTCAGGTCTATTGTCCAAGGGAATGAAAAGATTGATAACGATGTCACACATCGTATTGGGTTAGGGTGGATGAAATTGAGGCTCGCATCTGGAGTATTGTGCGATAAAAAGGTGCCACCAAAATTGAAAGGCAAGTTCTATAGGGTGGTGGTTAGACCGACCAATTGTATGGGGCAGAGTGTTGGCCGGTCAAGACTTCGCATACCCAAAAGATAAAAGTTGCGGGGATGAAAATGCTAAGATGAATGTATGGGTATACAAAGAGGGATATAATTAGAAATGATGATATCAAGGACAGAGTGGGAGTGGCCTCGGTAGAGGATAAGATGTGAGAAGCTAGGTCTAGATGGTTCGGACACGTGCAACGGAGAGACATAAATGCCCCAGTGCGGAGGTGTGAAAGGTTGTCTATGGACGGGTACATGAGGGGTAGAGGTAGGCCGATGAAGTATTGAGGAGAGGTGATTAGATGGGATATGGCGCAGGTGCAACTCACTGAGGACATGACCTTAGATAGGGGGATTATGGAGGACACGTATTAGGGTAGAAGGATAGTAGGTAGTGCAGCGTAGTCCTACCTACGCTTACAAATTAGTAGTTGTAGTATTATTATTGTAGGCTCGCTTAGCCTTTCATATTGTCATATAGTCCCTTGTCGTTTGATTTATGCTTCTATGTGTATTTTATTTGTCTTATTTACTTGCATTAGCTATTGCTTCTTTTTGCTTCTTTCTTTTTTAAAATGCGTTGTCATGACTTACGCACTTTGTGTGTCTTACTTTGCTTAGGCTTGTGCTTTGTCTTGAGCTAATTACCTACGAAGGTAGAGGTAAGATCTGTGTACACTCTACCCTCCCCAGACCCCACATTGTGGGATTTAACTAGGTATGTTGTTGTTGTTGTTGTTGTTGTTGTATGTAGGAGATTATATCTCTGTCTTAGAAAAGGATTATAAATTAGCAAATGGGAAAATTGTTCATACTGTGTTACCTTCCCAACGACCCTTTGTCATTGAAAAGGATAATACCATTATACATTTTGCAGCTTTTTAAAAATTATTTGAAAATGATACTTTACAAATTACGGCTAAGCATATTAATATCATGCTAAAATAACAAAATTATGCTAATGTTTATATGAACATATTAGGTGAATAAATTGGTCAATTACATGATAGAGTAGAAATTAATTTCTCAAATTGATAGATCACATCATTCTTCTAGTTTTCATACAATTGTCGCCACTCCTAGTGTGCAGCCTCCCCCTAAAATCAAAGACTTCAAGTTAAGAGCATATTCAGAACTTGAGCAATTACTTGAAGACAAGTTTAAAGGATTAAAGATTAGTCTTTTAACGGGCGAAATAGGAAATGATTATAATTTCAACCTTTCTGGAGATGATTATAGGCAGAAGGTGTCAGATGAAATCAATAACATAGAAAAGTATGCTAGGAAACCAGTCTAAAGGATGTACAACTACCCTAGACCTACTCCTCAGGATGTTTTATTTGAGGAACAAGAGATAGTTGATAATAACAGTTATAATGGGAAAATTATCTATGAATAGAACATAGATGGTTATATGGAAAGACAAATTTATACGGTGGTAAATAAAATGCTTATGTATAGAACAATTTCCAAAGCTAATGATAATTCTGATAAGACTGTTGCAGAAATGATTATATCAGAGTTTACTGGTCAATTGAAAGGTTGGTGGGACAATTATTTAACCCAAGATCAACGTAATAGCATTATTAATGCGGTAAAAACCGAACCAGGAATAGCACCAAAAGAGAATGTTGTGTACTCCTTGGGCATTAATATTATAGAACATTTCACTAGTAGATGGACAGATGACAGTGAAAAATATTAGGACTCTGCTCCAAAATTTAAGATGTAAAACCCTTACTTCATTTAGATGGTACAAGGATGTATTTCATAGTAGGGTTATGGAGCTACAGAGTGCAATCACTCTCATTGAAAATCAAAATTTATAGACGGATTACCCACTCTGTTCACTGAAATGGTTTGGAAAACTCTAAGGAAAGGGGGGGGGGGGGGTAACATCAACTATGATGATTATACTTATGGCAAGTTAATATGGACTTGTATCCAAGAGGGATTATCCCTATGCAATGAGATCAAGCTAAATCAACAGATTAAAAAGACAAAATCTCAATGAGAGACAACAACTGGGTGAATTCTGCGGCCAGTTTGGAATGGAAATACCCAAACTGGAACGGGGAAGCTGAGCTTTCTTGGGCTGTTAAATATGCAAAAGGGAGAAGTGCAAGGGATGAGATATATAGGATGACATTTGTTGCTATTATGTATTACATATGGAGGGAAAGCAATATGAGAATATTCCAAAACAAGGAGCAGTCTATGGACATCTTAGCTAAGAAAATTATCCACGAGGTACACTTTAGAGGACAATAGAGGCCACAAATTGCAGATTGGTTGAAAGAGCTTAATTTCTACCTTCGCTAGTGCCATGGTTAGTGTTGAGTTCTCCCACATCGGTGGGATAAATGGTCCTTGCTCTCCTTATATCTTATATGGTTTGGGCAACCCTCCTCCCTTTGAGCTAACTTTTGGGGAATGAGTTAGGCCCAATATTCATTCTTTGAATGGTATCAGAGCCAGACCCGTCCCAATTCATTGTTTCTGATGTTGGGGCCCTCTTATATTGTCCACGCTCCAGATGTCCAGCCCTGGACGTGAGGCGGGGTGTTGAGTTCTCCACATCGGTGGGATAAGTGGTCCTTGGGCAACCCTCCTCCCTTTGAGCTAGTTTTTGGAGAATGAATTAGGCCCAAGATCCATTCTTTACCGTTAGGGGATAGGAGTGCCTAGATATTAAGTGCTTTGCCTCATTTGTTTAATTTTAGTTGTTGATGTTGGCTGAAGTTATGGGAGCTATGTCCATATCTCAGCTTTTCGTGTTTTGTCATGACTATCCACTTTTGGTAATAAAATTTATTATTTATCAAAAGAAAACAGTGGGATACAGCCCTCATTTACCTCTCACTGCATAAATTTAATCTTGAATAATATATGTCTCTTCCTAACAAACAACACAGAACTTAATTGGGATATGCCATAAGAATGTGTCTTTTAAAATGACATTTCTTACCTGAGGAACAGTCCATGATAAATTCCCAACTGATCAAAGAGTGTCCAGATTTGGTCCTTCTCTTTCCTTTAAATGTTGTTGCTATGTAAATAGTTAGCAAAAAAAAATTCAATTATAGCAACAATGAAAATGTGAAATGAAGAACTATAGATGGTGTACTGGATGAATTAAACCAGTGAAATGAGATAGTTATATAGTTATTAATATAAGGTAAGATTTAAAAAATCTGGATGCAATTATTATAAGTTAATTTGCTTTCCACTTCTGTTACCGCAACTATCAGTTTTTAGTAATGAAATCAAAATCAGCTTCAAATAATCAACCACAATTTAATTCGGTTATCGCTAAAGCAGAAACATTTTAGTTGGTCAGTTTTTTAACTATAATTCCAGACATATGCTAACATATTATCACATAAATACATAGATAATCAAAAGAAACTTCTTTAAATAAAAATTATCACACGTCTCTCTCCCAATAAAAAAAATAAAATTTTACGTATTCATCGATTGCATCGAAGGATCTACTCTTCATCTTGCTCATCTCGAATTTTCGTCAGCCTCGATGCCCCTATTGCTAGCTCAATTATCCCCTCAGGTAAATCTTGAAAATTAGAACCATCAACCCTACCAAATAGATAAAGTAACTCATTTTGTCAATTTCAATTTAAATCATAAGCAAGTTCAAAGGCAATCGAAATAATTGGCATGACATAAATACATTAATGACCTTCAGAAAGCTTTTTCATATAGTTTTTCTCTGTTCTAATTATATTCTTATTCGACAACTATTAAACTAACACAAAAAATAGTGAATCAGTACTCATGTACACGATAAATTAACAAATCAAAGGCGATCCATTTTTTTCTATTCAGCCAGCGTTGGTGAAAGATGACAGAAAAGAGGAAAATATCTCAAAATAATATCCTATTACAATCCTCTTAGATCTCATGTTTGATATATATCGTCTAAAAGATTGAAAGAGAGAGATAAAAAATCCGAAGCAGAAAGCTTACCTGTTAGTCATAAATATAGCATCACTAGAGGAAAGCTCGAACAAAATTTGAAATTTTAAAGCGAGATACAAAATTAAAGAAATTTCTAAAAAGAAGAAAATCAAAAGTGATGAGAGAACGAAAAGCAAAGAAATAAAAAGATCTGAAGATACGAAGAAGAAGAAGAAGAACTGAAAATAAAATGTAACGTGAAAGGTGTTGGAAATTTGCCTTTTGTGGGGAGGTGTGTCCACCCATATTTAATGACTTAAACACTAGGGTTCCGCATGTTGGAGGCTTTGTCTCTTCACACGTGCATAATAAGTGAGTAGATGACCGTAGGGCCGAGTATCGTCAAATTTCGTTAAGAAATGAAAGAGATATTGGTCCACGAAGTAAGGTGTTTGAGACATGGAAATATGGTGTGGACAAATCTACCACATCGGTGGGAAAAAATAGAATTGTTCTCTTTATAAGTCTCAAAATTGGCTAAGGGTTTGGGACTCTAAGGGGTAACCCATGTGTTTGAAGGAAGGAGGACCTAGGTGTGCTTGAGTTCGAGGCTAAGCCCACACGCCCGCCGGTCCCTGCTTTGGGCTTTATCTTTTTGGACCCCCAAATTGCTTAATATTTACAGTTTGGTCCCTGGAGTTTCTGAAAAGATGAAATTGAGAACGACGGAAGGCGGAAAGTTTCTGCTTGCCGTTTGGGTTGATTTTTGGAGCTTTAAAACTCCATTAATCTGCACTTAACTCCTCCCTAAAAGCTCATTTATGTTGCACATAAAATCAGCCATTACTTGGTTGATTAACTCCTCACTAATGGCCATTACTTGGTTATTAACAGCCATTAGTTGGCAGTTGAAGAGTCTCTCTTTATACTATATATTGAAACATTTGGCTCAATTGTTGGGACAACAAAAGAAGACAAAGACACAAACAGAAGAGAGAACGAAAACAACATAAACTCAGTCCAAAAATGTGAGCAGAAACAGTGGACAAACAAAAAACTCTTCCTTCCTTTTCCATTCTTCAGCAAGTCGTTTCGTGTTTGTTTTCTTCGTTAGAATCAACCTATTTGCTTTGTAGTGTTGATTAGTTGATGTTTTATCTTGGGAGGCTATTGTCCGTTAACGTAAAAGCATTTATACGGGGCAATCTTGTCTTAAAGACAGAGACTCATCTCTCGACTCAGCCACAGTTGTAACAATCCAGATTTAGTGTTTCTTGATTTCAGGTTATCAAGATTCAACACTCAACAAGCTTGCGGCAGTTCTGATTATTGACTATTTGTTTATCCTTTCGAACACTTATAATATTTATTTACTTCTCGTACTGTTTTACATATCCAACAAAAGGTAAGATACATATAACCCCTAAAAGAGAAAAAAGTAAAGGGCGGAGATTTTGAGCGCAATGCACGTGTAACGTGTTAAAGAGATTGACAATCGTTCACCAATGAAATAAGGCCAAGTCTATAGTATACATTACATTTTGTACAATTTTTAGTGACAGTGTTCGTACATCCTTGTTAACTTATATATAATAAAAAGAAAATAATTCCACCAGAAAAGTTGTTTTGCACAATTAGTGAAAATTAATTTTAGTGTACGTGTGTGTTGCATATGTGTACCATGTTAAATAATAAAATATATATACAAAATAAATAAATTTCTGAAAAATAGTAGCTGACGTTAAAATAAATGCTATTATTTAAATAATGAAATAATATTATTAAATTGTCATAGTAGGTAAAACTAGTTTTCACTAAAAAAATTGAAAGAGAGAGATAAGAATTTCAAAGCAGAAAGCTTACATGTTAGTCATAAATATAGTATCGCTAGAGGAAAGCTCGAACAAAATTTGAAATTTTAAAAAGAAAATCAAAGCGAGATACAAATTTAAAGAAATTTCTAAAAAGAAGAAAATCAGAAGTGACGAGAGAACGAAAAGCAAAGAAATAAAAAGATCTGAAGAGACGAAGAAGAAGAATTGAAAATAAAATGTAAAGTGAAAACAAATGTCTTAAATGTAAGATAAGTATAACCCCTAAAAGAGAAAAAAGTAAAGGAGAACATTTTGAGCGTACGTGCGTTGTTAACTTATATATAATAAAATGAAAATAATTCCACACTTGCATATCTCAAGGATTACTCGAAGTCAGAAAAAATGTTTTGTATAATTAGTGAAAATTAGTTTTAGCGTACGTGCGTTGCAGGTGTGTATCGTGTTAAATAATAAAAAATATATAAAAATATATAGATTTTTGGAAAGTAATAGCCGATATTAAAATAAATGCAAAATATTATTTAAATGATGAAATAATATTATTATATTGTCATAGTAGCTAAATGTAATATGTTTATCGTACGTGTGTTGCACGTGTACATCGCGTCAATCAATATAAAATAAAAGTAGCGAATGATGTTAAACAAAATACAATATTCTTGTTTTATTTCTACAAAGAAAAATGAAATCTAAGGCTCTTAGGGTAAATTAAATATAACTATCAGGAGTTGGAAATTAATATATACTATTAGTTAAATTGTTAACGGCTTAGAGTTAAGGTATTTAATTTTACAACCTATATTTTTCGTGCAATTTTAATGTAGACTTTGGTTGTAAAAGATGCACATCATATCAAACAATAAATATCAACTAAAAGCTCTACTATATTAGGATGCACTACAAATTAGAGGAAAATAAATTAAAAAATCCACATGTTTAAGAGGTAACAAAATAAGGCATGCCAAATGAATCTCTAGAAATGTTCTCAAAATATACTATTGTTGAATAAAAAAGAATAAATTTATTCATGGTATGAAAAATTATCACGAAACAAATCACGGGTCATGATGACATCTACACTATCCCCGATAGGCGAACCATCCCCAAAATTCTTTTAACACATATTGAACATTGTGGAGTAAATAAGAAAATCATAGAGATATAATAATACTTCATTGAAAACTTATAATTATCAATATCCTTTACAACAACCTTTCCCAAAACCTGGTCTGACTCGTACAAGGACTACTATGAGTACAATGAATAAAGAGTAAAGCTAATAACGACCTCGAATAAATAAGACAACCCAACCATGGATAAAGATCAGGGTCGCCGATAGGATGAGTGGGCCGCACTAAACCTTCACGTACTCCGAAGTTGTAACTTGAATTAATCGATGTACTTGCATCCACGTAAAAGATGCATCAAGTATAGCATGAGAACATAACGTACCCCCGTAGGCATCATAGGCCGACAACGACGAACAACATGTAACAGACATAAACATCAAGTTGACACATATTTATCCATAACTTACTCGTACTGTTTAAGCACATAAGTCACCTTCGATAACAGAATGGTTTAACACAGGTCATATCGACACGAAGGAATACATAATCCTCATAAAAATAAGTCCAAAAATCTTTATTCAACGATCTAACTGACTCTTAACCTAACCACATAGACATCATTAACTTTCGTAGCATGGACAGTCGAACACTAAAAGAACAAACCACATCACCACCCTTCATATGAGCATAATTAGGCCCATATCCCTATTGATCTTATATTTCCTCTATCTCATACACCCTATTACTAACCGTACATTAATACATTGGTACATGCAAGCTCTTATATAACCCTGTTATGTTCGAGTAATTGATTATGGTCATGAGTATTCTATTTAGGACCGATTTAACTATATTTAGCTCACACAAGACGATCGTTATACCACCAAGCACAATATTCATTTAGAGGCTAGATTTCTTGTCAATAAGGCAATTATTCATTTTTTTATTCAACCTCCACCCTCTTCAATCAAAGACCAAACACGGATGATAACACTTTTTCCAGTATACACAGACCACCAACCTTACCAATTGTACTAACTAGTTACATATAATCAAATAGGCATATCTAACCATCAAACATGAATAAGATGCATATGAAATGTTATGCAATGTCGTGAATGTGATGTAATGCACTGGTACCTCTCAATCAATCGATATACATATTTTATTGGACTTTGCCATATATAAATGACTCATGAGGGATCTGCGAAGTTCATATACCGCTCACAACCAATCGAAAATATCCCGGTCTAACTAGAGCCCAGACTCATTTGTCGAGTCATATCAATCGTCATCATCATCTCAGTATTTCCAAACCATCTCATAATAGTATCATTACCTTTGTTTCCAGTCTCAACGGATCAACAACATTCCATACCACTCCATCTCAATATCAGAATAATCATGAGTGTATGAATGCAACAGTAATAAGGCAAGTACTCATGAATATGAGATGCAATTAAGTTCAAGAGATGAATAACACACGCCTCAGAATTATCAACATCACATAATTCCATATAATCAGTCTTTCATATCAAAAGGCATATGTGATGAGTAAACACAAGAAGTATCAATCAGTGGCGACAAGCCCACATAACAACAGTCGGAATCACACTAAGGATGATTTCCTAAAACATCCCTCAAAACAGTTCAACACCGGTACCCACTCAAGTGATCATCACAACCACTATGGTGGGACCCCCAACACGCTCAATACCCCTCAATATTTATATACACTACATGCTTCTATTGAAGTTTAGAAAAATAAACCATAGTCTACCTCTTTGTCGAGCGGGTGTCACAAACTCCTATGCCAACAGTGTTCTTCCGAAGTACTATCGGACGGTCGTAGCCTAAGTGTACATATATAGGTCCTACGTCAACACATACAGTTAATATCACATAAGAATTAATTCTAAAGAAAGAAACACTACTCGGTCCTAATGACTCCGGACCCTTAAGGGAAAAATAGGAACTTTAGTCTATAAAATCATTACTCATGATCTAGATAGTAGGAATTTCGGAAGTCTTTGAAATCCATCTACAATTAAGCCCCAATTTGATAATTTATTTGACAAGGCCCATTTTTATGACAACCTAAATTTACTAAAACCAACATGTATAGTAATTAGTGATTTATACATCCAAATAACTGCCCCTCTTGGTCCATAACCTTTACATTTTGAAAGAATCATAAAAGTTTGCATCTCGATTACCCATTCATCAAAAACTCATTTTCGGATTTTAGTAAGAGTCGTAGGTATGATTCTACCCATAAACAAGATAAAAGCTAGAAAGAATGGAACAATAACCAACTAATAACATAAAAGAGAGGGTCTAGAAGTTACCCAAATATGGATTTTTGAACAACCCATAGAGATGCCCCAAAATCAGTTCCTAGCTCCCAAGAGTAAGCTTGCCAAATGTGGGTTTCAGAATGGGGAAGATTGTTTTAATAAAGGAGTCTATCTACAGCCATATCTGCTTCTATTGACCATCTTCTGCAGAAGTGATGGAAGAATGTCCGCAGGGACAGTTTCATTAAATCCCAAGTAAATGCGCAAAGGCGAAGAATTAGCCACAGGTGCAACCTCGTACCCGCGAAATGGTTCCACCGAACACTATTAGAAAAGCTTGAATTATATGAGGAGCGATATGACCCATCCTCCCATACTCTCATATTTGCAAACCCGCCTCCGCAGAAATTGCCCCGCATGTGCGTTAAAATACTCGCAGGGGCGATTTTACCCAGGTCAAAAATATCAATCCCCAATGATCTCGATACAAACTCTAAATATTACCACGAATAATATACTGACCGAATTCACTGGCATCCCTGAATTTCTGACATGACATTATTACGATGCGCATTAATCATTGATCATCCCCCGATTTATCTCATAAGCACATAAAGAAAAGCTATTGACTCAATCATACCCAATAGCCTCAGAAAGTGAAACAAGACTTGATTATGTCGTACCTCAATGTCCCATACTTAATGATTTTCCTACGGAAACCCAAACCGAAAGTTAATTTCCTCAGTTTCAAACTTAGAAAGCGTCTATCCTTATGATTATTTCTCCAAATCTATGACAAATTCATTTTGTTGTGGGTAAAAGTCCTGATTATGATAGAGCACGTGTTTTCAAGCTTATATATAATTTAGTAAAAAACCCCAATTTGGAGAAAAACCCAAGAATTTAATGTGATGACCCAAAATCATATTTGTTTCGTGAGGGCACCTACCCTGAACCTGTAGGCAAACCCCATCCATAATAGATAAATTAAATGATAAACAATGCGAAAAAATAAAGGATAATTCAAAATACTGACAAGTCTCGAGTACTTAATACAAAAGCCTTAGAAACATTCCCCAAAATCTGGTTGTCATGAGTACAGATCTTACTCATTGGAATACAAGTCGGAAGCTTAAGTACAAATCACTGTCTGAAATACAGGACGGAAGGTAATAGTAAACTGAAGGAGTTTTAGTGCTGGGATAGTGTGTGCAGCTCACCCTGGACACCGAAAAAAGCTCTCCAATGCACCGCATATAAGATCCGCTCACGTCCGGATCAATACCTGCACATAGAGTGTAGCAAATGCAGAGTGAGTACGGGTAGCACATGTACCCAACATCATCGTTGACCGACCCTAACTATAGCATTTGTGAGGGTTGGTACTCCCAATGCTTCTCTTCTTGCTTAGTTAGTTAAAATGTACAACTTATAAGTATTACAACAATTTAACTAAAGATTTCACAACCAACCGAGTCATAAAAATACATTACTTTTCGAGGATCATGCTAAAGTTTCCAACTATACCTCAATTAAGATAAGTTTAGCAATAAGGTTCCAACCCATACCCAAACCGGGAATCTAAACCCACCAAGATTTCACTTTTTCATCAAATTAAACAAGTTTACTCTAAGGATCCAACCTTTTCATCAACTAAGACACATACGTTTATTAAGATTCAACTTTTACACTATTTAAGGCAATATAATAACAAAGATTCAGTCTTTCTACCTTTTAGAACAAGTATCGTCATAAAGGTTCTATCTTTCCATCATTTACATTAAGAAAACCCACAAGGATTCTATCTTTACACTCGTTGCACTACAAAAGTCGTAAAGATCCTATCCTTATTTCACTTTCAAACAAGTAAACCATACAGTCTCATATTCCTGTCTAACATCAAGGATGAGTTACAAAGTTCCAGTATTTCTTTTCTGAAGAGTCACATGATCATAAAGTCTACAACTTTACAACACTGAGTACACATAGCATAAATAACATATCAAGAAGTATGAATGAAATGCAATACAGATGATATGTGTGCATTGCAATGAACATATGTACACGCTCTTACAGTAGGTCTCACGTGACCCATGGGGGATTCATGAGGTCTATATACCCATCCGGAATTTCCCATTGAATCCCAACTTTGTGGCTGTAGTATCATCATCAATCAACATTCGGAATTTCTCATCGGATCCCAGCTCTGTGGTTGTAGTATCATCATCAATCATCACTCTCTTACCATGTACCATATCTAGTAACTGGCTTTCAAGCCCCTTTATCAGTATCTCAATAGTTCAATGCCTAATAGTATGAATGAATAATGTGGATATGCGTATACCATGAAAAAGCATAAATCAATACAATAAGTATTTCCAAAATTTCTTTCAAAATTTAGATGAGATGTGGAATGATGAATGCATGATACGTCATAATCACATAATTGATCAATATGGCTCTCATGACCCACTTAAACAAGAAACATACCAACCTAAGTGGATTTCTGCACCACGCTCATGGCCCAAAGGATAAACACACAATCTCCGTCATGTACAACATACTAAATCATTTTAATTACCCTTTTAAGTACACTGGTACCCGTACAAGTGCTCGTCACCTCATTAGTACGCCACTCATAATTCCCGTTACATCCCTTAATTACTTAACCAACACATAAACACTATATTAAGGTCTAGTAAGTCTCAACTTGCCTTATTATGAAGTCACATAGCTCACGAACAACTCCAAGCTCGATCCGCGCAAAGATTTAACCCTCCTAGAAGCTCCATCATGTCCAAACTCACCGAATGAGTTCAATCTAGTCAGAATAACAGTCTATGGAGTTAGACGAGTCCAACGATACCCATAGTACTATACTTTATTCTAGAACCCAAAAGTCACCCAAAAATAGGATTCCTATCCTCAAATGGCAAAATAGGAAATTTAGTCTAAAATTAGTTTACCCAACCTCTAGGGAGTCTATATACCAAGAATCATCCAAATCTAATATCAATTTTATGATTTATTAGAGAAAACTCCAGTTTCTAAATCATAGATTCTACCATGAAATTCTTTACTAATCAATGTAATAATCGTAAAATGAAGATTAGAAGCTTACCCAATAGATGAATCTTGCAAAACTCCCCCAAAATCTCCTGAAACCGAGCTCCCATGCTCCAAATATATGAATAAGAAACCAACACTTGAAATAGGAATTAAATATCTGATCTAAAATAGCGATTCCGCTTCGGCGGAATCAACCTCGCTAAGGTGGAACCGCTTCAGCGAAAGCTAGGGCCGCCGATGCGAGACAAATTAATATTTGGGGTAAACGTTGGGGTAAGAAGGACTCTATAGAGGAAACATTGCCTTTATGAGTAAACCTCCACATAAGCAGAAACCCCAAAAACCACAAGGCTCACATCTGCGTGCCAACCTCCGCTAAGGTGAACCCGTAGAATTGGCCAGGTTTCTGGTGCGCACACCAGAAACTAGCAACTCAAGAACTTAGCCAATGCTCCACCAAACACCCGAAATGCTTTTGGAACCCCTCGGATACAAACCAAATATGCTACCCCAAGGTAAACGGGGCCACAAACCTGTTCGCGCACTCAAATTTCTCATACAACCGAGCTAAGACATACCTTCCTACGAAATCACCCAAAACATCCAATTTCTACAACTTTACAAATAAAACCATAAAATACATCCAACCCCGTAGATGAACCACTATCATCCAAACAGAATAACATAAATACTAATGCGGAGAAGTAAGAAACAACATAAGTATTGTAAAGCCTTAGTAATTAATACATAAACCTTGAAAGAAAACCCCAAAATTCGGTAGTCACAAGTACAGAGCTATTAACTGGAATACAAGTCTGGGAATGAAAATACAAAACATTGTCTGAAAGTAAATGACAGAAAGATAAATGATAAGAGAGGATTCCAAGTGCTGAGATGGAATCTGCGGCTCACTTTGCACTCAAGAAGAATCTCCAAGTCTGCGTCAAGATACTCCGCTATCATCCACCTCAATACCTACACATAGAGTGCAGCAAATGTAGAGTGAGTACGGGAAGTACATGTACCGAGCAGCATCATCGACCGACCCTAACTCTAACGATGGTGAGGGTTGGTACTCTCCGATACTTAACTAGTTAGTTAGCCAAGTATAAAAGGGTTCAGTTATCCAACATATTAGTAGCTCCTATAATTCAATCAATTACAAGTATCATCAAACACACGAGTCTTACCAAAATATACCAAGTATAACTAGAGTTATGTTACCAAAATTAGCCTAAACCTATCAGGGCGTCTAGTCCCATCAAGTCTCACAACTCGATCTCACAACTAGTATAAGTCTCAAGTATCAGTATATCTTATATCAAGAGGCATGAGATCATAAGGTCTACCGGTAATCATCACCGAGTACACACAACATCAAATATATATCAAGAATATAAATGAATGCAATACAAATGATATGTATGTATGCAATGGCTATATGTACCTGGTATACACACGCTCCTGCAGTAGGTGTTACGTGACCCACAGGGGACTCATGAGATCCATATACCCATCTGGAATATTTTATTGGATACCAGCTCTGTGGCTGTAGTGTCATCATCAATCATCACTCTCGTACCATATACCACATCCAATAACCGGATTTCAAGCCTATTTCATCAGTATCTTAACATGTCAAATGCCAATAATAATATGTATGAATGCTATGGATATGTGTACACAATACAACAGCATAATCAATACAATCAATATTATTAAATATGTAGAGTGATGAATGCATGACAAGTCAAATCAAGATAGGCTATCAAACATGGCTACGAGCCTAAATAATCAGCAATCATACCAACCCAAGTGGATTTATGTATCACGCTCATGGCTGAAGGCTAAACACATAATCTACATCATGTACAACATACTAGTTCATTTAATTACCTTTTAAGTTCACCGGTACCCGTACAACTGCTCGTCACCTCACTAGTACGGGACCCCCAACTCCCTATTACTCCCCTTAATTAGCATACCAATATATAAATGCTACATTAGAGTCTAGTAAGTCTCAATTGCCTATTTTTGGAGCCGAAGAATCATGCAACCGCTTTTCCCTTCATCTGAGCATCCTCACGAGCCCACTCTATTCAAGTACGTTAACTAGATGAGATTACGGGTCTAACAATACCCATATTGATTTATAAGACTAGAATCCCTGAGTTAAACTAAAAAGGAACCCCAGGCCCACAATAGCAAAATCCAAACTTTGTTACCCAAATAGTATGATAACATACTAAATAATCAACTCGGCCGGTGCCATCTAATATGGAGTAGTAGAAATAAGCTGAGTGCCCAACTCTAGATTAATACAGAATTTGATTCACGATCTGGAGAAACACCATGAAGGTATGTAGAAAACACATTTGGATACTCCCGAACTACCGGAATTGACTCTGATGGAGGAGTCTCCACACTCTTATCACAAACATAAGTTAAATAAGAGAGACGCCTATTACATTTCGCTTTTTTATACGGGTGAGCGCAGAAAGAGCTACTAAGAATTTGGATGGTGCTTTAAATTGGATAATGTGTTTTAGAGTCGCCACCTAATTTATAGGTAAATTAGGAAAACTAGTGTGAAAGTATTTATTCAAATTCTTTTAAAAAATCCTATCTAAACTAGAGTCATGGTAAGGGTTCTGGTGATCCCCCTGGGAAGGTGTTAGCACCCCGGTATTAAGGATCCATAGAATACGGTGGACCTACGGGTTCTATAACATGCTTTAAAATGATCAAAATTTCTTTAGTGTTTAAAATCTGCAAAGTAACTTATCATTTCATTCATTCAAAACTCAAGGTTTTATATTTAAAAAAAGAGTTAAAAATTTCTACCAAAAATAGTACGCACGAGATGGTTTAGTCAATTTTGCTTTCGGGCTAAGAACACAAATGCGAATTTGAGTAGAACCCCACAATTACTCCAACTACATTGACTATTTTTACACTTCCATCTTTTTGTTTTCAATAATATTTTCAAAGTTTCAAAAATAGTATAGTTTCATTTAAAATAACGAATTTGGTTTTGAGAGAGAAGTAATACAAAAGCTGTTTTGTTGAGCTCAAGGTTCCAATTTGATCCTCGAAGAGATAAGCTTGGAGTTTCGAAGATGTTAAGACATCCGATGATAATATGCTTAAAATGGCATGGGATATGGAGCGGGATTGAAGATTGGACTTGAAGTTTTTACGAAGAAGACATTTTATTCGGTCTTTTGTGTTGGTCTTGGCCGAAACCTTGCATTTATTTTATTGTCTTTAAAATTCTAGGTTAGTTACTAGTTGCCTTAGGAAATAATAAAACCATGTAATAATCATTTGCTTGCTTTAGGACACAATCAATAAGATGAGAATGCCAAGGAAGGTGACATGGCCGAAAGTACCAAGATGCCATGGACAAGAGGTGACTTGACCGACAAAGTGGCAAGGATAAGAAACTTCCAAGTAGACCATTCAAGAACAAGTCAAGCTCGGCCTAATGAAGATGAAGAGGTGGCCGAGAACCACTCCTTGGTGTAAGAAATGAAAACTTCCAAACTAGTTCCAAGAAGATGAAGTCTTGAGAAGCCAAATCCATCCACTCTTCTACTTTGATACCACAAAGAGGTGTGAAGGAGTTTGAGTTCAACTGTCTCCAAGAAAAGCCAAACCCTTTTCCATTATCTTCACCATGGCCGAGAACCAATTTGGTCCCCAAGCCAAGTCACACCTGTCCCCACTTGTTCATACTCGACCGAGAGGTTGAGTCTTGTGTCTTTTGGGTTATCTTCTAGAAAGGTCCTTATGCTACTATAAATAGGACCCTTAGGACTATGTAATAGACATGTTGAATATTGAGTGAAATATAAAATTGTGTGTTTTCAACTTATGTGTTGATTACATCCATCGGTCCTTGTGTAGGCCACGGTTCTTGTGTGAACCACCCTCCCTTGGGTGAAAGTCTTAGTTAGGACTTGTGTGACCTAATCAAAACCCAAGCTTAAGGAACCCCCTTGGTTGCAAGCGAACATTGGAACTTGTGTGATCCAACCTAGCCTAAGCCTTGGGTCTATCTCTAAGGTTTTCTGACCACTCTTACTTAGCTTGTTCATGGGCTTGTACTTAGCAACCCCGGACTAGACCCAGTTGAATTGATCACCTTCATCTTGGTGTCGACCCAGGTAGTAAAACCCCCGTGTCCATGTCCTAGAAATATCATCCGCACCCCACTAAAACCACAACAATGAAACACTTAGCCAAAATCGAACCAACCAATACTTGGTGTGTACTCAGACTTGCACCTCGCATTATGTGTTCATCCCTCGCCTAAATCACTCCAATCCTTTCACCACCACATCCCAAAAACACGTCCCTAACATCTATTATAAAGGTTACTGCCAAAAAACTGCACGTATTCACCCATCCACATCCGACAACCACAAACAGTCCGATAAAGCCAACCTTAACGAGACCACACTATTTCGGTTCATTTCTGCGGCCTTGCCACCATCAAAACACCAAGTCCTGAACATCACCCTGACCCTCAACCCACCCGTGACAACTCCATAAAATGCCTAAGTCCGTTTCTAAGCACAACTACCCGAAATAACCACCAAACACCACCATATTCGGTCAAACCGAGAACCCCATATTTGGTGTCCAATTTCGGGTCGATCCGAATATCACCAACACCCAACCCACTTACCAAACATCACATGTGAACCAGGACACACTTATGCTGGAGCACTCAAAAGTCACTGGGTCGTGCTATGGGCTATGGGTTAGAAGGCAAAGCACTTAACAATCCACATGTTAGTTTAGAAATCCCTATTATTTTCTAGATATACATGTAATCTAGGTATTTTAGGCTTGTTCATATCATGGGGAATATAGAACACACAATCAGATATAGACCAAGCAGCCAACATAGCTTTTAGCAAACATAACATTTCAACTAATATAACAACTTAGCATGTCTTAGTTAGAATCTGATTATCCTTAGCACTACATGTCATGATGTTTTCAACTCTTAGATTTCTTATTCAAAGAAGGCATTAAACTAGGTGAAGAGAGTTCAAGTTAACACATTTCAGGCCTAACTCACAACAACAGACAAGAAATGACATTTAATTTGGTCCTCTTAACTCAGTCATGTATTATTCTGAGCTTTTTAAGGAACCTAAGCTTTACTATCTTAGATCAAAATTCCAACAGGCCATGTAATTATTCCAAGATCATAGAATATGAGTCTAATATAATCATGGATAATATCAAGGTAGTCTCACATACATTTTCATATAGATGTATACATGAATATGACAAGGACAACTTTCATATTTATACAAATGTTCAGCTCCTTTGAACTGTCAACTTGATCCTAGGGTAGCATATAAGGTTCATATAGATTCAACATGCCATCACATGCCTCAGGACTACAGAGAAAACAATGCAGTTTACATAGACTATTATGACTAATACATTTGACTGATATATTCTTATAAACCAAATCTTAAGCCCAAATTAGCAAAGAGACACATGTTAGCTACCAAAAGAATCAAACAAACATTGAGAAAGGTACTACCTTCATATATCCTTAAACTAGCCTAACATATGCATGCTTGATGTGGGTTAAAACAGATTCATTATCATACGATAGTCATTATAACATGGACAAATGGATTAAGCTAGCTATTGAAGTATCTAAGTTCATTATTAGGCTCATATTAAGTTCAGGAGACACCAAAACATAATGAGACTCTAAATCACACAAACATGCCCCTTGATATTCTCAAATAAACTCTAAAGCCTAGAACAACCTAAACACATTCAATACCACTTTATAAGTTAACATATCAGATATTACTTCAACTTAAACAAATCCACCTATGGTTTAACAAGCCCCAAATTGACACGACCAACATACATACCAACTGAAATAGATCACACAGTCATATATTAGGCTTATCAACTAAAACCAGTTTTAAGCTAATGTCATTTGAACACCATTTAGCTTGATCAATCTATATTTGACTAAACCAAACCTATATTAGCATGTTTATCAATTTTAAATCACCTAAAGTCCATACATTGACTAAATAACTTTCTAAACTAACATGTTTAGATTTTACATTAGTTGCAAATACCATTTTAATTTATAATAGCACACTATTAGTTATTCAAGAACAATCATATTAGACTTAAATCAGTTTAGGATGAACCCCAATAGCATAAACCATCAAACAAATATCATAATCATTAACATAATAAACATAAAAAGTAATTAATCTTAACTAAAACATGCTTAGTAAACACATAGGACACACAAACTGTTTACATAATGCAATGTAAAATCAAAATTACAAAAGGGAATGAGGTTACCTTGTGTGGAGGTAGCTGAAAGGTCGAAGGGGAGCTCGTTCTTCACTCTGGGGACCTCGAACTAGCAAATCACACAAAAAGAAGGGGTTTTTAGTTTGTGAAAGACTAATTAGGCTAAGTCTGGGTTCCATCAAAGGGTTGCATCCCAACTTAAGTAATAATTAGTCAAATTTAACTGATTCAACTCTTAACAAATACAAAAGTCAATGTCCTTTCCTTTTATCAAATCCTTTTCATAGCTCTACCATGGCCATTGTCTTCTTATATGACCAATTGATCCTCCCATGTCTAAGCTTGTCTTCCAGATACCAACATATGTATTCTTCCATTATTGAATTATTTACTAGTCATTGATACACCCTCATCACAAGACCATCAAAATAAATCTGAATGACATTTAAGTATTCCCACATTAATCACACCTCGAGTAAAACATCCTTGATATGTCAAACTTTCTCAAGTGCAATCCTCAAGGTCATAACATTTATTGCTTAGCTACTTTGTTAACCACATAAATTTAATTCTCCAACTCCTTCCCAAACCTATTATACCATTTATGCACCTCTTCGACCTTTGAGTAACTAACTAATGAAGATATTGAGATCAAACAATCCTCCATACCATCGCTCTAATTTCCAAAGGATATCACTGAACCAAAAGTCTGAATCACAACCCACTCAATCGAGTCTTCAAATAATAGATCCAATCTAAACTCAATCTTGCATCCTTATCACGGTGACACATCTCATACTATACCACGTGATTTCACATACAGCCGTTCGTGGGTAAATTCGAGAACGTGTCCTCACCGTTGGTAAGAGATTAAAACAAATAAGTTTAGGCCTTAGACTGAATCACATACACACGATAAGGATAAAATAATAGAGGTTTTCTCAATGTCCTATAGCCTCTCGAAGATAGGTACGGAGCTCTTCGTACCAATCTGCAAGACTCTACTAGACATCGCTCGTGTACTCATGAAACCAATGAACCTAGTGCTCTGATACCAATTTGTCATGATCCAAAATCTCATTATGTCGTGAGGGCACCTATCCTAGCCCGTAGGTGAGCCATCACCATTCAACATAGTGAATACAAAACTAAATGCGAAAATTAAGGGAAATGAAAGAGAATAAATTAACAAATCTTATAATTTAATACATAATCTAAAAGAAATCTCCAAAAACCTGGTTGTCATGAATAAAAGCTACTAATAGAAGGACAAGTATGGAACTTTAAATACAATCACTTCCTGAAATATAGGAGAGAATAGTGAAATACAAAGATGGAGAATTTCAATGCCGGGATGGAATCTACGGCTCACTCTAGACCTCCAAGATGAATCTCCAAGCTCTGGGTCAAGCTCCTACGCTGGTGTTTGGTATAGTACCTACACAAAGAGTGCAACAAGTATAGAGTAAGTATGGGAAGTACATGTATCCAGCAGCATCATCGACCGACCCTAAATATAGCGGTGGCGAGGGTTGGTGCTCCCAATACTTCTCTTCTTGCTTGCTTAGTCAAATCATACAGTTTCTAGGTAATTCAAGTGTTTAAGTAAAGATTCTACAACCACACCGAGTCATAAATTCCATTGCTCTTCACGGAACTTAATAAAGTTTCTAGTTTTACTTCAATTAGGATAGATTTAGCCATAAGGTTCCAACCTACACCCAAGAGGGCATCTAAATCCTCACGATTACCTCATTTCATTAATTAGAATAAGCTTTACTTATAAGAGTTCCAACCCTTCACGAATTGAGGCATAAATATTATTAAGTTTCAATCTTTTATCCAAACAAACAAGTTTACCATTAAAGGTTCAATCTTTTAGTTTTTATACTAAGGAATACGTAGATATCCCATCTCTATATCATTTCTAGCAATCCAAATCATAAATATCCATATTTATATCATCACCATACTATCTCATATTTTCTTTTTACATCTAGTATAAGTTATAAGGTACCATTATTAATCTCTGTAAAAGTCATATGATCATAAAGTCTACCAGAAATCAACAATGAGTACATACATCATCAAACATATATCAGGAATATGAATGAATGCAATGCAGATGATATGTATGTATGAAATGGTCATATGTACCTAGTATACACACATTGTTGCAGTAGTTGTCACATGACTCATGAGGTCTATATACCCATCGGATCCCAGCTTTGTGGCTATAGTATCGTCATATATCATCACCCTCGTATCATGTACCATATCCAATGACCGGCTTCATAAGCCTCTCTCAATAATATCTCAACAGTTCAATGTCAACTATAATACATATGAATGATATGGATATGTGTACACCATGCAATCAACATAATCAATACAATCAGTATTTATCAGTTTCTTTTCAAGTATTTAGATGCGATGTAGAGTGATGAATGCATGACAAGTTCAATCAAGATATAATAATCAAGTATGGCTACGAGCCTAAATAATCAGCAAACATACCAACCTGAGCAGATTTATACACCGTGCCCATTGTCCGAAATCTAAACACATGAACTCCTTTAGATTTATCAAACTAGTTCATCAATTATCCAATTAAGTACACCGGTGCCTGTATTAGTTGATGTAAGAAAGCCCGTTGTAACATCCCGTACTTTTGGGCAATAGTTTGAACAGCTAGACGAATGCAAGTAGACCTGGGTCCTGGGGAAATTTTGTTATAATTAGGTATGCAAATAAATAAGCTTAGTATATAAAAGGATGCGGTCCTGAAATAATTTAGGACTTAATAAGTGTAATGACGGAGATTAATAATAATAGTTGTATGTTCCAAAAGAGGTTATGGACTAGTGTTATATCGCACGACTATGACATTGAGTATATGAAGGTTTTATAAGTCATTAAGATTTAAGTGAATTGGTATCAAGAAATTAGTTATTGTGTGTAATCGATTAAGTGTTGGAACATAGTATTAATTAAGAATTATGGATAAGCAAATTAATGGGGATATCATCACGTGACAACAAGTATAATTCTTGAGCAAGACTAGCTATGACTAGTTAATTTATGTAGCTAGGTGACATTATGCTAGGATTATAATTAAAATAGCAATATATAGGTGTCAAAAGGGTGGGAGTTCCACCGAATATAGGCATGACTAAGTGGGTAGGGCACATAGTATTTAAATCTTTGTTACTTTATGTGAGAGGTAATATTTGTCATATACTTATCTTTACAAATAGGAAGCAATTAATAAGAAGTGGCTGTAAATTGTTTACTTCCTTCATACGTATGATTCTCCCTTTCCTTTTTAAAAATCGTGAAAGTGTTGTAGCAACATAATGGAAGGTCTCGTGGTTACAATTCTCTCAACATCGTTATAAGCGATTAAGGTATGTTAAGGCAAATTCTTCTTTCTTTTGGCATGTTCCGTGTAACGAAACGTAAACGTAATATTGTGTCATAAATGATTCTACTCTTATTAGTTAAGGATGTTCATGTTATTCATTCCTATTGTCAAAGCATGTCTAAATATGTTCCTAAATCCCTATTGAGGTATATGGGAAAGATGTTAAGATTCACAATATTAATCGGAGATGAAGTGGTATTATGTCACTCCGATAAACTCAGAATGTTTTATTATCATTCATGCATTATAATCATGTATTACCCTTGACCCACATAAGCTATATACACTACTATATGGTATGCATTATATATATGTAGGGGGTGGGAAAAAGGATACGGCGTTATATACGCACACCACCTGATCAGCTGGTATATGATGATGATTATGCCCATAGAGGTGAAATGATATGATGGGAGACGGCGTTATATATGCAAATATATATGTATGACCGCATTGTGCATGGCATTTAGGCATATTATGGCCCTCAAAGCCATTCTACACAGACATGATACTTATGCATATTATGGCCCTCAGAGGCATTCTCTACTTGTTGGTTGTTTCTTGTCTCATGTTACTTTCATATCTCTATTATGCTATTTTTCATGCTTGACATACTCGGTACATCAGTCGTACTGACGTCCTTTTTGTCTGGGGACGCTGTGTTTAATGCCCGCAGGCTCACGTAGGCAAGGCGACGATCCGCATTAGTAGGTTGCTGACTCAATGGATATTGGAGCACTCCCATTGTTTCGGAGTGTCGGTCTAATCTCAGTACGGTATTTTTGCATGTACATATGGGTATGGCGGGGCCCTGTTCCGACCTTATGATATTGTGTACTCTTTAGAGGATTGTAGACAGTGTCTTGTGTATAGCGGTCAGGTATGGCCTTGTCGGCCTTAGTATGTATATATGCATGGATTGAGTCCTTCTGTTTGTAAGGTTTTACGTAGCTTCTTTCCAGTTTATCATCTCTATGTGTCAACAAGGTTCTTTGTGATGGCCCTTGGGGCCCATACTTAATTATGGTTAGATGTTAACCGTATGATTAGTGGCACTCGGTGGGTGAGGTTCGGGTGCGCGTCATGACCCTCCAGTTTGGGTCATGACAAACTTGGTATCAGAGCAGGTCTGTCCTAGGGTGTTTACAAGCCGTGTCTAGGTTAGTCTTATTTATGAGTGTGTTGTGCACCACACTTATAGACAGGAGGCTACAAGGCATTTAGGATGATGGCTACCTTCCTTCTTGATATAGAATCGTTCTATAGAACTAAGTTATAAGCATTCCACTTTTAATTTGTCTCGTGTTTGTGATTCCAGCAATGCCTACAACAAAGAGAAAGTTCAAAAGTATGAGGCGTTGGAGACGGCTGCATGCGAAGGTACTAGTCGAGCGCCACCCGCTATTGAGGGCCAGAGTGATTGCCGCGGTGTGACTCATTTTTATGATTCCCCAGTCCACCACCTACAAAAAAGCGTAGTGGGGCTGCAGTACCCCCAGTTCCTCTATCTGATACTCCAGATGTGGATCTTGATATGCGAAGTGTTGAACAGTTATGACTCGATTAGTGGCTGCTCAGGCCCACCCGGTCCTTTTGAGAGAGCTGCTAGCGTGAGAGCTCGGGATTTTATCAACCCAGACCCTCCGGTATTCACGGGATCGGACCTGAACGCGGACCCGCAGAATTTTCTGGATCAGATATAGCATACCTTGCGGGTAATGGATCCTACCGATACCGAGTCGGTAAAGTTTGCTTCTTATAGGCTGTGGGATGTCACAGTGACCTGGTATGAGACATTGGAGCATTCTAGGGGACCTCGTCCTCCACCAACAAGATAGAGAGAGATTTCAGAGGCCTTCTTAAAGAATTTTTGTCGGTCGAGCTTCGATGGGCCAGGCAGGATAGATTTCTACGTCTAGAGTAGGGCAATATCGAGTGTTCGAGAATATAGTTTGCAGTTTAATTCATTGGACATATATGCTCCTACGATTATAGTTGAGATGAGTGACCGGGTGCATAGGCTTCTTACTAGCTTGGGGTCGCACTTGGTCAATGAGTGTACTATGGCTTCTCTGAATCCAAATATGGATATTGCTCATATTCAGGCTTATGCACAGAATCTGGAGGATCGCAATAGACAACAGCGGGTAGATCGAGAGTGTGATAGAGGCCAGCATAAGAGGGCTCAATCCGTAGGTGACCTAGGGGAGTTCAGAGGTGGGGCCAAACCACAACTTTATAGACACCCATCCTACCCAGTAGCTAGTGCATCATTACCATTTTTAAGGTCGAGGGTTGATCAGTTTGTTTAATCGGGACCAGGTTAGAATTCACGAGCGTTAGGGTCTTATTATAGAGGGAATTCTATTCAGATGAGACCGTCGTTGGCTCGATACAAGCAGTGTGGTAAGGTCCATTCAGGGTCATGCCGACAAAGATCAGATATGTGTTATTCTTATAGTGATCCTGGTCATATTATGCGAGAATGTCCGACAAGGGTGAAGGTGTTAGGGCCTAGCCGGTCGGATCTGCAGCAGCTTCATTACATTCAGTATGCCTGTCAAGGAAAAGTCAGCAGATATCATCCGATTGAGGTAGAGGTCGGGGTAGAGCAACTAACTTCGGTGGTGGCCAGAACCGCATTTATGCATTGATGGGTCGACAGTATCAGGAGTCCTCACCTGATGTTATTACAGGTATATTATCAGTATTTTCACATAATATGTATGTGTTGTTAGATCTGGGCTCCAATCTATCATATATCACCCCTTTCATTGCCTGTAAATTTGGTATGGAGCCTGAGTTGATAAGAGATCCATTTGTGGTATCTACACCAGTTGGTAAGTCGGTAGTTGTTGGACGGGTCTATCGGAATTGTGCAGTATTAGTTTGTAGCCGTCAGACCTTAGCGGATTTGGTAGAATTAGAAATAGTTAATTTTGATGTTATTATGGGCATGGATTGGCTGGCATCGTGCTACGCTAATGTTGGCTGCCAAACAAAGATTGTTAGATTTCAGTTCCCCAGCGAGCCAGCCCTTGAATGGAAGGGTAATATGGTGATGCCAAAAGGTAGGTTTATTTCATACCTTAAGGCAAGAAAGATGATCTCCAAAGGTTGTATATACCATCTAGTTCGAGCTAGAGATGTCGATGCCGAACCACCTACTTCTCAATCAATTTCGGTGGTTAAAGAGTTTCTTAATGTATTTCCAGATGAACTTCCAGGCCTTCCTCCACAGAGGGAGATTGAGTTCGGTATAGATATGTTGCTAGACACTCAGTCGATATATATTCCTCCTCATAGGATGGCTCCAGCTGAATTGAAAGAATTAAAGGAGAAATTAAAAGATGTGCTTGATAAAGGCTTTATTAGGCCTAGCATATCTCCTTGGGGTGCGCCCGTATTTTTTGTACGAAAGAAAGATAGCTCATTACGGATGTGTATTGACTAGCGACAGCTGAACAAAGTCACTATCAAGAACAAGTACCCTCTTCCCAGAATTGATGAGTTATTTGACCAGTTACAAGGTGCAAGATGTTTCTCAAAGATCGACCTAAGGTCAGGGTACCATCAGCTAAGGGTCAAAGAGAAGGACATTCCAAAAACAGCCTTCAGAATAAGGTATAGGCACTTCGAGTTCTTAGTGATGTCATTCGGGCTCACAAACGCACCGACAGCATTTATGGTTCTTTTCTAGATGTATTTGTGATAGTATTTATAGATAATATTCTGGTTTACTCTCACTCGGAGGCAGAGCATGTGGATAATTTGCGGGTAGTACTACAGACGCTCCGGAACCACAAGTTGTATGCTAAGCTCTCCAAGTGTGAGTTTTAGTTGAATTCAGTGGCTTTTCTTGGTCATATAGTATCAGACAAAGGTATAATAGTTGACACTCAGAAGATTGAAGCGGTGAAGAATTGTCCAAGGCCCAAGACTCCATCAGAGGTTCACAACTTTTTAGACTTAGCAGGCTATTATAGGAGGTTTGTAGAAGGGTTTTCTACTATATCAGCACCATTAACAAAGTTGACACAAAAGGCAATAAAGTTCCAGTAGTCCGATGCCTGTGAGCAGAGCTTTCAAGAGTTAACAGACAGACTAACATCATCACCAATCCTTACTCTTCCAGAGGGTCCAGAAGGCTACGTTGTGTATTGTGATGCCTCGGGAGCAATTTTAGGATGTGTGCTAATGTAACATGGTAAAGTGATTTCATATGCTTCATGGAAATTGAGGAAACATGAGAAAAACTATCCGACGCACGATTTAGAGTTGGTCGCAGTGGTCTATGCTCTGAAAATTTGGCGTCACTACTTGTATGGTGTTCATGTAGACATTTTCATGGATCATAAAAGTCTACAATACCTATTTAAACAGAAAGAGTTAAACTTGAGACAAAAGAGATGGCTTGAATTATTGAAGGATTATGATGTAAACATCTTATATCATCTCGGTAAAGCTAATGTTGTAGCAGACGCGCTCAGTCGTAAGTCGATGGTCAGCTCGATTCCGGTGCAGGTCGAGAGGAATGAGTTAGTAAGAGAGCTCCATCAGTTAGCTAGTTTGGGAGTCTGACTAATGGATTCAGAGGATGGCGGTTTTGTGATTCGGAATATGTCAGAGTCATCCCGCATATCAGAAGTTAAGGAACGTTAGTGGGAAGATCCCAGTTTCAAAAAAATCAGAGAGGGCATTCAACATAAGAAGACCACAACCTTTGAGATTGACGAACATGGGGTTCTCAAGAACCAGGGCCGTTTATGTGTTCCAAATGTAGCAGGATTACGAGATAAAATTATGACGGAAGTCCATTGCTCACGATATTCCATTCACCCTGGATCTACTAAGATGTATCATGATCTCAAGGGTATCTATTGGTGGAATGACATAAAGAGAAGCATTGCAGAATTTGCAGCTCAATGTCCTAATTGTCAGCAAGTAAAAATAGAGCACCAAAAGCCCGGTGGCTTGACTCAGAACATTGAGATTCCGGTGTGGAAATGGGAAATGATTAACATGGATTTCGTTACGGGTTTACCTCGCTCTTATCGTAAGTTTGATTCTATTTGGGTAATTGTTGATAGACTGACCAAATCAGCTCATTTCCTGGCGGTCAAAACTACTTACACAACCAAGGACTACGCGAAGTTGTACGTTAAGGAGATTGTTTGCCTTCATGGTGTTCCTATTTCTATTATATCTGATCGAGGTGCACATTTCATAGCTAACTTCTGGAAATCATTTCAAAAAGGTTTAGGCACCCAAGTGAATCTTAGCACAGCTTTCCACCCTCAGACAGACGGGAAGGTCCAATGTACGATTCAGATGCTCGAGCACATGTTACGAGCTTATGTATTAGACTTTAAGGGAAGTTGGGATGATCATTTACCCCTTATTGAATTTGCGTACAATAACAGTTATCATGCTAGCATTAAAATGGCTCCATACGAGGCTTTGTATGGACGGAGATGTAGATCTCCTATCGGATGGTTTGAGGTAGGCGAATCAGAGTTATTTGGACCTGACTTAGTACACCAAGCCATAGAGAAGGTGAAACTTATTCAAGAATGGTTGTTAACCGCTCAGAATCGTCAGAAGTCGTATTCATATGTACGACGGCGAGACTTAGAGTTTCAGGTAGATGATTGGGTCTTTTTGAAGATTTTGCCTATAAAGGGGGTAATGAGATTTGGGGAAAAGGGAAAGCTCATCCCAAGGTGTATTGGGCCATATCTCATAATTCGATGAATCGGCCAAGTAACTTACGAATTAGACTTGCCTTTGGAGTTAGAGTTTGTTCATCAGGTTTTTCATGTTTCTATGTTGAGAGCATATGTTGGAGATCCTTCCCGAATTGTACCAATTGACGATGTGAAGGTTACGGAGGATCAATCATATGAAGAAGTTCATATTGCTATCTTAGATCTACAAGTCCGCAAGTTGAGGACTAAAGAAGTAGCATCCGTGAAAGTTCTTTGGCGGAATAAGAATGTAGAAGAAATGGCATGGGAGGCAGAAGAGGAGATGAAACACAAATATCTCTACCTATTTCAGATCAACACCGAGGTTCCGAGAGAAACATAAGGTGAGTTCTATTACATATTATTATAATTACTGCTTGATGACCATGTGAGGTCTGATGTAAAGATATGTGTTATATTATATGGCCCCATAAAAAGGTGGTTGTGTTTTCTGGCTAAGTGACGGGGATTAGATACGTCACCCAACATTCGAGGATGAATGTTTCTAAGGGTGGAAGGATGTACCATCCCGTACTTTCGGGCGATGGTTTAAACAGCTAGACGTAAGTAGACCTGGGTCCTGGGGAAATTTTGTTATAATTAGGTATGCAAATAAATAAGCTTAGTATATAAAAGGATGCGGTCCTGAAATAATTTAGGACTTAATAAGTGTAATGACGGAGATTAATAATAATAGTTGTATGTTCCAAAAGAGGTTATGGACTAGTGTTATATCGCACGACTATGACATTGAGTATATAAAGGTTTTATAAGTCATTAAGATTTAAGTGAATTGGTATCAAGAAATTAGTTATTGTGTGTAATCGATTAAGTGTTGGAACATAGTATTAATTAAGAATTATGGATAAGCAAATTAATGGGGATATCATCACGTGACAACAAGTATAATTCTTGAGCAAGACTAGCTATGACTAGTTAATTTATGGAGCTAGGTGACATTATGCTAGGATTATAATTAAAATAGCAATATATAGGTGTCAAAAGGGTGGGAGTTCCACCGAATATAGGCATGACTAAGTGGGTAGGGCACATAGTATTTAAATCTTTGTTACTTTATGTGAGAGGTAATATTTGTCATATACTTATCTTTACAAATAGGAAGCAATTAATAAGAAGTGGCTGTAAATTGTTTACTTCCTTCATACGTATGATTCTCCCTTTCCTTTTTAAAAATCGTGAAAGTGTTGTAGCAACATAATGGAAGGTCTCGTGGTTACAATTCTCTCAACATCGTTATAAGCGATTAAGGTATGTTAAGGCAAATTCTTCTTTCTTTTGGCATGTTCCGTGTAATGAAACGTAAACGTAATATTGTGTCATAAATGATTCTACTCTTATTAGTTAAGGATGTTCATGTTATTCATTCCTATTGTCAAAGCATGTCTAAATATGTTCCTAAATCCCTATTGAGGTATATGGGAAAGATGTTAAGATTCACAATATTAATCGGAGATGAAGTGGTATTATGTCACTCCGATAAACTCAGAATGTTTTATTATCATTCATGCATTATAATCATGTATTACCCTTGACCCACATAAGCTATATACACTACTATATGGTATGCATTATATATATGTAGGGGGTGGGAAAAAGGATACGGCGTTATATACGCACACCACCTGATCAGCTGGTATATGATGATGATTATGCCCATAGAGGTGAAATGATATGATGGGAGACGGCGTTATATATGCAAATATATATGTATGACCGCATTGTGCATGGCATTTAGGCATATTATGGCCCTCAAAGCCATTCTACACAGACATGATACTTTTGCATATTATGGCCCTCAGAGGCATTCTCTACTTGTTGGTTGTTTCTTGTCTCATGTTACTTTCATATCTCTATTATGCTATTTTTCATGCTTGACATACTCGGTACATCAGTCGTACTGACGTCCTTTTTGTCTGGGGACGCTGTGTTTCATGCCCGCAGGCTCACGTAGGCAAGGCGACGATCCGCATTAGTAGGTTGCTGACTCAATGGATATTGGAGCACTCCCATTGTTTCGGAGTGTCGGTCTAATCTCAGTACGGTATTTTTGCATGTACATATGGGTATGGCGGGGCCCTGTTCCGACCTTATGATATTGCGTACTCTTTAGAGGATTGTAGACAGTGTCTTGTGTATAGCGGTCAGGTATGGCCTTGTCGGCCTTAGTATGTATATATGCATGGATTGAGTCATTCTGTTTGTAAGGTTTTACGTAGCTTCTTTCCAGTTTATCATCTCTATGTGTCAACAAGGTTCTTTGTGATGGCCCTTGGGGCCCATACTTAATTATGGTTAGATGTTAACCGTATGATTAGTGGCACTCGGCGGGTGAGGTCCGGGTGCGCGTCATGACCCTCCGGTTTGTGTCGTGACACCCGTGGACTTAAAATCAGAACTTGAGCCGTTAAGTATCTTGCCAAAGATACCAACAACTCACCCTCAACCTACAGTTAAATCCCTCAAATGGGATTAAATGTGTAGTAGGATGAACGGCATTACGTGAAGGTTTAAGAAGACAACGTTTTATTTTGGCTTTGTATGTAGGTCTAGGTCGAAGACCATTTTGTTTCTTTTAGCTTATCTTTAGTTCTTATCTTAGCTACTAACTCTTCTTAGGACACATTAATGAGTCATGTAATAGGAAGGAATGACTAAGCCTTGTAATAAGGTGACTAGGCCGAAAAGTCTTCCAAAAGGATGTCTAGGCCATGTGAAGAGGATTAAGCCGAATGTGACAAAGGGACAAGAATGGTCTAGAAGATGAGGCTTCAAAGAAGACAATTCATGTATTTGGCTACATGGAAGACACCTAGAATATGAAAGGGTGGTCGAAATGCTCTTACATCTACATTCGGCCAAGGACATATGCAAGGGATGGAAGCTTCCAAACATATTCCAAGAAGATGAGATTCTTTAGGAGCCAAGTTCATGCATTCTTCTACATGGGAACTACAAAGGGGTGTGAAAGAGATTGGATTCATCCTTGTCCCCAAGTAAAACCGAAACTTTTCCCATTGATGGAGTTGAGACCGAGAACTTTCTTGTTCCCCAAGCAACCTGAGACCCTTCCCACTTGTCCATACTTGGCCAAGAGGTTCAAGTAGTTTTTGTCTTCTAGAAAGGTCCATGTACTACTATTAATAGGACCATTAGGATGTTGTAAAAGGCAGAGTTGATGAATAGAAAAACTTGAGTTTTTCTCAAACACTAAAGTATTCAACTTGTGTGTTATCTACCTTAGTTGGTCCTTGTGTGGGCCTTCGGTTCTTGTGTGAACCAACCCCTTAGTGTAATTTGAAGCTAGGACTTGTGTGACCTTGTTAAACCCAAGCTAAGGTCCCTTTCGTGTATGTTTGGTTAGGAATTGTGTGACCTAGATAAGCCCAAGCTTAAGGAACCCCCTTGGTGCGAATGGACGTTGGAACTTGTGTGATCCAACCAAACCCAAGCCTAGGGTCTATCATAAGGTTACCGGCCACCCTCACTTGGCTTGTTCACGATCTTGTACTTAGCAACCTCGGTCAAGACCTTGTCCAATTGTCCAAACTCATCTTGGTGTAGACTCGAGCATTAAAACCCTCATGTCATTATCCTTGCTACATCGACTGTCCTATACTTGGTTTGTACTCAGGTTTGCACCTAGCATCCTATGTTCATTCCTTGCTCAAACCACCATCTTCTTTCTACCACCACATCCCACAAGATTTCTCAAACACCCACACTCAAAGCCACCAACCGAACCATCCACAATCAGCCGTGTCATCCCGACAACACCAAACAGCCCATTTCACACCCCAATCGAGAACCTCATTCTTTTAGTAAACTTACGACATCCTCCAACACTAAACTAACAAATCCCGATCACTAAAATAACCCTCAATGTGTCTACAATAACCCCATAAAACTCCTAAACCCAACTCTTCCTAAAACTACCCGAAACAGCCACTAAACACCACACTGCCGGCAGAATCCGAGAACCCCACTTTCAAGGCCATTTTCGTGTTAACCCGTTTATAACCAAACTCTAACCCACTTACCCTCACTCACCCCTCCTTATATACATCATTAGTACTTGTAACCTCACTAATACGGGACCCTCAATTCCCCATTACTCCCATTGATACATTATTAGCATACCAACACATAAACGCTATACTAGAATCTAGAAATTCTCAACTTACCTGATTATAGCTGAAGACTCAAGCAGTAGCCTTTCCTTTTCGCTGAGCCTTCTCACGTGCCCACTCTGATCAATTACATCGAGTACATGAGATTACCAGCTACCATTATCCATAATCCACCAAGCTAGGTTACAAAGGAACCCCGAGCCCACAATATCAAAATACTAACTTTTTCTACTCAATTAGCACTGACACATGCTAGATAGTCATAATCCCAAGTTAATTAAACAACAAAGCCCAAAAAGATCCTCAATTTCATGAATTATTGAAAAGCCCCAATTGTAACCCTAGAATTTCCCCTAATTTCCAAAAGGGTTTATAACATGAAATTGGTCAAGTAGTCATGATATACTAGTTAAATACATCACTAGTTTATAATACAAGCATCAATGAATCAATAAATCGTCCCCAATATAACTTTCTTATTCTTAACAAGCTATTTCTACCACTTCCCTCATTTAAGAACATGCTTAAGATGGAAACTTAACCCATACACTATAATTAAAGGGAAGGGTAAGATTATACCTCTAATGTTGAACTATCACTTGAAATCTTCAAGAATCCACTACAGGTCGAGCTCCAATCCCGAAGAGAATATTTGAGTAATGAAATGAATGCTAGGTCTTAAACTATTTATAACCTGAACAGTGTTTCCACTGTGACGGAGTCGATCCCGTTGCGGCGGACTAGCTTCGGCAAAAACCTTATCCGCTGGGGCAGAAGTCACTAGAATCTTGAACCTTCTCTTGGGCGGGGCAAGCTCCGTTGTGGCGCATGTGCCCCAACGAGGACACCATCTGTTGAAGTGGATCTTTACACCCAACCTAGTCTCGCTTCGGTGAGCCTGGCCTCCGCTAAGGTGGACCCGCTGAGGTAGACGCCTGGTCGCCGGTGCGGACACCAACAACCAGCAGGAGTCCAAGGATGTCAAATCCTCCGTTAACCACCCGAAACATTCTCGTGACCTCCTGTACACAAACCAAACATGCATCACTATCAGAAAATACATTCTAGACTTGCTCGCACACTCAAATTTCCCGGAAAAGGTCTCTAAGGCTCGAGTTTTACTAAAGTTAACACTTAAGTTCTAATTCCACAATTTTATATCCAAATCCCCAAAACACACTAGACTGCCTCGGGACCCAAACCAAAGGCTCAATTAAGTCATAAATGTCGTTCTAGAGCTAATGAAACCAACGAAACTACGAATAGAGCACGCTTACATAAAAGTCAACTATGGGCCAAACTCTTCTATTCTCTCAACTTAAGAGCTTCCAATCTTGCTAAACTTGATTCGAAACTCACCCGATTGCCTCAGTAATCGTGTCACTCATTCCCCCAAGTCATAAATATTAAGATAAAGCTACATGAAGGGCATCCTTGGGAAAATAAGTCCAAAAGTTCAAAATGACCAAACGAGTCATTACAGAGCTGGTCCTCCATCCTTCCTCATGCATGTTGTGACTAGAGATGGCAGTGGATCTTGGACCCGGTCCGGATCCGGTGGATCCAGATCCATTTTATAGGATATGAATCTTCAAAATTTGGACCCGATGGATCCGGATCGGACCCGGATCCATTTCTGAGGGATCGGATCTGGATCTGGATCTTGTGTTTGAGATCCGTATCCGGTCCAAATCCGACTCGTGGATCCGTTATTTATTAAATATATGCATAACCTAAAATGTAATTTTATAAGTATTTTCTTTAAAAATTTCATAATTTCTGTATTTTACATTCAGGTTTGGAGTAATGGATATTGGAAATTTTAGGAAGAATTGACTGGAACAGCAATTTTATTACTCCACTAATCACCCTCAGCTTCCATTCTCACACCTCTTAGTTTCCTTGAATAAATATATTAACAGACCTATTAATTTATTCTATAGATATAAATTAGTGCTGTAATATATTTACTTTTCATGTTTGCTTCAATATGACTTTAATGTCTTTCTACTCCAAAATGGTTAAATGAAACAACTTCTTTAAATACCATGCATTCTTTAACATACTCAAATTATCTCTTGTTTACTTATTTAAATTTCTATCTATCATACTGAAAAATGCATTTTGTTACAAGTATATGTACATGTTTCTCAGATTTAATTAGGTCTTTATCATTTTATGAGGCTTCCTGATTTATTTTTTTTGTTATAGAAATTTGAGTTAGAAAGTATTAGAAAACTTAAAGTCATATTAGAAATTCTCTTCTACAGCAATATAGGGAGGCCAAATATGTCATCGTCCAATTCTCCATGTGCAGCATGCAAATTATTGCGTCGAAAATGCACTCAAGAATGTAGATCCAGATCTGATCCGTGGATCCGATGGATCCGGATTTGGATCTGATTTTTATGGACCCGGTGGATCTGGATCCAGGTATACAAAACGGATCTGGATCTGGATCTAGTGGGATCCGGTCCAGATCCGATCTGTTGCCATCCCTAGTTGTTACAGGTGGTTTATCTTGTTGGGGCCTTGGATGAGGTTTGTTAGTTTTGTCCTTCACTTGTTTTTGAACACTTTCATATTGCTTTTGGTTTTTTACTTCATTTGTCTGACAGCTATGGCCAATTTGTAGGCAAGAATGACAGTAAATTGGTTTCCACTCATAATGCATCCTGAGTGAACATGTTTTCCTTAGAATCAATCATCTTAATTGCATTCGGAAGTTCCACAGTTACATCCATCTCTACCAACATCCGGGTGTAAGATATCCTCCCAACCTTAGTGATGCACTCATCCGCATATATTGGCTTCCCTGGTGCACTATCAATGCGACTAAGTGTGTTCATACCCCAGATGATTTATCAATAGGGATGAGGCCGTATAAAATGAATATTCATCAAATTTATTATTTTCCGATTTGTTCTTTCGTCGATGGGGCCTTAAAACAAAATGAAAAATTAGAAAAATGATTTTAATTTTATTACTAAAAGTGATAATCGCTGTGACAGAAATGGAAAGCAAATTAACTTACAAAATTTGCATCCAATATTTTTTTAAATCTTACCTTATATTAGTAACTATATAACTCATTTCACATGTTTACAGCTTTACACAATATTCATGTTACTCAAAGGTACCTTTGTAGATTGCACTCTAACAAATAGAAAATTGAATGTGCCACTATGGTAAGTTATTGCATTATCTTTGACCTTTAATTTGATTAATGATTTAATTCATCCACTACACCATCTATAGTTCTTCATTTTACATTTTCATTATTGTTATAATTAATTTTTTTGTTGTTGAACTATTTATACAGCAATAATTTAGTGTTTAATCTAACAAAAATTTCCTTAGATACGTCCATAGACTATTTAGTGTTTCAAATTATTGTAATTTGATTGTTATTTTCAGTTATGTTTATATCTGATTCGTGTAATCTGTCCTTGTTTGATGGTCAAACAAGAAGATTTTACTAGTGAAATATTGTTTGACCATTGAACAAGGACAGATTATCACGACTCAGATGTAAACATAACTGGAAATAACTATTAAATTACAACAGTTTGAAACACTAAATAGTCTTTGGACGTATCCACGTCTTATACAAGAACGACATATATATCGTTTTTTAGATTTTGAATTGGGTTAATAAATTTCAACTTTACAGCAAATAGTTGCATAATAAAACTTTTCTTTTTGACTTTAATTTAAATTAACTCGTTAAATTCAGTAACACAACAACTCATATGAAATGTTGAATGAATGAAAACAAAAATTTGTGTTACATTTTCTTTTGGTTTGGACGGGGGCGAAAGAAAGTTGACTGAATTTGCTTAAATTTGTTTGTAAGAATAGTCCAAACATCAAGTCTATAGTATTATAAAATGCAAATAACACTTAATGTACTTTTCCTATAACTCCACTCGTAGTTATCAAATCCAAATAGTCTTACTCATTATATTTATGTCAAATTAATAAATATATAACGCGTGTCTTTTACATACCAAATGTAACTAATCTCTACATAAAATAATACATAGATTTCGTCATAACTAATCTCGTTTGATTAGTTATCCTATGTAGAATATGGGATAGCTAATCCCACCATTTTAGTATAAAAGTTACCTCTGTCACGACCTAAAATGCCAAGTCGTGATGGCACTGACTTCCTCAAGTCAGTAAGCTAAAAACAACCCCCTTATTAAAGATTTATTAATTTAAATAAATTATTACGAAAATCAAGTAAATCAAACTTAAGTCTTTATTAAAAGTTTATCAATCAAAATGCAGAAATATAAATCAATCCCCAAAATCTGATGTCGACAGTACAAGAACGACTAAGAAATACAATCTTTGGAATATTTCCCAAATATAAATAATACAATCTGTTTGAAATAGGTAGATGGAAATAATTACGGAAAAGAATCTGGTGCCACATAATCTGAATATATAGCTCACCTCGAATTCTTCACGTAGTTGCCTCAATGGGTAGAGTAACCTCGTGCACCAAGGGTACTAGGAACTGAATCTGCACACGAAAAGAGTGCAGCAAGTGTAGCAAGAGTACCAAAAATACATGTACTCAGCAGCATCGTCGACCGACCCTAGATAAAACGGAGACGAGGGTTGGTCGTTCGAATACCACTTTTGCACTAAACCATTATGTTTCAATAATAACAATACAATTCACCTTAAGGATCAAAGCCTAAATCTAAGGAATTTATTTCAGTTATCACTTATTTCGCAAAATCACCTAGCAGTTTATTATAGCAGACTAGTAACCAAAATTCTGTATATTTCTACACAAGTTTAATTAATATATTTTTCAAGTAGCAAAATGAAACAACAGGAAGTCACACAATGATCAAGTCAATATCACCAATATGAAATGTATGATGTTAAATGTTATGCATATGCAATGCAAGGCATGTATGCACCCGTATAAACATGCTCAAGACGATGTCTACTGAGTCATAACCCATGGGGGAACTCGCGAGGTCTGTATACTGTCCGGAACCATTTTCCTTCGGACATTAAAATATATCATATATGTGCCATCACTCCACCCGAACCAATTTCCTTCCGGGCCATAAAAGTAACCGTCTGAAACCATTTCCCTTCGAATATCAAAAGTAACCATCTGGAATCATTTCCCTTCGAACATCACAAGTAACATCAATATGTATCATGCCAAGTCCGGAACAATTTCTCTTTAGACTACATAAGTATCATCAAGTAACATATGCATATGATGATATATGAAAATGAATATAGCAGGCACAACGAATCATTAGCCAAAGAATACACAATAATATTTCCACTTTGAATCATTTTAAGTCATAAATAATCTCTGCTTCTTTTCTCATTTTAAAACGAGCATATCGAAGTGATGAAATCATATGCACAGATAAAATAGTCATGTAAAAATTAATATAAGTACGGGCATCATATCCCAATCACAGATCTGTAGGATAATACTATTCTATCAGTTAATGCACAAAGCATGACATTCAGTCCATCAATATCATTTAAATTTCACAAGTACACATAGTATGACACCGATACCCGATACAAGTATTCGGCACCTCACCAATATCAGGACCCCCTTATTATTCCACTTCACTATTTTAATTAATTTATTTGACTAACCATAATGCTTTAAATAAGGTACAAAATCTCAACATGCCTGTTTTAGCAGTCCGACAATCCTTGTAAAGCTTTGTCTTTCTGTTGAGCCTTCGAACGATTAAATCTATTCAAATACAAAAAATACGTCAAAATACGATTCCGTAGACATCTATATTACAATAATTAATTCAGAACCAAAACTCATCCAAAAAGTAATTTTCTGAGTCTCTAGGGCAAAACAGTAATTTTTCCATGATTTTAGAATATTATCATCTGAATAATATTTTACACAATTATACGGTTCCAATGACACTCATATAGATATATTTATTTTTTGGACCCACACCTGCCATAGGAACAGTGAAATGGGTCCACATAGCGAATCTGAAATTTTATTTTAGAAAAACGTTGCCCATAATCTCAGGATACTATATTTCAAATTTTAGCAAAAATCATCCATGAATCGACCTTTGAATCTAAGAAATACTAAACTCTCCAATCATTCATTTTTCATCCTAAAATCATGATTTCTACCAAGAAATCTCAACATATTCGAAGGTATGATAGTATAAGGATGATTAGAAGCTTACCCACTTGAAGTTCCTCGTAAAATTCGTCGAAATCTCCCTCTACCAAGCTCCCAATGTTAAAAAATGGTGGAAAATAAAGTTGGGACAGAATGGGTCTATTTCTGATTCTTAAGAGTTTGTCTGCTACACTGACCATCGCGATCGCGATGAACAATTTCGGTTGGCCATTAATTTGGCCTTCGCGGTCGCGAGTGGTCTCACACGATCGCGAAGGAATTGTTCCTGGCGATCGCAGAGCTTTGCCTCACTAGTCATCGCGTTTGCGGTCCCTTCTTCGCGATCACGAAGAAGGAAACTAGAACTGAACACCAGAATTTCCTGGTGTTCTCCGAATTTCAATCTGACACCCGAGACCCCCTGAACGCAAACCAAATATGTATTTCTATCATAATACATATTCCAGGCCTGCTCGCACATTTAGAATACACATACGACAACGTTTAGACATAATTTTCCACGAAAACCTCCAAATATTCTCAAATTTCAAGTTTATACATATTGTGTTCCAAAATTCAAACGGTCACATCGGTAATCGAACCAAACGTTCAACAAAGTTATAAACGACGTTCTGAACCTTATGGAATCGACAAAATATAATTTCTTACACGTTTACCCAAAAATCATCTTTGAGTCAAACTAACTCATTTTCTATTTTCAAGATTTTACAACTTAGCATTTCTTTTTTTCTTTCCGAACGGCCCAGTTACCTCGGGAAGGGTGCCACACTTTCCAAAAGCTATAATTTCCAATTTTAAGCCATATAAAAGGGATATTTTTAGGGAATAATTCGTAAAGTAATAAATGGCAAAATGGGTCATTACATCAAATACCAATCAAACACTCGATCATCCCCGAGTGACTAAATAGAAAAATGAGAGAATGAGTACCTGAATTGTCAAACAACTGAGGATATCTACTATGCATATCTGCCTCAGTCTCCCAAGTAGCTTCTTCCACCGAACGGTATTTCCACTGCACCTTAACTGAAATGATATCTTTAGACCTCAACTTTGTCACCTGCCTATCCAAAATGGCCACACGCACTTCCTCAAATGTCAAATTCTGATCAAGAAGTATCGAGTCCCATTGGATAATGTAGTACCCATCTGGATGATATTTCTTCAACATAGATACATGGAACACCGGATGGACACTTGACAAATCTGGAGACAATGCCAACTCATAAGTTACCTCCCTAACACGATGAAGGATCTCAAACGGACCAATATACCTCAAAATCAACTTGCCTTTCTTTTCAAATCTCATTACACCCTTCATAGGTAATACTTTCAATAAAACATGCTCACCTTTCATGAATTCCATATCGAACTCTCCGATCAACATATTCTTTCTGTCTATTCTGAGCCGCTAGGAGCCTTTCCTGAATCGATTTCACTTTATTTAAGGAATTCTTAGCAAATTTGTACCCGAAGGCCTTACCTCAAAATCATCAAACCAATCAATCAGAGATCGACATCTCCTACCATATAAAGCTTCAAACTGAGCCATTTCACTATTGGAATGGTAGCTATTGTATATAGGCGAATTCTGCAAAAGGCAAAAACTGGTCCCAATGACCACCAAAATCAATCATGCCCGTAGCATATCCTACAGAACCTAAATAGTCCACTCAGACTGGTCATCTGTCTGTGGGTGAAATGCGGTACTGAGATTTAGCTGAGTCCCCAATTATTTATGCAAAATCCTCCAAACCTTTGATGGAACTGAGCGCCTCTTTCTGAAATAATCGAAATAGGCACTTCAGGCAACCGCACATCTCTCGGATATAAATTCTTGCCAAATTCTCTGAATTGTAGGTAACCTGGATCAGAATGAAATACGCAGACTTAGTCAACCTGTCAATAATGACCCAAACAGAATTAAATTTTTCCAAAGTCTTGAGTAACCCAACCACGAAATCCATAGCAATCCGCTCCTATTTCCACTCTGGTATAGGCATCATTTGAGTCACACCTCCTAGTTTCTGATGTTCCTACTTGACTTGCTAACAATTTAAACACTGAGATACAAACTCTACTATATCTCTTTTCATACGAATCCACCAATAGTATTGTTTCTAGTCACGATACATCTTTGTAGCGCCAGGATGAATAGAATATCTGCAGCTATGAGCCTTTTCCATAATTACCCTGGACAAACAATCCACACGAGGAACACAAATTCGCCATTTGATCCAAAGAACACCCTCATCATCAAGAATAGACTCTCTAGCCTTCCTTTTCAATACCTTTTCCCGAATCTTGCATAATTTAGCATCCTCAAACTGGTGAGCCTTAATTTGCTCCAAAAGTGAAGACTTTGGCTCAACACAAGGTAAAACCTTACCTGGTTTCAAAATGTCAAGCCTTACCATACTATTTTCCAAGCACTGAACTTCCTTAGACAAATGACGCTCTGTTGTAATCAATCGGGCCAAACTGCCCATACTCACCGTCTTTCGGCTTAAAACATCTGCTACCATGGTAGCCTTAACCGGATGATAAAGAATAGTGATATCATTATCCTTTAGCAAATCCATACACATAGGATACCTCGAATTTAGGTCTCTCTGGTTGAACATATGCTAGAGGCTGTGATGATATGTGAACACTTCACTATGGACACCATACAAATAATGCCTCCAAATTATCAATGCAAATACTACCGCCGCCAATTCTAAGTCATGTGTGGGAGAGTTCTTTACATGAACCTTCAATTGCCTCGAAGCATAGGCTATTACATTACCTTCATGTATCAAAACACAACCCAAACCAATCCGAGATGCATCACAATAGACTGCAAAATCCTTTCCCTCTACCGGTAAAGTCAAAATCGGTGATGAAGTCATTAATGTTTTGAGTTTCTGAAAACTCTCTTCACATTCATCAGACCACTGGAACGGTACATCTTTCTTGGTCAACCTGTTGAAATGAGAAGCAATTGATGAAAAGCCTTTTACAAACCTCCGATAGTAACTTGCAAGGCCCACAAAACTCCAAATTTCCATCACCGTAGTAGGTTTGGCCCAATCGCGAACTGACTCAATCTTTTTGGGATATACCATGATTCCATCCAATGATACCACATGCCCCAAGAATTCCACAGATCTAGCCAAAATTCACATTTTGAAAACTTGGCATATAATTGTTTTTCTTTTAACACTCCAAGCACAATCCTCAAATGGCGTTCATGATCCTCCTAGCTACGAGAATAAACCAGAATATCATCATTAAAAATAATAACAAATTAATCTAAATAAGTTTTGAACACCCCATTTATCAGATCCATAAATGTTGCAGGGGCATTAGTAAGCCCAAATGACATAACCAAAATTCATAGTGACCATAGCGAGTTCTGAAAGCTATTTTTGGAATATCCTCTACTCTTATTTTCAACTGATGATAATCAGATCTCAAGTCAATTTTGGAGAAGACCAATACACCCTAAAGCTGATCAAATAAGTCATTAATGTGGGGTATTGGATATTTGTTTTTTATGGTAACTTTATTCAATTGTCGATAATCAATGCACATTCACATAGAACCATATTTCTTTTTCATAAATAACACAGGAGCACCCCCTATGGTGAAGCACTAGGTCTAATAAACTATTTGCTCAACATATCATGTAACTGTTCTTTCGATTCTTTCAACTCTGCTGGTGCCATCTGATATGGTGCAATAGAGATACGTTTGGTGCCCGGCTCCAGATCAATACAAAAATTAGTATCATGATCTGGTGGAATACCTGGTACGTCAGTCGGAAACACCTCGGGAAATTCTCTCAGTACTTGCACTAAAACAATAGAAAAAGCATCAGCGCTAGTATCACGAATATATGCCAAATAAAACAAACACCCATTATTAACCATCCGTCTGGCCTTAAGATATGATACTACTTTCCTCGGTGTGTGACTAGAAGTGCCTTTCCATTCTAACATAGGAATACCTGGCATGGCTAATGTAATTGTCTTGGCATGAAAGTCCAAGATGAGATGATAGGGAGATAACCAATTCATACCTAGAATAATATTGAAATCGACCATGTCAAGAATCATTAGATCAACTCAAGTGTCATACTCTGCTAGTGTAACCACACAAGACTGGTACACTCGATCTACCACTATATATTCCCCAACGGGAGTAGACACATTAATAGGACAAGTAAGTGACTCACATAGCATACCCATATATGAAGTAGCATAAGCAGACACATATGAGTATGTAGAACCTGGGTCAAATAATTCCACAACCGGCCGGTGACAAACTGAAATTGTACTTGTAATAATAGCATCGGAAGCCTTTGCCTCTGGTCTGCCCGAAAATGCATAACATTGAGTAGGACCACCGTCGGCCTGAGAACCTCCACGACTATCGCCATGACCTGACTGAGAAACACCCCTACCTGAGTGGGAACCACCTCTGCCCCTCTATGTACTGCCTCTAGATGCAGAACTCTGAAAATCAAAGTACTGACCGCATTGTCTAAGTCTGGGCAATCTTTCACATAGTGCCTAGTATCACCACACTCATAACACCCGCGAACAGACATGGACTATTGAGAATGGGCCAGAATGACTAGAAATACCACCGCGACCTCCAGGTCGGGAATAAGAACCGTGGAAACTCTGACACGAATATAATGACCTTGAGTCGAAGAAACATTGATCGGACCCTATATAAATGCCTACACTAGTCTGCTAAAATGGGGTCGATGACCCCTACCTCCAGATGAAGTACCACTGTAACTGTCTGATATGTGGAACTTCTTGCCTGATTGATCTCCAAACCTATGTTGTCTAATAAACTCCATGTCATGGGAAGCATCTACTACATCCTAAAATGTACCGCCTGATGACGCCCTATGAGTCACCGCGACTCGCAAGTGATATGTCATGAATTTCCTGATCCCCTATGTCTCATCCGGTAAAACAGTCATGGCATGACGGGACAGAGTGTGGAACCTCATCTCGTATTCTATCACAGACATATTACCCTGCTCTATCCTATCAAACTGTATGTTTCACTCCTCTTTCAGACTACGAAGAACCCATTTCTCTAGGAATACCCTAGGGAACTCAGCCCAAGTGAATAGAGGTGACCCAGCTAGTATGGTCTCAATAAACATCCTCCACCATTGTTTGACAGGGCCAATCATATGGAATGTAATGAAGTCGAATCCATTGGATTCAACCAACCCTAAATTATGCAACAACTCATGGCAACTCAATAAGAACTCATATGCATCATTGTCTGGATACTTATCAAACTGTGGCGGTTTCATTTTATCGACCTTATCCCACCTCTTCTGTTCATCAACAGACAGAGTAGGCTAAATAACTTGTCTGACCGCAACACCCGGAACTCGAAAACTAGGAAACTAAGGAGCCACAGCAGCAGTTGGTTGTGCCTTAGAATACCATAAGTTGTACTAGCCATCTGGTTAGGATTCTGACCCCCAGCCCTAACATGTGAACCCTGTGGAGTAGCTGGTCCTGTACCTGCCTGATGCACTCCTCAAATACGCTCAAAATGCGCGCCAAAGTATCCTGGAGAAGATGAGTAGCAACAACTCCCTCTGATATCTGGGCTGGTCCCATCACATTATCCTGAACTGGTTCCTAATCCAGAACCACCTCTGGATACGAACTCAACTCTCTGACACGGGCCTGAGCAACAGCTGAAGCTTAGCCTCTGGCAAGTGTAGTAGTGCGGGCCTTACCCCTACCTCGACCTCTACCTCACTCTGCCTCTTTCGCGAACAACAGCCCTAACAGCTGGTTAGGGCATAAGCTCGGGTGCAGGAGCAGGTATCTAACCTCCAGTACCAGTCGATCTTGTGTTCACCATCCTGAGAGGACATAAGAGTGAAGTTAAGATACTAATCTGATCATACTCGTACAAAAAAAATTGAAGCAGATACCAATCAAAATGAACTAGCACGAAAATAATGAAGAAGTGAAATTTCCTAAATGACCTATAGCCTCTCGAAGATAGATACGGAGCTCATCGTACCGATCTGCATGACTCTACTAAACAATATTCTTGTACTTATGAAACCGATGAACCTAGGACTCTTATACCAACTTTGTCACGATCCAAAATGTCAAGTCATGATGGCACTGCCTTCATCAAGTCAATAAGCCAAAAACAACCCCCCTTATTAAAGATTTATTAATTTAAATAAATTATTATAAAAATGGTAAATTAAACTTAAGTCTTTATTTAAAAATTTATCAATCAAAATGCAGAAATATAAACCAATCCCCGAAACCTGATGTCAACAGTACAAGAACGACTAAGAAATACAATCTTGGGAATATTTCCCGAATATAAATAATACAATCTATCTGAAATAGGTAGACAAAAATAATAAGTATGGAAAAGAATTTGGTGTCACGGAATCTGAATATATAGCTCACCCTGAATCCTTCACGTAGCTGCCTCAACGGGTAGAGTAACCTCGTGCATTACCGGTACTAGGAACTGAATCTGCACACAAAAAGAGTGCAGCAAGTATAACATGCGTACGGGAAATATGTGTACTCAACAGCATTGTCGAGCGGCCCTAGATAAAATGGAGACGAGGGATGGCCGTTCAAATACCACTTTCATACTAAACCATTATGTTCCAATAATAACAATACAGTTCACCTTAAGGATCCAAGCCTAAATCTAAGGAATTTATTTCAGTTATCATTTATTTTTCGAAATCAACTAGCAGTTCATAATAGCAGACTAGTAACCAAAAAATTGTATATTTCTGCACAGATTTAATTAATATATTTTCAAGTAGCAAAATGAAACAACAGGAAGTCACTCAAAGATCAAGTCAATATCACCAATATGAAATGTATGATGTCAAATGTTATGCATATGCAATGCAAGGCATGTATACACCCGTATACACATGCTCAGGACGATGTCTACTGAGTCATGACCCATGGGGGACTCGCAAGGTCCGTATACCGTCAGGAATCATTTCCCTTTGGACATTAAAATATATTATATATGTTTCATCACTCAGCCCAGAACAATTTTCCTTCATGCCATAAAAGTAACAGTCTGGAACCATTTCCCTTCGAACATCAAAAGTAACCATCCGGATTTCCCTTCGGACATCACAAGTAACATTAATTTGTGTCATGCCAAGTCCGGAATAATTTCCCTTCGGATTGCATAAGTATCATCAAGTAACATATGCATAAAATTGATATATGAAAATAATATAGCAGGCACAGCAAATCAGTAGCCAAAGAATACACAACAATATTTCCACTTTGAATCATTTTAATTCATAAATAATCTTTTATTCTTTTCTCATTTTAAAACGAGCATATCGGAGTTATGAAATCATATGCACATATAATATAATTATGTAAAAATCAATGTAAGTACGGGCATTATACCCCAATCACAGATCTGTAGGATAATACTATTCTATCAGTTAATTCGGTCCATCTATATCATCTAAATTTTACAAGTACCCATAGTATGACATCGGTACCCGATACAAGTGCTCGTCACCTCATCAATATCGGGACCCCCTTATTGTTCTCTTTCACCCTTTTAATTAGTTTATTTAACTAACCATAACACTTTAAATAAGGTACAAGATCTCAACATGCCTCTTTTAGCAGTCCGACAATCCTTGTAAAGCTTTCCCTTTCTGTTGAGCCTCCGAACGACCAAATCTATTCAAATACAGAAAATACGTCAAAATACGATTTCGTAGACATCTATATTGCTATAATTAATTTAGAACCAAAATTAGTCCAAAAAGTAATTTTCCGAGTCTTAGGGACAAAACAATAGTTTGTTCATAATTTCATAATGTTATCATCTGAATAATATTCTACACGATTATACGAGTCCAATGACACTCATATTGATATATTTATTTTTCGGACTCGCACCCACCATTGGAACAGTGAAATGAGGCCTACATAGCGAATCTGAAATTTTATTTCAAAAAAATATTGCTCATAATCTCAGGATGCTATATTTCAAACTTTAGCAAAAATCATCCATGAATCGACCTTCGAATCTAAGAAATACTAAACTATCCAAACATCCAATTTTCATCCTAAAATCATGATTTCTACCGAGAAATATCAACATAATCGAAGGTATAATAGTATAAGGATGATTAGAAGCTTACCCACTTGAAGTTCCTTGCAAAATCAGTTGAAATCGCCATATGCCGAGCTCCCAATGTCCAAAAATGGTGAAAAATAAAATTGGGACGAAATGGGTCTATTTCTGATTTTTAAGAGTCTATCTGCTACAGTGAGCATCGCGATCGCGGTCTGAGCCACGTGATCGCGGTGAACAATTTCAACTGGCCATTAATTTGGCCTTTGCGGTCGCGAGTGGCCTCACGTGATCACGGAGGAACTGTTCCTCGCGATTGTGGATCTGACTCACGCGATCGCGGAGCTTTGCCTCACTGGTCATCGCGTTTGCGTTCGCGGTCCCTTCTTCGCGATCGTGAATAAGAAAACCAAAACTGAACACCAGAATTTCCTAGTGTTCTCCGAATTTCAATCTGACACCTGAAACTCACACGAGACTCCCTAGACACAAACCAAATATGCATTTCTGTCATAAAACACATTCCACACCTGCTCACACATTCAAAATACCCATACGAAAACTTTTAGACATAATTTTCCACAAAAACCTCCAAATATTCTCAAATTTCAAGTTTATACATATTGCGTTCCAAAATTCAAACGGTCACCTCGGGAACCGAAACAAAAGTTCAACCAAGTCATAAATGACATTCCGGCCCTTATGGAATCGACGAAACACAATTTCGGGCATGTTTACCCAAAATCAATTTTTAGTCAAACAAACTCATTTTCAATTTCCAAGATTTTACAACTTAGCATTTCTTTTTTTCTTTCTGAATGGCCTAGTTACCTCGAGAAGCGTGCCACACTTCCCAAAAGTTATAATATCTAATTTTAAGCCATATAAAAGGGATATTTTTTAGGGAATAATCCGTAAAGTAATAAATGGCAAAACGGGTCGTTACAATCTCGAGATTAGCTAATACATCAAATCAAACATGGGATAAAGTTAATCTCAAATTCTATCCCCCGATTATTATCTTTATCCCATGTATCAAATGACCCCTAAAGATGTGTTCGGTATGAAGGAAAATGTTTTTCATGAAAAATGTTTTCCAAGAAAATAAGTGAGTTTCTTACTTTTGTTTATTCGATACTAAGCAAAAACTATTATCCTAAAGCGTTTGTATATAATCTAAACAAATATTATGAAAGGTGGGATGGAAGGTAGGGGTGTGGGGTGGTGGGGTTGGGGGCTATAGGGGTGGAAGATGAAGATGAGGTGTGTTGGAGGGTGGAGAGGATACTATTAATGTGGAATGTCACGTGTGGAACTTGTTTTCCCTACTTCCACGAGGGAAGTCATTTTTCTTGTTATTAAGGAACTTTAAAAAAAAAAAAATTACATAGGGTATGGGGGAAGAAAAATTGGGAAGAGGATTACAAGGTGGGGAATAGAACTCTCAACAACAAGGTGAGAGTTCAAAGTAGCCAACCAAACTGAGCTTCTAAGATTCCTCGTAAGAAATTTATTTTACAAGAGGAAAATAAAATTCTAGCGTAACAAGTTCTCATTTTCTTTTAAGGAACTTGTTTTACTAGAGAAAATATTTTATAAAAATTTTAATCGTCCAAATATTTTCTAAACAATAATATACACACCCTTTCTGCCTAAATCTTGGTGGACAGAATTGTCAAACTATATCGATCTTGGATGCTACCGTTACAAAAACAAATTGTCACACAACTACTTATTAATTGCTAAATCTTTTCTTTTTCTTCTTTCTTTTTTGGTGAACTAGATTTTAAAACTAGTACAAACAAATTTAACAAGTTCACACATAGGTATTAAAAGAACTGCTGATCGACCTTTGTACTGTTTAGGAATTCAATCCAGTAACAAGAACCCATAAAGAAACAAATATAACTGAAAATTTTCAAGTTTTCACATTAGTCATATTCACTGAAAAGGGAATTCAAAAATTAAGTTGACTTGTTCTCTAAACACACACTAAAGGCTCAAAGATCATATGATTTTTGGGCCAACCAAAAGGAATTCTGCTGGAACTTTTTGTGATTCTTCTATAAACCAGATCAATCTCTTCATAACAAAAAAACCAAAATCCAAAGGCAAATCAAAAAAATATATAGATACACAGATTAAAAGACATGTTTTTTATTGCTATAACATAACCATTACACTGCTTAACAGATTTAGGGTCCTTAACTAGACTGAAGGAACTGGACTACAAACTGAATACATGGTTACTTCTACTCCATTCTCAGAAAGATAACACATACAGAAAAGGACTAAATAGTTTTAGGCAAATTAAAGGGGTGGGAGAGAGTTCCCATTTTTCGCGACATATTTACGCATCCACACATGCTTCCCGTTGATAGTAAACTTAGCTTTAGTCACATCATAGAGAATAAACTGTATAATTGCAGGCGTAATAAACACGATTCGAGCAAAAAGAGCCTGTTCATGAGGCCTCACCTCCTGCATGTAAATGCACTCTATGCATTCTCCAAAAATCCCTGTAAAGTACTCCTTGATTTCCCAATCAGCAACTGGGTAGCCTTTGGAGAAAGTAACAAACATGGTCCGGTCTTCACGTGGTACATCTTGTCCGATCGTCCTCATAGTTGACATGTCACCTCCAAGTCCCAACTGAGCAAATCTTCCAGTTAAAGATGACTCACCAGGAGGTGTCACCAATGACGTACTGCTTCCCATCAAACTTTGTTGAGAACTTCTCTTCAAGGCTTTCACCGTAATATCTTTCAATGCCGTGAGACAAACCTCAGATGCAATATTCCTTATCCCACTGGTTGCAACGTCCCGTTTTTCATGGAAAAACTGGAGGGAGAACTCTTTTGCCATGAGGCCTTGAGTTAGCCGAATCTCACTTGCGTCAGTTGAGAGAAGGAACCCGTTGTCCTCAATGCATTTGAGGCAGGTTGCAGCCTCATCAGCAAGTTCATTAATCAAAAAATTAGGTAAGGAATAGATCTTTCTGACAACATCGTTGAGAGATGTTCGCTCCATCCAAATCCACAATGCCAATGTCCGCATCGATTCCAAAGGATCACGCTGAAGTTCATTAACAAGGAGAGAATAAAGTGCTCGGTCAATCTTATAGAAACGTCTGAATTCCTCCATACTGATTTGAAAAGGTGTTGCAGCCATACCAACTCACGTCGGAAGTGATCAAACCTGCCCACAAGAAACTGCCACAAATTAAATTAGAAAGAATCAAGATGACAAAAGCAGCTCTAATTTTATCATAAGCATACAATTGACAAAGGAAAAAGGGAGAGAACTGGCAATATGAAATCAACTAATGAGATTCCAACATGAAGAGGACTATCGTGATCCTAGTAAAGATTCAGCATTCCTCTTGTAATGTTACCAGAAACAATCCTATGACCTTACCATCTACAAAACCAGGGCAGAAAGAAAAGAAAACAAAACAAAACTAAAGGAAAAACCCTTCAAGTGGATTAAAAAGGCCTAGTCTTGGAACCTACAACTCAATCAGAAAGGGGATTCCAAGAACCTATCGAGGAATGCATATTTCCCTACATTTTCATCTAGGCAGGAGATATAATTGAAGCCAAAATCAAGTGAAGGTTAGGATACAGAAAAGGATAAAAGTGCATAAAGTGAGGACGAACAAACCAAAAGGTAACGTCAGAGGAAAGACACTGGTAACTCGACATCCCAAACCAACCCATTTATAGGTGATTTCACAAGTTAACTGGGCAATGCTCTAATTAATTTGTTCTTATCAGTATTCCACCAAACCAAAGGGCAGTAACTACAACTTTGGAAGCATTTTCAGAAAGTAATCTTGTTTAGTAGGTGGCAGTTAATGCTTGTGACTGCCTTTTCAGAAATGGCCAAGGATGCATTCATAACTTTTCTCTTTCTGTCAATTGAAATCAGATTGAGAGAACCGATGTTGCTAGGACTCTTCAAAAATGTTGCCGCACCTGTGTCGGATACTCCAAAAATGCCCTACTTCTGGAGGATCTGACACGCACCTGTTGACATTTTTGAAGAGTCCACACGACATAGGGTCAAAGAACTTCACACGTCCTACACAACAAATGGTCAGAAAATCAAAGATCAAGACGACCTAAGCTTGCTTACATTATCACAAAATATGAAAAGATGTAACGCTCTCTTCTACTTACTAAATGAACTTCATCTGGTTACATCAGGAGAGATCTGTCTAATGAATACAAGGATTTAGAACAACTTGATCTATTGCTAAATAGCGTGATACCATGATTATACTCCACATTGTAGAATAGCTACCCCAATGAATCGGATGTTTCAACAGATTGGTCTGATAATACAAGTTCCGTTAACTCTGGCATAAATTGGGGTAGTTCTCCTATGGTCGAGTACTCAGAACCATAGTTCAAAAGAGACTACCACTAATTCTTTGGTAAAATGACTCATCCCCCTTTATCACAAGCTTCCAGAATTATGCTTTTTGGTTATTCATACCTGGCGAAAACTGCATTGAACAAAAACACGTGATTTATTAAAGCGCCGACACCTTGTATGGATGACGACATATTTACGTCTAGGAAATGCTTTATTTATTGCGAAAGAATTAATGCGCGCAGCCGTCAAAACTATCGGTCCTTAAGTTCCACGTAATCAGCAGAAGGTACATCATTTATTCAGTGGTGGATTTCAAGGATGTCAAAGCTGCGCATTTACTGGTCTTGCGACAAATAGGGAAGGCAGTAGTTCAACGAGTATTTATTATGCCTCAGAAACTCGTGTTTTCTTCCATCGAAGAAGTTCTCTACTTTCTGATAGAAAGTGGACGATCTAGTTCCTTTGGGCACACCCAGCCCCACCCTCAAGTTCGCTGCCTTGATTAACAAACACCTTTGTAAATAACTATTGCAAGATATTTCGTGATCCAAATACTAATATACGTCTGATTTCCTCTGCCATGATGCACTTACAAGTTACAATTGAGATAAGGGTAGATGCATGCTAGCCATGGAACATGCACCGAAACTTCAAAACATGTCTTGGATTATCCAATTTTCCAAATTAAGTTCTTACAATTTTTTCCTGACACGAGTGTCTGAGTAGACATCACTGACATGTAATGTCTTTGCTGTTCTCCCTATTTTTGGCGTCTCCCATTGAACTAGTGTGCAGATTTTTAATATCAGGAATCACTATCAAGTGTTTGTAATTAAGTTTCCACCAACTTCTAAATGAAAATAATCCAAGTTCCCTTGATAATAGATTGAAGACACGGAGGAGAACAACAGAAATTATTTCATTGTTCACCATCAGTCGTTCAGTCCTCTTTTTGCTCATATAGCGCGCATTTCAATACTTTAATGCTTGTTTGAGTTCTTCCTTAATTGCTCCTACCGGTCATTTTGTTTAATATTTTTATTTTCAAATACAGTCCAAATATTAGAAGTCCCTGGTCCTGTGCCTAAGCAAGATAGATTTGCAAACTCAAAGTTTTCTTCCATATTTTGAAGAATCTTTTTAACATTTTCCCTTTTAGCTTCTTCCATCAGAATACCTGTCTGAGAAGTTAGTATAGATACGTAGGTAAACCAATTTATTTCACATAGAAATTCTATGTTGCTCGGACTCTTCAAAAATGTTGCCGCACTCGTGTCAGATCCTCAAAAAATGCACTACTTTTGGAGGATCCGACACACCTCCGTCGGCATATTTGAAGAGTCCGAGCAACATGGTAGAAATTGTATATTATGAGAGAAAATGAAAAATATGGAGAAAGAGAAGCCTGCATATTTTTCTTTAATAGAGAAGCCCGCATGTATTCTGGTTTTGGCATGATACACTTTGGATTAAAACATGAAGAAAAATTTACAACCACTGACAGAATCTTCATTCTAGTGCAAAAATATGAAGATATAATTTAGTTAAGCTTAAGCCACACCAAAAAATAAATCTTTCTAGCTTGATCCAATTCAAAAAGAATCTTAAAATCCCTCCAAGCTCTTTATGTTCGATATTTTTGTTATTACATGGGGAACGATGAAGGGGAAAGCTAAGGAAAGACTATTTATGGGATCGATCCTTCCACCTACATGGTGGACGTATACTAACTGAGCTGGCTCTCAACCCGAAATATCTCCTCTCGTTTGCTTATCACAACTATGGTCAAGCTGGAATCTACCTAGCTGCTGGAAATACTCCATATCAGAAATGAATGTTTGACATGTCATGACACCCAAGACGTGCCAAATCATTTTGACTGGTTTCCTAAAATTCTAAAATAAAGCAACACATTCGACACACATTTAACTGTTTGCATATTTCTTTTCCTGATTTCCTGGAAACTAATATATATAAGACGATCTATGGTAAGGCTGCAAAGGTTTCTGCAGTTCCATCTTCTATTTTCTTTGCTCTTTTTCTTTTATTTCAGTTTGTTTAAACGACAATTGATCAAGGATTGAGTAAAGTGAGAGCTTGACAGTTCATCAAGATAAAACTATTATTTCTGGACGTGAACTTGTTGGAATGTTGAAGTTATGACAGTCATAACTAGAACAACAACATCATACCAGTGTAGTCCCACAAAAGTGGGGTCTGAGGAAGGTAGGATGTATACAGACCTTACCCCTACTCTCGGCTCGACAGAAAAGAAAATGATTTAAAGCATGGTATCAAGAAAAATATGACAACAAAATAACAAGACAAAAAACAAATGAAGCAATCTACGCGATTACTAACTAAGAATACTAATAAGAGGAATACTCGGATTAAAGCGCATAACTAAATATAGTATTTGCATTTGCATCACATAGGACAAATTCGATTTCACAACTATACATTTTATGCATGTTGGTTTTAAAGCGCTTATTTTATCAAGTTCTATTAAGTGTTTAAACATATGCTGCAAGTTTTTGAGATACCTGCACACCATTTTACACTTGTGGCACTCAATCACTCATGGCTAGAGGTGGAAAATGGGTTGTTTGGGATGAAGTTAGCGGGTCAAGATGGGCTGAGCTAATAGATGAACCAATGTCCAACCTTGCTCAAAGCTTGCTTGGGCTGAGATGGATTGGTTCAAGATAGACTAAATGATGGGTCATAACCCAACCCGCGCAGTTTGACTCATCTTTTATTATTTCCTTTTAGAGATATCAATAAATTTTCTTTAACATATCCACAAACAAATCTTCATAAATATTTTATAAATTTTATCAGCTTGTACAACCACAAATTTAAAAAATGCTAATTTTTTAGCTAATTAGGTATAATCTATCTAAGTATTGGGTGAAAAGTGCGCCCGGAGCAGCTCGCGTAACCGGGTTCTCAGAGGATCCAGGGGATCTCCACAATTGGCTCCCACTGCCACCAACCCGGATCACATCTGTCAACTTTGATTAGTGCGCTGCAACATACTCGAACGTTGAAGCCGCAGAGAGGTCACGTCACCCATACTTTAGGGTTTGAAAAGTTCAACTTTGGCTTATATAAGGATAGTTTAGGATAGAAGGAATGCCATTTTGCTCACACTTTGTAACCCTAGCTCTATTTTCTCTCTAAGGGATATACCGAAGAACATCTATTATTTTACTTACACTTTCTTGAATCATTTTTTGGATTCTTGTCTTACATTGTTTTTTACTTGTTGTTTATTAGCTAAACCGGACTCGTAAAGAAGTTTCTCAGATCGGATACAACCCACTTGTCTTCAAACTCTGTTAAAATAAATCTCTAATTGATTTTCTGGTTGAGTCCATTTTTACCGGAAAACACTTTGGCGCCGTCTATGGGGATAGACAGTTGTGGTGTTGTCCTGATTCGTAGCCGATCTCCTTTAAAAACCTAGCCACAGTACTGAACTAAGCATGTCAGGTTCAAGCAACAACTCCGACTCAAGAACACTCGGGTGTTAGCCAACACACGAGGCATAGCGGACCTGGTAGAGATACCGGTGTTGGATCATAACGAAGAGTTCATGCAAGAGTAGAGGAGCAGCAAAGGTGAGATTCCACATAGCCTAGTGAGGAATGGAGTGGGGGCATTTCAAGCGTCGAGGAAGCAGAAAAGCCTCAAAGGCGTGCACTCGAAAGAAAGGGTCGGGCGCGACCTTGGACGAGAAATCAAAGACCCGCCAAAAAAGGAGGTTCCCTGACAAATGACGTGATCATGGCCACGCTCAAGGCACGGGACGAAATGATGCAGCGCATGGAGAGAGAGTTGTAGCCACTATAGTCAGCCATTCTAGGGCTGGGACTCCAGCGTCAAATCAAAACGTGAAGAAAGCCTCTGAAACGTCGCAAACTAAAGAAAGGGAAGCAGGCGGCGCAAAAGAATGGTTGGACGCATTCATCGAAGGTCTCCTCGGGGTAGAGAGGGAAATGAAAGAGCGGATGAACCAGATACCGAGAGCCCCGCCCATAGTGAAAGGTGCAGGAGCCAAGAAATACGGGGTACTGCCATATCCGGAGAGCATGGCCCCTGCCCGTATCCCAAGAAGGTTCAAAATGCCTTACATACCTAAGTATGACGGGACCACGGATTCTGAGGAGCATGTGATAACTTTCGAAGCAGCCATCATGGGACATGATCTAAAATAGCACGAGATCGAATCTGTCATTCTAAAAAAATTCAATCAAACGCTCATAAAGGGAGCACTCTCCCGGTACACCCATTAACCTGAAAACTCTATTGATTCTTTTGTTACTCTTGTAGATGCTTTTGTCAAAACTCACGTGGGAGCTCGAAGGGTCTAAAAACACAAGCAAGACGTGTTTGCCATAAAGCAGGGGGGATATGAACTGCTAAGGGGATTCATGGACAAGTTTCAAAGGGAGAGAATGTTATTGTTGGTTATCTCGGAGAACTGGGCCTCAGCTGCTTTCGCTGATGGTCTAAATCCAAGCAATTCGGACGCAAAATGGGAAGTTAAAAGAAAGCTTGAGGAAATTTCCGGCCAAAACATGGAATGAAATAAATCTCATATACACAACCAAGATACATATTGAAGAGGATCAATGGGCAGCAGCACCGATAGAAGTGGGTAGTCACCTCACGATAAAGGACAGATCCGGGGCTTGGTGCAAGTACCGTAAACCATAGGGTATGGTTCGAGCCATACGAAGCTCATAGATTCCCTAGTCAAGACACAAACCGGGAACGACAGAAGAGATCGGGGCCTCATCGGGGAGGGCACTAAACGTCCCGAAGGATCAACGTCAAGGGGAACCGGACCCTCAAAGTTGTCAGACCACAATTGTAATATAGACGTGGCGGAGCTCGTCGCGGTGATGAAAATAATAAAGGAAGCTAGGTTCCCACAAGAAATGTAGACAAATCCGAATAAGAGAAATACCGGGTTATGGTGCCACTTCCATAGCACGTATAGGCACACCACAGAGGATTGTGCGAATTTGAGAATCGAGGTGGCCCAGCTACTGTGAGCGGGACACGTGAAAGAATACATCAGTGACCGAGCAAAACTCAACCTGAACCAAAGCCCCAGACAGAACCGAACAAAATGTCGCAACCTATCCACACTATCAATATGATCTTTGGTTGAGAGATGGTAAACAAAATCACGTACACATCGCTCAAGAAGTACAAAATATATATCACAACTACGAGCAGTGTCCAGAAACCCGCAAAAAGTAGAGACATCTCCTTCTCCAGCAATAATTACATGGGCCTTGCTTCCTCCCATAACGACGCCCTGGTAATATCTATTCAAATTAAAAGTTCTTTTATTAAGAGTGTGTTAATTGATCCAGGAAGTTCAACAAACAGTGTCCAACTACGGATTCTGAAAGAAATGCGGGTGGACAGATCGATCATCCATGTAACTAAGGTGCTGGCAGGTTTCAACATGTCAAGCGAGTAACCTAGGGGGAGATCGAGTTGTCAGTTCACGTTGATCCCATAGAGCTAGACACAGATTTCGACGTCGTATCCGGTGAAATAACTTACAATGTAATATTGGAAAGGCCTTTGATACACTCAATGAGAACGGTCCCCTCCACCTTTCACCAAAAGGTTAAATTCCCTACTCATTAGGGGTCGGGAAGGTCAGGGGGACCATGGCGCAGCCCGAGAAATGGAGGCCATGGCGGTAACATCTCAGAGAGACAAATAGCAATCATAGACGTAGGACTCGTATGACATGTCCGGAGGAAAGAAGCAACAAATTATGGAGGTGGCAGCATCATGAGTAAGATCTCAGGATCAGGCCATCCCGAAGGGTTTCATTGTCCCAGTAGACAAGGACCCTGCAGAACCAAAAGTAGAAGAACTGGAGTGCGTGGCACTTTTCGAAGAACATCTCAAAAATAAGGTACACCTGGGCTCTGGACTTTCACCCGGGCTCAGGAATGTGTTTTTAAGTTCTTTAAAAACTAACTCTGATTGCTTTTCTTAGTCTCACCTAGACATAACAGGGATTCCCCCAGAGGTGGCTATACACAAGCTATGCTTCGATCCCAATTACCCTCCGGTAAAACAGAGGAGACGGCTGATATCCGCCGTTAGGGACCGATTTGTCAAAGAAGAAATGACATTCTTGCTTAATATAAGGTCGGTCCGAAGAGTGGAGAACCCGGATTGGTTGGCCAACGTGGTAGTGGTCCCAAAAAGCTCAACAAATTCAGGATGTACATGGATTTGAAGGATTTGTATAAAGCTTGCCCCAAAGTCTCCTTCCCATTTACCGCACATTGATCTAACGATTGACGCCAAGGTAGGACACGAGCTACTTAGCTTCTTGGATGCATATTTCGGTTATAACTAGGGCTGGCCAGTGGGCCGGGACGGCCCGACCCCGACCCGACCCCGTCCCGAGCCCGCCCCGGTCCCGCCACGACCCCGCTTAAAAAAAAAAAATGGGGGCGGGACTCGAACTCGGGACGGGACGATGTCTCGTCCCGCCAGACCCGAGCCCGCCCCAGGCCCGCCTGACCCGACCCCGCCCCGAGCCCGTCCCGACCCCGCCCTTTTCCCCCCTTTGCAAAAATGACCGTTGCACCAACGGCCATTTTAGCCCCCCCCCCCCCCAACCCCCCTACCCCTTAATATTTATTTTTAACCCATAAGTTATTATATTTACACTTTAACCCAATTTTTCAACTATAAATAACTCATTTTCTCTTCATCTTTCTCACAAATCTTCCTACAATCTCTCTAATTTCTCAATATATCTCTCTACAAGTCTACATTGTTTGCTAAATATTCAATTTTATTAATTCATTTGGGAATTGGGAGTGAAGTTGGCAACTAGCTTGAGTCTTCCATCGAGCAAAGTTTCAATTTTCAACCTCTCGATTACAAGTCGACGTTACGTCGGCGTTTGGTACATTCGTTCCTTCATTAAATTATTATTGTCTGTTTATTTTATATTTTTATTTAGCGCACTTAATTTTATTGTCTTTAATTATTTATTAACATAATTAAAATGGAAGGATTAAAAGGTATGTTTAAGGGTAAGGGTAAGGGTGCTTCTTCTAGTATGGGGCAACCATGGCAAGGGTACTTCTTCTAGTCATCTTATTTCTACACAGGATGATTTTGTTGATACTCAACATTTTCCTACAATACCATTAGATTTAGACCAGGAGCTATTTTCTGGAACTCAAGAAGACTTTAATTTAGACGATGATCTAGATGATATACCCACTAATGTTGATGACAACACACCCACTAGTGCACCTTCATTTGAAATACCTCCTATTCCCCCTAGTATGAGACGAGGTCCAAAGCAAAACGACCATTAAAATCGGATGCATGGACATTTTTTGGTAGGGACGTAGAGAATCAAGTAGCCATATGTAAAATTTGTAAAAATGTTTTAAAATTTAAAACGGAAAAGGTCACGGTGGGACGGGGGGTTTAATTAGACACGTAGTAAGTGCTCATCCAGCTAGGTATGCCCAATACCAGGCTTCAAAACCGGGTGCGCAAACGCCGCTCCATCGGGACAAGGTTCACATACGATACATCGTCCGGACCAAGTACGAGGTCAAATTAACCCTATGATGGGGGGGAATTGTAGGCTCTAAATACAATAAACATAGAGATAGGGAAGCAATATCAAAATTAGTTGTGGAGGGTTTGCCTTTTTCATTTCCTTCATCTCCCGGTTTTATTCATTACATTAGAGATATATATAATCCTGCTTTTAACGATTTTCCTAGATCAAGCTGTTAAGAGAGATGTATTTAAATCGCGCATGAATATCAACAATATTTACGTTTTTCATTATATCATTTTAATGGCAAAGTATCTATCACGTCGATATAGGTCGTAGTACTAACGGCCATGATTATTTAACCGTAACTTGTCATTGGATAGATTATAAATGGTCTATGCAAAAACGTATTTTAGCGTATAGATATATAGATGATAGGCACACTTTGGTACTTTTATTGCAGAAAATATTTATCAAGTGTGCGATTATTACGGAATTACCGATAAAATTATGACTATTACATTAGATAACGCTTCTAATAACAATTACGCAATTACAATGTTAAAAAATAGTTTAATATCTTTTCCAGACCATTTTCATGTAAAATGCGCTTGCCATATATATAACTTAATTGTAAAGGATGGTCTATCACTTTTTGAAGACATTCTTAGTAAAATACAATGTGCTATAAACTTTATTTTTAAAAGTAATAAAGTACAACGTAGAAAAGAATATAAAAAAACTTGTCACGATTGTGGACTACCTTATAGAAGAATTCCACAAGAAGTATCCACTAGGTGGAATTCTTTATACGAGCAACTACTTGTTGCTTATGACTATAAATTACCTATAACTTTATTTTTTAACTCTCATAATAAAAAGCCAGCTGATATGATTTTAGTTAGTGATTGGGTAAAAATTTCCGAACTTATTGTATTTTTAGAGAAATTTTTTCAAGCAACAAAAGAATTTTCCGGTATATATTATCCTACTATTTCAACTATGTTATTTTATATAACTCTAATATTTTTATTACTTAGTGAATATATGGAAAAACAAAGCTTATAAGGCGACTATTAAAAAAATGTTTGTCAAAATTAAAAAATATGTTATTCATATTCCCTCTATTTATATTATTGGTTCGTATTAAATCCTACTATTAAAATAGATGGTACTAAATCACTAATTGAAACTATTTACGATTGTATAGAAGTACTACCACCTCCAAGTCCCAAAAATCTAAATCACCCACCACCTATTGAACAAACTAAAGAAGAAGTGGTGTCTAGCGTAGAACACCAATGCAAAAATATATATAGATTTTATCAACAAGAAAATGCTAGTAACTTACCGACTTTCATACCATCTTCTTCATCTTCAACACAACCTCACAAAAGACATCTTGTTTCTGCGCGGCTAGTATTGAAAGCCTCGAAATAGAATGTGCGGCCGTACCTCTACTACTAACCAAATTAGCGAGTTGGATATTTTTGTTTTGCGGGGTTCGCATACCGTATCAAGAAGTTATCAATAAAGATGGACAAGAAGACTTGTTTGAAATCTTTGGAGGGGAATGAGAAGACCTTTCCGACACTTTCATTGATGGCTCGAGATGTTTTGAATATTCAAGCGTCATCAAGCTGCGTCGAAAGCGCTTTTTCGCGAGCAGAGATATCAAATAGGAGACCACAGACACTCATTGGCGGAGACGACTTGGAAATTGCGGTATTATTCGAGAGATTGGATACGAGCGGAGCGGAGAAGGTGCGGTCAATCGGAGATCAACGAAGAAGATGATGGAAACTACAACGAAATCTTAACCGAAGGTAGTGTAAGCGACGTGGATCAATTTGACCAACAAATACCAATTCCAACCGAAGAACCACATGAAATCATCAAGCAATTAGAACAGGTTTTTTTGAGAATGTAATTTTTTTAATTGCAATTTTATTATGTAATTTGCAACTTTTGGACAACACCACAAAGTTGCAATTTAGATTTTAGACAATTGTATTTGTATTACAAAAAAATCATATGTCCATTAAATAATATAAGAAGCACAAAAACAGCCTTGGGATGTTTTTATTACACTATCTTGTTTTGTTTATTGAGTTTTTTTTATACATATGTTATTTAAAAAAAAAAAAAAAAAAGGAAAACCCGACCGTACCCCGCCCCGAGCCCGAGCCCGACCCGACCCCGCCCCGCCCCGATACCGACGGGATTGGGACGGGGCTGGAGCAGGTCCCGCCAGACCCGACCCCGCTAGGCCCCGCTAGGCCCCGCTAGACCCGACCCCGACCCCCTGGCTCGTCCCGCCCCGACCCCGACCCCGCCAGACCCGAGCCCGGCCCACTGGCCACCCTTAGTTATAACCATATCAGTTTGCACCCAGAAAACCAAAAGAAGACTTCGTTCATGACCAATCACCGTAATTTCTAGTATAACGCAATGCCTTTTGGTCTTAAAAATGCAATGGCGTCGTACAAAGACTAATGTTCAAAAAGCAAATCAGCAAATCCATGGAAGTCTACATTGATGACATGCTGGTCAAATCCGAGAAGCAGAGACTCATCTGTCAATCCTGCAACCTTCGTCGACACAGTATGAAGCTAAATCCGGAGAAATGTACCTTTAGGGTCAAATCGGGTAAGTTCCTAGGTTTCTTGGTTTCCAGCTGAGGTATCGAGATGAACTTGATGAATGGAGATGTCAGAATCACTATTAGCAACGGTTTGTGCTCGGGCGGTGGCACCACCGGCGACGGATGAGTCAGAATACATACATGATGAAGATTTGCTATAAAAACGAAAAAGCAACAAAGAATTTTTTGGGAATTGAGAAGAAAGAGATGAGTCCTAGTAATCGAGAAAGAGCAAGTGATACTTCCGCTATGTAACAGAGAATATATGTGTAAAAATTGAAAGGGGGAAACTTCGCCTAAAAGAAATAGAACCTCGTCATCATTACAGAGCCCGACAATCAAGAGAAAGACTTGGCAAAAAATAAGACACGTGTAGGGTGGCGCCTGACAAAGAGGTCAGAGCATTAAATGAAGGGAGAAGGTAAGCATTAAATGAAGGGAGAAGGTGAACCGACTGCTCAGACGCACAAAGATTAAGAAATGACTCGACTGGGGAAAAACGATGGGATGAAGCCGGGGAACTCTTCCACTTCCAGGGCTTATGAAATATAGGTCTCGAAAAGAGGGGAACTATTTGTATTGGATGAAAAGCGCGCCCGGGGGAGATCACGTAACCGGGTGCTCAGAGGATCTGGGGGATCTTCACAGCTGGTTCCCACTGCCACCAACCCGGGTCACATCTGTCAATTTCGATTAGTGCGTCGCAGCATACTCGAACGTTGAAGCCGCTGAGAGGTCACGTCACCCATACTTCAGGGTTTGAAAAGTCTAACTTTTACTGATATAAAGATAGCTTAGGATAGAAGGAAGGGCATCTTGCTCACACTTTGTAACTCTTAACTCTCTTTTCTCTCTAAGGGATATACAGAAGAACATCCATTAGTTTACTCACACTTTCTTGAATCATTTTTTGGCTTTTTGTCTTACATTGTTTTTTACTTGCTGTTTATTAGCTAAATCGAACTCGTAAAGGAGTTTTCCGGATCGGATACAACACACTTGTTTTCAAACCCTGTTAAAAGAAATCTCTAATTTATTTTCTGGTTGAGTCCATTTTTACCGGAAAACACTATGCATACATATTCATGCAAATATTTCATCCCAATTTCTTTTTTAGTCTATCCAAAAGAATGTCACTTTTATATATTTGGAAACAATTTAATTCCAAATTCTCTATTTTACTCTCAACTCCGTGACTTATAATCATATACGTATGTTATGAGATATTTGAGACTAAAGATTAGAATTTTCTCTTTTTCTTAAATTTCGTGTCTTGTTAAATATGTTCACATAAAATAAAATAAAATAGAGTAAGTAATATTTAAGATTGGAAGGAGTACAAAAACAAATGATTTTTTCTTTTTAAGGGACAAGGCATAATGTTGAAAATGAAATCCACATCAAGTTGAAAATAGGGTCCCTTTTGGCTCTCTTTAAACATAATTAAAGTTGAAAGAAAATGTCACTGATAAAATTGAAGTAGAGAAATAACTCTGTTTTAGATGCGTCTGTTTGAATGGCATGAGAGAGTACAAAAGTAGAAAAATTGACAGTTATCATCCTCACACTTTTGTAACTTTCCACAATTGTTGCAGGGAAGCTTTTGCCCAAGCAAAATTAATTAGAGCACAAGTTCTGTTAATCTTTTCTTATTACTTAATATTTTATTTCTGTAGAGCACAAGTCCATATGGAAATTTATGCTCCTCTTGTTGGCATTCCATTTGAGCCTCTGTATGAACTATTTGATCAAATTTAATATTATAATGTGACTTAATTTAATTTTCCAATATCAGAAGAAGAATGTATTTACAAATTTCTCTATTTTAAAGAGACTGCAAAGGATTGCGCGTGATATGTAGCATAAAAAGTTATCGAGTGAAAGTTCATGGTATTTAACTTAGCATATTATAAATAAGATGAGGAAGGTCGATTTTGGAATATTTTACTATATTTTTTTCATTTGAATGATCTTTGGTTATAAAAGAATCAAATTACTAGGACTAAAGTTGGATAGTGATAGGTTGAGTTTGAGTTGTTTCATGGGTTGATTTTGGGATAGCTTTTGTCATGGGTTAAGATGGTTTGTGCCCAAACTCAACCCATTTGTAATATAACCCATGCCCAACCCATTAAAACTGGGACAGATTAGGCAGGTCGAATGAATTTGGGCTGAATTTGTCACCCCTACTCATGGCACACAACATATTATGCTCTTATGCTACCACTGTGATTATTCTTAGCCATGCTTGGTCCGAGCTCAATTAGTATGCTACACACACCCACAAATGGGTAGCCCGATTGGAATTTGGTTTTGATCATTTAGAAGATCTCATATCTCCGTCTATTAATATTTTATTTATTCATTAGTTTACTCTGCTCAAGTTAAAAGTTACTAAGCCAAAATCTGGAAACCAAACTTTTCCATGGATGACAATCAGTCGGCATGTTACCAACCACAGCGTCTGGTTTAGGGCTTTAGGCTCATACCTTTGAACGTCTCAAGCTGGCAATCCAATGGTCTACTCGCCAACCACAACACAACGCCACAATCTTGTCCGTATAATTAACCCACACTGACCAACAAGTGAATATGATCAAAGAACAATAATCGGGTCTCCTCAAGATTAGTTCTAAAAAGCATGCTCAAGCCTATACCTAGTGTAAGCATGTGGATCATGTCCGCAAGCAAGAACCAACTATCCTCTTCTTTTATTCTCATGGCCACCAGGTCTCCTTCTCCCGAAAACAGGAGCACCTACCAAGTTAGAAGTAAGATCTGCATACAATCTACCCTTCCAAACCCCACGTTGTGGATTTCACTGGGTATGTTGTTGTTTCCACCAGGTCTCCTCCCTGCAAATGAGGGAGCAACATGGTTTAGCCACTGCTCACGTGATACAAAATCTGGCAATATAGTATACCCACTCCGGAGTTGAATAAAAGGAGGGGAAAAAGGAGGTCCCAATCCAGACAAATGCAGACCTCATAAAGCTAGTGTAAATTGAGAGAATACACCTAAAAAAGATAATCAACAAATTAAGCAGGCAACAAACTGAACTAAAAACTGAAACATAAAATCTCTAAATTAGGCACACACATTGAATTATACAACAGGATACAGAGGAAACCCAAAGGTTAAGAAGTAAGCAGAAGCAATTACATTCTAAAGATGCCAAGACTTTGGTATTATGCCTTGAGGAATAATTACAGAGGCAGGGCCAGAAACTGAAGCCTATAACTGCTAAAATAAGCCAACCTCCATTGAAACCAATCTGAAGTCAGGTTCATAGGGTGACACAAAATTAGGTTACTGTTAAGATATCTTCTCTACTCCTTTATGCCCATTAGGCTGGGAGTTGCAGCAGCAGCCCCTTGCAGATCCGATAAGGAGAAAGACCTCCATGCACTAAGCTTCTGTTCCGGAGGTGATGATGAGGACTCATTGCTATATCTTCTTGATTGTGGAGGCAGAGGAGGAAGAGAGAAATGAGGTGATGATGCATTTGAGTTCAAAGACTCGGAACTATTACTGCTCTCAGAGCAGCTTGAGGTTGCACCAAGAGCTAATGAGCTTCTAGAGTTTATTGGTCTCTTGTACAACCCACGGCTATTATTTCTTGGGAAGTGATTCCGGTTCTTATCAAAGAAATTGGTATGAGCAAGCAGGTTCTTGCGTTTCCTAGTGTATGCATTCTCCGGCTTGACCATATCTTTAAGCGAGGAACATGATGCTGCATCTGCTAGACTAGTATAAGATTTCGATTTACCAGCATAAAAACTTGATATGCCCCTCCTGAAACATGGCAGCGAGCACAATTAGAACACTGAGAAGAGTAAGACTAATAGATTGCTCATAAAACATCTATAAGAAGCTATAAATCTGTCCAATTTGACTCCTGCATCCTTCTTTTCATTCTCCAGAAGATCCACATTCGCATAGACTAGTGGTTTGGTATTGGAAAAAAAATCCGACCATAAGTGGTTTGGTTTGGTTTTAACCAAAAAAGTCAAACCGAACCAAACCAATCCGAAAGTACATGTATACGATTTTTACAATATTTTATACATAAAAACATTTATTTATAATGTAATTTATAAATATTTCTTAAGTTTTTTCATAGTTTTTTGTCTTTTAAAAACATATTATTTCAAGCTTGAACTTAGAACTTTCAATGGTACAATAAGTTTTATAGCCCATTGATGTTAGTAACTCAAATAAAGCCCAAATCGATACTAATGCTAACAAAAGAAATTCAATTCTAACACTAAGAATAATAATAATGTTGGATATCTATTACTACGAACTACTTATTAGTTTTGCATTGGTTAGACAGTGAAACAACATAACTTAATTTAGTTTTTCTTTAATAGATAATCATGTAATTAATAATTAGCCGTACTTTTTTCTTTTAGTACTTTCAGATTATGATCATTATCATTATTGCTTAGTGATTTCATTATTTTTTTGTTGAATATTTTAGTACAATGTCATCACTTATCTCACACTTTGTGTCATTTTCTTAAAAAACACCTTAATTAGATAGTTGTATCTTACTAAGACTAAAGAAATAGTCGAAGCACAAGTTATATGTTTTGTATGAAGACTTTATCGAGAAAAAACCCGAACCCGAGAAAACCGCAAAATCCGAAATTGAAAAACCCAAATTTTGTTGGTTTGGTTTATAAATTTAGAAAATCCAACACAATTGGTTTGGTTTGGTTTGGTATTTGAGAAACTCGAACCAACCCGGTCCATGTACACCCCTACTTGGGGTAATGCGCCAGGTGTCGTAGCTAATCGAGTAGATATCTACAAGCATGTGTACAAGCTCATAATGAAGGATGTGATCTGGCCCAGAAAGGTAATGAAATTATTCGTGAGGTCTTTCAAATTTGAACTCAATGTTGGTCCATAACCAAATTCATTAGTTAAAGTTAAGAATTCGTCAATTTCTGTTGATAATGGTTTTTTATCAATCGTATCCACTTTTGTTCACATTCTTGGTTGGAAGAAAGATAGTACTTATGAAACATCATTCAAATTCAAAACAACTTCTCCAATAAGACTGCAAAGCATAGGTCAGGCCACGCTCCAGAACTAGCTCCAAATTACTTTTCAAATACAAGGTCTACACCATGCTACATGAAATAAAGCTGAATAATTGGGGGAACAAATACTCAAGTAAACTTTCGGATTTTTCTTTCACTAAACAAAATGGCACAAATAAACAAGTCCCACCCCAAGCTACCAGATCCATTACCTTAAAAATGAAGCTTAGTTATATAGCTGACCTCTCAAGATTAAGATGAGCCCAGGGAAACATGTAACCACTCCTCTGTTCTTTATACAAAACCATCACAAAGCATGCAAAAAAGCCACACAGAGATACACACAGTACCAATAGTCACTTATAATGTTCTAATGGATTGTTAGGTTTGTGATTCAGTTAGTCGGGAATTATGATGTATGGATGGTTTTGCGATGTCATACCGTATTGGAGCAGAGTGGATGAAATGGAGGCTCGCATCCGGAGTACCTTGTGATAAGAAGTTGTCTCCTAGGCAGAAAGATAAGTTCTACAGAGCGGTGGTTAGACCAGCGTTGTTGTATGGGGCAGAATGCTAGCCAAAAGATGCAGGTAGCGGAGATGAGGATGCTCAAATGGATGTGTGGTCACACTAGAAGAGACATGATTAGAAATGAAGTTATACGGAACAAGGTCGGAGTGGCTTCAGTGGCGGACAAGATGAGAGAAGTGAGACTGAGGTGGTTCGGACATGTAAAGAGGAGGTGTGAGCATGCACCAGTTAGGAGGTGTAAGAGACTGACGATAGCAGGAGTTAGGAGAGCTAGAGGTAGTCCGGAAAAGAACTAGAGAGGTGATTAGATAAGACATTGTACTGAGGACATGACCCTATACAGGAAAATTTGGAGATCGAGAATTAGGATAGAAGGTTAGTAGGTAATTGAGTTTTATCGCACTGTGTGTGAGAGGGGTAGGGGGCTAGCCTCTCCATCTCCTCTTCTCCCATTTTTTGTAGTATTATCTAAATTCCGCGTATATCCATACTTTTATGTGTGTATTTCTAGGTGTTGCTTTATTTGTTTTGTTATTGTGAAATCTTGTTGTCTTATTTACATTGAATTTCTGGATTGGTTACGTTCTTTTGAGTCGAGGGTTCATCGGAAATAATCTCTCTACCCCACAAAGTAGAGCTAAGGTCGGCGTACACCTTACCCTCCCCAGACTCCATTGTGTGGGATTACACTGGGTATGTTGTTGTTGTATTGTTTCGCGATGAATTACAATAAAGTGATTGTTGTGTGGTGGATAATAATGCATGGATAGCTGTACTTTAAGGTCAATTTATATTTAGAAACTCTTATTGCCAATACATGTATTCTTCTTCCACATTATATCATTCCAGTATATGTTACACCTGCGCAAGTATTACAGCGCTAATTTCTGGCACTAAACCCTACATAACTTTAGCACAGTTTAATACCAAAACCAAATGTTGCATGCTATGTGGAGATTATATTAATAATACAAGTTTTATACTGAAACTAAACATTGTATAAGCAATACAAAATTTTATACTGAAATTAACATTCCTTATCCTCAAATCAAATGACTCCGTAATATTTATAGTCCACTTCCCTCAGAGTCATAAATATTACCAAGATACGCCCTAAAGCACAGTTTTACTACTACAAATCGGTTAACAAATACTCCCTCCGTCCCATATTAGTTGTCACATACATAAACTTTGACCAGCATTTTAACATATATTTCTTCACTATATGATAGGAGAGAATTGCAACTTATAGTATTTTTCATGTAGTTCTTAAATATTCAATTTGTAATTTTACAGTATTGAATTAGTCTAATCCAATTTAGCTTCGAAAATTAGTCAAATTGACTCTCGAGAAGCGAAATATGACAATTAATATGGGAGAGTGAGTACACACGATTCATTAACCACCCAAAATCGTAGTCAGTCCTAATCTCCGTACTAAGGAACTAAAAGTAAGCATCTTAGTATCAAAATATACGAGTAAATTAAATAATTTAACCTAAAACTAACAGCGAAATTAAATTAAATTAAATTAAATGAAAGTAAAGACACATACTTTATTGGCAAAACCTCTTCCAAAGAGTCCAAATTATTCAGAGCATCAGGTTTGAAATGACTCTGAACCTCGTCTCCGTCTCCGTCACCGTCCGATGAAAATCTTCCCGGCGCCGGCGAGTCATCACTGTTCCTACCAATCGAAGAAGAAGATGAAGAATATGTCCGATCATCCTCGCCTAGATCAGGCGATTTATAGATCGGAACAAAGGCCATTCCGTGGACGAATCCTGACCGTTCGATCTGACAATCAGTTGTATTATTCATCTCTAATGCAATAGACATAGCTTTCACTTCAAAGCAGACACATATAGAGAAACCTAAGTTTATACGTATACACTTAAATATATAGTAATACTTTAGAGAGAGAAAGAGGTTGAGAAAAGGAATATACCAAAGGAAGATGAAAGCCTTATCTTTATCCAGACAAGATATATTATCTTTTTCTATTTTTTTATTCTCATTTGCTATAGTGCACCCGGTTATAATGAAACCGACAGCTCATCCATTTAGGTTCATCTAAACCGTTGATTCTTTTGAGATCTTGATGATTGGTTGTAAGAGGTGGCAGTATTGGTGGCTAGTACTTACTATATGATAGGAAAGACATTAGATGTTTTAGCCAACCACTACAATCTTCAACTCGGAATTTAGAATAAAAAAATAGTTAGGAATTTCATTTTCCTTATTTGTGGATTTGAATTGAATAGTGATCTCTCTTTAGTCGGTCAAAATTGACTATTATCTATAACTTATAGTATAAGGATCTGAAATTGTGTTTGTTTAAAGGATTTTTAAAAAGTTAAGTTTCATATAATTTTTTGATTTTCCTATCCGGTAGTATTAGCAACTAAATTCAGATCATGGCGTTGCTTGTCCCATTTTGGGAGGCAGCTCTCCAAAGAGAACTTTTTTCATTCTTAAAGCTTGAATAACTTCTAATTAAAAATGGAGTGATCTTAATTATCTCACTACAACTCATATTAATATAATATATAATTGATTATATATAAAACATATAATTATACAGGATTTGGTTAACGATTAAATAATATTAGTATTAAATTAGGTAAAATTTTGTATATTATTTAATGATATTTCATATATTATTTAGTGTATAACAATTCATACATTTTTATTCATCATATAATAATTTATTTATTTATTTATTACTTACTCCCTCCGGCCCAATTTATATGATATAGTTTGATTCGTCACGGAGTTTAAGTAATAAAGGAATATTTTTGAATCTTGTGGCCTAAAATAAGTCAAATATATTTGTGTGGTTATAAATCATCTCGTTAAGCGTAAAATATAAAGGTTAAAGTTAAATTATTGTAAAATAAGAAAATATATCATTCTTTTTTATACGAACTAAAAAAAAAGTGCATCATATAAATTGTGAGAGATAAAATATTATTTATCGCGTAAATAATTTCTACTTACTAGTATGGTGGGGACCAGAGGACTGTCCAGTGAAATAGTTCTCTTTCTTTAATCTTTCTTTTTTTGGGTAGGACTCTGTCTTTAATCAACTCTGGGTAAATAAGTTAATTAAGCAATATACTATGTCACAGGAAAATACCCAAAAGAACTCTCACCATGGGACAAGCATAAATAAATGTAGCCCTCATCTGAGGATGTTGTTTAAAGAAAACGAAAGGTTGAAGCTCCTTGTATCTATATCGATCCCTGGGGGGGTGGGGCCATGCTATATAGTATTAAACAAAGTTGTTCGGAATATTATCTGAAAATGATCTGATCAAATTGTGAGAATAGTCACAAGGAAAAAAAGTTTAAAATAATTTTTAAAGTATACGAAATTCATAATATTTATTCTCTCTTAATAGTTTGGCTCAATCCTACTAATACTACTTAGTTGGACCAAAACAAAATTCACATGGAATCTAGCGGATGAATAAGAAGATTGATTGGAATTTGGAGGGCATGTTATGGACCTATTCGCATACAATAAGGGCATTTAGCTCCTAACTGCAATTATGCAATAATCTAGTTAATTTGTAGCGAATTTTTCACTAATTTATGACATCATATAGAATACATTCTGTGTCATTTTTAACCAATTTAAAGTGTCATTTTCTGTAACTTAAATCAGAAACTCTAGCTAATAATACAACAATCATAATATCATAAAAATAAAATACAAAATCATTAAATGTCTTTACATTCCATCAAACCATTAAATGCCATTAGATTTCATCAAACCACAAAATGCATTTACATCACATCAAAATAACATAATTAAACCCACTGATTGCTTAAAAACAAACTCATGTGAAGAACTGCAACATTCCGACATTTAATGAACAATTGAGAGAAATAAATAAGGAAGATGACTTCAATATTATTCCAAATGCCTAAACTTAGCTCAAAATTTACCAAAGATAAACCCATTTGAGCAGATTTTGTAAATTTAAAAGAGGGGCTCAGGTTTTGAAGAAGAAGGGAAAGGAATCTTGAGATTGTGGTTGGGTTTGATAAAATATAACCGTTTAAATGAATTTGAGAAGGAAGTAGTAGTACACTAATTAATCTATTAATCGTCTAATTATGCCAGCTAAAATTCTGTGTGAAATAAGGGTATATTTGACTCAATCAAATAGAGACATGATTGAGTTAAACAATTAATGGAGGGCAGATATTTTATATTTATGAATTTTACATATTTGAAGGATATTTTTTACCCTTTTCCCTATTAATAATTATGTTCCTTGTTAATTATTATGTTATTTTTACTTCTTTGACTCGAAGATTTAAATATTTATTTGAATGAAGAAGTTTCAAACACAATTAAACAATAAGGAACTTTGGTTTAAAATCGTAGTCTATTTTGAGGATATTTCAGAGTTGCAAATAATCAATGTTTTCGATTATATCAAAAATCTTGTCGAATCTGAATTTTATAATGGTTAGGTTAATGGGATAGATAGAGATAACCATTGTCTATTACACACCTTGCATGCAAAGCATCTTTAGACATAAAATGAATTTACTTTCAAAAATTTGCTCTCAATATGAGTGTAAATAGGGAGAGTGATTTGGTGCATAAAAAGATTTATTCCACATGTAGTATTTCCTGATTAGGTGGATTCAAGACACCTGTTGGTCCCGGGGCTACGGATAAGCAAGAATATGTAAGAATAAAATAGTAACAGCTAAAGCAATTAAAACAGTTTCTGGATGTTGCCTTCAATGTTGTGTCAACATTTGAAACAACATTGTGATAAAACAGTTATAAACCTTTATAGAGTAAATGCAGCGGAAAAGTAAAGAGACACAAGGTTTATATTTTCAAGGGTATATATTAATATATCCCTTGATGGTCAATGACCAAAGAATTGTATAAATTATATACAATTACAAATGAATTTCTTTTTACAAGATTGAACAATAAATGCGAAAAAGAAATTACAAACAAAAATGAAGTCGCAGATGACTTCAGCCTAAAGTTAAAAGATCTAAAAAGATAAATACAACATCTTCATTACTATTGCTTGAAATATAAGCTTGATCTAGAATACGAGCGGCAGTAGTAATGTGGGACTAGATGTTGTTATACAACTTTAGGCTAAGTGTGTTGATCCGATTTCTAAGGTGAATATTCGAGAGCTCTCTTGGTAATTCTTCTTGTTCAAATCGGATATCGATACTCGAAGTTCCCTTCTATTTATAGTGTGGAACTTCCCTTGAAATCCTCCTTTGGTTGGTTGTGGAGGCCGAGTAAAAGAAGGCTTCACTTGGACCGGTTCTTGCTCCTTCAAAAGCTCAACGTTCGGACTTGGTCTTCACTCTGTTTCCTCTCCAAGATTTGACTGTTTCTTTTACCACGTTTTAAACACAACATCATTGTTAGTTTGCCTAGGTCATTTTTTACTCACGGTAACACAACTGTTTTGGCCGGAAGAATAGGCAAAATCGTTACGGGGATGTTGTCGGGAATGTTGTCACAACATCGCAGGCAACATTCTTATTTTCATAAGATGTTGTCCTCGAGCATTTACAGATGTTGTCACAACATTCATCCAACATCAACAATCTCCCCCTTTTTGCCTTTCTTCACAAAACTCCATACGAAGCGAAAATGACTAGGATATCGATTCCCGATGTAATCCTTACATTCCAAGAATCGGTAGGATCGGTGTTATGCTCCCCCTTAACTCGCGGTAGCAAATTTCAAGCAGTGTTGTATCGATGATTTGATCGATAGGAGTTATGTTCGTTAGTCGTGACTTACTTACAAGAATCGCGTAATCGTCTACGGTAACCATTCATAACAATCCACATCATGCAAGCATATATAAACAGCTTTTGAAAGCAGTCACAATGTCTGCAAGAACAGACCAAATGTCTCAAAGTAAAAAAAAATACAAACACAAATAATATTCCAAATGTCAGTAATGTCAATATAGTCCACTATTCAAATAAACATTCATCATTGAATCAACACTTCATCAGCATAATCATCCTTGACTAGAGTAATCAAGTCACAATAGCTTACAACCGCTTTTTCTGATCAATCACTCTGTGCAACACCATCTTCATCTCCATGGCTTCAGAAGTAGTTAGCAATCAATCATCTCACCTCCTCTTCCCTGCATCATTACCTGCACCCATATCAGTAGTAGCTCCCCCTGTCTGTCTGCTTCCAGCAGCAGCAGCAGCATCATCTCCCCCTTTTTATGAAGAAAGTAAGCCCATGTAATAGTTCCTGGCTCGCACTAGTTCTTGAATTTGTCTGTCAAGTTCAGCAATGTGCTATCGTAGCCAGTCTTTGGACATTGGGACCTGTCCTTGAGCAATGTTGCCGGGAATGTCGGCAACATCTTTTGATGTGTTAGTGTCCCATTTATCTTTCTTCTAGGGCAGGTCAATAACCCTGTCCCTGCTGTTAACAACTGCTCGTTGTACTGAGTAAACCTCTAAGGCTGGACTCAGTTTTTCTCCTTTTGGAGTCTTAAAACCTTGGTTGAGCAGGATTTGAAAAATCAATGAGGGATATGGAAAGGCAGAGTTGCTTTATTTTTCTGCCAAGTTGACAGCATGGTTGAATATAAGTGTTCCTAAGTCAACTTTCTGATTCCTTCCAATCTTAAAAAGCAGTGATGCTTGATCAAGGGTCACTATCGTCTCGTTGAGAGAGGGTAGCCAGTTGTATATAGCAAGTTTGTGCAAAGTGGTAAACAAGGCAGTGAGTTTCGACACAGGGCTGCGAGGAGCCCAAACAGTGATCAAATTCCCTGTAAGGTACTTGATCATTGAATTGAGTTCCTCCACAGTGGGGTTTGGTTGAGGTTCTCTTTTACTAATAATTATCCCAAAGGTGGCGTTGATGATATTAGGTGTAAAATTGTATACCTTATTGTATAGGTACACTTTCCCAAATTTCTTTGAGGTTGTGTCCTTAACATCAAGCATCAGATTAGCATAGAACACCCTAATCACCTTCTCACAATAAGGATTCTTTCCAGATACAGAGCTTAAGATGTTTCGACTACTTAAGAAATCAACTAAACCATTTTTGGAGAATGAAGTTAGGTCAATCACCTTCCCCCTCTAACTCCTCTATTCTTAAACCAATTCCAATTCTTTGGAGCATGATTTAGTTTGAAACATGGAAGAGTAGGGAATTACCTCGAGAATCCGAAAGCAGTTGATTCGTGTATACTTGTTCGGATGAGGTGGCTGCAGGTGTTGCCTCGGATGTTGGGGCAACATAGTCTGGGTCCATTTTCTCATCTTTTGCCTTTGATGTTGAGGCAATATATTTATCAAAATTCCAGTATGTTCTATGGACCCCTTTAGGAATGAAGTTTCGTAGATGTGTGTCATCAGACATCTCTTCTTCTTCTTCCTTCTCAGATTCTGCTTGTGGAGTGGAAGTCGATGGAGTTCTGGAGGAACTGGCTCACTGAAATTGGTGTCAGTGCTACTGCTTGTGGTAGTATCAACAGGGAAAGTCGACTCTTCCCTGGATCTTTTGGCAGACTGGTATTCACCGAATTAGTTTTCGAAAACCCTCTTTGACCTTTGCGTCGGAAATGTCGATTTTAAGGCAAGGTTCGAGAAATCAGATGTTGTATCAACATCGATTGGATTTTCATTATCGCCTGGGTAGCTCACCTGTAATGGCTTATCTGAACCAAGCAGGATCATAGTCTGCGTGCAGTCCTCCTCGACAGGTCTCAAGTCATTGATGGAAGTATAATGCTTGTAAACCTTGTCGTTATTTGCTGGACTAGTCGACATTGGAGAATAATCTTTGGTTTTTGTTGATTTTGGGGACACGGACATGGGAGAGGCTTTTGAAGGATTGGGCGTGTTGGAGAAGCTTTGGGTTTTGAGAAATGACGGTGTTGTTTGGGCTGCCATGGTTTAATGGGTTGGTAGTTGGCTGATGTGACAATTCCAAGACAAAAAATGGGAGGTTTTATTATGGCAAAGTATACTTACACTTAAACTCCTTTTCCTTAAATTTAGATTGTATAGAAGAATAAAAACTCTTTACACACCTAAAATAGGATTGTCATAGCACATATCATCATTTTTAAAAAACGGTCATCCAGAATTTTTGGACTTCCAGTTAAAAACAGAGACGTTTTAAATACCAAAAACATGAATAAAATAAGATAAACCAGTTTGATCAATGTACTGGAACACGATGTTGTTGATGATGTTGGCAACATTTCAAAGTTAAACAAGCATTATGAGACTCCACGGATTTTCTGATTTGGCAGATAATATTTCCGTACATGTTCCCTATGAGACTGATCGCTGGACTAATGTAACATTTTACCATTGTCCTTAATCAACTTAGTTGAACACATACAGATTAAAAAAACTATTGAGGAATTTTCAACCTTTTTGAACACGTGGTACTCCTATAGAATAGGAACGATACCAATCTTAGAGCTTTGCTCTTTTTGTATACATCCAAATCTTATAGTAGAGGCTTCGCCTTCATATCTTGTCCTTTTAGAGTCATGCTTGAATCTTTTTTAAAAAAAATACAACATCACTACAACACTTATCCTGCATATTGACCCAACAGTAAATGTTACCTAGAATGTTAGGACAATAATTCGGACAACATCTACCTAGTCTGTCTTATTTTCAAAGAAAACAGAGACCAAGAGATTTTTTCAAGCTAGAAAATCTCTCATGATTTAAAGGTTTGGTAAAAATGTCAGCCAGTTGAAAAAGAGTATCAACATGTTCGATTTGAACTAGCTGTTTTTCTACTAAGTCTCTTAAAAATGATGTCTTATGTCTATGTGCTTTGTACGTGAATGCTGAACCGGATTTTTGGAATTATTAATAGCACTCAGATTATCACAGTACAAAATCATGGAGTTATTAGATATGCCATAGTCATCTAGCATATGTCGTAACCAAATCAGTTGAGCACAACAACTTCCGGCTGCCACATATTCATATTCGACAGTCGTGAGTGATACACAATTTTGTTTATGACTGTACCATGAGACTAGATTATTGCTAAGATAGAAACACCTACCACTAGTGCTTTTTCTATCATCTACATCACCGGCCCAATCCGAGTCACTATATCCTATTAGATTAGGATTAGTGTCTTTGGAGTACCAAATTCCCATGTCACTTGTACCGGCAACGTATCGAATGATACGTTTCACAACATTAAAATGAGATACCTTGGGACTGGCTTGGAACCTGGTGCAAACACATACGCTAAACATGATATCGGGGCGACTGGCAGTAAGGTATAGAAGGCTACCTATCATAGATCGGTATAATGTTGGGTCAACATCTTGTCCAACATCATCTTTACATACATTGCGCGAGCCCATTGGAGTCTTCATGTGTTTAGCATTTTCCGGACCAAATATCCTAACAAGATTCTTGGCGTATTTGCTTTGAGATACAAAGATCCCATCTTCATTCTGTTTAATCTGCAAGCCTAAGAAAAATATTAGTTTTTCAATCATGCTCATCTCAAATGTTGTCGACATTGCTTCGACAAAAGACTTTACTAGTGATTCTGTAGTCGAACCAAAAACAATATCATCAACATAGATTTGAGCTATTATTACATCTACATCGTGTCTTTTAATGAATAATGTTCTGTCAGCTTCTCCACGGGTAAAACCAAACTCAACAAGGAAGTTAGTTAGACGACCATACCATGCACGTGGTGCTTGTTTTAGTCCATACAAGGCTTTCTTGAGCTTGTACACATGATGTGGATGGTGAGGATCCTCAAATCCCTTTGGTTGTTCAACATAAACTTCTTTGTCCAAGTATACATTGAGAAAGACACCTTTAACGTCCATTTGGTGCAAGGTAATCTTTAGATAGCAAGCAATAGCAAGAAGTAACCTTATTGACTCAATTCTAGCCACCGGAGCGAAGGTCTCGTCATAGTCGATACCTTCTACTTGTGTATATCCTTGAGCAACAAGTCGAGCTTTGTTCCTGACAATCTTCCCTAACTCATCTGATTTGTTTTTAGATATCCACTTGGTCCCAATAACATTTGTGTTGTTGGGTCGTGGTACCAAGTCCCAAACCTCATTTCGGGCAAATTGTTCAAGCTTTTCTTGCATGGCTTGAATCCAAAAATTATCTTTTAATGCTTCCCCAATATTTTTAGGTTCCAAAGTAGATGTAAGACAAGAGAGACTTACCTGTTGATGTATGGTGGACATGCGCACATACCTTACCATTTCTCGGTAATTTACTGGCTCTTTCCATCTTGTACGCCTCTCCTAAAAAATTCCCCCTTTCACCTGGTCGGGTGGATGGTTCCTTCTAATCCTCGATGGAGGGTCTCTTTTCACTTGATCATTCAGTTCAGTAGCAGATTCCTCCTCGATTTCGTCCTCTGTGTTCTCTTTTTGAGGTTCAGATGTTTCTTCTGATGTTGGGACAACATCTGGGACTACATCTGTTTCTTCTGTGGGTTGCTCCTCTTCAACTGTAACCACAATGTTGTTTTCTGAAGATCTACCAGATATATACAGTAGGTCATCGAAAATAACATTGACTGATTGTTGTATGGTCTTTGTCCGAAGATTGTATATTCGATAAGCATGGCTATTCTGAGAGTAGCCAACGAATATTCCCTTGTCACTCTTAGAGTCAAATTTGGCCAGTTTATCCCTGTCATTAAGAATATAGCACACACACCCAAAGACATGAAAGTACCGCCCTGTAGGTTTCTTTCCATTTAACAGTTCATAGGGTGTCATCTTGGTCCCTGGCCTTAAATAAATTCTATTAGTTATGTGGCATGCCGTGTTCAAGGCTTCTGCCCAAAACCTTTTTGACACTTGCTTAGAACTTAACATAACTCTAGCCATTTCTTGTAGAGTTCTGTTCTTTTTCTCGGCAACCCCATTTTGCTGTGGTGTTTTTGGTGCCGAAAATTCATGGAATATGCCTTTCTTTTCGTAGAATTTTGCAAAGATTTGATTTTCAAACTCCTTTCCATGATCAGATCTAATTCTGAAAATCGAAGAACAAAACAGATTTTTAATCCTAGAGTAAAGTGTTCTAAACATCTCAAAGGTTTGTGATTTTTCTTTTAAAAAATAGATCCAAGTGAATCTGGAAAAATCATCTACTATCACATAAGAATATCTCATTCCTCCTAGGCTATCTACCTCGATTGGACCCATAAGATCCATATGCAATAATTGGAAACAATGAGACGTACATGAATGTTGTCCGTCACGTTGGACAACATTATGAGAGACTCGGGTCTGCTTTCCTTTCAAACAATCTTCACGCAGTGTTTTTTCTTTTGGATCCAGTCTGGGAATGCCCCTGACAGCTTCAAATGAGATCAGATTCTCCAAGGTGCCGTAGTTGACATGTCCCAACTTTTAATTCCAAAGTGTCAGGTCACATACCTTTGGGGAGTTGCAAAACTCTTGTCTACCGACTAGGTAGCAATTATCTCCCGTTCGGGTTCCTGACATGACACATTTATCTGCAGAATATGTAACCTTACATCCAAGCTTGTTGAATTTCACCTCGATATCATCATCACATAGTTGGCTTATGCTAAGAAGATTAGCAACCAAACCTTCTACATGAAGAACATTTTTCAAGGCTGGTACATCCGAAACATTAAGAGTTCCTTTACCAATTATCTTACTCTTACTTCCTCCTCCAAAGGTCATGTATCCTCCATTGAATGCTTCATACTCCTTCAATAGGCTTTTGGTACCTGTCATATGACGTGAGCAACCACTATCGAAATACCAAGACCCTGTAATGTTAGTACGCAAAGCAGTTATGCACACATTACATTTCAGATTCAATTTGGGTACCCATTCCTTTTTCTTCCTTCTCGCTTTCGGGCGGAGTTGCTTTGAATGTTGTCAGTGATGTTGGGCAACATTGCTGACGACATTTTAGGCAATATCTTGAGTGCAGAGTTTTGAAGTTTGTAGCAGTAGGGCATAAGATGTCCTAACTTTTACAGAAGCTACATACAAACTTCGATCCAATTTCAGTGATCTGAGAGTTGCTCGTATTTTCTTTGACAAATTTTATCCTCTCAGTTTGACTATAGATTCTGGAAGTATTTGTTTTGCTAGGAGATTGGTACCCAAGTCCAGCCCTTGTAGGATTATTGAAGTTTAATATTTCATCCAGTTTGGAGGTTCCCATGTTGAGCCTTTGAAAGGTGGTCTCAGCTACGTTTAGTCGTGTACGAATCTTACTAAGCTCTAGGTCCTTCTTGGTAAGTACCACATCTAATCGGTTGATTGTGACTTTCAGATTGCTATTCTTAAGAGCCAATAATTTTTCTTTTGAGTCTAGTTGCTCAGATTCAGTGATTAAGGCTTTACACAGATTTTGTAATTTCTTTATTACGTCGTCTTTGGAGTCAACTAGATCCAAATTTATAGCCTCAGATGAAGAAATAAATCCACTAAAACAATTTACATCAGAATAGTCAAAGTATACATACCTCTCTGATGTTGAAGACATTCCATATGTTGAGTCTGATGTTGTCGCAACATTGTCAATAACATCTTCATCGTCGGACAGTGAATGTTCGAACATGGCCGCCTTGACATTACTGTGGTTCTTCTTCTTGATCTCCTTCCTCCTCTTCGTTCTCATCATCACTAAGAGTTACCCACATAACCTTACCAATTTTTCTAAGGGTGTTTGCACACTCATTAGCATAGTGTCCCCAACCCGAGCATGCATGACACTACACTCCCTCGAGTTGCTTGGGATTGAAATTGGTACTGTCGGAGTTAGATTTCCTCAGTGGATTGTGATTTCTTTGCTCAGAAGGTGACCTATTCGGCTGTTTATTGAAGAGTAGGTTTTGATGTTGTTTGTATTTGGCTTTATTGCGATCAATGTTGATCTTTCTCACCATCGAATTGAATCGACGAGTAAGTAAGGCAACAGTTGCACCATTTCCCAGTTCCTCCAAGTTTTCTTTCTCGTTTTCCAATTCAGTTTCTGAGGTTTGTCCTTGGAGTGCCAAAGTCTTGTCTTTATATAGATCTCTTTGGCTCTTCATGTTCATCTCATATGTTTGAAAGATGCTCATCAGGGCATGTAGATCCATAGTAGCAAGATTATGGGCCTCTTAAATAGCACAAATCTTAGTATTAAGCCTTTAAGGAAGAGATCTGAGAGCTTTATCCACAAGTTGTGTGTTGGTTAAAGGAGAACCAAGCACTTGACACTGATTAGCAATGTCAATTAACTTTTCAAAATAGGATTTTATGTCTTCAGATTCTTCCATCCTTAAGCATTCGTATTGGCTCAAAATCATGCGAAGCTTTGTACGTCGTACACTTGAGGTACTTTCACAATGAGTTTGTAAGGTCTCCCAAGTGTCCTTGGTCGTAGTACAATTTTGGATTAGTTTGAACATATAGAGATCTACCCATCCAAATATCGCATTTAGGGCCTTTTCATTGAAGCTCGCACTGTTCATCTCTTCTGCGGTCCATTCAGATTCGGATTTGGTAAGTACATCACCATCCCCGTCTGCTGGGTACTTGGGAATCACATAGCCTTCGGAAACTGATCTCCAAGCTCGAACATCAATGGATTTGATGTGCGAACGTAGTCGGATTTTCCAATAGGCATAGTTAGTTCCATCAAGAATTGGAAGTCTACCAACGTTTTGTATAGCTGAGTCCATAGCCGTAATATTCAGAATCAAACACATATTGTATCAAGTGTTGGCTCTGATACCACTTGTTGGTCCCGGGGCTACGGATAAGCAAGAATATGTAAGAATAAAACAGTAATAGCTAAAGCAATTAAAACAGTTTCTGGATGTTGCATTCAATGTTGTGTCAACATCTGAGGAAACATTGTGATAAAACAGTTATAAACCTTTATAGAGTAAATGCAGCGGAAAAGTAAAGAGACACAAGGTTTATATTTTCAAGGGTATATATTAATATATCCCTTGATGGTCAATGACCAAAGAATTATATAAATTATATACAATTACAAATGAATTTCTTTTTACAAGATTGAACAATAAATGCGAAAAAGAAATTACAAACAAAAATGAAGTCGCAGATGACTTCAGCCTAAAGTTAAAAGATCTAAAAAGATAAATACAACATCTTCATTACTATTGCTTGAAATATAAGCTTGATCTAGAATCGAGCGGCGGTAGTAATGTGGGACTAGATGTTGTTATACAACTTTAGGCTAAGTGTGTTGATCCAGTTTCTAAGGTGAATATCCGAGAGCTCTCTTGGTAATTCTTCTTGTTCAAATCTGGATATCGATACTCTGAAGTTCCCTTCTATTTATAGTGTGGAACTTCCCTTGAAATCCTCACTGGTTGGTTGTGGAGGCTGAGTAAAAGAAGGCTTCAGCTTGGACCGGTTCTTGCTCCTTCAAAAGCTCAACGTTCTGGACTTGGTCTTCACTCTGTTTCCTCTCCAAGATTTGACTGTTTCTTTTACCACGTTTTAAACACAACATCATTGTTAGTTTGCCTAGGTCATTTTTTACTCACAGTAACACAACCTGTTTTGGCCGGAAGAATAGGCAAAATCGTTACAGGGATGTTGTCAGGAATGTTGTCACAACATCGCAGGCAACATTCTTATTTTCATAAGATGTTGTCCTGAGCATTTACAGATGTTGTCACAACATCCATCCAACATCAACAACACCAAATAATAAATTAATATAATACATGTGATTTATACACATATTTGTATCACTTATAACGTGAGTGACATATATCATCACTTTAATATTTGGATTATTAAAGTTAAATTAATTAATTTAATATAAACAACATGTACAAATTAATGATCACTTAGGCTACCCATGAAGTCCATTATGCAAGAAGTATTGCATTAGGTCAATCCAGTATGATTTGTGATAGAGTGAAAAGCAAATTAATATATGTCCGCATATGATATTTTTTAAATCGGAATTCTTCAAACTGTTGATGTCACTATTACGATGTGTCTGCATTTGATCATGTTTATTCCCAAAATCAAGTAGTTATGATTCAAGCAACGATATATATCAAAGTTGTTGTATTTACTTTGTAAACGGCGTTTTCTGCATCAATGATCACAGTACGTGCTCTAACATTACTGAAGGAATTATCGACTGATTTAATACATATGCATAAGAAAAACTCAAATTAAGAATATTTTAGTTCACATTTTATTACGGACATAAAATTAGTTTACAATGGACACCACAAGAACACATGCACTGACAATGCAAATCACTCCGATCCTCATGAACCCATAAACAAGTTTTAACGAGCGCACATTAAATTTTAACTACATGAAATGAAAATATAAATCATAATTAGTTAAACATGCATAAACTCTAAATGCCTAATAATTAATAAATGTAATTTATTTATAAAAAGTTTAATGGTTAGACAATTTTAACTTCCATTTTGTATTTTCAGACATTATATTTTCATATTTTACTTTCTGAAAAAGATTTTTAAAAAATGTTTTAACGTATTAGAAATAATTTAAATTTGTACCCCTTTCATCAATTGGACCCTAATAATCTTTAACTTTAATTTTCGGGTTAAAGATGTCCCTTATTCTACCTATTAAACTTTAATTATCCTTAAAATGATTCATCTCAATACTTGTTGTTGGAATTGAATTTGTGCCAGAAATTTTTGGATTACCATTGTTGAACGATCTGAAAACTTGGATGGAATAAGCCCAAAAAGTTATTGTGGGAGTATTTTTTTATTTCAAAACAGCATTTCTACCAGGAACGTCCAACAAGGAATTCAAACTATAACCATCGAATATTGTTGAATTCTTGAGTTGTTACATATACAGTTATAACTCTCGAGATTTTTATTTGAAGTTTATTGGTTGTTGAATTCGTTGATTTCTCGACCGGTGAAGTCGACTCCATTGGTGTTGAACTCAAACAATTTTTCAGTATTTTGGATTAATCCGAATATGTCGAGTTATTTATGATTTAGGGCCACTTAGACTAACAAATCAGTTCCATCTATTTGATTAAAGTTCAGTGTGTCATCTTATAATTAAGTTAAAAGGAAAGAAATGTTTAACCCAAAAATCAATGTTAAAGACAATCATAATCCGGGAAGGAGGGCCATTTTTAACATAAAAATTAATGTTACAAGCAATTATAATCGAATAGATAGGAGGAATACGTTAGAAATACATATTTTGACCTTTTTATCGTTCTACTTTTGATAATTATACCAGTGAAAAAGCACTAATCGTTTTTCCTATTTTCATTTTTTCTTTAAATTTGTTATTTTTAAAGATTGGGCAAAAACAAGAAAAAATCAAGAAAATAATAAAAATGATCCCTTATTGTCACACACCAAACCAGAGAGGCGTGGCCGGCACCCGATGTCTTACTTGCCCGAGCGTACCCATCTATAATACTGAATATACATAACTCATATTGTGGCCGAAAAGGTCGAATCGCATCATAAGATGAAACTCTTTAAGCCGACAAGGCTATATGAAATAAAATGGTAGCCATCTAGCTCATCAACACAGGGGATTCGGACCAAACACACATATACAAAAATGGGCCATCAAGGCCACCATGCGTTTTATAGCAACAAAACAATTAAGGCCGACAAGGCCAATATAAACTTCTAAACAACATTTAGGCCTACAAGGACGTACTGTACAAACTGGACAACACATGACATATCTACAAGCCGCTAAGAAAGATCAAGTGTAATGTGGTCAGGACAGAGCCCCGACCTACCAATCAAAACTATAATCAACTCAAAAAGTACTCCAGACTATGGACCTGGCAACTCCGAATGATATGGAGCTTACCAATTAGCTCAAACTCCATAGTACCTATTGTGGAGGCCTATCTAGTTGTTCCCCGACAATGGGATATGAATATATGTACTAAATATGTAAGGCAACTGAATAAATGAAAACTAAACTTAAACTGTAAGCATAATAGCTAAACATGTCGGAGAGATAGAAACGAAATCTGAGGATGTACCTACATGTTCCCTACTCACAATATATAGTAATATCAACAGCGTACCAGGCCCTATTGGGCTGATGTTGATCTAATGTACTCGGCCTTGACGAGGCTCTATTGTATAGTATAACGTATCAGGCCTAGTATCATAAATCACACCGGGTCACTAGGGGCATCTGTGGTGTACGCAACATACCAAGCCATAACAAGGTTCTATGGGATAATATAACGTATCAGGCCATAACAAGGCTCTGTGAAATAAGCATACGACGTATCATGCATTCTATAGGCTCTGTGGAATAAGCAACAAGGTGTCAAACAATCAAATATAGCTCAAAGCAGTAAACAGTTATCGTCAACCAAGGACTGAGTCTGTAAGATCTATATATACTCAACTAATGATGAGAATAAACTCTAAGGCAGAAAATACTCCCGACAAAGGATAAACAATAGAATCTCAATGATATCTAAAGATGAGGCACGAGCTAGTTATAAACTATTCTCTTGTACATCTCTAACGAGTATCATTTTAGGTACGGATTCATGCTATAGAAAGAAGGGATAACCATTACATGCCTTTAACGTCAACTTCCTACTTGTTGTTGTGATCAATCTCCTCTACGCCTCAATCTTATATGTCAAGAACTACTCTTCTTCTTCTAATTTACTTCTCCTCAAAGAAAGCTCGGATTCAACATGCAATAAAATGAAACAACGAGACTGAGCGGTAAGAAAAATGCATATGTTGTTTTTGAAAATATATCATATGTTGCTTACTCAATATTAGTTTTCGTTTGAAAGTCCGTCCAAGTTTTCGTTTCATTTTTTTTCTTTGCGATTTTTTATTCAGCTGGCTCAAACCAGTATCTTATCATCGTCGAAAGTTTTGAGTTGATTCTCGACGGTCTTCGCCCCAGTGGCTGCTCCGGGAAAGGCAGTCTTCGACAGTCTCCAGCGGTCTCTCTCTCCCTTTTTTTTGCAGGTATCACTAGATCTGCGACGTCGTCTGGCAGCGAACATTGGTTTTAGGTAGGAACAGTGATTTTAGGAAGTGAACAGTATTTTCTAGTGCGTGAACATCAATTTATGGCGTGTGAACATATTTTATCAGCCTGGAGTTGGTACCTCCAGTTGTATGTACTAAATATTTGTTCTTATCCATGTTGTTCAATTTTTGCGTGTTGCATTTTATTGAATCTGGACTTTACATTCTTGCATGTATTCTTGTTGCCCTTTGTTTTATCATTCGGATCTGTAATAGTCTTACTTACCTCTAGATTTTTGCTAACTTGTGCTCTAGTATTGTTTCCCGTGTTTATTAGCGTTAACCTTGGATTAGTATTCTCTGTTTCTTTGCTCTAGTAGATTTGGTGAATGATGGTAGACTAGAGTTATATTCTTGATCGGGGACGGGGGCAAGGGGTAGGGGTAAGTGCGATAAGGGAGATGCTAGGCTGAGAATAGGATCTTGGAATATTGGGACTTTAACGGAGAAGGTAATAGAGCTAGTTAAGATTCTTAAGAAGATGAAGATTAATATAGCATGTGTCCAGGAGATCAAATGGGTAGGACCTAAGGCTAAAGATTTAGATGGGTATAAGTTATGGTTCTCGAGTAGGTCGAAGTATAGGAATGGGGTAGGCATTTTGGTAGACAGCGAACTAAGGGATCAGGTGGTAGAGGTGAGGAGGGTAAATAACAGGATGATGGAGATTAATTTGGTAGTTAGAGGGTTCACTATGAACATTATTAGTGCTTATGCGCCATAAGCGGGCTTGGACGAGGAGGAGAATAGACGTTTTTGAGAGGATTTAGAAGAAGTGGTGGGAGGTATACTACACACTGAGAAGTTATTTGTAGGAGGGGGTTTCAATGGACATATCGGGTCACTTCCAGGGGGTTATGACGACGTGCATGGAGGATTCAGACTCGGGGTTAGGAATGGGGAAAACGTCTCACTGTTGGAGTTCGCTAGAGTTTGTGGGATGGTGATAACCAATTCTAGATTCCTGAAAAAGGAGGAACACTTTGTGAATTTCCGTAGTTCGGTAGTTAAGACTCAGATAGACTTTTTGCTCCTTAGAAAGGTTGACAAAGGTCTTTGTAAAGACTGTAAGGTTATTCCGAAGAGGATCTTACAACCCGACATAAGCTTTTGGTGATGGATTTGAAGATCAAGTTGGAGAAAAAAAAAAGGGTTGTGGATGACAGGTTAAGAATCAAATGGGGGAGTTTGACCATGGCTAGTGCAAAGCGGATGGAGGAGAGGTTGATGGCCAAAGGGGCTTGAGAGAGTAATGGGGATGAGACCCGTATGTAGGACAGGACGGCCAGTTGTATTCGTGAGGTAGCCAGAAAAGTGCTAGGAGTCTCACGGTATTATCGTGGTGGACATTGAGGGGACTAGTGGTGGAATGGTGAAGTTCAAGAGAAGGTGGAAGCGAAGAAAGCGGCATATATGAAATTGGTAGAAAGTAGAGATGAGGTGGAGAAGTGGACGAATAGGAAACTGTATAAGATGGCAAGGAAGAAGGAAAAGTTAGCGGTTACGGCGACTTTCGAATGCCTGTATGTGGAATTAGAGGAGAAATGCAGGGATAAGAAGTTGTACAGACTAGCTAAGACAAAGAAAAGGAGGGCCCGTGACTTAGATCAAGTGAAGTGCATCAAGGAACATGACGACAAAGTACTGGTGGAGGAAGCGCATATTAGGCGGAGGTGACAGTCTTACTTCCACAAACTCTTGAACGAAAAAGAGATGGAGACATTGTGCTGGGAGATCTAGAGCATTCTAGTAGGCACGGGGATTTTGGGTATTGTAGAAGCATTAAGGTTGAGGAGGTTACAAGTGTTATTCGCAGGATGCGTATGTGACGAGCGACCGAGCCTGATGAGATCCCAGTTGATTTTTGGAAGAGCGCAGGCAGGGCTGATTTGGAGTGGTTAACTGAGTTATTTAAAGTCATTTTGAAGTCGGCAAGAATGCCCGAATAATGGAGGTGGAGTACAATGATTCCCTTGTACAAAATCAAAGGTGATATCTAGAGTTGCAACAACTATAGGGGTATCAAGTTGTTGAGCCACTCTATGAAAGTTTGGGAAAGAGTAGTGGAGATGAGGGTGAGGAGAGACATGTCTATTTTTGAGAACCAGCTTGGATTAATGTCGGGGCGTTCGACTACCGAAGCCATTCATCTTATTAGGAGGTTAGTGGAGCAGTATAGAGAGAGAAATAAATACTTACATATGGTTTTCATCGACCTCGAGAAGGCATACGACAAAGTCCCTAGGAAGGTTCTATGAGGATATTTGGAGGTTAGAGGTGTACATGTGGCATACAGTAGGGTGATAAAGGATATGTATGATGAAGCCAAGACTAGAGTGCGGACAGTAGGAGAAGACTCAGAGCACTTTCCAGTGATTATGAGGCTGCACCAGGGATCAGCTCTTAGCCCATTCCCATTTGCCTTGGTGATGGACGGACTGACTTGACAAATCCAAGGAAAGGTACCACGGTGTATGTTATTCGCAGATGACATAGTCCTGATTGATGAGACTCACAGTGGAGTGAATGCCAAACTAGAGGTTTAGAGACAGACTCTGGAGTCTAAAGGGTTCAGGTTGAGTAGAACCAAGACATAAGTTTTAGAGTGCAAGTTCAGCAACGGGAGAGACCCTGAGACATGCGTGGAGGTAAGGCTTGATACTTAGGTCATTCCAAAGAAAGGAAGCTTCAAGTACCTAGGGTCTATTATCCAAGGGAATAGAGAGATTGATGATAATGTCACACATCGTATTTGGGCAGGGTGGATGAAATGGAGGCTCGCATCTGGAGTCTTGTGCGACAAAAAGGTGCCACCAAAACTTAAAGGCAAGTTCTATAGGGTGGTGGTTAAACCGACTATGTTGTATGGGGCAGAGTGTTGGCCAGTCAAGAGTTCACACATACAAAAGATGAAAGTTGTAGAGATGAGGATGCTGAGATGGATGTGTGGGCATACAAAGAGCGATAAGATTAGAAATGATGATATCCGGGAGAAAGTGGGAGTGGCCTCGGTAGATGATAAGATGTGGGAATCGAGGTTGAGATAAGGGGGTTGTGGAGGACACGAATTATGGTAGAAGAGTAGTAGGTACTAGAGCGTAGTCCTACTGATGCTTACAAATTGATAATTGATAGTTGTAGTGTTATTACTGTAGGCCCGATTAGTCTATCACATTTATAGGCACACTATAGATTGATTTCTGTTGCTATTTGTTCTTTAGTGTATTTTGTTTAGCTTATTTAGTTGGGTTAGCTACTGTTTCCTTTTGTTCGAATGCACTTTATACCGCTTTAATTCCTTATCTGAGTCTGACCATTTCTCTTGCTTTACTCTTGCTTTGTTTTGATTGCCTTGTTGGTGATTATGCTTTGTCTTAAGCCGAGCGTCTCACGGAAACAACCGCTCTATCTACCAAGGTGGAGGTAAGGTCTGTGTACACTCAACCCTCCCAGACCCCACAGTATGGAATTTCATTGGGTATGTTGTTGTTTGTTACTCAATATTAGAACTTATGTTGCTGCCAAACACATAAAGTCTCACGTTGTTGCGTAAAAAGGAAAGTCATGGTACTTGCTTAAAAGGGAAAGTGACGTGTTGAATTGTTGCCATTGTAAAATTTCCAAGTAGAGATGTTGCTATAAACTACCTCTGATCTATATTGAAATAGGTTGTTGCATATAGTGTTTTATGAAACTTGATAAACAAATGTAATACATTTATATACTCTTATCTCTTACTAAAGGTAGCGTGGTCCATATAAATTCATATGTCACTCCTATACTAATTAATTTCCACTAAAGTTTTCAGCTATGCATCATAATGAATAGTCATATTATTCTTCCTCCTCATTGTGACACATGGAGGAGTGGTGGCCGGTGGCCATTAAACATTATCCACTAAATAAATTATTTAATTCTTTTATCTCCACTACAAACATTTAACACACTATACACATAATTAATTATTAATCGCAATTCACTTAAACATTAATCACTTTTAATACACTTCATATACTCAATATCATAATCATGTGATATAACACTAGTCAATAGCCCTTTTTCGCATACCCAAAATATTATTCTCAATCACCATCGTCACACTTTTAGGTCTTAAATAAGTTCGGTACTTCATCCTTTTATATACCAAACGTTTGATTTGCATATATGAGTATGACCAAAATTTCATATGGTCCGTAAAACTTGTTCAATATTTCAAACATCAATGAAACTTATTTTCTCTGATTCGCTTAACTTCTAATCCCCACATAACCTCTTTAAAAAACATGTTATAAACCTTCAATAATCTCACGAATGACCTTAATCCCTTCAAGATGATATGGCTTTATTACGACACATCCTAACGCTAAAGTATGGGGTGTTACATTATGACGACGTAATCTAACGCAAAAACTCGGGGAATTTCATCCTTCCTCCCTTAGAAACATTCATCTTCGAATGTAGGGTGTGACTCCTATGTAATTAATTGTATGAACATTATTCATGACGCATCTTACATATCCGTTCCTCGGGCTAACTTAATCGCATTAAGACGTACACACTTTATAATAATTTTTTAACGACTTACCCATTCTCCTTCTCATTATACTACGTCGACCTGATTCCTAAAATCGATCCTATTATGTGGTAACAACATGGTGTCGACCCGACTTCTGCTTTAACATTAATCTACCATAGTAGTTAAACAATATCTGACGGTCTTTACTTATAGACTATTTCCCATATGGGGCTTTGGATTGTAACTCGTCAAGACAACTTCAATAGTTGTTAATAGTACTTTGGATATCGTATATTTGGCTCGTCCTATTCTCTTATTATCAACTGTCTGTAGGTTATTTACATGATTCACTTTGCATAACGACTTATAATCTCTTAACGCTTCTTTAGTCGTACCAATATGGTTTATCTTAAGTGATCGTCTATAACTTATTAGCGGTACTGTGGGAACTGTAAATACAATTCATATTACACTATAACCCAACCAGGGGAAATCTGGATACTATTGACATGATTCATCTTAAATAGCAATCTATAACCCATTAATAGTAACTTGAAACCGTTGTACAATTCATCCCCACTAGGATTCATATCTCATCGCGAGCGTCTGAAGCTATTTGCATAATCTATCTTAGGGGCGATACTATATCCCCATAATTGTATTCCATGATTTATCTTATGGGAGGTACTCTAATCCCATATAATACTTGAAATCCTTTCTCGTTGAACCATTACTTCAATCATAGACTATATCCTCGAACGTCATTCTTTTATTGCTTATCATCTTACTCAATTGTTTGGTCATCAAGGCGATATTCCACCTCTTCTAGGGTCTTCTAACCTCTAACTTCCCTTATTTCATTCAGGCTACACTAGCCTCTTTATCTTACGAAAACCGTCAACTTTCTTGTTTCTGAGGGATTAAATCCCAAGGTCTATTTACCTTCATACTTTTCTAGCTCGTTATCTCTTAACTTTACTTTTATTCTTGACTTACGACTCACGTCTCATTCTATATCTTATTTGATCATCCCTTTATACTATTTATGAGTTATTAACATAATCTTCTTAAATGATCTTCTATGCCCCTATTACGACTATATACAAGTGACCAACATCTTTCATCTTAGCAATGGTCTAAAGTACCTTTGACGATCACATTTTTATACGATTCAACTTAAGTAACAACATACAACTAACATAACTCATTTCAGCACACAATCCGTTATCACACTATGCTTTACGACTCCTTAACTATTGAACATTTATCGTAAGTACCTTTCTTGTTAACCATTTTATAACTTCAATCAATGACTTGTGGTTATTAGCATACTTTTGCTTACGACCTATACTTATTTATTCATAACTATTCGTAACCTTCCACTTAACTTGCTAGCATCATAGACTTTCTTATATTGTTCTAGAACCTTAAGCGAGACATCACACCGCTTCTAACTTCTCCTTACTTTCGTAACTAAACCTTCTGGTACCTGGAAACCACAAGCTGAAATATATGCTACTAACGGTACTATTATCATTTCTAAATACCCAATCATGGCACTTTCGTCCCTCTATTTGAAGTCTGGACTATTTACAATCTTTTGTACTTAGGTATCTCATACCTCCTTTACCTATACCTTTCTTACATATGAATCTCACACTTCATCTTTTGGAACTTCCATAGCCTTCCCCCACATAGGTGGGATTGTCATCCATACCTTAGAGCTCTAAAATAATTGTACCTCTGGTGCATATATAATCTGGTAGAAACTTCACACTGACTCATCACAAGCACGAGTCAAAATCAAGTTCTTATGACTCAAGTCTACTACACGATCTGGAATACCAAAGAAAAGAAGGGTGATAATTCCAAATTATTCGGTAGACTCCTGATTATAAGTGTGGTGCACAACACACTTATAAGCAAGACTCTACTAGACACAACTTGTAGAATCCCTAAGACATAACCTGCTCTAATACCAAGTTTATCACACCCCAAACCAGAAGGGCGTTGCCGACATACGGTGCCTTACTTGCCCGAGCGTACCCATCTATAATACTAAATATACATAACTCAAATTGTGTCCGACAAGACCGAATCACATCATAAGATGGAGCTCTTTAAGCCGGTAAGGCTATATGAAATAAACTGTAGCCATCTAGCTCATCAACACATGGGATTCAACCCAAACATATATATACAAAAATGGGTCATCAAAGCCACCATGCGTTTTATTGTAACAAAACAACTAAGGCCGGTAAGGCCAACATAAACTTCTAAATAACATTCAGGCCTACAAGGTCGTACTGGACAACACATGATATATCTATAAGCCTCTAGGAAAGATCAAGTGTAACCTACCTATCAAAACTATAAACAACTCAAAAAATATCCCAGACTCGGGACCTGGCAACTCCGAATGATATGGAGCTTACCAATCAGCTGAAACTCTATAGTGCCTACTGTGGAGGCCTGTCTAGCTATCTCTCAAGATATGCCAAGACATGCACTCATGAAATGCAGCGCCCCCGACAATGAGACGTCAGTACGAATAGATGTACTGAACATGTAAGGAAACTGAATAACTGAAAACTAAACTTAAAATATAAGCATAATAGCTAAACATGTCGGAGAGATAAAAGCGAAATATGAGGATGTACCTACATGTTCCCTACTTGCATTATATAGTAATATCAACAACGTACCAGGCCCTATCGAGACTCTGTGGATAAGTATAACGTACCAGACTTTGACGAGGCTATGTGGGGAAGTATAACATACCAGGCCTTAACAAGGTTTTGTGGGAAGTATAATAAATCACACCGGGCCACTAGGGGCATATGTGGTGTATTCAATTTGCTAGGATGTAGCGAGAATCTATGTGATAAATATAACGTACCAGGCCATAACAAGGCTTTGTGAAATAAGCATACGATGTACCAGGCCTTCTATAAGCTCTGTGGAATAAGCAACAAGGTGCCAAACAATCAAACATAACTCAAAGAAGTAAACAATTATCGTCAAACAATGTCTGAGTCCGTAAGATCTATATATACTCAACCAATGAGGAGAATAAACTCTAATGCATAAAGTACACAAACAATATCATCTCAATGATATATAAATACAAGGCACAAGTTAGTTATAAACTCTTCTCTTGTACATCTCTAACGAGTACCATTTTAGGTACAGATTCATGCTATAGAAAGAAGGGATAACCATTACATACCTTTAACGTCAACTTCCTACTTGTTGTTGTGACCAATCTCCTTTATATATGCCAAGAACTACTTTTCTTCTATCTTGCTTCTCTTCAAAGAAAGCTCGGATTCAATACGCGACAAAACGGAATAACGAGATTGAGCGGTGAGCAAAACCCATATATTGTTTTTGAAAATAAATCATATGTTGCTTACTCAATATTAGAACTTAGGTTGCTGCCAAACACATGGTCTCACGTTGCTGCCTAAAAAGGAAAGTCATGATACTTGCTTAAAAGGCAAAGTGACGTGCTGAATTATTGCCATTGTAAAATTTCCAAGTAGAAATGTTGCTATATACTACCTCTGTTCTATATAGAAATAAGTTGCTGCATATATTATTTATGAAACTTTATATAAACAAGGGTAATACTTGAAATTATATTTAAAATTTTCACGATAAAATAATACTCTTTAAATAAAGTAAAATGAAATTCTAAAATAAGTGAATAATTCTTGTGGCCAAACAACCCCTACCTCTATTTCAAAGCTAAAAGTGACTATTTTCTCGAAAGGAAAGAAAGGCAACCAAACACCTCCTTGGCATCTAAAACCCTTTTCCTTTCCCCACCGAGTAATTAGCCAAGTGAGCTAAAGCTTCTCCCTCAAACTCACCAGAAAATGAGCAGAATTCAATCCTACGACGACTTCGTTAAAGTTCACGGCGTACTCCTAGCCGCCGCCGGCATTCCCCAGTCACTCCACAAGCTTCTCTTTCACAAGCTCTCGTCCGACACTTTTGACGGCGGCAACTATTTCCAGATTGAGCCGCTCGACTATGGCCGCCAAAGAAGACTACTTTTCACTTGTGATTTCATGGCCAAGCACTCCAATCTCTTCCTTGTTGATCACGCTTGGACTTTTCGCCTATCCGATGCTTATAAACAGGTACAACATAAAATTGAAGTGATATACATACATACATATATACATTGCACACAATACAGTAAAAAAAGTGAAGTGATATACGTACATATGTACATCATATACATTGCACACAATACAGATACAAAAGTGAAGTGATATACATACATCATATACATTGCAAACAATATAAACATATATACACACTGTTTTCTCTCTAAAAATGGAGTGATATTTGTACATATATACATGTTATACAATACAAATACGGACATAATACAGATAAGCATCGTCTATCCAATGCATATAAGCAGGTTTTTTTACACTGTTTGGATGGTTGTCACATATTGTTTCATAATGTATCGTCTTATAGTGTATTGTGGTGTATTGTATCGTACTGTATTGTTTTGTTGAATACAACGTTTGGATAGATTTTATCGTTTTTTGTCAACAATTTGAAGCATAAACCTACAAGAAAAGTAGGTACCGGGGTAGAGCTGCTATAAAAATGTAGGGTAAAAGATAAAATAGGATTATTAGATAATCAATAATGATAAAATGTGAAAGAAACGGTAACGACGCTATCACACCAAATCGGTTGTTACATAAAATGAGACTTTTCGTCGTTACATAATGGTGGATTTAACGATATGATACAATAAAATTTAAATAACAATCAAAGCAAACATTGTATTTGAGCAAACAACACATTACAATAATAGGTAACAATCATCCAAGCAAGTTGAAAAATGGAGTGATATATGTACATATATAACATTACACACAATATATTCATAAAAATGAAGTGATATACATACATATGTGCACTATATACATTACATACAATGCATACATGCACTCTTTTTTCTGTCTCAAAATGGTAAAAATTGGAATTTACACAAACAAACAAACAACAACATACGGAGTGTGATCCCATAAGTGGGGTCTGGGGAGGGTAGGATGTACCCAGACCTTACCCCTATCTCACTGACAATTTGCTGATGAAGTAATTTGTTTTTTTCTTGGGCTATGCTTTCCGTTATTTTCAATTAATTTTGTATATGTATTTTTTAAATTCATAATGCAGTTGTGTGAAGTTCCGGGTTTAGCAGAAAGAATGGCTGCATTAATGTGTGTAGATACTGATTTGAACTCAACGGCTGAGGAGGCAGCTGATGTAGATGGAGGCGAAGGTGAAGAGGATAGTAGCAAACTGAGTGCCGTGGAGATAGTGGAGAGAGAAATGCGTAAAGTAAAAGAAGGCGGGGATGCTACGAGGTGGTTGGAGCTTGAGGAACTTGACGTTGATGATGACATGCTTGTATCTCTTGATTTGCCTAATAAATTTCCGGTACGTTTTCGTTATAGCTCTAAAATGTGATATCAACCTGATCAATTAAAAACTAAAAACAAGTAGGAACCAAGTGTCTTTCCGGGACTTGGAATTACACAATTTTTCTTGTACAAGCTTCCTATAATGTGCTCATGATAGCGTGAGTTTTATATGTAGAGAAGTAGTTCCCTTTAACGGCTTTACTTTGCACTAAGATTCTTCTCACCTTCCCATGGATAAGAGATGCAAAGTTGTGGTTTCTTATACATAATAGCTAGCCTAGATCCTTATTAAAATAAAAAAACAATAATAATAGCTAGATTAGATTTCTTTATAAGATTTTATTATGCATATAATGGAATAAGTTAGATGTTTGAAGCTGCAAACAGTAACTACCTTATGGGGGCAGAAATTATACTATGTATGCAATGAGTCACCTGTAGTAGTTGGTGCTTTTCATTATGTTTATTCTCACACTTCTTACAATGTTCTTCTTTGTGTTTTTTTTTATATATATTTGTTAATTTAAAATTTCTTGCATCAGAACTTACTGGCTCTGAGCCTGTGTGGCAACAATCTGAGAGATGTTGAGATTGTTGCCAAGGAAGTTACCCGACTCAAAAATCTTAAAGCTCTCTGGCTGAACAACAATCCAGTTTTGGAGCATAGGTAAGTTTCCAAGAGCTCAATAACTGGGTCAGTGGAGCAGTGAGTGCTTAAATCCTTTTTTTTGAATAGTAGTAATTGATGCCGGAGTCAACAATTCCCTTGGTGGCAAGCTTGAACAGTAATTGATGCTTCTTCCTTTTTTTCTTTGCATAGTAATTCAGAGGCTGCAATCATTCAGGGTTGCCCTGGTTTGGAAATTTGCAACTCAAAGTTCACATCTAACTATGGAGAGTGGGCATTAGGATTTTGTGGTGGAATCTATGACAAAGACAATGCAGGCTGTGCCCATCAAAGAGAACATCCTTTGGAAAGCGTGACATCTCTAGACCTTAGTAATAGGTCTATTCGCAATCTGATCAACAAGGTCAGGCCTACTCATACGTTTTACTTGTTTTCCAAATAAAGGTGCTATTGAATTTATCATGAAACTCCTCTCTCGCTTCCTTCTTTTTCCAAGAATAGTAAGAATCTTTGAGATAACGTGAAACTATGGCTGTCATTGCCCTTCTAAACTTTTCCTGTCCATGCTGCTTCTTTTTCTCAGGCATTTAATCCTGATGAGATCCCATCTCTTTCGTATTTAAATCTGCGTGGAAATCCATTGGATCAGAATTCTCTTTGCGATTTATTGCAGCTTCTTAGAAGATTCAGCTGCTTGGATTCTCTAGAGGTACCTCTTTTAGCTACTGCTGCTTTAGTGTGAGCACATAATGATGTTTATATAAACTATGAAACAGGTGAATATCCCAGGGCCTTTAGGAGAAAGCGCTGCTGAAATTGTTGAAGCCCTGCCTAATCTTTCTCTACTAAATGAAGTAAACACATCCAAAATATTGGAGTCCGGAAAGTCTGTGGTTGATTCAATGTTGCAACCACGTCTTCCTGGATGGGCTGCTGGAGAACCTCTAACTGATCGTGTCATAAATGCAATGTGGCTGTACTTAATGACGTATAGACTTGCTGATGAAGAAAAGATTGATGAAACCTCTGTATGGTATGGAAGCTAGAAACTATGATCATCTCCAAAGTTGCTATCTCCATGTTATGTCCTGCTTCCATTAGACAACTGCTCTAAGCAACATGAATAGTTCACAGTTTATTAGGCATTCTCAACATCTTGAAGCTTTGGGTTTCTAGCTTTTCTCTTGCTTAGAATCTATGGGACCTAGAAAAAGTAGCACACTTTTCTGTCAGTAGAAGTCACTGGAATTCTAATTGTGGAAAATTAGACACTTGTGCTTTTAGCAAGTGGGGATTAAAAAATGTCTATGAGAGCAGAAGCTGCGACTTGGTATATTTAGTTCTATTAACTTGAGAATCCCTCTGTTTCTTGAAATGTTTAACTTGGCTCCTGGACTAAGTTGGTGAGAGTTGCTATTGAATTAAGAAGTCTTTCAACTTGGTTGTGCCAAAGTTGCTGGACTATTTTGATACAATCATTTTGTGTTTTAGAACAATGTTTTCTAAACTCATGCTTAAATGTGTATTCTCTTAGTTAAAAAAATGTTTATTTGTGTACATAGGTATGTAATGGATGAACTTGGTTCTGCTTTGCGTCATAGCGACAAGCCAAATTTTAGAGTATCTCCTTTTCTCTACATGCCAGAGGGAAACTTGGCATCAGCTGTGAGGTTCTCTTCTTAAACCACCTGCTTTCTTGCTTACATATTGGGATGTTCTTTTGTAAACTACTTTTTGTATATATTCATATAAAAAAGTACATTTTGTATATATTGGAGTAAACAGGAAGTACTTTGTGTGCATTACTACTTGGAATTTGTAGCTGGGAATGCTTGTCTCTAAACTCTAAAGTACTCAAATTGTATACCTATTGTAACCAGGCTTCAGGGCTTTGCCCTTTTTGTGAATAAATCTCTAAAAGTAACTATCCAAAAAGAAAATAATAAAAAGTATATGTCCTCCCTCTGTTTCAGTGTCTCATTTGTTTATTTGAAAACTGTTGTTTCCAATGAATTGGTAGTAAATGATTTTTTGAAAAAAAGTACTTAAATGATCTTGTTTTTGCTTACATATTAGGATTTTGTATTCTTAATTTCTGACCCGTTTTTTTTCGGTGCCAAAGAGATATCACTTGTATGGATGATTGGTTGGAATAGGAATGCCGGTCTTTAAGGTACTCAGATTGCAGTACATGGGCTTTTCCCCTTTGTTAATATACTTTTTACATGACTATCCAAAATAGTTGGGGGGGGGGGGGGGGGGGAGAGAGAGAGAAGCAATGTAATGCTCAGTTCAAGTATCTCAGTTAATTATTTGAACTACTGTTTCCAATCAATAATGCTGGTTTTAATCTTTTGTTAGGTTTTAAACAGCATAAAACATATCACTTATTTTTTCCCTTGTATTCCAATTAAAGCAGCTGGATATCATAAAAAAGTTCGTTGCTAAGTAACTCTCCTCGAGAAAAGCTTAGCGAGTGGAATGAGATCCATTGTGTAAAAAAAATGTATCTTACTCGCAGAGTATTGGAAAATTATCCTTCTCATAGTCTCCTCTCTGGCCTAATGATGAAGGTCTTTTTCCAATGGAAAGGTTGATGGGAAAATTTAAACAGAGTTTGCTACGCACTTCTTCTGCTTCTATGATGAAATTATTACACATTTAAACTTTTAACTCTGCGAACTGCCATATATTTCTGAAACTTTACTAACTTTGTTAATGATTTTAGTTATTCAATTTTTTGGCCGACTGATGATGTTCGAGAAGGTGACGAGTGCACTCGTGATTACCTATTTGGTATTGGGGAAGAGAAGCAACGATCTGCTCGCCTAACTGCTTGGTTCCATACACCAAGAAACTATTTTATCAAAGTATGTATTTACTTTTTGTGACTCGATTGTTCTTCTTACTAACTGAATAGATGCTCAACGTGAAATTTGGTTACCAAATGTCTTCAGGAATATGAGAAATACAAGAACAAATTGCAATCGATCAAAATTGCAAGCCCAATACAGGGGTCATCAATTACAAGTAGTCTGTGTAGTGGTGATGGAAATGCTTTACGTGTGTATGCTGACATACTTCAAGTGGAAGAATATCTGACTCGTCCTGAGTTTGTCATCAGTATGTCTTTTGATGCCACTATAGTTTCCTTTTTATTAGATTGTTGACTATTTCTGTGTTGTTATCACTGTCTAGACTTGGTCTTAATGTTCCGTGCACTCTCATATTGCTTACAGTCAAGAAAGTGTGTACTGGTTGTTCGAGTGCAATTTTATGAACATTTTATTGGCTCAAGACTACTCATAATCTGGTGTTTTTTTTTGTAGCAACTGACTCCAAAGATGCAGACATTATATGGACAAGCATGCAGATAGATGAGGAGACAAAGAAGGCAACAGGAATAAATGACGAACAGTATATAAATCAATTTCCATTTGAGGCTTGCCTGGTTATGAAACATCATTTAGCGGAAACTATTCAGAAGGTCATCATAAATTTCGTGTTATATTTAGTTGTTGAGCAAATGTTCTTTATGCAAAATGCTGATGCTAAAATTAGTCCACTTTCTTAACAGGCTCATGGATTGGTCGAATGGCTTCAGTCTACTTATAATCTTGAGACACAACTAAGTCAACTTATTGGAGATTTTCACCTACGTGGAAGAGAAAAACTAGACAATTTGTGGATCTTGAAGCCATGGAACATGGCAAGAACTATTGATACAACAATAACTAGCAACTTATCTGCTATTATTCGTCTCATGGAGACTGGCCCAAAAATCTGTCAAAAGTACATTGAGCAGCCTGCTCTATTTAATGGGAGAAAATTTGATCTTCGCTATATTGTCTTGGTTCGCAGTATGAATCCACTGGAGATCTTCCTTGCAGATGTTTTCTGGGTATGTACATATTCATTGGTGTAGGTGTTCCCTTGGGTGGTCAAGGAGTTGAAAAGAGAACTGTTTAACTAAGATACTTTACGTTGTACATATAAAATGATATCCACAATTGTTTTCTTGTCTCTGGCTGATTTTGTTTCCATTTTCCTTTCAGGTTAGATTGGCAAACAACAAATACACTTTGGAGAAACATAGCTTTGATGAATACGAGACTCATTTCACTGTTATGGTAAGCACTGATTACTTATCTCCCCTATTTGTTGATTTTGCAGCTCCATTATTAATTAGAGTATTTTTTTGATGTAATTGCATGATTTCATTCCTTGAATCCGTTCATGACATTTAGCGTAATATTCTTCTGTAGAACTACAGAGGCAGGTTGAACCATATGAATACACCAGATTTTGTGAAAGAATTTGAGAAGGAACATGAGGGTGAGGGATATTTCTTTTCAATATCAATACTTTGATTTCCTCCTGCCAACTATTGTGGATTTAGCAGGACATGGTGATTTAATTACTAGTCTCATTCTCTTGTCTTTGTTGCAGTTAACTGGCTGGATATCCATTCAAGGATTAGAAGTATGCTTAAATCGGCTTTTGAAGCAGCAGCTGCTGTGCATCCAGAAATGCATCATAGCAAATCTAGAGCAATGTATGGGGTTGATGTCATGCTGGATTGCCATTTTCAGCCTAAATTATTGGAGGTACGACAGCTATACTGCCTCTTTATAGCATTTTCAGTGTTTAGTAGTTTCTGAAAGATGACTGCTCAAAGCATGACCTTGTTACTGGTCATCTTGCTTTTGTCAATATGGATTTTGTTGCTTGCTATTTTCCTGTGTCATTGTCATCTAATTATTGAGACAGGAAATGCACCCTCCCTCTCGTTAAGCTCAATTTGCAATGATGAACTCTAAAACCAGGCGGATATTTTTTGGATGCAGATTACCTACTGCCCTGATTGTACTAGGGCAGTCAAATACGATACTGAAGCTGTTGGTGGAGGAGAAACTGTTAAAGGAAAAGATTTCTACAACTATATCTTCGGCTGTCTCTTTCTAAATGAAACTAATCATGTTTCCCAATTGTGAGTGAAACCCAGGCATGTAGAGCTCTTTGCTGCAATTTGCACGCAAAAGTGGAACTCGAGTTATGCAAGCGTGTATTAATAGAATAATACAAGAAAAAAGCCGTTTGTACACCATGTAATCTATAGAAAAGTAGGTCTGAGCCATTTGGATCTTAGAGCCCTTTTAGTATTTCACACCATCAAAGAGCTAAGCAGAACTGCCTCACGAACCCCTCTGTCTTCCCCAACTCTCTCGGAGTCAGATGCATCATATCTCCATGGTCTATAGAGTTATTTTTCTGTTATTTAGAGTCTTCAAGACTCTCCAGCATCGTTCTCCACATTGCTGTGTTCACTTTAATTTTTTAAATCACTCTTTTTTGGTGTTGGAGCAGGGATTGAAAGTGTTGGTCAATGGTCACATATGCTATGGCATGTTCCCTGGGTAAGATTTGTGCATTGCCGGTTCCCAGTATGTTTTTTCATGTATCCTGTAAACATGGTTGAAAAGCTATGTTTTTCTTTATGTTTTCCAATTTTGTTCCTTGTTCAGTTGCAAAAGTAATTAATGCCTTTTCAGTTATGGTTGGTAATAATTTTGCTTCCATGTGCTTAAGGTTCACTTAGAACTGCATACAATCACATGTTATTATTATTAAAATATGCTGATATTATGCATACTTCCAAGAGAAAGGAGGAAAAACCTCCAGCTGTGGAAGTGCCTCTTCTTACAATCCCTAATTTTTTTACGTTTTACAAGTCTGCAATACCACAATGTCATAGCGTCTCATCATTAAAACTACACCCCATTTGTATCTTTCAATCGTATATATTTAACTGGGTGTGTCCATTTCAGTGGCACACTCCTTGCAAATACAAGCTTCAATGAGTAAGAATTGGTAAGAAATAAATGGTACACTAGTTCTGAGTACAGGTAAACAAAAACTGTCAAGAAACAGACTAATAAAGACATTCACTGTAGGAGACAACGAAAATGTGCAGAAATCATACATTGGATGGGGAGCTCAAAATGTTGTATCCAGTAAGCTACTCATGAGAAAACCTAAAATGGCGTATAGTCTATAGCATATAGCACAACATCCTTCCCAGATGACAAGTAATCATCTTTGTTGGAACTATCCTTCTCTTCAGAGGAACTAAAAGAACAAAGAATTGGCTAGTCTATTGAGAAGTAGCAAGTTGCTAACCTAGCAGCTACTTTGGTTGAACTTATTCATCTGTTTGGTTTTTCACTGTGGTTACTTTTTTCTGCAATTCCAAGTTTGACATCCTTTCGAGCTCCAAAGCAGGTTCAAGCTTTCCGACAACAAAACTATATGCATTAGTTTTAACCCTAGGGAAAAATGATACTAATATTAACTATTTAGCTACAGGATAATAATGATAAAGGACTGCCTTAGCTGCTCGGTTGCTCTAAGCCTCTCATTTTCCTCTACATACTGTTACAAAACACCCAAAACAAAAGGATTAAAAGGAAATGTCATGCAACCTTTTGGTGTAAAAGAAACTAACAAGATTATGGAAAGCCAAGTACTAAAACAAGATGGATAATGGAGTTAGAATAACATTTAGTAATAACTGTAACCACTACTTTTGTACATGAAAAAAAAGGAAGTCAATCTGCATAATGTACAAAATTACAAGAAATTAATTGTCAATTTGGAAAAATAATCTCAAGTTAGACTTGAACCTTAAAATGTTTCAATGACGAAAGCAGACAGGTTTGATCATAATAGATGAGTTATGCTATAAATCAATGTAGGTTTGGAATAACTGTCGGCGTCTAACTCAAATCGGACTAGCCTCGTCGGACTCATGCATTAGAGCACCTAGATGGCTAAACAAATGGGGCACACCCACAGCTGAGAAACTAAGTAACCAGCGGAAGCAAAGACCATCCTGAGATCAGAAAAACTACAAAAAAGTATCACTCATTGGTGACTGATGCCTTCCAAATTTGGATTGTTCTTTTAGGCTGTTAATGGCTACATCTTAACCAAATACTTGACTTTTCTTTTGATACATCATAGTTCATTCTTAATGGCAAAGAAGAAACAGTTGCAGCTAAAGAAGACCAACGAGCAGCACGAAGTTGCAACTAATGTATAAAATGACAGTTCTCCATAAAAAAAAAGGGAACCTATCTCTGGATACACCAAACATTCTGCATTTAAACAACGTGAAAAGTTTATTTTCCAAAAAAAATTCAACACACCTGATTGTTTGTACTGCGGATGCGCTGCATCTCAGCATCATTCTCTTCTATTAGAGATCGAGCAAGCCTAAGCTCAGATTGCAATTGATTCATCTGAAACAGAAATCTTTCAGCAGATAATAGCAAAACAGTAAAAGGATAACAAATGCTGAGGTAAACTTCTACTTGGAAAGAAAGAAATATCAGAGACAAGTAAATTGCATTTGTCCTTGAAATCAATCCCCTCCACGGATACTGAAACAGAATCGGGGAAAACAACCGAAGAAACATATGAACTCAAAAGCAATGGTCACACCGCATGTAAGGAACGAAGCGAGATTATAAGTCGATAAAGGCATGAGATGTATGCAATGGGCTCCCACTTATAACGGATCCAAAATAAAGCTTATTCTTAAGAGTTTGAAATAAGATGGCAGGTGCACCTGGATGGACTCCCATAAAGAAAACAACCAAGTTAAGCTTATCCTCAAGTCCTTGAAATAAGAAATGCCATGATGTAGAGCGAACCCATCTGGTGTTCATCTCGTTGATCAGATCTATATTGATACTATAGATGTATCGTTCTGTAGTTTTTGTCACCTAATGTATGCTTAATTTATCAAATTAAATTCAAGAACAAGAACACCACAGGACGTGTCAAACTATGAAGTATGAATTTCTAGATTCACAGATTTATCGACATCAACTTTGTAAAAAGAACCAAATTCTTGTTAGCGATTATTTATGATAAAAAAAATGAAATTCTGAAAACTGTGCAATAGCATCCATAATAACTTTTTCTTCTTAAAGACAAGATGCTGAGCAGGAGAAATTTGGTGATTAAGATTAAAAAATAAAGTAGCAACAACAAGAAGAACTCTTCTTCTAGAGAAGTATAATTTAACAAAACTGTACCAGGATATGCTATTAAAAACCAAACTTCTGATGATTAGTACTTCCACGGTCCTAAATTGGATATCCACATTTGATTTAGCCTGATAATTATGATTTCAGTTAAAGAGTTGAAATAAGTATGGCATAATATGATCAGGAGATAAGGATATATTTCACATTGGATGATGATAAACGAGAAAAGTTTATTAGAAATAAAAATGGTCTATGAACCTTTTGTGTAGTATGATGTGGTAAAATCTTCCTTTCTCAGAATAGTAGGCTTTTTTAGAATGCCTAAACAAGCAAGGCAGTCATTGGTTACAAGGAACATAAAATAGTTGTCTCTTAAGGAAATTGAAGTAGTTAGTACTATTAAGGAAATTACGTTTGAGCATTCCCTTTGAAAGGGAAGGGTGATAAATGTGAAGAAAATCCACTAAAGGAGACAACTATTACTCCATTCGCCACTTAGACTAAGGTGCACCCAGGTATATGAGGAAGAAGGACATAAGAAAGAGGAACAAAAACATGAAATTTGTCAAAGTAGAGGAAAGATGAGAAAACTTGTCATATTGATGATTAACAATGTACAAGAGGACTCTTCATATAGAGTGGCGGGCTATGCCTCTACGTACATATGATACATGATTTTTCTCTATGTTTAATACAGAAAAGTAATTATTCAGTAATTAAATACAAAATATTTTACTCTACCCCATTCTCATTACTTAAGTTCAAACGCATGTCGTGCATCTAAACACATATAATTTCGTTAATTCTCTTAATTTTCAGAACGCTCTCTCAAACTCAAGCTAGTAAAATAACTTGAGATGGCAAACAAGTTGAGTATGGTGGCTAGACTTTTTATCTCCTCATCACTGTCATGATACTAACTGGATAATGATGGTACTCTGTCCAGAGGAGGGACTCAATACTCAAACTTTGAGGCCATTGAATAGTAACCAAAAATTCAATAATTAGAAAAGAGTCTCAATATCCGGACTTTGATATTATGAGGAGAAAATAAGATAAGGCATTTCCAAGTAAGTGAATTTCAATACTCAAACAAAGAAAAAGAAGAGAAGATGATTTTTCTGGAATAGTGAGTGAGTGACCAGAAATGTAATGTTTAGAAGAGGAATAAGAAAACGAGTGTTCTGGAAAGGTGACAACAAATTTAATTAGAGGGACTCAATACGAAACTGCAATGTCATGAGGTTTGGAATAATTAGAGTGGTGCCACCAGAATAATCACTAGAAAGAGACAAATTTCTTTTTTTTTAAAAAACTTTCACCAAGTAGACAATGTAAAATCACGTTGGTAGATAGAAGTTGCTCGAGTCTCTACCTAGATTGTAACAGCTTTTACCATGTGAAAAAAGAAAATGCAACATATTCAAATGGTATTCTATAATATTTGCCTTACATAAGTTCAACATGACTTTCAACAATAATAAAAATGCAAATCATTTCTCATGACTAGTATTTGCGGATATTCGACTTGGATGTGTACAAGTTCAATTTTTATCCAGAGAGCTATACGAACAAGTCTGCTTCTTAAAACAATTGGTTTACATGTTAGTTCTGCACAAGATAAAAGTACTTCATCTCTATAGGCACTTAATTTTGTAAGTAAAAAGAGATGGGTCCAAAAGACCACAAGCCACCAATAATACCTCAGCTGAAAGTGTGCGCAATTCTTGGTCTCGAGCTGCCAGTAAGTGGGCCAGATCAACCTGCAGAACCAAGCAAGCAACTGATTATTTTCACCATTTTGATAGTCCAAACTCTAATAAAATTTGAGTGATTACCACACAAAGATGGTTGATTTTCATTACTGAATAATTCCACAATCAATGAGCTAATATAACATTAGCTTCCAAATTATCATCTTACAACAACAACAACTTACCCGGTGTAATCCCACAAATGGGGTCTGAGGAGGGTAGGCTGTACGCAGACCTTATCCCCACCGTGGAGGTAGAGATGCTTTTTTCGATAGACCCTCGGCTAAGAATAAAGAAATAACAAAACAGGTCAAATAGAAAAAAGGAACAGTAACTACAATAAAATAGTATGCTACGTGAAGAATGAGAGACAATAAATAATAACAGAACTCGAAGGGCAAGAAACTACATAATAAATACTACGACTACTAGTATAAAAGGATAAGCGCGACAACGCTCAACTACCTACTATCCTACTACTCTCATCCGTATCCTCCACAACCTCCTATCTAAGGTCATGTCCTCGGTAAGCTGCAACTTAGCCATGTCCTGTCTAATCACCTCTCCCGAATACTTCTTCCACCTACCTCTACCTCTCCTGAAGCCATCCATAACCAACCTCTCACATCTATGCACTGGGGCATCCGCACATCTCCTCTTCACATGCCTGAACCATCTCAACCTCGCTTCACGCATCTTGTCCTCCATCGAAGCCACTCCCACCTTGTCCCGGATACCTTCATTTCTAATCCTATCTCTCCTAGTATGCCCACACATCCACCGCAACATCCTCATTTCCACAACTTCCAAATTATCATCTTACAGAATATAAAACATGCAACTGCTGGTGTACGTTATGTCATCCTCAGCATCTAAAGGTTTTGTTTTTCTTAGTTTCTTGGTTTTGTCATTAAGAAACTTGTTCAGATAGTTATTACCAGCTACCTTGGTCAACAACAATAACAGAAGTGAAGCCCTTTTTTCATAATCTTAATCAGAAAATACCTTCACCAAGATCTTATAAAGTGGGAAGTGTGGAAGATCGTTTTACGACTTTCAGATTTATGATAGTTGATACAGGTTTGTCCTTCTTAAATTCTTTGGTTTCCTTTCTGACTTATAGCTTAGTGGTCAGACATCAACTCACTATGCAGTCAAAAGGTCACATTCTTTTTTTTCTAGAAATAGAGGAAGGAGATTCCGGTAGCAAAGCAACTTCGATAAAGAGAAGCTTACCTGAGGTGCACCCCCATCATTAGACCTTTCATATTTGCTCAAGGATTCCTGTAATCCAAGAATCTAAAGGAAGTAAAAGTAAAAATTCCACAGAAAACAATGACTAAACTCCAATCAAAATGCCTTTTCTCCCTTCCCCCCCAACCCATCCACTATTTTGGCCGCTAGAAATCGACACATCCTGTGGCAACCAAGACCTAGAAATCCTCCTTCCCAAAGAATAGCAGGAGATCCCTTAACATGCAACAAAAATGACTTCTATGTGTTGTTAACTACTTGATGCACCAACTAGTAAAACTACAGCTGCTCAAAGTCCAGTTCCATTTTTACTCTCTCCTTGCAATGATACATGGCTGGAACCTTATTTCTACCAAAAAGAAATGTCATAGTTTTCTTTATCAACACATACCTCATTCAGAAAGTGTATATTTTCTTGCTGATATTGCAATAAGGCCATGAGCTGATCAGGTAGCCGACCACCATCTTGATACCTATATAACAAAAGGCTCTCAGTGAAAATCTGAAAATCATTTATCATCCAGAGGTAGCTTGTAACCAACTTTTAAGATCTTTGTTCCATCTGTCCTCAGATGTCAATACTCCAAGGAACATAGAGAAGATGGCTCTCATCACCCTGAGCATCACTACACATCTAAAAATTCTAACTACGTTTGAGAAACGCAAGGATATTTGATTATTCTTTAGCATCATTTTTTCCACCAAAAACCTGTCCCTTCTCAAACAACGAAAGATGTAACTGTAGGAAGATTAATTCCTTGATTAATATTCTCCAAAGATACAATATATATACAATCATCTTCAAGACTAATCTACCTTACCTAAATTATATGATACTAATTACAATCATAATTATAATAAATGAGAGGTAATTATGAGATATCCCCATAATTACTCTAACAGTCCCCCGCAGTCTTAGCTCGAGGTTCTCGGATGCTGAGAGTGTCCCTGAAATTATAAAAAAGTACGCGCGGAAGACCTTTGTGAAGATGTCAGCTATCTAATAACGGGACGGTACATGGAGAACACGGACTTGACCACGGACAATTTTTTCTCGGACAAATGTGTTTTGTGTGTTGATGCTGAACAGGATTGCCAGATAAGTAGATCGCACTCACATTGTCACAATACACCACTGTTGCCTTTTCAATCGGACAATGGAGCTCCAGTTGTAGATTACAGAGCCAACATGATTCAGCAACAACATTGGCCATCCCTCGGTATTCTGCCTCTACACTCGACCGAGACAGTGTGGACTGACGTTTAGATGACCATGAAATGAGATTGTCACCCAAGAACACACAATAGCCGGAAGTGGAACAACGTGTGTCTGGGCAACCACCCCAATCCGCATCAGTGCAGGCAGAAAGACTCGAGATGGAGGACTTATACAGATGAAGTCCAAAATGAAGAGTACCCTTAACATACCACAGAATCCTCTTGAGTGCCCCCATATGTTCTTCCTTCAGATCATGCATGTGTAAACAAACTTGTTGAACCGCATAGGAAATATCTGGTCTTGTAAAAGTCAGATACCGTAAGGCCCCTGCTAGGCAACGGTAATGGTTAGGATCACTGTATGGAGTTCCGGCATCATTACTCAATTTCACATTCGTATCCAGTGAAGTATGTTAAGGTTTGCAGGACGACATCCCTGCTTTGTCAATTATTTCTTTGGCATATTTCTTTTGACTGAGAAACAGACCACCTGTATATTGAGAGACATCAATGCTAAGAAAATAATTCAACGGACCCAAGTCCTTCATTGCAAATTCAGCTGCAAGAAGGGACATAATGGACTGGCAAAGTGAAATGGATGATGCTGTGAGAATAATATCATCGACATACAAAAGGATATATGCCATGTCAGCGCCTTTTCGATAAATGAACAATGACTGATCAGACTTGTTGTGAGAGAATTCCAATTTGGAAACAAATCCTGCAAACCTATTGTACCATGCTCGATGAGTTTGTTTCAAACAATATAAGGATTTCTTCAATAGGCAAACATGATCTGGATGGGTATAATTGCGAAACCCAGCGACTGATGCATGTATACTATCTCCTGTAAGTTGCCATGCAAGAAAGCATTTTTAACATCTAACTGGTGAATGATCCAAGATTTGGAAAGAGCCAAGCCGAGAACTGTCCGGATAATTGCTAGCTTAACCACTGGACTGAACGTGTCACCACAATATACCCTAACCTACTAAGACCTGCCATCACCAACAAGACGAGCTTTGTATCTCGCAAAAGAACCATCATAATTTTTCTTATGATAAAAAACCCACATAGACCGAATGATGTTCACATTAGACGGATGTGGTACCAATTCCCACGTCTTATTTGTAATAAGAGCATAAAATTCATCTAACATGGCAGCTTTCCAATTCGGGTCGGATAAGGCAACTTTGGGATTTTTTGGTAGAGGTGATGGTTGAACATTTGATAGTAGGTTAAAATGACGTTTGGGCCGAAAGATTCCATGTATGGCACGGGTTGTCCAAGGCTGATCCGTCACTGGTTGGGTAGTTTGGTTCTCGGGTATAACATTGGGCCGATGTGAAGGTTGGAGGAGCAAGTGACTAGGTGTAGCCGCCGTGGTATGAGGCTAGGCTCCGGGAATGCTTTGGGCTAAGGGTGTGGTTGTGGACTGCCCTACGTGGGCCGGACCGCCACGAAAACAAGATTGGGCCGAGGTCTCCGGTTCATCCCCATTTTGTGGTCGGGCCAAAAAGTGTTAGGCATTTTGTTGGATTGGTTCCACATGTGTTTGGTCATTAAGATGGTGGTGTAAAATGGGATGTAGTCCAGTATTCAAAAAATCATATGAAGGTGAGGATGCCACATGAGATTTAGCAATCGGGAATTTAGACTCATCAAAAATCATATGACGACAAACAATTATCTTCCCATTCGTCAAATCATAACATTTATATCCCCTATGATTTTGTGGGTATCCCAAAAATACACAAAGAGTAGAACTAGCCTGCAACTTGTTAATGGAAGTAGATGGAAATAAAGGATAACACAAACATCCAAAGACTCTCAAATGTGTAAAATACGGGAGATGATGATATAACATTTGTATAGGAGACACGTTAGATAATAATTTACTAGGAAGAATATTTAAAAGGTAGGTAGCCATTTGAAGTGCATGGTGCCAAAACTTTGGTGGTGTGGAAGAATGCACAAGAAGAGAGCGAATCATATTATTAATTGTTAAAATTTTTCTTTCTGCTTTCCCATTTTGTGGTGAAGTATGTGGACACGAAAGACTCAAAGACATCCCATGTTGGTCACAGAAATAAGTAAAATGGGCATTTATGAATTCCCCCTATTGTCACATTGAAAACATTTAATGTTTTTGCCAAATTGAGTTTTGATAAAAACACTAAATTGTTTAAAAATGGTGTATGTTTGTGATTTATGTCCCAATGGAAAATAACACAAAAAATTCGAATAATCATCTAGAATGAGCATATAGTATGTATGACATGCAGAACTCAAAATGGGTGATGTCCACAAATCACAATGCATAATATCAAATGGCATATAAGTATGAAAATTAGAAGAAGCAAAAGGAAGCTTAACATGTTTACCAAACACGCAAGATTGGCAAAGAAAAGAGTCCAAAGGTTTATTACACAAAGCCAAATTATTCTTCCTAAAATTATTAAAACCTTGTGCTCCTAGGTGTCCCAATCTATTGTGCCATAGAGTAGGAGAAATGGCAGTAAAGGTTGATGTTTGTCATGCTATTTTTGGAAACAGAGGTGATGGGATATAAGTCCCCCATGCTATTGCATCTCATAAGTGGCATCCCCTTCTGAAAATCCTTCACAGAAAAGCCAAAAGGATCAAAATTTACAGAAACATTATTGTCAATTGTAAAACGTCTAACAAAGATCAGGTTTTTAATTAGATTTGGTGCATGTAAGACGTTTTTCAAGTGTAAAGGTGGATGTGGGGAGGGTAGTGTTACCTGACTAATACCACGAATTGAAATTTCCTACCCACTGCCGACAATAATATTTTTATTATTGCTCATATTACAATAAGATGAGAGATTACCTTGAGATGCCGTCATGTGTGACGTAGCCCTATTCATGGCCTGTTCAATGTCCGTGGGTGTATAACCAACAGAAGATGCTGCCTGAGCCACAATCGCATATTGTTGATGAGATCTGAGAATACCGGGTTGGCGATTTGAAGAGGGGGGAGGTCGGATATGGACAAGGCGGGGCAGCCCACTATGGGGCCCAGGCCCACGGTGGGTATTGCCCCCACTGGTTGCCACCACTGCAAGCCCGCCACTGCCCGGACTGGCCACTACCGCCGGCAGGATGGCCACCTCCCCTTCCCCGTCCCTTTCCACCATTATTTTTTCCTTTATTGTTATGGTTTGAACCCCATTTTGACCATTATTAGAACGACTACATTGGCCCCATGAATAAGAATTTTGGGGCTCCAAATTAGTGGAAGATGAGTTGGTGGAGACGAGAGCGGTTCCGGCGATGGTTGCTCCCAAGGATGCTTGCTTTGCTTTCCGCGTTTCTTCAAGAATTAACCTCGAACGGGCCTCGTAAAAGGGAGGCAACAAATTGCTTTGCTGAATGAACGTAGCAACACCATCATATTATTCATTCAACCCCACAATCAACTGAAGAACCAATATTTGATTTGTCATGGGCGAACCAACGTTGGACAGTTGGTCTGCAAGTACCTTTAATTCTTGACAATAGGTGGAGATGTTGGAAAAGTCATCCAATTTAACATTTGTAAATTGGTGTTCAAGATAAACTGCCCTAGAAATTTTGTTATCTTGAAAAATATTTTGTAACCGTTCCCACGCCTGTTATGCCGTAGAATTTGGTTCTAAGATGGTACGGAGAAGATCATTCGAAATTGTGCCATAAATCCATTGAAGGACTATAGCATTTAATTGAGACCATAATTTCTTGTCCACCGTAGTGGTATCCGATGGGGACTCCGACGGAATGATATGGTCAGTCACCTCATAAGCGCGACAGTGAATTTTGAAAAGTTCTACCTAAGAGGTATACTGCCCTTTCTCCATTTCGAGAGTTATGGAGATAAAATTCTTGACGTTATTAACGGCAAGAGCGAGATGAAATGTTTGTTTTTCGGCCATTGGTCCACAAGAAATCAAACTAAAGAATGAAAGAAGTAGTGTTTGATGTGTTGGTTGTGGAAAAAAACCTTAGGGTTTGGGATAGAAGCTATCCGAGGGGGGGGGTAGTGGTATTAGGGTTTCAACTAGGGTTTCGTGTGGAGGAAGAAGTAGTTTAGGGTTTTAGGAGAGGGGGCCCAAAAATTTTAGGAGAAGAAAAGGAGAGAAGTCGGTGGGAGAGTTTAGACTTAGGGCAAATGATCTTGGACTCTTGGTACCATGTAGGAAGATTAATTCCTTGATTAATATTCTCCCAAAGATACAATATATATACAATCATCCTAAGCTTGAATTATGGAAGACTAATCTACCTTACCTAAATTTTATGATACTAATTACAATCATAATAATTACAATATATTATATTATAAATTATAATAAATGAGAGGTAATTATGGGATATCCCCATAATTACTCTAACAGTAACCACCTCAGAAGATAATATAGCTTTCGACCTTTCATTCCACAAAAGTTCCTTGCATAGGGTAGCTATATCTCAATATCGTTGTGTTCAAAGTTCAAACATATTTGACTACTTTATCAGTCCCACTTTATTATGGTACTTTTCATTCTAGTCATCCCCATATATTTTACCTTTTCTTATTATGGCTTTCCATCGTCAAGCTTTTAACTGATATAAGCTTCTCCCAGCCATCTAAAAAGGATTACGAGAGCAGTTTGACTGTGCCTCTGTTACTAAAAATAATTCCTTCCGCTATTTGTTTCCTTTAAATATGCATATTATTGCTTCCCTACTTAATAGACTCAAAAAAGTAATGTGCTTTGAGAATAAAAGATGTGGCGAAAACGTGCAACAAAAAACTGTGTCTGCAAAGCTGTTTATTTTGCAGGGACCTCCTGGCAGAGCCATCCAATAATGAAGCATTTAATGTCAACTATTTTGTCACAACATATTGTGACTAAATTACCAGTCAAGATTTTATGCAAATTCAACAACGTAAATCTAATGACGTACATTAGTCCTTCCAAAGAGTTTGATGGTTGAAGTGGAGAATAAAGTGACTTCAAAACATCGGGCTGGGAATCAAATGAATTGTATTGATGAACATAACCCGTGACAATTGAAGTGTTTCACTGAAATTGTTATTTTGCAAATATGTTTCCGAATAATATACAAAACTTGGAATTTCCAATAGGCACTCAACAACCTTAAACAATTCTTAGTCATCAAACACGAAGTTTTTAAGGCTCAACTTCACCTAGCAATTTTATGGATTTTCTTTCTAAGACAAAAGGGCTTTACTATAAAATATAACTAGAGAAATTACTCTATTTTGGAGGATCAGACACAGAAGAGGTCACTCACCAATATAGAGAGTCATGAAAGAAGCAACACGACTACTTCAACCATCATGATTATCCAGTAAAAATGCATCAAACCTCTGATTAGAAAGACAAGGCTATACTGAAGCATTCAAGTTATAGGAAGCTACTCCAATACCACTACAATGGCAGATAAAATATTCAATTGCAGCATTTACTATATAATAGAAGTGTGAATGGCTACACCTCACATTTGGCTGAGGCCTTGAACATTTTAAAGGAATATGTTCCCCTCATTGTATTAATCAATAATGTACAATATATATAGTAGTACAAGAATATTTAAACTAGCTAACTAATCAACCTAATTACAATAGAAAATATAATTCTACCTAAAATAGGAGACCTAATTACAATAGGAATACAATTCTACCTAAAATAAGAGATCTACAATTGTTGAAATAATATTTGGGAAATATTCTATTATACCCCGCAGTCGAAGCGGGAGGTTCACGAACACTGAGACTGGCTCAAATATCATCAAATAGTATGCGCGGAAGTCCTTCGGTGAAGATGTCGGCAATTTGATATCTGGAAGGAACATGAAGGACACGAACTTGACCACGAGCCACTTTTTCACTAACGAAATGAATGTACATCTCAATGTGTTTAGTGCGCTGATGTTGGACGGGATTGTCGGATAGATATATCACACTAATATTATCACAGTAGACTAGTGTTGCCTTTTGAATCGGGCAGTGAAGCTCAAGTAGAAGGTTATAGATCCAACAAGACTCAGAGACGACATTAGCGACACCTCTGTACTCTGCTCCGGCACTGGATCGGGATAGTGTAGGTTGCCTTTTGGAAGACTAAGACAATAGGTTATCTCCAAGGAAAATGCAGTAACCAGACATGGAGAGTCGGGTGTCAGGACATCCACCCCAGTCAGCATTAGAATAAGTAGTGAGACTAGTGAGTGAGGACCTATATTGATGTAATCCGAAGTTGTACCGTCCCGTACTTTCGGGCCATAGTTTGAATCACTAGACGTATGTAAATAGACTCGAGCGTTGGAGGATTTTTGGTCATATTCACGTATGCAAATAAAGAAGCTTAGTATATAAAAGGATGCGGTCCCGAAATAATTTAGGACTTAATAAGTGTGACAACGGTGATTGGAGATAATATTTTATATGTCCCAAAAGAGGTTATGGACTAGAACTATATGACACGATTGTGATAATGAGTTTATGAAGTGTGTTGGGAATTAACTAATACACGTGGATCCATGATATGGGCTATAAAGGCGACTACAAACATTTATAAGGACATGTGGATAACTTTCCACCTTGGAGGATAAGATTCTAATTAGAATTAAATGAATGTACTGAGTAGGTTCCACATTTTTTAAAGTAAAATGATATTACATTTAATGATCTTAGTCTCACCTTAGTAAGATAGATTTCCTTAAGAGCAAAATTTGCAGCAACTTCCTCTTTAAGATAGCAAAGCTATTTTCTTTTGAAACAACGAATATTTTTTTCTGAAATAAGTATACTGAGTTCTTTGATGAAGCATCAAAATACAAGGACGACCATAAATGCTATGCCACATCTATTACGTAATTCAACAGCAATTGTTCTTCGGGTTTTAGCAAATCAAAGGTTACTCCGTAGTGGAGTAGGGTAGAAGAAGAGTAATTCTTGGAATATGAGGTGCTAGATGAGCTGCATGAATTGTGTTGTTAAGCGAATCGACATAGGTATGTTAAGGCAAATCCTTATTTCTTTTGGCATGTTCCATGTAATGAAACGTAAACGTAATATTATTTCATAAATGATTCTACTCTTAGTAGTTAAGGATGTTCATGTTATTCATTCCTATGTTTAAAGCATGTATAAATATGTTCCAAAATCCCTAGTGAAGTATATGGGAAAGATGTTAGTATTCATAATGTTAATCAGAGGTAAAGCGATATTACATCACTCCGACAAACTTATAATGTCTTATTGTCATATCATTCATGCATATACCTTGACCTCAAAATGAGTTATATACTCTACTATATGTATGCATTACATATGTATGGGGAATGGGCAAAGGGAAGGCGTTATATATGCACACCACCTGCAGTTGGTAAAGATATACACGAAAAATGATTATGCTCACAGAGGCCGATATGATATGATGGGGTGCCCACAGAGGCTTGATGGTGTTATATACGCAGATGTAAATGTATGACCGCATTGTGCATGACATTTAGGCATATTATGACCCTCAGAGGCATTCTGCACAGACATGATACTTAGGCATATTATGGCCCTCAGAGGCATTCTTTACTAGTTGGTTGTTTCTTGTCTCATGTTACTTTCAGGTTTCTATTATGTTATTCTTCATGCCTGACATACTCGGTACATCAGTCGTACTGACGTACCTTTTGTTGGGGGACGCTGTGTTTCATACCCACAGGCTCAGGTACACATGGCGACAGTCCACACTAGTAGGTTGCTGGTTCAGCTGATATTGGAACACTCTATTTGTTCCAGAGTTGCAGTCTAGTCATGATATAATATTTTGGATATACATAGTGGTATAACGAGGCCCTATCCTGACCTTATGATGTCACATACTATTTAGAGGCTTGTAGACAGTTTTCTTGTGTATAGTAGTCGTGTATGGCCTTGTCGGCCTTGGTATGTATATGTATATAGGTTGGGTCCTTATGATTATAGGTTTTTACGTAGCTCTTTCCCTAGTTTACTATTCCCGTATGTCAGCACTGTATCTCGTGGAGGCCCTTGTGGGCCATGAGAAATTATGGTTATATGTTAAAAATAAGTTAGTGGTACTCGGCAGGTAAGGTCCGAGTGGCCGTCATGACCCTCCGGTTTGGGTCGTGACAAATTTGGTATCAGAGCCAGGTCTGTCCTAGGGAGTCTACAAGCCGTGTCTAGTAGAATCTTGTTTATGGGTGTGTTGTGCACCACACTTATAGACAGGAGGCTACAAGGCATTTATGATGATGGTTACCTTCCTTTTTGATCTAGAATCGTGCTATAAAGCTGAGTTGTAAGAATTCTCTTTCTAAATCTTATCGTGTTTATGATTACAACAATGCCTTTTTCTAATAGGGTTATGATTAGCAGGGAAATTGAGGTTGTATTGAGTGTAAATACGAGTAATATGCTTTCTATTGAGACAAATCCGTTAGAGGATATGAGTAAGTTGCTTTCCCAGGTATCGATAAATTTAGTAGTACCAGAGGAGTTGAGGGAAGCTCCCGTATTATTAGTCCTATCACCGACTTCGTCCGATAAAGATGTAAGGAGAGCAGTGCAGGTATTGAATCGATTGATTGTCTCTCAGGCACGACTTCATTCTAGAGCATCTGATAGAGATAGACCCTTGAGGGGTCAGGGAGCTTATAACCTAGGGAGTTTATTAGTCAGGGATCGCCGATATTTAAAGGGTTCAAAGATGCCAATATCTCAGGGTCAAAGTTGTAAAGGTCGAGTGAGACTGCCCCGACCATCTTATAGTCAGTATGGTCGAGCGCATGCTAGATTATGCCACAAAAGTACATGTGGTTGGTTTAGTGTGGCAGCCATGGCCACAACATTTCGAAGTGTCCCAAGTCGCACAGGTAAGGATAAGATGATTATGAGTTGTACAGATGAAAAGCAGAAGACATCATTGGAAGGTTTAATAAGTTATGAAAACCTACACGTTCTACAGTGACTCTTGCTGATTAGAATGAGGGAATATGTTATGTACGTGCGACCTAAACTGGGAATTGTCCTAGGATATCAATAATGATAATGTATCACCACAATCGAATCGTGTGAAGAGTGACCATCAGTAAATTTAAGAATATCACGTAAAGTGACGTACCTAGAATAGTGAGACCAAGTCATATATAAGGATCGAGTTATCCACGGTAGTGGAAGGGGACATAAGCCTCTCGTCCGTGCATAAAGGGTCATACCGCAAATTATTGAGAATTACATGTATCAATGTTAGTAAACTAAGGTATGCTATAGGTACTGGACTGGTAAGGTATTCGGCTTCATTGTGCAACATGTTACAATTCTAAATAACATCTGGATAACAATAGTTTGTTAGGGGCAATTGAGGTCAGAAACTATGGAACCATCGAAGAAGGGTTGTAAGAAATATGAAAATAGTTAATAAGTATGAATGGAATGGTATGATCAAGTATCAAGGCAGAAATATTTTTCGACGAATAGAAGGAAAGATTACGATAAGAAGGATGAAGATGAATGAAATTATAGTTATGCAGGGTTCACAAATGTATGATTACTCCAAAACAGCGTAAGGACCAATGGTAGATGAAGGACAATAAGAACTCTTCGGCCAAAGGTGACGAACCTCTGATGTTCAGGAAGATAGTATGAGAAATACTTTGAGATAAGAGACCCCCCAAGGCAACTTGAAATGGAAATGTAAAGGTAAGACGAATGAGCACTCGGTCGATGACAGATCTAATAATGATAAGAAAAGAAAGCTTGACAAGTCGTTGGATCATGTAACACTGTGAATTGGATCTAAACATACGAACCATTGGTCCTATAACATATGCAATCATACCTCTCAAAAGATATGTCAATGAAAGTAACAATGAGTAAAGCTCGAGATTAGCACCTAAATAGGTAAAAAGGGGCCAATGACGCCTATGGACGCAAGATAGACATTAAAAGAATATATGTGCCAAGAGATAATGACGTTATAATAAAGATAAAATGTCAGGCAAATACAGATGTCTATGAGCATTATTGAACTGACCAAAGGTTCTATGAGATAGATAAAGTAATGAGTTTACAACTTAACGAGATTAAGGAAATCTTTTCCCAAAACGCCGTTGACAGAAAGTCTTAGCCATGAGGCAAGTGAAGAAATTCGAATCTAAGTAGAATGACCATGCTTGGATATAGTAGGCCAACGTCATGTAATGCAAATTATTCAGAATATTCCACGTATTGAATGAGGGAATAAGTTAACAACTCATCATTAAAGGGGTAGTAACGCCAAGGATTGGAATCAGTAGCAATGTTTGAGAGTACGTATGTATACCATAATATTTTAGAATTAAGAAGAGTACGACACGTAAGAAAATGAATGAACAAGTGTCAAAAGAAGTAAAGAAAGGAAGTTGTTTATAATTACGAGTAGTGAGAAAGTACAAAAAAAAGAGATTTCTTTCAAACCATGAATGAGAGTTAATTACGATGATACGCACACTTCAGATTCGATGACATTGTCCATAAAGTGTTTACGATTGAGATACTACACATATAAGAGTTTTCAGCACACCGGTTAGTAAATAAAGCTAAGTTGACAATAGAATTATTCACCACAAACGACTTGACTAATGTGAGGACGAAGGAGAGAAGTTGACATGAGGGAACACATCAATTAGCTAAGTGGGAGTGCGATTGGAGGATTCAAATAGTGATAACCCTATGACTCAGAATACAGCAGGGTCATCTCTCATACTGGAAGAAAAGGAACATCATGATGAAGATCCCATTTTAAGAAAAGATTGGGGAGGATATCTAACAAAAGAGAACCGCAACTTTCGAGCATAATGGGGGAGGGACCCCCAGGTGGAAGGTCTATTTGTGTGTTCCCAATGTAGCAGGATTACGAGACAAGATTATGATGAAGGTTCATTGCTCACGATATTCCATTCACCCTAGATCTACTAAGATGTATCATGATCTCAAAAGTATGTATTGGTGGAATAACATGAAGAGGAACATTGTGGAGTTTGTAGCTCAGTGTCTTAATTGACAGTAAGTAAAAGTAGAGCACCAAAATCCCGACGGCTTGACTTAGAACATTGAAATCTCGATGTGGAAATGGAAAATGATTAATATGGATTTCATTACGGGTTTACCTCGCTCTTATCATAAGTTTGATTCTAGTTGAGTGATTGTTGATAGACTGACCAAATCAGCTCATTTCCTAGCGGTCAAAACTACCTACACGGCCGCGGACTATGCAAAGTTATACGTTAAGAAGAATGTTCGCCTTCATGGTATGCCTATTTCTATTATATCTGATCGAGGTGCATAATTCACAACTAATTTCTGGAGATCATTTAAAAACAAAGGGTTTGAGCACTCAAGTTAATCTTAGCATAACTTTCCACCCTCAGACAGATGGGCAGGCATAACGTACGATTCAATCGCTCGAGGACATGTTACGAGCTTGTGTAATGGACTTTAAGGGAAGTTAGGATGATCATTTATCATGCTAGTATCACAATGGCTCCATATGAAGCTTTGTATGGATGGAAATGTAAATCTCATATCGGATGGTTTGAAGTAGGCAAATAAGAATTATTTGCGCCTGACCTAGTGCACCAAGCCATAGAGAAGGTGAAGCTTATATAAGAATGGTTGTTAACTGCTCAGAGTCGTCAGAAGTCATAAACAGATGTGCGACGGTGGGACCTAGAGTTCTAAGTGGATGATTGGGTCTTCGCGAAGATTTTTCCTATGAAAAGTGTAATAAATCGCTAGACGTATGTAAATAGACTCGCTAGACGTATGTAAATAGACTCGCTAGACGTATGTAAATTCTATACTTTCGGGCCATTGTTTGAATCGCGAGACGTATGTAAATAGACTCGAGCGTTGGAGGTTTTTTTGTCATATTCACGTATGCAAATAAAGAAGCTTAGTATATAAAAGGATGCGGTCCCGAAATAATTTAGGACTTAATAAGTGTGACAACGGTGATTGAAGATAATATTTTATATGTCCCAAAAGAGGTTATGGACTAGAACTATATCACACGATTATGATAATGATTTTATAAAGTGTGTTGGGAATTAACTAATACACGTGGATCCATGATATGAGCTATAAAGGTGACTACAAAAATTTATAAGGACATGTGGATAAGTTTCCACCTTGGAGGATAAGATTCTAATTAGAATTAAATGTATGTACTGAGTAGGTGCCACATTTTTTTAAAAGTAAAATAATATTACATTTAATGATCTTAGTCTCACCTTAGTAAGATAGATTTCCTTAAGAGCAAATTTTGCAGCAACTTCCTCTTTAAGATTGCAAAGCTTTTTTCTTTTGAAACAACGAATATTTTTTTCTGAAATAAGTATGCTGAGTTCTTTGACAAAGCAGCAAAATACAAGGATGACCGTAAAGGCTATGCCACGTCGATTATGTAATTCAACATCGATTGTTCTTCGGGTTTTAGCAAATCGAAGGTTACTCTGTAGTGGAGTAGGGTAGAAGGAGAGATTATTGGAATGTGAGGTGCTAGACGAGCTGCATGAATTGTGTTGTTAAGCAAATCGACACAGGTATGTTAAGGCAAATCCTTATTTCTTTTGGCATGTTCTATGTAACGAAACGTAAACGTAATATTGTTCCATAAATGATTCTACTCTTAGTAGTTAAGGAAGTTCATGTTATTCATTCCTATGTTTAAAGCATGTCTAAATATGTTCCTAAATCCCTATTGAGGTATATGGGAAAGATGTTAGTATTCATAATGTTAATCGGAGGTAAAGCGATATTACATCACTCCGACAAACTTATAGTGTCTTATTGTCATATCGTTCATGCACATACCTTGACCTCAAAATGAGTTATATACTCTACTATATGTATGCATTACATATGTATGGGGAATGGGCAAAGGGAAGGCGTTATATATGCACACCACCTGCAGTTGGTAAAGATATACACGAAAAATGATTATGCCCACAGAGGCCGATATGATATGATGGGGTGCCCACAGAGGCTTGATGGCGTTATATACGCAGATGTAAATGTATGACCGCATTGTGCATGGCATTTAGGCATATTATGACCCTTTGAGACATTCTGCACATACATGATACTTATGCATATTATGGCCCTCAGAGGCATTCTACACAGACATGATACTTAGGCATATTATGGCTCTCAGAGACATTCTCTACTAGTTGGTTGTTTCTTGTCTCATGTTACTTTCAGGTTTCTATTATGTTATTCTTTATGCCTGACATACTCGGTACATCAGTCGTACCGACGTCCCTTTTTTTGGGGGACGATGCATTCCATGCCCGCAGGCTCAGGTAGACAGGGCCACAGTCCGCACTAGGAGGTTTCTGGTTTAGCTGATATTGGATCACTCTATTTGTTCTAGAGTTACAGTCTAGTCATGGTACGGTATTTTGGATATGCATAGGGGTATGGTGGGGCCCTGTCCCAACCTTATGATGTCACGTACTCTTTAGAGGCTTGTAGACAACTATCATGTGTATAACAGTCGTGTATGGCCTTGTCGGCCTTGGTATGTATATGTATATAGGTTGGGTCCTTCTGATTACAGGTTTTTACATAGCTCTTTTCCAGTTTACTATTCCCATATGTCAGCAGGGTATCTCGTGGCGTCCCTTATGGGCCATAAGAAATTATGGTTATATGCTAAATACATGGTTAGTGGTACTCGACAGGTATGGTTCGGGTGCCCGTCATGACCCTCCGGTTTGGGTTATGACAAAAGTGAAGTGTACTTTGGACGTATCATAAAATACGTTTGAGGCATGCATGTGTGATTCCGTCGAATTTTGCATGTTTAGGCAAATTTATTGCACGACATAGGATATGTCAGGTCTTGTGAATGTGAGGTACTGCAGGGCCACAGCCAGGCTACGATAGTGAGTCGAGTCTGAATATGAGGGCCAAAATCAGCTCTGAGCTTGGAATTGGTATCTACTGGAGTGTGGAATGGTTTGAAAAATATCATTCCTACACGGTCAAGGATCTATTTGGCGTACTTCTTGTGACACAGAAATAGGCCGCCAGCATGTCGAGTGACAGAGATGCCCAAGAAATAACTCAGGGGCCCAGATCCTTCATAGCAAACTCAGAAGAAATGAGAGAGATAATGGACTGACGTAGAGTATCAGATGATGTGGTGAGGATGATGTCATCAATATATATTAATAGGTAAGCCATGTTTGTACCCTTGTTATAGATGAACATGGAATGATGCTTGGTTCCGCTCAACTCTTCCTTCAGAGCTACCCTTGCCTGAAAGCGGAATAGGTAGCTTACTAACCTACTGAAGTAAGTAGTCTTGTCCGAAATCCTCAGGCGAAAAGACAGCAACAAAGTAACAAGGTTCTGAAAAAAAGACAAGCCTTAAGGCAACTAAAGCTAGGAAGGTAGGTTAAAGTGACTAGTCTTTTTTATCCGAAAGCAAATCTGCTGTGTGAAAAAATAATAGAGGAGACATAATCGGTGAACCGCTGGTAGCATGCCCGAAGAGTCTGTTTCAGTCTATAGAGCGATTTCCGCAACCAACACACATAATTTGGATGAATAGGATCCCTGAAACCCATAGGCTGATGCATATATACCGTTTCATGAAGATCCCCACGTAAGAAGGCATTCTTGACATCAAGATGATGAATGGGCCAAGAGTTGGATAGAGCAATGCTGAGGACGGTCCGAATGGTTGTGGGCTTTACGACCGGGCTGAACGTTTCATCACAGTCCACTCCCACCTGTTGAGACCTACCATCACCTATAAGATGAGTCTTGTACCTCTCAAAAGAACCATCAGATTTCTTTTTATATCTAAAAATCCATATAGAACGAATAATGTTAGCATCAGGTGGACGGGGTACTAGGTCCCACGTCTTATTATCAATAAGAGCATTATATTCGTCAATTATTGCGGCTTTCCAATTAGGGTCGGACAAGGCATCATTCGAATTTTGAAGGATAGGGGAAGGGACAACCGAAATAGATTGGTTAAACAACCATTTAGGTTAATGAATTCCGTGCATGGCACGGGTTTTCCATGGTCCAAAAGCGTGTCTCGGGATGTGGGATGGGAGGGGGATGTGCCGGGGGACTGTCGGGAAGAGGAGGAAGGGCAGGGGTGGTGGGACCAACTTGCCGATGCTCAATTTGCCGATAGGTGGCTGGAGAATAATCCTGAGGTGGGATATTATAGGCCACCATCGGCAGAACCGGGTGGGCAGTGTGTCCCGAATTGTCTGAGGTGGGGGCGGGTGCTGGGGTTTGGGACATCAACTATGTAAACGATGAATTAGAAGAGGGTTCATTCCATCATCTAGGAAGTCATAGGAATACTGAGGTGGCGAGTTTAGGGAGTAAAAGGGGAATTGAGACTCATCAAATTAGACATGACGTTAAATAATAATTTTACAGCTTGACAAGTCATAGCACGAGTAACCACGATGATTGGTGGGGTAAACCAGAAATACATATGGGGAAGACCGGGGTTGGAGTTTGTGAGTGGTCGGATGAAGATGATAACAGAGACATCCAAAAATACGCAAGTGTTGGAAGGAGGGGTTCATACAAAACAGAACTTGAATGGGCGACCGTTGAGCCAGAGACTTGTTTGGGATTATGTTTAGGAGATAGGTGGTTATAGAAAGTGCGTAATGCCAAAATTGAGGGGGAGTTGAGGCGTGAGCAAGTGGGGCACAAATTAGGTTGTTTATGGTTCAGATTTTCCATTCGGCCTTACCATTTTAGGAGGAGGTGTGAGGCCAGGGAAAATGAAAGGTAAGACCGTCATTGGAGCAAAACTGTTTGAATTGATTATTATTAAATTCCCTGCCATTTTCACATTGAAAACATTTAATACTCTTTTCAAATTATATTTTTACGAGAGCACTAAATGAGGAAAAAATAGGGTAGACCTGGGATTTATTGTCAATTGGAAAAGTCCATAGAAAGTTGGAATAATCGTCTAAAAACAACACATATTATCGATTGCCAGCCGTACTTAAAATAAAGGACATCCACAAATCACTATGTATGATATCAAAAGGTAGTAAAGTACAATTTATGGATGCATAAAATGATAATTTAACTTGTTTCCTAAAAATGCAGGATTCACATATGGGAGTCATACAAATACAGTTGCAATTAATAAAATTATATTTCCTAAGGTGGTGTAAAACAGAATCTCCTGGATGTCCTAATCTAGAGTGCCATAAGGAAGATGAAAGAGCAACAAAGATTGATGGAACTGAGGTTGGATCGTTGACGGTATTTGAAATAGGGTATAGATCTTCAGTGCTGTCACATCTCATTATTCATCTCCCTGTCGTAAAATCCTTCACAGAAAAACCAAAAGGATCAAAGTCAAGGGAAACATTATTATCAGTTGTAAAACATCGCACATAGATTAGTTTTTAATGAGTTTAGGGGCACGGAGAACATTTTTTACGATTAGCGGTGGATGTGGTGGGAAGAATGGGAATGCCTTATCCGCTACCAACAATAATATTCCAATTTAAATGACTCAAATTGGAATAAGACGAGAGAGTACCTTGTGATGCCGTCATGTGAGATGTGGCGCCTGTGTCCATATATTAATTTTTGTTTGGAGCATTGAGTGACATTGTGTTCATAGCTGCCTCAATGTCAGTCGGTGCATAAGTTGAGGGTGGGGGGGGGGGGGGGCTATGTTGTGTAGGCCTGTTGGGGATGTGGGCCGAGTATGCCAGGGTGGGTCTGTCAGTTTTGAGGTGGATTGCATGAGGATGTCGGATACAAGCTAGGAAGAGAGGCCCATGACGGTGGGGCCCACGTAGCCCACAGCGGGTAGGCAGCCCACGACGGAGGCTGCTACCACTGCCGCGGTCGCTGCTGGCTATTTCCTGCCAGTGGGGACTGCGCCTTCCCACCGCCGTTGTTGCCGGAATTCCATTCACCGCGGCCCTTGTCAGACAACCTGCTCCGGTGGTTGTTGCGGGTGGATGCGGGCTATTACGAAGTTGGAGGCCCTGCCGTCGGTGGAGGGCCCGAAGGTGGTGGTTAGGGTGACGTCGGCAATACTAGCCTAAGTGGTGTTGCGCTTGATTTTTCGGGTTTCCTCAAGAATAAGCTTTGAACGGGCCTCATAAAATAGAGGTAACGACGTGCATTGCTGAAGGATGGTGGCAACGCCGTCATAGGATTCATTCAAGCCTGCAATAAGTTGCATGACTAATCGCTGATTAGTGACTGGTGCGCCGACGTTGGATAGTTGATCAGCAAACATCTTGAGTTCTTGACAATATGCAGACACATTTGGGAAATCGTCCTGATGAACCTGATGAACGTCCTTGAATTGATTTTCAAGGTTTAATGCTCATTGAGTTTTGTTGTCGTGGAAAATACTTTCCAAACGTTCCCACGTTTGGTGGGCAGTGGCATCGGTCTCAATATGGTGTGCAACAAATCATTAGAGATTATGCCGTATATCCACTGGAGGACGGCTGCGTCCAAACGAGACCAGAGTGCATCATCAGAAGTCGAAGTCGAGGGTAGGTCTGTGGACTTCGGTGTAGGAGGGATGATGTGGTCGATAACTTCATAAACACGACAATGGATCTTAAAAAGCTCCGCCCACAAGGAGTATTGACCGTTTTCCATCTCAAGGGTGATAGAGATGATGTTTTTGATGTTGTTTACTGCAAGTGCAGGATGAAATTTGATTTTGTCAGCCATGGAAGATGAAATTTAGGAGGAGAAGGGAGAGAGAATGGTTGGAAAAAAAATACTAGGGTTCCGTGGGGGTGGCGGCCGAGAGCTATAGTCGGCGGAGGTGGATGTATTTTTGGAGGTGGATGTATTTTTAGGCTACTGATACTATAAATGATTATGTTCCCCTCATTGTATTTATCAATAATGTACAATATATATATATATATATATATATATAGTAGTACAAGAATATTTAAACTAGGTAAATAATCAACCTAATTACAATAGGAAATATAATTCTACCTAAAATAGGAGACCTAATTACAATAGGAATACAATTCAACCTAAAATATGGAATATACCATTAATGAAAGAATATTTGGGAAATATTCTATTACATTTTAAAGATTGTGGCTTCGAAGCTGCCTTTAGATCAAGCCTAAGGTTCAATCTTCAGATTATTTATTCCACATGTAAATGACATATTTATGACCAATTGGATTGTTATGATTCAGTAGTATTGCATATTAGCAAGTTCGATTGAATATGGTCCATCACGAGAAATTTCATTGCTTTCTTACTCGTGCAAAGGAACAAATTCTTGCAAAACTTATAACGATGTTTATACCGCATATCACCAGGAAGATTGTCATCGACAACGCTTTTCAGCCTGATCAAGCCTGATCATGGGCCCTGGCTCATTATTGGGAAAAAGCAATCCCAAAGATTTGGGACCAAATTGACAATTTTGGCCCATTCTTTTTGACTGCATCAATAGAACCTTTTGATATTTCGTATCCACTTTGATTTAATTTCAGTCCTTGAACTGGATCTCCTACGCTAAAGTGACAAAGGTAGAAGTAGGGATCCCCTCTGCGTTATTTTATTCTTCATCACACGTCAGTTGTCCGGGGTAGTTTGAATTTAAAGTGATTTTTTCTCACAATATTCTGGGGGATCATTCAGTTAATATCTAAAATTTTCAGGGTTTGAGTAGAAGATGCTATTTCTGTATTCCAAATAAATCAAACAAAATAAGAACAACAATATACCCAGTGAAATCCTACAAAGTGGGTGTGGGGAGGGTAGAGTGTACGCAAACCTTACCCCTACCTTGGGAGGTAGAGAGGCTATTTCCGATAGACCGTCGACATAAGGACAAGTATTTTAAAGCAGCATGAAAAAGAAATAACGAAAACGAATAAACCTTGACAACATACTATATATAAAAGCATGATAGAGTAATAACAACCACAAAGGAGTAGTAACAACCACAAAGGAGTAGTAACAACCACATAGTAATACGATAGTTAAAGAACAAGAAACAACAAATAATAGAAGAAATCGAAGGACAAGAAACTACAAAAGTAATACTACGACTACTAGTATGGAAGGATAAGCGGAACAATGCTCAACAACCTACTAACCTTCTACTCTAATATGTGCCCTCCATAACCTCCTGTCTAAGGTCATGTCCTCGATTAGCTGGGCTGCGCCATGTCCTGTCTAATCACCTCTCCCCAATACTTCTTCGGCATACCTCTACCTCTTCTGAAACTGTAACATCTCGTACTTTTTTGTTTGAATTGCTAGACGTATGTAAATAGACCAGGGAGTTGGAGGATTTATGCCATATTCACATACATAAATAAAGAGCTTGGTATAAATAAGGACGCAGTTCCGAAATAATTTGGAACTTAATAAGGGTGACGACAGGAATTAGTAATAATAGTTGTATGTCTCCAAAGAAGTTATGGACTAGTGCTATATTGCACGATTATGACATTGAGTATATGAATGTTTTATAAGTCATCAAGATTTAAGTAAATTGAGATCAAGAATTAATAATCTGTATAATCGATTAGGTGTTGGGGCATAGTATTAATTAAAGTTATACTTGGATAACTAGTAAGGAGACAACAAGTCACATGTCCACTTGTCACCATGAGGGAAATTAAAGAATTGGCTAGGCATTTGTAGAGTTTGGTGGCATCTGTAGTGGGGTATCGTGTATTGAGTAGATATGATTGTGGTTACATCTATCTAATATGTTAGTCTACCTTCTACTATAATTAGTATTTATGTCTTTACAAAGGTAAAAACGTGTAGGACAAAGACCAATTGCTTAGTAGGTGTTAAGAGGAAAAAAGGGAACAAAACGTTCACAAAACAAAATAGGAACTCATCCACTGTTTGTAATGGTCCTATATCAAATTCGTTACAGTCATTTAAATTCAGTTGAAGTCCATTTTTTTTTTATGTTTTCGGACAGTGTTAGCAACAATAGTAACCCTCTTGGTTCGGATAATTAAGTGGAATCGAGGTATGTTGAGGAAAATTATTTCTTTCTTTTGGCATGTTCTATGTATGAAACGTAACCGTAATACTGTTCCATAAATTGTTATACTCTTAGACATTGAGTATATGAAGGTTTTATAAGTCATCAAGATTTAAGTGATTATGACATTGAGTATATGAAGGTTTTATAAGTTATCAAGATTTAAGTGATTGTGATCAAGATAATTATATGTATAATCGATTAGGTGTTGGGGGCATAGTATTAATTAAAGTTATACTTGGATAAGTAGTAAGGAGACAACATGTTCACTTGTCACCATGAGGGAAATTAACGAATTGACTAGGCATTTGTAGAGTTTGGTGGCATCTGTAGTGGGGTATCACGTGTTGAGTAGATAAGATTGTGGTTACATTTATCTAATATGTTAGTCTACCTTCTTCTATAATTAGTATTTATGTATTTACAGAGGTAAAAACATGTAGGACAAAGACCAATTGATTAGTAGGTGTTAAGAGGAAAAAGGGAACAAAACGTTCACAAAAAAAGGAACTCATCCACTGTTTGTAATGGTCCTCTATCAAATTCATAACAGCCATTTCAATTCAGCTGAAGTCCATTTTTTAATGTTTTCGGATAGTGTTAGCAACAACAGTAACCCTCTTGGTTCGGATAATTAAGTGGAATCGAGGTATGTTGAGGAAAATTATTTCTTTCTTTTGGCATGTTCTATGTATGAAACGTAACCGTAATATTGTTCTATAAATTGTTCTACTCTTAGAAGTTAAGAATATTCATGTTATTGATTCCTATGTTAAAAGCATGTCTAAATAAGTTTCTAAATCCTTATTGAGGTATACGGAAAAGATGTTAATATTCCCAATGTTAGCCGAAGGTACAAGGATATCATGTCATTCGATAAGTTCAGAATGTTTCATTGTCATACATACATATACACATATAGTATATTGGATCGGGTTGCATGTTCCGCAACATACATACATATATATATATATATATATATATAATTTATTGGATCGGGTTGCGCGTTCCGCAACATACATATATATATATATATATATATATATATATATATATATATATATATATATATAATATTAGATCGGGTTGCACGTTCCGCAACATATATAATATATTGGATTGGGTTGCACGTTCTGTAACATACACACACACACACACATATATATATATATATATATATATAATATTGGACTGGGTTGCACGTTCCGCAACATATACATATATTGGATCGGGTTGCACCTTCCGCAACATACATATATATATGCATACCGTATTTGCATTGTGCATAATATTTAGGCATATGTATTAGGGCCCTCAGAGGCATTTACTGCTGGTCGGCTATTTCTGGTCGACTGTTTCTGTTTCAGTTTATTGTTATATTCCTGATATGCTATTGTTCATGCCTGGCATACTCAGTACATCAATTGTACTGACGTCTCTTTTGTCGGGGGACACTGCGTTTCGTGCCTGCAGGTTCAGTTAAGAAGGGTGACAGTACGCACTAGTAGGTTGTTGGTTCAACTGATGTTTGAGCACTCTATTTGTTTCAGAATTGCAGTCTGGTCGTGGTACAATATTTTTGCATACGCATATGGGTATGGCGGGGTCTTGTCCCATCCTTGTGATGTCATGTATTCTTTAGATGCTTGTAGACAGTTGTCCTATGTATAATAGTGGTGTATGGCCCTGTCGGCTGTAATATATGTGTCGGCAGACTATTTGGTAACTACATTTATGGCAAATAATCGACTATAGTTAGTTGGTAAGTATGTGAAGAGTGGTGCTCGGCAGGTAAGGTCCGGGTGCCCGTCATGGCCCTTCGATTTGGGTCGTGACAAACTTGGTATCAGAGCATGTCTATCTTAGGGAGTCTCCAAGCCGTGTCTAGTAGAGTCTTGTTTATGAGTTTGTAGGACGCCACAATTATAAACAGGAGACTGCAAGGCATTTAGGGATGGTTTCTATTCTTCCATATCATAGATCATGCAGTAGAGCTCAGTCTTAAGAATTCGAGTTTAACTAGCGCCCGATACTGTTTCAGTAATGTCGGTTACCAAAAAGACTTCAGTTAGTTCATACTTGTAGCCAGTAAATGAGTGACTTCTACCAGACGATCGATACGCCAGAAGGGCCGTATTATGTTCCAAATTAGAGATTGTGAGGAATTATCTCACTCATATACGGAAGAGGATATAAGAGATAATGCAAGCTTGGAAAGCGGAATGTTTACTTAGGGAGTAAAGTAAAGAAAATACTATGCACCTGAACGCAGAAGATTGTAAGGATTTTCTTTGTAGACCTTATTGTGTTTACGATTACAACAATGTCTTCTTCCAGTAGGATTATGATTAGCAGGGCGATTTATCAAGTGCTTTGGATTTGTTTGATAAATTGATAGAGTATGGACTTGCTCCGAACAAGGTGGTGTATGCGGTTGTAATGGAAGGTTGCTGTAAAAATGGGGATGTTGAAAAAAACAGTAGAAGTTTATAGGCGGATGAAACTTGCAGGTATTAAGTCTAATGCTTTTGTTGAAAATTCGTTAATAAAGGGATATTTGAGTGTTAACTTGTTAGATGAAGCAATGAATGTGTTTGATGGGGTAATAAATTCAGGGACAGCCAATGTTTTCGTTTACAATAGTATAATATCTTGGTTTTCTAAGAAGGGTCGAATGGATGGAGCTAAAAAAGTATGGGATAAGATAGTTGATAATGGAGTTTTACTTACTATAACTTCGTACAACAATGTGATTCTTGGAAATTGCACAAATGGGAATATGGACAAAGCATTGGATTTGTTCTCTCAGTTGCCAGAAAGTCAATTAAAAGCTAATGTTGTAACATATAGCATTTTGATTGACGGGTATTTTAGAAAAAAATGACGCTGATAAAGCTAGGAACATGTTTAACCAAATGTCCTCTTTAGGTATTGCCCATACTGACTACACGTTCAATACCATAATCAGTGGTATGTCTAAAGTTGGCAAAACGTCGGAGGAAAAAGAATTGCTTAAGAATATTGTGGCAGGAGGTCTCATTCTTCCAACATGCATGTCTTATAATAGCCTAATCGATGGATTTTCTTTTAAGGAAGATGATGTCTTAGTTCATCCGGTTTTCCATGTTTCTATATTAAGAGCGTGTGTCAGTGATCCTTCTCAAATTGTACCGATTGACGAGGTGAAGGTTATAGAGGACCTATCATATGAAGAAGCTCCTATTGCTATGTTAGATCGACAAGTCCGCAAGTTAAGGACTAAAGAAGTAGCCTCCGTGAAAATTCTATGACCAAATAAGAATGTGGAAGAAGTGATATGGGAGGCGGAAGCGGAGATGAAAAACAAATATCCATACTGATTTTAGACCAACGCTGAGGTTCCGAGAGAAGCATAAGGTGAGTTCTATTTCAGATTATTATAATTACTGCTTGGTGACCATATGAGGTCTGATATAAGGATGTATGTTATATTATATGGCCCCGTGAAGCGGTGGTTGTGTTTCTGGCTACTTGACGGGGATTAGATATGTCACCCCGACATTCGAGGATGAATGTTTCTAAGGGGGGAAGAATGTAACATCCCGTACTTTCGGGCCATGGTTTGAATTGCTAGGCGTATGTAAATAGACCCGGGCGTTGGAGGATTTATGCCATATTCATGTACGTAAATAAAGAGCTTGGTATAAATAAGGACGCGGTTCCGAAATAATCTGGAACTTAATAAGTGTGACGACGAGGATTAATAATAATAGTTGTATGTCCCCAAAGAGGTTATGGACTAGTGCTATATTGCACAATTATGACATTGAGTATATGAAGGTTTTATAAGTCATCAAGATTTAAGTGATTGTGATCAAGATAATTATATGTATAATCGATTAGGTGTTGGGGCATAGTATTAATTAAAGTTATACTTGGATAAGTAGTAAGGAGACAACATGTTCACTTGTCACCATGAGGGAAATTAAAGAATTGACTAGGCATTTGTAGAGTTTGGTGGCATCTGTAGTGGGGTATCACGTGTTGAGTAGCTAAGATAGTGGTTACATTTATCTAATATGTTAGTCTACCTTCTTCTATAATTAGTATTTATGTATTTACAGAGGTAAAAACGTGTAGGACAGAGACCAATTGATTAGTAGGTGTTAAGAGGAAAAAGGGAACAAAACGTTCACAAAAAAAAGGAACTCATCCACTGTTTGTAATGGTCCTATATCAAATTCATAACAGCCATTTCAATTCAGTTGAAGTCCATTTTTTAATGTTTTCGGATAGTGTTAGCAACAACAGTAACCCTCTTGGTTCGGATAATTAAGTGGAATCGAGGTATGTTGAAGTAATTTTTTTTGGCATGTTCTATGTACGAAACGTAACCATAATATTGTTCCATAAATTGTTCTACTGTTAGAAGTTAAGAATATTCATGTTATTGATTCCTAGGTTAAAAACATGTCTAAATATATTCCTAAATCCTTATTGAGGTATACGGGAATATTCCAAATGTTAGCCAAAGGTACAAGGATATCATGTCATTCGATAAGTTCAGAATGTTTCATTGTCATACATACATATACACATATAATATATTGGATCGGGTTGCACGTTCCGCAACATACACACACACACACACACACACACACACACACACACATATATATAAATAATATTGGATCGAGTTGCACGTTTCACAACATACATATATATATATATATATATATATATAATATATTGGATCGGATTGCACGTTCCGCAATATATATAATATATTGGATTGGGTTGCATGTTCCGCAACATACACACACACACACACACACACACACACACACACACACACACATATATAAATAAATATATATAATATTGGACCGGGTTGCACGTTCCGCAACATATACATATATTGGATCGGGTTGCACGTTCCGCAATATACATATATATATAAATGCATACCGCATTTGCATTGTGCATAACATTTAGGCATATGTATTAGGGCCCTCAGAGGCAGTTACTGCTGGTCGACTGTTTCTGTTTATTGTTATATTCCTGTTATGCTATTGTTCATGTCGAGGAATGCTGCGTTTCATGCCCACAGGTTCAGTTAAGGATGGTGACGGTTCACACTAGTAGGTTCTGTTGGTTTAGCTGATGTTGGAGCACTCTAGTTGTTTCAGAGTTGCAGTCTGGTCATGATACAGTATTTTTGCACACACATATGGGTATGGTGGGGTCTTGTCCTATTCTTGTGATGTCATGTATTCTTTAGAGGCTTGTAGACAATTGTCCTATGCATAGTAGTGGTATATGGCCCTGTCTGCTGTGATGTATGTGTTGGTAGACCATTTGGTAACGACCCTTGTGGCAAATAATCGACTGTGGTTAGCTGGTAAGTATGTGAAGAGTGGTGCTCGGTAGGTAAGGTCCGGGTGCCCATCATGGCCCTCCGATTTGGGTCGTGATAGAAACCGTCCATAGCTAACCTCTCACGCCTCCTTACGGGAGCATTTGTGCCTCTTTTCTTCTCATGCCTAAACCAGCTCAGTCTCGCTTCCCGCATCTTGCACTAGTATGCCCACACATCTATCGTAGTATCCTAATTTCCGCTACTTTCATCTTTTGAATATGAGAGTCCTTGAATGACCAACACTCCGCTCCATACAACATAGTTGATCTAGTCACCACTTTATACAACTTGTCTTTAAATTTTGGTGACACCTTTTTGTGACATAAGACTCCTGATGCGAGCCTTCACTTCATCCACCCTGCACCAATACGATGTGTGACATCATTGTCAATCTCTCCAGTTCCTTGGATAATAGACCCAAGATACTTGAAACTTTCTTTCCTTTGAATGGTCTGGGTACCAAGCCTCACTTCCACGCCAGTCTCAGGCGTTACGCCATTGAACTTGCACTCCATGTATTCTATCTTGGTCGGACTCAACCTGAACCCTTTAGACTCCAGGGTTTGTCTCCAAACCTCTAGCATAGTGTTAACTCTACTGCGGGTCTCATCAATCAGAACTATATCATTTGCAAATAACATACACCATGACACCTCACCTTGGATCTGCCATGTCAATCCATCATCACCAAGGCAAATAAAAATGGGCTAAGAGTTGATCCCTAGTGCAACCCCATCAAAATTGGAAAGTGCTCCGAGTATCCTCCCACTGTCCTTACCCTGATCTCAGCTCCCTCATACATGTCATTGATAGCCCGAATACCAAGCTTCGAGAAAGTCCATGTCAGAGTCTTGATCCCTCTGTACTTTCTCAAAATAAAAGGCTTTGATGTCTCTGTCAACTCTTCCATGGTATGTTTGGTATTACTTACCTATCGAGTGTAAAGAAAATTATTGTACTCAAATCCAAATCCATGAAGTATAATGCTACAAGCGCAAACGTGTCCAGTATGCAGCAAATTACATGACAATTTATTTTAGAAGAATAAAGTCTCGAGAGCCTATTTCTCAGCTAAAATTGGCTATGCAACATCTTATTATTCAGGAAGCTACACAGAACCAAGGAATGAAAGGCAAAAACGTTCTTGGCAGGTTAACATGAGTAGTGTTGATATAGAGAGGATGCTAATATCTGGATCCTAATCCATGACCAACATCATTGCAGCAGTTCCTGGAATAGAAGTGTTTTGAACAGATATTCCTTTCTGCAGGAACTACATATTGAGAAATATAAATAATTATGGTAGAAATATAATCTTTATGGAAGTTGGAGATTCAGACTTAGTACTTTCCCGAAGTCTGTTTGAAAAAATAACAAAAGGCTACAATTATTATCTTTAGGGCTCACAGTTGCAAATTAGCAAGCTTCTCAAAAGAGTAGAATAATATTCAGGTTAACCAACATTTACATGATTGCCCTTTCTCTTCCTTTTCCAGAAAGTAAGTGATGGGGCATTGAGAAGGTAGAAAATTTGAATGATTTAATGCATCACAAATATTCACAAGTGCAAATTATTAAGAGTAAAAAGGAAAAAAAGTGTACTGCTTTGCTGAAACACACAATTCAACTATAATAAGCAAGTCCTGCATGTAAACAATATATTTCTCACTACAACAACATATCCAGTATAGTCCCACACAGTAGAGTTTAGAGAGGGTAAGATGTACGCAGATCTTACCTCTACCTTTGTGGGGTGGGGAGGTTGTTTTCGATAGACCCCCAACTCAAAAGAACATAGTCAATGTAGAAATTTAAGAAAAATAAAACAAAAATTGTTTTGACCATATATTTCGCACGACATCAAGATTTGTTTTGACCATATATTTTGAGATTAGAACTAATTAAAACAAGGGAAAAAAGTCAATATGTCATCGAACTATCAGAAAATGTTCATTCATGCCACTCGTTGATGTCACCGCCGTTACCATTTTGGGTCATATATGTCATTACTCACTAACATAATTCTATTACTGTTAGAATTTGCCATGTGGCATCATCTAAATCCTTTATTTTACAAGTGACACATATGAGCCATTTCGTTAAACTCAATATCATATTTGAGCCATGTCGTTAAGTTCAGTAGCATATTTGAGCCATTTCGTTCTTTTTCTAATTCCTATATAAACCTTCATGTTTTCTAATTTTATGTAACAAACTTATTAGGATAAATTTTCCCCTTATACTAATAACATTATTATTATACATGGAAAAACTATACTCTCTTATTTAATTGGATTGTGAATCTAATATAGTTCTACATCATTCACAATTTTTACGTACTTTATAGCTCTTTAAAAAACACATAAAATTTATTTATGAAAAAAAGAGATTTAAAAGAGAATACACTAATGAGGTGTAGATGGTATGTAAAGTTATATAAAAAAGGGCAGTCCGGTGCACTAAGCTCCCGCTATGCGCTGAGTCCGGAGAATGGCCGGACTACAAGAGTCTATTGTACGCAGTCTTACCTCACATTTCTGCAAGAGGTTGTTTCCACGGCTTGAACCCATGACCTTATATGTATTTTTCATACCCATCTACACCTCATTAGTGTACTCTCTTTTAAATCGTCTTTTTGTCACAACCCAAACCGTAGGGCGCGACGGGTACCCGAATCCCATCCGCCGGATACTACCAATCATACATTCAACACCTAATTATAATTAAATACGGACTAAGCCGAAAGACAAGTATGTGAAATCTTTATCCAGAAAACCAACTTATATATATATATACCCATACCAAGGCCGACAAGGCCATACAAGTCTACTACACACTTGACACCTGTTTACAAGCCTCTAAAGAATACATGACATCACAAGGACGGGACAGGACCCCGCCATACCCATATGCGTATGCAAAAATACTGTACCACGACCAGACTGCAACTCTGAAACAAATAGAGTGATCTAATATCAGCTGAACTAATAACCTACTAGCGTGAACCGTCACCCTCTTTAACTGAACCTACGGACATGACACGCAGCGTCCCCCGACAAAAGGGACGTCAGTACGACTGATGTACTGAGTATGTCAGGCATGAACAATAGCATAACAAGGATATATCAACAACTGAAACAGAAACAACCAACAATACCAAAAGCCGACAGGAACAACTAACCAATAGTAAATACCTCTGAGGGCCCTAATACATATGCCTAAATGTCATGCACAATGCAGTATACTTATACCTCAGCCACTTCGGGCATCTTCCTTACCACAACATCCTCTGTGGGCATCATACCATATAATGGTTAATGAATGTATGCATGATGCAAATGCGGTATACATGTATATTGGCCACATAAGGGCATCTTCCTTCCCATAACCGCCTCTATGGGCATCAGGTTATATTGTATTGGCCTCTTCGGGATCTTTTGTGAAAGTCTGTACCAGTTGCAGGTAGTGTGCGTATATAATGCCTTTCCCTTTTCCCATTCCTCATATATAAATATAATGCATACATATAGTAGAGTATATAACTCCTTTGAGGTCAAGGTATGTATATGAATGTAATGCAAATGAAAATGCATGAATGATAATAAAACATCCTGAGTGACATAATATCCTTGTACCTTTGGCTAACACTGTGAATATCAACATCTTTTCCGTATGCCTCAATAAGGACTTAGGAACATATTTAGACATGATTTTAGCATAGGAATAAATAATATGAATATTCTTAACTACTAAGAGTAGAATAAATTATGGAGCAATATCATGGTTATATTTCGTTACATGGAACATGTCAAAAGAAAGAAATAATTTTCCTTAACATACCTTGAACCCAAGCTTTAACAGTAGAGTAAAACGTTGTTGTGTATTCTTGTGTTACGCCTAAAATTCCTAGACAAGCTTTTCTTAACTTTAATTTTTTTGCTCTAATTCATCGTTCACAGAGGGGCTGAGTGCTTTAGCAAAGGGGTCTGCTTGTTCATTTCCTCTAATACTAAGAACGAAAATAGACTTTATTCCTTTTAAATGAAGTAATGCTCCAGAGATGATAATGAAATAGATCCTACTCTTTCTTTCCTTTGTGCAACTTTGTGTGGAGATTTGATAAAGTATGTTTAACGTTTCAACTAGTTTCTTAAAGCCCAAAATATAACCTCCCGAATAGAAAATGAACCCTTAAGTTAGCATTAAATGCTCTTCATCATATGGTCTCCCACTTTGCCAATTATTTGGCAGTGGGAGCATTCCATTTGATGCCACATAACCCCAACGTGCCATTTTGCTTCTCCACTAATTGACTTGCCTCCGTATAATTTATCAATCACACACATAATTAATTTCGTGATCCCAATTCATTTAAGTCTTAGTAACTTATAAGATCTTCATATATTCAATGTCATAATTTTTGTAATGTGACACTAGTCCATAACCTCGTTGGGGATATACAACTATTATTATTAATCCCCATCGTCACACTTGTTACGTCTAAAATTATTTCGGGGTTTAATCCTTTTATATACTAATCTCTTTATTAGCATACATAGATATAACATAAATTTTCACGCTCGGGTCTATTTATACACGCCTAGCGATTTTACGTATGCTTAACGATTCAAACCGTGACCCGAAAGTACGGGATGTTACACTTTTTTTTCTTAAACAAAATTTATGTGTTTTTTATTTTTTTAAAAAAGTCATAAAGTACGTGAAAATTATGCAGAATAGGAATGGATTCATAATCTAATTAAATAAGAGAGTATAGTTTTTCTATGTAAAATAATAATGTTGACAAACTTATCCTTATAAGCTTGTTACATAAAATTAGAAAAGATGGAGATTTATATAGGAATTGGGAAAAGGCTCAAATATGCCACTGAATTTAACGAAATGACTCATATATGCCACTCGTAAAATGAAGGGTTCAGATAATGTCACGTGGCAAAATCTGATAGTAGTAGAGTTCTTTTAGTGAGTAATGACATATATGACCCAAAATAATAATGGCGGTGGCATTTTTGAGCCCAACTATTAACGAATGACATGAATAAGCCTTTTATGATAGTTTAAGGACATATTTGAACTTTTTCCCTCAAAACAATGCATAGTACACAAAAAAGGGTGAACACAACTAAAGAACCAAGTAGAGATATACCATATGCAATTGTTGCAAACGGTAAGCGAATAGTATGCTTCAGCTTCTGGCTGAAAACACAGTAACCCTACAAGATCAAACCATTGCCCACTCCAAAAATGTCACTCCACAACATATGATTTGGATCATGGTAAAACAAGAAGAAAACAGACAATTGTCGATCTTAATAAGCAACATATTTCAGTAATATGTAATCCTCATCCAATTAGTGGAATAACAAATCCTCCATTCATGGCAAGAAAGATCCCAGAAGCCTCAAAAGTTAAATGTGAAAATGACACAGAGAAGTTGTCACCTTGGCCAATTGATTTTTACTCCTTCAGTCCTTTGTAACCCCAAGATCAATAGTGGACAAGCCAACCTTTAGTCCATATAGTTTGGTTACTAGGTTTTCTTCCTACATCTATCAGGTTATTTAACTCTCTGGTAGCACCATATTAAAACATCCATAGAATGCATAGTTGCTTACACCAGAAAGTGTAGCAACTTTAATGCTATGCATGCTTTGGCACCATACCAGTCTATAATATGCACACAACAACTCATGGGAATATGATATCAAGAAAAGTGATATAAGGAGAGATTGTTTTTAATATCCTACTTTTTTTTGTTGGTACATGTAGGTTGGGGAACGACGCGGCAGAAGGACATGAAGGAGAAAAAAGAAAGTTATATCCAATGAGGTAGTGTCTGATATTAATCATTGACCCCCTATGTTATTTTCATCCTCTTTGCGTGACCTCTAAGTCAAGACTTATAGTTCAACAGAAAAATGCCATTCGTGACATCTACAAATTATCTAGTAATGTATAATGGAAAAATCACCTGCAACCGTATTTTCTGCACTTGGTATACAAGATATTGCTGAAAAATGTCTACAGATAATTAATACGTATGTTTAACAATTAGAGTGAAGTCAACAACAGGAACAGTATAAATGATGAAAGAGATTTATAACTTATAACTTGGCCAAGATGAAACAATATAACTGGAGAGGATAAGTTCGCAGGAGCAGACCGGTGATAACTAAGAGGGCAACATTACAACTGCAAAGAAGCTCGAAAACTAATCCTCGAATAGGGGTGAATTATCCATGTAGCTCCCACAGCCAAAACAGCAAAACCTGCCTAGAATTTGTTATTAATCAATTCCCATATAAGTGACTAATTTGCATGCGGTATTGAAGTAGTATTACTTGCCAATAATATACAGTAGAAAACACTCCCAATAAGGCTTGTAGGCCTCCTATTACCGAAAAGAGGTGCCTCATCCGGTATGTCCAGGAACCTACAGTTAAACAGGAAGCAGCGCCATTTATTGATAAGCAATAAAGCTCTAATATTAACTAAAAATAAGCATAGCTTTCATTAACAAAATATTTCACTTGGGAAGTCATATAACTGACCATAAACATCTCTGTTTTTCTTAACACATCATCTTTGTATCATCCTAAGTGTTGGAAATTTACTAATGTGGAATTACGTATATCCCATTATTTATAACTCAAATAATTTGGGGCCCCGCACGTCGGAAACGTCGTTTCCACACACGTGCACACGTAGTGCCAAGTATCGCAAATTTCATTAGTGAAAGAGATATTGGTACGTATGTAATACGTTTGAGACATAGAATGATGGACGGTTATTGGCCAAATGACAAAGTATTCCACGTTGGTAAACGAAGGAAGAAGTGTAAGATAAAACGAGTCGGAAGTCGCCGCGGAGCCGCTAATTGGGTCTTCATCCACTGGAGCCGCGGCGCTTCGGAGGCAGAATGCTGCGATGGGAAGTTGGAAAGTTCTGACCTTTGGGCTGGTTTTGGAGCATTGAATCTCCATTACTTGGCACATGAATTCAGCCATTATTTGGGTGAATGTAACCCTTCTCAATAAGTGTCATTACATGGCTATTGAAGGCCATTAGTTGGCTAGTTGAAGGGTTATCCCATTACACTATAAATTGAGGTCTTTGGCTCAATTGTTCACTACACACTTAGAAATATTTACAGAATTTTCTAACATCTTCTTCTTCATCTCTAGCAAGTTTACTACACTCAAAGTTCTTGAGTTTCCTTTGCTCAATTGTTAAGTTGTTGTTGTGTCTTGGGAGACTATTGCCCGACAACATAAAAGGAGATATACGGGGCAATCTTGTCTTAAAGACAGAGTGCCATCACTCGACTCAGCAAATCACACAAGAAGTTTGTTTCATTCTTGATTTCCAGTTTTTTGTTGTAATATTTAGTTATCCTTTCTAGCAATTGTAATATTCACTTACTTCCCGTTCCCTGCAATTGTTGTATCCAACAATTTTAAGACAAGATTTGTTGTAAGTGCTTAGAAATATGACTGGAAGAGAACAACTCGCTTCTGATTCTGCTGCTGCTGCTGCTCAAGACAACACCTCTGCCTTCCCCACTGCTCAAGGCACACCCAATGCCTTTCCGGTTGCTCAAGGCTCAACCAATGCCTTTTCTGCTGCTCAAGGGAATGCTCCAGTTCCTCCACCCGCTGGATTCCATCATGAATGCCCAGAAAAGATAATGGGCTCTAACTTTAAGTGATGATAATAGAAGATGCTATTTTATATGATTGTTATGGGAATGACTCATTTCCTAACAAGAGATCCTCCACAAGCTGGAGATGAAATGGACCCTTCGCCTACTGAAACGGCTGAAGGGGGCCAAGGTATCCATGTCATTAATGGAATGAAGATGGTTCTTGATGCATGGAGTCATAGTGATTTCATGTGTAAGAACTATATTTTGAACTGCTTGTCAGACCCTCTCTACACGGTGTATTGCACCGCAGGCACTGCCAAAGAGCTGTGGGAAAAACTACAAAAGAAGTACAACACACAAGACGCAGGTACTAAGAAATTCATCGTTGGGAAATTTCTAAAATTTCAAATGGTGGATAGTAAGACAGTGATGTCCCAAGTCCAGGAATTCCAAATGATTCTACATCACCTGGATTTGGAAGGTATGAAACTAAATGAGCAGTTTTTGGTTGCATCACTGATTGAAAAGTTACCTCCTTCGTGGAATGAGTTTATGAGTTACTTAAAACTCAAGACAAAGGAGATGACCTTTGAAGAACTTATTATCAAACTCCATATTCAGGAAGATAATAAGAAGGCCTTGCCTAGGGGTAAACAACATGCTGAGGCAAAGGCAAATCTGGCTGAGGCCAAAGGGAACCCAAGCAAAAAACGTAAGTTCCTGAAAGACGGCGAGACCCAAGCAGCTAAGAAGTTCAAAGGAAACTGTCACTACTGTGGGAAACCTGGTCACATGATCAAGGACTGCCGCAAGCACAAGACTGAGCAACAAGAGAAGGCCAAGGCTAAGGGCAAGGCACATGTTAACATCGTCAATGACTGACTTCTAGATGACATGATTGAGGAGTTCTCAGCGGTAGTGCTTGAAGCAAACCTTGTTGAGAATCCCATGCAATGGTGGATAGACACAGGTGCTACAAGACACATCTGTTCCAATAGAGATGCCTTCTCCACTTATACACCAGTTACTAACAAGAAGTTGTTCATGGGTAACAACACTTCCTCTGACGTGTTGGGGGTAGGAAAGGTAGTCCTGAAGATGACTTCTGGAAAGGAGCTCACTCTGAAGGAGGTGATGCATGTTCCTCTGATTAGGAGAAATTTAATTTCAGGTCATTTATTGGTTAATGTTGGTTTTAGGCTAGTGTTTGTCACGACCCAAATCGGAGGGCCTCGACGGGCACCCGGACCCCACCCACCGGGCACCGCCAATCGTACAACCAACACCTAATCATAATTAAATACGGACTAAGCCAAAAAATATTATAGAAAATCTTAATCAGAAATCCAATTTTCATATAGACATACCCATACCAAGGCCGACAAGGCCACACATGAAAACTAACCACAGGACACATGTCTACAAGCCTCTAGGAGTAGCATCATCAGAGGTCGGGATAGGGCCCCGTCATACCCATATATACAAGCAAAAGTACCGTACCAAAATTAGACCAACACCCCGAACAAGACTAACCACAGGACACCTGTCTACAAGCCTCTAGGAGTAGCAGCATCAAAGGTCGGGATAGGGCCCCGTCATACCCATATATACAAGCAAAAGTACCGTACCAAAATTAGACCAATACCATTGAACCTGCGGGCATGAAACGCAGCGTCCCCCGACAAAAGGGACGTCAGTACGACTGATGTACTGAGTATGTCAGGCATGAATAATAGCATAACAGGGATATAACAACAACTGAAACAGACACAACTGGCCAACAGTAAATGCCTCTAGTGCCCTAACACACATGCCTAAATGTTATGCATAATGCAGTATACTTATACATTGGCCTCATCGGGCATCTTTCTTACCATAACAGCCTCTGTGGGCATCATACCATGTGATGATTAATGAATGTATGCATAATGCAAATGCGGTATACTAATGTCCACACAGGAATCCTCCCATAACCGCCTCTGTGGGCATCAGGTTATAACGCCACACAAGGGCATCACATCATATTGGCCTCTTCGGGCTCTTTCGTGATAGTCTGTACCAGCTGCAGGTGGTGTGCGTATATAACGCCTTTCCCTCTTTTCCCATATCCCCTACATTTATATATATATATATTTATTTCATATAGTAATGTGCATGGCACAAGTGGTCCGGGGTAGTATATGAATACAATGCCAATGAAATGCATGAATAATAATAAACATCCAGAGCGACATAATAGTCTTTACACCTTTGGTTAACATTGGGAACATCAACATCTTTTCCGTATGCCTTAATAAAGACTTAGGAATATATTTAGACATGCTTTTAGCATAGGAACCAACAACATGAATATTCTTAACTACTAGGAGTAGAATAAATTATGGAGCAATATCACGGTTATATTTCGTTACATGGAACATGCCAAAAGAATGAAATAATTTGTCTTAACATACCTCGATTCATGGAGGAAACCTGAACCAAAATAAGAATTTTGGTCGAGCATAACACGAAATTAAAGATAGGAAAGAAACGAATTAGTCTTCCAAATGAACGAATTAAAGGGACTGTTTCAGTTTTACATCAAATGGAAGTTGGAGGATTTTGTCTACTATTTTCGTTTCAACAAAATAGAAAAAAGGTTGGAGATTTTTTTAAAGCAAATCCCAAATGATGAGTTTCTACAGGTTGCCTATTCTCTCACGTAAAGGTTGCAGCAAAAAAATGGGTGAAGTGATGATGTGTTGTCCTATTTAGATGTTCTACTGTTTACTTAGTCACTAGCATAAGTGAACAATTTCTATCCATGTGGACAGCCCCCAAGAAGTATTACGTGAACATGTCTCCTAAAAGTCTATCCAATAATTCCAATTAATTGTCCATGTCTTCCATTAATTCATCATACCCTCAATTACACACATAATTAATTCTAGATCTCACTTTATTTAAATCCTAAAAACTTATAAGATCTTCGAATACACAATGTCATAATTTATAATATGACCCTAGTCTATAATCTCTTTATGCACACACCAAATTTATTTCCTCTCCCCGTCGTCACACTTGTTGTGTCCAAAATTATTTCGGGTCTAATTCTTTTATATACTAATCTCATTATTAGCATACATAAATAACATAATTTTCAAAGTTCGGGTCTTCTTGCACACGCCTAGCAATTTAAACCGTAACCTGAAAATATGGGATGTTACAGTGTTTGAGGCCAATAAATTTGTAATCACCAAGAATGGAACATTTGTGGGAAGGGGCTTCGTCTGCGAAGGCCTCTTCAAAGTTAACGCCATGTCTGTATTACGTACAAGCAATAATATTGAAGCTTCTTCTTATTTGCTTGAGTCCTCTAATTTATGGCATCATCGATTAGGACATGTTAACTACAAGTCCATCCAAAGGTTGGTAAAGTTGGAGTTGTAGCCATCTATCGACATAAACCCTCAACATAAGTGTGAGGTGTCTCACAAAGATTCCTTTTCGATCCGTCGAAAGGAATACCGCTTCCCTAGAACTTATTCACACAGATATATGTGATTTGAAGTTTGCACAAACTAGAGGGGGGAACAAGTACTTTGTGACATTCATTAATGATAGCACAAGGTATTGTTACCTTTACTTGTTGAAAAGTAAAAATGAAGTCTTTGAAGCGTTCCGACATTACAAAGCAGAAGTTGAGAACCAACTAAGCATGCAGATTAAATCTATTCATAGCGATAGAGGGGGAGAATACGTAGCGCCATTTGAGGAATATTGTGCCCAATCAGGCATTATTAATCAAACGATGGCTCCATACTCACCTCAGTCGAACGGTGTGGCGGAACGTAAGAACCGCACATTGAAGGAAATGATGAATGCCTTGCTCATTAATTCCGGTCTTCCCCAAAACATGTGGGGAGAAGCCGTCCTTACCGCTAATACTATTCTTAACAGAGTCCCACATTAGGGTAAGGACAAAACTCCATATGAATCTTGAAAGGGAAATAAACCCACCTACAAATATTTAAAGGTGTGGGGTTGTTTGGCAAAGGTCGAAGTACCCAAGCCAAAGCAGGTCAAGATTGGGCCTAAGATTGTAGATTGCATTTTCAACGGATATGCAAATAACAGTAGTGCTTATCTCTTCTTAGTGCATAAGTCAGATATTCCAGATATCCATGGGGTACAATCATGGAATCAAGAAATGTTCAATTCTTTGAAGATACCTTTCCTAGAAAGGAAAAATACATAACCTCTCGCAAACGAAGTTATGAACAAAACTCTCAGGAACCGGGAGTTGTTGACTGCCCGGATCTAGATGGTTCAGATCTAGTGGACTTCAAAGTGGTTGAATATCCGAAATCTAGTGTTCCAGATTCTCAGAACTTGGAGACTCCAGAGATGGAACTAAGGTGAAGTAAAAGGGCTAGGAAGGATAAATCCTTTGGTCCTGACTTTGTAGCTTATATGGTTGATGATGAACCAAGGAAAATTGCTGAAGCATTGTCAACTCCAGAGGCAGCACTCTGGAAAAAAACTATTGAGAGTCAAATAGACTCCATCCTGCATAACCATACTTGGGAATTGGTTGATCTTCCTACGGGAAATAAACCGTTGGGTTGCAAATGGATACTCAAATAGAAGTATAAAGCAGATGGATCTATAGATAAGTACAAGGCCAGGTTGGTAGTCAAAGCCTATCAGCAGTAGGAAGGCCTTGACTATTTTGACACGTACTCCTCGGTGTCTAGGATGACACCCATACGAGTATTCATTGCGATTGTAGCATTGCGTGACCTTGAGATACATCAAATGGATGTCAAGATAGCCTTCCTAAATGGTGATTTGGAAGAAGAAATTTATATGGAACAACTCGAGGGGTATGTGGTTCTAGGGCAAGAGAAGAAAGTCTGTCGGCTTGTCAAATCTCTGTACGGGCTGAAACAAGCCCCAAAAAATTTGATAGTACTCTACTATCGAAGGGTTACGCCATTAATGAGTGTTACAAATGTGTCTACATGAAAGGTAATGCTGACTCGTTCGTCATGATATGCCTGTACATAGATGACATGTTGATCACCGGGAGGAGTCCTAGCTTGATTCTAGAGACTAAGAACATGTTGAAACAATGCTTCGACATGAAGGATATGGGTATCGCAAATGTCATCTTAGGGATAAAAATCTCTAAGACGTCTGACAGACTGGTCTTATCTCAGTCTCACTACATCTAGGATGTTTTGAGATAGTTTGAGATGTTTAACAGTTCGCCTATGAAGTCACCACTGGATAGAAATCAAAAGCTTGATAAAAATTGTGGGCACCCGTATGCCAGAGAAATATGCACAGGGGATTGGTAGTTTGATGTACATAACAAACTGCAACCGACCTGATATTGCTTATGCAGTCAATAAGTTGGCTAGGTTTACCCGTAATCCGAGTAATGATCATTGGAAGGCGTTGAATTGGGTACTACGATACCTGAAATACACGCTAACTTACGAGTTGCATTATTCGAGATATCCAGCTATACTAGAGGGGTACAGTGATGCAAACTGGATATCTGATATAGGGAACACCAAGTCCACCAGTGTGTATGTATTTACAATTGGTGGTGGGGTTGTGTCTTGGAAATACTCTAAGCAAACTTGCATCGCCCGATCCACGATGGAATCGGAGTTTATCGACTTAGACAAAGCATGAGAAGAAGCTGAGTGGCTTTACAACTTCTTAGAGGATGTCCCTTGTTGGGACAAACCCGTACCTTCTGTAATGATCCACTACGACAGTCAGTCAGCTCTAGGAAGGGCACATAGTTATATGTACAATGGCAAGTCTCATCATATTCGACGGAGACATAAGACAGTTAGGCAGCTGATCACCACGGGTATCATATCTATTGATTACATAAAATCAAAGGATAACATAGCAGACACACTAACAAAGGGCTTACCCAAATATTAGATGTTCTTCCTGTCTAGGGGAATGAGCTTAAAATCCAAACTATAAGGACCAATACGGTGGTAACCCAACCTTACTGACTGGAGATCCCAGGAATTACGTTCAATGGGAAAACTAAGCTGTAAAAGTTAAGTTGAGCACTTCGGTGGAAGCATGAGAACTTCGGATGGTGATTTCTGTAAAGGAACATCAATCCAAAGCCGTTCCCGCGATAGACGATAAGTGCTATCTATAGTGTGGGTAAAGGTTAAGTTTCCAAAACCTTTAATGATCCTCACCAGTTGTGGTTAGGTTTTGGGGAAACTTTTAATGGTTCCTAACACTTTTAAAGTGAGGTATAGCAGGATACCTTATAGGACCACCTATTTAAGTGCGAGGAAAGGCCGCTTCAAGTGAACGCACTTAAGAATCCAAGAAGTGTCCACGACCACAACATACAAAATATTACGAAGAACAGAGTAAGTGAAGTTGTTGTGTTGGTACTGTTGACTTGGCTTACACTAAACACTGACGGTTCAAGACATCACGTTCACCGCGCAGTAAGTAAGTCCGATGGTATTCAACTATGGAAGGTTCAAAGTGGAAGCTACCTATCTAGATGCAACATCGGTCCGCTGAAAGATTGCAGGAAAAATGCACTATATGGGTGCGCCAAAATCTCTTTCAAGAGGGGATTGTTGGAAATTTACTAATGTGGAATTAAGTATATCCCCTTATCTATGACTAAAACAATTTGGGGCCTCGCACATCGGAAATGTCGTTTCCACACATGTGCACACGTAGTGCAAAGTATCGCAAATTTCATTAGTGAAAGAGATATTGGTGCGTATGTAATACGTTTGAGACATAGAATGTGGACTATTATTGGCCAATTGACAAAGTATTCCACGTTGGTAAACGAAGGAAGAAGTGTAAGATGAAATGAGTCAGAAGTCGTCGCGGAGCCGCGAAGGGCCACGGCGCAGCCCCGTCGGAGCTGAGGCGCTGCAGCACCGCGATGCCTCCAAGGGAGAGCTGCGGTGCTAATTGGGTCTTCAGCCACTGGAGCAGCGGTGCCGCAATTCTAATTCGCAGAGCCACAACGCTTCGGAGGCAGAATGATGCGATGGGAAGTTGGAAAGTTCTGACCTTTGGGCTGGTTTTGGAGCATTGAATCTCCATTACTTGGCACATGAATTCAGCCATTATTTGGCTGAATGTAACCCCTCTCAATAAGTGCAATTACATGGCTATTGAAGGCCATTAGTTGGCTAGTTGAAGGGTCATCTCATTATACTATAAATTGAGGCCTTTGGCTCAATTGTTCATTACACACTTAGAAATATTTACAGAATTTTCTAACATTTTCTTCTTCCTCTCTAGCAAGTTTACTACACTCAAAGTTCTTCAAGAGTAACACTTGAGTTTCCTTTGCTCAATTGTTAAGTTGATGTTGTATCTTGGGAGACTATTGCCCGACAACATAAAAGGAGATATACGGGGCAATCTTGTCTTAAAGACAGAGTGCCATCACTCGACTCAACAAATCACACAAGGAGTTTGTTTCATTCTTGATTTCCAGTTTTTTGTTGTAATCTTTAGTTTATCATTTTTAGCAATTGTAATATTCACTTACTTTCCGTTCCCTGCAATTGTTGTATCCAACATTAAGTTCCTCCTTCCCCTTCTTGATGCAGACACATCCTCATAATTTACAGTCTAGCTGCTGAGTTTGAAGACCATGACTCTCAAATATATTCATTTAGTTGATTATACGAAAGAAAACTAATTAATAGTGCTCCGGAGTTAATAGAAAATGGAAGACGAATAAAAATATCTGAAAACTTATCTAGAATCCATGCAAACTATCCTACTATGTCAGCAACACTTTGTTCTATAGAAGTATAGTTCACTAGGATGCTAGCCACTTTACTGAGTTCACATTCACAGTTAGGGGGTGTTCATATTTTGGGTATTGCAGGTGTATAAAGTTGGAGGTTAATGGGGCGATTCGTAAGATGAAAGGGGGAAGAGCAATCGGGCTAGACGAGATTTCTGCGGAATTCTGGAAGAGCACATGCAAAGTGGGTTGGGAGTGACTAACTGGGTTGTTTAATGTCATTATCAGGGACGACCAAAATGTTTGAAGAATGGAAGTGAAGTATAATGATCCGTTCTACAATAACAAGGGCGATATGCAAAGTTTTAATAACTACAAAGATATCAAACTACTAAGCCACACTATGCAAAGTTCAGGAGAGGGTGGTCGAAATGAGGATGAAGAGGAATGCTGTATATCACCGAGAACCAATTCGGGTTCATGCGTAGCCTTTCACCTTTCAAGGAGATTGTTGGAGCGGTATAATGAGCACAAAAGAGACTTAGTTATGGTGTTTATTGGCTTAGAAAATGCATACGATAAAGTCTCGAGAGAGGTTTTATGATATACTTGGAGTCTAGAGGCGTACCTGTGGCATATGATAAAGGACATGCACGATGGAGACAACACCCGAGTGAGGACAGATGGAGGAAACTCAAAACGCTTTCCAGTCAAGATGGGGCAGCACCAATGATCAACTCTCAACTCATTTTTATTAGCCTTGGTGATGGATGAATTGACACGATATATTCAAGAGGAAGTACCATAGTGAATGTTATTTACAGACGATATGGTATTGATCGCGAGACACGCGGTAGAGTTAACAATAGACTGTAGATTTGGAGACAAACATTAGAATTTAATGTCTTCAAGTTGAGCAGGACTAAAATAGAGTATATGGAATGCAAGTTTCGTGTAGCATCACAGGAGGTGGATGAGAAGTGAGGATTGATACACAAGACATCCTCGAGAGGGGAAACTTCAAATATATTGAGTCTAAATCTAAGAAAATGGAGAGATCGATGAAGTTGTCGCATATTATGTTGGAGCGGGGTGGATGAGATGGAGGCTCACATCTGGTGTCCAATGTGATAAAAATGTGTCACTGAGACTTAAGATAAGTTTTATAGAGTGATTGTTAGACCAACCTGTTAGTTTCAAGATTTTAATGATGGATTATATTTTTATGCAGAAAATACTCAAAGATGTACAAGACACAAGTAGACCAACATTAAGCCCATATAGCCGACTAAGCAGTCAAAGACACAAGCCCAACCGTTGAAGCCAAGCCCAGTCGCAAGGACCAAGGAAAGAATATATACAACATTGACCTAGATATGCAAATTTGCATATTTATGGAATCTTGTACCAAGTATCTAATCAAAGGAGGACGCAATAAATGTTTAACTATCAGCAAGCAACATCAAAGGAAGGTTGAACCAAATCAAAGGAGGACGCAATAAATAATTGACAATTAGCGAGAAACATCAATGGAAGGTTGAACCAACATGTCTAGAAGATATTCTAATCAACAAACAAGATTTTCTCAAGCAAGGAAATACAACGTGAAATATCAAGCTCTAACCTTATTCTTGGAAATAGGATCACTAATTCCTCTTTCCAAGGATTAATTCTCTTGGGTTGCCATCTCTGCCAAAGAAGTCAAACGGTCACCTCTCATGTTATTTAAGGAGACTCCAAAGGCGAAGAACTTCATACTTTTTTCTCAAATTCTCAAGCTCTCTACCTTACTTTTAACAAGCATTGTAAACTCTGAGTGATTTATAGTGTATTGTCACGACCCAAACCGGGGGGCCGCGACGGGCACCCGACCCTTACCTGCCGGGTTCCACTAATCATACAGTCAATGTCTAATTATAATTAAACACGGGCCACAAGGGCCGTCACCCAGTACCCCGCGGACACATAGAAATTATAAACTGGAAGGAAGCCATGTAAAATTTTGCCAACAGAAGGACTCAACCCATACATGTATACATACTAAGGCCGACAAGGCTATATTTGACTACTATACACCACACACTGTCTACAAGCCTCTAAAAGAGTACATGACATCATAAGGTCGGTACAGGGCCCTATCATACCCATATATACATGACAAAAAATGCCGTACCGAGATTAAACCGACACTCCAAAACAAGGGGAGTGCTCCAATAACCACTGAATTAACAACCTACTAATGAGGATCATCGCCTTGCCTACGTGAACCTGCATGCATGAAACACAGCGTCCCCCGAAAAAAGAGACGTCAGTACGACTGATGTACCGAGTATGTCAGGCATGAGAAATGACATAACAGGGATACAAAAATAAACTGAGATGGAAACAACTGATAGAAATAGCCGACAGAAACAGTTGACAGAAACAAACGACTAGTAGTGAATGCCTCTGAGGCCATAATATGCCTAAATGTCATGTACAATGCGGTATATATATATATATAACGCCATCTCATCTGTGAGCATCATATCATATTGGCCTATGTGGACATAATCATCATCATTACCAGCTGATCAGGTGGTTGCGTAATAACGTCGTATCACTTTTCCCATCTCTAATATATAGTCCAGGATAATACATGAATAAAAATGCATGAATGATAATAAAACATTCTGAGTTTATCTGAGTGACATAATATCCTTGTACCTTCGACTAACATTGGAAATATTAACATCTTTCTCATATACCTCAATAAGGATTCGGGAACATATTTAGACATGCTTTTAACATAGGAATAAATAATAGGAACATCCTTAACTACTAAGAATAGAATAATTTATGGAACAACATTACGTTTACATTTTGTTACATGGAACATGGCAAAAGAACGTAATGATTAGCCTTAACATACCTTTGCCAATCCGTTGATAATATAACCCAATTAGTTTGTATGGCACCTAACCTTAAACACGAATGAACCAACTCAAAAAATGGAATTCAATATAACTTAGGGACTGTGTTTTTTTTTTTTGCTTGGTGTTGCAGCCTATAATTTTCGTGAACAACTACCAATTTTCTGCTCACGTTTTGCTAACTTTAAATGCCTATCTAAACTAACAAAGGGTGCTTCCTCTATGTAATCTTACAATAAAAATGGTATTGCATGTAAACGTCTTCAGTGGGATCTCATATACTGGACCACGATTGATTCGCCCCCCCCCCCCCCCATATTAATTACCCCAAGTGACTCATTAACCTCACAACCTGCCACCTAATTGATTTTATTTCCTTAGTCACTTAGGTGGCTCCTTTAAATGCTACATGTAACATTCCCACTTAATCTTATCCCACACTAAAATTCATAATTAGCCGATCATTGTTGTCAATTAGCCGATCATTGTTGTACCACTTGGTAAGTTCTAAATTAGTTCAAGACAACATTATTTTATATACTAAGCTCTTTATTTGCATACATAAATATGACATAAATTCCCCAAGGCTCGGGTCTACTTGCATATGTTTAGATGCTCAAACCATTGCCCGAAAGTCCAAGGTGTTACAGCGGCCCCAAGCCAGTAACAAATTTATATACCGGATCACTCATCTCAACTATAATCGTAGGAGAATATCTGGCCAATGAATTAAACTGCAAGCTATATTCCCGAACACTCATGTTGCCCTGCTCAAGATGTAGAAATCTATCCTGGCTGGCCCGTCGAAGCTCGACCGACAGAAAATGCTGTAAAAAGGCCTCTGAAAACTCTCTCCATCCTGCTGGTGGAGCACGAGGTCCCCTTGATTGCTCCCACGTCTCATACCAGGTCATCGCGACATCCCGCAGTCTATAAGAAGCAAACTTTACCGACTCAGTATCGGTAACATCCATTACCCGTAAGGTATGCTATATCTGATCTAGAAAATTCTGCAGGTCCTCATTCAGGTTTGATCTTGTAAATACCAGAGGGTCTAGGTTGATGAAATCCCGGGCTCTCACGCTAGAAGCTCTATCAGAAGGACTGGGAACCTGACGTTGGGCCTGACCGACCACTAATCGTGTCAATAATTGTACAACACTTCACATATCAAGATCCTCAGCTGGAGCATCAAGTGGAGGAACTGGGAGGACTGTAGACCTACTAATCTCCTCTAGAAGTGGTGAAGTATGGGAATCATATGAAGGAGTTGCACCGTGGGTCTCATTTTGGCCCTCGCTAGCGGGTGGCAATTGGCTAGTACCTTCACTTGCAGCCGTATCCAATGCCCTCATACTCTTGAACTTCATGAGACGGATTAGGAGTGAAATGCTTATAACTTAGCTCTACTACACGATTTATGAGATGAAAGAGTGGAAACCATCCCTAAATGTCAGGTAGCTTCCTACTTATAAGTATGGTGCACAATATACCCATAAACGGGACTCTACTAGACACGACTTGTAGACTCTCTAGGACAGACTGCTGCTCGATACCAAGTTTATCACGACCCAAATCGAGAGGGCCGCAACGGGCACCCCACCCTTACCTGCCGAGTACCACTAATTAAATAGTTAAATATGGGCCATAGGGGCCGTCACCCAGTACCCCGCGGACATATAGAAATTATAAACTAGAAGGAAGCCATGTAAAATTTTACCAACAATAAGACTCAACCCATACTTGTATACATACTAAGGCCGACAAGGACATATTTGACTACTATACACTAGACATTGTCTACAAGCCTCTAAAAGAGTACATGGCATCATAAGGTCGGACAGGGCCTGCCATACCTATATATACATGCAAAAATAACATACCGAGATTAAACCGACACTCCAAAACAAGGGGAGTGCCCAATAACCACCGAATTAACAACCTACTAATGAGGATCATCGCCTTGCCTACGTGAACTGCGGGCATGAAACGCGGTGTCCCTTGATAAAAGGGACGTCAATACGAATGATCTACCGAGTATGTCGGGCATGATAAATAACATAACAGGGAATACAAAAATAAACTAAGAGATAGAAAAACAACCGATAGAAATAGCCGACAGAAACGGTTGACAGAAACACTCGACCAGTAGTGAATGCCTCTAAGGCCATAATATGCCTAAATGTCATGCACAATGAGGTATACATATATATATTTGTGTATATAACTCCGTCTCATCTGTGAGCATCATATCATATTGGCCTCTGTGGGCATAATCATCATCATATACCAGCTGATCAGGTGGTTGTGTAATAACGCCGTATCCTTTTCCCATCCCCAATTTATGGTCCAGGATAATACATGAATAAAAGTGCATGAATGACAATAAAATATTTTGAGTTTATCTGAGTGACATAATATCCTTGTACCTTCGGCTAACATTGGGAATATTAACATCTTTCCCATATACCTCAATAAGGTTTGGGGAACATATTTAGACATGCTTTTAACATATGAATAAATAATAGGAACATCCTTAACTACTAAGAGTAGAATAATTTATGGAACAACATTACATTTACATTTTGTTACATGGAACATGCCAAAAGAACGAAATGATTTGCCTTAACAATCCTTCGCCAATCCGTTGATAATATAACCCAATTAGTGTATGGCACCTAACCTTAAACACGAATGAACCAACTCAAAAAATGGAATTCAATATAACTTAGGGATTGTGTTTTTTTTTTGCTTGTTGTTGTTGCCTATAATTTTCGTGAACAACTACCAATTTTCTGCTCACGTTTTGCTAACATTAATTGCCTATCTAAACTAACAAAGGGTGTTTCCTCTATGTAATCTTACAATGAAAATGGTAATGCATGTAAACGTCTTCAGTGGGATCTCATATATCTTTGGACCACGATTGATTTGCCCCCCCATATTAATTACCCCAAGTGACTCATTAACTTACAACCTCGCCACCTAATTGATTTTATTTCCTTAGTCACTTAGGTGGCTCCTTTAAATGCTACATGTAACATTCCCACTTAATCTTATCCCCCACTAAAATTCATAATTAGCCGATCTTTGTTGTCAATTAGCCGATCATTGTTGTCCCACTTGGTAAGTTCTAAATTAGTTCAAGACAACATTATTTTATATACTAAGCTCTTTATTTGCATACATAAATATGACATAAATTCCCCAAGGCCTGGGTCTACTTGCATACGTCTAGATGCTCAAACCATCGCCCGAAAGTCCAGGGTGTTACATCTTTCTCCCCTTAGAAACATTCATCCTCGAATGTTGGGGTGACATATCTAATACCCGTCACGTAGCCAAAAAATATAACTATATTTTTCACGGGCCATATAATGTAACCTACATCCTTACATTAGACCTCACATGGTCCGCAAGTATTAATTATAATCGTATGAAATAGAACTCACCTTATGCTTCTTTTGGAACCTCGGTGTTGGTCTGGAATAGATATGGATATTTGTGTTTCATCTCTTCTTCTGCCTCCCACATCACTTCTTCTACATTCTTACTTCGCCAAAGAACTTTCACGGAGGCTACTTCTTTGTTCCTCAACTTACGGACTTGTCGATCCAAGATAGCAATAGGAACCTCTTCGTATGATAGATCCTCTGTAATTCTCATATCATCAACCGGTACAATCCGGGAAGGATCTCTAATACATGCTCTCAACATAGAAACATGGAAAACCGGATGAACAAACTCCAACTCCGAAGGCAAGTCCAATTCATAACTACTTGACCAATTCGTCGAATTATACGATATAGCCCAATATATCTTGGGCTGAGCTTTCCCTTCTTCCTGAATCTCATTACCCCCTTCATAGGCAAAATCTTTTAGAAGACCCAATCATCTACCTGAAACTCTAAGTCTCACCATCGCACATCTGAATATGACTTTTGATGACTCTGAGCGGTTAACAACCGTTGTTGGATAATCTTCACCTTTTCTATGGCTTGGTGTACCAAGTCAGACCCAAATAACTCTGATTCGCCTACCTCGAACCATCCGATAGAAGATCTACATCTCTATCCATACAAAGCCTCGTATGAAGCCATTTTAATACTAGCATGATAATTGTTATTGTACCCAAACTCAATAAGGGGTAAATGACCATCCCAACTTCCCTTAAAGTCCAATACATAAGCTCGTGACATGTCCTCGAGCGTCTGAATTGTAGGCTTTGCTAGCCCGTCTGTCTGAGGGTGGAAAGTTGTGCTAAGATTAACTTGGGCGCCTAACCTTTTTGAAATGATTTACAGAAGTTAGCTGTAAACTGTGCACCTCGGTCCCATATAATATAAATAGGCACACCATGAAGGTGAACAATCTCCTTAACGTACAACTTTGCGTAGTCCTCAGCGGCTGTGTAGGTAGTTTTGACCGCCAGGAAATGAGCTGATTTGGTCAGTCTATCCACAATTACCCAAACAGAATCAAACTTACAATAAAATCGAGGTAAATCCCTAACGAAAGCCATATTAATCATTTCCCATTTACACATCGGAATCTCAATGTTCTAATTCAAGCCACTGGGCTTTTGGTGCTCTATTTTTACTTTGCTGACAGTTAGGACACTGAGCTACAAATTTCACCACGCTCTTCTTCATGTCGTTCTACCAATAAGTACCCTTGAGATCATGATACATTTTAGTAGATCCAGGTTGAATAGAATACCGTAAGCAATGGGCCTCCGTCATAATTTTATCTCATAATCCCACATCATTTGGAACACATAAACATCCCTGGTGCTTGAGAACCCCATGTTCGTCAATCTCAAAGGTTGTGGTCTCTTTCTATTGAAATCCTTCCCAGATCTTTTTCAAACTGGGGTCTTCCCACTGATGTTCCTTAACTTCTGATATGAGGGACGACTCTAACATATTCCGAACCACAAAACCACCATCCTCCGAATCCATTAGTCAAACACCCAACCTAGCTAACTGATGGAGCTCTCTTTCTAATTCTTTCCTTTCGACCTGCACCGACATCGAGCTAACTATCGACTTATGACTGAGCACATCTGCTACAACATTAGCTTTACTAGGATGATATAAGATGTCCACATCATAATCCTTCAATAATTCAAGTCACCTCCTTTGTCTCAAGTTCAACTCTTTCTGCTTAAATATGTATTGCATACTTTTATGATCCGTGAAAATGTGTACATGAACACCATACAAGTAGTGCCACCAAATCATCAGTGCATAGACCAGTGCGGCCAACTCCAAATCGTGTCTCGGATAGTTTTTCTCGTATTTCCTCAATTTCTTTGAAGCATAGGCAATCACTTTACCATGTTGCATTAGCACGCATCCTAAACCCATTCCCGAGGCATCACAATACACAACGTAGCCTTCTGGACCCTATGGGAGAGTAAGGACTGGTGCCGATGTTAGTTTGTCTTTAACTCTTGGAAGCTCTGCTCACAAGCATCAGACCACTGTAATTTTATGGCTTTTTGTGTCAATTTTGTTAATGGTGCTGATATGGTAGAAAATCCTTCTACAAACCTCATATAATAGCCGGCTAGGCCTAAACAACTGCAAATCTCCAATAGAATCGTGGGCCTCGGCCAATTCTTCAACACTTCAATCTTCTGAGTGTCAACTATTCGTCTGACACTATATGACCAAAAAATCCATATTCAACCAAAACTCACACTTGGAGAGCTTAGCATATAACTTATGATCCCGGAGCATCTGTAGTACTATCTGCAAATGATCCTCATGCTCTGCCTCCAAGTGAGAGTAAACCAGAATATCATCTATAAATACTATCAAAATACATCCAGAAATGGGCGAAACACGCTGTTCATTAGATCCATAAATGTTGCGAGCGCATTTGTGAGTCCAAATGACATTACTAAGAACCCGAAGTGTCCATACCTTGTTCTGAAATCCATTTTCATAATATCCTTCCCTTTGACCCTTTGTTGATGGTACCCCGACCTTAAGTCGATCATTGAGAAATATTTTTCACCTTGTAACTGGTCAAACAAATCATCAATTCTGGGAAGAGGGTACTTGTTCTTGATAGTGACTTTATTAAGCTGTCGATAGTCGATACACATTCGTAACGAGCCATTTTTCTTTCGTAGAAACAATATCGGCGCACCCCAAGGGGATATGCTGGGCCTAATAAAGTTTTTCTCAAGCAGATCTTTAATTGCTCCTTCAATTCCTTCAATTCAGCTGGAGACATTCTATAAGGAGGAATAGATATCTGCTGAGTATCTGGCAACACGTCTATACCGAACTCAATCTCCCTTTCAGGAGGAAGGCTTGGAAGTTTGTCTGGAAATACATCAAGAAACTCATTAACCACTGGAATTGATTGAGAAGTAGGTAGTTCAACATCGACATCTCTAGCCCGAACAAGATGGTATATACAACCTTTAGAGATCATATTTCTTGCCTTAAGGTATGAAATAAACCTACCTTTTGGCGTCGCCGTAGTACCCTTCCATTCAAGGACTGGCTCACCTGGGAACTGGAATCTAACAATCTTTGTTCGGCAATCAACATTAGCGTAGCATGATGCCATCCAATCCATACCCTTAATAACATCGAAATGAATCATCTCTAGTTATACTAGGGCTTGCAATGGATCAGAGGTGGATTGGGTGGAGCTCAATCCGCCTGCACCCGCCAACCATCAATCCACCACCCGACCCATCCATCACCCTATTTTTTCTTCATCCACATCCGATCCACCCATTATCAACGAGTGAATCGGGTGGATCGGGTGGTTCGCAGATGAAAATTATAGTACAATCAGTCAATCACCTAAAATATAACATGAAAAATTAGTTCCAGAGAAAATCATGCCATTATAGTGAAATGTTGTTATAACGAATGACAATTATAGAATATGTATGATTTTTGTAATGCGAGGATGATAAAGATGGAAAATTATTTATAATATTTTTAAATTCCACCCGATATAAAAAGAATAAAAGAAATTATTCTTTTTTAGATTTTGAAATTCCAAGTAAATATTTTGTTTTTCTCTCAAGGGATAAAAATAGAATTTAATAAGTAGATCAAATTAGTATTCATTTGATTTTTTTGAATTCGAAATGATATTTTTCTTAAAATGTAAACTCCACATATGTCCTTTAAATATTCTTTCAAAAGTGAAACAAAAGATCTATTCGTTCTCTGTTTTTGTTTTTGTTGAAAATCTGTATCTACTGCTAGTTGGATAACTTCAATCACAATTACATCAAGAAATTATGTCAATTTGTTGCACTCCGGGTTTGTCGTTTGAAGTTATTAAGAAGACTTACAAAATTTTAACACGGAGAAGGGTCGGGTGGTGGGTTGGATGTATGTCCACCCGAATTTGACCCAATCCGTCACCCGATTAAAATCCGTGTTTTGTCAGATTTTCGTCCATATAATAGGGTCGGATGGATCGAATATCCATCGGGTCAGGGTGAAATTGTCAGCCCTAAGTTCTACCAAATATGCTAAGGTCTGATGACTACAAATTAATATTGCACAATTTCGATAGATCTGTCTAGCAACTACTGACTCACCAACTGGTGTAGATACCACAAATGGATCTCTTATCAGCTAAGGCTCCATACTAAATTTACATGCAATAAAAGGGTGATGTATGATAGATTGGAGCCTGGATCTAAAACGCATACACATTATATGAAAAGACTGATAATATATCTGCAATAACATCAGGTGAGGACTCCTGATCCTGTCGACCCAGTAATGCATAAATGCGGTTCTGGCTACCACCAAAGTTAGTTGCTCCACCCCTACCTCTGCCTCGACCGGATGATGTTTGATGACCTTGCCGTGACGGGAGCATTGAATGTGAAAAACCTGATGCAGACCGGCCGACTAGGCCGTAACACCTTCGCCTCCTATCGAGCATTCTCGCATAATATGACCAGGTTCACCATAAGAATAACACACATTTAATCCTTATCGGCATGACCCTGAATGGGTCTTACCACACTGCCCGCATCGAGCCATCAACGGCCTCATCTGAATATAATCCCCTCTATAATAAGACCTTGACGCTCATGAACTCTGACCTAGTTCCGATTGAACATACCGATCAACCCTCGATCTTGAAATGGTAATGATGCGCTAGCCATCGGGTAGGTTGGGCGTCTATAAAGTTATGGCCTGGGCCCACCTCTGAAATCCCCTACTTTACCTATGGATCGAGCCCTCTTATGCTGGCCTTTATCACGCTCTCGATCTACCCACTGTTGTCTCTTATGATCCTCTGGATTCTGTGCGTAATCCTGAATACGAGCAATATCCACATTCGGATTCAAAGAAGCCGTAGTACACTCATTGACCATGTGCGGCCCCAAGCCAGTAACAAATTTATATACCGGATCACTCATCTCAACTATAATCGTAGGAGAATATCTGGCCAATGAATTAAACTGCAAGCTATATTCCCGAACACTCATGTTGCCCTGCTCAAGATGTAGAAATCTATCCTGCCTGGCCCGTCGAAGCTCGACCGACAGAAAATGCTGTAAAAAGGCCTCTGAAAACTCTCTCCATCCTGCTGGTGGAGCACGAGGTCCCCTTGATTGCTCCCACGTCTCATACCAGGTCATCGCGACATCCCGCAGTCTATAAGAAGCAAACTTTACCGACTCAGTATCGGTAGCATCCATTACCCGTAAGGTATGCTATATCTGATCTAGAAAATTCTGCAGGTCCTCATTCAGGTTTGATCTTGTAAATACCAGAGGGTCTAGGTTGATGAAATCCCGGGCTCTCATGCTAGAAGCTCTATCATAAGGACTGGGAACCTGACGTTGGGCCTGACCGACCACTAATCGTGTCAATAATTGTACAACACTTCACATATCAAGATCCTCAGCTAGAGCATCAAGTGGAGGAACTGGGAGGACTGTAGACCCACTAATCTCCTCTAGAAGTGGTGAAGTATGGGAATCATATGAAGGAGTTGCACCGTGGGTCTCATTTTGGCCCTCGCTAGCGGGTGGCAATTGGCTAGCACCTTCACTTGCAGCCGTATCCAATGCCCTCATACTCTTGAACTTCATGAGACGGATTAGGAGTGAAATGCTTATAACTTAGCTCTACTACACAATTTATGAGATGAAAGAGTGGAAACCATCCCTAAATGCCAGGTAGCTTCCTACTTATAAGTATGGTGCACAATATACCCATAAACAGGACTCTACTAGACACGACTTGTAGACTCTCTAGGACAGACCTGCTCTGATACCAAGTTTATCACGACCCAAATCAGAGGGCCGCAACGGGCACCCCACCCTTACCTGCCGAGTACCACTAATTAAATAGTTAAATATGGGCCATAGGGGCCGTCACCCAGTACCCCGCGGACATATAGAAATTATAAACTAGAAGGAAGCCATGTAAAATTTTACCAACAATAAGACTCAACCCATACTTGTATACATACTAAGGCCGACAAGGACATATTTGACTGCTATACACTAGACATTGTCTACAAGCCTCTAAAAGAGTACATGGCATCATAAGGTCGGGACAGGGCCCTGCCATACCTATATATACATGCAAAAATAACATACCGAGATTAGACCGACACTCCGAAATAAGGGGAGTGCCCCAATAACTGCTGAGTCAGCAACCTACTAATGCAGATCATCGCCTTGCCTACGTGAACCTGCGGGCATGAAACGCAGTGTCCCTTGATAAAAGAGACGTCAATACGAATGATGTACCGAGTATGTCAGGCATGATAAATAACGTAACAGGAATACAAAAATAAACTAAGACAGAAACAGTAGATAGAAACAGCCAATAGAAATAGCCGACAGAAACGGCTGACAGAAACACTCGACCAGTAGTGAATGCCTCTAAGGCCATAATATGCCTAAATGTCATGCACAATGAGGTATACATATATATATATATATATATATTTGTGTATATAACTCCGTCTCATCTGTGAGCATCATATCATATTGGCCTCTGTGGGCATAATCATCATCATATACCAGCTGGATCGGTGGTTGTGTAATAACGCCGTATCCTTTTCCCATCCCCAATTTATGGTCCAGGATAATACATGAATAAAAGTGCATGAATGACAATAAAATATTTTGAGTTTATTTGAGTGACATAATATCCTTGTACCTTCGGCTAACATTGGGAATATTAACATCTTTCCCATATACCTCTATAAGGGTTGGGGAACATATTTAGACATGCTTTTAACATATGAATAAATAATAGGAACATCCTTAACTACTAAGAGTAGAATAATTTATGGAACAACATTACATTTACGTTTCGTTACATGGAACATGCCAAAAGAATGAAATGATTTGCCTTAACAATCCTTCGCTAATCCGTTGATAACACAACCCAATTAGTCCGTATGGCACCTAACCTTAAACACGAATGAACCAACTCAAAAAATGGAATTCAATATAACTTAGGGACTGTGTTTTTTTTGCTTGCTGTTGTTGCCTATAATTTTCGTGAACAACTACCAATTTTCTGCTCACGTTTTGCTAACATTAATTGCCTATCTAAACTAACAAAGGGTGTTGCCTCTATGTAATCTTACAATGAAAATGGTAATGCATGTAAACGTCTTCAGTGGGATCTCATATACTGGACCACAACTGATTTGCCCCCCCATATTAATTACCCCAAGTGACTCATTAACCTCACAACCTGCCACCTAATTGATTTTATTTCCTTAGTCACTTAGGTGGCTCCTTTAAACGCTACACGTAACATTCCCACTTAATCTTATCCCCCACTAAAATTCATAATTAGCCGATCTTTGTTGTCAATTAGCCGATCATTGTTGTCCCACTTGGTAAGTTCTAAATTAGTTCAAGACAACATTATTTTATATACTAAGCTCTTTATTTGCATACATAAATATGACATAAATTCCCCAAGGCTCGGGTCTACTTGCATATGTTTAGATGCTCAAACCATCGCCCGAAAGTCCAAGGTGTTACATCCTTTTCCACTTAGAAACATTCATCCTTGAATGTTGGGGTGACATATCTAATACCCATCACGTAGCCAAAAAATATAACTATCTTTTTCACGGGCCATATAATGTAACCTACATCCTTACATTAGACCTCACATGGTCCGCAAGTATTAATTATAATCGTATGAAATAGAACTCACCTTATGCTTCTTTTGGAACCTCAGTGTTAGTCTGGAATAGATATGGATATTTGTGTTTCATCTCTTCTTCTGCCTCCCACATCACTTCTTCTACATTCTTACTTCGCCAAAGAACTTTCACGGAGGCTACTTCTTTGTTCCTCAACTTACGGACTTGTCGATCCAAGATAGCAATAGGAACCTCTTCGTATGATAGATCCTCTGTAATTCTCACATCATCAACTCTAAGTCTCACCGTCCCAGATCTGAATATAACTTTTGATGACTCTGAGCGGTTAACAACCGTTGTTGGATAAGCTTCACCTTTTCTATGGCTTGGTGTACCAAGTCAGACCCAAATAACTCTGATTCTCCTACCTCGAACCATCCGATAGAAGATCTATATCTCTATCCATACAAAGCCTCGTATGAAGCCATTTTAATACTAGCATGATAATTGTGATTGTACGCAAACTCAATAAGGGGTAAATAATCATCCCACCTTCCCTTAAAGTCCAATAAACAAGCTCGTAACATGTCCTCGAGCGTTTGAATAGTACGCTCGACCGGCCCGTCTATCTGAGTGTGGAAAGCTATGCTAAGATTAACTTGGGTGCCTAAACCTTTTTGAAATGATTTCCAGAAGTTGTCTGTAAACTGTGCACCTTGGTCCGATATAATAGAAATAGGCACACCATGAAGGTGAACAATCTCCTTAACGTACAACTTCACGTAGTCCTCGGCTATGTAGGTAGTTTTGATTGCCAGGAAATGAGCTGATTTGGTCAGTCTATCAACAATTACCCAAACATAATTAAACTTACAATAAAAGTGTGGTAAACCCTAACGAAATCCATATTAATCATTTTCCATTTTCACATCGGAATCTCAATGTTCTAATTCAAGCCACCGGGCTTTTGGTGCTCTATTTTTACTTTGCTGATAGTTAGGACACTGAGCTACAAATTTTGCCACGCTCCTCTTCATGTCGTTCCACCAATAAGTACCCTTGAGATCATGATACAATTTAGTAGATCCATGGTGAATAGAATACCGTGAGCAATGGACCTCCGTCATAATTTTATCTCATAATCCCGCTACATTTGGAACACATAAACGACCCTGGTGCTTGAGAACCCTATGTTCGTCAATCTAAAAGGTTGTGGTCTTTTTCTGTTAAATGCCTTCCTTGATCTTTTTCAAACTGGGGTCTTTCCACTGACGTTCCTTAACTTCCGATATGAGGGCCGACTCTAACATATTCCGAACCACAAAACCACCATCCTCCGAATCCATTAGTCGGACATCCAAACTAGATAACTGATGAAGCTCTCTTACTAATTCCTTCCTTTCGACCTGCACCGGCATCGAGCTAACCATCGACTTATGATTGAGGGCATCTGCTACAACATTAGCTTTACTAGGATGATATAAGATGTCCACATCATAATCCTTCAATAATTCAAGCCACCTCCTTTGTCTCAAGTTCAACTCTTTCTGCTTAAATATGTATTGCAGACTTTTATGATCCGTGAAAATTTCTACATGAACACCATACAAGTAGTGCCGCCAAATCTCCAGTGCATAGACTACTGCGTCCAACTCCAAATCGTGTCTCGGATAGTTTTTCTCATGTTTTCTCAATTTCCTTGAAGCATAGGCAATCACTTTACCATGTTGCATTAGCATGCATCCTAAACCCGTTCTCGAGGCATCACAATATACAACGTAGCCTTTTGGACCCTCTGGGAGAGTAAGGACTGGTGCCGATGTTAGTTTGTCTTTTAACTCTTGGAAGCTCTGCTCACAAGCATCGGACCACTGTGATTTTATGGCCTTTTGTGTCAATTTCGTTAATAGTGCTGATATGGTAGAAAATCCTACTACAAACCTCCTATAATAGCTGGCTAGGCCCAAGAAGTTGCAAACCTCCAATAGAGTCGTGGGCCTCGGCCAATTCTTCACCGCTTCAATTTTCTGAGTGTGAACTATTCGTCTGACACTATATGACCAAGGAAAGCAGATTCAACCAAAACACACACTTGGAGAGCTTAGCATATAACTTATGACCCTGGATCTTCTGTAGTACTATCCGCAAATGATCCTCATGCTCTGCTTCCAAGTGAGAGTATACCAGAATATCATCTATAAATACTATCACAAATACATCCAGAAATGGGCAAAACACGCTGTTCATTAGATCCATAAATGTTGTCGGCGCGTTTGTGAGTCCAAATGACATTACTAAGAACTGAAGTGTCCATACCTTGTTTTGAAAGCCGTTTCCAGAATATCCTTCCCTTTGACCCTTAGCTGATGGTACCCCGACCTTAGGTCGATCTTTGAGAAATATTTTACACCTTGTAACTGGTCAAACAAATCATCAATTCTGGGAAAAGGGTACTTGTTCTTGATAGTGACTTTATTCAGCTGTCGATAGTCAATACACATTCGTAACGAGCCATTTTTCTTTCGTACAAACAATACCGTCGCACCCCAAGGGGATATGCTTGGCCTAATAATGCTTTTCTCAAGCAGATCTTTAATTGCAATTCCTTCAATTTAGCTGGAACCATTCTATAAGGAGGAATAGATATCGGCTGAGAGTCTGGGAGCACGTCTATACCGAACTCAATCTCCCTTTCAGAAGGAAGGCCTGAAAGTTTGTCTGGAAATACATCAAGAAACTCATTAACCACTGGAATTGATTGAGAAGTAGGTGGTTAGGCATCGACATCTCTAGCCCGAACAAGATGGTATATACAACCTTTGGAGATCATCTTTCTTGCCTTAAGGTATGAAATAATCCTACCTTTTGGCGTCGCCGTATTACCCTTCCATTTAAGGACTGGCTCACCTGGGAACTAGAATCTAACAATCTTTGTTTGGCAATCAACATTAGCGTAGCACGATGCCAGCCAATCCATGCCCATAATAACATCGAAATGAACATCTCTAGTTCTACTAGGGCTGGCAATGGATCGGAGGTGGATCGGGTGGAGCTCAATCCACTTGCACCCGCCAACCATCCATCCACCATCCGACCCATCCATCACCCTATTTTTTCTTCATCCACATCCGATCCACCCATCATCCACGGGTGAATCAGGTGGATCGGGTTCTTCACAGATGAAAATTATAGCTCAATCAGTCAATCACCTAAAATATAACATGAAAAATCAATTCCGGAGAAAATCAATCCGTTATAGTGAAATGTTGTTATAACGAATAACAATTATAGAGTATGTATGATCTTTGTAATGCGAGAATGATAAATATGGGAAATAATTTTTAATATTTTGAAATTCCACCCGATATAAAAAGAATTAAGGAAATTATTCTTTTTTAGATTTTGAAATTCCAAGTAAATATTTTGTTTTTCTCTCATGGGATAAACATAGAATTTAATAAGTAGATCAAATTAGTATTCATTTGAATTTTTCAAATTCGAAATGATATTTTTCTTAAAATGTAAACTCCACATATGTCATTTAGATATTCTTTCAATAGTGAAACAAAAGATCTATTCGTTTTCTGTTTTTGTTTTTGTTGAAAAACGTATCTAGTGCTAGTTGGATAACTTCAATCACAATTACATCAAGAAATTATGTCAATTTTTGCACTCCAGATTTGCCTTTTGAAGTTATTAAGAAGACTTGCAAAATCTTAACTAGGAGAAGTGTCGGGTAGATGGATGGGTGGGGTGGTGGGTTGGATGTATGTCCACCCGAATTCGACTCGATCCGTCACCGGATTAAAATCCGTATTTTGTCAGATTTTCATCCATATAATAGGGTTGGGTGGATTGGATATCCATCGGGTCAGGGTGAAATTATCAGCCCTAAGTTCTACCAAATCTGCTAAGGTCTGATGACTACAAATTAATATTACACAATTCCGATAGATCTGTTTAGTAACTACTGACTCACCAACTGGTGTAGATACCACAAATGGGTCTCTTATCAACTCCGACTCCATACCAAATTTACATGTAATAAAATGGGTGATATATGATAGAATGGAGCCTGGATCTAACAACGCATACACAGTATGTGAAAAGACTGATAATATACATGTAATAACATCAGGTGAGGACTCCTGATCCTATTGACCCATCAATGCATAAATGCGGTTCTGGCTACCACCGAAGTTAGTTGCTCCACCCCTACCTCTGCCTCGACCAGATGATGTTTGATGGCCTTGCCCTAACGGGTGCACTGAATGTGATAAAGCTGCTGCAGATCCGGCCGACTGGGCCCTAACACCTTCGCCTCCTATCGGGCATTCTCGCATAATATGACCAGGTTCACTACAAGAATAACACACATTTGATCATTATCGGCATGACCCTGAATGGGTCTTACCACACTGCCCGCATCGAGCCAACGACGACCTCAGCTAAATATAATCCCCTCTATAATAAGACCTTGACGCTTATGAACTCTGACCTAGTCCCGATTGAACATACCGATCAAACCTCGATCTTGAAATGGTAATGATGCGCTAGCCGTCGGGTAGGTTGGGCATCTATAAAGCTGTGGCCTGGGCCCACCTCTGAACTCCCCTACTTCACTTACGGATCGAGCCATCTTATGTTGGCACTTATCACGCTCTCGATCTACCCGCTGTTGTCTCTTATGATCCTCCAGATTTTATGCGTATTCCTGAATACGAGCAATATCCATATTCGGATTCAGAGAAGCCGTAGTACACTCATTGACCAAGTGCGACCCCAAGCCAGTAACAAATTTATCTAGCCAATGAATTAAACTGCAAGCTATATTCCCGAACACTCATGTTTCCCTGCTCAAGACGTAGAAATCTATCCTGCCCGGCCCGTCGAAGCTCGACCGACAGAAAATACTGTAAGAAGGCCTTTGAAAACTCTCTCCATCCTACTGGTGGAGCACGAGGTCCCTAGATTGCTCCTATGTCTCATTCCAGGTCACCGTGACATCCCTCAGTCTATAAGAAGCAAACTTTATCGACTCAATATCAGTAGCATCAATTACCCGCAAGGTACGCTGTATCTGATCCAGAAAATTCTGTGGGTCCTCGTTCAGGTCTGATCTTGTAAATACCAGAGGGTCTAGGTTGATGAAATCCCAGGCTCTCGCGCTAGAAGCTGTATCAGAAAGACTGGGAACCTGACGTTGGGCCTGACCGACCACTAATCATGTCAATAATTGTACAACACTTCGCATATCATGATCCTCAGCTGGAGTATCAAGTGGAGGAACTGGGGGGACTGTAGACCCACTAATCTCCTCTAGAGGTGGTGAAGTCGGGGAATCGTACGAAGGAGTCGCACCATGGGTCTCACTTTGGCCCTCGCTAGCGGGTGGCAATCAGCTAGTAACTTTGCTTGCAGCCGTATCCAACACCCTCATACTCTTGAACTTTCTCCTTGTTGTAGGCATTGCTGGAATCATAAACACGATACAGATTAGGAGTGAAATGCTTATAACTTAGCTCTACTGCACGATTTATGAGATGAAAGAGTGGAAGCCATCCCTACATGTCACGTAGCCTCCTACTTATAAGTATGGGGAAAAATATACCCATAAACAGTACTATACTAGACACGACTTGTAGACTCTCTTGGACATACCTGCTCTGATACCAAGTTTGTCATGACCCATATCGGAGGGCCGCAACGGGCACCCAACCCTTACCTGCCAAGTACCACTAATCAAATAGTTAATATCTAATCATAATTAAACACGGGCTACAAGGGCCGTCACCCAGTACCCAACAGACACATAGAAATTATAAACTAGAAGGAAGCCATGTAATATTTTACCAACAATAGGACTCAACCCAAACATGTATACATACTAAGGCCAACAAGGCCATATTTAATTGCTATACACTAGACATTGTTTACAAGCCTCTAAAAGAGTACATGACATCATAAGGTCAGGACAGGGCCTTGCCATACCTATATATACATGCAAAAATACCGTATCGAGATTAGATCGACACTCCGAAACAAAGGGAGTGCTCCAATATCCGCTGAGTCAGCAACCTACTAATGCGGATCATCGCCTTGCCTACGTGAACCTGCGGGCATGAAACGCAGTGTCCCCCGATAAAAGGGATGTCAGTACGACTGATGTACCGAGTATGTCAGGCATGAGAAATAGCATAACAGGGATACAAAAATAAACTAAGACAAAAACAGCCGATAGAAATAGCTGATAGAAACGGCTGATAGAAACAACCGACCAGTAGTGAATGCCTCTGAGGCCATAATATGCCTAAATGTCATGCACAATGTGATATACATATATATATATATATGCGTATATAACACCGTCTCATCTGTGGACATCATATCATATTGGGCTCTATGGGCATAATCATCATCATTACCAGCTGATCAGGTGGTTGCGTAATAACGCCATATCATTTTTCCCATCCCCAATATATGGTGCAGGGTAATACATGAATAAAAATGCATGAATGAAAATAAAATATTCTGACTTTATGTGAGTGACATAAGATCCTTGTACCTTCGGCTAACATTGGAAATATTAACATCTTTCCCATATACCTCAATACGAATTTGAGAACATATTTAGACGTGCTTTTAACATAGGAATAAATAACAGGAACATCCTTTACTACTAAGAGTAGAATAATTTATCGAACAACATTACATTTACGTTTCATTACATGGAACATGCCAAAAGAACAAAATGATTTGACTTAACATACCTTCACCAATTCGTTGATAACACAACCCAATTAGTCTGTATGACACATAACCTTAAACACGAATGAACCAACTTGACAAATGGAATTCAATATAACTTAGGGACTGTGTTTTTTTTTTTTTGCTTGCTGTTGCTGCCTCTAATTTTTGTGAACAACTACCAATTTTCTGCTCACATTTTGCTAACATTAATTGCCTATCTAAACTAACAAAGGTGCTTCCTCAATGTAATCTTACAATGAAAATGGTATTGCATGTAAACGTCTTCAGTAGGATCTCATATACTGGACCACGACTGATTCTCCCCCCCCATATTAATTACCCCAAGTGACTCATTAACCTCACAACCTACCACCTAATTGATTATATTTCCTTAGTAACTTAGGGGTCTCCTTTAAATGCTACACATAGCATTCCCACTTAATCTTGTCCCCCACTAAAATTCATAATTAGCCGATTATTGTTGTCCCACTTGGTAAGTCCTAAATTAGTTCGGGATCACATTTTTTTATATACTAAGCTCTTTATTTGCATACAAGAATATGACATAAATTCACCAAAGCTTGGGTCTACTTGCATACATCTAGATGCTCAAACCATCGCTCGAAAGTATTGCGTGTTACATGTATACAAAAAAGTAAGAAGATATATTGTATAGTTGGTGAGTGTAGACGTAGGAACTTCATTCAAACCATCATTGTACCAAACCAAATTAAAAAAGAGTTGCAGAGAACATCCTTGCAACCCAAGGGGACTGGATTAGGATTCACATTGAATCTGAATTAGTATAAAAACACTTGGTGTCATTTACTTTCAGTTATTACTTACTACACTATATCTGTTAACAGTCGGCTAGCATCTTGGAGTAGTCGAATAAGGAATGAATAATTACAATTCACCCCCCTCTTGCACTTCCAATTGGTATTAAAGACATGTCTCACATCTTATCTGCTTAACAACAATTGAGAAAAAGATCATGTCAAACCATATTACTGTTGGATCTTTGTTTCAAGAAAGCACTTCCCAAACTAGACCACCCTACTTCAATGGGAAACATTTCTCTCATTGGAAAGTCAAAATGGAAACTTACATCAAGTCATACAATGTTAAGATCTGGAGGGTCATTAAATTGGGAGATATTAGTATGCCCAAATCAAAGACTGATGATAACAAGAAGGAAAAATCTATATTAACGGATGAGTTGGCCTCTTTATCCGACTACACTGACGTACAAATAAAAGTGATATAAATAAACTCTAAGGCACAAAATCAGCTATACAATGCTATAAGTGGAGAAGAATATAAAAAGATCTCCACTTGTGAAACAACTAAAGAAATGTGGGATAAACTCAAAGTCACCTATGAAGGTACATATAAAGTAAAGGAAACTATTGCTAGTCTCCCTGTCTATGAATATGAAACCTTCAAGATGAAAGATGAAGAAACGGTAAAGGACATGTTTGCAAGGTTTAACAAGATTCTAGGAGAACTCAAAACCTCAGGAAAAGTCTTCATATCTCTGGATAACATAAGAAAGATTCTTAGATGTCTTCCTCAATAGTGGCATACTAAGGTTGTTGCTCTTGAGAGTATAAATCTTAAGACACTTAGACTTAATCGCCTTTGAAAAGACCTATATTAACAAGCCCGAATAAGATGAAAGCAAGAAGAAAGTTGTAGCATTCAAATCTCATGTTGAGGAATTTGATGATGACATTAGAGAAGGAGAAGTTGCAATGATATCTAGATCTCTGGTGGAAGCCATAAGAAGGTCTAGAAACAACAGGAGAAACCCTTCCAACTTTAGAAAAGGTAAATCTCAAAGTGATCAACCAATAAATGATGGGAAATGCTATGAATATGGAAAATATGGTCATATAGCCTATGAATGTGCGGATTAAAAAAGGAAGTCATTTCGAGGAGAAAAAAAACAGAGATCATTCAGTAGCTGGAGTAAAGATAAAATCTCAGAAGATGAAAATGAAGAAACCGACAACATATGCTTCATGGCAATTGGTGAAACCAGTGAGGTAAGACCCTACTCCTACTCTAAGTGTCATGAAACTCAAAAGTTGTTTGATCAAACTCTTGAGGATCTAAATAAATTTTTTGATGAATACAGAAAATTAATAAGAGAAAAGAAAGACTGGAAAATTAATCTAGAAGTTTTTGAAATTGAAAGGAATCTTCTTCAAGAAGAAGTTCATGATTTGTGACTACAATTAGACAGTTTATGCAAATCTACCATTCATAGTTCTATTAGGTCAAAGCAGTCGACTTATCACAATAAGTCAACTGGGAAAAAGCCTATGAGTGATAAGTCTACTTCTAGCTACTCAAATGATAAGTCTATTGCCCATTCTAAGATTGACCAGTCGACTCAGTGGACTAAGTTAACTGGTAGGAAGTCTATTAATCAAAATTATCCTAGCAAGTTGATTAATCAACATGTCACACAAGAACACTTTTCTCAATCCTGTTTTTGTTGTGGTAAAATTGGCCATAAATTTTACAATTGTAAATTTCATTATGAAACTACTCCTGGTTGGACTTGGAAACCAAAAGATAAGAATAACTGTATTTGAACTAACCCTCAAGGACCCAATAAAACTTGGGTACCTAAAAGAAAATGAGGGAGGTCGCATCCGTCCCATCGCAAGCACCTACAATCATACTATTTTTCAGGAACACCACAAGGAGAAATCAAGAGGTAAATGGTATTTAGATAGTGGGTGTTCAAGGCACATGACAGGTAATAAAAGCCTATTCAAAACAATCGAGGACTTTGATGGAGGACCGGTAATCTTTGGAGACAACTCCACTGGAAATGTAATTGGTATATGAACTATTTCTTTTAATGATTCATGTGATATCACTAATGTTTATTTGGTGAAGGGTCTCAGATATAACTTGCTAACCATAAGTCAACTATGTGATTTCGATCTCGAAGTTAGATTTAAAATCAGGATGTATCATTGAATATGATTGAATCTGTTAGTTCATATCAAATCACTTTAATAATCACTCGATTTAGGTCGACTACACTTAGTTGATCATCTATCATTATCAAATTACTATCTAATTGATTAAGGATGTCATTACATGTATATATTGATCACTAAATATCACTGAATCATTTTGTGATCATTAAATATGGTTGAATCAAATAGTTCATATTAAATAACTTTAATGATCACTCGATTTAGGTCGACTACACTTAGTTGATCATCTATCATGATCAAATTACCATCTAATTGATTAAGGATGTAATTACATGTATATATTGATCACTATCATAGAATCACTTTGTTGATCATTAAATATGGTTGAATCAAGTAGTTCACATCAAGCCACTCTAATGATCACTTCATTTAGGTTAACTACACTTAGTTGATCATCTATCATGATCAAATTACTATCTAATTGATTAAGAATGTCATTACATTTATATATAGATCACTAAATATAATTGAATCACTTTGTTGATCCTTAAATATGGCTGAATCAAGTAGTCCACATCAAACCGCTCTAATGATCACTTGATTTAGGTCGACTACACATAGAATTTCCCGATTTGTTATAACAATTGCAGTATCTGTTGCAACAAGTAACATAGTTGTTAAACAAGCCATATCAATTGTTGGAAAAAGTATAATAAGTAACCTAGTTGTTGCAACAACTTGTTAGAAAAAATCAAACAACCAACCTAGTTGTTTCAACAAGTCGTGTCACTTGTTGAAAAAATTCCAATAAGTAACTTAGTTGTTGCAACAGATTTGTTACTTGTTAGAGACTATTCCGCGGATTTTCAATATAGCATGAGTTATTAGTTGTTGTAACAAATATTGTCACTAGCTAAAAATATCACAACATATAACATAGTTATTGCAACAAGTCCTGTCAGTTGTTGGAAAAATTCCAACAAGTTACAAAGCTATTACAACAGATTTGTTATTTGTTGAAAACTGTTCAACAATTTATTTACAATAGAATGTACATTTGTGATTGGAACAAGATCACCATATCATATAAATCAAGTTCACAAACACCAGCAACAAAATTTACCATTACAAAAGAAAATGTTAACATTTTATACAACTCAAGTTCTCAAACATCAATAACGATATTTATTAATACAAGTAAGAACAAGATTAACAACTTTTAGTTTAGGCATGTACCTTTTTTCTGGTCAACCATTTTGTATATGGAACATTTAGTTTTCCTCATTGAAAATGATTTCCCACTCCACACCTCCTCTTTGACCGCCTTTTTCCCAACTTGCCCGACTCAACATATGGAGGGCGTATTTCTCTCTCTAAAATCTCAAAAGGAACTTCCCAACATTCTTCATAAGACATAGGACAAATTTCTTCATAGTATGCAATAAGGTATGTCTCTACCTTATAATATGTAGATGAGTACTTATAAATCCGCCTTTCATAGTCGTCATATATTGGATACGGAATGTTGCCATAACATGTGGATAAGATATTTTATCCAGGTCAAACACTCTACAAGTACAAAATCTGTTGTGCAAATCGATTGTTGTTGCAAATATTGCAGCAACTACTGTAATTTCTTTATTAGTTATAACAATAAATTCAGAAGTTTTTGTACATTATCTTCCGCGGTTGTTACAATAAATAATATAAAAGTTGCAATAACTGTAGAAGTTGTTGTAACATTAGTTGTTGCAATAAATTCAAAAGATTTTATACATCTTCAGCAATTGTTGGAACAATTAAAAAAAAAGTTGCAATGATTGCAGTAGTTATTGTAATTGTTGCAACTTCTTTATTAACAATTGTTGCAACAACTATAATTACTGTTGAAGCTGTTAAAAAAATAATTATTTTACCCAGATGAAAAATTGACACAAAATAACATTGTTTACTTACTAAATGATAAAAAACCATCTATAAAATAATGCCCAGTTCTACACTAGTGAAATTCAATTCAGAAATTACATAAATTGGGTGAATTCATATTCTTTCTTCACCAGTATTTTTCTAAAAGAAGGGAGAATGGAATGAAGAAGAAGGAGAAGGAGAAGGAGGAGGAAGAGAAGGCTGAAGAAGAAGAGCGTCGTTGGGGCTTTTTTTTTTTACTTTTATGTAATTTATTGTTTTATATAAGTTGGTTCAAAATGTAAAAAATAAAACTTGGGACAAATCCAAAATGAGTCAAACCTCATTAATTACTAATCATAATTTTGTCACCCTACTCAATAAAAATAACTTGAGTCGCTCATTCTTAAATTTGAAACATTTTTGTCACTCTTACTTAATTCTCCCCGATTTTTGAATAATTTTATTTTTCTTTCTGGAAAAGTAATCCAAAAAAAATTGTAACAGTAAAGAAGAACCATATTTTTCTTCTTTCTTCTTTTTTCTTTCTTTCTTAAGTTATCCCGTATTAAAACTTTCAGAAAGATTGAGAAATACTTCAAGTATTTTACTAGAATAAAACAAATTACAGTGACTACACAAATATTTTTTCATAAAAATTGAAAACAACTTGAATTAAATGGAATGACTATTGGAGAATCGTGGGTTTGGGTTAGGGAATCTATATTTATTTGCACATCAGGTCGGGTATTTGGATGGGTGGGATTTTATTTGTCCGGATTTAAATTATCAGAGATAAATATCCATGTAGGCGTCATATAGGATAATAAAGGTGGGGACAGGGGAGCTAACAATTAAGGGGAAAATATAAACCCAAAGTTGGATGGAAAGGGTAAATATATCAAAAAAAATATAACGAAGGTGATACAACCCAAGTTACCTCAAGACCATTCACAAGGAGTCAAGCCCGTGAACTCCAAGCCTTAGAAGGGTTGTTCATGAAGATGGACGTGCTTGAGCATACTTTGTTGTCATCTTGAGTATTTCAAGTGTTGATGATTACATGGAAAGGCGAAGAAGCGAAGATTGGTGAATGTGTCACCTCCTACGAGATGCATAAGGTGTCATAGGAAGGACATGCAAGTCGCACGATTGCCGCAGGATGTGACTGAGATCCCGCTGAGGAAGATATCTCTCGTGAGTTGCAGGATGAACCACAGGACTGACCTACGAGTCGCAGGACTGCCACGGGAATTGACAACTGGTCATTTTTGATCATTTTTGCAATCCAAGAGTGTCACTTTTGGGTCTCTTGTGTAATAACTTAGTCTAAGACTATAAATAGGAAGTCTAAGTCATTTCATTAGCTAATTTTTGATGAATATTGATTTTACTCTCTTGAGAGATTGTAAGTGCTTGTTTAAGACTTTGATTGAACTTGTGTTTGAGATGATTGGCTGTTTGAGATTCAATTCCCTTGAGATCATCCTAATAGATTAGGTGCTTGTAGGAATTCCTAGAATTGGAGTTTTGATATCCTTGGACTCTTGGTTCCAATTCTAGTCCTTCTTGTGTCAATCTATCTATATTTAATTCTTGTTTGTTTATCTTCTGCATTTGATATTGTATCAGAAGGGCAAATATAACCTTTTTTCTAAAAGTACAGAGGCAAATATGACCCTTTTCCGTTAAATCAATCTAGTAATTAAATAAAGAGTTATGTTCATTTACCTTTATTTATTACTTCTAAAATTACAGTAATCCTCAATTTTCTACAACACTATTAGAAAGTGCAAGAGGGGGAGGGGATGAATTGTAATTTTTCGTTCCTTAGTCTACCACCTCAAGGTGCTAACCGACTATTGACAGATATAGTGCATAAAGTAAATGCTGAAAGTAAATAACACAAAATGTTTTTATACTGGTTCAGATTCAATGTGAATCCAAATTCAGTCCCCTTAGGTTGTAAGGATGTTCTCTGTAGCTCTTTTAAAGGTGGGCTTGGTACATTGATTCTTTGAATGGTGTTCCTACGTCTACACTTGTAATCTTTTAATACAATGCCTCATCAACTATACTATATCTCTTCTCACTTTTTTATTTACACTAATAAACACTCGGAATTGAAATGCTTGAATAAAAGTAAAGTAGAGAGCTTGAGAAGTTGAGAGACAAAAGTATAACATCTTTGTCTTCAAAGCCGTCCCTTATAGTTTGTAGGGATGAACGAGGCTCTTGCAGAGATGGAAACCCAAGAGATTTGATCCTTGAAAAAAAGAATTATGAATCCTATTTTCCAAGAATAAAGCTAGAGTTCTTTAATGCTTCCTTCCTTACGCGCTTCAAGATTGCACAACTTCCTTAACCGCTTGGTACTTATTTCCTTGTTGGTATCTGTTGATTGATGCGCCAAGATGCTTGATACTAGATTCCTTTGTTGAGGTGCCACTGATTGATAAGCTAAGATATTTTTGGATACTTGATTGATGTCTTCCATAGCCTAGTGAATTTGTGCAAATAACAATTTTCATGTTGGAGCTTGCTTGATTGATGCGAGGATACTCCAATTCATAGCTGAGTAATGAATTGTGATTTTCTCTTCCCTTAATATAAGGAACAATCTTCTAGATGGCACTTGATGTATTTTCTTCCAAGATACCAGCTGCTTATTTGACTTGTAATTAATCTGCTCATTAATTGTCTTGATATTTATTCCTTGAATGAAGCGCTTTGGTACTTGACTCCTTAAATAGCTAGTCGTTGATGCATGGAGAAATATCTTCTTTCCTTGTGTCAAAAGATCTTATTAAATGCTAAATATTCTCCTTTCCTTCTTTAGCTGGATTCTCCCTTTATTTCTGATTTTCCTTCTTAAAAAGTCTTGCAGAATAATCTCTTTCCAATTGCTTTGGGTCTTTTCACCAATATAATTATTTCTTACACAGTTATAGTTGTCATCATTAAGATCTTTACACTAATAATCTCCCCCTTATTGATGATGACAATTTAATAGCAAAGTAGTTGACTTTCTTATTTTATTTTCTTCATATACCAATTGAAAATTGCTCCCCATGTTTATATATTCTCCTCCTTTGACATCAACAAAAAGAAGAGAACGCTAATAGGCAAACAACACATATACATGATTTACAAGATCAAGTATGAAACACACACACAAAGATAAATAACTATAATCACTACATAGAGCAAAAGTAACATAATACAATGGTCAACTGAACATAGGTCCAGGCAAAATATTGTTTGAAATTAACATCCCAAAAATAGTTTAATGAAGTGACACAAATAATTTTGGAAACTTTGAGAGAGGAACCAATTGGAAAGTAGGTGTCAGACAATATACCTTATATGAAAATAAACGAGAAAAATCACAGATACATAGAAGACAAAATATTTTTAGAGATTACATAGGATATGCAATAATTCTTAGAGATTTTCTAAGCATACAAAATCTTTCTTCAAACAAAGGCTTGGTAAAAATATCAGCAAGTTGTTTCTCAGTGCACACAAATCACAGTTCAATATCTCACCTAAGAATGTGATCTCTAATAAAATGATGTTTAATATCTATATGCTTTGCTCTAGAGTGATGCACATGATTTTTGGTCAAGCAAATAACACTAGAATTATCACAATAATTTTAACAGATTTAAACAGCAAATCATAATCACTTAATTGATGAGTCATCCATAGTAGTTGAGCACAACATTGTCCAATAGAAATGTATTCTGCTTCAGTAGTAGATACTGACACACTTTCTTTTTGCTATTCCAAGAGATTAGGGATTGTCCAAGTAGTTGAAAAGTATCACTGGTACTTTTATTGTTGTCTTTATCCCCTGAAAAATCAGCATAAAAAACCTTCTAATTTGAAGGAGTTAGTTTTTAGATACCATAAATCATTAGAGATTATTCCAATTTAGTATCTAATGATTCTTTTGACAGCACTAAGGTGAGATTCCTTAGGAGCTGACTGATATCTGACACACTGCAAATACTAAACATAATATCTGGTCGAGTAGTAGTAAGATAAAGTAGTGAACCAATCATTCCTATGTACTTGGTTTCATCAACATATTCACCTTCATCATCTTTGTGAATTGAACAAGTAGGGCTCATTGAAGTTTCCATGATTTTTGCATCATTCATACCAAACTTTTAAATAAGCTCTTTGGTATATTTACTTTTGAACAAATGAATATCCCCTTATCAGTTTGATGGATTTTTAGACCCAAGAAGAATGTCAATTCTCCCATCATGCTCATCTCAAATTCACTTTGCATAAGATTTGAAAATTTCTTGCATAAAGAGGGGTTACAACTTTCAAAGATAATATCATCAACATAAATTTGACTAATGAGATTTCCAGAGGAGGTCCTTTTAATAAATAATGTAGAATCAATTTTTCCTCTAAAAAATGATATTCAACTAGGAAAGCACTTAGCCTATTATACCAAGCTTTTGGGGCTTGTTTAAGGCCATATAGAGCTTTAGATAGTTTGAACACATGATATGGAAACTTAGAGTTTTCAAAGTCTGGTGGTTGTTTAACATATACTTCTTCATCAATGAAGCTATTTAGAAAAACACTTTTAACATCTATTTAAAAAAAGTTTAAAGCCTTTAAATGCATCATAAACAAGTAACATTTGAATTGATTCTAACCAAGAGACTGGAACAAATGTTTCTTATAGTCGACACCTTCTTGTTGTGAGTTGTCTTGGACAACAAGTCGAACTTTATTTCTTATAACTTCCCCTGCTTCATTCAATTTATTTCGAAATACCCATTTTGTTCCAACAAGTGAAGCATTTTTAGGCTTGGGAACCAGACTCCATACTTTATTTTTCTCAAATTGGTCTAGTTCTTCCTTCATAGCCTTAATCTAATGATCATATTTTAAAGCTTCATCAACTTTCTTTGGCTCTAGTTGTGAAATAAGATCCAAATTTGCATTGTTTTTTATTGAAGATCTAGTCTTCATTTTTTCATTTACGTCTCCTATAACGAACTTCTTTGGATAGTCAGGCTCGCTTCTCTATTCATTTGGAAAAGTTCCAACCATTGGGTTATTCGACTTATCAGGTTCAACAGTTGACTCTTGATCATTGTTTTGCTCAATAGTGACAATGATTATTGTAGTTGGTAGTTGACTATCTTCATTATCTGCAGGTGTACCTTTCTCGGCCAAGCCATTAGTATCATAAAAAATAACATGAATAGATTCTTCAATAGTTAAAGTACGTTTATCAAATACTCTAAAGCATCTTCTAGTAATTGAATAGTAAAAAAATTACCTGCGTGTGTCAAAATTATCAAGATTATCCTTTCCATTGTTATGGATAAAACACTTACATCCAAAAGAATGAAAGTAACTTATGTTAGACTTCTTTCCTGTCTATAGCTCATATGGAGTTTTCTTCAAGATTGATCGAATCAAGCATCTATTGAAGAAATGACATGTTGTGTTTACAGCCTCAGCCCAGAAGTGGTGTGATAGATTATTTTTCACCATCATTGTTCTTGTCATATCTTGTAGTGTTCTATTTTTTCCGTTCAACAATACCATTTTGCTGGGGAGAGCGTGGTGAAGAGAAGTTGTGAGTATATCAATGTTCATTACAGAACTCTTCAAAGGCCTTGTTTTTAAATTCTCCTCCATGATCACTTCTAATAGAGGAGATGTAGTATCCTTTTTCACGCTGTACTTTATCATAGAGAAATTTAAAGTTCTTTAAAGTATCATCTTTATGAGAAAGAAATATAACTCATGTAAAATGAGAGTAATCATATATTATAACAAAAACATACCTCTTTCCTCCAATATTAGTAGTTCTAGTGGGATCAACTAGGTCCACGTGGAGCAGTTGCAAGAGTTTAGAAGTAGACACAATGTCTTTAGAGTTGAAAGAGTTTCTTGTTTGCTTACCTTTTTGGCATGCATCACATATATGATCCTTGGTATAGTTCAACTTGGGAAGTCTTAGAATTAGTTCATGCTTTGCAAGTTTTTCTATCAATCGCATCCTTGCATGTTCAAGCTTCTTGTGCCATATCCATGAATCTTCTCCCATTGATGCCAAGCAGATGTGCCATACTGGGATTTTTACTGAATCAAGTATGTATACATTTTTGTTCCTGCTCCCAAGTAGCACATATTTTCCAGAGAGATCTTCAATGATACATTCTATTTTTCTTAATCTAACTTTTAGGTCAGAATCACATAGTTGACTTATGCTCAACCGGTTATATCTAAGATCTTTCACCAAATAAAATTAGTGATATCACAGGAATTATTAAAAGCAGTAGTTCCTATACCAATTACAATTCCAGTGGAGTTATCTCCAAAGGTTACCAGTCCTCCAACAAAATCCAAAATTGATTTGAATAAGCTTTTATCACCGATCATGTGACTTGAAACGCATTGTCTAAATATCATTTACCTCTTGATTTTTTCTTGTGGTGTTCCTGCAAAATAAAGTGATTATTTTCTTTTAGGTACCTAAATTTTCTTGGATCCTTGAAGATTAGTTTTGACATTGTTATCGTTACTTTTGGGGTTTCCAAATCCATCCAGGAGTAGTTTCATAACGAAATCTACAGTTATAAAATTTGTGTCCAATTTTTCCATAGCATAAACTGTTTTGAAAAAAAAAGTTCTTGAGTGACATGCTGATTAGTCGACTTACTAGTGTAAAAAGTTTCAGCGGACATTCTATCATTTGACTTAATTGATCTACTCGACTGATCTGTCTTAATGTAAGTAGTAGCTTTATCAGTTGAGTAGCTAGAATTGGATTTATCACTTATAGACTTTTTTCTAGTTGACTTATTGTAATGAGTCGACTGGTTTGACCTAATAGAACTATGATCTCTTTTAGTTTCACAAACTTCTAGGTTAATTTTCCAGTCTTTCTTTTCTCTTAGTAATTTTCTATATTCGTCAAAAAATTTATTAAGATCCTCAAGATTTTGATCTAACAACTCTTGAGTTTCATGACATTTAGAGCATGGATAGGGTCTTACCTCGTTAGTTTCACCAATTACCATAAAACAAATATCGCCAGCTTCTCTATTTTTATCCTCTGAGATATCATTTTCACTCCAGCTACTGAATGCTCTTTTCTTTTGTTGTCCTCGAGATGGTTTCCTTTTTGAAACCGGACACTCAAAGGCCATGTGATCATACTTTCTACATTCATAGTACTTTCCATCATTCCATGGTTGATCACTTTGAGATTTACCTTTTCTGAAGTTTGAAAGAACTTCTCCTATTGTTTCTAGATCTTCTCAAGGCTTCCACCATAGATCTAGATATCATAGCAACTTCATCTTCCCTAATATCATCATCAAACTCCTTAACCTGGGATTTGAATGCCACAACTTTCTTTTTGTTCTCATCCTGTCCAGGCTTGTTCAAATAAGTCTTTTCAAATAAAATTTAATCTCCTCTTAATTCATCATATGTAAGTGTATTGAGATTTATACTCTCAAGAGCAACAACTTTTGCATGCCACTGTGAAGGAAGGCATCTGAGAATCTTTCTTATATTGTCCACAGAAGAGAAGACTTTTCCTGAAGCCTTAAGTTCTCCTAGAATCTTGTTAAACCTTGCAAACATCTCCTCCACTATCTCTCCATCCTTTATCTTGAAGGTCTCATATTCATAGATAATGAGGCTAACAATAGTTTCCTTAACTTTATCAGTACCTTCATATGTGACTTTAAGTTTATCCCACATTTCTTTAGCGGTTTCACAGGTGTAGATCTTTTCATATTCTTCTCCACTGATAGCATTGTGTAATAGATTCTTAGCCTTTAAATTTATTTGTATCACCTGCATTTGTTCACTAGTGTAGTCGGCTAGGGAGGCCAACTCATCAGTTGATGTGACTTCTTCCTTCTTCTTATCATCGGTCTTGGCTTTAGGCATATGAATGTCCCCTAACTTGATGACTCTCTAGATCTTAACATCATATGACTTGATGTATGTTTCGATTCTAACTTTCCATGCGAGAAGTGTTTCCATTAAAGTAATGTGGTCTAGTTTGAGAAGTGCCTTCTTGAAATAAAGCTCCAGTTGTAATGTGGTTCGACATGATCTTTTCTCAATTAAGAAAACACAATGTGAGACCTTGTTCTGATATCAATTAAAAGTGCAAGAGGGGTGTGTGTGTAAATTGTAATTTTTTGTTCCTTGATCGACTACCTCAAGGTGCTAGTCGACTATTGACAGATATAGTGCAGAAAGTAAATAACACAAAATATTTTTATACTGGTTCAGATTCAATGTGAATCATAATCCAGTCCCCTTGGGTTGCAAGAGTGTTCTCTGCAGCTCTTTTAAATGTGGGTTTGGTACATTGATTATTTGAATGGAGTTCCTACGTCTACACTCAAACACGCAATCTTTTAATACAATGCCTCATCAACTATACTATATCTCTTCTCACTTTTTTGTTTACACTATAAAACACTCAAAAATACAATGCTTGTTTAAAAGTAAAGTAGAGAGCTTGAGAAGTTGAGACGAAAGTATAATATCTTTGTCTTTAGAGCCGTCCCTTATAGTTTGTAGGGATGAAGCGAGGCTCTTGCAGAGATGGAAACCCAAGAGATTTGATCCTTGAAAAAAAGAATTATGAATCCTATTTTCCAAGAATAAAGCTAGAGTTCTTTAATGCTTCCTTCCTTACGCGCTTCAAGATTGCACAACTTCCTTAACTGCTTAGTACTTGTTTCCTTGTTGGTATCCGTTGATTGATGCGCCAAGATGCTTGATACTAGATTCCTTTGTTGAGGTGCCGCTGATTGATAAGCTAAGATATTTTTGGATACTTGATTGATGTCTTACATAGCCTAGTGAATCTGTGCAAATAACAGTTTTCATGTTGGAGCTTTCTTGACTGATGCGAGGATATTCGAATTCATAGCTGAGTAATGAATTTTGATTTTGTCTTCTCTTAATATAAGGGACAATCTTCTTGATGATACTTGATTTATTTTCTTCGAAGATAGCGATTGCTTATTTGACTTGTAATTAATCTCCTCATTAATTGTCTTGATATTTCTTCCTTGAATAAAGGGTTTTGGTACTTGACTCCTTAAATAGCTAGCCTTTGGTACATGGAGAAATGTCTTCTTTCCTTGTGTCAAAAGATCTTCTTAAATGGTAAATATTCTTCTTTCCTTCTTGAGCAAGATTCTCCCTTTATTTCTCTGATTTTCCTTCTTGAAAAGTCTTGCGGAATAATCTCTTTCCAATTGTTTTGGGTCTTTCCACCAACATAATTATTTCCTACATAATTAACGTTGTCATCATTAAAATCTTGACACTAACAATGTTTGCCATACATATTTAGCATATAAAGTACTGTTACTCCTCTACAACTTTGTCATGGGAAGCTGCTTACTGAATTAATGAATTATCATATATACTATTTATAAACTGACTAAATTTATCAAATGGCTGTTAGTTTAATTGAATGCTTAATATAAATTACCAATGGCAAAGAGCAAAGGACTCACCAAATTGATAAAATTTTACAGATCGAATTAATATTACACTATATGTCAATATCTCAAATTTTACATGCATATTGGAAATCATAATTGTGAAGATTCTATCAGACAAGAAGCAATCTAGTGTATAATTATTTACTAAATGAAAAGACCTTGAACCACAATACTACTACACGTAAACATTCATTTCGTGAATTGAGGAAAACCGTCTTCATTTCCTAATTATGTTATGTGTTGCGAGATTAAATTAAGTATTTTAAGCAATACAATATAATGTGGTCCAAAATTTAAGAGCGATAAACGATCTTAAATCTTACATTGGTGATGATGCAATAGGAGAAGTTTTTCTTCTTTCATCAGTGATGGTCTAGTCAAGGCTTGTCCATGCCTAATCCAGACGGACAACACTCCGTATTACATTTTTATGATTTTTATCGAGTGTCTAATAAATGATTTACATATTATTTATAAAACACAAAGCAAATATTTTCAGCCTATCATATGTTGGGAAAATAATGCTTTATTTAGCATATTTTTGGTAATTTAAATGAAGTGATGCTAATAATGTCAGTATTATTCCCACTAATCCGTGGTAGAATAACGTAGCCATTTTTATCCATAAGCTCGACCGTGAAAAGAAAATTAATACTGTGAAAAAGATTAGGACATCAATCGATTGACAATTTTGACAAAAAGGAAATTCTTATTTCTTCCCATGACTTATACAAGTATAATTTACACGGGGCTTTTTCCTGCATAATAATTCAAATTTTCTATATTATTCTTCTCTACATTTTAAATAGCCTAAACCAACTTCGTATGTATAGCGATCCATACGTGTTCTGAACATAAATCTGAGAATGGAGCCTGGATGGTTGCCGCACTTCCCTTTTGGGGGAAAACTTTACGAACTCCGAAGCTCAAGCAATGACAGGGTAGGATGCACATGTCGCAATACCACATGTTCTTTCCCATCTCCATTTTGAAATATCCATTGTCACCCCAATCTGCTCCCCATGAATTCTTGATGAGCCAATATGGAACATCATTTTCGACTCCGTAACCCACAGCAAGAACAGCATGGATTACATCCTGCCAATGCAACATACAATGTTTTTAATGTTGTCAATATATGCCTATTTAGGTTACTCGGGACAGATGACTAACCATGGGAGTGTTGCCGCATTCAGTGCTGGTGTAAACTCCACTCTTGTACTGTTTGAAATCTTTTATCACCTCAAAAGAAATACTAACAGGCCTAACCAATGCAACCGCGTATTTCAATTCATCTTCAGCACCCTGTAGTTATTTACACAGATATAAGGAATCCAAACAATGCTTGGTTTGCATGAAGTGAAAACTGATCACCAAAATCAAACAAATTAAACTTAAATATTACACAGATCCACTTGACTGGATAACACTGGCAAAGATTGGTTCCATCCCGGAAGAAAGAGATCTTACTAGGGTAATATTGACAGAATCAACGACTTTGACACTGACATTTGCTTGTGAGAATTGACATACACCATTCTTGCCGGTGTATGGATATTCTTCTTCAGTGTCAAGACCACCATTGAATTTAATGTACTCAAAGGCTTGTGATGGAAACCCTCCATTGCAGCCAAAGTTATTAAAAGCTCCAGCACAGTCCACAAGCTGCTGCTCTGATAGAGAGATTCCCTTCCCAAATGCTTGGGCATATGCTGCCTCTAGTGCACCAGTAGTGCTGCCAAAACGACATATGATGCTCCATTAGATTTCAATACTTACAATTTTAAGAGACCAATAAATGTGATTCTAACTAATTCTCACCTGAATGTCCAGCAAGATCCACACTTGCTCTGATTCTTTGACAGGGCTGACAATTCCAGCTTTCCTCCAGTCTTTCTATAGTAAAAAAATTGGAAAACTGGCGTTAGGAAAGAAAAAATTAACTTCTTTTGCAACCAATTTTACATTAACTAAGTGGTTTATTATGTTTTTGTGGGGCAGGTTCCCCGTGGATTTTTCGCAAAACTAGATATTTTATGTACATATTTTTTAGAATTAATTTAATATTAAATGATGGCATCCATGCTACAAAAACACTTCATGGTGCACTTGGTCGAAAGCTAAGTTATTTATGGATTGGGAATCAATTCCCACTTGATACATTTTTTTATTCTTTCTTTAGTAGTGCACCCATGTTTTATAAATCCTAGATTTGCCTCCGTGCTAGATGTTGTGTTTCTATGTTCATAACATAATTCAACTCAGTGCACTCCACCATCATGAAAATAATAAAGCATTACAAACTAGTTTTAACTAATGAGTAACTCGAGAAATAAACATAGAGGAGTTCGTTCTGATTGGATATACCGTCTCTGGCAGAACGTCGTTTGTGAGCTTGAGATTGCCCTTTGTGGTGGCAGAACAGTTTTGAGCTGCCCCCAACTTGTCTCTCCGGAACTCCTCCCATGTCAGGTCGGTAAACTCTGCCATGAAACATCATAATCGATAAACAATGAGGGCCATAATAGAACAGCAGTACTATAATTAACAAGCATGAAATGCACTCCCTACATGTACAACTAGATTAAGCTGCAAACACTTTTTCACTTGGGCTAGTTCCATGCCCATATTTTTCCTATGCTGTGACTTTGTTTTATGTCCATGTATGAATGAGTATAAGATATAAGAATATAATTAAGAATTGTTTATTAGGTCTCCTTAAGCTAAGACTAGTTACTCCATAGTCCATACTAGAGAAAGAAAACTCCTATACAGTGATTGTGTGAAATTTTTTATATCATCATGTTAATTAAAATAACTTACAACAATAAGTAACTATTCATATAGTAAGTATAAATAATTTGGTAATTTAGAAAATAAAGTAAATAATCTGCTATAACTAATTACAACATATTGATGATGTGATTCTTTTACATTATTCGTACATATAATAACCTAAATCAATAAATAATTTTTTTCGGATTGAGCTAATTTTAAATTAATAAAACCTTTTTGATTGGAGAGAGAAAGGGTGCCGACTAGCCCCACAATATGAATGTATCTACCCATGATATGGTGGTGATAAGGCACTTGAACAATTAATTAATAAAATATGCAAATTAAACTGCACATACATATGATAATATACCGTTTTGCGTTTTATCGTGCTTCCTTTCACTAAAATCTAATTTCACTATAATCTAATTTCTCTGCAGTAACCACTACGTTAGTGGAGAATATGAATCATCACACTATTATTTTTGTCCGCACATTAGCAAAGTTTAAAGCCTCGAAAATAGTAGAGTTGCACTTCATTTTCCAATTTTCCAAAAAAAAAAAGTGGAACTCCCACCTCAGGAGCCCCCACATCCCGGTCCGACAGGTCTGTGAAGGAGGTAAATCATGGTGACTCAATTGATTTTAAAGGTTAGACCAGTACCACGCTGCGCACAAGGGACCCTCCTTTATTACAATAAGTAACCTCCCACTACTGCTGATGGGATTCGATCCTTGGCCATTTTCCAAATATTCACTTGATAATCAATTGAGCTGCCCAAGCGGACTAGAGTTGCACTTCATTTTCCAAATATCCCCTTGATAATCAATTGAGCTGCCCAAAAGTTGCACTTCATGATAATAGTAGCCGGAGAATAACTCATATGTAAATAAATATACTACACAATTAAGAAACATAAATAGTTGGAGAAGAAGGATTAATTCGACTTAAACTAAAGTGAAAAAGCAAAAAGCAAAAGAGAAGCCTTTAGAGCTTTATGCGATATTAGTATACCATTGACACCGAGTTTGTATGATAGTCCTTTTTTGTTATGCGATCGAATCATCTTCATATTGTCCGAAAATATCTCGAACATTTGCTTGATTTCCTCAACGGACTCGTACCTCTTCCTATGCCTTTAATTAACATCCAAAAATAGAACAATATCACTACTAAAATAAAAAGAATTAGTGACACATAAATTTTATAACTAAAAAATAAAAAAAAATCATTGCTAATTTTATCTAGTAATGGATTATAATATCATTACTTAAAAAAATAGAAATTAGATGGAAAATTTTTGTAGCTAAACAACAAAAATCGTCGCTAATTCTATCTAGCGACGGATTATAATATCACTACTAAAAAAATAGGAATTAGCTACAGACAAATTCTATAACTAAACAACAAAAACTATCGCTAATTCTATCTAGTGACGGATTATCATAAAATTATGTTAGCTACAAACAATTTAACGACGATGAAGTTTGTAGCTAATTTCAGCTTATTTTTGTAGTGAATAAAATATGCAAAACGAAGAAAAATCTCATCCATATAGAGATCATAACGATATAAGATATGGATAAAATTTGTAGCTAAACGGATAAAATTGTCACTAAAATTATCTAGCAAGGATTATCAGATAATTTTGTTAGCTACGAACAACTTAATGACGGATCAACGATGAAGTTCGTAGCTAATTTCAGTTTTTTTGATGAATAAAATTATGCAAAACGAAGAAAAATCTCATTTTAATATAGAGATCATGACGGAATTAATAAAGAACCTGAAAGAGAATAATCCCCTTGATTATTTTCATTAATGAAAGAGTTATATATACAAATATACAATATCTAAATATGGAAAATAAATCTATATTTTCCTACTATAATTTTAATAGCTTTTCCTAATACAAGACTAATACCATAATTACAGTTGTACAAGAATTCTACAACTATGGTACGTTAATATACAAAATTCATTCCTTTGATATACATGGCTTTGGGCTTTATCCGTGTATATCATGACACGACTTCTATCACACCCCCGTAGTCATAGCGAGCGGTTATCGTACGCTGAGACTATCCCTAAAATCTTCAAACAAAACCAAGGGAAGACCCTTAGTAAAGATGTCAGCAATTTGGTACCTTGAAGGGACATGCAGGACACACACTTGTCCACGAACTACCTTTTCGCGAACAAAGTGAATATCCATCTCGATATATTTAGTGCGCTGATGTTAGACCGGATCCCAGAGAGATAGACGACACTAACATTATCATAGTAGACCAAGGTAGCTTTTTGAATAGGAAAGTGAAGCTCTAATAAAAGATTACGCATCCAACATGACGCAGACACCACATTGGCTACTCCTCGATACTCGGCCTCCGCACTGGATCACGATAAAGTGGCCTGGCATTTTGCAGATCAAGAGACCAAGTGATCACCAAGAAACATACAATAACCAGACGTTGAATGTCTGGTATCTGGATATCCACCCCAATCAGCATTTTGTATACGACACGAGAGTAGAGACGGAGGATGGATATAAATGAAATCTATAATCAAGCGTGCCCTGTATGTATCGTATATGCATATGAGCGCATACATGTGCTCAATCCACGGATCATGCATAAATAAACACACTTGCTAAACTGGATAAGTAATATATGGTCTCGTGAAAGTAAGATACTGAAGATAGAGGGTGGGATCCTCATATGGTGTGCTAGAAGTAGCACTCAACTTCAGTTTGGTATCAACCAGAGTGGAAGAGGACTTGCAAAATGACATGCCAACTCTCTTAATAATCTCAACTGCATACTTTTTTTGGGATAAAAATAGACTACCTGCATGACGAGTGACATATATGCCAAAAAATAACTCAAGGGCCCCAAGTCTTTCATAGCAAATTCTGAACTGAGAAGAAACATGATAGACTTGCGCAATTCAATTTGCGAACCATTGCTACAACTCGAGTTCAACTCAAATAGCGAAGACTCAAGACACTTCTACGGGCCGCAGTTCAGTTCTGCGGACAGAGCACTGCCAACCGCAATTCAAGACAATCCAAGCAAGCAACTACTCTACGAACCCTAGGTTCGTTTTAGGACCGCAGACCTGTTCTGCGATAGAAGAGTGGGCAGGCAGTGATATTTTTGTAATTTATGTAGTCCGAAAATCAGGTCCTTATATATAGCTACCTAGGGTTTTGTGATGAGACACATGATTTGATACCTGGATTCGAACATTTCATATTCATTAGATAAGATATTGTGGATCTGTTCTTAGTGAGGACAACCGATGTTTTTGATCATTTTATTGAGGAGATTTTCTATCATAGCCACTTTTGAATATTTCTTGTCCATTTTTTACTATTCATCTTTTAGTTAATCATTCCAAGGAAAGATTCTTGATCCATCATGTAAAGACAAGTATTGTTCATCATTAATCATTGTAAGCATCCTTTTATATTTATTATGTCTTGTTACATTTATTAATGTGTTGCGTATTTATTACTTGCAATGAGTGGCGTGATTTAGATTGGGATTGTGATAAAATAATGGAATGTGGTAGTTGGGTATTTGATAAACAATGAAAATGTGTATTAATGTGGGATTCAACTACCCCTCATATTTATTTATTAAATGATTGGTTGCAAACATCTCTTTCTTGCCTATTGTCTCTAGTCAAACTTGAGAAAGGAGACTAGAGTTTAGGAAAAAAGTATGTTGATTAGGACTTGGGGCTTTAAACATCATTTAATGATTCTCAACTTTAATTAGAAGGGAATCAACTAAGGGTACATAGTGGTTGTTCATAAATGTCACACTTTAGAGCTTGAGAAAGTCTAAAGTGAAATTAGGTGGGTCAATTGAGATATCCCCACCTAGACACAAGTTTCCATTACCCATATCACACTAATACACCTACTTAAGCCTAAACCCAACACCACTCCCATGAATTGAGTCACAACCCTTACATTTCAATTACTTAATAATTTAAACCTTATTTAAGTTTATAATTTGAAGTAGATAAAACACACAAACAAACAACTTGGTTACTATAGGAGTAAAGCAATTAGTAAAGTCATTATACGTGCACAAATAGACTAGTTTCTCATTGTATTCCTTGTGGGATTCGACCCCAACCTATGTTGGGTTACTATATTTGATAATGGTCGCGTTATACCATTAAAGGTGTAATTTGGGCGAGATCAAGTTTTGGCCCCGTTGCCAGGGAATACGGTCTTGAAATTTTCTATTTGTTGTATTATTACTTTTCTAAGAGCTTTATTTCTAAATTTACGTTTTCTTGTTATTTTTGTGTTATAGGTGCTATGGCGGATTTATCCGATGATGAGAAAAATATAAAGGTGGCCACATTTGCTAATGCCATCCGGCCACCCTGAATTTTGGAGAATGCGAATTTCCACATCACTTTCACCGTGCTCCACATGCTCAACAACAAGGTCCTATTCGGAGGATCGACATTTGACGATCCGAATAGGCACTTGAGGAATTTCAATGAGGTGTGCCTTGCCTTTCGGCATTCCAACGTGTCCGAAGAAGCCGTGAAGCTAAGGCTCTTCCTCTTCTCTCTAACGGCGGAGGCTACTATTTAGTTGGATGACTTTCTTTATGAGTCCATCACTACATGGACCGAGTTGGTGGAGGCATTCTTTGAGAGGTTCTTCCCGGCGGCTTGCATGCTCCAACTCCGAGATAAAATCTTGACATTTCATCTAATGTCGGGTGACGCCTTACATGAGGCTTAGTTAAGATTCAAGAAGAAGCTCAAACAATGTTATAATTATGGATTGAGTGATGATGTCTTGCTACAAACATTCTATCAGGCGCTCGATTCAGCCAACAAGTCGGTGGCCAATAATATAGCGGAGTGCGCCTTGATGGATAATTCATTTACGGTAGTGAGTGAACTTATTGACAAGCTAACAAAGACAAACCATGCTTGGCATACGAGATCATTAAAAGTAGTTTGGGATGGTCCCTCTAAGGTGATATATAGAGAGATGTTGAAGAAAGAGGAAGAGAGGGATGAGACCATGGTGCAACTAATGACCCAAAGTACGGTCCTTACAAAATATGTGATGGAGAAAGGGATCAAGAAAGTGAATGCGGTCAGCATGGGTCCTACACAAAATGCAACTGAGACGGTACCATATGAACAATGGGGGTACAAATGAGAGTGAAGAAGATGTGAACTTTGTGAACAACATGCAAAGGGGGGAAGGGGTTCCGTGCTAATTATCAAGGTCAGGTCAACCGTGGCAATCTAGTAATCAAGGCAGGAATTATGGTTGGAGAAATGATCAAGGCGACTCTAATTAGAAAGAGAGGAATGAAGGGGCATGGAGAGAAAGCAACAATAATGGGTACCAAAATCGTAGCTCAAACACATATGTTACACCAAGAGGGCAAGTCTACCAACAACCTACTCGACCTTTTCCTTGCCACTATCGTGAGTCTACTAGCGATCTCGCTAGTTCAGAACCTAAAGAGATGATATCTAAGGTGTTGAGAAATCAATACAAGTCCGACGCTAGCATAAAAGAGGTCAACAATCTTGTATCCTCATATTCAACATCCATCAAGCAACTCAAAATCTAATTGGGGCAAATTGCTTTCACACTAAACCCAAGATAAAAAGGGACCCTTCCTAGTGATACGGTAGCCAATCCAATAAATGAACGGGGAAGGTTGTCTCATTGTTTAGCCATTTATACTAGAAGTAGGAAGGTGTTGGAAGAGCCAAAGATACCGACGGATGTGGTAGATGAAGTGTATGTCAAGATTGAGAAACCAAAGAAGAGTGATGACAAGATGGTAGATGATTTTGTCTTGATTGAAGAGAACAATGATGAAAAAGAGATGGTTGATGAAAAATAAGAAGCTATTGAAAATGAAAAGGAAACAAAAAAGAAGAGGAGGCTCCAAAAGCCTTAAAGGTTATTCTAAGGCCTCCTCCTCCCTTTTCACAAAGATTTTCCAAGAGAATTGAAGATGGCAAGTTCAACAAGTTCTTGGAAATATCAAAGCAGTTGTTGGTCAATATTCCACTTGTTGAAGCCTTGGAACAAATGACGGGGCATGCCAAGTTTATGAAAGACTTGATTACAAAGAAGCGGAGAGTGAGTTTTGAGATGGTGGATATTACTCACCAATGTAGAGCCATCGTTTCTAGCTCTATTATGAAGAAGCAAGAGGATATCAGTGCTTTCACTATTCCGTGCACTATTAGGGTGTACCAATTTTCAAAGGCCCTTTGCGACCTTAGGGCAAGCATCAATTTGATGTTGTTTGCTATTTGCAAGAAGTTAGGTTTGGGTAACCCGCGACCTACAAGTATGAGGTTACTTATGGGGGATAGGACGGTGAAGAGAAAAATGGGAATCATATATAATGTTCTTGTGAAGGTTGATAAATTTATATTTCCTGCCGATTTTGTGATATTGGATTGTGTGGTTGACTATGATTTTCCCATAATCTTGGGACATCCATTCTTAGTGACGGGGAGAGCGGTATGTGATGTGGAGAGAAGAGAGTTAAAATTCCGAATGAATGATGAAGAGGTCACCTTCCATGTGTGCAAATCCATGAAATAATCTATGGATATAGGGGTAATTTCGGTGATTGATGATGAGGTAGAGTTGAATGCCGAAATTGATGTCATTGAATGGGCCTTGATGGCGGTGTTGTTAAACCATGATAATGAGGTAGTTGAGGGGATTACGGAGACTGTGCTTGCTCTTGAGGCCAAGGGTCCTATTCTTATACTCTCATGCGTTTGTCCTTGGACTTGGAAAATCATGGAGTCCCTCCTCTTAGACCTTCCATAGAAGAACCGCCAACCCTTGAGCTCAAGCTACTTTCAAGCCATTTGGAATACAAGTTCCTTGGGCCAAATGATTCATTTTTGGTCATTATCTTGTCAAAGCTCAATGAAAGCCAAGTGAAAGCTTTATTGTCAATCTTGAGAACCTATAAAAGAGAAATTTGGTGGATTATTGTGGACATCAGAGGGATAAGTCTGGGTGTTTGTACTCATCAAATTCATCTTGAAAAAAATAGTTCCCCAAGTGTTGAGCATTAATGGAGGTTAAACCTTTCAATTTAAGAGATTGTCAAGAAAGAAATTATTAAGTGGTTAGATGTCGGGGTCGTGTACCCCATTTCTGATAGTGCATGGGTGGCCCCGTGCAATGTGTGTTGAATAAATGAGGGATCACAGTTGTCTCAAATGATAAAAATGAATTGATACCAATGAGAACAGTAATCGGGTGGAGAGTTTGCATGGACTACCAAAAATTGAATAGTGCCACAAGAAAGGATCAGTTCCCCTACCTTTCATTAATTAAATGCTTGATAGGTTGGCGGAAAAGTCTTATTATTGCTTCTTGGATGGATACTCGGGCTATAATCAAATTCAAATAGCCTCGGAGGATCAAGAAAATACCACATTCACTTGTCCATATGGTACATTTGCCTTTTGAAGGATGCCTTCTGGTCTTTTCAATGCTCTCGCCACCTTCTAACGTTGCATGATGGCAATCTTTGATGATTTAGTGAAATATGTTATGGAGGTGTTCATAGATGACTTTTTTGTGCTAGGGGAGTCTTTTGAAGCTCACTTGGAAAATCTCTCCATTGTATTGAAAAGATATGAAGAGACCAACTTGGTCTTGAATTACGAGAAGTGTCACTTTATGATCACGAAAGATATAGTCTTGGTCACAAAATCTCTAAGGACGGTATTGAAGTGGACAAGGCCAAGATTGAAGTGATAGCCAAGTTGCATCCTCCAATAACCATTAAGGGTATCCAAAGTTTCCTAGGGCATGTCGGGTTCTATAGAAGATTCATCAAGGAATTTTCAAAGATCACAAGGCCAATGTGCAAGCTCTCTGAAAAAAATGCAAAATTTGAGTTCAATGAAGCATGCCTCAAAGCTTTTGAGGATTTGAAAGAGAAATTAGTTTATGCTCTAATGATTGTGACTTCAAATTAGGATCTTCCCTTTGAATTGATGTGTGATACAAGTGGGGTTTCTATTAGGACTATGTTGGATCAAAGACATGGAAAAATCCTTCACCTAATCTATTATGCAAGTAGATCTCTTAATGAGGCTCAAAAGAATTACACGGTGACGGAGCAAGAGTTGCTTGCCGTTGTCTTTGATTTTGAAAAATTTTGGTCTTACCTATGGGTTCTAAAGTGGTGGTGTATTCCGATCATATAGCCCTCCGATACTTAATGGAAAAGAAGGACGTGAAACCATGCTTGATTAGGTGGGTACTCCTTCTACAAGAGTTTGATTTTGAGATCAAAGATTGGAAGGGTTGTGAGAACCAAGTAGAGGACCATTTGTCAAGGATTGAAGAGGCCAAAAGGCCAAAGAATGAATTGAAGATCAATGATACTTTTCTGGATGAGCAAGTCTATGCTTCATCTCAAGAGCTCATCCCTTGATATGCCGATTTCGCCAATTACTTTGTAAGTGGAATCATGCCAGATTATCTAAACTCTCATCAAAAGAAGAAATTCTTGAGAGACTCCCGATATTATAATTTGGATGAGCCTTATCTCTTCCGAATTTGCGTCGACAACATGATTCGGAGATGTGTGCCCCAAGTTGAGACTTTGTCTATCATGAAAGCATGTCATACTTCACCGTTTGGGATCACCATGCTAGTCAACGCATGGCTTCCAAAATTCTTTAAAGTAGCTTTTATTGGCCAACAATCTACAAGAATTCTCATGAATTTGTGAAGTATTGTGACCAATGTCAAAGGGAAGGTAATGTCTCTAGAAGGCATGAGTTGCCTATGTCTCATATTATTGAAGTGGAATTATTTGATGTGTGGGGAATAGATTTCATGGGGCCATTTGTGAGTTCATTTGGCAATAAATATATATTTGTGGCGGTCGATTATGTGTCCAAATGGGTTGAAGCCGTAGCCTTTTCGAACAATGGAGGGAAGAGTGTCACCGCTTTCCTCAAGAAGAACATTTTCACTCGTTTGGGACCCCTAGAGCCATCATAAGTGATGAGGGCTCTCACTTTTGCAATAGAGTGTTTGCCTCCCTTCTAGAAAAGTATGGAGTAAAGCATAAAGTGGCAACTCCTTATCACTCCCAAACAAATGATCAAGTGGAAATGTCCAATCAGGAGATAAATATGGTTAATCTCATGAGGACGGATTGATCGAGAAATCTTGATAACGCCTTATGGGCATATAGGATGACATGGAAGTCTCTTATTGGGATGTCACCGTACAAGTTGGTATTTAGTAAGGCATGTCATCTTCTGGTAGAAGTGTAATACAAGGAACTTTGGGTATTGAAGAAGCTAAATATTGATTGGGAAAATGCATCGTAGTTAAGGCGGATCAAATCAATGAGATGGATGAGTTCCGTCTCCAAGCATATGAAAGTGTTGTGTTCTACAAGGAGAGGATGAAGTTCATCCACGACAAGAGAATCTTGAAACAGGAATTTTCACCCATGGACTTGGTCTTGCTCTATAACTCTAGACTCAAGTTGTACCTCGGAAAGTTGAAATCAAGATGGTCCGGCCCTTTCAAAGTGATGAAGGTCTTCCCATAATGTGCCATTGAAATAGAGAGCAAAGTCGGTCACCTTTTCAAGGTGAATGGATAAAGGGTCAAGCATTACTTGGGCAGTTTTGATGATCATAGGGTGAATGCAATCATCACCCTCAATAAACCTTGAAGAATTTGGGGTAAGATTAGTCATGCCGCGATATTAAATCAAGCACTAATGGGAGGCAACCCAATTTTTTACTTTATTTTTCTTTGTTCATTTGTGTGTTTGATAGTTTGTTAAGTGTGTAGGATCTGGAAACAAAAGCAAAATAGGGAGGCAGTATGGAAAGATGAGAAAAACAGAAAGACCATTGTGCGGTCCACTCTACGGACCGTAGTATGGGTCTATGGACACCACTTTGGTTCGCAATATAACCCAGTGTACCTGGGAGTTTTCAGACAAAATTTTAGAGAAACGGACCCTTTTGTGGAACGTTGTCCGATTCTACAATCGGTTCTACACTTGCAAAATGGGTGCCACATCAGTCAAATGGAACAAAGGTCAGTGGGCTGCAGTCCAGATCTATGGACCGTAGACTGGAATTGCAACCCGACTAAGACCGCAAAATGGACCACGTATAAAATAGTTGAAAAGCCCTAATTTTATTCATTATCTCTTTCACGCTCAAATTGAAATCAAAATGCTCCATATTTTCCTCAACCGTCACTATCCCTCACACACACACCTCTTTCATGCACTTCACTTCAATCGATCACTTCGTTTTCCCATCTACTCGTCGATCTCAAGGTATGTTCACTTCTCTTCTTTTCTTTTTTCTCACAAGAATAGGTAAAAGGGTTGTGTTAATCATGAAATTGACTTGTAGGAAGTTGAATATTGGTTGTAGGACATGTGTGTGTTCTCCATGTAGCCACAAAAGTTTGTGATTATTCTTCATTGCCTCGTATGCCCTTATTGTTTAGAAATCACAAATATTGTGAATTTGATATTGTTGGAATTTTATGAAATTGATTGCATATGGGGGTTGGGCTCGAGTTCAATTGCATGAATATTGAATTTGGGTGCTTAATGTGTGTGGGAAGGTTGTCAATTTAGCAAAATTATAAAATATTGCCTAAACAGGCCTATGTTTGTTGAATTTGATTTAATTGAAGCCATAGTGAAGTCTGAGTACCTACGAACATTAATTGCAAGCATGTTTTAGGCTGGTAATGTGTGCCTGGTGGTAGTGTGGGTATGGTAACATCGGGTTTTGAAAATCGAGCCGCAGAATGGTTTTGTAGACCGTAGACAGGCACCCTAGTCCGCGAAATTAGCCAGTAAGTTTGGATAATTGAAAGGCAAAACAGTGTTGCCTTTTGCAGCCCGATGAATAGTTATGCAGATCACAAATTAGGCCACAGTTTGACTAATGAATTTGAGATTTCTGGGCAAAATTACTATCTCAATCTATGGACCACAGTTTGGGTTTGCGACGTCGCAAACTTGGACTGCGACCCGCAGACCAGGTCTGCGATCACTGAAGTTGTTTTCAGTTTTGTGTTTTTATTCTTTCTTTTTCGCTTTATAGTATAACTTCTTATTTGTTTTGCGTGTTTCATTCTTGCAATTGCCTTATGAAAAATACAAAAGTATTTTACCTTGTTTTTTGTACCATAGTCCAATACTCATCATGTCTTTTGTTTGCAGAAATGATATCACTATCAATGAGACGACAACCCCGGCTAGATTTTTTAGGCCAACTACGGCCCGGTTAATACCCCAAAGCCAAGGGAAACTGACAGTCCGTACTCACAAAGCAATTGTCGGGATGGGTAACAAAAGAAGGCGCCCCAGCACAGTCGTATCTAGTGATGACGAGTCACAATTCTCTCATACTACTGCACAATCATCATCCAGTCTGATGAGGAGTTTGTTGGAGAAGATGAGGCCCGGGCGGCCGAGTTGAGACAAAAGAGGGACCAAGAGGTTTGGTGTGAAGGGTTCCAAAGAGCAATACCAAAAGAGCAAAGACCGGAGCTTCATTGAGAAGAGCGGATTTCTATGAACAGCCTGAGGATCAGTTCTCAAGGGTCTTGGATTTGATTGTCTTCCATGGGTCGCAGTGTTTTGTGGAACCATTGCCTCAGTAAAATGAGGAGTTGTTTCGTGAGTTCTACACTAGGGGTTGAGAAAAAACTCGGAGAACCGAAAAAACCGAACCGAACCGAAATTCGGTTCGGTTTTTTCTCGGTCTTTTTTTTTTAAATGATTTTTCGAAAAACCGAACCGAATCAGGATTTAGTGATTCAGTTCAGTTTTTAGATTTTGGAACCGAATCGAACCGAAAAAACTGAATTAAATATATAATTATTCTTATTTTTTATTGTAGGCTACTACTATCTCTTGAATCATAACCATAGAAGTCAATCTATGAAGCTTTTATGGAAGTCGAATGCGGCATGAAATTGATTAACATATCACGAAAGCCTTGACATAAAATGTAGGGAGAGAAAGTAGTTGTAAATTGGTGAAACTTTAAATGGTCATAAATCTGCGCTCGGATGTCCGTTTTACCCAAAAAAAATATTTTGGGTATTTTTTCGAGACACGTCCATTTACCCAATCAATTTGTGTTTTCCCCCAAATCGATTTCTAATTTTTCTTTTTCTTTAGTAAATATCTCACGATACACAATAGATTTCAACGTCGAAATATCATAGTAGTGTAGGTGTGAATGTCAATTTCAGTTTTGGAAATTTAATTTTTTTTAAAAAATAAAAAAATTCCTCGACCGACCCGACCCGACCCACTAGAAAAAACCGATATAATCGGATACGTTCGGCGATATAAACTGAACATATCGATTTTTTTTTAAAAAAAAGTTGTATTCGGTTTTTAAAAAAATGATTTTTATTCGGTTCATATTTTTCGGATACAAAACTGAACTGAACCAATATACGTCCACCCCTATTCTATGCCTTCTATGCTGCCTCCATGCCCAAGAAAACAAAGGGGCAACCAAAGGCTTTAGTTAAAGAATTGGAAGTTCATAGGGGTGAAAGTTTGGGGTGACGGCACCGCAATCAACAACGCAATTCACACAAGCCTTAATCGTGACCACAATGAGTTTGCTATCAAAATTACGGACCGAATGGATGATTAGTTTGCACGGCCTCTATTGTGAAAAATGAGACCCGGAGTGAATAGTCGCGGGTAAGAAGATATACAAGAACACTCTAAACACTGAGGCTAAGTTTTGTAAGTAGCTGATTGTAACAGTCGTACAATGAGACGGATATTCGATTGGAAATGATAATTTTTATTGCTTGCATTATGCATAGAGTCAGCATTGACATCGGTGATGTGATTGAGAAGGAGCTTGGCAAGAGAGCATGTAGATGAAGATTATGAGGAGACATATGAGAAGGGGATTGAAAAGCACTGCACAGTTGCGAGAGTTGAGTTGATGAGGACCTGCTATGACGGAGCAAGTAGTTATTGATCCGGTGGTGGCATGGTCTCGAGAGGAGACCTTGATTGGGTTGAGGGAGCGGCCCAGGAGCCACAGACAGACATTGATACTGGAGGTCCTACTCCTCCACCAGTTGTGGGCATCACTCTACCAGCCACCGAGACCACACCACCACCACCACCACAGAGAAAGGCTGTAATGGGCAATGTAGAGTTACCCATTCCCACTCCACAATCACGGGACACTGATGTCCCAGTAGAAGCCACGTCTGTGAGCCAAACTCAGGAGGGTGCTTAGTGCACCTCAGGGAGACCCTAACTTTTTGTCCTTGCTCTTTATTTTCTTTTATACATTAAGGACAACACATGTTTTTAAAAGTTGGGGGTGGGGTACTTTGTATGTTTTTGAAAACAAATGACAAATATCTACTATCGTATTTTGTTATGTTTTGTATTTTGTTACATTTCATATTTTGTTAGTTTTTGTATCTTATTTTGTTATTTTTCGTATTGTATTTTTATTTTTGTTCCCCTTGGTTTTTCTTCGTCTGCTTCTTTTCCAATGGTGTATGTTCAGTAAGCATGGCCTAGTGATAGAAAAGTTTGACTTGGTTGGTACTTGTATATAGTTTCTAGTATGTGTAGCTCTTTTTTATTTTGATGACACCCCTCATAAAAATTGAATATTGAAAACAACAGTAGCATGATCCTTCAAATGATTATTCTGTGAAAGCATGCCTCATTTTGTGATTCTATGTCTACTTGTGTTTGAATCTTATGAGATGATAGCCTTGTGTTCGATGGAGAGTATAAAATGTAGTTCATGTGCATAGATTGGTTAGGACTTAATTGCTATCTTGTGTTTTCTTATGTCATCTAGAACTTACCTCGTTGATTTGTCACCGCGAAACTAGAGTTGTGTGGTTAAGGTAATGATCTAAGGCTTTCACATGAGAGTAAACCTTCTTGATTAACAACTTCGTTAACCTACCCGTAAGTTGAGAGAACTAGTTTTCTCCTTTGAGCTTTTTGATTTTTCTTTGGCAACCAATTACAAACCGAAATCTTTTTTGAAATAAACCATCTTTTGAATCAAATTCCTCCTTGAATGCATAAAAAGTGATGAATGAAGCCAAAAGCCTAAGTTGGAGGTGGGATGTGCAAAGAAAAGAAGGGAAGAAGATTGTGATGTGAGTGGTTCTAAAAAAATAAAGATAAAATTGAGAAAAAGAAGAAAATGAAATGCAAAAATAATAGAAAAGGAAAGAAAAAAAGTGAACCACAAAAAGAATGAAATAAAGTGGGGAAATACTTGAATAAAGGGGTGAAGAAGGAAGTTGAGCTATAAAATGTGAAACATGTAGTTCAAAGGAGGAAAAAGTCACTTTTACCTAAATGAATACCATACATATCCCTAAGCCTACATTAGAAGCCTGATAAAGTCCAAAGAGATCCAAAATCGAGCACTCTTTGAGTAGTAGTGACTTAAAATAAAGGCAAGACTATGGCATGATACTTGTAACACTTGACATTCTTTGTGAATGTGAGTGATCTTGTTTGTCCCTTGTTTTGAAAAGAAAATCTTTGAGTGAGTTTGAGACTTTTTTGTTGTGAGAGCACATTGAATTGCATGATCTTTGTGAAATGAAAGCTCCTCAAGTTGAATAACTCGGCGCATCTAGTCACTAGTAGCGTCTAGACATCTCTTGAGGCTTGATGTTCATGGGCTCATTGATAGTAGATATGCACTCTTGTACCTTTGTTTTGAAAAATATGAGGGGTTGTCAATTTTGTAAAACACATGCCTGTAGACTTGTAGGTATAACCAACCATAGTCATCTTTGTTTTGTCATAAGTCGTACCTTAGTGATTTTTATGTTTCTTGAGGACAAGCAATAATTTAAGTTGGAGGGGTGTTGATATGCCTAGAAATTACGGCACATTTGATACCATTTTCATGGATTATTGTTGTCCTTTAGGCATTTGTAGTAGTCTTTTCTTATTTTATTTTGCGTTTTGTGGGATTTTTACATTGGGACATCAAGAATGAGGAAATGTGTTGAAATATGGTTAAAACTGCTAAAAATGGAAGAAGTGCTGAGAAGACCACTTTTGCGGACCACAAAACCATACTGCGGACCGCCGAATGATAGCTATGCCACAGAATCAAATATTAAAAGAAGAATTCTGGAGCCCCGAAGTGCGATAAAAAATGCGGTCCGCACTTCCATTTTGCGGACCACAATCCGATCTACAAACCACTACTTCAACTTGAGTTCAACTCAGATTGCGAAGACTCAAGACATTTCTATAGGCCACTGTTCAGTTCTGTGGATCGCACTTTCAGTCGCAATTCAAGACAGTCCAAGCAAGGAACCCCTCTATGAACCCTAGGTCCGTTCTGTGGACTGTAGACCTGTTCTACGATCGCAGAGTGGTCAGGCGATGACATTTTTGTAATACTATGTAGTCCAACTATTGGATCCTTATATATAGCTACCTAGGGTTTTGTGATGGAACACATGATTTGATACCTAGATTCCAACATATCATAGCCACTTTTGAATATTCCTTGTCCTATTTTTCACTATTCATCTTTTAGTTAATCATTTCAAGAAAAGATTCTTAATCCATTGTGTAAAGACAAGTATTGTTCATCATTAATCATTGTAAGCATCCTTGTATATTCATTATGTCTTGTTACATTTATTATTGTGTTGCATATTTATTACTTGCAATGAGTGGCTAGATTTAGGTTGGGGTTGTGATAAAATAATGAATGTGGCAGTTGGGGGTATTTGATAAACAATGAAAAATGTGTATTAATGTGGGATTCAACTACCCCTTATATTTAATGTTAAAGGGTTAATTGAAAACATTTCTTTCTTGCGTATTGTCTCTAGTGAAACTTGAGAAAGGAGACTAGAGTCTAGGAAAGCAGTATGTTGATTAGGACTTCAGGTTTTAAACCTCATTTAATGATTCTCAACTTTAATTAGAAGGGAATCAACTAAGGGTACATAATGGGTATTCATAAATGTCACACTTTAGAGCTTGAGAAAGCCTAAAGTGAAATTAGGTGGGTCAATTGAGAAATCCTCACCTAGACACAAGTCCCCATTACCCATACCACACTAATACACCTACTTAACCTAAACCCAACACCACTTCCATGAGTTGAGTCACAACCCTAACATTCCAATTACTTGATAATTTAAACCTTTTTTAAGTTGATAATTTGAAGTAGATAAAACAAACAAACAAACAAACAAATAACTTGGTTACCATAGGAGTAAAGTAATTAGTAAAGTCATAATACGTGCACGAATAGACTAGTTTATCATCGTATTCCTTGTGGGATTCGACCCCAACCTATGTTGGGTTACTATATTTGACAATGGCCGCATTATACCATTAAAGGTATAATTTGGATGAGATCAAGTATAAAACTAGTATATGTACTCGAGTGATGTGCGGTCGTTTCAAAGAAAAAATAGCATTTTTTTCCATATAGCATTACGTTAAGTATTTAATCAAGCTACCATTATTTTGAATAGCACTATAATTTTAGTTTAATAGTATAAATTTATAGCTAAAACCCTTTATTCATTAAAGACATACCTGGTACATCACCACCAATATTGACACCACAAATTCGAATAATAGGTTATAATAATATGCAGTTAGTATTTATCAAAAACTCGTGTTATATAAAAAAAGTTTAAGTAAAATAATAACCTTGCAATAGTGGTAACTCATTTAAATCCGGTAGGGGATGATCTGTCAGCACATTAGAAGTCGACAAACCATATTACATGTATTGCTCTTGCGGTAAATTTTGATATGGTGTAATTCTCCTTGTTTGGAGTCTTCTCATTAATACAATATATATATGTGTTTACCATTACAAACCTAATTCATATCTGCATACTGATAGGAAGAAGGAACATGTAACATCCGAACATGACCCATGGAAACTTTCTCATGAATATCCATCTCAATATGTTTGGTGCGTTGATGTTGAACCGAGTTATGGGATAAGTAGACAGCAGATACGTTATCACAGTAAACAATAGATGCCTTATGTAAGGGACAATGAAGCTCTATAAGGAGGTTTCTGAGCCAACAAGTTTCGGCAACGACGTTTGCAATGCCTCTATATTCTGCTTCTGCATTTGAACGGGAAAGCGTAGCTTGCCATTTTGCAGACCACGAAATGAGATTATCACCCAAAAATACACAATAGCCGAAAGTAGATCGATGTGTGTCAGGACAGCCGCCCCAATCGGCATCCGTATAGGATATCAACCTGGTCGGTGCAGATGGATAAAGATGTAATCCATAGTCAAGAGTACCCTTAACGTACCGAATGATACGTTTAAAAGCGGTAAAGTGAGGCTCCATGGAAGCATGCATGAACAAGCACACATGTTGGACAACATAGGCAATATCGGGCCTAGTGAAGGTAAGATACTGAAGTGCGTCAGCGAGACTCTTATAAAGAGAAGGATCAAGCATCAGATCCCCATCATTGGCGCTTAGCTTTGACTTTGAGTCGACTGGAGTAGGCATGATCTTGCAGTTTGGGATTTTAGCCCTGTAAACAATCTCCTCGGCATACTTACGTTGACATAGGAACATCGCATTCTCAGATCTGGTCACGGAAATCCCCAAGAAATAACTCAATTTACCCAAGTCCGTCTTGGCAGATTCAGATTTGAGTAATGTAATGATCTCGTTTTTCAACCCATCAGATGAGGCAGTCAATACAATTTCATCCACATAGAGCAAAAGGTATGTAGTGTAATTACCTCGATAAAAGATAAAAAGTGAATTATCATTTCTTCTGCACACGAAATCGATCCGCATAATATAAGTGGCAAATCGCTCATACCAAGCCCATGGGAATTGTTTCATATAGACAGTTTCTTTCAAATCACCATGTAATAACTCATTTTCACATCAAGTTGATGAATCGACCAGTTCTTCCCCATAGCAATGCTCAAAAGAGTATGAATGGTGGTTAGTTTAACCACTGGACTGAAAGTCTTACCACAATCAACACCCTCTTGTTTCCCCGTGTCATTTGCCACAAGTTTCATCTTATGGCATTCAAGCTCACCACTATCCCTGAATTTTTTACGATATAGCCACATACAATGAATCACATTGACCCCCTCTGGTTTTGGGACAAGATCCCAAGTGTGTTGTGTAGTGAGCGCATCAAATTCCTCATGTATGGTCGCTTTCCAATTTGGGTCAAGCTTGGCTAATTTTGGGTTTTTAAGTAAAGGTGAGATGGCTTGAATGGATAGGTTAAAGTGGACTTTCGGCTTGAAAATCCTGTGTTGGGCATGAGTTTTCATGCGGTGTGTAAGAATATGGATCGGACGAGTGGCATTTTGTGGGATGGGGCCGGGCTGCATTTGATATGGGCTTGGGGGATGGAGGGCGGACAGGGGCAGGGAGGTGGTCGACGGGGGCAGGGGGTGGTCAACGGAGGCAGTGGAGTGGTCGATATGGGCAGAGGGCCAGGTGGGGTGGGTTGTTGGCCGTAGGCAAGCATTGATGGGAAAAGGGATGGCGAGGACGACACACTTCCCATAGGCAGTCAGTGTGGTTGGTCTTGGGCGAAAGTAGAGGCAGGCGTCGGAGGCACGGGTTGGTCTGGACTACTAGTTCCATGTATTACATTTTTAATGAGAGAGGATGTGTTCGAATCGTCAAGGAAGCCACAATCAGTGACTTGGAATTTTCGGACGTTTGCGAATGGGAAAATATGCTCCTCAAATGTGACATGGCGAGAGACTAGGATCCTATGTGCTAATTTGTGAGGAGCCGTGGAGGCGAGCTTCGGGTAGCATAGACAACCAAAAATCCAAACGTGACCATAGGAAGGGATTCGACGGAAGAGAATTTCGGTTGGAGTTTTATTTTGAAGAGTATGTGTTGGTAATATATTAAGAATGTATGCTACCATGTGCAATGCGTAGACCCAAAAGGAAAGGGGGATAGAATCATGAAAGAGCAAAGTATGGATTATATTATTGATGGTTCGCATTATTCTTTCGGCTTTATCATTTTGAGGTGAGGTATGGGGCAAGAGCATCGAAACACCATGCCATTATCCGCACAAAATTTATGAAATGGGGAATTGTCAAACTCACAACCATTGTCACATTGAAACGTTTTGATGTTCTTCTCAAACTGGATTTTAACATATGCTTGAAATTCAAGAAAAATAGAGTAAACTTGGGAGTTATATTTTAGAGGATAAACTCAAAGAAAATGAGAGAAATCATCCAAAGCACCAAAAAATATTGTTGATCTAGTTTGCTAGTAATGGGAGATGTCCATAAATCCGCATGAATGATATCAAAAGGAGAAAAAAGTTACACTTAGTGATGACTTAAAAAGAAGTCGAACATGCTTCCCTAAAGGACAAGAGTAGCAGTCGTGGGTAAATTTCCCTTTATTATATTGAATTAAATTTTGACTTCTAAGAAAATTAAAAACTGGTGCTTCAGGGTGCCAAAGTCTACCGTGTCAAGTTGATAGAGATATTGCAGCTAGAGAGGTGTGTGGGTTACACTTGCAACAGAATTGGATGAGAAAGGATATAGGTCCCCCACAATATTGCATCTCGTAAGAGTTATCCCCATATGTATGTCCTTCACAAAAAAAACAAAAGGGTCAAACTCAATAGATACGGAATTGTCACTAGTAAATTTCCAAACAAAAATTAAGTTTTAATGATGTTAGGAGCATATAGGACATTTTTAGGGTAAACGAAGGGTGATGTGGTGGTGTTTGAGTGGTGTCATAGCCTTGAATTGGAATGCGATTGCCATTTCTGAACAAAATAAATTGAGAATTGTTCAAATTAAATAGTTGAGGGAGATTACCGGAGTTACGAGTGAAGTAGGATATGATACCTATATCCATGTACCAGGCGTCGTCAGGATGCTGTAGATTCATAGTATTGTAGGTCTGACTCGGTTCGGTAGGGGTCATATGGCTATACGAATGTTGTTGTTACTGTTGGGTCGAAAAGAGGTAGGCCTGATTGTGTTGGCCCATGTATCGTGGGCCTGGAGGAGGGCCCAAGATGATTCGGTTGCGGACGCTGACCGGTATGTTAGGCCAGGGCTGTTGGGTACAGGCATGGGGGAGAGGCCCAGTTCCCGGGGCTATTGGGTACGGTCATGATCCACATATTGGGCCCGCCCACTGAGAGGGGTATTGGACCGGTTGTGTTTGTCCACCAGAATTAGACTTTCTTCATTGCCCTTTTCCTCTGACGCCACCTCAATTTCCGTGGCCTCGTCCCCTGCCACCACCTCGGCCACCACGTTAAGGTTGGTGGTCCATGTGTTGTGGTGGTTCGGTGGGTGCGGTGGTGGTTGGCGGTACGTCAACTGCCATTGCTTGTTGATTATGCTTGTCTTGTTTGGCTCGTCTAGTCTCATCCAATAGCAATTATGACCGGGCTTTCTTGAATATAGGGAGGGGATTAGTTTGTTGGATCATCATCGCAAGTGTATCGTACTCATCCTTCGGTAAACCATTAATGAGTTGCAAAACCATCTTCATTTCGGAAATTGGATTGCCAACATTAGACAATTGATCTGCAACTAATTTTAGTTGTTTACAATAGTCTGACATGTTAGCATAGTTTTCAAGATGGGTGTTGTTAAATTGTTCATCCAGATACACAACACGTGTATGTTTGTTGTATTGAAAGATTTCCTCTAGCCTTGTCCATAATTCATGAGCTGAAACACATGTCTTCATAATAGTATGAAGTAAATCCTTGGATATGGTGTCATATATCCATTGTTTGACGATTGCATTGAGCCGCTTCCACGTCGGGTTGTCGACGTCGGGTGGACGTGGGGTGGTGGCATCGATGTGATCAAGGACGTTGTAAGCACAAGCATGTATTTGAAATAATTCAACCCACGATGAGTATTGTCCATCCTCTTGATCAAGAACCAAATGGATAAAGTTTTTGATATTTGTCACAGCAAAGGTCGGATGAAAGGAGTTAGGATGGGGGGGGGGGAGGATGTGTGTTGTCGTGGGTGGAGGAGGAAGATGCGGTAGAAGCCATGAACATTGGCTGCCGGTGATGTGAGAAAAAGAGAAAGGGGGGGCACCGGTTTCAGGGTTAGGGAGGGGTTAGGGTTTGGCTTCTGATACCATGTAGAATTGTGTAATTCTCCTTGTTTGTATTCTTCTCATTAATACAATGTATAGGTGTTTACCATTACAAACCTAATTGTATGAGAATATCTAGTTCTACATAATTAAATCAAAATAATAATTACATAATATATGGATAATATAAGCATATTTTCTATCAGACATTGAAGTAAATTGACTTAGTAAGACAACGAAGTTACGTCTAATTGTTAAAAGAATTGTAAAAATACTCATGCCGTAAGAGTAATTTAATTTATAGTTAGCATTATCCGATGGTCAAAAGAGCAGATTAAATAGACACACGCAAACATAAATTTATAATACTTTTTCATCTTGTAGAACTACTTAAATGGAGATTTTATTTTGCAAATTTGTAAATAGTGATCAAAGTTCATATCTTTGTTCTCCAAGAATATTTAGCCCGTTTTGATTTCGGATGCATATTATATTTTTCTTGTGAGTTTCTTATGTTCTTCCATGTCAAAGTGTCGTAGAAACTGAATTCGATAACTATTTATAGATTTGCAAGGTGAAATCTCCATTGAATTCGCTAGACAAAGATAGGGCTATATTTATGGGCTGTTTAGCTGTCTTTTTTGGGACCATTTATACTTCTGCCACTCTTGATTTATAATTCCCTAGGTAAAAATTAAGCAAACTACTGAAATGTTCAAATAGAAGATTTCAGTTGTTTCTGCATATTCACTTAAATAAGAAGCTTAGATGTTTCATATTCTGCGCGATCAGACTGACAAGTCTTCATTACGATTGATGGTCATTTTACCCATATGCATTAACTAATTATAGGATCTCGTGCGAGCATGGCAGGATATCACCCTCTGAATGTTCACTTTCTTTACTTTATAGCAAGCTACGGATGATAATCCACAAACTTTGAATCTAAAAATTTGTGAGATAATTTAAGAATCGTCAAATGTGAGGAAATATAAGTGTTCAGTAAAAAATTATCCTACCCGGTACTTGTACCTAGGGTGGACAGTGGGCCGGGACGGGGCGGGCCGGGAACAATCCCGGTGGGACGGGCTCCGGCTGGATGGGGATGGTCAGGACGCGGGCTCCGGCGGGCCGGGATTGACGGGACGGAAGAGGTCCCGTCCCGTCCCACATCCCACCGGAAGGGGGATCGGGATTTGGGGGGACTTGTCGGGTCGGGTTCGGGATTTGGGATTTTTTTTTTTGCCACTTAATTTTAAAAAATAATATATATAAACACTTCAATAATTGAACAAGATAGTGTAATAAAAACATTCCAAGGCTATTTTTGTGCCTCTTATATTATTTAATAGAAATATAATTTTTTTGTAATACAATTTCAAAATTGCAACTTTGTGGTGTTGTTCAAAAGTTGCAAATCACATAGTAAAATTGCAATTAAAAAAATTAAATAGTTAACCATACTTTTTCGAATTTTCTCACAATGTCTTGAGGATCTTCGGTTGGAATTGGAATTTGTTGATCAAATTGTTCGACGTCGTTTTCTGTTCCCTCGGACAAGATTTCGTTGTAGTTGTAGTCTTCTTCTATGTTGATCTCCGGTTGACCGCACCTTCTACGCTCCGCTCGAACCCAATCTCTGAAAAGAACTGCAATCTCCAATATGTCTCCCGCCAATGAATGTTTGTGCTCTCTTATTTGAAATCTTCCAATAGAAAAAACGCTTTCAGACGTTGTTGATGACGCTTGAATGTTCAACATATCTCGGGCCATCTTTGCTAGTGTCGGAAATGTCTTCTCATTCTGCCTCCAGTATTTCAGCAAGTCTTCATGTCTTTCATCATTGACAATTCATTCGTACGGTACAACACCCTGCACACACATAAACATCAAATTCGCTAACTTGTGAAGAAGTTGAACCACTAAACATTTTATTTCTAAGGCCTTGAATACTAGCAGCGGAAACCGCATGTTTTTTATAAGGTTGCAGCGAAGTAGTAGAAGATGGTACAAAAGCCGGTTGATTATTTGCACTTTGTTGTTGGTAATACATATATATTTGTTTGCATTCAGTGTGTATGCTAGACGTAACTTCTTCTTTAGTTGGTTTGTGAGTTGGTTCTTCAGTTGGGTCTGTTGGAAGTACTTCTATACAATCATATATCATTTCTACAAGTGTTTTACAACCGTCTATTTTAATAGTCTGATTTAATACAACACCAATAATATAAATAGTGAGAATAGAAAAATGTATTTTTTTAATTTTATAAACATTTTTTAATAGATGGAGTGTAATATGGTTTTTCCATATATTCATTAAGTAACAAAAATATTATAGATATATAAAATAACATATTTGAAATAGTAGGATAATAAATATCAGATTAGAAATAGGATTACTACCTTATTATCTAATGGTATATCATTAAAAAAGCAATTTCATCTATATGAGTAAATTAATGAAATCATCGGGACTAGGAATATGATTACTAGAAGAAGTACCCTTGCCATTGTTACCCCTAATAGAAGAAATACCCTTACCCTTACCCATAATCGTACGTCTTAATCCTTCCATTTTAATTATGCAAATAAATAATTAAAGATAATAAAATTAAGTTCGATTATTAAATAAAGTAACAATAATAATTTTAAGAAGGAACGAAGGTACCAAATGCCGACGTAACATCGACGTGTAATCGATGTTGAAAATTGAAACTTTGCTCGATGGATGATCCTCAAGTTAGTTGTCAACTTCACTCCCAATTTTTTAACTTCGATATAAATGAGCAAACAAATAAATTAATAGGCAATGTAGAATTGTAGAGAGATAAATTGAGAGATTAGAGAGATGGTAGGAAGATTTGTGAGAAAAATGAAGATGAAAATAAGGTATTTATAGTTGAGAAATAGGGTTAAAGTGTAAATATATTAACTTAGGACTTAAAAATAAATATTAAGGGGGTAAGGGGGTAAGGGGTTTATGGGGTGGGGCCCAAAAATGGTCGTTATAGCCATTGTACAACGGCCAAAATCAAAACTTGGTCATTGTTGCAACAAATATTTTTTCAAAGGGGGAGGGGGCTGCCGGGGAGGGACGGGGTCGGGATGGGGCGGGTCGGGTCAAGATCGATACGGGCGGGACGATCTCAGGCCCCGTCCTGAGTTCGAACCCTGACACCGATAAAATATTTTTTTTATGGGGTATCGGGGCGGGGCGGGTAGCGGGATAGGTCGGGATCGGGCCAACCCGACCCACTGGACAGCCCTACTTGTACCAAACAAATATTTTCTCTGATTCATATTATATGGTGTTTTTAACTTTTATATTTAGTTTAAAATAAATATTTTTTTACATAATCAATAAGGTATTGATTTTTTTTTTTCCATATTTACCTTATTTAGATAAGTAAAATTTTACATAACCGAAAAATTGTTTTAAATTAGTACTCCACTATTTAATTAAGAATAATTATATGAAAGCAATTCTTACTTTCTAGGATTGAGTGATTTTTTTAAGAATATGCCCAAGCTAATTAAAAGCATCATGTATGGTACTCCCCGTTTCATAATAAGTGGTTCTTTTAGCTTAAGCACATCCGTTAAGAAAGTGCTCACTCCTAAATAATTAGGAGTTCTTTTACTATTTTACCCCTAATTAAATGTCAAAAAAAGAAAAGTTACTTAATGAATCGTGATTATATAAACAAGCGTAGTTTTGGAAGAATATGATCAATTTCTTCTAGAAATTCTAAAACGTCACTTTTTTGGAACAAAATAAAAAGCCTAAAAAATCACTTATTAGGAAATGGAGGGAGTAATATGGACCGAAAAGACCAAATATAAAACGCGTGTCTTTCACATACACATTTTTTTATGTATCATATGACTTAATCATTAACTGGTTAAGTATAATCATTTAACTTGATTAAACACCGAATACAAGTAAATATTTACCTAGTTGTCTCTCCTCCGCTTCCCCCGTTCGTTGGCACAAAATTTATATAGTATTGGCAAGAGGCCAAAAATTGGAAGTTCTATGGAAAAGTTGACATTGAACTAAGTTTATGAATGAAATAATTAAATGGAAAGTCAAAATGCCAATATCTTATAGCCCCGACAAACTTCAAGGAAGAAGTCCACCCTGCCAGTAGTAATTTAATTTAGAATACGAATTGAAATATTGGAATCAGCTTTCAAACATGGAAGAGATCAGGTCAATTGCTTAGCAATTTGATTCTGCTTAGTTAATTTAACCAAATTAATAATTTAGCTTAATTAGGAAGGACACATCCTCTTCAAGCACACGTATACTAATAATTGTTTATTTGAATATATAGGAACTCTTTTATGTCGAGAGTTGAAAAAACTCTACAATAAACAATTTAAAATCAATTTTTTCATTGGTCGCTTATTATGTTCCCAAAAAAATTAGTTGAAAATGACTACGTAGCTGTAGACAGGATTAGTTAAAGAATGAAAAAAGAAATATAGTTTCTATTTTCCAGAAAATTGAAACAATTATACGTCAGAGTGCTGAGTTTCTAGGCTAGCAAAGAGAAATTTTGAACTTTTATTGTCACCGTAAATAATATAACTGGTTGATATCATAAGATCATGCGTCATACATATGTAAATCTCTAAATTTATAATTTTCACGAATCTAATAGACATGGTCCAGGACTCAAATTACAAAAATATTCCCTCCCCAAACTGAATCATCAAAACTCAAAAGAAGGAAAAAGGGATAAAAGTTAAAAAGAAAAGGTACTGGCACTTTACCCTTTATATTCTGTCCCCATCCTTTATCAGTTCTTAATATTAATGGTGCTTTTGTGATAAGTACTGTGTTCTTCATGCTGAAATCTTAGCATTGTTGGCTTTCTATTATAAAACAGTACGCGAAGTAAATGAATATTACAAGTGTTCGAAAGGATAAACAAATAGGCAATGTTCAGAACTGTCGCAAGCTAGCTTGTTGAGTCTTGAATCTTGATAACTTGAAATCAAGAAACAACTAAATCTGGATGGTTACAACTATGTGCTGAGTCGAGTGATTGCACTCTGTCCTTAAGACAAGATTGCCCCGTATATATGCTTTTACGTTAATGAGCAATAGTCTCCCAAGAAAAAACAACACTTTAATATCAACACTACAAAGAAAATAGGTTGAGTCTGACGAAGAAAACAAATATGAATCGACTTGCTGAAGAAATGGAAAAGGAAGGAAGAGTTTCTGTTTTAGTCCCAACGTTTTGGAGTGACTTTCTCTTCTGTTTTGTCTCTGTGTATATAGTGTGTCTCTGTTGTGTATATGTGTGTCTTTCCTCACTGTTTTTCGTGATTGTATATCACTGTTTTTCGTCACTGCATGTCACTGTTTTTCGTGTGTTGTATGTGCTGCATAATTGAGCCAAAAGGCATCAATATATAGCATGGAGGAGGGACTCCTCAACTGCCACCAACAAGGCTGTTAATAGCCATTAGGAGGGCTATTGATGGCCATTAGGGAGGCTGATTAAAACTTGATTTAAGGCCTTTAGTGAGGTTGTTCATGGACATTGAAGGAGGGCTGATTATGGAGGAGTTAATCAGCCAAGTAATGGCTGGTTAATGCTCCAAAAACAGCACAAACGGTAGGCATAAAGTTTATGCCTTCCGTCATTCTCAAAATCAACTTTCCAGAAACTCTAGGGACCAAACTGAAAATATTAAGCAATTTGGGGTCCAAAATGATAATATCATAAAGTTCCCACAGCCCACGACCCGAGCCCGGACCGGACGGCGGCGCGCGTTTGGGCTTTGCCTTGAACCCAAGCACATCTAGGTCCTCCCTCCTTTAAACACATGGGATACCCCTTGGAGTCCCAAACCCTTAACCACATTAGAGAGTTATAAAGAGAGCAATTCTTCCTTTTCCCACCGATGTGGTAGATTTGTCCCACACCATATTTTCATGCCTCAAACACCTTACTTCGTGGACCAATATCTCTTTCATTTCTCAACGAAATTTGACGATTCTTGGCCCTACGGTCATCTACTCACTTAGTAGATTATGCATGTGTGAAGAGACAAAGCCTCCAACATGCGGAACACTAGTGTTTAATTCATTAAACATGGGTGGACGCACCTCCCTGCCAAAGATAAATTTCCAACAAGCATTACTTCATAGACTGAAACTGAATTTTACAAAAACAATTACTGATTGGTGAAAACTGATTCTTAGGTACTAAGTACTCTCTGCGTCCCAAAATATTTATCGCATTTTTCATTTCCACGCCCCTTAAGAAAGTATTTACAAGGGTAACATTTTGACTATGTTATCCTCTTAACATATTTAATCATATTATCTTTTCTCAATAAATATTTACTCCATAGAACCTCTTAAATGTTGTTAATTAATACTAGGATAAAATGAAAAAAAAACTACTTAACTTTATCTTGATTAAATAAAACTACAACTATTTTAAGACAAATACTTTTAGTAAGGACGATAAGTATTTTGGAATGGTGGAGTAATTTATTAATACTAGTTTCAAACAAGACCATTTACTCATATACTCCATTATTAATGATTGCAGTTTCTACTTAAAGTCATGTGATATATTAAAATATTCTTTCCGTCTTATATTACTTGGTCACTTTTCATTTTAAACATACTAAAATAAGTAATGTTAAGGACAAAGTAAAAAAAATTAATTAATTATATCTTGATTTTGCAAATGAAAAAATATTTTAGGACAAATATTTATAGTAATGTAGATAACTAATATAGGACGGAGGAAGTATATCATATTTACAAAGAGGCAAATGCAATGGGGCACGAGCTTGCATACTATGTCAGAACCTATATTTCGCTTAGTTTTCATGGGGAGAATACACTATTTTGGGATGTTCCTCCCTCTCCTTTGCTTTATTTACTTCCAGAAAGATAACTCGAGTAATCATTCCAGACTTGTAATAATGAACCTTAATCTCTACTTCTTGATCAATAATGTCTTTTTTCTGGCGAAAAAAGAAAAAGAGCAGAGCTACAAAGTACAATCGACGAATTCTGGTCATCAGTTGAATACATTTCGTCCAAAAATTATATATATATATATATATATATATATATTCCTGAACGACCAAGGATTAGATGGAGGCCAGACTGAGGTTAAAGCTCAGGAGATGAGAGAGATGTTGGGGGCTATGGGGACTTGAAGGAGTAGAGGGGACGTTGATAGCATGTGGGCTAGGACATCCGGTTGCATCAAGAAAGCAGCTAGAAAAGTACTTGGGGACTAGACGGACAACTCAGGTGGACGTAAAGGGAATTAGTGGTGGAATGAAGAGGTCCAAGAAAAAGTAGAAGCCAAGAAGGTTGTGTATGCGGCGCTAGTGGAAAGCATCGACGAGGTTGACAAGAGGAGTTATAAGGTAGTGAAGAAGGAAGTGAAACTAGCGATCAAGGCGGATAAAACAACAACCTTTAAGCACTTGTATAGAGAGCTCGAGTGCAAATGCAGGGATAGGAGGTTGTATAGGCTCGCAAAGATGAGAGAGAGGAAGTCTTGTGATCTGGACCAAGTGAAGTGCATTAAAGACGAGAATGGCGAAGTGTTGGTAGATGATGCACACATTAGATAGAGATGGTATAGGTACTTCCATAAGCTCTTGAATGAAGAAGGGGATAGAGATATCACGCTGGGGGAATTAGAGCGTTCCGAGAGTCGTTGAGATTTTGGGTAAGATGAAGAGGTTAAAGAGGCTATCCGTAAGATGAGGAGGGTAAGAGCGACCGGGCTTGATGAGATCCCGGTAGACTTTTGGAAGAGTACATGGGAGGCAGGTATGGAGTGGCTGACTAGGTTGTTCAATGTCATTTTTGGACGGCTAAGATGCCAGAGGATTGGAGGTGGAACGTTGTAACAACTATAGGGATATCAAGTTGCTAAGTCATACTATGAAAGTTTGGGAGTGGGTGGTCAAGTTGAGGAGGAGAGGGTGGTCAAGTTAGGATTCATGCCGGGTCGATCGACTTCAAAAGCTATTCATCTTGTCAGGACATTGGTGTAGCAGTATAGAGACAAAAAGGGAGACCTACATATAGTGTTCATTAATTTGGAGAAGGCTTATGATAAAATCCCTCAGAAGGTATTTTGGAGATGCTTAGAGTCTAAAGGTGTGCCTGCGGCCTACATCAGAGAAATTATGTACATGTATGAGGGTGCCAAGACTCGGGGTAGGAGAGTGGGAGGTGATTCCGAATACTTTCCGGTCATGATGCAGTTGCACCAGGGGTTAACCCTTAGCATGTTTCTATTTGCCTTAGACGAATTGACGCGACATATTCAGGAGGAGGTGTCGTGGTGTATGTTATTTGCAGATAATTTAGTTTTGATTGACGAGACGCATAGTGGCATTAACGATAAGCTGGAAGTCTGGAGAACGACCTTAGAATCTAAAGGTTTCAGGTTAAGAAAGACTAAGACAGAGTACATAGAATGTAAGTTCAGTGACGCGACGCAAGAGATGGATGTGGAAGTGAATATTGAGGCACAAGTTATACCTAAAAGAGGGAGTTTCAAGTATCTTGGGTCAATTATACAAGAGAACGGGGAGATGGACGAAGACCAATCCATCTCAATCTACCATATTGGAGCAGGGTGGATAAAAGGCTAGCCTCCCGGGTGCTTTGCGATAAGAAGGTGTCGCCTAGGTTGAAATATAAGTTCTACAGAGTTGTGGTTAGACCGGCACTATTGTATGGATAGAGTGATAGTCAGTCAAGAACGTCCACGTTTAGAAGATGAAAGTAGTGGAGATGCGGATGCTCATATGGATGTATGGTCATACTAGGATAGATATGATTAGGAATGAAGAAATAGGGACAGGGTCGGAGTAGCCCCCGTGGTGAACAAGATGAGAGAAGCGAGACTTAGATAGTTTGGGCATGTAAAGAGAAGGTGTGATGATGCGCCAGTTAGAAGGCGTGAGAGATTGACGGTCGTAGGAGTTAGGAAAGGTAGAGGTAGGCCGAAGAAGAACTGGGGAGGTGATTAGACAGGATATGACTCAACTCCAGTTAACTGAGGACATGAACTTAGATAGAAAATTTTGGTTGTCGAAGATTAGGATAAAAATGTAGTAGGTATTTGAGTTTTGTCGTGTTGTGTGTGAGAGAGGTGGGGGGCTAGCCTTTCCATCTCCTCTTATCCTTTTCTTAGTTGTATTATTTTGGTATCTCGTCGATCGTTATTTCCATGTGTATATTACTATGTTGTACCATTTGTTTTGTATCTTGATATTTTGTTGTCTCATTTTTCATGCAATCATGCATTGATTACATTTCTTTTGAGCCGAGAGTCTATTGGAAACAACCTCTCTACCCTGCAGAGATAGAGATAAGGTCTAGGTACATCCTATCCTCCCTAGACCCCACTTATGAGATTACACAGAGTATGTTGTTTATATATATATATATATATATATATATATATATATGTGTGTGTATATTAAATATTTTTTGTACTTAAATAATAAAACATGAACATCCTTAACATTATTTCGCAACTAATTAAGCATGTGTTTTTTAAGTAATGTGAAGAGAAGATTACTGAACAGAAAGTTGATCCCGAAACCACGTATCATACCCATAACTATTAGTACTTCATTTGACATAGATCTACATTTCCCCTGCACATTTTTATTAGTTTCTTAGGCAAACAATGAGACTTTTTTACCTAACGCAAACACAAAAAAATTCATTACTAATTCAAATCAAGAAATGTCCTCTATGAGAAAGGTATGTTTCACCTTTTCAATTCCGACGAATTTTATTCTTCAATATAGCAACAAATGAAGGTTTACCTCAAAAGAAAAAGAAATATTGGCATGACGATTAATAATACCCATGTCCTAGATATTGAATAATGAGAAAAAAACAAAAGGAATTATGGACAATTCTGTTGGGTCCGGGGCTACGGATAAGCAAGAATATGTAAGAATAAAACAGTAACAGCTAAAGCAATTAAAACAGTTTCTGGATGTTTCCTTCAATGTTGTGTCAACATCTGAGGCAACATTGTGATAAAACAGTTATAAACATTTATAGAGTAAATGCAGCGGAAAAGTAAAGAGACACAATGTTTATATTTTCAAGAGTATATATTAATATATCCCTTGATGGTCAATGACCAAAGAATTGTATAAATTATATACAATTACAAATGAATTTCTTTTTACAAGATTTAACAATAAATGCGAAAAAGAAATTACAAACAAAAGTGAAGTCACAGATGACTTCAGCCTAAAGTTAAAAGATCTAAAAAGACAAATACAACATCTTCATTACTATTGCTTGAAATATAAGCTTGATCTAGAATCTGAGCAGCAGTAGTAATGTGGGACTAGATGTTGTTATACTACTTTAGGTTAAGTGTGTTGATCCAGTTTCTAAGGTGAATATCCGAGAGCTCTCTTGGTAATTCTTCTTGTTCAATTCTGGATATCGATACTCTGAACTTGCCTTCTATTTATAGTGTGGAACTTTCCTTGAAATCCTCACTGGTTGGTTGCGGAGGCTGAGTAAAAGAAGGATTCAGCTTGGACCGGTTCTTGCTCCTTCAATAGCTCAACGTTCTGGACTTGGTCTTCACGCTGCTTCCTCTCCAAGCTTTGACTGTTTATTTTACCACGTTTTAAACACAACATCATTGTTATCTTGTCTAGGTCATTTTTTACTCACAGTAACACAACCTGGTTTGGCCGGAAGAATAGGCAAAATCGTTACAGAAATATTGTCAGGATTGTTGTCACAACATCGCAGACAACATTCTTATTTTCATAAGATGTTGTCCTGAGCATTTCCAGATGGTGTCACAACATCCATCCAACATCAACAATCTCCCCCTTTTTGCCTTTCTTCACAAAACTCCATACAAAGCAAAAATGACTAGGATAATAATTCCCGATGTAGTCCTTACATTTCAAGAATCAGTAGGATCAGTGCTATGCTCTCCCCCTTTACCTACAGTGTTAAATTCCAAGCAGTGTAGTATCAATGATTTGATTAGACTGTAGACTTACTTACATCAATTGCGTATCAGTCTACAGTACTCATTCATACCAATCCACATCAGGCAACCATATATAAAAAGCTTTAGAAAGCAGTTATAATGTCTGCAAAAACAGACCAAATATCCTAAAGTAAAATATTACAAACACAAATAATATTCCAAATGTCAGTAATGTCAGTAAATCCACAATTCAAATAAACATTCATCATTGAATCACCAACTCCATATCACCAACTCCATTAGCATGATGATTACAGTAGCTTCCAGCCGCTTTCTGTGATCGATCACTCTGTCGCAACATTGTGCAGCACCATCTTCATCTTCAGCATCAGAAGTAGTCAACAACCAATCATCTCAACTCCTCTCCCCCTGCATCATTGCCTGCACCCTCCCTATCCGTCGCTTCCAAAGAAGATCATCAACAGACTCCCCATGTCCGTCGCTTCAGCAAAAGATCGCATCGCATCGCATCGTATCATCTCCCCCTTTTTTAGAAGAAAGTAAGCCCATATAGAATTTTCGGGCTCGCACTAGTTCTTAAATTTGCCTGTCAAGTTCAACAATGTGCTGTCGAAGCCAGTCTTTGGACATTGGGACCTTTCCTTGAGAAATGTTGCTATGAATGTCGGCAACATCCTGTGATGTCGTAGTGTCCCATTCATCTTTCTTCCAGGGAAGATCAATAACCTTATCCCTGCTGTTAACAACTGCTCGTTGTACTGAGTAAACTTCTAAGTCTGGACTCAGCTTTTCTCCTTTTGGAGTCTTAAAACCTTGGTTGAGCAGGATTTGAAAAATCAATGAGGGGTATGGAAGGGCAGAGTTGCTTTGTTTTTCTGCCAAGTTGACAACATGGTTGAATATAAGTGTTCCTAAGTCAACTTTCTGATTCCTTCCAATCTTAAAAAGCAGTGATGCTTGATCAAGGGCCACTACTGTCTCGTTGAGGGAGGGTAGCCAGTTGTATAAAGCAAGTTTGTGCAAAGTGGCAAACAGGGCAGTGAGTTTCGACACAGGGCTGCGAGGAGCCCAAACAGTGATCAAATTCCCTGTAAGGTACTTGATCATTGAATTGAGTTCCTCTACAGTGGGGTTTGGTTGAGGTTCTCTTTCACTAATAATTATCCCAAGAGTGGAGTTGATGATATTAGGTGTAAAATTGTATACCTTGTTATATAGGTACACTTTTCCAAATTTCTTTAAGGTTGTGTCCTTAACAGCAAGTGTCAAATTAGCATAGAACACCCTAATCACCTTCTCACAATAAGGATTCTTACCAGATACAGAGCTTAAGATGTTTCGACTACTTAATAAAACCACTAAACCATTTTTGGAGAATGAAGTTAGGTCAATCACCTTCTCCCCTCTAACTCCTCTATTCTTAAACCAATTCCAGTTACTGGAGCATGATTTAGTTTGAAACATGGAGGAGTAAGGAATTACCTCAGAATCTGTATCAGATTCTGTGTTTTCTCGTTCGGATGAGGTGGCTACAGTCTAAGCGATCTGCCGAAGCTGTGGGATGTATTGCCTCGGATGTTGGGGCAACATAGTCTGGGTCCATTTTCTCATCTGTTGCCTTTGATGTTGAGGTAACATTTTTGTCAAAATTCCAGTATGTTCTATGGACCCCTTTAGGAATAAAGTTTCGTAGAGGTGTGTCATCAGACATCTCTTCTTCTTCTTTTTCCTTCTCAAATTCTGCTTGTGGAGTGGAAGTTGATGGAGTTCTGGAAGAACTGTGCACACTAAAATTGGTGTCAGTGCTGCTTCTTGTGGTAGTATCAACAGGGAAAGTCGACTCTTCCCTGAATCTTTTGGCAGACTGGTATTCACCGAATTAGTTTTCGAAAACCCTCTTTGACCTTCGCGTCGAAAATGTCAATTTTGAGGCAAGGTTCGAGAAATCAGATGTTGCATCAACATTGATTGGGTTTTCATTATCGCCTGGGTAGCTCACCTATAATGGCTTATCTGAACCAAGCAAGATTATAGCCGTGTGTGATCTCTCTTGGTCTCAAGTCATTGATGGAAGTATAATGCTTGTAAACCTTGTTGTTATTTGCTGGACTAGTCGACATTGGAGAATAATCTTTGGTGTTTGTGGATTTTGGGGACACGGACATGGGAGAGGGTTTTGAAGGATTGGGTGTGTTGGAAAAGCTTTGGATTTTGAGAAATGACGGTGTTGTTTGGGCTGCCATGGTTTGATAGATTGGTAGTCGGCTGATGTGACAATTCCAAGACAAAAATGGGAGGTTTTATTATGGCAAAGTATACTTACACTCAAACACCTTTTCCTTAAATTTAGATTGTATAGAAGAATAAAAACTCTTTACACACCTAAAATAAGAATTGTCATAGCACATATCATCATTTAAAAATAATGGTCATCCAGAATTTTTGGACTTCCAGTTAAAGACAGAGACGTGTTAAATACCAAAAACAGGAATAAAATAAGATAAACCAGATTGATCAATATACTGGAACACGATGTTGTTGATGATGTTGGCAACATTTCTAAGTTAAACAAGCATTATGAGACTCTAAGGATTTTCTGATTTGGCAGATGATATTTCCGTATATGTTCCCTATGAGACTGATCGCTAGACTAATGTAACATTTTACCATTGTCCTTAATCAACTTAGTTGAACACATGCAGATTAAAAAAATATTGAGGAATTTTCAACCTTTTTGAAGCACGTCTATAGAATAGGAACGATACCAATCTTAGAGCTTTGCTCTTTTTGTATACATCCAAATCTTTTAGTAGAGGCTTCGCCTTCATATCTTGTCATTTTAGAGTCATGCTTGAATCTTTTGAAAAATATTGCAACATCACAACAACATTTATCCTGTTTATTGACCCATCAGTAAATGTTACCCAGAATGTTAGGATAACATTTCGGACAACATCTACCTTGTCTGTCTTATTTTCAAAGAAAACTGAGACCAAGAGATTTTTTCAAGCTAGAAAATCTCTCATGATTTAAAGGTTTGGTAAAAATGTCAGTCAGTTGAAAAAGAGTATCAACATGTTCGATTTGAACTAGCTGTTTTTCCACTAAGTCTCTTAAAAAATGATGTCTTATATCTATGTGCTTTGTACGTGAATGCTGAACAGGATTTTTGGAAATATTAATAGCACTCAGATTATCACAGTACAAGATCATGGAGTTATTAGATATGCCATAGTCATCTAGCATATGTCGTAACCAAATCAGTTGAGCACAGCAACTTTCGGCTGCCACATATTCAGATTCGGCAGTCGAGAGTGATACACAATTTTGTTTACGACTGTACCATGAGACTAGATTATTGCCAAGATAGAAACACCCACCACTAGTGCTTTTTCTATCGTCTACATCACCGTCCCAATCTGAGTCACTATATCCTATTAGATTAGGATTAGTGTCTTTGGAGTACCAAATTCCCAAGTCACTTGTACCGACAACATATCGAATGATACATTTCACAGCATTAAAATGAGATACCTTGGGACTGGCTTGGAACCTGGCGCAAACACATACGCTAAACATGATATCGGGCGACTGGCGTAAGGTATAAAAGGCTACCTATCATAGATCGGTATAATGTTGGGTCAACATCTTGTCCAACATCGTCTTTACATACCTGTTGCGCAGAGCCCATTAGAGTCTTCATGTGTTTAGCATTTTCCAGACCAAATCTCCTAACAAGATTCTTGGCGTATTTTCTTTGAGATACAAAGATCCCATCTTCATTCTGTTTAATCTGCAAGCCTAGGAAAAATGTTAGTTCTCCAATCATGCTCATCTCAAATGTTGTCGACATTGCTTCGACAAAAGACTTTACTAGTGATTCTGTAGTCGAACCAAAAACAATATCATCAACATAGATTTGAGCTATTATTAAATCTACACCGTGTCTTTTAATGAATAATGTTATGTCAGCTTTTCCATGGGTAAAAAAACCAAACTCAACAAGGAAGTTAGTTAGACGACCATACCATGCACGTGGTGCTTGTTTTAGTCCATACAAGGCTTTCTTGAGCTTGTACACATGATGTGGATGGTGAGGATCCTCAAATCCCTTTGGTTGTTCAACATAAACTTCTTTGTCCAAGTATCCATTGAGGAAGGCACCTTTAACGTCCATTTGGTGCAAGGTAATCTTTAGATAGCAAGGAATAGTAAGAAGCAATCTTATTGACTCAATTCTATCCACAGGAGCGAAGGTCTCATCATAGTCGATACCTTCTACTTGTGTATATCATTGAGCAACAAGTCGAGCTTTGTTCCTGACAATCTTCCCTAACTCATCTGATTTGTTTTTGAATATCCACTTGGTCCCAATAACATTTGTGTTGTTGGGTCGTGGTACCAAGTCCCAAACCTCATTTCGGGCAAATTGTTCAAGCTCCTCTTGCATGGCTTGAATCCAAAAATTATCTTTTAATGCTTCCCCAATATTTTTAGGTTCCAAATTAGATGTAAGACAAGAGAGACTTACCTGTTGATATATGGTGGACATGCATACATACCTTACCATTTCTCGGTAATTTACTGGCTCTTTCCATCTTGTACGTCTCTCCTAAAAAACTCCTCCTATCACCTGGTCGGGTGGATGGTTCCTTTTAATCCTCGATGGAGGGTCTCTTATCACTTGATCATTTAGTTCAGTAGCAGATTCCTCCTCGATTTCGTCCCATGTGTTCTCTTTTTGAGGTTCAGATGTTTCTTCTGATGTTGGGACAACATCTGGGACTACATCTGTTTCTTCAGTGGATTGCTTCTCTTCAACTGCAACCACAATGTTGTTTTCTGAAGATCTACTAGATATATCCAGCAGGTCATCAAAAATAACATTGACTAATTCTTGTATGGTCTTTGTCTGAAGATTGTATATTCGATAAGCATGGCTATTTTGAGAGTAGCCGACGAATATTCCCTTGTCACTCTTAGAGTCAAATTTGGTCAGTTTATCCTGTCATTAAGAATATAGCACACACACCCAAAGACATGAAAGTACCATACTGTAGGTTTCTTTCCATTTAACAGTTCATAGGGTGTCATCTTGGTCACCGGCCTTAAATAGATTCTATTAGTTATGTGACATGCCGTGTTCAAGGCTTCTGCCCAAAACCTTTTTGACAAATGCTTAGAACTTAACGTAACTCTAGCCATTTCTTGTAGAGTTCTGTTCTTTCTCTCGGCAACCCCATTTTGTTGTGGTGTTTTTGGTGCCGAAAAATCATGGAATATGCCTTTTTTTCCGCAGAATTTTGCAAAGGTTTGATTTTCAAACTCCTTTCCATGATCAGATCTAATTCTGAAAATCGAAGAACAAAACAGATTTTTAATCCTAGAGTAAAGTGTTCTAAACATCTCAGAGGTTTGTGATTTTTCTTTTAAAAAATAGATCCAAGTGAATCTGGAAAAATCATCTACTATCACATAAGAATATCTCATTCCTCCAAGGCTATCTACCTCGATTGAACCCATAAGATCCATATGCAATAATTGGAAACAATGAGACGTACCTGAATGTTGTTTGTCATGTTGGACAACATTGTGAGAGACTCGGGTCTACTTTCCCTTCAAACAATCTTCACATAGTGTTTTATCTTTTGGATCCAGTCTGGGAATACCTCTAACAACTTCAAATGAGATCAGCTTCTCCAAGGTGCCATAGTTGACATGTCCCAACTTTTGATGCCAAAGTGTCAAGTCACCTACCTTTGCGGAGTTGCACAACTCTTGTCTACCGACTAGATAGTAATTATCTCCTGTTCGGGTTCCTGACATGACACATTTATCCGTAGAATCTGTAACATTGCATCCAATCTTGTTGAATTTCACCTTGAGATCATCATCACATAGTTGGCTTATGCTAAGAAGATTAGCAACCAAACCTTGCACATGAAGAACATTTTTCAAGGCTGGTACATCTGGCACATTAAGAGTTCCTTTACCAATTATCTTACTCTTACTTCCTCCTCTAAAGGTCACGTATCCTCCATTGAATGCTCCATACTCCTTCAATAGGCTTTTGGTACCTGTCATATGACGTGAGCATCCACTATCGAAATACCAAGACCCTGTAATGTTAGTACGCAAGGTAGTTATGCACATATTACATTTCAGATTCAGTTTGGGTACCCATTCCTTTTTCTTCCTTCTGCTTTCAGGCTGGTTGCTTTGAATATTGTCAGTGATGTTGGGCATAAGATGTCCTAACTTTTTACAGAAGCTACATACAAACTTCGATCCAATTTCAGTGATCTGAGTGTTACTCGGATTTTCTTTGACAAATTTTATCCTCTTAGTTTGACTATGGATTCTGGAAGTATTTGTTTTGCTAGGAGATTGGTACCCAAGCCTAGCCCTTGTACGTTTATTGAAGTTTAATATTTCATCCAGTTTAGAGGTTCCCATGTTGAGCCTTTGAAAGGTGGTCTCAGCTACATTCAATCGTGCACGAATCTTACCAAGCTCTAGGTCCTTCTTGGTAAGTACCACCTCTAATTGGTTGATTGTGCCTTTCAGATTGCTATTCTCAAGAGCCAATAATTTTGCTTTTGAGTCTAGTTGCTCTGATTCAGTGATTAAGGCTTTACAAAGACTTTGTAATTCCTTTATTACGTCGTCTTTGGAGTCAACTAGATCCAAATTTACAGCCTCAGATGAAGAATTAAATCCACTGAAATAATTTACATCAGAATAGTCAAAGTATACATACCTCTCTGATGTTGAAGACATTCCATATGTTGAGTTTGATGTTGTTCCTGATGTTGTCGCAACATTGTCAATAACATCTTCATCGTCAAACAGTGAATGTTCGAACATGGCTGCCAGCATTGCCTGTGGTTCTTCTTCTTGATCTCCTTCCTCCTCTTCGTTTTCATCATCACTGAGAGTTACCCACATAACCTTACCAATTTTTCTAAGGGTGTTTGCACACTCATTAGCATAGTGTCCCCAACCCGAGCATACATGACACTGCACTCCCTCGAGTTGTTTGGGATTGAAATTGGTACTGTCGGAGTTAGATTTCCCCAGTGGATTGTGATTACTTTGATCAGAAGGTGACCTATTCGTCTGTTTATTAAAGAGTGGGTTTTGATGTTGTTTGTATTTGGCTTTATTGCGATCATTGTTAATCTTTCTCACCATCGAGTTGAATCGACGAGTAAGTAAGGCAACAGTAGTACCATTTCCCAGTTCCTCCAAGTTTTCTTCCTCATTTTCCAATTCAGTTTCCGAGGTTTGTCCTTGGAGTGCCAAAGTTTTGTATTTATACAGATCTCTTTGTCTTTTCATGTTCATCTCATATGTTTGAAAGATGCTCATCAAGGCATGTAGATCCATATTAGCAAGATTATGGGCCTCTTCAATAGCACAAATCTTAGTATTAAACCTTTTAGAAAGAGATGTGAGAGCTTTATCCACAAGTTGTGTGTTGGTTAAAGGAGAACCAAGCACTTGACACTAATTAGCAATGTCAATTAACTTTTCAAAATAGGATTTTATGTCTTCAGATTCTTCCATCATTAAGCGTTCATATTGGCTCAAAATCATGGGAAGCTTTGTACGTCGTACACTTGAGGTACCTTCACAATGAGTTTGTAAGGTCTCCCAAGCGTCCTTGGCCGTAGTACAATTTTGGATAAGCTTAAACATATAGAGATCTACCCATCCAAATATCGCATTTAGGGCCTTTTCATTGAAGCTCGCACTGTTGATCTCTTTCGCGGACCATTCAGATTCGGGTTTGGTAAGTACATCACCATCCTCATCTTCTGGGTACTTGGGAATTACATAGCCTTCGAAAAGTGATCTCCAAGCTCGAACATCAATGGATTTGATGTGCGAACGTAGTCAGATTTTCCAATAGGCATAGTTAGTTCCGTCAAGAATTGGAAGTCTACCAACGTTTTGTATAGCTGAGTCCATAGCTGTAATATCCAGAATCAAACACTTATTGTATCAAGTGTTGGCTCTGACACCACTTGTTGGGTCCGGGGCTACGGATAAGCAAGAATATGTAAGAATAAAACAGTAACATCTAAAGCAATCAAAACAGTTTCTGGATGTTGCCTTCAATGTTGTGTCAACATCTGAGGCAACATTGTGATAAAACAGTTATAAGCCTTTATAGAGTAAATGCAGCGGAAAAGTAAAGACACACAAGGTTTATATTTTCAAGGGTATATATTAATATATCCCTTGATGGTCAATGACCAAAGAATTATATAAATTATATATAATTACAAATGAATTTCTTTTTACAAGATTGAATAATAAATGCGATAAAGAAATTACAAACGAAAGTGAAGTCACAGATGACTTCAGCCTAAAGTTAAAAGATCTAAAAAGATAAATACAACATCTTCATTACTACTGCTTGAAATATAAGCTTGATCTAGAATCTGAGCAGCAGTAGTAATGTGGGACTAGATGTTGTTATACGATTTTAGGCTAATGTGTTGATCCAGTTTCTAAGGTGAATATCCGAGAGCTCTCTTGGTAATTCTTCTTGTTCAATTCTGGATATCGATACTCTGAAGTTCCCTTCTATTTATAGTGTGGAACTTCCCTTGAAATCCTCACTGGTTGGTTGCGGAGACTGAGTAAAAGAAGGCTTCAGCTTGGACCGGTTCTTGCTCCTTCAAAAGCTCAACGTTCTGGACTTGGTCTTCACGCTGCTTCCTCTCCAAGCTTTGATTGTTTCTTTTACCACGTTTTAAACACAGCATCATTGTTATCTTGCCTAGGTCATTTTTTACTCACAGTAACACAACCTGTTTTGGCCGGAAGAATTGGCAAAATCGTTACAGAAATGTTGTCAGGATTGTTGTCACAACATCGCAGGCAACATTCTTATTTTCATAAGATGTTGTCCTCAGCATTTTCAGATGTTGTCACAACATCCATCCAACATCAACAAATTCACTGGGGGAAAAAAGGCAGTAGATACCTTTATCGATCTGTGTATTCATATGTAACTCGTTTTGCTATGATTCAATTCCTATGAAAACGAAACCTCGTAAAAGTCGACAATAGACCAACGTAAGTTTCGAAATAAAACTAGTCAAGCAGTCAATAGAAGATAAGAGAAACTTAATTTGCCTACAATTTTGATTTATTGAGAAGGGGTTGGTGCAACTCCACTGAGAAGGTATGGTAGTTGTAAGTTTGATTGTATTTGTTCATCTTATTTTTTGACATTCGGTAACCAAAATTGCGGCATTAATACATATAACCTATTATTTCAATATCGAAGTAGTACACGATATAGTAGTTATTTAGGACTATTACTACTATTTATACTATTTATTAACCGAAAGTTTTAAGTTTCTGATTCCGAAAAAATGGGCCAAAGTACTACTCATAAGTAGCTTTTTGATGACGACTGTGATGCATCACAATTGAGTTTAACTTATTTATGTGCCCATAATTAGAGGCGAACTAGGGGGCACGGGAAAGTTTATTTGAATCTTTGATCGAAAAATTACATTATATATATAGGATCAAAATTATTTTTATATATAAATAATAGATGTTGAGTTTCCTAATTTTTTTTGTGTGCTTACGTCTTTATGTTCTGAATCTTCTTATTGAAAATTTTGGCTGCTCATAATATAAGAAATTTTCGTAATATTATGTTACCAAGAATATTTTTACAAATAACCCTTCATAAAAAGCAAGATTTGTAAAAAGGTAGACTTTATTCTTAATTGTAGCTAGCCTGGGCATTGAGACGAGTCGAGCTCAATCGAGTTTGTTACAATACCAACAAGGTCCACGGAACTTTATTAAATTATAATCACGCCCAAGTCGAGTCGATCTGATCCCGAGTCAGCTCTTTAATATTTAATTTTGCGTAATGCTACATCGTTAGAAAAAAAATCATAAATAATTGGTTGACTAAGAAAGTATAAGTATGTGTTCAAGTGTGATTGAATTATATAAATTATTAGTTTAATTCAAATTCAAATTCAAATTCAAATGAGGGTGACTATTACTATTGAATAGAAACTAGAATTTTCATGCAAGAAAATAAAAAAGCAACAAAAAATTTAAAAAGCTTATAATTTTTTGAATTCTAAAATTTATTACAGTTCAAATGCCACTCGTAAATTTGTCGTACTAACAATATTCATAACAATTACATCAAATTAATTAAAGAGGTATAAAATTTATTATAACAATTAATAATTATTGTGGGGGAAAGGACTGACTACTGCTTCCTCCGCTAGAACCGGTGGTTATGGATTCTGAAAAGGAGAACCCTATCATAAAGAGAGGGAATGAATTTTTCTTTTTATCAATCACCCTTTCTTTCATTGCGAGGAGGGGTGGCCCAATCACTAATAGATCTCTCAACGGGAGCCTCATTCCATCTAGAGGAAATAGCTTCGATGAATCCGATTGATTAAGTCGTTGTATCTGCCGATATCCATCCGAAATTGAAATATTAGTAAACTAGATTAAGCTTAATGGATTGATTTTTGTTTTAAGGTAATCATTATATGACTAAAGCGAACCAATTGAGTTGAACCGAGCCGACTTAACCAATCTAGAGCTTCAACTGGGCTTTAACCGAGCCGAGCCAACTTTTGATCGAATTGAGTCGAACTAAGCTTTAACTATAATTGAACCAAACCGAACCGAGCTAAAACACATACGAGTTGAGTTGAGCCCCGAGCTGGATCCAACTAATTTGCCCTTCTAAATGCTATTTTCTTTAATTAATCTTGCATATATATTTTCAAAGAACTCTTGATCTTCAACAAGTGCTATTTACGTGGTTTAGTTAAAGAGATTTTTACCTTCTATATCACTTGGTCAAAGCTTATAATCAAACTTAGCACATATTTTCAGATTTATCTTATTTCGCTCATTTTGTATATAATTTAACATACTTAAGAAAAAGGTAATAATTTCTTACCTTGTGATTGTGATTTCCCTTGTTTGATGCTTAGAAAATGATTGATAGTGATATTCATGTTATCATCACAGATTTTCACATTATTGGGTGAACTAAAGTGAAAAGTTAAAAACTCCATTGTTGGAGTTATTAAAAGTTACGTTTGAAAACTCATAAATGAGTTTTGATTGGGGGGTGATTGTGGATGATGTAATTCTGAAGTTGTAGTTACAATTTGAAACTATTTCATGAAGATTTGAGCTATTTATTGATTCATTTTTGTGGGTTGAAGCTTATAGGAAATGAAACCCAATTCTTGTATAATTAATTTTTATAATATTGTATAACCTTGTAAAAGTATGTATAAGTATTTTTTGTACACTTTTAACAAGGTTGATACATTATATACTGTAATATTATATAATTATTGTATAATTATTGATGTGAAAAAAAGTTAGCTCTGCGAATATAAACTAAATAAATGGCTATGTAAGTGTAAGGTATTGTGTTGAGCTGTATGTTTTTAAAAAATTCCCTTTACTAAATTCTCAAATACTCCAACTCAACCAAAAGCAAAGAAACTTATACCTAGATGTTATGTTCAATCTTCTTCAACAATTCAATAGCCAGAGAAGAAGGATTGGTTTAATTTTAATAGGGATGACTTTGACATTTTGGGCACTTCATTCGGAGAATATCAAGAATCTTGACTTTGATATTCTTGAACAGACCTATCACAAATCCAAAAACGTTACCAGCAAAAATCTATTGGGGAAATATCTAATCTTTTTCTTTTGCATTTTTTTCCCCTTCAATTTTCTGGATGTGGCAGGGTACAATTCTATTTGCCGAGTTATAATTAGTTTCTTCTTTTAATTGGTCGTTGTATTTGTACTGTTTAAAACTTAAAACTTTTACAGTACTCCGACTTCGTATTGATCAATTCGGTTTCTTTGATCGCAATCTAAATTAATGTGGTTATTGGTTTATTCCATACATGCCACTGAAAATAAAACATTAGCATCGTGTTTGGATTGACTTATTTTAAGTATTTTAATTTTTAAGCTCTTTTCATTTTTTGAGGTATAAGTGAGATAAAAAGTGTTTTTAAATTGCTTTTAAAAGGTCAATCCAAACATCCTCTAGAAGTGGTTAGTGTATACAAAAGATGTTTTCTAAAATTATTAAATAAAAGAGTATAATAGAAAGTGTAAATTACTTAGATACTTTTTTTTATTTATATTAACAATAAATATGTTAAGAAATAAATTATAAATTAATGTTACCGAGTTAACTTAGAAGGAGATCTGTGAAACTATCACGGATTACCAAAACAATATATATTCTTAAGCTTCTTTTCATATACTCTTCGGTCCTATCGGTTAGAGTAACATATCTTTCCTGAAACAGGAAGTCTTGTAACAGACAGGTGTTGGTGTATCGTCTTAATGGCTGAAGGAGATATTTTCTTTCACATCCCTAGAGCCTTAGCTCTTCTATTCATTGTTTTTTTAGATTGGAGGGAACAAAAGAACACTCTCTTGTTTATGTTTTCTTTTTTCTTTTTCTTTGTCCTTTTACTCTCACCTAATTTCAGTAAGATCAACAGTGTTCCTCATTCAATTTTACATAACCAATATATATGCTTGACAACATTTCCATATTAGTTTCAATTTTTCTCATATATAACTCAGCATATTTAACGGATAGTATAAGAAATGTAATACAATAATGCCTATTGACTTTTGCAAAGTGATGGCTAAGAATTTAGAAAAATGTACAGCTGGCTCCATCTACCTACTTCATATATCTACATTAGATTAGAAATAATCCTAATTCAAGAACTTTGGCCAAATAATCCCTTGCAATAGCACTTAAAAGAGTTTCTGATGTAATTACAAAGATCATCATGTTGCGAATAAGATGATGTCCTACCTACTATCCTCTGGCCGCACCAAATATATTAAGTCTTTGTTCTATACTTAACAATACATATTCACAAATTAGTTCATCATCTAGAATAATTAACCACAATTTGTTGGTTTAATAACACTATTGTGTTAAAAATCATCATTAACTTAATATTCAAGACAATGGATAATCAATCTAGAATGTTCAAGTAGCTCTAGAAAGTTGAAAGAAGAACTTTAGGATGAAAGTTCTAAAGTGGAGTCTATAAAGAATAACTCTAGAAATAAATAGAAGAGTGATTATACAAAAAGGTAGTGAGGAATATTCTAGAATAGAGTAGTAATTAAGTACCCTAACTAGATTCTTCCATTACCACCTATAAATAGAGGTGATTTATTTAAGTTGTAATTAAGTAAGTAAGAAGTTCTCAAGAAGTGAGAGCAAGTAAGGTGTACTTAAGTCTCAAGTGTGCATCCAAAAAGTGTTTAAGTGAGTCTAAAGTGTGTGTAAGCTAAAGTGTGAGTGTCAAGTGTTGATAAAAATAAAAGAGTAAGAACTTAGTGTATATTGTGATCAAATTATAGTATTCAAGTCTTGGTATAATTACTTTCATAATAATAAAATAATTACATTTTTCACGTGTTATGATGTCTAACAGATTCAACTGAACCTCAGCCATGCTACTCAATAATTTTGGAACATGAAGTCCGTAAGATATATACCAATTATAGTATCGAAGCTGATCGTCTTTGCCGACTTTGTCCATAACCAAAGCATATCGTTCCCACAAAACAATCAGCTGATATTAACTTTGCATTATCGTATGACTAAATTGCATATGTTGAAGGACTTATTTTCATGTTTGAAAGTTAAGCAATTGGTCAATAATTTTTTAAAAAAACTACCACTTTTTATCTTAGCCCAAGTAAGTACAATAATAGTTCCTAGGATCCGAATTACCCTTGGGTGCAATTCAATAGATATATTAACATTTTTAATCAGCCGATTAAAAGAATTTCACCCTCCTAATAATAATGGATTACAATCATCGTCTGTGTACACTCAACATATAACCATTGTATAAGAAGTTTATAATCAGCGTACACATCGATTATAAAAGATTATTTATAGTGATTATATACTGCATATTGGGTAAAATTATTAAAAAATTAAATATTAAAATTATTTTTTATTGTGGATATTGTTGGACTATTGTATAGTTTAAAACTCTAAATTCATGATGCATAATTTCCTTTTCCATTAAGCTTTATATTGGTAAATTCACTGCTAATAAATCATATGACACACTCCTTATACAAATTTTGAACAAATATATAAACAAAGGTCAAACCAATAAATTAATACAGTACTTATTTTGTTCATGAGCTAAGCTTCTAGAAGATGAACCACTGTGCTAACAAACCTACCGTTTGCTTACAAAGTCCTTGCGGATAGTATTCATGCTTTGACCTCTGACTAAATCATTGCAACGAAAGCGTGTCTCATACCCCCACTACTATTTTACATCTTTTTTATATATATAAAAAAACAATATATGAAATAGAGAATACTTAATTTAATTGGAGTATTAGGAAAGAAATCTTTAGCCAGTTCTACTAAACCTACTACGATAATATATTATATTTGAATATGAAAGTATAAACGCCATTACCATTGCTTGCTAAATACAATTACTCACTGCGTTTTTGGATCCTTCTAGAAGTTAGGCTTGCAAACATTTAGATAGTCTTGGAAGGAATACAATTATTTTTGACGATGAGTGTTAGTAATAAATAAAACATAAATCAAAATCAACGGCAATAATTAGACCAAACAAGTATGATTTCTTCAACAAAATTAAGAGTAAGGGTGATCCAACTGTTTTGTAATTGCGTTCTTTAATGACAGAGTTACCATAGAATGTGTCTTCTAAAAAGAATTTAAAATGTCTCACGCTACTTCAATTATTTAATTAGGTAAATTATGTTCTACTTAACTAATATAAAGTCAGGTAATATTGCTCGATAAATTAAGAGTTGCTTAGCGGGAGGAGGCCGGACGGTGAGACTAGATCTGAAGTCGATAAACAAATACCGAGGAAGCTCCTTAGTGAAAATATATGCATATTGATATGAAGAAGGTTCACATGCAACACCTTAACATGACCTATAGCAACCTTCTCACGAACAAAATGTATATCCATTTCAATGTGCTTGGTTCTCTGATGCTGAACCGGGTCATGAGATAAATAGACCGCAAATATGTTATCACAGTAAACCATAGAAGCCTTACGTAAGGGACACTGAAGCTCTAAGAGGCGGTTTCGGAGCCAGCAGATCTTAGCTACAACATTTGCAACGCCAATATATCTTGCTTTTTCACTCGATCGAGAGAGTGTGGCTTGCCTCTTGGCAGACAACGAGATAAGATTGTCACCTAAGAACACACAGTAGCCAGATGTGGAACGCCGCGTGTCCGGACACTGAGCCCAATCGGTGTTCGTATATGATATCAGCCTGGTCGGTGCAGAGGGGTAGAGATGTAATCCATGATCAAGGGTACCCTTAACGTATCGAATGATACATTTAAGAGATGTAAAGTGAGGCTCCCTAGGGGCATGCATAAATAAACACACCTACGGAACAACATATGCAATATCAGGCCTAGTGAATATAAGATATTGAAGTGCACCTGCAAGACTCCTATAGAGAGTGGGATCGGACACCGGATCACCGTCAACATCACTGAGTTTCAACTTCGAGTCGACTGGAGTAGACATGATTTTGTAATTTTCCATTTTAGCCATGTACACATTTTCTTCCGCATACTTATGATGGCATATGAACATATTATCTACAGATCTAGTCACAGAAATACCCCAAGAAGTAACTTAACTTCCCTAAGTCTGTCAAAGTGAATTTGAATTTAAGCAGGATAATGATCTCATTTTTCAACATATTAGAAGAGGTAGTCAGAACAATATCATCTACATATAATAACAAATATGCAATGTCACACCTCAATGAAAAATGAATAATGAATGGTCACATTTTACGCACACGAACCCAATCTGCATAATAAAAGTAGTGAAATGTGCATACCAAGCCCCGGAGCCTATTTCAATCCATATATGGACTTACGGAGATGGCAGACATAATGAGGAGCCTCTGGATGTACAAAGCGTGGCGGATGGTGCATGTAAACTGTTTCTTTCAAATCACCATGTAAGAACGCATTTTTCACATCAAGTAGATGAATCTGATAGTTCTTAACATAGCTATGCTCAGAACAGTACGAATGGTAGCCGGTTTGACCACCGAATTGAATATCACACCACAATCAACACCCTCATGTTGCCCTGAGTCTGGCCTTGTGACGTTCAAGATCACCATTATTTCTGAACTTATGACGAAAGAGCCACATACAACGAATCACATTCACCACCTCTGGTATCAGAACAAGATCCTACGTGCGCTGAGTGGTGAGCGCATCAAACTCCTCACGTATGGCCGCATTCTAATTAGGGTCAAGTTTGGCTAGTTTTGGGTTTTAGGTATTGATTATATGGATTGTGTGGATAAGTTAAAGTGGACTTTGGGTTTGAAAATCACGTATTTGGTGAGGGTTTCCATTTGGTGTGTGGATACGGGGTGGGGTAGTGGGTCTCGAGTTGTGTGGTAGTGACAGTGGGTGGGGAGGGGTTTGGCGGGATGGGGCAGTGTGGTGTGGGGCTGGATAGTGGGTGGCGGGATAGTGTGGGGGTATGCGGGTGGGTGGTTAGGTTACGATATATTACATGGTGGTTGGGTGTACGGGGGGGGAGGCAGACGGTGGCAGCGGGGGGGAAGGGGGGAGGGAGGGAGGCAGACAATGGCAGGTTGTATGGTGTGGTGGCGGTAACACTGGTTAGGTAGTGGGTTGGTGCGGGAGAATGCGTGACCGGTGGAAGGGATGCGGCAGTTTGCGGGATGAGTGGTTGTGCCGGGGGGACGACGGCGTGGTCGGAGGGGGTAGGCCGTGGCGGGAGGGGTGTTCAATGGAGCATGTGTTTTAAGATAAGAGAGATGTCCGAATTATCAAGAAATCGTAGTTGGAGATGGGAAATTGGCGGATGTTAGAATAAGGGAATGTAATTTTATCAAAGGTGACGTGATGGGAGATAATGATTTTGTTTGTAGATAGATCGAAGCAAAGATATCCCCTATGGTTGGATGGGAAACCTAAGAATACGCAAGGAGTGGACCTAGGTGCTAACTTATGAGACGTCGTGGAGGCAAGATTAGGATAGCAAAGACATCCAAACGTGCGTATATGACCATATGTGGGGATACAATGAAATATAATTTCATTCGGGGTTCGATTTTGGAGAGTTGTGATAGGCAATATGTTAAGTATGTATTATACCAATTTTAATGCATATACCAAAAGGATGGTAGGAGAGAAGCATGAAAGAGCAAGGTACGAATCATATTGTTAATGGTACGTAAACTTCTTTCGGCTTTACCGTTTTGAGAAGAGGTATGAGGGCACGAGAATGGAAATACCATGCCGTGATCCGAATAGAATTTATGAAAGAGGGAATTATTAAACTCACGACCATTATCACTTTGAAAATATTTTATGTCCTTTTAAAACTGAGTTTTAATATATGTGCGGAATTCAAGAAACGTGTGGTAGACTTGTGACTTAAAATTGAGCGGATAGACCCATAGAAAATGCAAGAATAGGACAAGAAAAGCAACTTGGGGCAAGATTCCCCTTATTACATGAAATAAAATTGCAATTTCTAAGAAAGTTAAAAACATGAGCTCCGAGGTGTCCAAGTTTGTTGTGCCACGTGGATGAAGAGATCACAGCAAGGGATGTGTGTGGGTTGATGCTGTCAGGGAAGGTGGATGAAAAAGGATAGATATTCTCCACACTATTGCATCTCGTAAGTGGTGTCCCCGTACGTAGATCCTTCACAGAAAAACCAAATGGATCAAACTCAATGGATACCCAATTATTAGTATCAAACTTTCTAACATAGATTAAATTTTTGATGATATGGAGGGCATATAGGACGTTGCAGAGGGAGAATGGAGGGTGAGGTTTTGGTACATGTGTGATTCCATACCCATGAATTAGAATGTGATTGCCATTGCCTACCAAAATACATTGAGGAGTGTGCAAATTAAATATACGTGGAAGCTTAACAGAGTTGCGCGTGAGGTAGGATGTGGCGCCCGTGTCCATGTACCAAGCATCATCGGGATATTGTATATTCATCGTGTTGTAGACCTGAGATAATTCTATCGGTGTGAGAAGTCCGGATGATGACTGCCACGAGTGGGCCTCGGTAATGTGGGCCTGATGTATTGGGTTGGACTATTGAGAAATGGGACCCGAGCCTAATAATCCGAGCTACTGCAAGTAAGCAGCGTCAGTTGGGTGGTGAGGCCCAACTGTGGGCACCTTCCATGGCATTAGGTCGGCCTACTAAAACGGGTACCGAGCCGACTATTATGGCTGGCCACCCGTGTTGGATCGGCCTCTGCCACTTTTGCCCCTACCCTCGCGGCTTCCACAACGACATTGCCCTCTACCGCCGTCGCGGTTGCCCCGCTGCTGCTGGTTGTCGGTGGGGCCGGCGGGTACGGTGGTGTTTTTGGTGCATCAACCAGCAAAGCCTTTTGGTTGTGTTCATCCTATTTCACACGTTTGGTTTCTTACAAAAGTAATTGTGATCGGGCCTTGTTGAAGCTGGACAGGGGGTCGGCATGTTGTATCATTGTCACAAGAGTATCATAATCACCTTTCGGTAAATCATTTATTAGTTGCAACACCATCTTAGTTTTGAAATCGGATAGCCCACATTAAATAGTTGATCGGCCACCAATTTCAGTTATTTGCAATAATCAGACATGTTCGCAAAGTTCTCAAGACGCGTGTTGTTGAATTGTTCCTCAAGGTACACAACGCATATGTGTTTATTGTCCTGAAATATTTCCTCCAACTGAATCCATAACTCACGAGCCGAGGCTCCAGTTTTAATAATTGTATGAAGCAAGTCCTTAGAGATGGTGCCATAGATCCACTGCTTGATGATAGCGTCAAAACTGCGTCATGTGGTGTCGTCGACCTCGAGAGGGCGAGGGATGAAATCATCAATATGATCAAGCACGTTATAAGCACATGTATGAATGTGAAAGAGTTCAACCCATAATGAATATTGACCATCTTCTTGATCAAGAACCAAAGGCATAAAGTTTTTATATTTGTGACGGCGAATGCCGGATGAAAAGAGGGGGTAGAGGAAGGAGTGGGGAGCGGGGTTATGTATGATGACCGGGGAGGAGAAGGAAGTCGTGGGAGATGTGGGAGTAACAGTGGAAGCCATTAGATGAGCTTATTTTTTCTGAGGAAAGAAGAAGAAAGCAATTAGGGTTTTGCTAGAGATGTTGTCGGCCGAAAGAGGGGGGGGGACGGTGTGATTTTTAGGATTAGGTGTTTTTAGGGTTTGGCTCTTGATACCATGTAATATTGTATTAATCTCTCTTGGGGAGTCTTTCTCATTATATATATATAATGTGTACAATGTTGAATCCTAATTGAATAAGGATCTATATTTACCATGATTACACACAAATATTAGTTACAGAATATATGACGAATATATGATAATATTCGTTATTATGGTTAATTATCATTTCTACCATACATCATCCGTCCTTTGCGTACCTTACTATCCTCGTGCATAATTCTTCCTCTATTGAGGTTTCTGTTGGTCATCTTTTTCAGCTTTGTCTCCCTACCAATCGTGTGTGATTGTGGTATATATATATATATATATATATATATATTAGATAATATATTGAAGTTCTTTAGCGTTTTTGTCAATATTTTTGGACTGGAGATTGTGGCTCCAAAAATTTAAGGTCTGTTTGGAAAGCTATCTAATACTGTAATTGAATTTGATGTAATTATAAGGATAATAACTAAAGGTAATCTCAACACGCAAGTATGATAAATATGTGTTATTAACCTTCAATAATCATGGTTGAGGGCATCTTTTTATTTAATTCTACCATGCGATGGCTCAGTGCATATTTCTAATTAAATAGACGTATTTACTTTAACTTTAACAGCCTGTCCTAATACACTCTAAGAAAGTGATATACAATTAAGATAAATGTTTGTCCTAAAATAGTGCTTCTCTTTGTCCCAATTTAATTATAAGATTTTTGTAAGACATATTTTAGCTATTTTCAAGTCAACAACATATTTTAATTATTGGGGCAAGTCGTCAAAAATCAAAAAACGAAACGCGCTTGAGAATGGGCCAGATCAGAGTGAGTGAGATTTATGATTCTTATTACTATTAATTTGTATGTATATTTCGCAGAAATTTCACTACAAATTTTAAATTCCTCACGACGATTTTTTTTTTATCTACCCCAGGCTTATGCCGATTATTCCTTGAGATAGTAGTCCGGTCCCTCAGCACTCCTACCAGTAAATTACGGGATGTGCCTAAATGACCAGGGTTTAAGAACAGAACAATTGATATCACCTACAAGGTCCTACCCCAGAAGAGAGCAAATTGCTCCCACCAAGGTTCTCGAACCCACGTTGCAGGCCTCCAGTTGAATTTTTAAAGTTCCCCTCCTTTGTCATCCAACTATGCCCGGGGGACGGTGAATTTCTTTTCTTCTTTTATAGATAGAAGTGGTGACCGAATAAGATTGCGTACCTCAAACATTTTACTTTGTACATATTATCTTTCATCAACACATGTACAAAATAGCTTATAAAAGAAGTTACTGAAAGATGGAATAATTTCCCTTGGGGATTCCTTTCACTATTTACAATATATATAGTTGTACAAAGGTTGATTCCTAATATGGTACGAATCCTAACTTACCTTACAAAGGTTGATTCCTAATACAATTAGAATCCTAAGTTACCTTAAATATATATTTATCATAATTACAAAATATACAGAGAATATTCGGAGAATATTTGCTAATACTCCCCCTCAGACGGAGCGGGAGGAGGTCGAATGCTAAGGCTGGATCGGAAGTCGGTGAAGAGCTGTCGCGGTAGTCCCTTTGTGAAGATGTCTGCATACTGATAAGACGAAGGCACGTGTAATATTTTGACCTGACCACGGGCAACCTTCTCTCGCACAAAGTGGATATCCATCTCAATATGCTTAGTCCGCCAGATGTTGGACCGGATTATGAGACATATAGATGGCAGATATGTTGTCACAATAGACTATAGACGCCTTGCGGAGTGGACCTTTGGAGCTCTAAAAGAAGATTTCGGAGCCAAAAGATCTCAGCAACTACATTAGCAACACCGCGATATTCTGCTTCAGCACTCGAACGGGATAGTGTGGCCTGCCTCTTGGCGGACCATGAGATAAGATTATCCCCAAGAAATACACAGTACCCTAAGGTGGAGCGACGTGTGTCTGGGCATCCTGCCCAATCTGCATCCGTGTAGGCAAGTAACTTGGTTGGGGCAGAGGGGTATAAGTGTAATCCAAAGTCTAGTATGCCCTTAACGTATCTGATAATACGTTTGAGGGCAGCAAAATGGGACTCTCGGGGGTCGTGCATGAACAGACACACCCGCCGAACGGCATATGTAATATCAGGCCTAGTGAATGTAAGATACTGAAGAGCACCTGCTAGACTCCGATATAGAGTGGGATCAAAAACTGGTGCACCGTCATTGGCATTAAGCTTGGATTTGGAGTCCACCGGAGTTGGCATAATTTTACAATTTGCCATCTTGGCCCTGTACACTATCTCTTCTGCATACTTACGCTGACACAGGAACATAGTGGCTGCAGATCTGGTTACCGATATACCCAAAAAATAACTTAGCTTGCCTAAGTCAGACATAGCAAATTCAATTTTGAGTAGAGCAATGATTTCATTCTTCAAACCGTCAGATGAGGCAGTAAGAACAATGTCATCGACATATAATAGCAAATATGCAGTGCTGCTACCTCGGTGAAAAGTGAAGAGAGAGTTATCACACCTGCTACATACAAAATCAATCTGCAGAAGATACCTGGCAAAACGATCATACCAAGCGCGGGGTGCCTGTTTCAATCCATACAATGACTTCGAGACGACACACAAGCCGGCGGAGCTGCGGGATGAACAAAGCCGGAGAGGTGATGCATGTACACGATCTCTTTCAAATCCCCATGAAGGAATGCATTCTTGACATCAAGTTGATGAATCGTCCAATGCATGCCCATAGCAATACTGAGAACAGTCCGAATAGTGGCCGGTTTAACAACCGTACTGAATGTCTCACCACAATCAATACCCTCCTGCTGATTAGTGCCATTGGCGACTAGTCTTGCCTTATACCTCTCTAAGTCACCACTTGTCTCGAACTTGTGCCGAAATAGCCACATACATCGGATAACATTCACACCTTCGGGTCTAGGTACCAAATCCCAAGTGTTCTGCTTGGTTAAAGCGTTAAATTCATCGCACATGGCCGCATTCCAATTTGGGTCCAGTTTTGCTAGTTTTGGATTTTTTGGAATGGGTGATAAGGTTTGTGTGGAGAGATTGAAGTGAACCTTGGGTTTGAAGATCCTGTGTTGTGCACGAGTCTCCATATGATGAGACGGCAGTGGTGGTGGGTCGGAAATTTGGGAGATTGCTGGTCCACTGGTTCTGGACCAATGGGTAGCAGTTCAGCTGGACTGGTTTTTGGTGACTCGACTGGGGCTGTAGGGTTGAGCAGGAAGCTGTTGGGGTGGTGCCGGACAGTGGCGATACTGTCGGAACAGTGGGCTATTGTTGGTATAGATTTTGAATGATCGGGGACAGACTTGGTTCATCGAGAAAGATGTAATCGGTGGTCTTAAATTTTCGGAGATTTGAAAAAGGAAAGGTTGTCTCGTCAAAGGTGACGTGATGGGAGACGATGATTTTGCGAGTAGCAATGTCATAGCACAAGTATCCCCGATGATTAGGAGATAGACCAAGGAAGACACATGGCAGAGTGCGAGGGGCAACTTTGTGAGGTGCAGTGGAGGCCATGTTGGGGTAGCATAAGCATCCAAAAATACGTAGGTGATCATATGATGGTAGCCTACGGTATAAGATTTCGGTGGGGGTCTTGTTTTGGAGTGTGCTAGTTGGTAAAATATTAAGAAGGGATTCTACCATTTTGACAGCATAGACCCAAAAAGGTGGTGGTAGGCAGACATGAAACAGAAGTGTGCGAACCATGTTATTGATGGTACGTATAATTCTTTCAGCCTTTCCGTTTTGTGAAGAAGTATAGGGACAAGAAAAACGGAAAACCATGCCTTGTTTAGAACAGAAATTGTGAAATGCCGAGTTATTAAATTCACGTCCATTATCACATTGGAATGATTTGATAGATTTTTCAAATTGTGTTTTAATGAATTTGTGAAGCTCGAGGAATTTTGTAAAAACTTCAGATTTAAATTTCAGTGGATAAATCCAGACAAAATGTGAAAAATCATCCAAGAATACTAGATAGAATTTATGACTCAAAGAGCTAACAATCGGAGATGTCCACAAATCAGCATGAACAATATCAAAGGGAGAAAAAGTAACACTGTTTGATGACATAAATGGAAGACGAGTATGTTTGCCTAGTGGACAAGAAAAACAGTGTTGGGCAATTTTTCCATTATTACATTGAATATGCTTAGAAGTCCTAAGAAAAGTAAAAACTGGGTCTCCGGGGTGTCCGAGTCTGTTGTGCCAAGTAGAGGGAGAGATTGCCGCAAGGGATAGAGGTGCTTGCGGTCTGATAACGGAAGATTGAGTAAATGGGTAGAGGTCTCCCACACTATTGTGGCGTGTAAGAATTTTCCCCGTATTGAGTTCTTTCACAGAAAAACCAAAAGGGTCAAATTCGACAGACACGTAATTATTGCTAGTGAATTTTCTAACGAGAGATTAAGTTTTTAATGATGTTAGGTGTGTATAGGACGTGGTTTAGGGAGAAAGGTGGGTGTGGATGTTTGGTGTGTGTGTTATCGTAACCTTCAATTGGAATGCGATGACCATTGCCGACAGCGTAATAAATTGAGGACACTTTAACCGATGTAGTTGAGATAGGTTACCCGACGACCGGGTGAGGTGAGATGTAGCTCCGGTGTCCATGTACCAATTGTCGTCGGTGTTGAAGGTTCACGGTGGTGTAGGGTGGCCCAAATCGGTCGGGGACGGCCGCCGGGCCGCTTTGGACATCTTTGCTGCTGCTGCTCTTGGACATCTTCGCTTGGACATCTTTGTGATGATCGGTTTCGCGGCCGCAAGTGTTGCCATCCCGTCAATGGCTAACGCCTTTTGATTATGTTCCTCTTGTTTAGCACGTCTAGTTTCTTCCAACAATAGTTGTGAACGTGCCTTGTTGAAACTTGGGAGAGGGTCGGCTTGTTGAATCATTGTTGCGAGTGTGTCATATTCACCTTTTGGTAAACCCACAACAAGTTGAAGCACCATCTTGGTTTCAGAAACAAAAGTCCCGACGTTGGATAGTTGATCGGTTATGAGTTTCAGTTGCTTACAATATTCGGACATGTTGTTAAAATTCTCGAGGCGGGTATTATTGAATTGCTCTTCCAAATATACGGCCCGAGTATTTTTATTGTCTTGAAAGATTTCTTCTAGCCGGACCCAAAGTTCACATGCCGTAGCACCTGTTTTCATGATAGTGCACAACAGGTCTTTGGAGATGGTGCCATAGATCCATTGTTTGACGATGGCGTCAAGACGACGCCAGATTGAGTCTGTAACATCGGTGGGACGAGGAACAGATTCGCCAATATGATCAAGCACGTTGTATGCACATGCATGAATGTAGAATAGTTCCATCCACATGGAATATTGACAGTCTTCTTGGTCAAGAATTATAGGGATAAAATTCTTGATGTTGTTAACGGCGAATGCCGGATGAAAAGAAGACACTGAACGTTGAGAGGGGTTGTCAAGTGTGCCAGTGGATGAACCGGAATTTGTGGGGGAAGACATGGTTGTCGCCTGTCGAGGGAAGGGAATTTTCTGGTTTGGCCGAAAAAGGGAGGAAAGCAGAAAAAAAAAATTCTGTGAAATCAGGAAAAAAAATGCTAATTTCGGCCGAGAATGAGGAAGAGAAGAAATTTAGGTTTTAGGCTCTTGATACCATGAAAGATGAAATAATTTCCCTTGGGGATTCCTTTCATTATTCACAATATATATAGCTGTACGAATCCTAACTTACCTTACAAAGGTTGATTCCTAATACAATTAGAATCCTAAGTTAGCTTAAATATACATTTATCATAATTACAAAATATACAGAGAATATTCGGAGAATATTCGCTAATAGTTACACAGATAAAAAGAATCACTTAGACTCTGTTTGGTCATGCAATTGGACTCAAATTTGAAGTTTTCATTTGAAATTTATGTTTGTTTATGACATATGAACAAACAAACAAATATAATTTATGTGTATTTAAAGTTTATAGTAGCATGTAATCACAAGCATTTAATTCATAAAAAATATGAAAATATGTGATTTATTAATGCGATGATTTAGGCTATTCTGGTACCTTATTTATGAAACTATAGTTTGTTTATTGGTAAGATTGCATAAGAGTTGGAGAAAATTGAAAGTTTTCACAAATTTGAGATTTATATTTATGAAGAAAATATAATTTAAGAAATCAAAATTGCATGTCTAATTAAAATTTTAACTTCAAACCAACCTCTTTCAAAATTAATAATTTCAAAGCATGATTTCAAGTTTTGGAGTTTTGTCGTCTTCTATTGATACTTGAATCCTGATTTTTAGGATTTGTACCTTTCACAATGAATTTTCTTCCGAAAAATATTTCATGAATAAATACAAGAATTAACGAGGGTCACACAACTACAAAAATTCACACTTCACAGATGGAACCGTTAGAAAATGGAAACACAAATGTAGAAGGTTTGGAAACAAATGTTCTTCCAAAGCTTCCTAAAAACTAGTAGTAATAATCATATAGAAACAAAGTCAAGATAAGGGGGCAGCCAAGTCATTTTCCATTCAACCAAATCTGTTAAGACTTATGACTCCCTCTTTTGCCCACTTCTTCATAAATATTACTCCACTCTTATTCGTCCTCCAAATATTCCTTAGTTTATCTCCACGTCTTTATACACTTGTAAAGAATAATTGTCATATAATTGGACCCGTCAAAAAATTCAAAAACACGTACAACAAATTTAAATACCATGGGAATGGAAGAATTTATTAACTACAAAATGCAGAAACTAATTAAATTAAACAAGTGCGTGAGACATGATGGCATATAAAGGCGTTCCCAAACATTTTTCTTTGTGTCTGGTGCAGTTGGGTTTTCTTGAATATTTGCCCTTTGCTTTCTCCTTATAAGTCCTTAGGCAACCATTCTTCCATTTCCATATCCAAACAACTCCATATTTCTTTCTCCTCCTCTTAGGACAACAACAACATTCCAAAGATATCAAGTTTTTATATATACAAACATAGAGAGGAGCGAAATCGAAGTATTTTTATTTAACGTTCGATATATAACAACAAATGACAGTGATGAAGATTACTTGGGAATCATTTCTTCCTGGCTGTATTAAGTCTCATCATGAGAATCCAAAGAAAAACAATCCGAAAGTGAAAGTGTCCGTCAAAAAACAAATTTCATTCCATGGGATTCCAGTATCGGATATTAGCTCTTCTACTCTATCGTCCGATCTTTCAATCTCTCTTGCTGGTTCTAATATTCATTCGTTTACGCTTCAAGAACTGAGAGTGATCACGCAGAACTTCTCCACGAGTAATTTCATCGGTGAGGGTGGGTTTGGACCGGTACACAAGGGCTTCATTGATGATAAACTTAGACCTAATGCTCTCAAAGCTCAGCCTGTTGCAGTTAAACTCCTCGATTTAGATGGCTCACAAGGTCATCGAGAATGGCTGGTATGTACAAATTATGTGTATACAGTCAAACCTTTCTATAACGTCACTTGTTCCGATATTTTTTTTGCTACTATATATATTGACATGATGTGATAGAGAATATATAATATAACATAACATGAAAGATTTGTTCCACAAAAAAATTACTTGTTATAGAGAGATCTGATTTTATTTATAGTTATCTTTTAACTGACCTGATACTATTACTATCCTTTATAACTATGTTAAAATGTATTTTATTGTTGTGAACAGACGGAAGTGATATTTCTTGGGCAATTGAGGCATCCACATCTAGTGAAGTTGATAGGATATTGTTGTGAAGAAGAACACAGATTGCTAGTTTATGAGTACATGCCAAGAGGAAGCTTGGAGAATCAGCTGTTTAGAAGTATGTTGATCTCTTTTTTTTTCATTAATAATCCACTAGCTAGTTTAAAAGTAATTAATGTGTACTCAACTTTTTCTTAAAATGTTTGTTAATTCATTTTGGCTTTTAAAGTAGTAGCTCTTTTTATGTTAGAATGTTTGTTAGTACTCTTTAGGGCTTTTAGACGTACAAACTCTTTTCTGTTAAAATGTTTGTTAGTCTTTATGGCTTTTAGAAAGTACAAGATCTTTTTATTTTCCTACATAGCTGTAACCCAGTAATTAATCGACATGGAATCGGTCTTAAATCTTATAAAATTTAATATTGATCAATTTGAAGAAGAAAAAAAAGAAGAAGAGAAGTAAGGATTTTAATATGAAAAAGTCAATTTTATATGTAATTTTGTGAAAGTTGACCGGGGGTTGGTGTACCGCACTTTTCTTTGTTTTACCAATTCCAACTGTGAATTGGCTACAAATAGGAGTAGGTCAACTAAAGTTTAGTTATAAAGCAACTATCGTTTTTTGTATGTAGAAAGTCTCACTTTATATTGATATGTCAAATGTCATAAAATAAAAAAGGAAAATTGTTCACGTTGCTGGAGAAAAGCTTTTTTTGTTGTCGGAAAATCCCTCTCCGCTTTATTAAATTCTTCTCTTAGGCGAGAGCTCACTCAAATTGTTTAACGAATACAAGTTAAAAATATATAATTGTTGAACTAAAGGATCTTAATTTTTGCAGGATATTCAGTATCACTTCCATGGTCAACACGTATGAAAATAGCACTTGGTGCTGCAAAAGGTCTGGCTTTTCTCCATGAAGCTAAAAAATCTGTCATTTATCGTGATTTCAAAGCTTCAAACATCTTGTTAGACTCGGTAAGTACTCATTTCTTTTTTACTATTTTGTAGTAACCCTAATTAACTAGTTTCACATGTAGAATAGTTGTTCACTAGTTAATTACTAAATAATTTCCTTGTTGTCTTTGTTCATCAGGATTACACTGCTAAACTCTCCGATTTTGGACTTGCAAAAGATGGTCCAGAAGGAGATGACACACACGTCTCTACTCGAGTCATGGGAACACACGGCTATGCTGCTCCTGAATACATTATGACTGGTAATAAAAATATTATTGTGTGACCATCTCGTCCAAAAATTTAAACGTTATTATACTCAGGCATGCTAATTTCATTGAAATGTTCTGTAGGTCATTTAACGGCAGGTAGTGATGTGTACAGTTTCGGAGTAGTACTCTTGGAGCTTCTAACTGGCCGAAGATCTGTTGACAAAGGTCGTCCACACAGAGAACAAAACTTGGTAGATTGGGCAAGACCGCAACTGAAAGATCCTCGAAAACTACGTAGAATAATGGATCCGAGGCTGGAAGGCATGTTCTCGGAAGAAGGAGTTCAAAAGGCCGCGTTAGTAGCTTACCAGTGCCTAAGTCATAGGCCAAAAGCTAGACCAGACATGAGCACTGTGGTGAAAACCCTAGAACCTTTGAAAGACTATGAAGATACTTCAATGGTAACATTTGTGTACACAGCTCCAACAGAAAGCAAAGAAGTTAGTGAAAATGATGTTCAAGGGGAACAAGGCCAAAAGGAAGTGAAGAAAGAAAGTAGTAGTCCTCATCATTATCATCATCACCAGCAAAAACAACACCGTCATCATCATAAGAATCATAATAATCAGCATAGAAGAAGTACTCCTTCATCTCCAACTATTCACTCAGAAACAGCTATACACAAGAGACTAACTCCAAATTCACCACTGCATAATGGTTTCAAGAGATCTTAGATTAAATTTTTATCATTAACTGTATATGAAATACTTTAGATAGAGAATCATACTCGTACGATCCGGTTCTTTTAATCTTATTTAACTTCGTAATACTTTAAGTATTAGGACAAATATTTGAGCTAAAGCTCTTTTTTTTAAATTAGATTTCTTCTTTTTGAATTAGTCTTCCCTTTTTTCTCTTGAATTAAAGTTGTACTTAGCTTTTTTTTTGTTACATATATATAATGATGGTGTACGAGCTTGTGCTTAGTTTGCTTTCTCAATTATAGTGGGAATGAAAGTTATTTATTTGTTAATGGAACGATTAATTAGAAGAAACGTCGCTTTCTTTTTTGCTGCAAAAGATGTACGCACTCAGCATCCACCCGTGCTCCATTTCCAACACGTAGGTCTACCTCTCTCGGTCCAACCTTCCTGCTATCAGTTAGCCCCTGCACATTTGTACAAATGTGTGAGCCACAAGCGGTATCCAATACCCAAGAATGAGAGTTATTTACAGATATATTTATTTCAATGACGTACATACCTTGTCCACTAAAGGCAAGAGCACCTGGTGCTTTTCCTCCTCCTGGTGCCGTGCAGTCCTTTTTCTAATACCCCTTCCTATGGAAGTTGAGGCATTCATCCTTAGCCGCGCTCACCTTCTTCTTCACACCTCCCTTGGGCTTCATAGCTGAGGGTGCAGTGATTGCCTTGCCCTTCTTCTTCTGTCATTCCTTGCCTTTTGGCTTGGGTCGGCTAGAAGAGCTCACCATGAGCACAACTTTTCCTTTGGAAGTGGAGGACTAAAAGTTCTTGAGCATGTTGTGCAGCTCTGGCAAAGTCGCCTTCGTTCCATTCATGTTGAAATTCACTATGAAGTTCTCAAAGGAACGAGGGAGAGAGTTCAGGATGAGGGTGGTAGCGACATTCTTTTCAAGCTTCATTCCAATCGAAGCAAGCCTATTTATCAGCCCTATCATCTTCAACACGTGTTGTGAGACTGGGCCCCCTTCATTGAGCTTACACTTGAAGAGTTCTATTAGCAACTCATATTTCATTATCTGGGATTGAGAGTCATAGAGACTCTTCAAGTGTTCTAGCATCTCATTTGGCCCCATGTTCTCATGCTGTCTCTGAAGTTCCATAGACATGGAAGACAGCATTACGCATTGCGCCGAAGTGGCATCATTTAGATGTTTCTGGTAAGTATCTTTATCAAAAGAGGCATATTCGTCAGAATCTGTCACAGGGACTGTTGGAAACACCGTGTCCAACACGTATTCTATTTTTTCTTGTCTCAATACTATTCACAAATTCCTTAGCCAGTCAAGGTAGTTCGGTCCAATAAGTTTGTTCATCTCAATTAACATTTTCAACGACAAGCTCGACATCTTTTATAATCTGAAGAATTAGATAGACCGGGAATCAAATTCAAAATCTATTTCCTATTATACATATTCAATTAGGCTAATCAATAAGGCATTTTGTTTAATTAGCTCCCACTATTTTAACATGATTCTACGACCCCATGGTAGAATACAAACCTATATTAATTGAGGTCATAATGGGCCAAGACCCAAGCCTATGTTATCTCTCGCGTTTGCTTTGGCTGATAACTTCAATAACATATCTTGGTAGGTTCTAAACCAATTGCAAAACTTATTTGCAACTCTTGGTTGATCAAATTATTACATTTAATCTTGCGTCCTTAGATTAGTCCGACACTTTGGCGCCAAGATTTGTCTAAGCAAGTCAACCCCATTACACGATTGCGTTTATGTATCTAAGAAAATTTGGCCTTTGTGAGCAAACACTTTGGTGTAAATACCCACAAAAGTTTATCATTTACCTTTACATTAAAACACATCTATGAAAGAGTCTGGGTCCTCGTAGACTTAGAGCAAATGATTTGGCATAAATACTCGTATCGTCGAAAAGGATTTTGCACTCTAACAATTATAATAGACGACGCGTTTTAATTTAGACTTGTATTTAAATTTTTGGGGAATATTTTAATTCGGGGTTTTAACCAAGATCAAATCTTTTATGCCATATCCAATATGACATCTTAACATCATGCAAAACTAATAACACATATAGTTTGGGAACCGTCAACCCAATATGCATGATAGAAGATGGTTTAATCAAACATTGGGCGCCGTCTGCCCAGACAATTATAGCGGACACTATTCTAGAAATGTAAATGACAAACATTTTGACATTTAGCACATAAAAGTATACTTATCAAATAATATAATGTATAATAATAATCTTGGGTTAAACATTCTGAACTCTGGAAAAAAAATTGTTTCTGAACAGGTGGGGCCGCGACGCTAATCATTAGCGTGGCGGCGCCACTGAGGCAATAGCCTTTCGGCTTCTGTAAAAATGCATTAGCGATGTGGCGCTCCACCATGGAGCCGCGGCGCCTGTTATCCAGTGAGTTCATGTTTTTGAAACGAAGCATTAGCGTCGCGGCGCCACCTTGAAACCCTAGCAAGCGCCGCGGCGCCCTACCATAGGGTCGTGACGCTCATGTCCTGACAAACGTTTCTGTGTTGATTCTTAGAATCGTTTGACCCCTAAATCCAATTTAGGGATCAAATCACATGTCCTTTATCATCACCCACCATTATCAATAACGCCCATATCGACCATCATCCGTTCTTAGCCGTGCACCGTGCAATGAGCCGGGCAACGCACTTTGACTTAGTTCGAGTTAGAGCGGAATGACTTCCTCGAGTTAGCGTAGGAGATAATTTAGGGTGAATCAAAAGGTCAATGTTCGTTCAAGACATTTAGGATTTCAAGAAACCTCATTTTAATCCAATTTTATGTTTAACTCATATTATTATTCTATTCAATTGTTATATAACCATTTAACCAACCTGGCTCTCATACCACTGTAGGTTTTTATTGGGTTCAAAACACATAAGTAAAGCACAGTGGAAGTTTAAAAGTTTTGTTTCTTACTTACCCCAACAACAGTTTGGTATGGTTATACAACAATTAAACTTGTAAAATAAACCATATACTTAAAAGTTAAAATTGTCTGAAATATTTATCAACTGTGAGGTGCACACGCAATTGCCCTTCCGATGCAAGCTCCAAGCTTCAATGTATTTCTCTTTCGAAAAGCTAGGAAATCCGGCAGAGGTCCGAGAGAGTATTTGATTCTAAGTCTCTAAGGCTTAGAATGATATTCTGAAAATTAGTGTATAAATGATGAGGTGAATGCCTCTATTTATAGTTGAAAAATAGGTCAAAACCGTATTAGAATTTGACATTGGGCCTGGCCTAAAATTCGAGGCAGAGGCGTCGCGGCCCTAGGGTATGGGCGCCGCGGCGCTCGACATGTGCCTGCACTGCGCCGCGGCCCTAAGGTATGGACACCGCGGCTCTCGACGTGCTCCTGCACTGCCTCGATTTATTTTTCGTGCATTCTTAATTAAATTCAAAATCCAATTTTGACTTAATTAAAATAATTATTATTCATTTAAATATCTCGATTCCAAATCGAACATTTAATTACTCTCTCAATACATCCTTAGATCTAAACGAACAATCGACATAGTGTGACCCTACATGCCTTCTCATATCGACATTAATCAAATTAAGGTCTACACGGAACTCCTAGACGGCGCCGGAAGACGAACTCAATATGTAAAGTACGTTTACGCGAATCCAGTAAACTTAACCTTTATATGGTAAGATAAAATCATTTCATTCACGACACACCCGATCAAGCTTAGGATTTGTCAAGTGTCTATCCAAATGGCTTAATCATTGTATCTCATCTATATTAGTTGACGACTAGACCATATTCTAAATATGTCTATTGCGTTGGCCAACGACTTAGTCAACCTAATATCACTGAGAATCCGAGTGTTCTCTCGAATATATATTCGAGGAATGAATCCTAATCTTGGCTCAACTACCACCTTCAATCCACATCGTAATGTACCCAATACAAGTCGTATCTCAACCTATAAGGCATTTGAGCTTAGGACGGGATCAAAGTACATTACTTTGTAGACAAGGCGCGTATTGACCTCAAGTCTTCTATCTCCCACACGTTGATCATACTTTAGACAAGTATAACAAACAGTATATCAGCAGGGTATACCAATACTTCCAAAGTATCCATGTGTCCATCACGAGTAGCCATTACTCGTAGCAGGTGAGACATACTACATCCTCTAAGAATGTGATGCAGACCACATGTCGACTTATCACATATCATTGATATCTATTCTCGATGATCATTAGTCGAGGCTATTTTAAGAGTTACGCTCTATCATGAATATCTCACTTTATTAATGACAACGTAAGCTCAAGGAATGCACATTAATGAATAATTACAAGCAATCAAATAATAATTCAATAATTACAAATGCCAAAATATTAATCTCCATTAATAATAATATGAATGTGTATAAAGTACATTTATCCTAATACAGATTATCTTTAGGACATAAATATACTTTCATCTAGGACTACTCTAATTTACGTAGCCTCATATTTATCCAATATGCTGCAAATTGAGAGGGTAGAAGTCCCACGTCATGCATCGATCTGGGAGGGAAATTGGTAATCTTTATATGACCTTGGATAATATCCACCCCTTAAAATAATTTCCGGGGTTCAATTAGGTCTAAGAGTCATATCTACGATACGACTCCTAGAAGCTTGAAAAGTCACAAATGAATTTTGTAATTTGTTAAATGTTTTGACAAATTGATGATTAGAGTTCGCACGCATGTCATTTTGAAGTTGTGGTTAAAATTTGAAGCTATTTGATGAAGATTTGATCCATTTCGGATGGAGTTTTGTGGTTGGTGTTCGTATGAGGCGAAATCCGATTTTTGTATAATATTGTATAATTTTACATAATACTGTAAAAATGTGTATAAACACCATTTATACAATATTATACACGTATATACAAGATAGATACATTATTTATAATAAGTGTATTATATTGTATAATGTTGTATATAGGGTGTATAAACACTATTCCAAAAAAAGTTATGCAGATGTAAACGAACAATATGGCTAAGTGGGTGAAATATATTGTGTTTGGTTGACTATATTTTTTCTTAAATCCCTTTTAATTTTCTTAGTACTTCTCCAAGTCTCCAAGAGATGAACTAAAGGAATAATTACACTATTCAACCGAGCCAATTCGATCGAGTCAAACCTGATTGAGCTCTGATCAATCAAAGCTTAATTTACCGAACGTTAATCAATTAAAAGCGATCCAAGCACAGACATACTCGGTCAAGTGGCTAGGCTTACTGTTAACAATTAGATTACTACTATAATTTTATAAGCATTTTCTCCATGACAACTTGCCTCGAAAAATGGTACTCCATTTGCCTCAATTTATGTGACACTATTTTTTTTTTAGTATATGTCAGAAAGAATAATGTCACATTTTTTTTATTTTGAAACAATATGATTTAAAGCCACATAAATTTCTAAGGTTTATTTTGAATCACAAATTTGAAATGTCAGTCTTTCTTTCTTAAACTTTGTGTCTAGTCAAATGATGATACATAAATTGAGACGAATAGAATATAAAACAATTCAATTTTCAATTAACAGCACCTGATAGTCTATATTGGCTATTTAATCCTAAAACATTGATAATAGGTAACCACCATAAAAGTAGCTTCAGATATTTTCTATTCTCTCCCTCTACTAATATTTTTCTCCAAATTTCTTCCAATCTCTCTACCCAAAATCTTTGTCTCATTATAAACGTCATATAATACTTTTTGACATTGAAATCTTCGTTATTTTTTTTGTGAAGGGAAAAGTCTCGAAGGTGAAACTCCCCCACCTGTACCAGAGAGTCCCTTGGTCAGGTGGGATGTAAATCGAGGGATATACGCGAGTTACAGCCCTGCAAGGGAGAGGACCAATGGGACACGAACCCAGCAACAGTCCTTGCAATATTTCAACAAAGATTGTCACCACACGGATTCGAACCCGCGACGTCGGAGTGGTTGTACCCCAATCACCTTGCCACTTACCAACTCGTCTGTGCCCCTTGGGCAAATCTTCATTATTTTCTCTTCTTGAAAGATTTGTCGTTGCATCTGCATTGGGTGTTTTTCTTTACAATATTCAGTTCTTTTGTTACTCTCTTTACTGTATCAAAAGGCGATTGACCTCTTTTTTGGGCATCGATTAATGAAACGAAGCAACTACAAAAAAATATAATTGGTAGTTCTTCACCTCTCTTCCCTTGATGGTCGATCTCCACGCGAATACATCAATAGGGACATGGATTTTCCGATTTGAGATACATCACGAAAATATGGGTTTTTCATTTTTTTTCTTCTGAAATTTTCATTGATTAATTTTGCAATCACTATTGAATGGATAAACGATATGCATAAGAAAGTGTAAGAGTGATCTACATGCATACATACGGGGATATACATTGTTGCAAATTGAAGGGGAGCCTTGAAGTAACCGGTAAATTTGTTGTTATGTGACCAGGAGGTTATGGGTTCAAGCCGTGGAAACAGCCTCTGGCAGAAATGCAAGGTAATGCTGCGTACAACAGACCCTTATGGTCCGGCCCTTCTCCGGACCCCACGCATAGTGCACCTGACTGCCCTTTATACATTGTTGCACATGTATTGTCTATTTAGTTATATACATTACTCCTTCTATCTCAATTTAAGTGTCTTAGTTTGACTTGACAAGGAGTTTAAGAAATAAAGATAAATTTTTAAATTTTGTGGTCTTAAATTAAAGATGTGTGATCTTTTAAATCTTGTGGTCTTAATCTTGCCTTGGAATTGAAAAACTTACTAAATATAGAAAGAGACACTCTTTTTTTAGACAGACCAAAAAGAAAAGTAAGACAATTAAATTGAGACGGATAAAGTAATAGACATTGTTATAGTTGAGATATAAATGGATACAAATGGGTTGTCTTCTTACAAGTGTTTTAGTGATATACATTATTATGCGTGGATACATTATTGTCTTTTAAACGTGTAATAGAGACATACAATGATATACATTGATATGCATGGATCTTGATCGAAAAAATACTCTCTAACAATGCCCTACCTTTCTTCTCTCCCTCTCTTTGTCGTTGGTTAAGTCGCAGGTATATTACTGCTATTTTTTGTCTATTTTTTTACCTTTTATAGATGTTGCTTGTGTTGTTTCGAGTTGTTTTCTGGATTGGTGAATGAAATGAAAAGTGTAGCACCTGTCTGATTTGGTGTATAATAATTAATCATTGTATAATGTCTGCTCATATTGATTACACAATATTGCATTTATACATCAATAATACACTTCATACTTAGAAGCAAGTTATTCATGTATTAATTTCTGTATAACTTATAATTACGTTTGGCTAGTAAAGAGACATTGTATTCGTGTATTAATTTTTGCATATTTATACAACGTTTGGTAGCTAGTTAGGAAGTAAGTTATTCATGTATAAAATTAGTACGACGTTTGGTTTGCAATTTAGAAACCCGCATAACTAATACATGCATAAGTTATGAAGGAATCTATGTATTATTTTATGTTGCGTAGAAGGTGGAATAACTAATACATGAATAAGTAATACATGAATAAAAAATTGAAATGACAATATTACCCTTATCACTTCCCACTTAAATACTTTCTTTTTCTAAACATATATTTTTATATACTTTTTTAATATAATATTTTAATTTTAATTATAAATTAATTTTAAAAAGTATATAATATTTATTGACTTTTAATATAACAAACCAGCATCCAAAGAAATAATATATGCATAACTAATATCTGCATTACATAACTAATACATATATTACTAATACCTACATAACTAATACATATATTACTAATACCTACATAACTAATACATGCATAATTCTAATCAGTTACCAAACGACCCCTTCATAATTAGTATAAATAACAGAGGATAGCTTGTAGTTATAAGTTATCATTGTCCAAATTTAATCTTTTAGTATCTTAGTTTTTTCGGTCTTTGGCTGGTGTCACTCAGTCTCTACTCAAATCTTTTCTTATCTTTGTTTTAAATTTCATCAACTCAAGTAATGTTCGGTAACTTATATAGATAAATTCTAATGTAAATCATACTTATAACCAAATTATAACACAGTAATATCAATTGATAAATTATAATATATAATATTTTTAAAATGTGCACCAGAATGATATTTTATACATCACTATATTATTTGTTGTATAATAAATATATCATGATTGATGTGTTAAACTCAGTGATAAGTTAGACATGTTCAAAGAGTAACAGACTTGTAACAAATGTATCACACATTAATATTACTAGATAATATATTACAATATATAATATTTTGAAATTTTATATTTAGAAAAATCTCATTATCCAAAATCAGGTTCCATATACTCCAAATTTTCCGGTAGAAATCCATAATAAGTATTCCCGAGCTAGATTTTAGGCTTTTTTTTTTAGTTGGGGCGTGGGGGGGGGGGGGGGGTCAGCTTCTTAACGACTTAGCAATATTATTGTTAGAAATTGTAGGGCTGACCTTTGTGAGAAATTAATTAAGGTATGTTCATGTAATGGCCAATTATGTTTTTTCCCTAAGTTATTTGTTTTTAACACAAACTTCAAGGAAAAAACGAGCAGGGCAGTGGGGCACGAACATATATCGTTGGTGAATTTAATTCAAATGGAATAGCAAATTTATAGGTGGATATAAGTTAAATCTTTTATTTATAATTTCTTAACTTTTTGATTCTCTCTTCTTTCCCAAACCCACTTCAAAGTTAAAAACATAGCACACTGCACACGCCAAGAATACTCTGCAAGTGGTATACTCATTCGTCTCAAAATACTTATAGTACTTATTACAAATTATTTGTCTCAAATACTTATCAACCTAGAAGTTCAAGATAAATTAATAGTTTATACTTAATAATAACTATTCTTGAATACTACAAATATCTTAATTATGACTAAATATTTAATAAAGAAAAATTATATCTTACGGTAATAAATAAGGATAAATAGTCAAACACCCTCCTCATTAATATTAGATATGTAAATGAAAAACATGACGAATATTTTGAGACGGAAGGAGTACTTAATAGTTTGCAGAATCAGAACCCAGAAAATGAAAAATAGAATTAGAAGAAAAGAAATGGAAAGAACTAAAATGAATTTTAAGGAAGATAAAACGAAAACGTCGCCTGAGAGATTCGAACTCTCGCGGGGAAACCCCATGTACTTAGCAGGCACACGCCTTAACCACTCGGCCAAAGCGACTATCGGTACCTTTGAATGGAGGCTATATTATACATCGTTATTGTACTTTATGATAACCAAGACACCAAAATGGGAAGTTTTTTAGGTGAACACATCATGGTAATATCAAAGCGATTAAAAGCATACCCACAAGGATAGCCAAGTTGGTGTAGCAGTAGAGCGCGGGACCACAAGATCACGAGTTCGATCCCCGCATAAACCTTCTTGGTTGAGCCTATCACACATGGCTTGCCAAGTGTGGTTAATCGGTTGACGTGGTTTGCAGGCTATTGCGTCAGTCCGGGGTTTACCCTGTGCGCACTCGATAGAGTAAGCGGCTGCGGGTTCTTTCGTCAACAAAAAAAAAAAAAAAGCGATTAAAAGCATCACAATCTAATATGTGGTGGAATATTTGAAAATCTCCATCCTTAATTAAAGGTGTTGAGTTCAAGTATTTGAGGATAATTTATTTTTTTTGGTAATTCTTAACTTTCTTTAAGCACACCAAAAAAGAGAATTTACAGATTAAGCTAAATTTGAGGATGGAGAATTTCCTAATAGAAAAATGCTTTACTCTCTTAGTCGACTTATCCAACATTGATATTAATCAAACCAGTAAATTTGGAAGGTAAAAAGATCAAAAAGAAGCAACTAAAAGCATCTTTGGTTCTTTCCATGTGAATGTTGCACAAACGTAGGAAGATAATCGAAAAGAGAGGAGAGAGCTTTCTGATTTATCAGTCATGCAGGCAACAAGCCAAAAGCTCACCTCGAACTTATAAAATACTTCCAGTCCAAATGGCTAAAGCATCTATGCTTACAAGTTACAGCTAGCAGAAATTATTCGTCTTTCACACTATAATTTGAAGTCTCAATTCTATCTTCCCATGTCCCTTATAGTTTGCTTATTACTCCATTATTTATTAGGAGAAGTTAAAATATACATGAGCTTATTAATAGTATTTGTTTAAGAACATATGGAATTTTTCTTTAGGTATTGTACGTCAAAACTAGAGCACAATACAAAATTGTACTAAGAAGATTACATGTTGAATTTTTGAAATATTTTGTGATATCTAAAAAGTAAAAAACATTAAAGGTCAGTATTTAAGGGAGGCTAACTAAATAAAAGGGATAATTTCAAATAATTCCTCTCAGATTTTACTTCATAACACTAACTTCATTTGTGGTTTGTGATATTACGCATATCTCTCCTGTTTTGAATCTTGTGTAATTATTTTTTTAATCTAATTTCATTGACCTTCCATCAAGTTTAATCTCGTAACAACAATTACTTCCTTTGTGATTTGCGATATAAATTGTGATTCAAAACTCATAAATGAAAGAGAATAATTTCTTGCTTATTTCATTAATGTAAATGGTTTATATACATGATATACAATACTAGGCTATAATTACCGAAATTAAATGTTCACCTAATTAATATAAAATATTGCTACAGTAATTACAGATATATAAAATCACTAATTATATCAAAAGAATATATTTAAATATATTCTATCACACCCCCGCATTCATAGCGGATGATCTTCAAACGCTGGGACTGTCCCTAAAATCTTCAAACAGAACTAAGGGACCCTTAGTAAATATGTCAACAATTTGATACCGTGAAGGGACATGCAAGACACATACTTGTCCACGAACTACCTTTTCGCGAACAAAGTGAATATCCATCTCGATATGTTTAGTGCACTGATGTTGGATAGGATTCCCAGAGAGAGATATTGCACTAACATTATCGCAGTAGATCAAGGTAGCTTTCCAAATAGGAAAATGAAGCTCTAAGACGAGGTTACGCAACCAACAGGACTCAGATACCACATTGGCTACCCCTCGATGTTTGGCATCTGCGCTGGAACTCAACAAAGTAGCCTGGCGTTTAGCCGACCAAAAGACCAAGTTATCACCAAGAAACATACAATAATCAGATGTCAAACGTCAGGTGTCTGGACATCCACCCCAATTAACATATGTATAAGACATGAGAGTAGATACCGATGATGGATATAAGTGTAAACCATAATCAAGAGTGCCCTGAATGTAACACATAATGCGTTTGAGAGTGTGCATGTGTTCTTCCCTCGGATCATGCATAAATAAACACATCTGCTACACCGTATAAGTAATATCGGGCCTCGTAAATGTAATATATTGAAGAGCCCCCGCAAGACTACGATAGTATAAGGGATCCTCGTAAGGTGTGGTAGAAGTAGCACTCGTCTTCGATTTAGTGTCAACCAGAGTAGGAGATGACTTACATGATGACATGTCAGCCCGTTCAATAATCTCTGCTGCATACTTCCTCTGGGATAGAAATAGACCACCTGCATAACGAGTTATAGCTATACCCAAAAAATAACTCAAAGGCCCCAAGTCTTTCATAGTAAATTCGGAGCTAAGAAGAGACATGATAGACTTGCGCAGTTTATAAGATGAAACATTCAATATAATATCATTCACATATAACAGAATGTATGCCAGAGAAGTACCACGATGGTAGATGAACAGAGAATGATCAGACATGCTATGAGAAAACCCAAAAGTAGACACATAATCTGCAAATCTTTTGTACCAGGCCCAAGGAGCCTGTTTGAGCCCATATAAGGACTTCTTCATCAAGCACACATGGTTATACAGTTTCCTTGAGTTCTCTATGTAAGAACATATTTTTCACGTTCAGCTGATGAATGGGGCATGCTTTTGAGAGAGCTAGACTGAGAACAGTGTGAATAGTTACCGGTTTGACCACCATACTAAATGTCTCTCCATAATTCATGTCAACATGTTGAATTTTGCCATCACATACAAGACGGGCCTTATGCCTCTCAAAACAACCATCAGATTTTTCCTTATGAGTAAAAATCTACATAGAACGAATTACATTGACACCAGGCGGACGGGGCACTAACTCCCACATTTTATTTTCAATAAGAGCATTATATTCATCATCCATGGTCATTTTCCAATTCGAGTCACGAAGGGGAGACACATGGTTACGTAGTAGAGGGATTTAATGCCACTAGAGTTGAGATTAAAATGTTGTTTTGATCTAAAAATACTCTGTTGGCTACGAGTAATGGGCCCTTGTCTAAGAATAGAAGTGGGTTGAATAGGAGTTGGGAGGACCTGGACTGGGTTGGGCCAGCAAGCAGTGGGCCTGCTGGTAGAAGTGGCGGCTTGTCAGAAATTGGGCCAGCAGGCAGTGGGCCTGCTGGCAGATTTAGAGGACGGGGATTATTTGGGCCAGAAGGCAGTGGACCTACTAGCATATTTTGAGGATGGGGGTTGTCTGGGCCAGCAAGAAGTGGGCTTACTAGTGTCTGCTGGTCCAGAAGCTGAGGTGTGGGATGTACCAAATGGTAGACCACATACGGTGAGAGCCCATCATCCAAAAAATTATAAGAATTGGACACGAAATTATGCAACTTAGCAAATGGAAAGTGAGTTTCATCAAAAATGACATGGCGACTAATTATGATTTTATTAGAGGATAAATCATAACTTTTGTAATCACGATGATTAGACGGGTAACCCAAAAACGTACAAGCGGTATAGCGGGCTTGAAGTTTGTTTATTGTGGTGGAGGAGAAGAGAGGATAGCATAAACACTCAAACACCCTAAGATGAGAATACGAAGGATCTTTGTGATAATGAATTTTGAGTGGAGATTGGTATGCTAATCCTTTGCTAGGGAGTATGTTAAGAAGGTAAGTAGCCATTTGTAATGCATGATGCCAAAATGAAGGTGGTAATGAAGCATGGGCTAGTAATGTCCGAACAATATTATTAATGGTGCAGATTTTTCTCTCGGCTCTACCATTTTGTGATGACGTATGTGGATAAGAAATTCGAAAAGATATACCATTAACCTTACAAAATTCTCTAAATGGCCCATTATCAAATTTTCTTCCATTATCACATTGAATGTTCTTAATTTTCCGTTCAAATTGAGTACAAATGAATGCTCTAAATAATAGGAATGTGGAATAAACTTGAGACTTTTTAGATAACGGAAATGTCCACAAAAAATTAGAATAATCATCCCAAAATAACACATAATAACGGTGGCCCAAAGAGCTCCCGTCCAAAGATCACTATGAATTATATCAAATGGCAACAAAGTACTAGAATTTGAGGCAACAAACGGCAATTTAACATGTTTCCCAAGAGGACAAGAAGGACAAACATTAGTACTACGAGCACTATTACACTCAATAAATTTATTGTTTTTAAGGGAGGAAAAAACAGACGCTCCCGGATGATCCAAACGCGCATGACACGTTGACGATGTGGCTTGTTTAGTGGTGGTGGTGGTGGTGGTGGTGGGGATGGGATATAGCTCGCCCCGACTATCACATCTCATTATAGGTATCTCCGTCCAAAAATTCTTCACAGAAAATCCAAAACGGTCAAAGTCAACAGAAACTGAGTTATCAGTTGTAAATTTCCAAATAGACACCAATTTTTTAATTGAGGAACATGAAAGACATTTTTCAAGGTTAAATGTGGGTTCGGGGGAGACAAATTTGTGTGACCATAACCACGAACTGGAATTGAATTACCATTATCAACAATTATGTCACGATTTTTGCTCAAATTGAAATAAGACGAGAGATACCTAGTGCGGATGTCATATAAGAAGTAACACTAGTGTCCATGTACCAATTTGCATTCAGAGGATTTATTCCAAGTGTATGCATTGTCGCCTCGATATCCGTGGGTGTTGGAGATCTGAATGGGCCCGCAACAACGAAAACCTATTGTGGTCGAGGCCCAAGCAGGCCAGGCTGATGCCAGGCCGTGTAATTGTGAGCCCTAGGCCCATTCTGGGCTTGCTGTTGTTGCCGTCCACTAGGCCTGTCCCAATTTTAAGATGGATATGGGCAGGGCGGCATGGGCCACTGCCCACTATCCCAAGGCAAGCCTCATGGCCACTGCCCTGAGGCCCAGGCCTGCTGCCAGGGGTACTGTGGCCAGCCCCCTGCTGACCGCCACTGCCGCCTCCACGTCCACCACTTTCGCCGCCGTTGCCGCTGCGGCCACCACCCTTGCCACCGCCACGTCCGCCATCACGATTTTTCCCACATTTTTAACCCTTTTTGCCACCCTCATTGTTACGGTTTTGACCATAATTTTTGGAGAATGATTGAGAGTCATCGGTTTCACGGGACGTGTCCACCATCATGGCGGAATTGGCTTTAGTTGCCGCCATTTTAGCCAACCCTGCTTCTTCTAAGGTGGGCATGGAATGTGCTTGGTAGAACGACGGGAGAGGATTGTTTCGGCGAAGAAGAGTTTCAACCCCATTATACGCCTGGGAGAGGCCTACAACCATCTGAAGAACAAGACGATTATTTGTAACAGGCGCACTGGCGTTCTTGAGTTGATCCGACAACTCCTTGAGCCTTTGACAATAGGCTGAGGCATTTGGAAAATCCTACATATTTATGTGAGAGAATTCTTGCTCAAGGGTCATAGCACAGTAATTTTTGTTATCTTGGAATATATCACGCAACCTATTCCAAGCTTCCATTGTTGTGGCGTCAGATTCGATAATTGTCTGTAAGAGGTCCGTAGAGATAGTGGAATAAATTCATTAGAGGACTGTAGCATCAAGAGTTGCCCACAACTCTATTTCATCATCTGTGGAAGGCACCTTCTCCTTGCCTTTGTCTGGTTTGACAATGTGATGGAGGACTCTATAAGACCTTGCGTGAATTTTAAAAAGTTCTACCCACGTCGCGTATTGGACGTTCTCCATTTCAAGGACGATAAGGATGTTGTTCTTGATGTTGGAGACTAAAAGGGTAGGATGAAATGTATTCTTTGTGGTAGACATGATTGAGGAACGAGAGGAGAATTAAGGTTTTGGGAAAAAAAGGAAGGGATGGCCGAGAGACCAAGGGCGGCGGAAGCTGTGTGGAGAAGGAAAAAATTTGCCCTAGACTGCTAATATCATGAAAGATAATAATCTCATGCTTATTTCATTAATGTAAATGGTTTATATACATGATATACAATAGTAATTCTCGACTATAATTACATAAATTAAATATTCACCTAACTAATATAAAATATTGCTACAATAATTACAAATATACAAAATCACTAATTATATGAAAAGAATATATTTTCATATATTCTATCGATAAACTAAAAACCGTGACACTGCCTCTATTCACTCTTTACTCTTTAATACTAGTCTAGCATTAAGTTCCTGCTATTATCTAACTCCACTAGTCTTTGCAAAAACTATTTAGTGAGCTTGAGCTTTTATCAACTATTTCCCATATTCCCTTGTCTCCCATATTCTATGGAGATTCTATTCATCCAACTACCCAAGTAGTGTCACCAAAGACGAACCAATTTAATCACATTTTTATTTCTTTAGAAACTTGGCATCTGAATTTAGTCACACAAAACCATTTGCCTACTGCTATATTCCATGATTTTTTTTAAAAAAAAGATAGCCAATAATTGGATGGATTGAGGGGGAAGAAACTTCTTATGCCCGTGGTTGCTGGATAATGGAAGTGAAACACAGCTTGATATTCCACTAAGGTCGTGACAACTAAGTGGGCATTTAGACATAAAAATTATGATTATTTTTTTTTCAAAAAATGGTATTTGAAAATTAAAACGTTGAAAAATAATATTTGAAAATTAAAGTTGTGTTTGAACATGAATACAAATTGGAGTTGTATTTGAATTTTTTGTGAGAGATTTGAAGTGATAACTGTGGAAACAATTTCTGGAGTTTTCTGAATTTTAGAAAGTTGTAACAATTCTATATCTAAATAGTTTTTTCAGAATAATATTCTGAAAAAAGTGAAAAATATTCCTGGCCAAACGAAATTTTTACTGTCAAAATGATGAAATTTGAAGGATGTTTCTGCACTCTTTGACAAGGATTGGGCTGATGGGCCATATGGCCTCACTAAAGGAGATACGTAAATCTCCTTTTAAGTGAAGTGACAAACCCTTTATCCCAAATAACTCATAATTAATTCAGTCCCTAGCTTAAAATACCTAAGTTATGGTATAGTTTACATAAAGTTGTTGTACCCTTTTCCACTAGAGCTATTCACAAACTTGTTACATGTTGTTGGATGTTTACAAGGATTGCAGGAAACGGAAATTACAAACAACTGCTAATGTAAGAATTGAAATTACAATTCAACTATAAAACTGGAAATTACAAAGATGAAAATGAAAAACTATTTTTCTGTTTTTGCTGAGTCGAGTGTGGCACTCTGTCCTTAAGACAATATTGCCCCGTATGTATCCTTTATACGTCTGGACAATTTGTCTCCCAAGATAAAACGACAATGGAACACTTGAGCAAAGGAAACTCAAATGCTACCTTGAAGAATATTGAGCAAGAAATGATGCAAGGAAGGTGTAGGAAGAAAGCGATTTGCTTGTGTATTTTCGTGTATATAGCTAGTATATTTTCCGTGTTTCTCAACAATGGTGAAGGGGTGTTTATATAGGTGAGGGAGGGCTGTTTAGTCGCCTCCATAATGACCATTATTGGCCAAATAATGGCCATTATGGAGGTAGTAAAGCCACCAAAATAAATGGTGAAAAGACCAACGGAATTGGCCATTATTGGAGGAGTAATTCAGCCAAAATAAATGGCTGAATTGAGTGCTTTGGCGTTTCGTTTTGACCGTCGAATTTTTGATTTTACGAAAAACTTCGGGGACCAAAGCGTACATCTTGAAACTTCGGGGACTAAAGCGTACATCCGAAACACGGGATCACGACCCACGACCCACGACCCACGACCCACAGCCCACGAAATATCAGAAGGCCCACAGCCCACGACCCACGACCCACGACCCACGACCCACGACCCGTGAACCCGAGAACCCGAGAACCCGAAACCCGGAACCCGGAACCGGAACCGGACCGGACGGGCGGGCGGCGGCGGCGCGCGTGTGGTCTTTCCTCGAACCGAAGCACATCTAGGTCCTCCCTCCTTTAAACACATGGGATACCCCTTGGGGTCCCAAACCCCAAACCAATTTCGAGTAATATATACACAACAATTCTTTCTTCCTCTACCGATGTGGGAGAATTGAACCCAATACCACACTTTCCATGCTTCAAACACCTCACTTCGTGGACCAATATCTCTTTCATTTCTTAATGAAATTTGACGATTCTTGGCCCTACGGTTATCTACGTACTTAGTAGATCATGCATGTGTGAAGAACCGAATTCTCCAACATACGTAACACTAGTGTTTAAGCCGTTAAAGTTGGTCGGTCGCAACTCCCGCCAAAGGCAAATTTCCAACAATCCCCTCTTGAAAGAGATTTTGGCGCACTCACATGGTGCCTTTTCCATTTCCAGCAATATTTCAGCGGACCGATGTTGCATAAGGAGAGGTAGCTTCAGCTTTGAACCTTCCATAGTTGAATACCATCGGACTTACTGCGCGGTGAACGTGATGTCTTGAACCGTCAGTGTTTAGTGTAAGCCAAGTCAATGGTACCAACACAACAAATTCCCTTACTCTCTTCTTCGTAATGTTTTGTCCGTTTTGGCCATGGACAACGTCTTGGATTCTTAAGTGCGTTCATTTTGAGGCGGCCCGTCCTCGCACTTATATAGGTGGTCTCCTACAAGGTATCTGCTATACCCCACTTCACAAGTGTTAGGAACCATTAAAAGTTTCCCAAACCTAACCTCAATTGTTGAGGAGCATTACGAGTTTTGAAAACTTAACCTTTACCCACACTGCAGATAGCACTTAAAGTCTATCGCGGGAACGGCTTTGGATTTGGTGTTTCTTTTCATAAATCACTATCCGAAGTGCTCATACTTCCACCGAAGCGATCAACTGAACCTTTACAACTTAGTTTTCCCATTGAACCGAATTCGGGATCTCCGGTTAGTAAGGTTGGGTTACCGTTGTATCGTCCTTATATTTTGGGTTTTAAGCCCATTCCCCTAGACAGGCAAGTCATCTGATCTTTGGGTAAGCCCTTTGTCAATGGGTCTGCTATATTATCCTTTGATTTAATGTAATCAATGGATATTATACCCGTGGTGATCAGTTGCCTAACGGTCTTATGCCTCCGTCGAATATGACGAGACTTGCCGTTGTACATAGCATTCCGTGCCCTTCCTAGAGCCGACCGATGCCGTCGCGGTGGATCATTACCGAAGGTACGGGTTTGTTCCAACACGGAACATCCTCTAAGAAGTCATGAAGCCACTCTACCTTCTTCTCCCGCTTTGTCTAAAGCGATAAACTCGATTCCATTGTGGATCGGGCGATGCAAGTTTGCTTAGAGGATTTCCAAGACACGGCCCCACCACCAATTGTAAATACATACCCACTGGTGGACTTGGTGTTCTCTATATCAGATATCCAGTTTGCATCACTGTACCCCTCTAGTACAGCTGGATATCTCGAATAGTGTAACCCGTAATTTAACGTGTATTTCAAGTATTGTAATACCCGATTCAACGCCTTCCAGTGATTATCACTTGGATTACGGGTGAACCTAGCCAACTTATTGACTTGCGTAAGCAATATCAGGTCGGGTGCAGTTTGTTATATACATCAAACTACCGATCACCTGTGCATATCGCTCCTGGTATACAGGTGCACCAAGATTTTTATCAAGCTTTTGATTTGAATCCATTGGTGACTTTATCGGTGAACTGTCTAACATCTCAAACTTTCTCAAAACATCCTCGATGTAGTGAGACTGAGATAAGACTAGCCCGTCAGACGTCTTAGAGATTTTAATCCCTAAGATGACATCTGCGATACCCATATCCTTCATGTCGAAGCATTGTTTCAACATGTTCTTAGTCTCTAGGATGACCCTAGGACTGCTTCCTGTGATTAACATGTCGTCTACATACAGGCATATCATAACAAACGAGTCAGAGTTACCTTTCATGTAGACACATTTATCACACTCATTAATGGCGAAACCCTTCGATAGTAGAGTACTATCAAATTTTTCGTGCCATTGCTTCGGGGCTTGTTTCGGCCGTACGGAGATTTGACAAGTCGACGGACTTTCTTCTCTTGTCCTTGAACCACGTACCCCTCGGGTTGGTCCATATATATTTCTTCTTCCAAATCACCATTTAGGAAAGGCTGTCTTGACGTCCATTTGGTGTATTTCAAGGTCACGCAAAGCTGCGATCGCAATGAATACCCGTATGGATGTCATCGGGATACCGGGAGTAGGTATCAAAGTAGTCAAAGCCTTCTGTTTGCCGATAGCCCTTGACTACCAACTGGCTTTGTATTTGTCTATAGACCCATCTCGCTTTGTATTTCCGTTTGAGTATCCACTTACACCCCAACGGTTTATTTCCGGAGGAAGATCAACCAACTCCCACGTATGGTTATGCGAATTGAGCCTATTTCACTTTCAATAGCTTCTTTCCGGAGCGGTGCTTTCCGGAGTTGACAACGCCGAGCAATTGTCCTAGGTTCATCATTAACCATATAAGCTACAAAGTCGGGACCAAAGGATTTATCCTTCTGGCCCTTTACTTCGCCTTAGATCCATATCCGGAGTCTCCAAGTTCGAGAATCGGAACACTAGATTCGGATGTTCGACCACCTCGAGATTATCTAGATCGAACCATTTAGATCCGGGCGTCAAGGACTCCCGGTTCTTGAGAGCTTTGTGCATAACTTCGCTTGCGAGAGGTTATGTCTTTCTCCTTTCTAGGAAAGGTACTTTCAAAGAATAGAGCATTCCTTGATTCCATTATTGTACCCTGGTGGATATCTGGAATATCTGACTTATGCACTAAGAAGCGATAAGCACTACTGTTATTTGCATATCCGATGAATATGCAATCTACAGTCTTAGGCCCAATCTTGACCTGCTTTGGCTTGGGTACTTCAACCTTTGCCAGACAACCCCACACCTTAAAATATTTGTAGGTGGGTTTCTTTCCCTTCCATGATTCATATGGAGTTTTATCCTTACTCTTATGTGGGACTCTGTTAAGAATCGTATTAGCAGTAAGGACAGCTTCTCCCCACATGTTTTGGGGAAGACCGGAATTGATAAGCAAGGCATTCATCATTTCCTTTAATGTGCGGTTCTTTCGTTCCGCTACACCGTTTGATTGAGGTGAGTATGGAGCCGTCGTTTGATGAATAATGCCCTCTTGGGCACAATATTCCTCAAATGGCGCTACATATTCTCCCCCTCTATCGCTACGAATGGATTTAATCCGTAGGCTAAGTTGATTCTCAACTTCTGCTTTGTAACGTCGAAACGCTTCAAAGGCTTCATCCTTACTTTTCAACAAGTAAAGGTAACAATACCTTGTGCTATCATCTATAAATGTCACAAAGTACTTGTTCCCCCTCTAGTTTGTACAAACTTCAAATCACATATATCCGTGTGAATAAGTTCTAGAGGAGCGGTATTCCTTTCGACGGATCGAAAAGGAAGCTTAGTAAGTTTTGCCTCTACGCACACCTCACACTTATGTTGAGGGTTTACGTCGATAGAAGGCAACAACTCCATCTTTACCAAACCTTTGAATAGACTTGTAGTTTACGTGTCCTAATCTATGATGCCATAAATTAGAAGACTCAAGCAAATAAGAAGAAGACTCAACTTTATTTCCTTGACGCAATACGGACATGGCATTCACTTTGAAGAGGCCTTCACGGACGAAGCCTCTTCCTACAAATGTGCCATTTTTAGTGAGTACAAATTTATTTGATTCAAATACTAGCCTAAAACCAAAGCATTAACCAATAAGGTTCCGAAATTAAATTTCGTCTAATATCCGGGACGTGCATCACTTCCTTCGAGTAAGTTCCTTGCGGAAGTCATCTTCAGGACCACCTTTCCAACCCCCATCACGTCGGAAGAAGCGTTGTTGCCCATGAACAGCTTCTTGTCAGCGACTGGTGTGTACGTGGAGAAGGCATCTTTGTTGGAACAGATGTGCCTTGTAGCACCTGTGTCCAACCACCACCGCATCGGGTTCTCAACCAAGTTGGCTTCTAGCACCTTTGCGGCGAATTCCTCGATCATGTCATCCGGGAGCGTGTCCTTGACGACGTTTGCTTGAGCCTTGCCTTTAGACTTGGCTTTCCGTTGTTGCTCGGTCTTGAGCTTGCGGCATTCCTTGATCCTATGACCAGGTTTACCACAGTGATGACAATTACCTCTGAACATCTCTGCTGCAGGGGCTTTGCCGTCTTTCTGGAACTTCCGCTTCTTGCTTGAGTTCCCTTTGGCCTCAGCCAGATTCGCCTTCGCCTCAAAGAGGTTGTCTACCCTTTGGCAAGGTCTTCTTATTATCTTCCTGGATTTGCAGTTTGATAACAAGCTCTTCAAAGGTCATCTCCTTTGTCTTGAGTTTCAAGTAACTCATAAACTCATTCCATGAAGGAGGTAACTTCTCAATCGCCGCGATGCAACCAAAAGCGCTCGTTTGGTTTCGGTCCTTCCAAATCCAGGTGATGTAGAATCATCTCGAAATTCTGGACTTGGGACATCACTGTCTTGCTGTCCACCATTTGGAATTTTAGAAATTTCCCAACGATGAACTTCTTAGTACCCGCATCTTGTGCGTTGTACTTCTTTTGCAGTTTTTCCCACAACTCTTTGGCGGTGCCAACGGTGCAATAGACCGTGTAGAGAGGGTACGCTGCAAGCGAGTTTAGTATATAGTTCTTGCACATGAAATCGCTATGATTCCATGCATCACGAACCATCTTCATGCGTTAACGACATGGATACCAAGGCCCCCTTCACCCGTTTTCGCGGGCGAAGAGTCCATTTCATCTCCGGCTTGTGGAGGATCTTCCGTAAGGAATCGGGCCATGCCCATAATGTTAGATAAAACAAGCATCTTTTGTTGCCATCTTTTGAATTCCGATCCCATGAATTTTTCGGGCGATCATGGTGGTGTGAAGAAGAGGGTGGAGCTCCGATGGCGGGAAGGCGGTGTGTTTGCCTTGAGCGGTGGCGGCAGACAGCAGCAAAGGCGGCGGTGTTCTTGCCTTGAGCGTATGGCAAGCATTGGCGACAACATTGCCTCGAGAGGCAGCGATGGCAACAACATCGGACATATTTCCAGCCATGTTATATAGCGTTTCGGTAAGCCAATATTGTCTTAAGTTGTTGGATGTTTACAAGGATTGCAGGAAACGGAAATTACAAACAAGCGCTAATGTAAGAATTGAAATTACAATTCAACTATAAAACTGGAAATTACAAAGATGAAAATGAAAAACTATTTTTCTGTTTTTCTTTGAGTCGAGTGTGGCACTCTGTCCTTAAGACAATATTGCCCCGTATGTATCCTTTATACGTCTGGACAATTTGTCTCCCAAGATAAAACAACAATGGAACACTTGAGCAAAGGAAACTCAAATGCTACCTTGAAGAATATTGAGCAAGAAATGATGCAAGGAAGGTGTAGGAAGAAAGCGATTTGCTTGTGTATTTTCGTGTATATAGCTAGTATATTTTTCGTGTTTCTCAACAATGGTGAAGGGGTGTTTATATAGGTGAGGGAGGGCTGTTTAGCGCCTCCATAACAGACCATTATTGGCCAAATAATGGCCATTATGGAGGTAGTAAAGCCACCAAAATAAATGGTGAAAAGACCAACGGAATTGGCCATTATTGGAGGAGTAATTCAGCCAAAATAAATGGCTGAATTGAGTGCTTTGGCGTTTCTGTTTTGACCGTCGAATTTTTGATTTTCGAAAAACTTCGGGGACCAAAGCGTACATCTTGAAACTTCGGGGACTAAAGCTGTACATCCGAAACACGGGATCAAAGCGCACTTCACGGCAAAGTTCTGCGGCCCAAAAAGATAATATCAGAAGGCCCACAGCCCACAGCCCACGACCCACGACCCGTGAACCCGTGAACCGGACCGGACGGGCGGGCGGCGGCGGCGCGCGTGTGGTCTTTCCTCGAACCGAAGCACATCTAGGTCCTCCCTCCTTTAAACACATGGGATACCCCTTGGGGTCCCAAACCCCAAACCAATTTCGAGTAATATATACACAACAATTCTTTCTTCCTCTACCGATGTGGGAGAATTGAACCCAATACCACACTTTCCATGCTTCAAACACCTCACTTCGTGGACCAATATCTCTTTCATTTCTTAATGAAATTTGACGATTCTTGGCCCTACGGTTATCTACGTACTTAGTAGATCATGCATGTGTGAAGAACCGAATTCTCCAACATACGTAACACTAGTGTTTAAGCCGTTAAAGTTGGTCGGTCGCAACTCCCGCCAAAGGCAAATTTCCAACACATGTTCCTATCAAAATCATGTGTGTAATCTATTTCAATAGCCTTTAAGATTAGTGTAATATTTTAGACAAGATAATGCGCACCATCGAATATATATACCTAGTTATAGCTAATAGCTAACTTTGCCACATACTTCACAGAAGTAAAATTATAAGGGTGAAAAATAAAAAGACAGATGAATACTCACTACTCAGCCTGAGTCCGAGTCCGGAATTTGGCTAAATTAATTGTATGGAATTTAAGAAGAAAGGATATAACAAACGATTTTAAGTTAAATTATTTATAAAATCAGATCATCTATAAAGTAATTAGAGATTTTTTCAAAAATATATAGCCCGAGACAACATACTGCTCCCACGTAACCATATTTTTTAGTTTAAACCTGCATAGTTAACTTATTTTTTTTCACAAACAGTGCGTATACTCTCGATATACAACATTATACACTTATTGTAAACAATGTATAAACCTTGTATAAAAGTATATAATAGTGTATAAGAGGTGTTTATACATAACTTTTACACTGTTATACAAAATTCTACAATATTATACAAACTTATATAAAAATAGGCAAAGGTGCAAATACACCCATTAACTTTGCAATTTGGAGTAGATATACCTCCCGTTATAAAAGTGGTGGATATATACCCCTGCTGTTACAAAATGGTGCAAATATACCCCTGCCGTTATACAAATGGTGCAAATATACCATTTTCGCTAACGAAGATTTTCTAAGAAATCGTTTAGATTATTTTTTTAATTTTAAAAAGTGTCTCGTCGCTTTAAAAAAAATCTACCCATTTTTTAGTAGACGTATTTTTTTAAAGCCACATGATAAATTTTTTTCGATGGATCGGGTCTGATTTGTTTAAAAAATATCTTCATGACTTTAAAAAAAAATTACCTATTTCTAACGAACCATCCCCGACCTACCAGAAAAAAAAAATTATCATGTGGCTTTAGACAATATGTCTACTAAAAAATGGTAGACTTTCTTTTAAAGCCCCGTGACATTTTTTAAATTCAAAAATAAGATAAATTATTTTTAAAAAACATTCTACTAGGACTAGCCGAATACTCAATCGAGTGCCCCATAGAAAAATACAATTTATTCCATATAAAAAATTAAAAGGAAGAAAACTCAATTTGAATGACTTCAAAGTGTGGGGATGTTTGGCTAAAGTGCAAGTTCCTAAACCCAAAACGGTAAAAATATGACCGAAAATTGTTGATTGTGTTTTCATAGAATATGCCACAAATAGTAAAGAATATCGATTTCTTGTCAAAAATAAAAGGATTTTACATTCATATTAATACAGTGATAGAATAAAAATGCTGATTTATTGACATTATTGATTAATGTCAACCCCACGATATATGTCCTTGATAGATATCGATATGGTAGTTAGTAAAATTTTCACATAACTCATTCCGTCTTGGCGAGGACAAGTTGATTGAACCACTCATATGATGGTTGATCATACGTCTTTTCTATAAAGGTCGTGATCTTTAATTTCATGAAGGGATGTCACTTGAAATATAATGTTCTTGACCAGATATTGTGATTTTTCATGATAAGAGGTGTTAGTTGAAAGAAAATCCTTTGTAACGACAAGACGGTTTATTAAACGTATAAGAATCAACTATTGATAGTGATAAAAAATTCCAAAGATTGAATTTTCATATCGGTGAATGTGTTATTAGTTGGATATTAAAAAAGTAGACTTACAAAAAGTGAAATGGTTGAAAAATATATTATTATCAAAATATTGTGGCCACAACTGATGTCAACCATCTACGGGTATTGATAAAATGATGTCACTTTGAGTAAGTTGTGTTTTACACTAGTATAAGTATCCCACGGTGATTGAGGGGCATAGTGATGCAAATTGAATCACCAAATCAACAAAACTAAATTCACAAAAAGATATATTTTACCATTGGTGAAGGAGCGGTGTTGGAAATCGTCCAAATAAACTTGTATCGCGAGCTCTACAATAGAGCCTGAATTTATTGCTCTAGACAAAGCCAGTGAAGAGGCTGAATGGCTCTGAATTTTCTTGGAATATATTTCATTCTGTCCCAAATCATTGGCAATAGATAGTGCAAGGAGCGTTATGTATAACGAAAAATCTCGTCACATACGATGAAGACATAATATCGCTAGACAACTACTCTCTAGTGAAGTTATCACTATTGACTACGTAAAGTCAAGATAATGCGTCAGATCCACTTACAAAAGATCTAACTAGAGAGGCATTTGAAAGATCATCGAGAAAATGAATTTAAGGCCTAGAACAAGTCATCATGGTGGTTAGTGTCGTACACATAATTTTCTGTAAGGAGTGTCGACATTTAAAAAACTAAACAAATGAATAATTGATATAATAATAATAATAAAAAAATTGCTATTCAAATCGTACTAATAAAATAATTCAAGAAAACTATTACAACTCTCTTCGATGAATTTTCATCTTTTGAAATGTATTCATAATAGCCTCATTAGAGATAATACTAAATATTTCTTTTTCTATATAAAGCACCAAACAATCACTCAAAAGCTCATCGTCCATTCAATTTCGTAAATCTGTCTTAATCAACTTTATCGCCGAGAAAACTCTCTCAACTGTAGCAGTAGCAACTGAGAAAAGAAAAGAAAATTTCACAAGTCTAAACACAAAAGGATAAAGTTCCATGCTTCTTCGTCTCTACGAGTATCTTGAAAATATTACCAAGTCCCTTAAGATTGAAAAATCTTTTATCATGATTGCAAACATCTACAATGTAATTCTAAAGCTGAAAACGAAGGTCACCATAGAGTATTTATCAAAATCATCAGGATATAACTCAGTCAATCTTAATATCTTTTCAATGTCAAAATTAAAAAAAGAGTCAATTAGGTTCAAGCAAGAAACTCCAAGAAGCAAATCGGTTATCACCTCATCAAAGCGATAATTGAGTTCTTCTCCTTGCCAATCAATAATTTTATAAAATACTCCAACTTGATAGTGATGTAAGACAATATACTTTAAAACTCTCTGACGTGATCTTCCGAGGATAACATAAAGCTCATCAAATTTAGGTATCAAAATATCATATTTGATACAAAATTTAGATACTTCATCAATAAGTGGATTCTAACATTCCTCTCTTAGTTTTTCTGCAATCGATCTTTCGCCACTCCAACAAGTAATATGGCCTTTGCAATGTCTTGTTTTCTTTTGAAAAGCTGCATTTAGATAATTTGTGATTGCTAAAACAGTGCGCATGAAATTCAACATGAAGACAACCTCAAATGCTAAACATGCTCTAAGATATCTCTTTGCTCTACATTTTTCTTCAAAACAGATATTAACAACAATAGCATAAAGTACATTACTGATAGGATCAAACATAAGAATAAAATTGTTAAAGGATTTGTAATGAGATCCCCATCGAGTATCACCCGCTATAGAAAGACCTAATTCTTGATTCAAACGTTTACCAATTTCAAGCACCTTTACGTAATGCCTCTTCAATTTCTTCTGCTTGAGCTTCATTAAGTTCATCTCTAGCTTGAAAGAAGCTTCCACCATATTTAATATATCAGAAACCAACAATAAAATCTCTTGCACTTCATCACATTTTCTAGAAATCGCAGTAAGAGTTAATTAAAGTTGATGAGCAAAACAATTAGTAGAATGAGCACCTTTACTTTCTTGTTGTATCAAGATTTTTATCCCATTTATATCACCTTGCATATTGCTTGCTCCATCATAACATTTTTCACATATATAAGATAAACTTAAAAAAATGTTAAGCAAGTAAACCAACAATTTCTTTCTTTAGAGACAAAGCAGTAGTATCACGGACATGAACAATACCAATAAATTGCTCAATCACACTTCCCCTTCTATCAATGTATCGCAAAACAACAACTATTTATTCCTTACATGGCACATCACGAGATTCATGAACTAAAATGAAAAAGTGATCATCATTTAAATCCTCAATTATACACTTTATTAGTTCAATCTTACATGCACCGATAATATCCTTTTGAATGTGTGGAGAAGTCAACTGATTATTCTTTGGAGCTTTTTTAAAATGTATCGCCAATATTATCACATAATTTTGCATACGATGTAAGAAGTTCAATATAATTACCTCTATTAGAAGACGATACATCTTCACGATAGCTCCCAAAATGACAATCCTTGCTTTAAAAGATTGTTGGAAATTTGCCTTTGGCGGGAGTTGCGACCGACCAACTTTAACGGCTCAAACACTAGTGTAACGTATGTTGGAGAATCCGGTTCTTCACACATGCATGATCTACTAAGTACGTAGATAACCGTAGGGCCAAGAATCGTCAAATTTCATTGAGAAATGAAAGAGATATTGGTTCACGAAGTAAGGTGTTTGAAGCATGGAAAGTGTGGTATTGTGTGTAATTCTCCCTCATCGGTAGAGGAAGAAAGAATTGTTGTGTATATAAGATTCGAAATTGGTTTGGGGTTTGGGACCCCAAGGGGTATCCCATGTGTTTAAAGGAGGGAGGACCTAGATGTGCTTCGGTTCGAGGAAAGACCACACGCGCGCCGCCGCCCGCCGGTCCGGTTTCGGGTCACGGGTCACGGGTCACGGGCTGTGGGTCTTCTGATATTATCTTTTTGGGTCAAGACAGAAAAGCCAAGCACTCAATTCAGCCATTTATTTTGGCTGAATTACTCCTCCTATAATGGCCAAATCCGTTGGTCTTTCACCATTTATGTTGGTGACTTTACTACCTCCATAATGGCCATTATTTGGCTATTATGGAGGCAGTTTTCAGGCGAAACAGCCCCTCCCTCTCCTATATAAACACCCCATTACACCATTGTTGAGAACTAACAAGAAGCTAACGAAAGAAAAGTAGAGGCAACACACGAAAATACACAAGCGAGAAATTTCTTCTTCCTACAACTTCCAAGCATCATTTCGTTACTCAATATTCTTCACGGTAGCTCTTGAGTTTCCTTTGCTCAAGGGTTCCATTGCTGTTTTATCTTGGGAGACAAATTGTCCAGGACGTATAAATGATACATACGGGGAAATATTGTCTTAAGGACAGAGTGCTACACTCGACTCAGCAAAAACAATTTACATTTTTCCGTCCTCTACAAAACTGGAATTTCCATTTTTTACTTATGTAACGATTGTAATTTCAGATTCCATGTTGAATTATTGAAATCTTTGTTTATCCTTTCGAATACTTGTAATAGTTAAATACTTCCCGTACTGCTTTATAAAGTACCATAGAGCAAATCTCCCAACAACTTAAGACAATATTTGTATAGTATTACTATTAGTGTTCGAAAGATGTCGGTCAAAAGTTGTGTGACCAAATCTGGATATGGAAATGGTTTTTTGGTAGAAGAGAGTGATGATGATGAACGTGTTCATGGTGTCACCGCCACCAAGACTGGTGGAAACAAACGCTCTCGAGAGCCCGAGGATGTCAACTGGGACAAGAGGAGAAGAGTGAAGATGTTATTCTATCTTGTAGCGAGAAGGCCTATATCTCGTCCCGGACAAAGGATCCGAATAATGGTGAGAAGTAAATGGACACTCAGTCTGATGAAGTGACTGAAGTGAGCCAGAATCCGAAATTGGGATAAGTATTTTTCTTACTTGTCAAGAATAAGGATTAAATGATAAGTATTTTTCTTACTTGTCAAGAATAAAGATTAAATTATGTCTGATTAAAAATGGATTAAAGTAAGGAGGAATATGAAAATAATTTATATTCCTTATGCTTTAACAAATCAGAAGTTTAATCTCATCTTCTTTTCCGTTTAAAGATTGGATTTTGTTAACGACTTAAGAAGATCCGTTCTTAAGTGTAATTACTAAAGTGTGTAAAGTATGTTCGCACATACGAGGGAGTAAGATCCACTGACTGTGCGAAAACTGTTACCACTCTTAAGTAAGCGCCAAGAATTATCTGAGCACCAATCTTAACGAAAGGAGTCTAAAAGCTAAAGATGTTGAACTTTGTCATACTATTTGCGAGAAGATCCTTCATAGGATGATATTGGACACTCGATCACATAAAGCCTCCGGGCGACTGGAGTGGGCCAAAATTCCTTTGATAGGATGATATTGGACACTCAGTCATACAAAGCCTCCGGGCGACTGGAGTGGGCCAAAATTTCTTTGATATGATGATATTGGACACTCAGTCATATAAAGCCTCCGGGCGACTGGAGTGGGGCCAAAATTCATTTCATAGGAAAAGCAATGGACACCTAGTAAGGTGGGCCAGAGTTTCCAGGTCCTGAATGATCTGAAGGCCTAAAGAAAGGCAGTAAAGCAATTGGACACTCAGTCTGCCAAAGCAACTGGAGTAGGCCAGAGTATCTAGATCACATATGATCCGGTTACGCCCTAACCACGGGCAAGAGGTTGTTCATGTGAAGCAACGCCACCTCTAAAATCAAAGGGGTTGGAGAGGTTGTCCTCAATAGGACTTCATGGATTGGGATCACTCAAAGATGAGGTGATATATGTCCCAAACTTGGTTAAAGGGATGTTGTTGGTCAAACCTGGTTTGAGACTAGTCCAACAGGTCTGTGATAACTAAGAATGATACAGTATGTCTGTAGCCAAATGAGTGATATACTTGTAATCCGTGCATCTATGCCATCATAGATTAAGACACGTTAAATAGCAAGTCATTCAAAAGCTAACGATGTTGAGATTGTTGCCTTCTGTCAACATAAACCCTCAAAATAAATGTGAGGTAGGCGAAGAGGCAAAATCACCTTTCCAAATTCCGTCAAGGGAATAGCGAAAGAAGCACCGCTCCTCTAGAGCTTAGTCACACCTTTATGGGTGATTTGAAGTTTATACAAAATAGAGGGGGGAGACAAGTACGTTGTGATCTTCATTGATGATGGGAACAACGTATATAATCCTTTGTTTGTTGAAAAGCAAAGATGAAGTTGTTGAAGCGGATAAACGCTACAAAGCAGAAGTTGGAAATCAACTAAGCCTATGGATTGCGAAATTCATAGCGATAGAGGAGGAGAATTTGAAGCATCATTTATTAAACGACTGCTCACTACTCACCTCAGTCTAACGGTGTTAGCCAAGCGCAAAGCCGTACTCCCAAATTATGTGGGGCAAGGCGATCCTTACCGCTAATGCGATTCTCAACAGAACTCCGCATAAGGATAAGGATAACCCTCCGTGTGAGACATGGAAAGGATCTCACATACAAATGTTGTGATGTGGGGTGGTTTCATACCTAAGATCGTAGATTGCATATCCACCTTTGGATCCGCAAATAACGATAGTTTTTATCGCCTCTTGGCGTCAAAGAATCTTTGAATTCTTTGGAGATAACTTTCCTTGAAAAAGGAAAAAGGAGTAATTGCTCAAGGTTAACAAGAACCCGCGAGGGCCTGTCTGTCCGGAACTAGACGTTCCGTATCTACGAGACTCGAAAGTTGCTAGCTATCCGGAACTTAATATTCCGGATCTCTGCGAGAACTTAGGGATTCTAGATGTTGAACCGAGACGGAGCAAAGAAGGGGACAAAAAAAAAAAAAAAAAAAAACTTGTTCCAGTCCTTCTAGCTTATATGGTTAATAATGAACCATGAATAATTAACAAATAATTGTCATCTCCAAAAGCGCTGCTTTGGAAAGAAGCTAAAGAGAGAAATATATTCCATCATATAGAAACCATACTTGTGTAATGGTTGATCTTCCTCCGGGAAAAGAACCTTTGGGTTATAAAAAGTGCTCCCCTGTGAGTAGCTTCACATCCAGGGCCATTGTAATCTTACATGGCATGGGTGTTGAAACGACCTTCCAAACTCGGAGAGTTGGAACAAGAGAATCGAGTTAGTTTTTGAATTGTTGGGCTTCTTCCGAACTTTCGGTTTGGTCCCCGAAATGTTTACATTTTAGTCCCGAAAGTTTCGAGATAAAACAAAAACAATGAATCGACCACGAAACATTGGCTCGAAGTTAGAAAGCCAACAGTTGGAAAACCAACGATCTGAGAGTGAAAATCATATTGAAACAAAGTCTCGATATGAAAGATATGTGTATCACAGATGACTTCTTAGGAATTGGATTTCTAAGACATCTAACGGATTGGTCAATAGTTGACGAGTCTCGTTGAAGCCACCAATGGATATGAATCATAGAAGCTGATTGGAATCATGGTGCACCCATAGACAAGGAGCGATATGCACGGAGTCACGTGTAGTTCAATGTATTGTACACACTACAACCAACCTGGTATCGTCCTACAAAACGAGATCGTTGAACTAAGGTTCACCGATGACCTTAATACATAATCAATAGAAGGCGTTAAGTCGGATATGACGATATCCGAATTATTCGCTTATCTACGGATTATTGTATTTCGGATGTCCACGGTTACGGGAGAACACGGTGATGCAAACCGGACATCGGATCCGAAGAACACCAAAGCCACAAGTAAATGTGTATGGTGGTTCTTGGAAAAATCCTCTAAGCAAAGTTGCATCGGCCGATTCATGATGGAATCGGAGTTTATCGCTTTATACAAAGCATGAAAGAAGTTGAGTAACTTCACGGCTCCTTAGAGGACGTCCCTTATTGGGAGAAACCCGTGCCTTCAAGACAGATTATACATTGTGGCTAGCCGGTCGGCTTTAGGAAGGACACGGATGACGGCGTCCGGACATATCCGTCGGATCCGTCCGAGACATAAGACCGTATATGATTGATCATCACGGGTGTCACTTCCTTATTTACTAACTAAGGGACTACCCGGAGATCAAGTTTTCTCGCCTGTCTAGGGGAATGGGCTTAAAACCCAAAATATACGGACCAATACGGTGGAAACCCAACCTTACGAACTGGAGATCCCGGTAATTTGGTTCAATGGGAAAACTAAGTTGTAAAGGTTCGTTGATCGCTTCGGTGGAAGCATGAGCACTTCGGATAGTGATTTACGAAAAGAAACACCAAATTCAAAGCCGTTCCCGCGATAGACGTTAAGTGCTATCAGTGAGTATGGGTAAAGGTTAAGTTTTCAAAACACTGTAATGATCCTCAACAAGTTGAGGTTAGGTCTTTGGGAAACTTTTAATGGTTCCTAACACTTGTGAAGTGGGGTATAGCAGGATACCTTGTAGGAGACCACCTATTTAAGTGCGAGGACGGGCCGCCTCAAATTGAACGCACTTAAGAATCCAAGACGTTGTCCATGGCCAAAACGGATAAAACATTACGAAGAAGAGAGTAAGGGAATTTGTTGTGTTGGTACCGTTGTCTTGGCTTACACTAAACAACGACGGTTCAAGACATCACGTTCACCGCGCAAGTAAGTAAGTCCGATGGTATTCAACTATGGAAGGTTCAAAGTGAGGCTACCTCTCCTTATGCAACATCGGTCCGCCTGAAATATTGCTTTGGAAATGAAAAGACACCATGTGAGTGCGCCAAAATCTCTTTCAAGAGGGGATTGTTGGAAATTTGCCTTTGGCGGGAGTTGCGACCGACCAACTTTAACGGCTTAAACACTAGTGTAACGTATGTTGGAGAATCCGGTTCTTCACACATGCATGATCTACTAAGTACGTAGATAACCGTAGGGCCAAGAATCGTCAAATTTCATTGAGAAATGAAAGAGATATTGTTTCACGAAGTAAGGTGTTTGAAGCATGGAAAGTGTGGTATTGTGTGTAATTCTCCCTCATCGGTAGAGGAAGAAAGAATTGTTGTGTATATAAGATTCGAAATTGGTTTGGGGTTTGGGACCCCAAGGGGTATCCCATGTGTTTAAAGGAGGGAGGACCTAGATGTGCTTCGGTTCGAGGAAAGACCACACGCGCGCCGCCGCCGCCCGCCCGTCCCGTCCCGTCCGGTTCCGGGTTCTCGGGTCACGGGTCGTGGGCTGTGGGCTGTGGGTCTTCGATATTTTCTTTTTGGGCCGAAGTACGGTTTGATCCCGAAGTTTCGGATATACGGTTTGGTAATTCTTTCGGATGTGCGTTTGGTCCCTGAAGTTTCAAGATGTACGAGTTTGGTCCACGAAGTTCGAAATTTCGACGGTCAAGACAGAAAAGCCAAGCACTCAATTCAGCCATTTATTTTGGCTGAATTACTCCTCCTATAATGGCCAAATCCGTTGGTCTTTCACCATTTATGTTGGTGACTTTACTACCTCCATAATGGCCATTATTTGGCTATTATGGAGGCTTTTCAGCGATGAACAGCCCCTCCCTCTCCTATATAAACACCCCATTACACCATTGTTGAGAACTAACAAGAAGCTAACGAAACAAGAGAGGCAACACACGAAAATACACAAGCAGAAATTTCTTCTTCCTACAACTTTCAAGCATCATTTCGTTACTCAATATTCTTCACGGTAGCTCTTGAGTTTCCTTTGCTCAAGGGTTCCATTGTCTGTTTTATCTTGGGAGACAAATTGTCCGGGACGTATAAAGGATACATACGGGGCAATATTGTCTTAAGGACGAGTGCTACACTCGACTCAAAGAAAAGCAATTTACATTTTTCCGTCTTTACAAAAGCTGGAATTTCCAGTTTTTTACTTATGTAACGATTGTAATTTCAGATTCCATGTTGAATTATTGAAATCTTTGTTTATCCTTTCGAATACTTGTAATAGTTAAATACTTCCCGTACTGCTTTATAAAGTACCATAGAGCAAATCTCCCAACAAAGATTTGTTATGACATTAATTGCAGCTTCTAAACGAGTACGATATTCTAATTTTTGTTTAGCAGATGGTTTAGAAAATGCACTTTGAATGAATTATTTTTGTTTCAACAAATCTTCACATTACTGTCTTGAATGATTATAAACATTGTTTGGTTTACCAATATGCAAATTAAGATTGCTCTTCTTATTTCAACTTGTAAACCCTGCAGTTGAAAATACATATCCTCCCTCTTTATTAATGCATTTATCTTGAAACAAATAACAATAGAAGCAAAATGCCACATCTTTCGTTACAATACACTCCAACCAATCATACCATTGAGGATTAAAACGACGAAAATCACCATAAAATTTTGTTTGAAGAAAATTATAATTTCGAGGTCGGAAAGGATCGTTTTGAAGATACGCTCTTCTTATTGCCTCACGATCATTTGGATGATGTTTTTGAATTGGTAATCTTTCTCCAGGATCAAATTCTAAGGAATTTAAATCAACCTTGTCACTTTGTCGACCTCGTTGCAACTCATTAACGCTTTCTTCTCTTAAGTTAAAAGGATTTTGAGATGTTGAACTTGATTTTGGAAGATGCTTTATGAAAATATCCCTTCGTTAAATTTAATCTGAGCTAGAAATTAAAATAACAATTTAGATAACCCCATACAATTTCATGAAATTGAATCCATAAGAAAATAACGAATATATTCAAGAAATTTCAACTTGAATTAAGAAGAGGGGAGAAAAAAAAAAAGTAAACTTACAGTAGAAAATAGAAGAACGCAACACCCAGCAGCCTAGCACGTTGAAGACTAGAGAAACAAGTTACTTTTCAACGTTAGGGTTTAGCTTTAAAACTTGCTATTGTGTCCAGTTCCTCATTGGATATGTATGTTAATATCTAGAAATCTATATAAATTGAATCCTAGTCGGGCTGGTTTTTCTACTCCCAACTTGACAAGGAATTGGAAGTTCGAATCAAACTAGCAACATTTATTTTGTTGAACACTTAATAAAAAATATGAAAATAGAACAAGATAATGATGCACTTGCTGTGAGAGGTTCGAACTTGGGAAAAGCGTTCTCTTCCAGTTAGGCAACAAACCAACGGGCCAACGAAGCTTATTTGTTTACGCAGTATCATTTATGAATGAAGATAATGCTAAAAAACAAGGATAAATCATTTAAGGTCTTTTAATGATCTCAAATTTGATACGGTGTATATCAAATAGTGTATCTACACATGGAATCACCTATGTGAGTGTGAAGTGTAAGTCGCTTCAAGAATAATGATAGTAAAGGCTCATTTTCTACGCACTCATGAGATCAGGCGGTGCTTATGGCTGAAACGAACACAACAGTGAGAACCAATGATGGTTAAGAGTTAATTGTCTGATATATGATTGTTATGATTGTCTAGGTATATACCAAAGCTCGACGGTTTTAAGATATCAAATCTACCGATTAACCGAGTATATCCGACATATGATCACTATGGAAAGTTCAAAATAAAATCTACTTATCTAGATGCAATTAATCTTTACTTGCAGGTCACACACTTGCCCGTGCATTCCTTTATCATATAGCAATTCCTCATTCATGTGGGGGATTGTTAGGTATTTTTGGTGTGAGTGAGAAATGAAAGTTTTATTTGTTTTGCCTTTTCAGAAAAGACATACCTAATTTTCTTAACAAACACCTTTGTTGGCTACAAATATCTGGTCATTCCTTCAGATTTTCCATACTAAAATTCTGATTGTCTTCTTCTTTCTTTCTGCACTTCGAATAAATTTTGTGTGATTTGATGCCGCCTGTTGTGTTCGCCATTTATCGGAGTTTGAGGTACCGCTATTTCGATAAAGTTAATTTTTTATATCTTAGGAGGATATATTCAATAACCTCAGGTACATTGAGGAAAATAATTTTCTTAAGAAAATACTGTGAATTCAGTGGACTCGAATTATTCCTTTAACATTTATTTTTCAGATTCTGTTTAAGTTATTATCGAATACAGATTGCTAACAATTATCATATTTTCCCCAAGAATTTAAAATTATATACAAAAGGGCTAAATAAGATAAGCTATGAAAATATGATTACTTTCGGTTATAAGCTTAGGCCAAGTAATACATATAAAATGTAAAAATCTCAAATAATTAAAGGTAATTAAATCTTAATAGTAAACATTAAATGATAATTAGATTAAAAATAAAAATAAAAAATGATATACTATTACAAATTAAATTTAATAATAGTGTAAAAATTATTTGAAATATTGATGTCTATCAACTTAAACTCCATTACGAATAAGAAACTAAAATGTCGAGTAGAAAATTTGTTTGCGACAGCAATGCATGTCTAGAGCAAATATCTGTGGTCCTCCATTAGTTTAACTTGACTGTTTAAGCTTTTGCTACTGATACAATAGAAAAACGATAACTTCGCAAACAATAATTTGGGGGCACATGTGATTATAAAGAAAGAGCTCGTCTAAGCGTAAAAGTGTGACTATTTAATTAACAGTAGTTTGCATGGGGAAGGTGATATTACTCAAAGTCTTAACTTTATATTAAAAATTACATTAATATATGCTTATGCATTTACTCTGCTTACCATAAGAAAAGCAAAGGAAAAAAGCATTTGTTCATTCTCATGCAAGTTAACAACACTTGGCAGAAGCACCTAACAATGTGGTTATTTCGAAGAAAGATAACCAAGTTTCTTAAGAAAGAACATTAATTACGTAACTATCTTTGAAGATATTTTAACTTTTAAGAGAGCAAACAAAATCAATCTAGTCGATCCACAAATATCAACCTTGAGACACGTTATTAGTTGTCCCTTTCCGAAAAAAGAAAAAGAAGAAATGTTACACTACACAAACAAAGTCCACAATAAAAAAAATCAATTTTTAATATTTTATAAATTTTAAGCAGTGCAAATCAGCATATAATTACTAAATTATTTTTGTGCGTAATTTATGTACATATTAATTATACATTTGCTATATACAGACGAGGGACGACAGCAATGCCGGCTCAATAAAGTTGATGGCTTAAGGCCAAATTTAACCGAGGCCGTATTTTCTTTTTATAAAAAAAATTATATATATTTTTATTTAAAATTATTCCATAACTATTTAGCATATTTATAAATCGATAATCAATAAGTCGAACCGCTAACATTAAAAATTGAACCGAACCACCCGATAAGCATCCCTAGTTCAAGCCTCAGAATGAAAAAAATCTTGCTCTTTGATCGGTCACGTGTGTCTCGGGATCGAATTAATAAAAAAAAATCAATATAGTTATCGAACATTCATGAAAAAAAAATTGGGGCTCCTAAAATTTTGAGGCCTAAAGCCCTCGCTTCAGTGGTTTGACCCTCTAGCCGACCTTGGATGACAACTACAAGCTATTATGGCTAAACAGGTGAAAATTAGCCACCTAACTAAAAATATTAAAATATTTGAAAAAAGTACAACAACAACAATAACATATCCATTATATTTTCATATATGGAATCTGAGAGGGTAGAGTGTTTGAAGACCTTATCTTTACCTTATAGAGATAGAGATTTTTTTTCCAAAAGATCGGAGGGTCAAGATAGAACAAAAGTAAAAAGACATAGCAGATAAGAGATAACAAATAGTAATAAAAAAAGTGTAACATCACATCCACAACAAAATAAAATGATAATCGAAGTACTCTAAAAAAAGTACCTTAAGAAATTTTAAAAGTTTACCCGTATAATAATAGCATAAAAGAAGTTTATATCATCATAATATCATTTAAAAGATAATGAGTAAATATGTAACCGAAAAGCTGAAACATAGAAGAGTAGTTCATTGTAATACACTAAATTGCAAGATAAAATTGTTGGAAATTTGCCTTTGGCGGAGAGATGCATCCACCCATCTTTGATGAATTAAACACTAGTGTTCCGCATGTTGGAGACTTTGTCTCTTCGCACATGCATGATCTACGAAGTGGGTAGATGACCGTAGGGCCAAGAATCGTCAAATTTCGTTGAGAAATGAAAGAGATATTGGTCCACGAAGTAAGGTGTTTGAGGCATGGAAATATGGTGTGGGACAAATCTACCACATCGGTGGGAATAGGAAGAATTGCTCTCTATATAAGTCTCTAATGTGGTAAAGGGTTTGGGACCCCAAGGGGTATCCCATGTGTTTAAAGGAAGGAGGACCTAGATGTGCTTGGGTTCAAGGCTAAGCCCACACGCGCGCCGCTGCCGCCCGTCCGTCGGGTCGTGGGCTGTGGGGACTTTCTGATATTATCTTTTTGGACCAGAGGACTTTTCCAGATGTACAGTTTGATCCCTGAAGTTTCTTATGTACAATTTGGTCCCTGAAGTTTAATATTTTACAGTTTAGTCCCCAGAGTTTCTGGAAAGTTGGTTTTGGGGTGGTGGAAGGCAGAAAACTTCCTGCCTATCGTTGGACTGTCTTTTGGAGCATTAACCAGCCATTATTTGGCTGATTAACTCCTCCATTATCACCCTCCTTCATGTCCATAACTCAGCCCCTCTTGATGGCCATTAACAACCATTACTTGGTTGTTTAATACCCTCCTAATGGCCATTAACATCCATGTTTTGGGCAGTTGTTCAGCCCCTCTTGATGGAAAATATTTTACAGCCAAATATTTTACAGTTTGGTCCCCAGAGTTTCTGAAAAGTTGGTTTGGGGGTGACGGTACCGTTGGACTGTGTTTTGGAGCATTAACTAGCCATTATTTGGCTGATTAACTCCTCCATTATCACCCTCCTTCATGTCCATAACTCAGCCCCTCTTGATGGCCATTAGCAACCATTACTTGGCTGTTTAATGCCCTCCTAATGGCCATTAACTGCCATGTTTTGGGCAGTTGTTCATCCCCTCTTGATGGCCAATTATTTTACAGCCAAATATTTTATAGTTTGGTCCCCAAAGTTTCTGGAAAGTTGGTTTGGGGGTGACAGAACTTTCTGCCTACCGTTGGACTGTGTTTTGGAGCATTAACCAGCCATTATTTGGCTGATTAACTCCTCCATTATCACCCTCCTTCATGTCCATAACTCAACCCCTCTTGATGGTCATTAACAACCATTACTTGGCTGTTTAACGCCCTCCTAATGGCCATTAACAGCCATGTTTTGGGCAGTTGTTCAGCCCCTCCTCCATGCTATATATTGAGCCTCCTTTGGCTCAATTCAGTGACAGGAAAGACACGAAAATAGCAGCACATTTCAGTCACAAAAGAGCACAAAACAGTGACCAAAATCTGTACAAAACAGTGGCGAAAATCAGTGCAAAACAGTGACGAAATACAGTGTGATATACACAACAGAGACATACTATATACACAGAGACAAAAGAGAAGAGTAAACAGAAAATCTTCCTTCCTTTTCCATATCTTCAGCAAGTCGATTCATATTTGTTTTCTTCGTCAGGCTCAACCTATTGGCTTTGTAGCATTGAGATTAAAGTGTTGTTTTATCTTGAGAGACTATTGCCCGCTAACGTAAAAGCATCTATACGGGGCAATCTTGTCTTAAGGACAGAGGGCAATCACTCAACTCAACACACAACATTGTAACCATCCAGATTTAGTTGTTTCTTGATTTCAGGTTATCAAGATTCAAGACACAACATGCTTGTGGCAGTTTTGAAGATTGGCATATTTGTTCAACAAGATTCAATTTCTGAATATTGAATATTTGTTTATCCTTTCGAATACTTGTAATAGTTATTTACTTCTCGTACTGCTTTATAAAGTACAATAGAGTACCAACAAAAATTCAACATATGTAAGAAAAAACTAAGTTCCAAATAGAGAAGAAAAGAGAAAAATAATTAAGGGTGGCCAACGGGGCGGGGAGGGACCTGACGGGACGGGGGTAGGGCAGGACCGGTTCTCCGGCAGGACTGGTGGGATCCGCCGATGTCCCATCCCGTTTTCGGTCCCATCGGAAAAGGGGACCGGTATTATCGGGTCGGGTTTTTCCGATTTTTTTTTCCACTTAATTTTTAAAAATAACATATATATAAACACCTCAATAATTGAACAAGATATTGTAATAAAAACATTCCAAGACTATTTTGTGCCTCTTATATTATTTAATAGAAATATGATTTTTTTGTAATACAATTGTCAAAATTGCAACTTTGTGGTGTTGAAAGTTGCAAATAACATAGTAAAATTGCAATTAAAAAATTACATATTTAAAACCATTTTTTCTAGTTTCTTTATAATTTCTTGTGGTTCTTCGGTTGGAATTGGTATTTGTTGGTCAAATTGCTTGACATCGCTTCCACCTCTATCGGATAAGATTTCATTGTAGTTTTCATCTTCTTCTTCGTTGATCTCCGGTTGACCGCACCTTCTCCGCTCCGCTCGTATCCAATACTGAATAATACTGTAATCTCCAAGTTGTCTCCCGCTAATGAGTCTCTGTGCTCTCCTATTTGAAATCTGTCGGCAGAAAAAGCGCTTTCAGACGTTGTTGATGACGCTTGAATGTTCAACACATCTCGGGCCATCTTGGACAGTGTCGGAAATGTCTTCTCATTCTCCCTCCAATATTTCAGCAAGTCTTCACGTCCTTCTTCATTGAGAACTGTTTGGTACGGTACAATACCTTGCAAAACAAAAATATCAAACTCGCTAACTTGGTTAGTAGTGTTACCACTATACATTATATGTCTAAGGCTTTCAATACTAGCCGCATAAACGGCATGTCTTTTTTAAGGTTGTGCTGAAGAAGAAGATGGTATGGAAGTCGGTTGGTTGCTAGCATTTTCTTGTTGGTAATGCCTATGTACTTTTTTGCATCATCTTGACATGTAACTACTTGATTCTCTTCGTCCCTATCAAAAAAAAAATCATGCATCTGATTTTAATTTTCGTTTTATTGGGCCTCATCTCATACTAGGGGGAATAGGAGGCGTTCCAGTTTGAAGTGCACTAGTGGGTGTGTCATCTAGATTATCTTCTAAATTAAAGTCTGGTTGAGTTGTAGAAAATATCTCTTCATCTAAATCTAATGGTATTTTAGGAAAAAATTCAGTTTCAACCAAATCATCTTGTCTAGGAATAGGATGACTAGAAGAAGTACTCTTGTCATTGTTACCCTTACTAGAAGAAGCACCCTTACCCTTAAACATACTTCTTAATCCTTCCATTTTAATCATGCTAATAAATAGTTAAAGATAATGAAATTAATTGTGCTAATTAAAATAAAGTAACAATACTAATTTAAAGAAGGAAAGAATGTACCAAACGCCGACGTAACGTCGACGTGTAATCGAGGTTGAAAATTGAAACTTTGTTCGATGGATGATCCTCAAGCTAGTTGCCAACTTCACTCCCAATTTTTGAACTTTGATGTAGTTATACAAATTACAAATGAATAAATAAAATTTAATATTTAGTAGACAATGTAGACTTGTAGAGAGATAGATTGAGAGATTAGAGAGATTGTAGGAAGATTTGTGAGAAATATGAAGAGAAAATGAAGTATTTATAGTTGAAAAATTGGGTTAAAGTGTAAATATATTAACTTAGGGGTTAAAAATAAATATTAAGGGATAGGGAGAGGCCAAAAATGGTCGTTGCACAACGGTCAAAATATAAAATGGTCGTTGTGCAACGACCATTTTTTGCAAAAGGGAGGGATCATGCAGGACCGAGGCGAGACGAGCTCAGGTCCTGTCCCGGTTCGACGGGACGAGCTCAGGTCCCGTTTCGATTCGAGTCCCGTTACCATTTTTTTTTATAGCGGGGTCGGGACAGGACCAGGCCGATCCGCCCCGCCCCGTTGGCCAGCCATAAAAATAAATTAAATAATGCATGGAATCCTGGTGGCGTTAGCTTAAACCGCGTGGGTGTTAACAAGTTGGACTACGTACAATAATAGAGTGCGAATTGTCCTCCGGGGCATAGTCCAGTGGAAAAGCCTGGGTGCTATAAGGTGCTCTGGCATGGACAGCGTGGGTTCGATTCCCCGCAAGCACGAAGAAACTCTGCATGTTGGGGAATTTGACCTTGTCTCATTGATCAGTTGTACGCTCCCAGAAAACTGGCCACCGGAGCACATCCCGCGATTTACCTGGTAATAGTGTTGAAGGACCGATGCTATTACCTCCAGGACGTCTGGGTAATACCAGTGAAGTAGTCAGGCGCAAGCCTGGAAACCTGGATTATAAAAAAAAAAAAAAATAGAGTGTGAATTAATGAAATCAAATTAAGAAGAAAAGTGGAAGCGTGCGATATTTGTGGCAGACTTCTAACATAACATGGGTCCATACGAGGACATGGGGCTTGAAGTTTGTGCAATTGCGGCCTCCAATGGCGCCTCCATAATCCTTTATATATATATATATATATATATATATATATTGTCACCGTGTGTTTGGTACTAGCATGCGGTGTTTTAAAATACGAAAGCGTAAGACGGGGCATTTTATCTATATTTCGGCGAGGCGTAAGCTCCGAGGCACGGAGCATAAGTCCTATGGGTATTGAATTTTTAATATTTTATAAAATAATATAATTATAATAAATATTTTTAAATAGGTAAAATTACATTAAAAATAAAAAAATTATAAATATATATGTGTGTGTGCGCGCGCGCGCGCACGCTAGAAAGAGAGAGAGAGAGAGATCCATAATTTTACATGTATAAACAATACAATGAAATAAAAGCTATTATGAAATGCGAATCAACTCTAACATATTAACTTTCAGACAATAAAAAAATCATGATTTCTTAAAATAAAATTACAATCATACTATTCATTTTATTCCCTATAAGAAAATAATCAATAAACTTTATCAGTACTAAAATTAAAACGCAACTCCTTCATGAATAAAAATAAAACTACTTTCAAATAGCAAAACAATAAAATATGATAATTTTGATACACATGACAAAAGACCACTGACAATTAAACAATATACAATTTGGCTATGTATTTTTAAAAGAAATATTAAGTGATATTCACCCTCACGATATTCTCAAATAGTAAATATGCAATACTACGACTTGTTATTTAAGTTACACTCAATCTTATTATGTCTATAGATGAAAAACTATTAAGTATCATTCATTTGTTAAAGAATTATGAGGGTCAATGATTTTAATTAAGTAATTTAACATATAATTTGTGTAAGAACTGTTAGGCGAGCCCCAAGTGTTTGGCGTTAGGCGTGTTTAGGGCGTACAGTCGGGCGCTTAGGGCGTAAGCCTCACAAGAACTAAGCCCCACAATGTAGTCGGTTTTTAAATTATTAGAACCAAACCAAACCAAGTATAATACATATACATCGGTTTGGTTGTTGTCGATTTGGGTTGGCTTGGTTCGATTTTTCGGTTTTAAAGAAATTTAATGGTATTTCTCTCGTTCATTTTTTTCCCTATGATTAAGAAAGACCTTTTCATTCTTTTCCAACTTATAATTTGTTATTATTACTTTTTTTTTATAGTGGGAGCTATAATTTTCTTAGATTATGGAGAAAATATCTTAAGATCTATAAGCTTTAATCAAGTGAATAAAGTTTATAAGAAACACAAATTTTTTTTAGCTAAATCTCATAAATGTTTCTGTGAATTAATGAGATTGGATTTCATAGATCTCTTTTAGTTAGAAATGAGCTTAAGGTGTGAAATTTATTAGTTTATTAGAGATAAAAAATAATAAAAAATAAACAAAATATTCAAACTTATTTATAAAAATTAATATGTCTTATATATATAATTATAAAAATTATATATATGATTTGTCGGTTTGGTTCGATTTTTTTTCGATTTGTTTTTCATAAAATCAAAATCAAATCAAATATTATCGATTTTTAAAAATTTAAATCCAAACAACTATCAATTTATTTGATCTATTTAATTTGATTTGCGATTTAAATTGGTTTTTAACTAAAATGTGAACACCCCTAACCAAAACTATCCTTAACGTATGAAAAATAACTGATAATGCGTATATGTCATGTGACAAACAGCTACTCGATTTCATCGGCCACCGTTTATTTAGCTACCCCCTCTCTCTTTCCCAATGGGCTAAGGAGAACAGCTCCTTTACACATTGCCAATCCACCGACTCCTCCTACGCCCCAGTTTTCGTAATTAGAGAGATTTTCATTTATCTATTGATTAGAATCGCATGTTCAATGCTCCTACAAAGTTGTCATATTGGAGTAATTTGCATGTGCATTGAAGAAAAAGAAAGAGATAGAAGTCTCACAAATTCGGGACTTCCACAGTCAGAAATCAGAAGTAGTTTCACTTTTTTTTTTGTTGACGGAGGAACCGCAGCCGCTACTCTCTCGAGTGCGCACATTGGTGTAGTGATCACACTTCATAGCAGTGAATTTCGTAAAAAACATACGGATACATAAGCCTTAAGAAAATCATAACGGCCATAATTGGAGCATCTATTCTTTCCTAATTTGATTGATCAAAATTTAAAAAAAATATATATATTTATATAAAAATATAAGTTCCCTCCCCACAAAAAGTAAGAAAAATAAATTTCATAAATGTTATTTCATACTAAAACCCCTTTACACCTCCCCCACCCCCACCCACCCCTAGGCCCACATGTCAATCTCTATTAAGTTTGCCTAGATTAAGGTTGCCAAAATGGTTAGAAAACAAATAACCATCCAGTTCAATCCATTAAATTTTAGTTCAATGACTAACCACTTAAAAATAATCAAATATAGATATTATTCACTAAAAATTAGATATTCAGATGGATAATGGATAATATGGATATCCATATTATTAATACTCATTTGTTTGCTTGTTATTTTTCATAAGTTTTTATTTTCTGAAAGTCTAAATAAGTTTATTTTGGGTTTTGGCTTGTGTTCTCACCTAACTATCGATCAATTAAATTTTAGTTGAATAACTAACCACGTAAAAATGAATCAAATATAAATATTATCCACTAAAAAATAAATATTGAGATGGATAATGGACAATATGGATATCCATATTATTAATACACATTTGTCTACTTGTTATTTTTCAAGAGTTTTTATTTTCTGAGAGTAAGTTTATTTTGCGTTTTAGCTTGTGTTCTCACCTAACTATCATTGCACTGAATAATATGGATATTCATTTTTTTTAATAATCATGGTGTCCGGGCCAGCTTGCGCGCACCTTGACTAATTCTACGGGATACCTTCCACAAGCAACAGGTACTAGGTAACTTTGTTCACCAAGGCTAGGACATATGTGAAGAAACCACATAGTGTTTTATCTCTACTGGAATTTGAACCTGAGATCTCATGGTTTCCAAACCACTTCATTGACCACGAGGCTACACCCTTGGGTGCTGGATATTCATATTATCCGTCGGTTAATCCATTTTATATTAGCGTTAAATACATGCGGACCATATATTTTATTCATTTTTATTTAATCTATTTTTAACCAACCCATATTTGATCTGACTCGTCCATTTGTCACTCCTAGCCTAAATTTATACAATTATTTTTGGGACGATGCTTTCTACTTATTTAAAATATCAAAAAATAAGTAAAAATTTAATATTTATGAAAAATATTTTATTTGTGAAATATTTTTCTTCTTACCAAACACACCCGTAATAGGTTTTTTTTTGCTACTCTTGTAATGGGTTACTTTTTGACACTAGCACACAGCATTATTTGCCGTATTTCCTTTTTAACATTCCCGTTGTTCAATAGTAGTTGAAAATTACACCTCCAAATGTTGGTGTTATCACTCGTTTTCGGTCAAATGATATACTAGCCGGTACACATTGAGTCATCAGATTTGTTATACAACATTAGTCACGAGTCCACGACTCCTAAAGGGACAAAATCATGCCCAATTATTTGGAGTCCGGAACTTAAATGACCCAAAATATGAATTGAATTAAAATAATTTAAAAAAATGTGACATAAATACATTTTGCGCAGAAAATTAATGCGCAAAAAGACTTCACCGTAACGGTGGTATTAAAAGCTCCCCGTCGTTTTCTTTCCCACCGATCCTCCACTCCCATTTTAATTCAAAAAATGCCATTAAAGGCCAAATCCGAGGTCCCGCATTCCCAAAAATTCATTTTTAGTTATTATTTAAACCCGAAAGTTAAGATTCTCGGTATATTCAAGTCAATGAACAATATTCGAAGCTCGGATTTCGAAATAAAACGACATAAAAGTCGATTTCAAAACTAAAAAAACAACCTTCAATCTTGGTATTTTATTATTAACTTTTGAATTATATTGTTAAATATATTATTATCCTAAGCATGATTAATGTTTAATAGTTTCGAATTTCAAAAAAGTGCTACTTTTTCGCAAAAAGGTTTTGCTTAATATGGGCCGCCATGATCACTGTTTTGCAGCCCCTTTATTTATTTATTTTTAATTTGTTTATTGTTTCTTAATTATTTGATTAGGAAAAAGATAATAATCTACTAATTATTAATTATTAATAAGTTGTTAATTGTTTTAAAATTATTTTATCAGACATAATATACTAATCTCCTAATAATATATTTATTTGCTAATTATGTAATTGTTAATTTATTTATTTATAAAATTATTTAATCTATGTTAACTATTAATGTGCTAATTAGTTACTTAACAAAATCCCGTTAAATGAATTAGTTCGTCGTTACTTTAATCATAAGTTTAGGATTGAACATCATTAGTTTAAGATTAAAAATATCATTAATATAATATTTCGTTAATTGTAGTTATTATAATAATTAATTATCAACTATTAATCAGAAATAGTTAATACTTAGTTTAGGATTGAACATCATTAGTTTAGGATTAAAAATATCGTTAATATTATATTAGTTAGTTAATTGTAGTTAGTATGATAATTAATTAAAACTTATTAATTAGAAATAGTTAATTCTTAGTCTAGGATTGAACATCATTATTTTAGGATTAAAAATATTATTAATATTATATTAGTTAGTTAATTGTAGTTAGTATAATGATTAATTAAAAATTATTAATTAGAAATAGTTAATCCTTAGTTTAGGATTGAACAACATAATTATTATAATTCACAAATTTAGCTAATTAATATAATTTTCCGATAAAGGATTAGTTAGTTAGTATAATTTTTTGATAAAGGGTTACAAAATTAATATTACATGTTAATGAATAACTTAAACATTGTTAATACAGATATGACACCTCCATGGATCCCAACCTTCATCCAGGACCCATCGATACATCAGTACTTCATCTGTAGGATAATCATAGGTCCCAGCTATTATGAACTGGCGAGATAGGTATGAGTACGTAGTTTCATCCCCGTAAGGTGGAACATGCGTGAGACCTTTTAGCGGCTCACCGCGACATCCCCGCATCTTAGAGATAATGTATCGGGGAAGTATCTATCATTGTGTCGTTGTTGGTCGGGTACAGCATGATTGGGCTCTTGTGACGGCCATGGTTGAGCGATGGCAAACGGAGACCCATACCTTTCATCTCCACACTGGTGAGGCCACTATCACGCTTCAGGATGTGGAGGTCATGTATGGAATACAGGTAGATGAACTCCCGTTATATATTGCGGATCATCATCAGGCATCGTCATTTGGGCATGAGTTGACTAAGCTCACTGGATACGTGCCTCAACAGGGTGATATCCATGGACAGAGTCGGATTTCGACCTTCCCTCTATGCTCGTTTGCGCCTCATAGACATACAACATCCTATTGCAGATAAGACACCTCAGGTGGATGTCGATCGTCGTGCCCGTCTGATGTATATAAGAAGGGGTAAGTGAGGGTAAGAGGGTCGGGTCTTGGGTATACTCAGGTCAACTCCAAAATGGGACTCAAAGTAGGATGTCGGGTGTGGCATTACTACCGGACATGGTAGTGTTTGGTGGCTATTTCAGGTAGTTGTATCGGGAATTGGATCAATGTGTTTTATGAGGTTATTTTATACATATTGAAGGTTGTTTTGATGGTTGAGCTTTGGTGGTTGGGTGATGTCACGGTGATGGAACAGAAGTGAAACAGTGAGGTTATCGGTAAGGTGTGTTTTGTGGACTGTTTGTGGTTACCAGACTTGGACGTGTATTTGTGGGTAGTTTCGGTGAGGGACTTTTGTTTGGAGTGTTGGTGAAGTATTGTGTGATGCGGTGGTGGAAGGAATATGGTGGTTTGAACGAGGAATGAACACGAGATGCTAAGTGCAATCTCGGGTACAATCCAAGCAAGGACGGTCGATATATAAGTGATAGAGAAATGAGGGTTTTAATGCCTGAGTCGACACCAAGATGAGGTTGACAAATTCTATAAGGAGTTGATCGGGGTTGCTAAGTACGAGCCCGAATGCAAACCAACTAAGGGTGGCCGAAAACCTTAAGATAGGCCCTAGGCTTAGGCTAGGTTAGATCACACAGTTCCAACGTTCGCTTGCAACCAATGGGGTTCCTTAAGCTTGAGTTTTGATTAGGTCACACAGTCCTAACCAAGACTTATACCAAAGGGAAACCTTAGCTTGGGTTTAACTAGGTCACATAGTCCTATCTTCAACTTACACTAAGGGGTTTGGCTCACACAAGAACCAAAGGCCCACACAAGGACCAACTAATGTATACAACACACAAGTTGAATGCCTTAGCTTTTAAGTAAAACTCACTTTTATATATCAATCAACCCTGCCTTTTTACAATGGCTTAAGGCCTCTATTTATAGTACAAAAGAGACTATTCTAGAAAGGAAATGAAAAGACACAAACTAACACCTAGTGTGGACGCATTTGGATTGACTTGGTGACCAAGGTGTTCGGCCACCCCTTTCTATCCCCAAGGCCGAGTTTGAGTTCTTCTATGTGACCACATTTATGAGTTTGTTATCTCATAAATCCTTCCTTGAAGTCTTCATCTTCTAGAAGTCTCTTGTCCTTGCCACTTTGTCGGCCAAGTCATCCTTTGTCCTCGCCATAGTGTACTCTCTGCCTAGTCACCTTTGTGACTTATTAATTGTGTCCTAATGTTAGTTATTACATAGCACACTATGGCCTAAGCTAGCAACTAAGCTAGGAACTAAAGGAAAACAACAAGCTAAAATAAATAAACAAACGTGGTTTTCGGCCAAGACCTACATACAAAGCCAAATATAAACACCTTCTTGGATCTTTATGTAACAAGTCTAATTCCATTCCATTTTCCATGCCATGATAATCACACTACCATAGGTTGATCGACCATTTTTGGAACTCCGATCTTATCACCTCGAATATCGAATTGGAACCTAGAGCTCACAGGGATTTTTGCATCAATCTCCCCTTCTTGGAAAGAACTCGTCCTCGAATTCGTGCCGCCTAAATGTAGCAATGAACCTTCATCAACAAGTGTTGATCCAATATTTCCATCATTAGACAAGTTTGGAAGTTTCATCTTGTAAGAGCCTTCTTCTAAATTTGCCAAATACAGATCCGAATACAAGACAATTGGTTGTGACTTCTCATGATGTTCATGTTGGATCTCGGATTCCATAAGACATGTTGCCTTGCCATAGGTAGAAGGATGCCATGGTGCACCACTCAACTTTGTGTTAGAGCAAAAGATGGCACCTATATTTGGTTCATGTTTAATGCTCAATGGCCTTTCACAGATTGGCACGGGTAGGATCGGGGCTTCACAAATCTCTAAGGCTTCAAGAAATCTTGTTGCTCCTCGGAACCATTCATACCTATCTTTCCTCATGAGTTTGTTTAGAGGGGCAGCAATTTCATAATATCTCCACATGAAATGATGAGGAAACAAAGCCCGACTAAGAAAATTATTTACCGCAACTATGCCCGTAGGCTCGGTACATCTTTGGCTAGATTTCATCGTAGTTGGATTAGCACACAAGCCCTCGGATGATGTAGTGTGATATATGGATCGTGGTACCATCTTGTGCATGAGGAACATGGAATAGTTTGGAATGTTGCACAACACAAATGGCCTCACAAGTTCTTCACACAAATCACGCTCGATTTTGAAGGCCAATATCTTGCAAGGACGGTCTACTCTTGGCATTTGATTGTCCCTTCCTTCCTTAAGTGTAGTTAAGCCCAATGAGCCAAACGTAAGCCAAGTCAAGTGTCTCCAATGGACTAAGGGCCCCGTGATGGACAAGTCGTTACACGGAAGCAGTGGACTAGAGAGAGCAATGGACTTTTGGTCTTGAATTAGGAGGGGACCAACGCCGATTCCTTTAGCATCGTGTTCAATTTTAATTAGTGGTTACATAATCGAAATAGGGGCAGTAAGGGCACCATAATTTCTGATGGCATGAGGATATGAAGAAGTCGAGACATGTAAGTTTCTTACCGCACTTGCATTTGTACATTCGGACCCATCTTGGGTGGTAACACAAGTGTTCCACTTCTTATGTTCTTTTGACACCAACAAGTCGTGCACCGTATACGGCCTAAAGTCCTTTTGGACAAGGCCCTCGCCTAGTGTTTCTTGCACGCGTTGTTGTACTTCCTTAGCCATTTTCGGATTGTGTTTGCAAGCTTGTTGATTGGGCAAAAAACCTCTCGAAATTAAACCAAGAGTATGTTCAATGTTTTCCATTGGTGATGGTCCGGTTGCAAACTCAAAAAGATCTTTCTACCTCGGCATAGGAATGGGGCACGGACAAGGGCTCGTTTGGCTTTTGCCCACAAATTCTTGTTCTTGGCATCCATACTCTTGGTGAGTATACAATGAACTCCTTGAAAATAAATCAAGGGCAAGTTTACTATCTTCTTTTTGTAGTGTTTCAGATGCAACGTCATTCGGGAGTTCCTTCACGTCGGCAATTTCTACAACTTCCGCAATGTTCTCCCTTTCCTTGCACGCCAATGAATCCATAGGACTCCCGTTCTTAGATTATTCTTCTACCCTTCGTGCATTAAGTAGGCCTCGGCTTCACGCTTCTTTGCACGTCGGATTCTCAAGTCATTCACCTCACTAGGTGACATCAGCACTAGTCGGGTTTTCTTATCATGTTTCCGAAAGGAATAAGTATTTCTTCTTTCATCATGTTGTGCCTTCGTGTCAAGTTGCCATGGTTTCCCCAATAAAATATGACATGCATCTATAGGGAGGATTTCACACCATACCTTATCTTCATATGTTCCAATCTGAAAGCTAACAAGAGTTTGTTTCACTACTCTTAGTCTTTTATCTTGGTCTAACCGTTGGAGATCATATGGCTTCGGATGATTGCGAGTGGGTAATTTTAACTTGTCCACCATTTCCACGGAGGGCAAGTTGACACTACTTCTCCCGTCAATAATCACAATGCACACTTTATTATTTATTTTACCACGCGTGTAAAAGATTCCCTTTGTGTCTCCTTAGGTGTTTCGCGTGGAACCTCCAACTCACGTTGGAGTACCAAGCCTTCATGCTTTGGGTTGTTTGGTATAGGTCCTGATTCGGTGCGGTTCTTCATGCCATGCCTGGCAAGTTCCTTTCTCAAGGCTTGCACATGTTCCGCAACTAACTTAGACATAACCCTCTTAACTTCCTCATTCGTGTTAGCCATAGAATTGTTGCGTGAGACAGAGACGCTTGGCTATGATACCAATTTGATGTATATAAGGAGGGATAAGTGAGGGTAAGAGGGTCGGGTTCTTGGGTATACTCAGGTTGACCCAAAAATATGACTCAAAGTGGGTTGTCGGGTGGGGCATTACTGTGGGACAGGGTGGTGTTTGGTGGTTGTTTCGGGAATTGGGTCTAGGTGTTTTATGGGGTTGTTGTAGACACGTTGAGGGTTATTTTGATGGTCAGGCTTTGGTGGTTGGATGATGTCAACGCGATGGAACATAACTGAAATAGTGAGGTTATCGGTAAGATGTGTTTTGTGGAGTGGTTGTGGTTACCGAACTTGGACGTGTATTTGTGGGTAGTTTCGGTGAGGGACCTTTATTGGGGGTATTGGTGAAGTATTGGGATGCGGTGGTGGAAGGAATATGGTGGTTTGGATGAAGAATGAATACAAGATGCTAAGTGCAATCTCGGGTAAAATCCAAGCAAGGACGGTCGATATGTCAAGGATAGAGACACAGGGGTTTTAATGCCCGAGTTAACACCAACATGAGGTTGACAAATTCTACAAGGACTTGATCGAGATTGCTAAGTACAAGCCCGAATGCAAACCAAGTAAGGGTGGCCGGTAACCTTAAGATAGGCCCTAGGCTTAGGCTAGGTTGGATCACACAGTTCCAACATTCGCTTGCAACCAACGGGGTTCCTTAAGCTTGGGTTTTGATTAGGTCACACAGTCCTAACCAAGACTTACACCAAAGGGAAACCTTAGCTTGGGTTTAACTAGGTCACATAGTCCTAACTTCAACTTACACTAAGGAGTTTGGCTCACACAAGAACCAATAGCCCACACAAGGACCAACTAATGTATACAACACACAAGTTTAATACCTTAGCTTTTGAGTAAAACTCACTTTTATATATCAATAAAATCTGTCTTTTTACAATGGCTTAAGGCCTTTATTTATATTACAAAAGAGACTATTCTAGAAAGCAAATGAAAAGACATAAACTAACACCTAGTGTGGACACATTTGGATTGACTTGGTGACCAAGGTGTTCAGACACCCCTTCCTCTCCCCAAGGCCGAGTTTGAGTTCTTCTATGTGACCACATTCATGAGTTTGTTATCTCATAAATCCTTCCTTAAAGTATTCATCTTCTAGAAATCTCTTATCATTGCCACTTTGTCGGCCAAATCATCATTTGTCCTTGCCATGGTGTACTCTCGGCTTAGTCACCTTTGTGACTTATTAATTGGGTCCTAATGTTAGTTATTATGTAGCACACTATGTCCTAAGCTAGGAACTAAAGGAAAACAACAAGCTAAAATAAATAAACAAACATGGTCTTCGGCCAAGACCTACATACAAAGCCGAATATAAACACCTTCTTGAATCTTTATGTAACAAGTCCAATTACATTCCATTTTCCATGTCATGATAAGCACACTACCATAGGTTGATCGACCATGTGTGGAACTCCGAGCTTATCATGTCGAAGATCGAATTGGAACCTAGAGCTCACGGGGATTTTTGCATCACCATCTATATTTACTCATCATATGCAAGGGAATCATATTTCCAAACACATCGAGGTCCCATGTGAGCTTAAAGTATTTGCCATCTCTGGACGATTTAGATAAGTTGGGATGTTACAACTGGGGCGGTGCTATTCTGGCTTACATGTATCGATCACTATGTCGAGCGTCTATGAACATTAGGAGTGATGTCGGTGGATTTCACACGCTCCTCCAGGTAATATATTTAAGTTTGTGTAATTTTATTCTAAATATAGCTTTTTGAAACGACGACTAATAAAACATTTTTTTAATGACTATTTCCGTTATGGGTGTGGAATAGGATGATGGCTTTTCAGCCCGTAGTTGCGCACCCTCAGCCTTACTTCATTGCTGATGGCATGTCCTATATGCGGAGATGGACGGGAGGCATATCCCGAGATGTGGATACACACCACAATATTCTTCCGTTCAGGAATTAACTTGATCATATGACGGAGGACAAGATAAGTTTGTTTGATTTTACATTATTATCTTATTTTTTTCAAATATTTTTGTCTTAATTGTTTATTAATTTGGGGTCATTTTTATAGCTTTTTATATGGAGGCCGAATGTTTAATTTTTTGATCAGTTGTCGGCATTTTGCATGGCTGGGGAGCCCGTGTGAATATCGCGGTGTCTATTGATACACATGGATATCGTTGAGGATCACGCACCCCATCGCGTCTTACGACAGTTTGGACATGTACAAAATATACTTGAGCCGGTTGTTTGGGAGCAAAACCACTATACGCGGGACGAGTGTTCGAACCCCACTCCTCGCAGACCCAGATCAATCATTGGGCTCAGAGGCTAGAGACGACAGTAATGGCGAACATACGACTCTGACCCATTATTATATAGAGTGGTATCAGGAGATCACACGCAACTTAATTGGCAAATCCGAGAGACGTGATCTAGATGGCTTAGGATATGCAACACTCGCAGGTCAGTATGAGGTGTTGGTAAGTTTACCGCATTTAAACTTAATTATTCTTCTTAATTATTACGTTAAATTTTATTCAATTAATATTTGCAAAAAAAAACAGCTACAGACCGTACAGACGGTGCGCTGGTTAGGAGTACAATATATGTATATCTCCGAGTTTACGGGATTTGCTGCCCTGATTGTTTCGGTAGCCGAATCAGGTATCCAACAATCACAAAAATTTGAACGTATGCATGAGCGTGTTCCAGAGATCCCATATCAGGTAATAGATAGTCATGGTCATGATCGTGAAGGCGGTAGTGATAGATGTGGTGGTGGCAGAAGGGGGTGGCAGAGGGGATGGTGGCTGAGGGGCTGGTAGTGGAGGATTGTGGTCGAGATGGTGACGGTAGAGGCCTCCGTCTAGTAGATGAGCCTGACGAGCATGCTCCCGCTCTAGCCCATCAATATTCGTCGAATTTGGTTGTCCCGTCGACTTCAGGCTTCCCATCGACTTTAGACTAGCCGTCGAATTATTACTGACCGTCGACACCTCTATATGCCGGCCCCATCTATTTTCAGATCACATAGATTGTGATTCATATGACACATTAGTGTATGCGCAACCACCAGTTCGTGAGTCATATGGTGGGCGACCAATTCGTGATCTACAAGGTGACAAGGAGCTGGAGTACGACTTATCATTCATAGACTTCGACATAGCCCAAAGGTAAGTGTTTAAAATGCTTATTTTAACAAATTAAAATACTTATACTGATTATTTCAAATTTTTTAATATATTAGCATTCAGCTCCAACTTCGGCTCCGGCTACGACTACTACAACTACTACACCAAACCCCGCTCAGGAGTCTGTCAACACACAGATTTGATTCTTTACCAAAAGATAATGTATTAAATCTAAATTAAAATTAATACTAATTATTTATATATTATTTCAGGTTCATCCTTCTGTTCATGTGGACCCGTCTCCCGACTGTACTGATGAGATTTTGACCGTATATAGTAGTTCACACAATCCCAAGAAGAAGTACATTATTCTCAAGGGCACAAGGAAGGCAAGGGAGGATGATCATGACATAGATCATCCTATTATTAAGAGGAGAAAGGGTGTTGGGGATCGCATTAGGCCTAAGGTTACTCTAAAGCCTACCACCTGTGGGACCCATTAGAGATTGGGTATATGTAATTAAGTTATACAGTTGAAGTTAATATTATATATTTTCATATTATTTTCTTAAGGATATTAGTTATCTTAGTATTTATTATCGTTTATTAATAACTCGTGCGACGTCCTAAATTAATTATGAAAAAAATCTGAACATATTCAAAATAAAGTAATGCCTTGACTAAATAATGAAACACTTAAGTCAAAACCTTAAAAATAAAACACTTAAACCTAATGATAACAAGTTTCCAAACAAAACTTAATTCGGGCACTTTACAATCCCTAAAATGATGATCCTAACGTTTATGTATCATTGATGTATTGAGCCTACATTATTGTTCGCAGAAAAAGATATCAGGTTCTATATAAAATATTGATAATTCAAAATTTTGAGACATGAATAATCTTTGGTCAAAGTATGAAAAAAAACGTGAATTTCAAAATTTTGAAATTATACAAACTGTTGGGGGAAATTCACACACCTCTATTGCGCAGAAATTTTCCGTGCAAAAAGTACTTATGTCACGTTTTTTTGGGTATTTTGATTCAAAGCCCCATTTTTAGGTCATTTAAATTCCGGACTCCAATTATTTGTTTCGCTTAACGTGGCCCCTTCTTTGTTTTCCTATAATTGCCCCCTCCCCCTCTTCAGTCGGATGTGTCGACAATAACGAGTTATGCTCTTTTCAATTAGGAATGACAAACGGTGCAGGCGGTTGCGGCGTAAACTCGCGTAATCCCTCAAAAGACTTCAACTCATCCCGCCCGCAAAGCATAATTTACTATTTTCAACCCGCCCTATCTAAACCCGCCCCCGCCCCGCCCCAGCAAAATTTGCTTTTTTAAAAAAAAAATCTTTTTAAATTTCATATTCTTAAATTTAAAATTTTTAATAAATTGCAAATTTTAAATAAGTAAATAACATAAATAAAACGTACGTAACAAAAGAAATTACAGATTTGGAATAGATAAAAGACATCACGTAAAGAAAACTCTACTCTAGCTTATTACAAAACAAAATATCAAAACACAAGTTCAATGTAAAGAAGAAATATAAACCTAGCTGGATGAACACTAAAGAGACAAAACAGAAAAAAAAGAACTGAAAATTAAAAAAAAAGCTAAAAATTTATTATCGTGAGTCATGCCTGTAGCTTCGGTCAAATGTTATATTCACATCCAAATATATGGCACTGGAAAAAGAAGGATATAAACTAATGGTTTAAGTTTATAAGTTATCCAAAAACTCTATTCTCAGCTAATCTAGATTATGTGGTAATATCCAGATACAAGTATTAAAGTTCTAAATTAAGAAATATTGAAGAATACCCTAAAATATACATTTAAAATAATATTTAAGAACAACACAGTTGAAAGGGAGGATGAGCAAACTCGCAACCCGCCCAGCAAATAATTTCAAAAAGTTATTTTAAACCCGCCCCGCACCCGCACAAGGTTAAATCCGCCCACACCCGCTCCGCCCTATTGCCATCCCTATTTCCAACTCGGTGATTAAGCTGCGTTCTGATCTATTGTGAGGGTCTCTGTAAGCTTCTAAACTAATAAAATATTATGTTAGGATATCATCAATCATATCCTCCCAAATTATCTAGTATTTCCCAAATCATCTCACATCAATTGTAATAGGATATGATGATGATATGATTGTAAATTAGTATCACATAATTAGGGTATGATTAGATAAGTCTTCCATTATTATTAGTCTTATTACACTTGTATATATATGATAACATTGGAATGAAATACTCGTGGAATTCACTTTCTTCATGCTATCAAGAGCCAAAATATTCTTACACTAAACGCCACGCCACCTTGTCGGCTACACTACTAAAACCAAAAACCCTCTTCTTTTTCGGCAACACTTAGGGTTTTCTACAAACCCTAAACATAAACCCTAACCCTAAATAACTACCCCAGGGGTCGGCTATCCTAAATAACCAAAAACCACCTTCTTTTGGTTTTCTTTTCTATTTTATATCCAACCCTAGCCAACTACATTAGGGTTTCTCCACCAATTTTCCACCAATCACAAAATATCTTTTCTTTCTCTCTCATTCTTGTTTTGTTATTCCATGGAAAATAATGACCGACAAACAAACATTCCATCCAGCTCTTGCCGTAAACAACGTCAAGAACTTTATTTCTATCACACTTGAGATGGAAAATGGGCAATACTCCTCTTGGGTGGAGTTATTCAAAATTCATTGTCGCGCATATGAAGTTATAGACTATATCATCCCTTCCGAATCTTCTTCGGACACCACTACTATTGACAAAAAATTATGGTCTCGTTTAGATGCTATAGTCCTTCAACGGCTCAACAGGCGTGGGAACGTTTGCAAAATATTTTTCAAGATAATAAACTTTCTAGGGCAGTATATCTTGAAAACCAGTTCACCAACGTAAAATTGGATGACTTCTCTAATGTTTCCTCCTATTATCAAGAATTAAAAATGCTTGCTGACCAACTAACTAACTTTGGTGCGTCGGTCACAAATCAAAGGTTGGTTCTTCAATTAATTGTAGGTTTGAATGAACATTATGATGGGGTTGCTACGTTCATTCAGCATAGTAATCAGTTGCCTCCATTTTATGAGGCTCGTTTGATTCTCGAAGAAACCATCAAGGCAAAGCAGACAGCCTCCGGAGCAGCCTTTGTCTCCACATCTCCGGATTTTGCGACACCAAATTTTGGTTTGGGAGGAACCGAAAATCGCAACAACAATAATAAAAAATGGAGGTCAAATCGAAACAATAACAAAGGAAAAAATAATGGTGGAAAGGGACGTGGGAGGGGCGGCAGCGACAACCACTAGCAGCAGGGACGGCCTAGTTAGTGGCAGCCAGCCCAGTCCGGCATGGGCCAGTGAGGGCAGTTCCCGACGTGGGGTTGGGCCCCATAATGGGTTGTCCCTCCATGCCCATACCCCACTACATCGTGGGCCAGGCCACCATCTTCGACCCGCCAACCCGGACTTCTAGGTACTCGTCCGCAATAAGCGTTTGCAGCCCATGCACCATCTTCTACAAGTTATACTCCAACCGATATCGAACATGCCATGAACAACATGAATCTAAATATTCCAGATGATTTGTGATACATGAACACATGGGCTACGTTACACATGACGACATCTCAAGGTAATCTCTCATCTTATTTTAATATGAACAGTAATGAAAATAATGTTGTCGGCAGTGGGCAGGAAATTCCAATTCGTGGTATTGGTCAGGTAAAATTATCCCACCCTCACCCACCGTTATATTTGAAAAATGTCTTATATGCACCAAAACTTATTAAAACTTGATATATGCACGACGTTTTATAACTGACAATAATGTTTCTGTAAACTTTGATATGTTTGGATTTCTTCGGACATCACTACCATTTCCAACAATAATGTGACCAAACCATCAACCTTTGCAGCTATTTCCCCTATCATATGGCACAATCGGTTGGGACACCCGGGAGCACCGATTTTCAGTAATCTTAGGAAGTATAATTTTGTTGCTTGTAACAAACTTTTGGGCTCTTCTGTTTTTCAAACTTGTGTGTTTGGGAAGCATGTTAAACTGTCGTTTTCTTCATCTACTTCACATGCACTTATTCCATTTGAGCTTTTGCATTGTGATTTGTGGACATCATCAGTTTTGAGTTCTGCAGGTCATATTATATGCTTCTTTTTTATGATTATTTGAATTTTCTGTGGACGTTTCCCTTAGGGAAGAAATCACAAGCCTTCACCATTTTAAAATAATTTAGAGCTTTTATCAAAACTCAATTTGGAAACAATCTATTAAATGTCTTCAATGTGACAATGGGAGGAAATTCATAAATGCTCAATTTAATGATTTTGTCACCTAAATGGGATGTCTTTGCGTCTTTCATGTCCACACACATCACCTCAAAATGGAAAAGCCGAAAGAAAAATTCGAACAATTAACAATATGATTCGCACACTTCTTGTGCATTCATCCACACCACCAATATTTTGACAGCATGCACTTCAAATGACCACATATCTTTTAAATATTCTTCCTAGCAAACTACTTTCTAAATTGTCACCTACACAAATGTTGTACCATCGTCTTCCATCTTTTACACATTTGAGGATTTTTTTGGTGTTTGTGTTATCCTTTGTATCCATCCATTACCATTAACAAATTTCAGGCTCGTTCCACTCCTTGTGTGTTTTTGGGATACCCACAAAATCATAGGGGATATAAATGTTATGATATGACGAATGGGAAAATCATAATTTCTCATCACTTAGTTTTTGATGAATCTACATTCCCGTTTGCTAAATCTCAAGTGGCATCCCCACCTTCATATGATTTTTTAGATGACGGAATACACCCAAATTTACATCACCACCAACATACCCAAATTCCGATGGGACCGGCCCACCGTAATTCTCTTGTTGTACCGGCCTAACCACAAAATGGGGTTGGACCAATCCGCGGTTCGGAGGTCACTGCCTCTTTACCGCTGGTCTCGGCCCAGTACACCTCCAGTGGCTGCCAGGCTCACATGAGGGAGCCCACTGCTCCCTCACCCATAAACAGAATCCAATATTCAAGCCCACAATTTCAGGCCTATATCCCTACTCCTTTTTGGCCCGAAAACCCGACAGAAAATCTAGTTAACCAACATTCTGCCTTGATAAACCTAACCCCCCTTACTCGACTTTAGCCCAACCTCAGACCATTGAAACTCGTGCCATGCACGGGATTTTTTGGCCCAAACATCAATTTAACTTAACAACTTCGATCTAATCATCCCCACTTCCCAAAAATTCACAAGCAACCCTATCAGACCCGATTTGGAAAGCTGTCATGTTAGACGAAGTTGATGCTCTTATTAAAAATAAGACGTGGGAGTTAGTGCCCCGTCCATCTAATGTGAACATTATCAGGTCTATGTGGGTTTTCTGTCATAAAAAGAACTTTGATGGATCCTTTGCGAGATACAAAGCTCATCTTATTGGTGATGACAGGTCTCAACAGGTTGGCATGGATTATGGTTAAACATTCAGTCCGGTGGTTAAGCCAACAACTATCAGGACTGTTCTTAGCCTAGCACTGTCAAAATCATGGTCCATTAATCAGTTGGATGTCAAAAATGTATTTTTATATGGCCTTCTACATGAGACAGTCTACATGCAACAACATTTGGGTTTTCGAGATCCTACACATTCGGATTATGTTTTCCTATTGAAAAAATCTTTGTATGGTTTGAAACAGGCTCCCAGGCGTGGTATAACAGGTTTGCAGGTTTTGTATCCACATTGGGTTTCTCACACAACAAGTCCGATCAATTCTTATTCATTTATAATAAGGGCAATGGCATGGAATATATCCTTCTATATGTAGATGACATCATTCTCACGACATTGTCTACATCACTTCGTCAGTCTATTATGTCCCTCATTGCAGCAAAATTTACAATGAAAGATCTGGATCTCTTAAATTATTTTTTAGGAATTGATGTAACTCAATATGCAGGTGGTATGTTTCTCAGTCAAACCAACTATAGCGAGGAGATCATTGACAAAGCTGGTATGTCATCCTGCAAATCGTCATTTATGCCGGTTGATACAAAGGCAAAATTGAGTAGCTCTACAGGTACTCAATACAGTGGTCCAACATATTACCGTAGCTTAGCATGGGCATTACAATACCTTACTTTCATGATACATGATATCTCGTATGCGGTTCAGCAAATATGTTTGCATATGCATGATCCAAAAGAAGAGCATATGGGGGCTCTCAAGCGAATTCTGCGGTATGTTAAGGGTACTCTTCATTTTAGATTGCATATGTACAAGTCCTCCATTTCGAGTCTCTCATCTTATACAGATGTTGATTGGGTGGTTGTCCGGACACCCGTCGGTCCACCTCTGGTTATTGTGTGTTTTTTAGAGACAACCTCATTTTATGGTCGTCAAAATGACAGCCGACGATGTCTCGATCAAGCGCTGAAGCAGAATACCGAGGGGTTGCCAATGTGGTTGCTGAATCATGTTGGCTCCGTAATCTTCTTTTAGAGCTCCATTGTCCTATTGAAAAAAACAATTGTGGTCTATTATGATAATGTGAGTGCGATATACTTATCCGGTAATCCCATCCAACATCAACGCACAAAATACATAGAAATGGATATATTTTTTATCCGAGAAAATGTTATGTTTGGACATGTCCGTGTTCTCCATGTACCGTCCCGATATCAAATTGCCGATATTTTCACCAAAGGTCTTCTGTGCGTACTATTTGATGATTTCAGGGACAGTCTCAGCAAACGAGAACCTCCTGCTAAGATTGCGGGGGACTGTTAGGATATCATCAATCATATCCTCCCAAATCATCTCACATCAATTATAATTATTAGTATCACATAATTTAGGATATGATGATGATATGATTGTAAATTAGTATCACATAATTAGGGTATGATTAGATATGTCTTTCATTATTATTAGTCTTATTACACTTGTATATATATGATAACGTTGGAATGAAATACTCATGGAATTCACTTCCTTCATATTCGAATTAACATTAAAACTGATCAAATTAATCTCAAAATATTTTTAATCTACTTTTTATTTGAAAAATACCCAAAAATACTTTTAAATTTGGCACTTTTTAAGCCAAAGCAAGCTTAAAGTCATAACTTTTTACCCAAAAAGCTCCTTATGTTTTAACTAATCATATTACCTTGTTGCCAATTTAAAAACATGCAAATATCAAATGTATCTAAAAGTTAAGTGTTTATAAACTTTTTGTTGGATCAAATATTTTACTAGTTTGTCTTCTTTTTTTGTAATCCATGAAATACCTTCTTAAAATAAAAAACCTTAGCACCCTCTTCCTTTTATTTTTATTATTCGTCCTTTTCATGTAAAAATACTTTTAAATTTATATTTTTTCACAAATAGTTTTAATAAAAAAATATCTATCAAAGATTTTAGGAAACACATCAAATGCTTATAATCAATTTGAGGACTATTATCCAAATACATAACATTTTATATATTATTAATTTCAACAAATTAAAAATAAATCACTTAATATGTTACTTTTAATTTGCTTAAAGGAATATGTTCCTTGATTTTATTGATAAATGATTTACAATATATAAGGTTACAAGAATATTTACTTTGATACAAACCAGGTAACTAATTATCATAATTACAAAAGGATTATAATTCTACCTAAAATAGGAGATATACAATTAATGAAAAAAATATTTGGAAATATTCTATTAAACCCCCGCAGTCGAAGCGGGAGGTTCTCGAACACTGAGACTGGCTCAAAAATTATCAAACAGTATGCGCGGAAGTCCTTTGGTGAAGATGTCAACAATCTGATATCTGGAAGGAACATGAAGGACACGAACTTGACCACGATCCACTTTTTTGCGAACGAAATGAATGTTCATCTCAATGTGTTTAGTGCACTGATGTTGGACGGGATTTTTAGAAAGATATATCGCACTAATATTATCACAGTAGACCAGTGTTTCCTTTTGAATCGAGTTGTGAAGCTCAAGTAGAAGGTTACGGATCTAATAAGACTCAGAGACGACATTGGCAACACCTCTGTATTCTACTTCTACACTGGATTGGGATAGTGTAGGTTGCCTTTAGGAAGACCAAGACAATAGGTTATCTCCGAGAAAAATGCAATAACCAGACGTGGAGCATCGGGTGTCAGGACATCCACCCTAGTCAGCATCAGAATAAGCAGTGAGACCAGTGAGCAAAGACATGTATAGATGTAATCCGAAGTGAAGTGTACCTTGGAACTATCGTAAAATACATTTGAGGGCATGCATGTGTGCTTTCGTCGGACTATGCTTGTGTAAGCAGATTTGTTGCACGGTATATGATATGTCTGGTCTCGTAAATGTAAGGTACTGCATGTCCCCAGCCATGCTACGATAGTGAGTCGGGTCTGAATATGAAGGGACGGAATCAACGCTGAGCTTGGAATTGGTGTCTATAGGCGTTTGGGATGGTTTGAAAGATGTCATGCCTACACGGTCAAGGATCTCTTCAGCGTACTTCTTCTGACATAGAAATAGGCCACCAGAATGTCTAGTGACAGAGATGCCCAAAAAATAACTCAGGGGACCCAAATCTTTCATAGCAAACTCAGAGGAAATAAGAGACATAATGGACCGACGGAGAGCATCGAATGATGTGGTGAGGATGATATCATCAACATATAATAATAGGTAAGCCATGTCTGTACCCTTGTTGTAGATAAACAGGGAATGATCGAATTTGCTGTGTGAAAAAATGATAAATGAGACATAATTAGGGAACCGTTGTACTATACTCGAGGATCCTGTTTCAGTCCATAGAGAGATTTCCGCAACAGACATACATAATCCGGATGAATAGGATTCCTGAAACCCACAGGTTGATGCATATATATTATTTCATAAATATCCCCATATAAGAATGCATTCTTGACATCAAGCTGATGAATGTGCCAAGACTTGGATATGGCAATGCTGAGGATGGTCTGGATGGTTGCGGGTTTTATGACCGGGCTGAACATTTCATCATAGTCCACTCCCACATGTTGAGACATGTTGTCACCTACAAGACGAGCCTTGTATCTCTCAAAAGAACCATCAAAATTCTTTTTATGTCTAAAAATCCACATAGAACGAATAATGTTAGCATCAGGTGGATGGGGTACTAGGTCCCATGTCTTATTATCAATAAGAGCATTATATTCGTCAATCTTTGTGGCTTTCCAATTAGGGTCGGACAAGGCATTCTTTGGGTTACGAGGGATAAGGGAAGGGATAACTGAACGGAAAGGTTAAACAACCATTTATGTTTATGAATTCCGTGCATGGCACGGGTTTCCATGGTCTGAGAGTGTGTCTCAGGACACGGGACGGGAGAGGTATTTGCCGTGGGACTGTCGGGAAGAAGAGGAATGACAGGGGTGACAGTACTGGATGGCCGAACCTTGGTTTGCCGAGAGATGGCTGCGGAATCACCCTAAGGCGGCTTGTTTCGGGCCACTATCAGCAGAATTGGGTGGGCATCTAGGCCCGGACTGGCCGAGGTGGTGGCGGGTGCCGGGGTCTGGGACGACGGACTATGTAAATGGTGAATTAAAAGATGGTTTAGGCCATCATCTAGGAAGTTGTAGGAATGTCGAGGTGGTAAGTGTAGAGAGGCAAATGGGATTTGAGACTCATCAAATAGGATATGACGTGAAATAATAATTTTACGGCTCGACAAGTCATAACACGAGTAACCACAATGATTGGCAGGGTAACCCAGAAAACACACATGGGAAAGACCGGGGTTGGATTTTGTGAGTGGTCGGACGGAGAGGGTAACACAGACTTCAAAAAATACGTAAGTGTTGGTAAGGGGGTTCCTACAAAACAGAACTTGGGTGGGCGACCGTTGAGCTAGAGACTTGTTTGGAATTATGTTTAGGAGATAGGTAGTCATGGAGAGTGCGTAATGCCAAAATTGAGGGGAAATTGAGGCGTAAGAAAGTAGGGAGTGAATGACATTGTTTATGGTTCAGATTTTTCGTTCGGCTTTACCATTTTGGGAGGATGTGTGAGGGCAGGAAAAACGAAAGGTAAGATCATTTTTGGAGCAAAACTTTTTGAATTGGTTATTATCGAATTCCCTGTCATTATCATATTGAAAACATTTAATGCTCTTTTCAAATTGTGTTGTTATGAAAGTACTAAATGAAGAAAAAATGGGGTAGAACTGGGATTTATTTCCAATTGGAAAAGTCCATAGGAAATTGGAATAATCGGCCAAAAATAACACATAATATCGACGGTCAACCGTACTCAAAATAAGGGATGTCCACAAATCACTATGTATGATTTGGAAAGGCATTAAAGTATAATTTGTGGATGCAGAAAATGGCAATTTGACATATTTTCCAAAAATGCAAGATTCATTTATAAGAGTCCTAGAAATACGGCTGCAATTAATAAAATTATTTTTCCTAAGGAAGCGTAAAACAGAGTCTCCCGGATGTCCAAATCTAGAATGTCATAAGGAAGACGAAAGAGCAGCAAAGGTTGAGGGAACTGAGGCTGGATTGTTGACGGTGTTTGAAATAAAGTAGAGATCTTCGGTGCTTTCACATCTCATTATTCGTCTCCCTATCGTAAAACTTTTTATAGTAAACCAAAAGGATCAAAGTCAAGGAAAACCTAATTGTCAGTTATGAAATATCGCACAAAGATTAGATTCTTAATGAGTTTAGGGGCATGGATGACATTTTTTAAAATTAGTGGTGGATGTGGTGTGGATAGGGAGGAATGATCATAACCACGGATAGGAATGCCTTGTCTACTACCAACAATAATATTCCGATTTAAATTACTCAAATTGAAATAAGATGAGAAAGTACCTCGTGATGCTCTCATGTGAGATATGGCGCCTGAGTCCATATACCAATTTTTGTTTGAAGTGTTGAGTGACATTGTGCTCATAACTGCGTCAATGTCAGTCGGTGCATAAGTCGATGATGGGGAGCCTGTGTTGTGTAGGCCTGTTGTGGATGTGGGCAAAATATGCCAGGTTGGGCCTATCGATTCTGAAGTGGAATCCACGAGAATGTCGTATCCTGGCAAAGAAGGGAGGCCCATGATGGTGGGGGCCACGCAGCCCACGACAGAGGTTGCTGCCGCGGTCGCTGCTGGCTATTGTTGCCAGAATTTCTTCCGTCGCGGCCCTTATCGGACTGCCTGCTCCGGCGGTTGTTATGTGAAGAAGCGGATTGTTGCGGGTCCTCTGGCCAACATTCCTGGTTGCCGAACTAGGAGGCCCTGCCGTCGGCGAAGGGTCCGACGGTGGTGGTGAGGGAGGTGTCGGCAATACTGGCCCGAGTGGTGTTGCGCTTGATTTTTTGGGTTTCTTCAAGGATGAGTTTCAAACGAGCCTCATAAAACAGAGGTATCGACGTGCATTACTGAAGGATAGTGGCAACGTTATCATAGGATTCGTTCAAACCTGCAATAAGTTACATGACCAATCGCTGATTAGTGACTGGTGCGTCGGTGTTGGAGAGTTGGTCGACAACCACCTTGAGTTCTTGACAATAGGCAGACACGTTTGGGAAATCGTCTTGATGAACGTCCTTGAACTGATTTTCAAGGTATAACGCTCGTTGAGTTTTGTTGTCGTGGAAAATACTGTCCAAACGTTCCCACGTTTGGCGGGCAGTGGCATCGGTCTCAATGATGGTGTGCAACAGATCATTAGATATCGTGTTGTATATCCACTGGAGGACGGCTGCGTCTAAACGAGACCAGAGTGCATCATCAAAAGTTGAAGCCGATGGTACGTCTGTAGACTTCAGCGTGGGAGGGATGATGTGGTCGATAACTTCGTAAACACGACAATGGATCTTAAAAAGCTCCGCCCACGAGGAGTATTGACCCTTCCATCTCAAGAGTCACATGGATGAAGTTTTTGATGTTGTTTATGACAAGTGCCGGATGAAATTTGGTTTTGTCAGCCACGGAAGAGAAAATTTATGAGGAAGAGAGAAGGAGAATGACCGGAAAAACTAGGGTTCCGTCGTGGGGAAAAGAGGGGACGGCCGATAGAGGTCGGCGGCTAGGGTTACGATGTGGGCTAGGTGCCGACGTTGAAAAAAAAGGTGGCAACCGAGAAGGTGTATCGGCGGCTAGGGTAGGGTTTGTAGGTTTAGGCTACCGATACCATAAAGGAATATGTTCCTTAATTTTATTGATGAATAATTTACAATATATATAAGGTTACAAGAATATTTATTTTGATACAAACTAGTTAACTAATTATCCTAATTACAAAATGATTATAATTTTATCTAAAATATGATATATATAATTAATACAATTAATGAAAAAAAATATTAAAAAATACTCTATTATTGCTAACCAAACGAGTTCTAGATCTGTGCCTCCAAGATTTACTATCTAACCGTACTCGCAGCAGTTTTTTTCACATAGTAGACGGCAGTTTAATTTTCACTATTTTTTTCTGATCGCTCAATGTATTAGAAAATTTAAAAAGACCGCTCACATAACTTTTGCAATAAATTGTTTTACAAAAACTTTTCCAAGATTTCATTTCTAAAAATCTAAAAAAGAAAACCTGATCGATTCAAGTCCAGCACAAATCTCAATTTGAAATAAATAATTTTATGAATCAACTATAGATTTACGCTTTTCCAATTTCTAGCACAGCAATAAATTCCACTTTCCTCTTACTCCGAGAGATAAATTCGAATTTATGTAAAGTGACCCAACGGAAATCTCAATTTTGAAATAATTAGTTTTATGAACCAGCAATAGATTTCTTCTTTTCTATTTCGAGCAGAACAATAAATTTCAATTTCCTCTTTACATAAACCTCCCTTGAAAGAAGGAAAAGGAATTAAATTCTAGAGATACAATTGAATTTAATAAAGCGTGATCTAAAAGTAACTTCTGGGGTCTCAAATAAAGTTAAAGCCAATTTTTTTAATTGATATTTTAATTTACTTTCTTTTATGATGGAACAAGAATATTATTTTATTGATAAACGGTGTGAATACAATTCTGTTTGTTTCCTTGTTTATTTTTTCTAAATTTTCTTCATAGTACAAGTTTTCGAACGTAGAGTGATTTGAACCTTCTTGAGATGTATTTGATCGCCAAGAACGTTGGACATCACTTCATTATTTTGAGTTAATCTTGAGAAGATCACCTATTGATGACAACAAATATTTGATGTCTTATCTCTTTGTGAATATCATGAGTTTATGGACGCTACTTAACGGACTGAAAAATCAGAGTAAATATAAGGGAATTACAATCCAAAATTGCAATTAAAATCCGTGAAACATAATTGACATTTTCCAAGAGAACGAAAACAGCACAAAGACCGTAATTAGTGTACCATAATCTCAATAAAGATATTCAGTGAAGATTTGGAGAAATTTAGAATTTTGTCCATATCCAATAGAACAACCAAAAGAATTCTTTCTGAATTGTTTTAGAAAAAGTTCCTTATTTGTAAAATGGTCCTGTCTCTATTACTATCTACTTTTTATGTCACAAATTATGGGCAATGCTATATTCTAGTCCCTAAAGGCATTTATTTGAGGAAAATTAAGACAATTTCCCTAGCCATGATAGATTAGGACATTTGCCAATCTGAGTTTTTTCACGCCTTCTTTTATTTTTTGGTCCCTCAAACTTTCTATTACATGTGCCGTTTACATATACTTTTATTAAATCATGATTAGTGATATTTATTTGCACCTCAATTTATTACTTGGCTATAGTAAAGTAATCTAGTTAATTGGTGCATGCCTCGAACATGATTAGAGATAAAAGTTTGGAGACGGGTTTCGAGGAATCCAATTTTTCAAACGGTATATTTGTGTTAAAAATTCATTAAATTTATATAAATATTAAATTTAAAACTCAATTATTAATACTTGAAACTATCGTTCAAAAATTCAAAACTTATAAAGTTGAAATTCCGATTTCGCCTCTGCTCATTCTTGATCAAAGATTTTGGGGCCGAGCTTTAGGAATGAAGTCGCTTTTGATAGGAAACGCTTTAACCTCCAAAGTGAAACTTTCCGACATTAATATCAATTAATCGAGTTTCAAAATGAATACTACTAAAATATAGAGGGAAAAAGGTAGAGATAACATCACATTTTAATTACGAAAAGCTCTTTCTACCACATTGATTTTGGCCACAATGACCCAAATGGGGGTAGCACAGTAAATTCACACGGATATCTAGATTTAATTTAATAACTTATGCTTAGTTAATGTCATTCTTACCCTTCCCTCCCAAATACATGAATTCTCTCTTATCAACTTTTCCCAATGTATGGAGAATCTCAAGTGATGTAAACTACATCATTTCTCATAAGCAATAAGACCGGACGAAATCAAGGAACAACGTTGAGAATTTTTCCTCCTTTTATACTACACATGAGATTATCACCCAAAAACACACAGTAGCTGGATGTAGAGCCGCGGGTGTCTGGACAACCTGCCCAATCTGCATCGGTGTAGGATAATATCGAGTTCGGTGCGGAGGGGTATAAGTGTAGTCCATAATCCAGTGTGCCCTTAACATATCGAATGATACATTTGAGGATAGTAAAATGAGGTTCCCTGGGGGCATGCATAAACAAGCATACCTACTGGACAACGTAGGCAATGTCAGGCCTAGTGAAGGTGAGATACTGAAGTACACCTGCAAGACTCCAATACATAGTAGGATCAGTCACTAGAGTACCGACCATTGCACTATGTTTGGATTTAGAATCAACTAGAGTGGCCATGATTTTGCAATTATCCATCTTAGCCCTGTGCACGATCTCCTCGGCATACTTACGCTGGCAAAGAAACATACCATCAGCGGATCTAGTGACTGAGATCCCCAAAAAAAAGCTCAACTTTCTCAAATCAGTTATGGCAAATTCAGACTTGAGCCGTGCAATAATCTCATCTTTCAACACAGCAGTAGAGGCAGTAAGAACAATGTCATCCACATATAACAGTAAATAAGCAGTATTACGACCTCGATGTAAAGTAAAGAGAGAGGTATCACATCTGTTGCATGTAAACCCGAGACGTATAATGAACTGTGCAAAACGATCATACCATGCTCTGGGGGCCTATTTTAGGTCATAAAGTGACTTACGGAGATGACACACATAATATGGGGCTGCTGGGTGGACAAAACTAGGTGGCTGGTGCATGTAGATAATTTCTCATAAATCCCCATGAAGAAATGCATTCGTCACATCTAGCTGATGAATTGGTCAATGCTTTCCCATAGTAATGCTTAGAACTGTGCGGATGGTGGCCAGTTTAACAGCCAGACTGAATGTCTCGCCTCAATCAATGCCCCTCCCGCTGGTTAGTACCATTTGCCACTAGTCTTGCCTTATATCTTTCTAAGTCACCACTATCCATGAACTTGTGACGAAAAAACCACATGCAACGGATCACATTCACCCCCTCTGGTCGAGGAACCAAGTCCCAAGTATGTTGTTTCGTTAAAGAATTAAACTCCTCACACATGACCGCATTCCAATTCGGGTCTAGTTTGGCTAATTTAGGGATTTTTGGTATAGGTGAATTTTTTTGGGTGGACAGGTTAAATTGGACTTTGGGTTTGAAAATCCCGTGTTGGGCACGAGTTTCCATCCGGTGTGTGTGCATTGGCTGGGTAAGGGTATTGGTCGACTGGTTGGGTGGACTGGGTGATGACAAATTCGGGTGTAGTGCATGTTGTGTTATCGGGACTAGGTTTCTGTCGAGGGTGGTTGTCGGGTGGTGCGGAACAATGATGGTGTTTGGGGTTGGAGTCGAGTGGATTTGGTCATTGGTTGCCGGTGAACTGTGGTAGAGAGTTGTGGGGATTCTCGGTATGCCGGAAAATGAGGAGGTTTGTAGGGTAGGGTATGACGTCGGTGGTGTATTAGGTCCGATATCTAGGTTTTCTGGGTGGTGGTTGATTGTCGGACTGTGGTCGGCATGGTGGTGAGACTGTTAGGATGGCACAGTGATGGGACGGTGATTGGTGAGTTGGTGGAACCTGGAGGCAGAGTTGTGCTAGAGGTGGAAAGAAGCGGCGACGGGGGGGACGCTGGTGGCAGAGATGCCGACGGCAGGTGATATATGGTGGCAGATGGAGGCGGTGTAGTAGTGTCAGTCGGGCACAGTTCCTGAAGGTAGACAAGAGAGAGAGTTGATTCATCTAAAAATTTGTAATTCGGTTTTTGAAATTTTTGGCTGTTGGAAAAGGGGAATTGCGTCTCGTCAAAAGTGACCTGACGCGAGACGTGAATTTGACAAGTGGATAAGTCATAGCACAGATAGCCCCTATGGTTCGACGGAAAACCTAAGAAGACACACGGAGTGGTGCGGGGAGCTAATTTGTGAGAGACTGTGGAAGAGAGATTGGGGAAACATAGGCAACCAAATATCCGTAGGTGATCATAAGAGGGAACCCTACGGTGTAAGATTTCGTTTAGAGTCATGTTATGGAGGGTACTAGTGGGTAAAATATTAAGGACGTATTCTACCATTTTGACCGCATAAACCCAAAAGGATGGAGGGAGGGAGGCATGAAACAAAAAAGTGCGGACCATGTTATTTATTGTACGGATGAGACACTCGGCTTTGCCATTTTGTGGGGACGTGTGGGGACACAAAAATCGAAAGACTATGCCATTATTGTTGCAGAATTTTTGAAATGCAGAGTTGTTAAATTCACGACCATTGTCACATTGGAAAGATTTAATGGCGCGTTTGAATTGTGTTTTGATAAATGTGCAAAATTCAAAAAATTTGGCAAAAACTTCGGACTTAAATTTTAATGGGTAGATCCAAAGAAAGTGAGAGTAGTCATCTAATAACACGAGATAATATTTATGACCTAGGGAGCTGGTAACGGGGGAAGTCCACAAATCAGCATGAATGATATCAAATGGAGCAAACGTACTACTAATTGAGGATTTAAACGGAAGACGAACATGTTTACCTAATTGATAGGAAATGCAGGTCTGGGCAAGTTTCCCATTATATTGAATAAAATTATTACTTCTAAGAAAATGAAAAACATGAGCTCCTAGGTGTCCGAGCCTATTGTGCCAAATTGACGGAGATAGAGCAGCTAGGGTAGTGTGTGGGCGGGAACCAGCAACGGATGCGGATGTGAATGAATAGAGGTCCACTGTGCTATTGCATCTCATAAGAGGGGTCCCCGTACGTAGATCCTTCACAGTAAAACCAAGTGGATCAAAATCAACCGACACATAATTATTACGAGTAAATTTCCTAATGGATATTAATTTTTTGATGATGTGGGGGGAATGCAGGACGTTATTTAGGGAGAAGGGTGGGTGAGGTTTCGGAGTATGAGTGTGACCATAGCCCTGAATTGGAATGCGATGACCATTGCCAACTGTAATAAATTGTGGAGACTTTAAATGAAACAATTGGGAAAGATTACATGCGAACCGGGTGAGGTGAGAGGAGGCTCCGGAGTCCATATACCAATTTTTGTCGGGCTGCTGCAAACTCATACTGCTGAATGCCTGACCCAAGTCGGTGGGGATTTGATTTAAGGGTTGCTGTGGGAACTGGACCTGCACGACATGGGCCTGATGTTGCTGGAACACTGGTGGGCGCGGAGCTGGAGCCTGGCCTAGTAACCCTTGTTGCTGAAAAGGGTACTGGGCTAGATGAAAGCCGAAAATCGTGGCCCAGTTCTGATTTGGGTAGCTAGAGACTGGGTCGGCCCATGAAGCGTTATTGCTGATCTGCTGTGGCTGTTGTACTCGACCTTTTCCGCGGCCCTTGCCACCTCGCCCATTGCCGCGGCCCTTGCCACCCGTGCCACCACGGTATTGCCGCTGTTGTATATTTTTCAGCGGAGGTTGTTGGCCGGCGGTGGCCTGAGGTTGTGCGGGAGTTTCAACTGCTAAAGCCTTCTGGTTATGCTCGTCCTGCTTCGCACGTCGAGTCTCCTCCAATAATTGCGAGCATACTTTCTTGAAGCTTGGTAGAGGGTCAGCCTGTTGTATCATCGTGGCTAGGGTGTCATATTCACCCTTAGGGAGGCCTGAAACTAATTGTAACACCATCTTTGTTTCGGACACGGGCGTACCAACATTGGACAGTTGGTCTGCCACCAGTTTCAACTGTTTGCAATATTCTGACATAGTAGAGAAGTTTTCAAGACGGGTGTTGTTGCACTGTTCTTTCAAGTACACCGCGCGAGTGTTCTTGTTGTCTTGAAAGATTTCTTCCAAACGTGTTCATAGATCACAGGAAGAGGCACCCATTTTCATGATTGTGTTTAGTAAATCCTTGGATATAGTGCCATATATCCACTGTTTGATTACGACATCGAGGCGATGCCATGTGGTGTCATCCATATCTGGAGGACGAAGGAAAGAGTCGTCTATATGATCAAGCACATGATATACACATGCATGGATACGAAATAGTTCCACCCATGACCAATATTGGCCATCTTCCTAATCAAGAATTATAGGGATAAAATTCTTGATGTTGGTAACGGCGAGAGCCGGATGGAAAGATGGTGATGAGAGGGTAGTGGGTGGTTGGATGATGACTGCGTTAGAAGCGGAAGCATTGGAAGAGGTGGGAGTAGCCAAATTTTCCATTAGAATGGTGGAAATTTAGGAAGAAAGAAAAAAGAAAAACAATGTTGCCGTCGGCCAAGGGGGGGGGGGCGGGGGCGGCAATGTAGGAACTTTTTCTAGATTAGGGTTTGGGCTCTTGATACCATGTAAGATTATATTAATCTTCCTTAGGAAGTCTTTCTCATTAATATCAATATATATAGTGTACAATATACAATCCTAATACAAGAGGAAAGAGGAATCATAATCACAATACAAGAGGAATCCTAATCTAATAATGGGTAGGGATTGTAGTGTTATACTTGTACACGTTTACACATACGATTAGAGATACTATATGAAATATATATATATATATTAGGTATTAGAATAAATTAGATTAGATAAATATATTAGTTCAAAATAAACTATAGACAATGAAAATAAAAAAAATGTTATCCCCTTTCTTAAAAAAGTTGAAACCTTTTATTAATTTAATAAAGATCTCACATAAATGAAACTTCATCTAACTAAGTATATTTAAGATAATTTTGAAGCAAAAGAATAAATAAAAACTAAACAAAAATAGAAAATTTTAAATAATAAATATTTATAATTAAATAAAATTACAAATAACTTACTTATTTAGAATGTAAGAAAGTTGTTACTAATAGTTACTATATCTTATTAAATAATTTATGTTCATTTTCCTATTTATGAGTTACGAATGATAAATGTTTCAAAAATATTTATTATTTTATAATTAAAGGTATGGATACATTTTTTTATTAAGTGTTTTATCTTTGTTTCAAAGTTTCATAAAAGTAATTCCAAAACACGTCTTATTTATAGCTTTAGGTTTATCTTGTAATAATTATAATTTATTATATTTAATTACATATATACATTATAGGGTTGTTGATAGAATATAGCACGGTACCGTACTTAAATAGGATTAGTATTGTAATCAAACTAGTGTACAAACTTACCATAGTTGTAGAATTCTTGTACAAGTATGATTAGGATTTAGAAGTATAGTATAAATATGATTTTTCATATTTGGAGATTGTAACTTGTATATATACCCCATTCATTAATGAAAATAATCAAGGGATTATTTCTTAAATGGTATCAGAAGTCTAGGTCTAAAATACCTTCTCCAAAAAATACTTCTGCTCTTTTCGATTTATGCTCGGTTTACGTAAACCTTCCTCGGTTTCCATGCACTTTTCCTCCTCTATTCCCAAATTTTCTTCCTAGTCCCTAATTCACCTATTGTTCTTTCGTTATGTCTACGTCAAATAACATATTTCATTCTGCCCTTACGTTTCTAACATCAAGAACCACATCCCTATTGTTTTTGAGATGGAAAACGTCCAATACGCAATGTGAGCGAAATTATTCAAAGTTTACGCACGCTCGTATCAAGTCCTCCATCACATAATCCCCTCGGTAACTGGCGAGACGAATGTGCCTACCCCCGAGGATGATCCTATGTCATGGACAACCCTTGATGCTACCGTTCTCCAGTGGATTTATTCTATCATCTCTAAAGACTTCTTGGAGATGATTATTGAACTCAACGCTACGGCGATGGCTACTTGGAATAGGGTGCGTGATATATTCCAAGATAACAAAAATTCCCGCGATGTCACTCTTGAGCAGGAATTTTCCCATGTCAACATAGAAGATTTTCCTAACGTCTCCGCCTATTGTAAAAGGCTGAAAGAATTTGCGGTCAAACTCCGCAACGTTGGTGCCCCCATTACCAATAATCTTCTTGTTTTTCAAATAGTTGCAGGCCTTTTGAGGCCTATAATGGCGTTGGAACACTACTTGGTCAAAGTAATCCTCTGCCACCATTTTATCAGGCTCGTTTCATGGTCACGTTAGAAGAGGCCATTTTGGCTAAAAAGGCGACTACCGGAGCACATTCCGTCGTAATGATGACCACGTCAGACGACCCTCACCCATTCTCCAAAAATTCAGGCCAAAATCGTAACCACGGTGGCGACAAAAAGGATCAAAATTATAAAAATAATGGCAAAAACAGCAGTGATAATCGCGGTGGTAACAATGGCGAAGGACGAAATAGTGGCAGCTAAAACAGTGGGCCTCAGAGAAGTGGGCCGCATGCCAACTGACCCCAGTCGTGGGCCCCCTTGTTAGTGGGGTTGGGCCAGTGGCTATTGGACCAACAACCCTTATTTTCTCGCCTGCTCCTTATCCAAGAAACTGGGCTCAGTTCCAGCAAAATTCTAGGCCTAGTTTCTCAGTCCCAAATAGTGGAATGCGGTACACTAATGGGCCGAGACAGCAGGCATGTCTGCTTGGGCCTTGGCCCCGCAGGCCTTCCATGTTGTGGGCTCAAATTCGATCCCGACACCTAAAGATATTAAAGCGCAATGCATACACTTGACTTGAATCCCCCGGACGCGAATTGATATATGGACACCGGAGCCACTTCTCACATGACGTCCGATCAAGGTACTCTCTCATCTTATTCAAATTTGAGCAAAAATCGTGGTATAATTGTTGGTAATGGAAACTCAATTCCAATTCGTGGTTATGGACATACAACTTTGTCTCCCCCACATCCACCTCTAGTTTTGAAAAATACTCTTCATGTCCCTAACTTAATTAGAAATTTGGTGTCTGTCCGAAAATTTACCATGATAATTGAGTTTCTATTAATTTTGATCCCTTTGGGTTTCTGTGAAGGATTTCAAAACGGGGATACCTTTAATGAGATATAATGGTAAGGGGGAGCTTTATCCAATTACAACTACCACCACTTCCACAAGTCAAGCCATGTCGTCTACTTTTGCCGCCCTTGCTCCTTCCTTGTGGCATGTAGATTTGGGTTATCCGGGATCGTCTACTATTTCGTGTTTGCATAAAAACAATTTTATTTCTTGTAAGGGTACGCGTAGTACTCCACTTTGTTCTTCTTGTCCATTAGGGAAACATGTTCGATTACCATTTGTAGTCTCTACTTCTCGTACTTTGATGCCTTTTGACGTTATTCATAGTGATTTATGGACATCTCCCGTTTTAAGTTCTTTGGGCCATCGTTATTATGTCTTATTTTTGGATGATTATTCTAATTTTTTGTGGACCTTTCCGTTATCCAAAAAGTCTCAAGTTTTTTCCACTTTCTTAAAATTTAGAGCATTCATCCGTATCCAATTCGAACGGAAAATAAAAAACATTCAATGTGATAATGGCATGGAATACGATAATAGGTTGTTTCGGGAATTTTGTGATGCTAATGGCATAATTTTTCATTTTTTGTCCTCATACGTCCTCACAAAATGGGAAAGCCGAACGGAAAATTCGTACCATTAATAATATTGTCCGAACTCTATTAGCCCATGCTTCCGTACCCCTTTCCTTTTGGCATTATGCACTACAAATGACTACTTACCTCCTTAACTTACTTTCTACCAAAGGGTTAGCATATGAATCTCCCCTTAAAATTCTCTATAATAAGACTCATTCGTATTCACATCTTAGGGTCTTTGGGTGTTTATGCTATCCACTTTTTCCGTCAACTACAATTAACAAACTTCTAGCCCGTTCTACCGCTTGTGTGTTTTTGGGTTATCTATCTAATTATCATAGTTACAAATGTTTTGATTTATCATGTAATAAAATCATAATTAGTCGTCATGTTTTTTTGTTGAAACCTAATTTCGTTTGCTAAAGTGAGTAGTCCCGTGCCTAGTTCGTATAATTTTTTAGATGATGATGTCTCACCATAAATTATCCATCATTTATCAAACTTGTCCCATGACCAAAATACACCAGCAGGCCCACTGCCTGCTGGCCCAGACAGTCCCGTTACCACTGTTCCGCCGATTCTGCCCAGTGGGCCGTATGTGTGAACATGTCCGTTGTTCCCCTAGGGATGGCAACGGATCGGATCTGGACCGGTGAATCCAGATCCATCGAGTCCATAAAAAAATTCGGATTCATCGGATCCACCGGGTCCACGGATCGGATCTGGATCCACATGTAAAAAAAATTGCCTTGCTAAGAATGTAACCTTGCTAAGAATTTTTTTGAACTGACAAACGATTTTACTTAGCTAACAGTTTACTATGTTTCAATTTTGAAATGTTCATATGAGATATTTTGTTCGTTGTCTCGTTTGATTGTGAGCTATTAATTGAAAATGTTGGACAATGACAATAGTTATGGAAAATGCTGACTAGTATTTCCACAATGCAGAACTTGCATGTGCTTGGAATCTTCACAAATGAAGTGAATATAATTTTAACTACTTGTCTATGGAGATGTTAGTCATTTACTAATATAATTTTGATTTTATTATCGAAGTTACCTCTCTAGTTTTTAATTTTTGAGTTAACGCGGGGATAAATTAAACTTGTTTTGAGAATTAAACTTGCAAGGATGTGCTTAGCAATTTTAAGAAAATACTTATAAAATTATATTCTAGGTTATGAATATATTTAATAAAAAATGGATCCACGGGTCGGATCTGGACCGGATACGGATCTCAAATACAAGATCCAGATCCGATCCTTCAGAAACGGATCTGGGTCCGATTAGGATCCGTCGGGTCCAAATTTTAAAGATCCATATCCTATAAAATGGATCTGGATCCACCGGATCCGGACAGGGTCCAGGATCCACTGCCATCTCTAGTTCCAACCCACTCCAGTATTGGCTTCCGCCCCTACTGGCCAGTCCGTCACCGTCCCGCATATTTCCCCAAATCCACCCAATACTACCTCGGGTCAATGGCCCGTTACTCGTAGTCAAAGAGGTATTTTTAAACTAAAACAACATTTTAATCTCAATTCTAATGTCTCTAAATACCCACTACCACGTAACCCTGTGTTTTCACTACATGACCCGAATTGGAAATTGGCTATGACTGACGAATATAATGCTTTTATTGAAAATAAGACGTGGGAGTTAGTACCCCGTCCATTGGTGTTAATATTATTCGGTTTATGTGGATTTTTACTATAAAGAAAATTTTGACGATTCTTTTGAGAGGCATAAGGCTCGTCTTGTAGGTGATGGTAAAACTCAACAAGTTGACGTGGATTGTGGTGAAACGTTTAGTCCGATGGTCAAATCGGCTACCATTCGCATTGTTCTTAGTTTGGCTCTCTCAAAAACATAGCCTATTTATCAGTTGGATGTAAAGAATGCTTTCTTACACTGTGATCTTAAGGAGACAGTCTATATGCATTAGACCTTGGGTTTTCGAGATCCCAATCATCCTCATCATGTCTGTTTGCTAGAAAAGTCCTTGTATGAGATTAAGCAGGCCCCGCAGGCTTGGTATAAGAGGTTTGCAGATTATGTATCTACTATTGGATTTTCTCATAGCCGGTCTGATCATTCTCTATTTATATATCGTCGTGGTACTTCTCTGGCATACACTTTATTGTACGTGGATGATATTATATTGACTGCTTCATCTGATAATCTGTGCAAGTCTATCATGTCACTTCTTAGTTCTGAGTTTGCAATGAAAGATTTGGGACCCTTGAGTTATTTCTTGGGCATTGCCGTCACGCGTCATTCAGGTGGTCTATTTTTATCTCAAATGAAGTATGCTGCAGAGATTATTGAGAGAGCTGGTATGTCATCTTGTAAGCCTACTTCCACTCCGTTTGATACCAAACCGAAGCTACGTACTACGTCAAGCACACCATACGAGGATCCCACCCATTATCGCAGTCTTACAGGGGCACTTCAATATCTTACTTTCACGAGACCTGATATTACTTATGCAGTTCAACAGGTGTGTTTATTCATGCATGACACACAGATTGAGCACATGCATGCGCTCAAACGCATTATAAGGTACATCCAGGGCACACTTGATTATGGATTACATTTATATCATTCTTCCGTCTCTACTATTGTGTCATATACAAATGCTGATTGGGGTGACTGTCCTGATACCGGATGCTCGACATCTGGTTATTGTATGTTTCTTGGGGATAACTTGGTCTCGTGGTCTGCAAAACGCCAGGCTACATTATCGCAATCCAGTGCAGAGGCTGAGTATCAAGGCGTGGCTAATGTGGTATGCGTAATCTTTTATTAGAATTACACTTTCCTATTCAGAAAGCTACCTTGGTCTATTGTGATAATGTTAGTGCAGTCTATTTTTCTGGCAATCCGGTCTAACATCATCGCACTAAACATATCGATATGGATATTCAATTTATTCGCATAAAGATAGCTCATTGGACAAGTACGCGTTTTACATGTGCCTCTTCAGATACCAAATTGCTGACATCTTTACGAAGGGTCTTCCCTTAGTTCTATTTGAATATTTTAAGAACAATCTTAGCGTACAATAACCGTCCGCTATGACTGCGTGGGTGTGATAGAATATAACACGGTACCGTGCTCAAATAGGATTAGGATTATAATTAAACTAGTGTACAAACTTACATAGTTGTACAATTCTTGTACAAGTATGATTATGATTTAGAAATATAGTATGAATAGGATTTTTCATATTTGGAATATTGTAACTTGTATATATATTTCATTCATTAATGAAAATAATGAAGATATTATTTTTCCGTTGTAAGTGTAGTATTATCATAGTATAAGATGTCTAATGAAAGAAGGAAATATACAATACAAAAGAAAAAGAAGTAAAATAGTCCTTTCTTAGTTAGCAGTTAAAAGGATTGAAAATTTAAAGAAAATTTAGAAAGAAGTGATATCATCACTACATTCGTTACGTGTGGCATAACGTCTCTATATAGTGGTATTTTCCTTCTATTACTATTGAATCAAAAGGTCAGAAATTTTAGAAAAGGTCAGAAAATATAGGAGAAAAAAGTGAAAATTCTTAGTTGCATTTGACGTACTAAATATTACTCAAATTGATTTTTATTCAAATAGATACTCTTTAGAAGGAATTAAATAAATTAAGAATAGCTTAATAAGTTATGATCCACAATGTTACTTAAATAGAACTTGTAGATTTTTTTTCATACTATAAGGTAAAAATTTAATTAATTTAGAAGTGTTAAAATATTAGAATTCTTACCTAGTTAAAACAAGGATAGATTAAGGGTGTGTTCGATAATGAGGAAAATATTTTTTAATTTTCTTTTGGTAAATAATTTTGGAAAATATTTTCTTTAGGAAAATAAGTTGCTAAAAATGAGAATAATGACTTTCCTAATAAAAGTAGAAAAACAAGTCCCACAATTTCACTCCACCAACCACACCACCACAACCCAACCCACCCTATCAAACCCCTAACCACTTCTACCACCCCACGCACACCCACCACTCCACCGTCCCACCACTACCCAACTAACTCCCCAAAACCCCCTCCCAAAGATATATTTTTTCAAAAAAAGTTTTTTTTTTTAGTTTTCTACACAACCCATCCCATACACCACCCCATAAAAAAACATTTAAAAGTTTTTTGGTTTTCTACACTACCTACCCACCCCTCCAGACTCCTACCCCTCCCGATATTTCTACTTTATATATTTTATTTTACTTTTATGAAAATATTTATAAGAAATGAATTTTTTTTGTGATTAAATTTGGTGTGAGGTGAGTGGCGGGGTTGTGGTTGTGGGGGTGGGGGGGGGGGGGGGGCAAGGGGGTAAGATTTTTTTATAAAAGTAAAATAAAATATATGAAATAGAAAATTTGGGAGGGGGTGGGTGGAGTGGTGGTGTGGGGTTGAAGTGGGTGAAAATGAAGTGCGTTCGAGGATGGTGGTTGGGGGTGGGTGGGGGTGATGGGGTTGGGATGGGTCTTGGGTGGATATTTTCGAAAATATTTTCTACTAACCAACCAAACATGAGAAAATAAATAAGAAATTTATTTATTTTTCACCAACCAACCGAATAGAGTAAAAAAAGTAAAAAATTTACTTATTTTTCAAGACACATTTTTTAGAAAACATTTTTCATGACAAATATTTTTCTCCATACCGAACACACTCTAAATAAGCAGATTTTTACTTGACTCCAAAATCTTAAATATTAAATAGATAATTAAATGACTATTTTATCTAATGTGAAATCATTTTTAAAAGTTTACCTACTATGTTATAGCCGCTTTAGTTTTATTACATAATACATTTCCACGTAATTTCTTTCTTATAAAAATAAATTTATATACCTTAAGATATAGTTTTGTTAACTTAAAAATAATTTCAAAATTTTATTATCAATTCATCCAAAAACATTGAGTATCTAGGGTGTGTTTGGTATGAAGGAAAATGTTTTCCTAAAAAATATTTTCTTGAAAAATAAGTGGATTCTTACTTATTTTCTAGTGTTTGGTATGTAAGCAAAAAATATTATTCTAAGAGCAACTATATGTAATATACCAAAATACTATGGGGTTGGAATGGGTGGAGAGTGGGTGTTCGAGGTGGTGGGGTGAGATGATGATGAAGGGGTGGGGGTTGGGGCTTTGAGTGGGTGGAGAAGAGATAATAAACTTGGAATTACACTTATTACATGTTTTCCCTACTTTTATTAGGGAAGTAATTTTCCCCATTTTTAAAGAATTTATTTTCTTAAGAAAAATATTTTTCAAGAAATTTTGATCATCTGAAAAAATTGACATTTTTCGGAAAACGTTTTTCTTCCTACCAAACACACTCCTAATCTTAGATTTTTTAGATTCTACGATGATTTCTTTTAACCCACAAGACTTGGTATTTGCTGTAAATTAAATCTAACCAAGATATATACTAAATCAGAAACAAACATATGCTGACTAATCAAATCAAACTTACACGGACTGATCAAACAAAAAAAAAAATATAAGGACTTGGTTTATATAAGGTAAAAGTTTAGTCAATTCTTAAATTCTAAATTTTACGACTTACTACCTAATTTAAAAAGGAAAAATTAAATGATCAAAACTTTAATTGATTTTAAAATCCTAAATATTAGAAAAATAAATTAGATGACAATTTTATCTAGTGTTAATCATTTTTTAAATAGTTAAAAAAAATATTTCGCTACGAGTATTAATGCTTTTAATATAATAGGATAGATAAGTAAAGTATATAATTATATTATTAATTAAATAATCCGTATCATTCTGCTATACACATAAAATATACATAATTAAAGTATGCAGAGACTTTGCATCTTCAATTTTAGTTGCTCAATGTGTTTTGGGAATAAGCATAAGTTAGTGACTTAGTGTATTTAATAGTGTGTTCTGGAGGGAAAATTTTTGGGGGAAACATTGCAAAATCTAAATAAGGTTATGGTAGTCTTTTCACAGATGTAGCCACATTTGGGCCAAATAGGTGTGGTCATTTAGCAGCTCTCTTTTAATTATAGCTAGAACTCATTAGTACTTTCTAATCCCTCATTGGATTAAAAAACAGATGGAGCAATATAATGAGGAAAATAAATGTGTCTCAAATATATTCAACTACCTAGATGTGCTCTAGAAAATCAAATTAAAGGTAAGTAGATAGACCATTTATAATAGCTAGCTAGTTCGCAATCAAGCGGTGTGATAATGCAATGTTCCTAAAGAAAATGAGAGAAAACTAAACCGAGTAAAAGGAATAACACTTGATAATCTTGGAAAGCCAAAGAATAATAGGTACACTAGTAAGTATATATTGTTTCACTTTTTTGAATAGTCTGATGGTGATTAGTGATCTTTATGTGAAACATGCAATGATGAAGGAGTTCTTTATCTCCTTATTATCATTATCTATGTGCCACACCTTGTTAATATTTTATGCAACATTTTTTCAGAGATGGTTGTTTGCAATTTGGTAATCACAATACCAAAAGTTAATAATTTTCTATCCTGCTTTTATAGATTTTTTTAATTTCTAATAATGTGAGTCTAGAACATTAAGGAATTAATTTACCCAGTATAAGATCTAATAGCATATGAACTTGATGATAAGTGATTATTGGTGGTTGCATTAATTTGTCAGGGGTAAAATGAGGAGGAGAAGAAATAAATGCAAGACAAAGAGGTCTTATTTGATTAAGTAAGTACATAGTGATCGAAATTTTACAGTAGTTTTTTTTCACAATGCCACATGGCTCTATTTCTTGTAATTGAATTTAAAATTAGGTAAGGGATACTATCATTACGAGCCTGTTTGGATTGACTTATTTTTAGTGCTTTTTAAGTTAAAATAGCTTTTAAGTATTTTTGTAGTGTTTGAATAAAATAAAAAATATTTTAAGCATTTATTTTTAAGTTAGAATGACAAAAATAAGTCAAAAGTTATAAGCTAGAATTCCTAACTTATTATTTTTGGCTTATAAATTAAAAGCCATAAATCTATCCAAACTGGCTCTAAAGCATGCATTTGCAAGAGTCAAATATACTGCTTTTCTCCCAAATAAAGTTTCCTATTTTTTTAGTTAAAAAGTTTAAATTAATTTGCTTAAATACATATTTTTCTAAAAATTATATAATTCTACCTAAATCATAGTATTTAAAAATAATAAACAAATAGGCACATGTGAATATATTACCATATTTATGTGTCCGTAAATTTATAAATTAAATTCTTACTTTTAAATAATAAATTACTCAATCAACACGTGATCATATAAATGGTTAAAACTTAATATATGTTTACACCAAGTAATATATGTATGATATGTGTTTGCATATAAGTTTTAGCATATATCATAATTAATTTAAATTTATTTTTATATTATTAAATTAATTAATTACAATAAATTTATATGGTATGGAGTAAAGTGAATAAACATTTACCCATAAAATTTTGGCGATAAAATTTAAAATGTAAAAATTTGAATTTTTAAAATTTTAAACTGTATTTAAAGATGTGTTTTTCCACTTTTTAAATATTAAATATATTTTATGATCAAATAAATATTTAGAGATAAATTTTCAAAATCTTATGGAAAGATAAGCTAGGTTGGGTGGTAGTAAAACAATTTTGAACAGCGCACTAGTGGGTGAAAATGGGTATCCCACTAACAGTGGCATTGACGTACTAAGAGCAAAGTTGAAGCCTTTAAATAAAATAACGCCATTAGTAATATAACCTCGGCCTTCGTCCTTCTCTCCTCTTTGTCTTTCCCAAATGGGTTCTTCTTCTGTACTCTGTTTCTCTGTCATTTCTCTTGTCCTCATTCTTCAGACATGTTTAGCCACCAGGAAAACTTACATCGTTCACATGAAACACCACCAAATACCTTCTTCTTTTTCAACCCATCATGATTGGTACGATGCTCAACTCAAATCTCTCTCCACCACCTCTTATCCCACCCTTCTCTACTCTTATGACACTGCTTACCATGGCTTTGCTGCTTCTCTTAACCGAAATGAAGCAGAACTCCTCCGTCAATCTAATGATGTGGTTGGGGTGTATGAAGATTCTGTATACACACTTCATACAACTCGTACCCCTGAGTTTCTTGGGCTTGATAATGAGTTAGGCCTTTGGGCTGGACATACCCTACAAGAACTCAACCACGCTGCTCAGGATGTGGTTGTGGGAGTTCTTGACACTGGTGTTTGGCCTGAATCTAAGAGTTTTAGTGACATCGGTATGCCTGATGTGCCTTCTAAATGGAAAGGTGAATGTGAACCCGGACCCGATTTTAACCCGAAAATACATTGCAACAAAAAGTTAATAGGTGCACGGTTTTTCGCTAAGGGGTACCGTATGTCGTCATCGACTTCATTTACGAATCAACCTAGACAACCCGAATCACCTCGTGACCAAGACGGACATGGGACCCACACAGCCAGCACCGCCGCCGGTGCACCGGTGGCGAACGCTAGCTTACTCGGGTACGCTAGTGGGGTGGCGCGTGGTATGGCACCACGCGCGCGTGTAGCTACTTACAAAGTATGTTGGCCTACTGGGTGTTTCGGGTCGGATATTTTAGCGGGTATGGACCGTGCTATTTTGGATGGGGTTGATGTGTTGTCTTTATCTTTGGGTGGTGGGTCGGGTCCTTATTATCGTGATACTATTGCTGTGGGTGCTTTCTCTGCTATGGAGAGAGGCATTGTTGTGTCATGTTCGGCTGGTAATAGTGGTCCAGCTAAAGCTTCACTTGCAAATACTGCTCCATGGATCATGACCGTTGGTGCTGGAACCATCGACCGTGATTTCCCTGCTTTTGCTGTGTTAGGTAATGGGAAAAAGATAACTGGGGTGTCTTTATATAGTGGTAATGGTATGGGGAAAAAGCTAATTGGTTTAGTTTATAGCTCGGATAGTAGTGCTAGTCTTTGTTTACCAGGTTCACTTGACCCGAAAACTGTACGTGGGAAAATAGTAGTGTGTGATAGAGGTACTAATGCAAGGGTAGAAAAGGGGTTAGTTGTTAAAGAAGCTGGTGGGGGTGGTATGATATTGGCTAACACTGTTGAGAGTGGTGAGGAGATGGTGGCGGATAGTCATTTGTTACCGGCATTGGCGGTAGGGAGGAAAGTAGGGGATTTTATAAGGCAGTATGTGAAGACGGAGAAGAATCCGGTGGCGGTGATCAGCTTTGGTGGGACGGTGGTGAATGTGAAACCGTCGCCGGTGGTGGCAGCGTTTAGTTCAAGAGGGCCTAATACTGTGACTCCACAGATTATGAAGCCTGATGTTATTGGGCCTGGTGTGAACATATTGGCTGCTTGGTCTGAGGCTATTGGGCCTACTGGGCTTGAGAAGGATACCAGAAGGACCAAGTTCAATATCATGTCTGGTAAGTTATCACTAAAGGATGGTTTTGTTTCATTATCATCTTTTTCATGCTTAGATTAATTATCTCGCAATTATTACTGCTAAGCTACACACTTAATAAAGAAAAAAGAGGAATATATGTAGAATAAAGACGCGTGTTTGTTTGGTCAACATGGTTAATTAGTGCGTGGGTGATCTTGAATATAAACAGGTACTATAGCACATGCCTAAAGTTCAGAGATTCACATGTAGAGAGAGTTAATTATAAAGTACATTAGTACATATTAGTTATAATAAGTATCAGATGCAGCTTCCAAGAAAAAGTTGACCAAATTAGACTTTTGTAGTATGATTTATGTGACGTGTGAATGAAATACAAGAACTACTCAAGCCTAGAGGGGCTCTGTAGGAGTTTGGACATGAAGAAGCAGGAGAAGACATGATAAATTGATTTAAATCACCGTCTATATATTTTAACTGATCATAGTATGTTACTGATTTCATTTATTAGGAACAATTGCCTGAAGTTATGTTACATATGATCTGATAGTGTAACAATTCATCCTATGCTCCGATAATGAGTAGTAATATGTTGCTGTTGTTCAGCTTTTGTACAATAGTGAGCTTAAATATGGAAAAGTGGTATAGTCCCTTCCACTAATGAGTTCCCATGATCCATGGACCCATGGAATCCCAGATTGGTCCCTACCAAAAAAGCATAAAGGGCATAAACTTATCATGTATTTAACTAGAGGTGGCAAATGGGCGGGTTGGGTCAAATTTGAGCGGGTCAAAACGGGTAAAGTCAATGAACGGGTTATAACCCAACCCGCCCAAAGTTTGCTTGGCTCAATATGAATTGGGTCAAAATGTATAAATTAACGGGTCATAACTTAACCCGCCCACTGTAACCCAAACATCCCCTCACAAATATGGATATGACCAAATTACAAAAGCAAAACCAAACACCTAAATCTGCTTTTCTCATTCTTTGAAGTAAGAATTTTAATATACCAATTCCTTTCATGTTTGGTTTCAAAAGCTTCTTGAAATATTTTCTTCATAACAACTTTTACTTAGTGGTGTACTTCCAAGGATCCTACGGCCACAATTTTTTTGATTTGAGGGTAAAAGACGCTAGTGTAGCTTGTTTGGAGGAGGTGAAAATACGTTGTTAGTATTGAGATTAGAGTTTATTGTAATTTTCAAGGCCATTGCTGCCATTTTATTGATTTTCTGCAGCATAAGAAGTTTAAGTCTTTTGAGTTTGCTTTTTTTTGTAAGTGTGCAATCGTTTAACACTTGAGCATCAGCTAACTGCAAGGATAAAGAAGAACTGCTTCCAAATTCAAAATATAATGGTATTTTTCTTACTAATGTTTTCTTCAAAAGAAAAAAGAAGGAAAATGTACTGAATTTACGACACTGCGGGTTGAATAATTGACCCATATAAGAGATGGGTCAGTATGGTTTCAAACCGTTGGGTCAACTCAATAAATGTGTCAAGACCCAACCCGTAAAAATATTGAGCGGGTTGGGCGGGTTCGGGTTGATTTTGACACCCCTAGATTTAACATCATCCTTTGCCCCATTGAGTACTCTGGACCTACCTGAAACAGTTCATTTGCTGGAAATAATGTGATGTACTTTTCGAATCTCCTGAAAATCTGACACAACTCACTCATTTGAATTTTGTATTTGGTTACATTATTATTGATCTTATTTTACATCAAACTCTTGCAGGCACATCCATGTCCTGTCCTCATATCAGTGGTCTAGCTGCACTGCTGAAAGCAGCACATCCAGATTGGAGTCCAAGTGCCATCAAATCCGCACTTATGACAACTGCGTATGTTCGTGACACCACCAACTCCCCTCTTCGTGATGCCGAAGGCGGTCAACTCTCCACTCCGTGGGCTCATGGATCAGGTCATGTTGATCCCCACAAGGCACTCTCCCCAGGTCTCATCTATGATATTACCCCAGCGGACTACATCAAGTTCTTATGTTCCTTGGACTATGAATTGGGCCACATACAAGCCATTGTCAAGCGCCCGAATGTCACTTGTGCTAAGAAATTTGCAGACCCTGGGCAGATCAACTACCCTTCATTCTCAGTTTTGTTCGGGAAGTCGAGGGTTGTTCGTTACACCCGTTCAGTGACCAATGTGGGAGCTGCAGGATCCGTCTATGAGGTAGTCGTTGATGCTCCCCCGTCTGTTTCTGTGACCGTGAAGCCATCAAAGCTTGTATTCAAAAGGGTAGGAGAGAGGCTGCGCTACACCGTCACATTCGTGTCCAAGAAGGGTGTTAGCACGATGAGCAAGAGTGCATTTGGTTCGATTTCTTGGAATAATGCTCAAAACCAAGTTAGGAGTCCAGTCTCATATTCCTGGTCACAGCTATTTAACTGAAAGGTTGTGTTCCTTTAATCTAATGTATGGTTTTCTCCCTTTGTATTACCCAACAAAATTGTGGTAATCAGATCTGCAAATGGAAGTGTTTTTAGCAATCGCGAGTGATAAGGTGGATGGAAGTTCCTCCAAAGTTTTAGTTTTTCTATCCAAGTAAAATCATGCAATGCAATTATAGCCCTCGCTTGTATGATGATGTGAGCATTCACTGATACTGTATTACTACATCTCAAGATAATTCTTGAAAGAATCTACATCTGTGATGTAAAGTAAGAGTGGTTTTCTAATTTAACAGATAAAATTCCTGAAAGAATCTACATCTGCGATGTCAAGTAAGAGGTTGCAACTTCCAAGTTGGTAAATGATATTTACTGAAGCTGATGGTTTTCCTCAACCTTCACCACACCCCCTACCCATGTCCCATATAAACTCTTGGTCGAGTATGAAGTCCCCCAAGAATGTAATTCATTTCAGCTGCTTGATAAGATGGAAGTTTCAAGTGCTCATTGTTCAAAGTTGCAAATACCTCGACGTTGCTTGTTGTGATCTTTCTTGCAAGGTGTTGGACTCGGATCCCACATCACATCAAATGTATGAAATTCCAAAGTGTGTTTTTATACCTCTTCAACTCAATAGCTAAATTTAGTGTTGGGGTTCTCCCAATCTAAGTTACTCGAACTCTTCACTTTCGGTGCTACACATATCGACAAGACGTAGGTGTGGGTGTGGGTTCGTGTCCGATTTGGTCAAAGGATTTAGCATACTTTGACCAAAATCGATAGAGAAAATTCAAACAAATAATGATTTCTGAAATCAAAACAAAAGCTAGGGCTATTGCAATAGCAATAGCCACGTCTCACGTTAGACCTCTACATCATTTGCAAGAGCCATGATGCACCTAAAACAGTAAGGAGTTGCATTTGTACTTAATAATAATAATAATAACAATAATTGCATATTCAAACTTGCTCTAAAAAAATTGTGCATTATTTTCCTTCTAAATTGTCCACTATAATCTAGGCATATTTTTATAACTATATTATTAGGTATTTGAATTAATTTTAGCCGCCAACACCCGTATCTATATCTAGATCTGTACTCCCGATTTTAAAATTTAGATCATGAAGGATCCGCACCCGTATCGAACACTCGCACTTGAGTATGAGCAACTTAGCTCCCAAATCACGTTTGTGTGGTAACTTTTGCTATCTTGCAGCAAGTGGTAGCATTAGCTTAACAACCTCTCTACCTCCAAGAGATTGAGGTAGAGGTAAGCCCTAGACCCGACTTGTGAGATTACACTCCACCTGTGAGATTACACTGGATATGTTGTTGTTGTTGACTGATAACATTAGCTTACCCTACATGGTTTCCAACATTGCAACTCCCGAGCATGTGCTTTCATTACTACTTCATCACTGACTTAAACCCTAATTGCCTTCATCACTGACTTAAACTTCGTGTGCTTTCATTACTACTTCATTTTTGCAATTTACTTTAGTTTGTTACTTCTGTAGTTTAGAAATCATCACCTATATTCGTTAGCCAAATAGAAACCAAAGATTAGTTAATTGGTGCTTAATAAATCAGTCTCTGTGGACGATATTCGGTCTTATCAAAATTATTACAAATTGCGATACGTACACTTGCGTAGCATCTAGAAATACTGCAACAAGTTTTTGGCGTCGTTGCCGGGGATTGAAGTATTATCAATATCAAAATAATTAATCTTATTTCTAATTTGGTTGTTCCTAGAACACATTTTTTTTTATTATTATTTTAATTTTTTTGATACGCGTGCAGTGTTTGTGATGATTTTAAGGTAGCTTTGGTATATGTGAAGCAGAAGAGGAGCAGACAACCTTGTTCCTCTGAATCCTGAGATTGAGAAAGCGTGCAAGCAGAATCGAAGAAATAAGAGAGCTGGTATTTCAACCGAGGTTATGGAAAACCGTTAAAATAATTATGGGTTGAATAGAGGGGTGCCAGAAATGGTGCAGGAGCAAGCTCAGAATCCCACTGTGAGAAGCTTACGGGATTATATACTTCCAACCGTAACATGAGTGCAGACTTGTATAAGATCACCAGATGTGGAGGCAAATAATTTCGAGATTAAGCCAGCAATCCTGCAGATGGTGCAGAACACAGTTCAGTTTGGGGGTTTGCCCTCTGAATATCCACATATGCACTTGGCCAATTTCTTGGAGTTATGTGCAATATTCAAATACAATGGTGTGACTGATGACGCCATTAAATTGAGGCTCTTCCCATTCTCACTAAGGAACCGAGCCAAAAGCTGGTTGAACTCTCTGCAAGCTAACTCCATCACTACGTAGCAAGACCTGGCTCAGAAGTTTCTTGCAAAATTCTTCCCTCTATCAAAGGCTACTAAGCTAAGGGGAGAAATAAACAACTTCTATCAGCTGGAAGGAAAATCTCTATATGATGCTTGGGAAAGATTCAAAGAGTTGCAAAGGAAATGTCCTCATCATGGACTTGAGTAGTGGATATTAGTCCATAATTTTTATAATGGTTTGTGTGGTACGACCCGTACCATAATTGATGCTGCTGCTGGAGGGACATTCATGAGCAAGAGTGTTAATGAAGCATATGAGCCGTTGGAAGATATGGCAATAATTAACCATCAGTGGTCCGATGAAAGACCTACCAACAACAGAAAAGTGACTGGAGTTCAGACACAGGAAATATGTGAAATTTGTGGAGGACCACATCCTTTTGATCATTGCACAACAACGGATCCCAACAATGTACCTATGGACCAAGCTCAGGTTCAAGCAGTTGAGAATTTTCAGTGGACCTACAACAATCCATTCTCCAACGCTTATAATCCTGGGTGGAGGAATCACCCTAACTTTTCATGGAGAAACGACCAAGGCCAACAATCACAGTTTCAAGGGTAATATCAAACTCAGCAGCCACAGTTCCAAGGGCAATATCAGCAGAACAGTCCACAACAACCAATGAATCAAGCTTCATTTTCTCAGCAGCCTAGGCCACAAGTTCAACAAGCTAACCCCAATGAATTGCAAGCAGCCTTGTTGACTCTCACCAATTCCCAAACATAGTTCATGACAAAGACAAGATCCTATATTCGGAATTTAGAGATGCAAGTGGGGCAGTTAGCAAACATGTTGAATAACAGACCTCAAGGGAATCTGCCTAGCAATGCCGTTGTGAACCCGAAGGAGCAGTGTCAGGCCATCACCTTGAGAAGTGGTAAGCAAGTGGAGCAGTCTGTAACCCAACCACCTATTGAAAATAATGATGACTTAGGAGAGATATCAGGTTTAGAGAAAGAGGGGGTTACTGAAGACTACCCCACGGTGGAAAATACACCATCAGTAGTGAGTAATGAGCCTCAAATCAGAATTTCATACCCGCAGAGACTTAGAATTTTTTTTTGGATAAACAATTTTCCAAGTTTTTGAAAATATTCAAGAAGCTGCACATAAATAATCCCTTTGCTGAAGCCTTATAGCAAATGCCCAGTTATGTCAAATTCATGAAAGAAATTCTCTCTAAAAAGATAAAAATGGGAGATTATGAGACTGTGGCGTTAACTGTTGAGTGCAGTGCCATTTTGCAAAAGAAGCTTCCCCAGAAGTTGAGAGATCCAGGGAGCTTCACTATTCCCTGCACTATCGGAAATTTTGAGTGTCAGCATGCTCTGTGTGATTTGGGGGCAAGTATCAATCTGATGCCCTTATCTGTGTTTTGTAGACTTGGTTTGGGTGAAGCTAGGCCTACAACAGTTACCTTGCAGTTAGAAGATCGTTCAATCAAGTATCCACGAGGTATTATTGAAGATGTGCTAGTAAAAGTGGATAAGTTCATCTTTCCTGTTGACTTTATTATTTTAGATATGGAAGAAGATGAAAATGTCCCCATCATCCTGGGGAGGCCATTCTTAGCTACTGGGCAAGCACTTATAGATGTACAGAAGGGCGAACTAAAACTCCGAGTCCAGGGAGAAGAAGTGACTTTCAATGTATTTAGGGCAACAACTTATCCAAGAGCAAGTGACGACTGTTTTTCCATTGATGTAATTGACAAAGCGGTTGGTGAGGAAAGCTTCAAGAGTACTGATGCTCTTGAAGTAGCATTAACACAATGCGAGAACGATGAGAGCAGGCCTTTAATTAAGGCGCAAATGAGGTTGAACCCAACTATGAAGGAGGTGATGAGAAGAGATCTTGAAATGAAGAGAAAATTTGCGTCCGGCTAAATGATGTTAAACGACAACGCTATTGGAAGGCAACCCAACATTTTAATAGTTTATTTTTATTTTGTGTTATTTTCGAACAATCTCAGTGTCTTGTTGTTTCTTGGTCTGTGATTTTTTCTTCTTATGTTAGTGAATTGTGAGCCAACTCTGGGGGTGAAAAAGTGCCGCGAATGAGCACTACTTTGATTATCATCCACCACAGCCGCCACCACCATTCTGAATCGCTTAGCTGCAGTTTTGATAAGTCTTCTTACTCTTGATTTACTTATCACATTGGGGACAATGTGTTGAATAGGTTTGGGGGGTGGGAGGGGAGTCTTACTGTTTTGTGTTAATAGTGTTAATTGTTTGTGTTAAGTTATTTGTTTGTTGGTAGTGTCTTTGTTTAGTGTCAGTATTTGAGTGTCTTGTGTCAATGAATCAAGTTAATAATAATAGCCCATGAGATTGAGTGAACACATGTGACAGAGTTGGATGAAATTGATAGCCATGAAATGCATAAATCTGTGTGCTTAAGTTGGATAGGTCCTGAGTAGTTTTCAATTATTAATAAGTATGAAAATTTGACCATGATTGGTGAATTTCTTGTACTTGAATATTGGTTTATGCATTATTGAATTTTGGTTTGAGGAAAGATGGTGGAAAGTCCTAGAACTTGCTTGCTTGCTATTTGAGACGAAATCATAGATGATGCATGCTTAGGAAAATGATTTAGGCCATCTTTGGAACGATTGAGCCTTTCAAGCCAACCTTGACTAATTTAATCCCTAGTTACCCTTTTCGAGCCTTAAGTAACCCTTCTTTGATTGACACCTATTCTGAGTCTACTTGAAACCCTTTACAAATATTTTCCTTCCCTTGAATTCCATGGGCATATAAGTATATGATTGGGGGATTGACACTTTGTAATTGGTATTTTAAATTGAGTGCTATCAATAGAAGAGCATTGACACTTTGTAATTGGTATTTTAAATTGAGTGCCATCAATAGAAGAGCAAAAAAATAAAAATGAATACACTACACCTCCCTTGTACATACATTGAAAAATAAGTTTGGGGGTGTTGTTCGAAAAGAAAAGAAAAATTGGGTAGAGAAAAATTGGGGATTGCTTTTGGTTTATAACGTGAATATAGAGTTGGGTTGATTGGTTTATATTCTTATGGTATCTTTGAGCCTAAATGACATTTCATCTACCCGTGCCTAAGCCTATCGTGATAACCTATAAAAGTCTTATCGATTCGTGAACATGTGTAGTCTAAATTAGTGGAGAATAGCAATTTAGCAAGCGTAGAGAACTTGGACATGATGGACTGTTGGTGAGAATTAGTTATGCATGAACTAATATTGAATACTTGTTTAAGTCAATAATCATGGTTGAGTGGTCATATGCATTAATAAATTTAAGCAAATTTGAGGAATCTTACTTGAAATTCTAGGTAGAAAATTAGTGGCTAGAATGTTCCTGAAGATAATATTGCATGTTGTTCATGATTTTCGAGGCATGATATATGTTGTTGACCTGATTCAGTCTAGAGTATGTGTGTTTTTCTTTTTAGGGTGTCTTTACTCGAGGACGAGTAAAGTGTAAGTTTGGGGGTGTTTGTTAGGTAGATTTTAGTACTGTTTTAGAGTGTGTTTTAGGGAGTCTTTTGTTTGTCTTTTAGTTGTTTTGTGCAGTATTATGCGTGTTGTTTTGTGTTTTCAGGCTTTAAGCGATTAATAAAGGAATAAGGCAAATCCAAAGGAAATAGGCGGTTATTAAGAACAAAATTGCATAGCTGGTCACAAGAAATGAGTCAAAGAAGCCCTGGAAAGTTTGGAAAGCAGTCTAGAAATAATTCCGGACGAAGAACGCTGAAGAGACACGGCGCAACACAGCATGGAGCCGCGACGCTGAAGGACCGCGACACCCAACATTAGCGCCGCGACACCCCACTGACAGAAAGTGAGCGACTTTCAGAAGCGAATTAGCGCTGCGATGCCTGTTTGAAGAGCCGCTGCGCCGACGACGTCAGGGAAGCGAGAAACTTAAATTTAACAAGGGAAAAAAGGTCCATTTTGGGGGTTTTTCGTGATATATATTGGGGAAACATTTTTCTGAAAAGGATATAACACTTTGGAGGAAAGAAACAAGAGAACAAGGAGCCATTAGAGACATCTATTGTTCAAGTTCTTTTCATTTTCTTTACTTTAATTCAGTTCATGTTGGATATTAAGTTAATTAGTTTTCTTAGCATGTCTAGGAGCTAATTACTTTTATTAGGGTTTTCCGTCGAGTTACTTGAAACTCTATTATGATTTAATGCATTGTTAATGTTCTTCTTTATCTATTAAGATCTCTTCAACTTGTGTTTATTGAATGAGAATTAATTGACCATTAGTTTTCATTACCTCTATGATTTCAAATCAAGATCTGAGAAGAGAGATTTGAATATGCTATAGTTGATTAGACGTAAGTTTAATCTTGAACGAGAATATCACGATTTCCTGTGTCGCGTTTTAGGTTATTGATCTTAATCCTCCCGTGTGATTGAACTTATCATAGAAATATAGAAAGTTCTTACTTAGGTTGAGTTTTTATATGTCTTAACCGGAATATAGAACACATCAGTTAACTTGTTATCTTAATAAGAAGAAGAATCGCTAGTTCTGCATTAATGAATGATAGAGCGGAAAGTTGAGGAGAATGGAAACCCTAATTGCCTTCATCACTGACTTAAACTTCGTGTGATTTCATTACTACTTCATTTCTGTAATTTACTTTAGTTTGTTAATTCTGTAGTTTAGAAATCATCACCTATATTTGTTAGCCAAATAGAAACCAAAGATTAGTTAATTGGTACTTGATAAATCAGTCTCTGTGGACGATACTCGGTCTTACCAAAATTATTACAAATTGCGATATGTACACTTGCGTAGCATCTAGAAATACCGCAACAATAATCTTGCTTGAGTCCTTGTGTGGAAGTAAAGAAGCCATTTCTAGTACCATTTACAATGATTGAATACCATAAGTTGGAAATACAACCCATGAAAAGCTTGATCACATCATCAGAAAAATCAAATTTATTTAAAACAACAATGAATGGCCAAGACATTCTATCATGTGCTTTGGCCATATCCAATTTGATGACAACATGCCTCATATTCTTACACTTAATATTTTAAACAATTTCTTAAGTTAACAAAATATTTTATGTGATAAGCATCCCTTTTAAAATACCACTTTGATTTTCAGAGATAATTAAAGAATGCAAGGAATTTAGCCTTTTAGAAAGAATCTCGGTGATGATTTTACCAAAAAAATTGCTAAGACTAATATGCCTAAGATCAAAAAAATTAGTAGGAGACTCTACCTTAGGAATTAAAGCAAGGAGGGTATGTAAAAGGAATTTGGTAAGTTTTTCTTCTTTAAAGAAAAACTGCACAAATTCTATTACTTCCTTCTTAACTATATCCCAACAAGATTGAAAAAACTTACTTGAGAACCCATCCGGTCCAGCAACACTATCAACACTCATGTCAAAAATATTGAATTTGATCTTAGCTTCTTGAGGGCAACTGGAGATAAGATCATTTTGGCTAATGTAGTTTGGAATACAGTCTAGAATTATAGGATCAAGAGTTCTGGGCTTAAGATTAAATATATGATCAAAATGCTTAATAGAAGCATTAGCAATTCTTGTGTTCTCCTAAATCCATCTACCATTCTTGTTCTTGATTCTGTTGATTCCAAGTCTTCTCTTTCTGTCACTAATAACAGAATGAAAGTACTTACTGTTGGTGTCCCCTTCTTCAAACCATTTGATCTTAGCCTTTTGTTTCAAATTGATTCTTGTTTGTTGAGCCAATACACATATTCAGCATGCCCTTTGTTGACCTCTTGTCTGCTATTTTGATTTTCTGATCTCTGAATAAGATCTTTATCTCCTAGATACTGCATTTTTGTTTCCCACATATCAACTTGATTATGGACATCACCAATTTCCTCCCTTGACCAACTGGTGAGCCTTCTAGCAACCCCTTTAAGCTTCTGTTGAAGAATCCACATAGGGTTCCCGCTAACAGGTTGGTTCCAATCATTTCTGACAATCTGAAGGAAGTTATCATGGGTGGTCCAGAAATCCAGGAATTGAAAATATTTAGGCCCATCAGTATGCTCATTATCACATTTAAATAGTAGAGGCCTGTGATCAGATCCAGTCCTAGCTAAGTGTCAAACAGAATTGTTAGTATACTTTTTTCCATTTATTATTGATAAACACTCTGTCAAGTCTTTTCCATATTTTTCTGCGTGACCTCCAATTATTGCACCATGTAAACCTAGAACTATTGAAGCCCACATCTGACATGCCACATGAGTCCATACATTCAACAAAATCAAAACTTATCCAAAGGGGTCAGCTTGCTGGCAGGGAGTCAAGTTTGCGGCCTTAGGGTCGCAAGTTCGATTCCCCCTAAGGATATCGTCCTCCGGGGCACATACATGTGGTAAAGCCTCGGGCGCTAAAAGCCGCGCGGGCATGTTGCGGTGTGTGGGTTCGGTCTCCGCCTCCGCAAGCTTTAGGGATGGGGCTTGTGGGGGGGTCAACCTTGTAGCATTGATCCGTTGGACGCAAGCGAGACACTAACCATGTGTGCATATCCCGCGATTTACCCGGTGGTGGAGTTGAAGGACCGGTCCCATCACCTCCGGGAGCCTAGTACCGGACTTGTGCGGTACTAGCGATATGGGGGTACTAAGGCCACCCCGAGACCTGGATTATCAAAAAAAAAAAAAAAAAAAAAAAAAAAAATCAAAACTTTTGAAGTTTCTGTGTGGTAAACCCATTAATTTCTCTTCTGGATGAAAAATGACATTGAAGTCTCCACCAATAATTCAAGGGCCATTTATGATTCTATTCAGGTCCTCTAAGCCGGCCCAAAGCTCTTTTCTGTATGCCTTCGTCCATTTGGCATAAATAGCAATGACATACATCATCTCACTACCTTGATTCTTTTGGATGCTCAGGGTAACTTGTTGCTCAGGATCTTGCATAAAGGAGAGTACAATTGTCTCTCCAAAAAAATCAAATTTTACCAGTGGTGTTAGTTATGCATTGATTAAAGCCAAGAAATCTTTTGTAACCTTCAACTTTGTTCATGTTTACCATTGGTCCAGAAACAACAACAATATCTTATTTGAATTTGTTAACAAGTCTTTTGAGTCTTTGAATGGCCTTTTATGACCTCACCCCCCTAATGTTCCATATGATTGCACTAATCATAAGGAACTTTCATGGTTGGAACTGTTTTTCTCCTCCCTTAGACTAGGAGGTGCAGTGTTGTCTTTGTTCTTCTTTTTCTCTTTGTGACCTTTCTTGTGTCTGCTTCTACCTCTCCTGGGAGGTGAAATTCCAGTCTTATCACATAACTCATCAAGTTTCTGTTGACCATCCTCATCTGCATCTAATGTGGAATCACCATACTGAATGTTTTTGTTGTAATCAGCCTTGTCATGGTCTTCTGCTTCTTCTGTGTTCTCAAGCAAATCCTGTGTGCTATAACTATCCAACACATTATGATTCAAATCAACAACCAACTGTGCAAGAGGTATGTGTGATAGAAGACTGGAGGTATCACTATGCCCAACAATATTATCCCCAATTCCTTCATTTTCAACCTCTTGCCCAACTATATCATTGATCTGATGACTTTGTCCTATGTCTTTGTTGACTTGTACCTGCCGTTGTTCCCTTTCTACACTCATACTGTTTTCCAATAGTCCTCCCATAGTGTTCACTTCTTTACTGTCATCATCATCTTTAACAATGCTGCTGGCAGGTTCCTTGTGAACAACCTTGATCTTCACTTTAGTTCTCTTATTTGGTGTTTTTTTTCTCTTCTTCTTGATCCTATTAAGCTTTTCCTTCAATACAGAGCTGCTCTTAGCATTAGAAGTCTCCCCCCGATTGTTCCTGTTGATCTAGTTTATGTTCTATGCTTTCCTGATGCTTCACTTGCTCCTGTTTCTCCTATTCCTTTTTGTTTTCTTGTTGATTTCTTTCCCCATTCTTGAATCAATACTAGCTTTCTTCTTCCTTTCCTTATCCTTCATTTCCTCAACTCTTTTTTTTTCAACCCTTCTACGTTGTATTATTGAATGTCTTAAAATTCTTTAATGAGTACAAAACTTTGGAACATTCTCGTATTTGAGTTTTTGGTAGAAACCTTTGCAGGGACAGTTTTCATCCTCTGTACCCACAAAGATAGTAGTAAGCTTGGTTTTGGTCAAATTCACGTCAACTCTTACCTTGACCATGCTAGGTTTGGTACAGTTTTCAATGGCAGCATCCATAAGAGGATTTCCAATAGGGGCTACAATTTGTTTCACATAATTCCAAGTATGTAGATGGAATGGTAGTCCCGAAAGCAAAACCAAGACTGGGACTATCGGAGAGTCCTCTTCGGGTTTGAAATCCGGTTCATTTTTTCAACCACATAACTTGTTCATCAATTTCAATAAATCTTTTATACCACACGTCCTTAAAGTCCTCTTCTGTAGAGAATTTAATAAAGACAGTACGATAATCATAAACCCTAATAGTAGTCGTACCTTTGACTGTTATCTTCTCAGTAAATCTTGCTCGAACTTTCTCTATTTGTGATCTGGTTTTGATGAACTTTCCGACAATCGTAAACTTGCATTCGTCGGCCATAAGTCCATAGTATTCCTTGGTATTGAAGAGGACAGCCGCCACTCCATCATGATTAGTATATTTGGCTTTAATCTCTGGATTCCCAAATCGATTAATTTTAGGGTTCTGGGGAAGTAGTTGTCTAAATCGCCCTAGCATAGCTTGAATTCGAAGGAATTTCTTCAGTAGAAGTAGTCGGATGGGTGTTAGCATTATTATTCTCGCTCAGACGCGCCGTTTCCGACGTCCCCATGAGGACGGAGATAGTGACGCAGACGCGTAAGAGGTAAGGAAATTAGCCGTTATTGGGAAATAACGTTAAGTGTACAGAGAGTTTTTTTAGGTGGAGAGAGTACTGCTAGTAAACACCAGTATGGATTCAAAGAGGGGACTTAGCTACCCTTGGTTTACGGGCCTAAGGATCATAAACGGACAACAGAGAGGTTCTTATGCGGGGCGTGACAGGCATACTAAATGAAAATGAACAAGTAAAAATAACACATTTCTCGCAATATCGGGGTAAACCGGTGAATGCAAGACAAGCTAAAAATACAGAGAAATTGCTATGCTGAACAGAGCGGGACAGGTTAAAACTCTTGCGGATTAAGACTTGATCACACCCGCCCTTCCCTATTTGTCATCCCAAAATTCATAACAGTAGTACCACACTTTCTGGCATATGCACTCCAGTTCAGGAATTGATCAGCAGGAGGAGCTAAAAGTCCAGGTATCCATCCATTCACCATCCACCCAAAAGAAAAATTCATGTTTATATAGCCCTTACTCAACTTGAAGAGCTAATTGGAAAAGGTGAAGCACTTACAAGACCAAAAGGCAAAATTTATGTAGCAACTGAACATTATAGTAACTACAGTACTTTTGTAAGGAAAAAAGAGTCAACAGTTATTATTTCTGTTTTGAGAGCCCTAGAGGTGACACAGCACAGATCATTGTAAAGTAGTAAACAAGATAACTTCAAATGCTATTCAGACAAAAACTATTCACAATTTTATAGAAGCAGTTTCATATAGGAATTATTGCATGATTTAATACTACTACTACTACTAACAAAAGTAGCAAGGGCAGAAGCAGCAGCACCACTTTTTACAACAGGAACTACAATTTAACTTGGGGCATCTAGGATAAGAACATGTACATGTACATGGGCTACAAGAGGGGCAGCTAAAGCAGGAAGGACATTTTAAGTTACAACAACTCCATTTGCAGGCAGGCTTGCTGCAGCAGCATTTAGACCGTGGACAGGAGAAACATTGACACTTAGGTATTGAGCAACTGATAGATGGGCAGCAGTTACATATATTGCAGTTACAGCAACCCGGCATCTTTATACGAGGACATCGGCACCAGAAACAAATCCACGAGAGATTGAAACATGACGAGCTACTACAATGTATAAGAAACTTATGTCAATAGGAGAAGCCACAACACTGATTAAACTCATTCAATACATCTAATTAGCTGTTTGCAAGATGCTTATTTGACAAAATGTAGAAATCTATGTCTATGTAAAGACATAACCTCTTAACTATCATCTTGCTTAAAGAAGAAATCATTCACTTCATCAGAGCTTAGATTACAAGGCTTACAAAACATTTCGTCAAACACATATTTCATGACTGCAGCAGTGCAGATGAGGCTAATTACTCTGTTCTTAGTCTAATTTTTCTTTTCCAGTAAGAAATGGTATTATGAAGGCTAGGTTCAAAAAGATGCACGATAACTGCACAAAAAGATTTCTACCCTCTACCTTGGGGTAGAGGTAAGGTCTGCGTACATTCTACCCTTCCCAGACCCCACGTTGTGGAATTTCACTGGTTATGTTGTTGTAAAAAAACCAAAAAGTTTCCTCCTGAAAAGTCTTAATTACCAAAACTAGATTTCATGAAGCTTATGAGCGAAGGAAGAGTGCAAACATAATCCATAAAAATATGAATAGTGGACAAACTGAAGCACAACTGCCACTAACTTTGGTTACTATTTACCGGCCACAATGAAGGACAATTTCCACTAACTTTGGTTACTATTTACTGGCCACAGTGAAGCACAATTGCCACCAACTTTGGTTACTATTTACTATCTATTTTTCCAGCTTATGAGCCACCAACAAAGTATTCTCTCTCTATGAACATAGAGCTCTATTCATTTTTTGCAAGTATCCTAACAGTATGTTGGTACTTAAAAATGTGAGAAATCGGTAGCCGTGTTGGATCACAGTTGCAACTAACCTTGGTTACTTATTTACTTTTCTATTCTTCTAGCTTATGACCCACAAAGGTATTGGTTCTTCATATAGATCTGTCTAGTTTCTGTACAACATTTTGCAAGTTGCCTACCAGGATGCTAAACTTTTATCTAGGAAACATAAGAACATTTCATAGTTCTGCATAAAAAGTTTCTGATGTTTGGGTTTTAGTCCTCTCAAAAAGTTAATGCCAAGATAATCACGCGCTATCTATTTAATTTTTCTATGAAACATTTCATATTTCATGCTCAGTATAACCCAAAAAGGAAAAGCCTAGAACTTAGAATACCAGAGCCGTTTCCACAAGCAACAGGATCTACGACTCTTCTTTATTCTGAAACATGGGAAAAAAGGCAATGAGAAAGAGTAAAATATATGACTGGAATTACGCTTAAAATCTTGTAGAAATGACTGTTGAATACTTTCTTACGTTGGTATAAGAGGATCTGAATGTTCCGATATAAATTCTGTCACCCTGCAAAATATGCAAGATCAATCAATACAGAAGTACCATAAAGGAACATACATAAATTAATTGCACATGACTTCAGTAGTACAGATCTTGTGGAAACAAATGCAGTGTAAAATATGCTCTTAACATACTCTTTACAGGGTCGAGAAGCAGGTTGCAGGCCGTCAATGGATTTCAGTTCTTCCTGCTCAGAAGAATTGGATCGAAATGAGAGGAGAACATAGTGAAAATAACTTCATATAAAAATCTCCGAAGCAAGCCCTTATATCATTAATGCACATTCATCACAGCAAAGTACAAACAAGCTTATGGTAAAATATACAATACAATCTCTAGTAAGTTGTAAAACATCAAAATATAGCAGATTAAATCTTATCAAAGGACAAATGGTGAGTTGGTACACTAATGGGCAGTATAACCTGACTACTAATGGTGAATATTCAGTTTCTAGTAGTTATAACAGCTTGCAGGGAACTATGCACAGAGTAAGGGAAGCTGATCTCATTTGGAATTCCTTAATGATGCCTAGACACAGATTCATCCTCTGGTTAGCCAACCCAAACAGATTACTGACCAAGGAGAGGTTACAAAAGTTAAATATCCCAACAGATGATACTTAATGTAGATTGTGTGATACTGATCAGGAGGAAACTCAGTTGCACCTGTTTGCAAAATGCAGCCAGATGGTGGAAACGCAGAAGAAAATCAGAAGCTGGCCGGGAATACATGTCCTGAATGCAAGTATACCTCAGACCCTGAACTGGATTAGTAGCAGACACTGGAGAAAGTTTAAGAAGGAGCTGACTGTTGCAATATGGGGAGCTCAAATTTACCATACATGGAGGGCAAGGAATTAGTACATATTCAAGAATATACATGTACAGGCAGAAACAATAGTAACACAAGTACATAATAAGATCAAAGAGAGGCGGACCAGCTGAAATGTACGAAGAGAGCTCTTAGTTGTAGGCAGGGGCGTCTCAACAACATTGATGGCCTAAGGCGAAACGCTAATGTGAGGCCTTGACTAAAGCGTATATATATGTATGTTTTATCTAAATCTATCTTTCTAACTTTTTGAGATGCAAAGTTATTAACAGTTTTTTTATAATCAATATCTTGTAATAATACCTTTTCAATTGATAGTATCGCTAATCCGCTTAATTTATCTTGAGACATTGTTGATCTTAAGTAAGATTTTATCAATTTTAATTTTCATAAACTTCTTCCCGCTGAGGCAACCTATTGAGTACTACTTTTCTTAAAAATAATATTCAAAACTGAAAATAATTAATACATAAAAAATATATACATAGAAAAAAGTGGGACCCCAAATTATGGGGCCTAACGCAATGGCCTTATTGGCCTAATGCACAAGACACCCATGGTTGTAGGCAACTGATTCAGAAGTTTTGCACTTAGTTAGTTAGTTTCTGAGTTTTGATTCTTATTTCATAAATGTAACTAGTGGTTTGTGTTTGTTGGAGGCTGAGTAGGTCTGATACTCTTCCTGGAAGGTGGTCAGATTTGCTTAGTGCTCTATAGGTGTAAGCTTTTGGTTGTTCAATGGTAATATTCACAGTTTATTACCAAAAATAAAAATTGCCACCTGTATCTTAGGATTATTCTTCTAAGCTTTTCCTTTATCTCAACAAGGAAACTAATGACATGTTGTCAAGGATATATGCAAGGCCAAAATCAAGATTATTTTGCTACAATTGTTAATTGGTTGTAGGTTAGTTGAAGATGATCTTACGCGACTTTCAGACCAGTCTTGAAGTAATTGTCTTCAAATTTGTTAGAATCAAAATTTGGAAATGCCTCAAAGAGCCATTTGTTACCTATATAAATGAAGAGCCCAGGGATAGGTCGTGGTAACTAATTATCAGACCCTGAAGTAAGTTTCTTCTTTTCAGTAGGAAGGCAACTTCCAAAGTGTGAGCACAAATCTAATACCTTTATCTTTTTCTGCTTTTTCCCCTGTGGAGGGGGGAGCAGAAAAAGATAAAGGTATTGCATGTGCAAGACGTACAAATTCTTGTGGCAAGTAAATTCAATTGATATGTTGACTCTGGGAAAAAAATAGATGAGCATCTAAACAAGTAAATATTGCATTATGCAACTTTCTCACAGCTTTCAGTTTATCCTCCACCAGCAAGCACACAACTTGACAAACAAATGGGCACACTGAAAGTCTAAGAGCTCTATTTGAGAGAATCTTGGTTCTTGGATCATTATGGTCTTTTTAATTGATAAGTACTTTAAATTAGCATGTCAATGCCATGTCTTTATGACAGTAATTAATTGAAGTGGTCCAGTCAATCCAAGATAAAACTGCTCAGAATTCAAATTGAATACATGACAGTACATGCTATGCATCTAGTCACTGGTTTAGCATGTGAAGATGAATATATATGCTCCTCAATTTGATATCCCAACAAAGATTTAATTAGGCTAATGTGACATACAAATCAAATTAACAAAGATTCAGCCCTCAACCCTCATAGCAGGCAATCTACTTTTTTTCCATCTCAAGACCAAATATGAAAAACTAAAAACAAGGACTAAAAAGTAAAAGATAGTCCACTACAGAAAGCAAGAAACTTTATGCTTAACTATAAATTCTACATGATGTGACACACCTTTACCTAAAAATAGTGGCCTCAAGGTTACATAGAATCAAGAATAAAAAAGGGCATTTCGATGCATTAAGATATCGCTATGTACGGGTTTGGAAAAGGGCCGGATCACTCTATTGTACGCAGCCTTACCTGCATTTCTGCAAGAGGCCGCAACCTTACCCTGCATTTCTGCAGGAGTCAGTTTCCACGGCTTGAACCCGCAACAACTTTACCCGTCACTCCAAGACTCCCTTCCCTCCGCATAGAATCAAGAATGACATGATAATTTTTACTCATTACCAAGAAATTTCAATTCAAACTTCAAGAGACAAAAAACTAACCTCAAGAAAGCCAATTTCCCTTTCAAGCATCTGAACTTTAGCCAATTCTAGACGCTTTCCATACAAATCTGGATACTGAGGTGGTGATTTTGGGCGGGGTGGTGGCAAAGATGGCACTGAAGCAGTTCCTCCAGAACCAACCCCTGCCATTTATTTTCCTTTTTCTTACACTTTCACCAACAATAGTTTATCAAACTCATCACCAAAACCACCCCAATCTTGGCCTTGTTTCTACATATAAAAGAGTATCACCAATTACCAAACTGAGAATCTTGAAAATACAATGAACTTGCAAATGGACAAACACCAAAAGACACACAGAGGCTAATAATATTGATAGTTGCAGACTTTGGTAGTACAATAGTGGTTATAATCTTGCTGACAAATGAAAGTTTTTTTTTTTATATCCAGCTTCCCGACTATAATCAGAGTTTTAGAACAGAACAACCACTACAAGTCCTGCTCCAGAAGAGAGCAAATTGATCCCATACGGTTCGAACCGACGCCGCAAAACTCCAGCTAAATTTTAACTTCTCTCTAATGCCATTCAGCTATGCGGGGGCACGTTTTTTTCTTTCTTATTTTCACAAATGTATACACGCAAACTGGGGCCTTAGAGGAAGAGGCGGGCCAAGAAGTAATAAAAACATTTTTAATTAAAAATAAAAAGAATTGAAGGGGTTGAAGTTAAGGAAGAAGGTGAAGTAGTCAGATGAAATAATTACTGTACTGAGAAGTTACTGACACTTGGGATAATTAGGGGGTCCAGAGAAAGAGGCAGAAAAACACTAGTAATGTCAAATACCAACAACCAAGAAGACACAAGTATCAGTACAACAATTCATTCACACATACACATCACAATAGTAGTAATGAAAATGAATAAAGAGGTCAATTTAATTTTATTTATATCCTCATGCAAACTTTCAAGTTCTAATTTAATGGGGTCCCTCATAAGTCCTTAATAAATAAAAAACAGGGTGTCTCCAAGATTGTATTTAATTTCCAAGATATTTATTTATATTATTATGGTTTTAATAACAAGTAAGTGAAGAGTAAGAGTAGAGCTAAAAAGGGTGTAATAATTACTCTTAGTCCTGTGAAGACAAATCTTCTTTTATGGACAATGATAATAGTAAAGAAAGAGGTACAAGGGTCTATGATGATGATGGTAGATAGTAGTAGTAGTAGTAGTAAAAAAGGCTGCAACTAGTGTTGGTTTGAAGGACAACTTGATGTAGAAGTAAGAGTTTATGTATTGTGTAAATATATCTTCTGTTTTTTTTTTTACTATAGTATGTGTATGTATGTATGTATTATTTCTGTGTATCTATGGGGTAAAGGGTTGCAGTATTTGCAGAGATTAGCAGAGAGTGGGACTGTAGGTTTTGTTGGGAGGGTCGAAAAGCTCAACGTTATGTTACGGCTTCAGACTTGCACGTGACTGTCGCGTAGGATAGAGAAAATTTATACTACCTTGAGGAGGATTTTACTGTGTACGACCATATCCTCGTTTTCACAGTAAATCGGGAAATTCTTAGGGAACTCCTCCTCCCCCTTTCATCTTCCCTCAAAATTGAAACAACTAATTCTAGTAACTTTTACTTTATCAACTCATTCCAGATTTTTATAAAAAAATTATTTTAAAAAAAAGTGTCCTAAAAAATGAAATCTTGAAAATCTGAAATTTTTAGGACATTTTAAAAAAAATCTATAAATCAAATTTCCAGATTTTTTTAAGAAAACAGATTTGAAAAATCAATTTTTCATATTTATATAAAAAAATATTTTTCTTATTTTTAAAAAAAACGAGTTTTAAAAATAAAATTTTCAGATTAAAAAAACCATTTTCATATATATATTTTTTTAAATTCAGTTTTTCAATTTTTTTTTTAAATTGTCATGTAAGGCGGCGGCATAGGAAAACGAAGGTGAAAATGAGAATTTAACGATGTAAGGATAAATATGGACTTTTTTTAGAGTACATGGGCAAATATGAGCCGAAAGTCGGATAAAAAAGACAAATATATCAAAAACATGACAAATGGCAAATATAACCCTTTCCTGAGAGTATAGAGGCAAATCTAACTCTTTTTCGAAGTTTAATTGGGTACAAAGTTTTTAAAAAAAAGGCGATTTTTTTAAATTTTATCGCAATAAACTTGATATTTGTGTAGTGATAAAACTTTTTAAACTTGTGATTTTAAACCTTATATAACATTGGCTCTCAACGTACGTTAGGTGCTTGCACCTCCACTGGAATAGTGAGGGGACGACTGAAGAAAGCTCACAATAAGATGGAGCTCCTGGAATACTTAGCTTATCAGCTGAAGTAACGCGAAATAGTTCAGCAAACAAGGAAAGTTCGAATAGATGTGGATAGAGTCAGAGAAGGAAACTTCGCCAAAGCTCACTTGCAGGAATGATTAACCAAACTACTAGTGGTGATGGTAGAGGAACAAGTGAGAAAATAGAGACAACAATCAATTCACACAAATATAGCTCTGAGAAGAGGGATTTCTCGACTAAGGTTGAAGGAGACCAGCTCAAATCAGTTGAGGGTGCAAATAAAAAGTGGGATCTAACAAATAGGGATGGCAGGTGGGTATATAATTTTGCGGATTTCGCACCGCACTCGCTTGGGACGGGTATAGATATAACTTTGGCGGGTAGGAGCGGGTATGGGTATAGAAAATGTACCCGTCACGGGTAGGCGGGTAGGTGGTGGATTTGCAGTCATACCGCCTCCCCCTCCCCGCATCCAACCGCCTACCCACCCGCCTTATACCCGCCCCAAGCCCAAAATATTAGCAGCTCATAAGTCGTACCTTCAGCCCATAAGTCACGACAAATCTCTCATTCTCCAACAAAACTCAAAACCCTACGCCTTTTCAGTCCTTCACGTCTCCCTCTCTCTCGTTCCCCTTCACCCGTCTCTCCTCCCTCTCTCATTCTCGACGTCTCTGTCTTTTTCTTTAAAGGAGATGTTGATCGGGAAATATTGTTGTCTTTGCTTTGTGCTTTGGGTTGTCTTGGTGAGATCAATTTTTGTGTATTTGTTATGTTTTACCTATTGAGTTTGTGAAGTTCAATTGAAAAAGTTGAAAAACTTTAGCTTATATAGCTGAAATAATATCTGAGTTTTGTCTACATTTGTAATATATAGCTATTTTGGTGGATAATTTTTGAGTTTTCTTTGAAATTTTGTTTTCTTGATTCTTTGTTGTGCAAGGGGGAAGAGGTGAAAAAATGGAAAATTCTGATGGTGAAAAAGTCCGAAATTCTCCTCCCTCTCTCCCAAAGAAAATGAGACCGTGACAATATTGATTTTTGACTCAAAATTTTGGGATAATTTTTTGAATTTGAATTTTTGGGATCATGTTGATCACTAATTGATCACGAATGAATTGATTACAAAATATGACAGACGGGTACTGGCAGGTGACGAATATCCACTTGGGTGATGAAGCGGGTGTGGATTTAGGAATATACCCGCCTAGGCGGGTATGGATGTTGACAATTGTACCCGCCAAAAATGGCGGGTAGGTGGCGGCTATAAAATTTTCTAACGAGTACGGATGCGGGGAAGGGGTACCCGCACCCGCCCAATTGCCATCCCTACTAACAAAGAATGATAATGGGGTGTCACGACTCAATATACTTAAGCCGCGACAACACCTACACCCTAACTTAGTAGGCGAATCAATTCATCATTTTAAACCAATTTTATTAGTATGAAGTAGTAATAAAATATTTAAAACAATTAAAAGCCGTAATAACATAGAAGAGTCACAAGTGCGGAAATACATTAACTACCCCAAGAAATAGCTATATGGGCCAAGAGATCTACAGAACAATAATGCATAAGTCTGAAAAGTCCATACACTGTCTGAATGGAAATAGACAGAAGAGCAAAGTAGGAATGTAGTCCAGTGTTGGGGATCAATCAAGATGCTTACCCTGAATCTCTTAATCAATAATCTCTAAACACAGCCGCAAGCTCCGCTATCACACGGGTCAGTATTGTTGACACCTAATTTTTACCTCTCAAAATTTTTATTTAATTATTAGGATTTTCAAGTCATAAACGGAGTGAAATATACTTTTCAGAAGACGAATATGATTTTATAAAATTATTTCGGAAGTATTTTGTCATTCCATTTGATAAAATATCACTTGGTATATATATATTGTATATCATGTCCTAGTTTTACAATTTTGACCGTCAATCATAACTTTGGAATTTTAACCAACAATTATAAATGTAATTGTTTTAAAAGAATTCCCAATATTAAAGTATTGATGTTCCACTCCGTCAAAACTGGGAAATTGTCTAATTAAATATGATAAGGGAATTACATCTCAATTTCAAGTCATAGTCATGTTTTAAATTAAAAGGATGTTTGCATGATTTAAATCTCTTAAATTCTAATTAATATCAAATTCGGACTTAATTTTAATTTAAGCTATTTATGAAATTATTTAGCCATTTTAAAATTTAAAATGTGACAACATTTGCAAAATTTGGCCACAATTGATATAGGATATATTAGAAAAATACATTGGACTCCATTCCTTTTTATTTAGCCGAGCCCAAGGCAATTAAGCCCAATACCCGACCCAAGTCATGATTCAAATAGCTAAGGGCAAATGCCTTCTTTCACTTTGCTCTTTCACAAACCCTAGCCGCGTACACTCGTCCTCTCCGATGCCAAATATGGAAAATGAGCAGAGCATGTTAGCTTTATGCAGTTGTGGTCCGCCCAGAAGAGGTAAGGGCTCGTATTCTATAAAGGTAAAGGCTCATATTCTATTTAACTTATTAACTCGTCAAGCAACTCATTATGAGTCATATATTACATACTAGTTAGGCAACATATTCTGCTAGTAAACTTAACTTCGTCTTTCTTACTTATATCTCGATTTCTCTTAATAATAAAAGTAGCGTAACCATCTTTGTAAACATACCACTATCATTATTGGACGTCATAATAGTCTCTTATATTATACACTTCTTTTATTCTGCGAACTATCCATTGTTTCTAGCTCGTTAGACTATTTGTACATAGTCTTCAATTTTAATATCTTAACTTCTCAATACATATAAGAGACAAGTACATTCGGAAGCTCTACGCATACTAAAGGGATACATGAGACTACAACCATGGACAATCCATTTTCAATATGCATACAACTATTTCTAGACTTGTGGACAGACCTTAACCGTTGGAATAATACATATACAATAACTCGTCCATTTGAACTTCTTATAGGGGAGACGTAACTTATGGAATCATGTCGAAATAATGAAAACCTTATATACCTTTACTTCCGATCCTCTGTCAACGACGGGGAGACTAATCTTCCTTACAAGTTAATCTACAAGAAACACAATAACGCTAACGTCAAACATACAAATAAACATGACGACCCCACAATGATCGACAAGCTCGCTTTATGACAACTCTATGGTGTTTCACCCCACCCTTCTTCCTTCCAAGCATTAATACAACAACAACAACAACCCATGAACACAACTATACAAGCATGTTCATAAGTTCAAAATCTCAAAAAATAGCCCATATTCATCTTCTAATAACTCAAACAATTGAACTCATGACGTCCGATCATTATCTAGTGAGTTTTCACTAAAACAACGTAAATATAGCTCACACGAGCTTGTATACACAGAAGAAGAGAAGAGACCTTACCTTTGATGTCAAGAACCAATTCTACTTCCATCTTACTTCACCATGAAGTAACCTCCAGTTTGCTTTTTCTTTGAGAGAAAAGACTTTTACGTTGTTCGAGAGAGAAAAATACACCTTGCTTCTTTAAATAGAAATAATGTTGCTATTGTAAAAGAGTAGATATCACATTCCTGCTAGTGAAATTATTTAAAAATGTGGCGACAATTGATATAGGATGTATTAGAAAAATACATTGGGCCCCATTCCTTTTTATTTAGCCGAGCCCAAGGCAATTAAGCCCAATACCCAACCCAAGTTGTGATTCAAATAGCTAAGGGCAAATGCCTTCTTTCGCTTTGGCTCTTTCACGAACCCTAGCCGCGTACACTCATCCTCTCCGATGCCAAATATGGCAAATGAGCAGAGCATGTTTGCTTTATGCAGTTGTGGTCCGCCTAGAAAAGGTAAGGGCTCATATTCTATAAAGCTAAAGGTTCATATTCTATTTAACTTATTATATCGTCAAGTAACTCATTATGAGTCATATATTACATACTAGTTAGGCAACACATTCTGCTACTTAACTTATACTTCGCCTTTATTACTTATATCTCGATTTCTCTTAATCATAAAAGTAGCGTAACCATCTTTGTAAACATACCACTATCGTTATTGGACGTCATAATCGTCTATTAGATTATACACTTCTTTTATTCTGCGAACTATCCATTATTTTAGCTCGTTAGACTATTTCTACGTAGTCTTCAATTAATATCTTAACTTCTCGATACATATAAGAGACAAGTACATTAGGAAGATCTACGCATACTAAAGGGATACATGAGACTACAACCAAGGACAATCCATTTTCAACATGCGTACAACTATTTCTAGACTTGTGGACATACCTTAACCGTTGGAATAGTACATATACAATAACTCGTCCCTTTGAACTGCTTATAGGGGCGATGTAACTTATGGAATCATGTCAAAAGAATGAAAACCTTATATACCTTTACTTTCAATCCTCTGTCAACGACAGGGAGACTAATCTTCCTTACAAGTTAATCTACAAGAAACACAATAACGCTAACGTCAAACTTACAAATAAACATGACAACCCCACAATGATCGACAAGCTCGCTTTATGACAACTATATGGTGTTTCGCCCCGCCCTTCTTCCTTCCAAGCTTTAATACAACAACAACCCATGAACACAACTATACAAGCATGTTCAGAACTTCAACACCTCAAAAAATAGCCCATATTCATCTTCTAACAACTCAAACAATTGAACTCACGACGTCCGATCATTATCTTGTGAGTTTTCACTAAACAACGTATCTATAGCTCACACGAGCTTGTATACACAGAAGAAGAGAAGAGACCTTACCTTTGATGTCAAGAATCAATTCTACTTCCATCTTACTTCACTATGAAGCAACCTCTGGTTTGCTTTTTCTTTGGGAGCAAAGACATTTACGTTGTTCGAGAGAGAAAAATACACCTTGCTTCTTTAAATAGAAATAATATTGCTATTGTAAAAGAGTAGATATCACATTGCTGCTAGTGAAATTATTTAACCATTTTTAAGTTTAAAATGTGACCACAATTGATATAGGATGTATTAGAAAAATATATTGGGCCCCATTCCTTTTTATTTAGCCGAGCCCAAGGCAATTAAGCCCAATGCCCGACCCAAGTCATGATTAAAATAGCTAAGGGCAAATGTCTTCTTTCACTTTGGCTCTTTCACGAACCCTAGCCGCGTACACTCGTCCTCTCCGATGCCAAATATAACAAAGGAGCAGAGCATGTTTGCTTTATGCAGTTGTGGTCCGCCCAGATGAGGTAAGGGCTCGTATTCTATAAAGGTAAAGGCTCATATTCTATTTAACTTATTAACTCGTCAAGCAACTCATTATGAGTCATATATTACATACTAGTTAGGCAACACATTCTGCTACTTAACTTATACTTCGTTTTTCTTACTTCTCGATTTCTCTTAAAAATAAAAGTAGCGTAACCATCTTTGTAAACATACCACTATCGTTATTGGACGTCATAATCGTCTATTATATTATACACTTCTTTTATTCTGCAAACTATCCATTATTTCTAGCTCGTTAGACTATTTCTACGTAGTCTTCAATTAATATCTTAACTTCTTGATACATATAAGAGACAAGTACATTCGGAAGATCTACGCATACTAAAGGGATACATGAGACTACAACCAAGGACAATCCATTTTCAACATGCGTACAACTATTTCTAGACTTGTGGACAGACCTTAACCGTTGGAATAGTACATATACAATAACTCGTCCCTTTGAACTTCTTATAGGGGCGACGTAACTTATGGAATCATGTCGAACGAATGAAAACCTTATAACCTTTACTTCCGATCCTCTATCAACGATGGGGAAACTAATCTTCCTTACAAGTTAATCTACAAGTAACACAATAACGCTAACGTCAAACTTACAAATAAACATGACAACCCCACAATGATCGACAAGCCCGCTTTATGACAACTCTATGGTGTTTCGCCCCGCCCTTCTTCCTTCCAAGCTTTAATACAACAACAACAACCCATGAACACAACTATACAAGCATGTTCAGAACTTCAACACCTCAAAAAATAGTCCATATTCATCTTCTAACAACTCAAACAATTGAACTCATGACGTACGATCATTATCTCATGAGTTTTCACTAAAACAACGTATCTATAACTCACACGAGCTTGTATACACAGAAGAAGAGTAGAGACCTTACCTTTCATGTCAAGAACCAATTCTACTTCCATCTTACTTCACTATGAAGTAACCTCCGGTTTGCTTTTTCTTTGAGAGCAAAGACTTTTATGTTGTTCGATAGAGAAAAATACACCTTGCTTCTTTAAATAGAAATAATGTTGCTATTGTGAAAGAGTATATATCACATTTCTGCTAGTGAAATTGGAATCACATTGGTGATAGGGAGATTGAAATCATGTAACTATAATTTTTTAATCAGCAAGAGTAATAAAGAAGGTTCAACAAATTTCTTCTTTACTTGTACTTGAAAAATATATATACATTTGCTATATGATTTTGGCTTCCAAAAGTGATAAGAACCTATATAAAATAGGTGTCCTCCACTAACCTCATGCTGAGTGGTAGAGGTGTCCCTTTTTGACACGTGTATTGGCTAGAAAAGCTAACACATTCTTTGTACTTATCTCATAACATAGTAGTTTAATATATACCTAAGCAAATATTTTTCTAATCGAATACTTTCTAAAATTACCCTTATATTAATAGTAAATCATAAGTATACATTAAAATATATATTAATATTTCATAAATATTAAGACATTGATAAAAAATATATCTTATCAATTTCTAATTTTCTTATCGGATGCCCTCGAACGCACAGATTATTATTTCTGCTACCCTCCAGAAAAATAATCATATCTCCCTATAGGAAAGTTCAAATGAAAAATGATTTAATATTTGATAAACTAGACTCGTAGACCTTCGATTTGGTGGGTGAAACACCCCATAACTCTAAGTAGTTTAGGAGAAAAGCTCAGTGGAATGTGACCCATTTATTGAAGAACTTAAGACCGTAACTTGGGACGGCCTTTGCCGATTTTTAATTTACAATTTGCTTGGCTTCAAAACTTATCATATGATTATTATACACTCCAAATACCTTACAACACACTCACAACACTCTTTCAATCAAACATAACCTTACGAATGACCTTGCTGCTCCAAGACTATGTCGACTAACTTACCCCGCACCTTATAGTTGGAATGTGGGGTGTTACATCCTCCTCCCTTAGGAACATTCATCCTTGAATGTGAATTGTAACTCTGGGCACTAACGCACAATTTCCATATATAAGGCACATCCGATATGATAAATACCTTACGATTACTTATTGATTTTAGTCTTACTCATATGAAGCAGAATGATCTCTTAAAACATAGCTCCACTGCACAATCTAGAGTGTGAAATAAAGGTAACATTCCTAAATGCCCTGTAGCCTCCCAATTATAAGTGTGGCATGCAACACACTCATAAGTGAGACTCTACTAGACACGACTTCATAGACTCCCTAGGACTGAACTGCTATGATACCAAGTTTGTCATCCCCAAAACTGGGGAGGCGAGACCAACACCTTGTGCCTTACTTAATCGAGCGTACCAACCTGCAAACGTCACATCCTGAACACATACATAAGCTTCTAGGCCGATAGGGCCACACAATATGATATTTTGAAAATAAGAAGTGTACATTCACTTCAACTCATAACCAGATCAACATGATATAAAAAGGGCCGACAAGGCCACCAAATATAATAGGCATATGTCTAGGAAGCCTCTAGGAGTGTCTGACATCATAACATGGTCAAGAGAGGGCCCAACTTAGCCATAAAGTGTATATACATATACTAGCAATATATTTATTTACTTACTTTCTTATTTTATATATATTTCTTGTAACTCTCAATTTTTTTATTCTAATCAACCCAATGGGAAATGTACTTGTCCGAGTGAATTTACTATCATGACCTTTATTGCTTGTTGCTCGATTTCTCTCCGCAATTGCTGCTCGATTTCTCTCCGCCATTGCTGCTATTATTTTGTGCTTCATTTTCCATTCGAAGGGTCAGATCTAGTTTCTCCACTGCTCCAAACCATCGCGACGCTGCTTACCCCCAGATCCCCCGACCCCACTATTTCTCCCATCTTCTCCGGTGACTAGTATATACTCCAGCGTCGCTCTGAACTCTGACTCCGACAACCACTGCTTGTCGCTCTATTTTATTTTTGCTACTGTATTTCTCATTTGGGATCTGCACAGCTAATCGACATTCCAGTAGTTTAACAGGTGAACAGTAACTCCGGCGGTGAATAGTGTTACGACGGTGAACATTGCTCTACCCAACTAGAGTTGGTACATCCAATCTCCATTACTAATTCTTAATCCCTCATCCTTGTAGCTAAATCTTGAATTTTACATTCTAGCCTATAGTTCTATCATTCTTGTTGTAGTAGTTAGACTTACTTCTACATTCTTGCGGACTTGTGCTATATTATTGATTCTTGCTCCTTTTAATGTGAACTTTTGATTAGTTTATATTTGTTTTAGTGGCGTTGGTAAAAAATGGTTGACTAAGGTCATGTTCTCGGTCGGGGACGGGGGCGAGGGTTGGGGGGGTAAGTGGGGTAAGAGAGATGCTAGGCTGAGAATAGGGTCTTGGAATTGAGACTTTAACGTGGAAGTCTATAAAGTTAGTTAAGATTATTAAGAAGAAGATGATTAATATAGCCTGCATTCAGGAGACTAAATGGGTAGGACCTAAGGCTAAGGATGTGGACGGGTATACGTTATGGTTCTTGGGTAGGTCGAGATATAGGAATGGGGTAGGCATTTTGGTAGACAACGAGCTAATGGATAAGGTGGTAGAGGTTAGGAGGGTCAATGATAGGATGATGGCGATTAAGTTTATGGTTGGAGGCTCTACTATGAACATTATTAGTGCTTACACACCGCAGACGGGCTTAGACGAAGAGGAGAAGAGGTACTTTTGGGAGGATTTGGATGAGGTGGTGGGAGGTATACCACCCACTGAGAAGTTATTGTATGAGGGGATTTCAATGGACATATCGGGTCACTTCAAGGGGGTTATGACTACGTGCATGAAGGATTTAGCCTCGGGGACTTGAACATAGGAGGCATCTCACTCTTGGAGTTCGCTAAAGATTTTGGGATGGTGATAGCCAATTCGAGGTTTATGAAGAATGATGAGCACTTAGTGACTTTCCTAGCTCGATGTCTAATACCTAGATAGACTTTTTGCTCATTAGGAAGGTTAACAACGATCTTTATAAATACTATAAGGTTATTCCGAGGGAGTATATTATAACCCGATATAAGCGTTTGCTGATGGATTTGGAGATCAAGATGGAGAAGAAGAGGAGGGTTGTAGATGATAGGATAAGAATCAAACGGGGAAAGTTGACCATAGCTAGTGCAAATGAGATGAGGGAGAGGTTGATGGCCAATGAGGCTTGGGGGAGTTGTGGGGATGCGACCAATATGTGGGACATGATGACCAGTTGCATTTGGGAGGTAACTAAAGAAGTGCTAGGTGTCTCACGGGGTAGCCGTGGTAGGTATCGAGGGGATTGGTGGTGGAATGGTAAGGTTTAAGAGAAGGTGGAAGCAAAGAAAGCGACGTATGTGAAATTGGTAGAAAGCAAGGATGATGTGGAAAAGTGGACGAATAGGGAATTATATAAGATGGCGAGGAAGGAGGTAAAGCTAGTAGTTACGACGACAAAAATGACGACTTTTGAATGCATGTATGTGGAATTAGAGGGAAAAAGTGGGGATAAAAAAGTTGTATAGACTAGCCAAGGCGAGAGAGAGGGGGCCCGTGACTTAGATCACGTGAGGTGCATCAAGGATGACGACGTCAAGTACTGGTGGAGGACACATATATTGGACGAAGGTGACAGTTTTACTTCTATAAACTCTTGAAGGAACAAGGAGATAAAGACATTGTGCCGGGAGATCTGGAGCAATTCGGAAGGTACTGGAATTTTGGATATTGTACGGTTGAGGAGGTTAAGGGTGTTTTTCACAGGATGTGCAGGGGACGAGTAACCGGGAATGATGAGATCCCATTTGAATTTTGGAAGAGCACAGGCATGACAAGTTTGGAGTGGCTGACTGAGTTATTTAATGTCATTTATAAGACGGAGATAATGCCCGAAGAATGGAGGTGGAGTACAATGATTTCTTTGTACAATAGCAAAGGTGACTCCAGAGTTGCAACAACTATAGGGGTATCAAGCTGCTAAGCCACACTATGAAAGTTTGGAAAATGGTCGTAGAGATGAGGGTGAGAAGAGATGTGTCTAATTTTGATAACCAGTTTGGATTCATATTGGGGAGTTCGATTACAGTAGCCATTCATCTTATTAGGAGGTTGGTGGAGCAGTATAGGAAGAGGAAAAGAGACTTATATATGGTTTTCATCGACCTCGAGAAGGCATATGACAATGTCCCTAGGGAGGTTCTATGGAGACGTTTGGAGGTTAGAGGTGTACATGTGGCGTACACTAGGGCGATTAAGGATATGTATGATGGACCCAAGACCAGGGTACGTACAATAGGAGGAGACTTAGAGCACTTTCTAGTGATGACGGGGCTGCATCAGGGATCAACTCTTAGCCTATTCTTATTTGCCTTGGTGATGGATGGACTGACGCGACAAATTTAAGAGGAGGTGCCATAGTGTATGTTATTCACAGATGACATAGTCCTGATTGATGAGACTCACACCGGAGTGAACGCTAAGCTGGAGGTTTGGAGACAGACGCTAGAGTCTAAAGGGTTCAGGCTGAGTAGGACCAAGACAGAATACTTGGAGTGTAAGTTCAGTAATGGGAGCGAGCATGAGATAGGCGTAGAGGTGAGGCTTGGTACTCATATCATTCCAAAGAAAGGAAACTTTAAGTACCTCAGGTCTATTATCCAAAGGAATGGAGAGATTGATGACGATGTCACACATCATATTGGGGCAGGGTGGATGAAATAGAGGCTCGCATCTGGAGTCTTGTGCGAAACAAAATTGCCACAAAAACTTAAAGGCAAGTTCTATAGGGTGGTGGTTAGACTAACTATATTGTATGGGGTAGAGTGTTGACTAGTTAAGACTTTGCATATTCAAAAGATGAAAGTTACGGAGATGAGGATGCTGAGATGGATGCGTGGGTATACAAAGAGGATATGATTAGAAATATGATATCCGGGACATAGTGGGAGTAGCCTCGGTTGAGGATAAGATGTGGGAAGCGAGGTTGAGATGGTTTGGGCATATGCATAGGAGAGACACAAATGCCCCACTATGGAGGTGTGAGAGGTTGGCTATGGACGGGTTCAGAAGGGGTAGAGGTAGGCCAAAAAAGTATTGGGGAGAGGTGATTATATGGGATATGATGCAAGTGCAACTTACTGAGGACATGACCTTAGATAGGGGGTTGTGGAGGACACAAATTAGGGTAGAAGGGTAGTAGGTAGTTGAGCATAGTCCTACTTACGCTTACAAACTGGTAACTAGTAGTTGTAGTGTTATTATTGTAGGTCTGCTTAGCTTATCATACTAGTAGGCACATTATTACTTTATAGTCCCTTGTCACTTGATTTCTGCTGCTATGGGTTCTTTAGTGTACTTTGTTTATCTTATTTACCTGCATTAGTTACTGCTTCCTTTTTTAGCACGTGCTATCATGGATTATTTGCTTTTGTTACCATCATTTTCATACTACTTTAAATTTCGTATCTGGGTCTGACCGTTGCTCTTGCTTTGTTTGTGATTATGCTTTGTCTTAAGCCGAGAGTATTTTGGAAATTGCCGCTCTAACTACCAAGGTAGAGGTAAGGTTTGCGTACACTCTACCCTCCTCAGACCCCATGTTGTGGGATTTCACTGGGTATGTTATTGTTATTTGTAGCAAAATGACCTCTAGACTCGGCTGCACTCCGGATGAAATGGAGTCTTACCGATCCCTTCGCTGAAAATCAACCCTGTCTACTGTGAGGGCTTATCAAACTGGTTGCTTGAACCTGCAGGCATGATATACAACGCCCCCATCAAAGGGACGTCAGAACAAAAGAAATGTACTGAATATGTAAGGCAGATAACAATATGTAAAGCTCTGAACTTATAAACATGAATAATATGCAAGTATAAGTTGATGAAGAGATGAGAATAAACATACCGAATACTTTAGACCATTTTACTGTATCACGAGTCATTGGGACCACTTGGTCACCTTGTCTATCTCGTAGAACTCTTATCGATAGTACTATTCTGAGCTACGTATACCGCGTCTGCATATTTACCATACACGAAATAAATTGGCTACGCTTATGCGTAGCAAGGCAAATCGTCCATATGGCTCACTCCTATATGGGCTGGACTATGCGTGCACTTAGACCATCCATCACCAACCCTCCTGATACACCTATGCGTTCATCGAAGACCGTCCATAGGGCTCACTTTCACCAAAGCTGGACTATGCGTTTCACTTCTCAGGCCGTCCATAGCCAGTCTCCATTATACAAATGCACCTATGTGTTCACTAGTGACCGTCCATAGGGCTCATATATTATGCATATGAAATCTTATAACGATCATGCAAACATCAATCAACAATTAATAAGCTAAGGGCTCATATTCTATTAACTTATCAACTCGTCAAGTAACTCATTATGAGTCGTATATTATATACTAGTTAGGAAACTCTGCTACTTAACTTACACTTCATCTTTCTTACTTATATCTCGATTTCTCTTAATCTTAAAAGTAGCGTAACTATCTTTGTAAATATACCACTATCATTATTGGACGTCATAATCGTCACCTAGATTATACACTTCTCTTATTCTACGAACTATCCATCTCTTCTATCTTGTTAGACTATTTTACGTAGTCTTTAATTAATATCTTAGCTTCTCGATACATATAGGAGAAAAGTACTTTCGGAAGCTCTACGCATACTTAAGGGATATGTGAGACTACAACCAAGGAATATCCATTTTCAACTTGTATACAACTATTTCTAGACTTGTGGATGGACCTTAACTATTAGAATAGTACATATATAATAACTCGTCCCCTTGAACTTCTTATAGGGTGACGTAATATATAGAATCATGTCGAAAGAAAGAAGGAAACCTTACATACATTTACTTCCGATCCTGTGTCAATGACGGGGAAACCAATCTTCCTTACAATTTAATCTACAAGAAATACAATAACGCTAACGTCAAACTTACAAATAAACATAACGACCCCACTACGATCGACAAGCTCACTTTATGACAACACTATTGCGTTTCACCCCGCCCTTCTTCCTTCCAAGCTCTAATACAACAACAACAACCCATGAACACAACTATACAAGCATGTTTAGAACTTCAATACCTCAAAAACAACCCATATTCATCTTATAACAACTCATACAATTGAACTCACGACTTCTGATCATCATCTCATGAGTTTTCACTAAAACAACGTATCTATAGCTTACATGAGCTTGTATACACAGAGAAGAGAAGAGAGCTTACCTTTGATTTCAATAACCAATCCTCCTTTCATTTTACTTCACGATGAAGTAACCTTCGGTTTTCTTTTTCTTTAGAAGCAAAGACCTTTACATTGTTCGAGAGAGAAAAATACACCTTGCTTCTTCAAATAGAAATAACGTTGCTACAGTAAAAAAAATAGACATCACATTGCTGCTAGAGAAATTGGAATCACGTGTGTGATAGGGAGATTAAAATCATGTAACTATAATTTGTTAATCACCAAGAGTAATAAAGAAGGTTTAGCAAATTTCTTCTATACTTGTAGTTGAAAAAAATACATTTGCTATATGATTTTGGCTTCCAAAAGTGATAAGAACTGTCATACCCCAACTTTGGGGTATGTGGTCGGCACCCAGAGCCTGGACGGCGTGAGCGAACCACCTGCATATCATCGCACAAAGATACATTGTCATGCCGACAAGGCATCGGAATAATAATTGTAACGTACATAATGTGAAACCCTACAAGAAGAAAAGCCCAACCTAACAGATATATACATACTGAGGTCGATAAAGTCGTACCGAACAAACTATATAACATAGAACATGTCTACAAAGTCTCTACGAGATTGTCAACACATAACACAAGTCCGAACATGGCCCCCGACGTACCTAAGGTACCAAGAGAACTATAAACATAACCCGACTTGACAATACTCCAGAAGACAATGAAGCTCACCAACAATGCTAATATCAACACTCGATCTACGAGGGCGGATCCTCTCCTCGCCTTCCTAAATATGCGCAACATGAAACACAGTATCCCTAGGAAAAAGGACATCAATACGAATAATGTAATAAATATATAAGACAGAATTAAAACATAAAAGTACATAATCATAAGAGAGAGGGATATCGAGTCAACTTGAACCACTGAAATGCCACTGAGGGTCATACTATACCTAACGTTCATACTTATCTTATAACCAACTTTTATGCCTTTATATAATGTCGTAACCTTAATCGCTAATCTATCTACCTGGTCAATGGTAACTGCCCAACCGGTCATAGCCCAATGATAAGTATGTGCCTGCCTAACATATGGTAAATAACTATGCATAACTACCCATCTAGTGGTACATAACGTGTCTGCCCAACCAGTGGTAACCAACAATACGTAACTGCCCGACTAGTGGTAATTGTATATCTGCCCAAACATGATCAACATCATATCGTACCCGGCCCTAAAGAGAGATTTGGTATTATCAAACAAACTGGAGTGATAATACTCATCTACCCAACCGACCATCGCTCAGTGGTGAAATACATATCTGGCCAGCCGGTTGTCGCACGGTGGTGAATACATATCTGTCTGACCGGCCATAACTCAGTGGTAGGTAACTGACTGCCCAACTAGTTGTAGCTTAGTGGTATGCCATACTATTATGTTGATGCCCCCGTAGGTATTACATACGTGAAGAGACTTGAGAGTCTTTTATAAACTTATCGTAATAACGCAAGGTCATTACATTAGGACTATCTTTGACAACTTTTCACTGTATCTTCAAGCCAAAGAAACCCTTTTTATGTGGGTACGTTCACCCTAAGAGCCATAGGCTCGAGCTTCTAAGATTTTATGTACTATTTCATTTCTTTGTACATAAATGAAAAGGATGTAAGAGCCATAGGCTCGAGCTTCTACGTGGGTACGTTAACCCAAAGAAACCCTTTTTACGTAGGTACATTTACCCTTCCGACTATCATTGAAGAGATATGTACTATTTCATTTCTCTGTAGGATTAACAAGTCAAGGCATAACATTCCTAGCTTTTGCCAAACCAACCAGGGCCATAAGATGATAGCGGAATGAAATACTATAACGTGTGGAGACTGCTCCCGATGAGGTATAATCAACATTCAAGAAAATAAGCATATTTCCTATAGGCAAGATTAGAGTTCTCTTTGGCCGACATTTCATTATGCGTCGCCATTTCACAAATATGCCAAAAGAAAGAAAAGTTTAGCCTTCACATACCTTGTCACTTGGACAACGTTAATCCTACCAAGTCTCGCTTGCTCTACAATCACTGACCTATGCAATAAAGATAATTTGAATCAAAATCAACTCAAAGGTTATGAGATTTCGTCTTTACGACATTCTATCGAGCACTTGAAGTGCATAACCTTTATACCTTATTCTCATGAAAATAAAAACATCACCTTTTCTTACTCCCCAATCATAACACAACAATATCATAACCAACATACTCTACAACTCTCAAACACAACCACCCCAAGAACTAACCAAAGCATCCCCATAATCACAACAACTCTTTCATGAATCTTAGCTCAATATTTACAAGTTATCCTTACCAATGGAACAATATAAGCTAGGGGGAGTTTAAGAACATTAAATAGTACCAAGAACTTACCTTAAAACAGCCAAAAGATTTCCTACACCAAGCCCTCCTTCAATCTCCAAGAAGCTCCAAGCTTTACCCAACAATCTAGAGATGATTTCCAAAGTAATCTAAGGTTTTCAAGAGGTGATTCACATCCTAACCTTAGAGAAATGTTCTTGAATGATGTATAAACCTTTGGGGGAGAGTTTAGGGGTGTTAGGGATCATACTTGGTCGAAAATAAAATACAACAAGGCTTTTACCGCTTAAATAACCTATGAAAGTCGGTCACCGCCTACCATATGCGAGACCATCTGCGTCGCATATGGAAATATGCAGGCCCATACATGACCGTACATCACTCTAGAAAAATCTCTCAACTTTTTCTCCTCTTTTGCGGCCCCATCTGTGAGGCGGATCCCATCCGCGATGCGGAACGCTTTAGCCTATCGACTTATCTTTGTCAAACTTTGTCGAATCATGGTTCCTTCATTCCTGATGACCTCCAACATTTTGTATATCCTCTTAACATCCATTTAAGCCATATATGACCCTCAGAAAGAATCTCAAGTCACCGGAGCTCAAGTCGGCTAACTACGCTTCCATTTGCGCACAAAACTTCAGAGTGTAACAGGAACCTATATAAATAGGTGTCCCTCCACTAACCTCATGTTGAGTGGTGGAGGTGTCCCTTTTTGAAACGTGTATTATCTAGAAAAGCTAACACATTCTTTGTACTTATCTCATAACATAGTAGTTTAATATATACCTAAGCAAATATTTTTCTAATTGACTACTTTCTAAAATTACGCTTATATTATTAGTAAATCATAAGTATATATTAATATATATATATATATATATATATATTTCATAAAGATTAAGACATTGATAAAAAAATATATCTTATGAAATTCTAATTTTCTTATCGGATGCCCTTTAGCGCATAAATTATCGTTTCTGCTACCCTCCAGTAAAATAACCATATCTCCCTATAGGAAGGTTCAAATGATGAATGGTTTAATATTATAGAAACTAGACTCGTAGACCTTCAATTTGGTGGGTGAAAACCCCCGTAACTCTATGTAATTTGGGAGAAAAGCTCAGCGGAATATGACCCATTTATTGAAGAACTTAAGAACATAACTTGGGACAACCTTTGCCGATTTTGAATTTACAACTTGCTTGGCTTCAAAACTTATCATATGACTATTATACACTCTAAATACCTTAAGACACACTCACAACACTTTCAATCAAATGTAACCTTAAGAATGACCTTTTTTTCTCCAAGACTATGTCGACTAACTTACCTCGCACCTTATCGTAGGAATGCGAGGTTGTTACAAATGGTATTCATATTGTAATATAAAATAATTCGATTAAAAAGTCAATTAAAAGTCACACCCGAACTCCAGGGTCAAAATTGGAACCTTGATAGTAGTACCATTTTTCGTTATCCATACAACCATAGGTTCAAATCTACAATCAATTTCTAAATTCAAATACGAATCAACCTCCAATTTCATAAATTACCTTCTCTTAAATCCAAGTTAAAAATCCTAGCATTTCCAATACAATAACACAAAAATAAGCGTTAAAATTAATGGGTAATCACAATAATAACTCAAAATCTAGTTGCAAACACTTCCCCAATAATTCAAAATGAAAATTTCTTTTTGAATTAACCCAAAATCAAGTCTCTAACTACCAAAATATGTTTTAAATTAATAATTTCAATTTGAAATATCATATACTGCTAGGTGACATCCTTTTGACGATCGCGATGTAACCCCTCATGATCATCCCTGGTGAGTCCTAGGAAATAGATACAATGTCCACATTCCTTCTCCAAAATTAGGTGCAATAGCCGATAACTCCTTAAGTAATCAATCTTCCCATTTGCCCATTGATAAGGCCATCCTTATTAGTCGATCCATGTACTCGCAGTAGCCTACGACATAGTCAAACCTTCTGACCAGTTCTAGTTCCTTCAACATCTACTTCATAAATAAGGTAGTCCATGACAACCTAATGAATTCATCCCACTTATGACACCATAGCCTTTGTGGATGTCATGTTGGTGTCACTCATCATCTCTGCACATCAAACAATTGCAGTACATCTTACAAAAACAATAAGCTTTTGGCCCAAAATGATCCCTTTCACAACCAACCCCAAAATATCAAACGAACCTATGACCATTCCCTTTACTGAAGGATCACAACTGCCTACTCCCATAATGGTTCAATCACCGCAGGTAATTTCCTTTACTTGACAGAAAGCCAATAAAAAATTTCTTAAAGAACCGCCAAACCGCTTGTTCTTATTCCACCTGCTCAATTCTATCTTGTCAAAACTTAACCTAGCCCTTTATATCACCACTCCTATTTTCAAGGGATGCCACCAAACTAGATAGTCTAATCACAACCCCACTCAACTGAGTCTTCAATTTACATATGCAATCTGAACTTGGTCTCGCATCCTTATCATGGTGACATATCTCGTACCATATCGTGTGATGGCAGATCCAGTCGCTCATGTGTGAATTCGAGAATGTTTCCTCATCGTTGGTGAGAGAATGAAACAAGAAAGCTTAGACCTTGAACCGGACCACACACGCATGATAAGGAATGAAAGAATGAAAGTTTCCTAAATGTCCTATAGCCTCTCTATACGAAGCTCTTATTTCAATCCGCAAGACTCTACTAGGCATTGCTCTTGTACTGATGAGACCGATAAACCTAGTGCTCCGATACCAATTTTTTCACGACCCAAAAATTTCAAATAGTCATGAGGGCACCTACCCTAACCCATAGGCGAACTCAAGTAAAAGGTTAAGGTCTTCCAATCTAAATTAAAAGCGGAATTTAAAGGAAACAACCTATAAGTCAGCCACAAGTCTCGTAATTCATAATATAAGGAAATCTAATCCATACATCTCCCTAAAACCTGAAAGTCATAAGTATACGAGTTACTAAATACGGAACATAAGTCTGAAATACTACAACATTATCTGAAAGATAAAGACAAAAAAGTAAGATTGAAATGGAGTCAAGTGTCGCAGAACAGCTAGCAACTCACTTCGACAACTCCAAATGATACGCCTCATCGATCGACGATGACTCATCCACTGTTAGAATTTGAAACAGGACTTGTACATAGAAAAGGTGCATCAAGTATAGAGTGAGTATAGGGAAACACGTGTACTCAACATCATCATTGATCGACCCTAAACTGAAGCGATGATGAGAGTTGGTTCTTTCGATTTTCACCTTCACACGTTATTAGTGATCAATTATATAGTTTATAACACTTAAGAAGTGGAGAATAAAAAGTTCGCATCTGAATCAATTCACAAAGCTTAATCCTTTCAAAATATAGCCATAAAGCTCAATCCTTTCAAGATTTAGTTAAAAGCTTAAGTCCTTTCAATTAATCACATGAATATCATGAAATTAACATAGTCAAATGAGAATGGTATGAATGCAAATGATATGTAATGCAATGGCCAATATGAACTGATATACACACGCTGATGCAGTGGATTTCACGTGACTCATGAGGTTCATATACCCACTCGGAATGACAGGTCCTCCAGATCACGTTGGGTATAAGTCAATGGGCTATCATATCATGTACTCACCCGGAATACCAAGTCCTCAGAACCACATTGGGTATCATCTTATAGCTATCATATCATCATTATCATCATCACTCCAACTATGTACCATATCTAATCGGGTATCTTCGGACCATTACCCATGATGCATCAATGTCATGCCAATAGTATCATAAATGTATAAAATAGATATGCGTACAACATGCAATTGCACAATATCAGATCAATGTCAAAGATATTTCCTTTTTCATACCTTAGACAAGATTTGGAGTAATGAATGCATAATGAACAACAATCACAAGTATAAGTCAAACAGGACCATCAAAGACCACATAATCAACAACCATATCAAGCTAGTAGATTTAACACTACCTCAAATGCCTGAAGGCTCACATGCACTCCCCGTTACAAGTTTATATCATTTTCCATTAATTATCCATACAATTACACTGGTACATGCATAAGTGACCGTCACCTCACATGTAAGGGACCCCCAATTACCCATTACACCCCTTATTTACTTAAGCCAACACTACATAAAGAGTATAGTAAGTCTCAACTTGCCTGATTTAAATTTTGACACTCAAGCGATCACCACACGGCTTTGCCCTTCTTCAAGGCCTCTAAACGATCTCAAATTGTCCAAATACGTAATCTACATAAGTATACGAGTCTGTAGGCACTCATATTGCTATGATAACAATTTGGATCCAAAAAAATCATTCAAAAAGTCAATCTCGAGCTCCGAAGGTTAAAACTGTAATTTTATCGCAAATTAAATTTAATTTGGTCAAAATAGTACACTATGACTACGAGATTAAATGAATCCAATGATACTAATATTGCTATACTTTAGTTCGGAACCTAAATGAATCCAAAAAGGTAACCCCCAACCCCCAAGATTAAGATTGGAATTTTATTGAAAAATCGGTTTACCCATAACTCGTAGGTTCTAAATCATGTAAATCAATCAATTTCATCTATGAATTGACTCTCAAATGATAGATTTACCATTTCCCAACTTTAGGGTTCAAAATCCCAATTTCTACAACCCAAATATGGATTAAAATGATAACAAATGAAAATAACTATGGGAAAATACAAAAATAATTGTTAGATACTTACCCCTTTTCGAAGACGAGAAGATAGCCACCAAAATTACCTCAAACTTAGCTCTAGACCTCAAATTATGCCCAAAATACAATAAAATTCCGATCTGCATTTATAAACACTATCCAGACACTTTTTCGTCATCACGATCGAGAATAAATTTTTTTCTGCCCAAAATTTTCTTCATCGCAATCGCGACCCCGATTGTGATCGCGAAGCACATATTTGCACCAGAAAACCAACAATTCCCAATTTGATTCCAATTTTTTATTCAACACTCGAAACTCATCCGGAACCTTCCGAACACAAACCAAATATGCATTTCAGTTATAAAACATGTTCCAGACATGCTCGAGCACTTGAAACACCCGAAAATGGTCATCTTCACCCGATATTAACCGAGCTCTACACCAAATCTTCAAATTAGCTAGTTTCTCAATCAATGACTCAAATCACACCTGAACCCCTCTGGAATCAAACCAATGACTCAACAAAGGAATAAATTGCATTCCGAACCTAATGGAATCGATGAAACTTTGAAAAAGATGCATTTACCCCCGATGTTGACTTTGGTTAAACTTCTTCATTTATTAACTTAAAAATTTGTAATTTTGCTAAAAATAATCGAAAACTTACCCGATTATTTCGGGAACCGTGTCACCCATTGTCACGCCATAATTTTTCTCAAGTCTTCCCTTAGGCATGATGGTACCTGGACAACCTTCCCTTTTCATCCAGGCGAACCATTTTAATACACTCATTTACAAATTAAACCTGTATTTAAGTGCGGAAGTAGTAATAACAATAAAAGTAAAAATGTGATGTACTTAATTATTAAGAGCGCGAGCCATGCTCGTACAACCAAAACTTCTACCTAGATTCAATGTTAATTCCACATATGGAAATAGAAATTTTGAAGTTTGAAAGGAAACCATCTCACATGAGGCATCCCCGAGATAATGAGACTAACTTCTTCCACCTACTTATTTAAGAACGAAAGTCACCAACTCCGAAGCAATGGATTGGTGGAACAAATGGGACTGCGGGACAATCGCTAGTCCTGTTGCAGAACTTTCCCCTTATCGCGCTTTCCTGAAACATGTTAGTTAAAAGAGTTAGCCCTACCATCCGGGGCTGAGTGAGAACCTCGCCTTACAATCCAAAGTAACCTCACAATATTCTAATTACAATCATATTATAAACATAATAAGCATGTTGTGTAAAAAAAATAGTTTACAACACTTTCATTATATAAGCCAATAAATATTTACGTGCAAGATCTCCCCCCACGAATCCTAGGAAAATACTTAGTTTAACCAGTACCCCTGCTTTATCCATATAACATATTATATACTTATTGCGGTACGTGCAACCCGATCCAATGCATTTATATATTTATTGCAGTACGTACAACCCGATCCAATGCATTTATATATTTATTGCAGTACGTGCAACCCGATCCAATGCATTTATATATTTTTTGTGGTACGTGCAACCCGATCCAATGCATTTATATATTTATATATATATGTTATATGTTCAAAAGACTCAAATAATATTTCTTTCTTTCAACGTTTCACCCTTCCCACTTGTAAGAGTTATAACTTTCGAACCGTAACTTCAAATAAGGTGTTTCTTACGCCGAGTCGAAGGTAACACGGGGATGTATCACTATCCCAAGTTTCCTCTGAAAATGCTTAGTATAACTAGTACCAATTCATGCAAAATCCAACCCTATGAAAACTGTCTCGCCAAAATTTTTGAAAAAAATAAAACAATCTTAAAACAGTCATAATATTTTATCCATAAGTCGGATTAATCTCTGTAAAGTCTCAAACTGTCGAGAAAATATAAATCCAGAACTTTTATTCAGCACAAATTTCAGATTCCTGAGATAATGAGACTAACTTCTTCCACCTACTTATTTAAAAACGGAAGTCACCAAGTCCAAAGCAATGGATTGGTGGAAAAATGGGACTTCAGGACGATCGCTAGTCTTGTTGCAGAACTTTCTCCTTATCGCGCTTTCCTGAAACATGTTAGTTAAAAGAGTCAGCCCTACGATCCGGGGCTGAATGAGAACCTCACCTTTACAATCCAAAGTAACCTCAAAATATTCTAATTACAATCATAATATAAACATAATAAGCATGTTGTGAAAAAAAAAAAATAGTTTACAACACTTACATTATAAAAGCCAATAAATATTTATGTGCAAGATCTCCTCCCCACGCGTCCTAGGAAAATACTTAGTTTAACCAGTACTCTTGCTTTATCCCATATAACATATTATATACTTATTTCAGTACGTGCAATCCGATCCAATGCATTTATATTATCTATTTGTTGCGGTACGTGCAACCTGATCCAATGCATTTATATATTTATTGCGGTACGTGCAACCCGATCCAATGCATTTATATACTTATCGCGGTACATGCAGCTCGATCCAATGCATTTATATATTTGTTGCGGTACGTGCAACCCGATCCAATGCATTTATATATTTATATATATATATGTTATATGTTCAAAAGACTCAAATAATATTTCCTTCTTTCAACGTTTTGCCCTTCCCACTTGTAAGAGTTATAACTCTCGAACCGTAACTTCAAATAATGAGTTTCTTATGCCGAGTCGAAGGTAACACGGGGATGTATCACTATCCCAAGTTTCCTATGAAAATACTTAGTATAACTAGTACCAATTCATGTAAGAAACAACCCTACGAAAACTGTCTCGCCAGAATTTTTGAAAAAAAAACACAATCTTAAAACAGTCATAACGTTTTATCCGTAAGTCGGATTAATCTCCGTAAAGTCTCAAACTGGCGAGAACAGAGAAATCTAGAACTGTTATTCAGCACAACATTTCAGATTCCTCACTTCAGAAAACTATTTCGCCGGATTTTTGTAAAACAAAACACAATCTTAAAACAGTCATAACTTTTTATCCGTAAGTCGGATTAATCTCTGTAATGTCTCAAACTGTCGAGAAATGACAAATCTACAATCTTATTCAGCACAACCTTTCACATCCCTCACCGATATTTACAGTTGTTCCGTTATACATTCTGCCTTCTGGATTTCATTCGATCCGAGGAAGAAACTTTGAACTGCGATAACTCTAAAACCGTATGTCGGTTTTAGCCCCTCTTAGGCTCAATCTGATCGTGAAGGAGAGATGTACACCCTTGTAAAATTTCAGCCAATTCTAGCAGACATAACTCAGCAAAACAGATTGTAATTTCATGACCCAAACTAGTTATCAATTAACTTAGTACAATAATTTCATGATCATTCCTTCAACATCCGGATCATATTCTAATATGTATTGTAACTTAAAAATAAGGGATTATACTAAGAGTTATGAGTGAGAGAACTCATCTTTTTTTCTGCTTCGTGACCGCAAAACAACTGTCAAACTTGATTGCTAAAGGTAATATTTGTTCTCTTCTATTTTCTGATTTTTTTGCTCTTGGTATTTTTTCTGAACTTTTGTTCTTTGTGTTGAGTGTTTTTATCTTTTGTCCTATGCAGAATATATAGTGAGTTGTGTGTGTGTAACTTGTGGGAGGTGGAAAGAGAAGATGTTGAGGGAGACGAGGGGGGAAATGTGCAGATCATGACCTTAATGCCATATATTTTTAAATTTGTTTTAATTTGGTACTTTACATTCTCCCCTACTTAGACAACATTCGTCCTCGAATTGTGAATAAGATTGCAACACATGCTTATAGACACAAACAAGACACACCTGAAACACAACTTAACACATTTTATTACCTTACACGAAGAGGAATGGGTGACTTTCATCGCGTCTTCGGCCTCCCAGGTTACTTCTTTTGTGGAGTGATTCCTCCATAGGACTTTCACGGAGACAATGTCTTTGTTCCTAAGACGCTTAATTTGTCTATCCAGTATTTCTACCGGAGTTTCTTCGTATTGAAGCTCTTCGTTCAGAACTATCTCTTGGGGTCGAATGACGTGACTTGGATCGTGCAAGTATTTTCATAACATTGACACATGGAACACCGGATGCACCGCTTCTAATTCTTGTGGAAGGGCTAGTTCATAAGCCACATTCCCCACTCTTCGTAAGATCTCGTATGGTCCAATAAACCTTGGGTTCAACTTCCTTTTCTTGCCCAATCGCATCACCCCCTTCATTGGAGACACTTTTAAAAATACTTTCTCCCCTTCTTGAAATTCAAGGTCTCTTTTGCGATGGTTCGCATAAGACTTATGGCGTCTATGAGCTGTTTTGATTCTCTCCCGAATTATCTGCACTTTGTTGTTTGTTTCTTGAATGGCATCGGGTCCGAACAGTTGCGTCTCACCCACCTCGAACCATCCCAATGGAGATCTACACTTTCGCTCATACAAGGCTTCGAATGGAGCCATCTGTATGGTAGAATGGAAACTATTGTTGTAGACAAACTCAATTAGACATAGGTGGTCCAACTAGTTTCCCTAAAGTCCATTACACAAGACCACAACATGTTCTCCAATGTTTGAATTGTTAGTTCAGCTTGTCCGTCGGTTTGCGGATGCAAAGCCGTACTTAACTTGACCTTTATCCCGAGGCCCTGCTGGAAACTTTGCCAAAAGTGTGAGGTGAACTGGGAACCCCTATCCGAAATAATTTATAATAGAATCCCGTGTAACCTCACTATTTCCTTTAAATAAATCTGCGCGTACTGCGGCGCCCGATATGTAGTCTTGACCGGTAGGAAATGGGATGACTTTGTAAGCCGATCTACAATCACCCAGATAGAATCATATTCTTCTCGAGTTTTTGGTAGACTAGTCACAAAATCCATATGAATCGCCTCCTATTTCCACATGGGGATACCAATGTCCTGACGTAGCCCGCCGGGTTTTTGATGTCCAAATTTTACCTGCTGACACGTAAGACATCTTCCGACAAACTCTGCAACATCCCTCTTCATGCTTTGCCTTGAGGTCCTGATACATTTTTGTTGATCCTGGATGAATGGAATACCTTGTGTTGTGACCCTCATCTAAGATCTTCCTTCTTAGATCCTTTACCTTAGGAACACATAACCTACCCTTATACCGAAGGGTACCGTCATTTTCTCCTAATGTAAACTGTGAAGGTTTTCCCTGTTGAATCCTCTCCCGAAACCTAACAAACTATGTATCCTCAAACTAACTTTTTTTTTATTTCCGAAGCTAAGGCAGACTGAGAGGTATCATGCACTTCCACCCTGCCTTCACCGATCTAAGTTAAACTAACTCCGAGGTTTCCCAATTTTTGTACCTCACGAACAATACCTCTCTTTTGTATTGCCAAGTGGGCTAAGCTGCCCATTGATCTCCTACTGAATGCGTCAACCACCACATTAGCTTTTCCAGGATGGTAAAAAATGCTAAGGTTATAATCCTTAAGCAACTCTAACCATCTTCTTTGTCGGAGATTCAAATCCTTTTGCGTGGTTATGTACTATAAACTCTTGTGATCTGTAAATATATCTACATGCACCCCATACAAATAGTGTCTCCATATTCGTAAGGCGAACACTACCGCGGCCAATTCTAAGTCATGAGTTGGATAATTCTTCTCATGTATCATCAATTGTCGAGATGCATACGTAATAACTTTTCCAAACTGCATCAAGACACATCCTAACCCAACCCTAGAGGCATCACAATAGACTGTGAACCCTTCTTGTCCCGATGGTAAGGTTAGGACTGGTGCAATAGTGAACAACTCCTTCAGTTTCTGAAAACTTGCTTCACATGCTTTTGACCACTGGTACTTAATCGATTTCTGAGTCAATCGGGTCAAGGGAGCAGCAAGACTAGAGAAACCTTCTACAAATCTTCTATAATACCCAACAAAACCTAAGAAACTCCTAACTTCTGTCAGAGTGGTAGGTCTTGACCAGTTCTTCACTGCTTCTATCTTTTTGGGATCTACCATAATTCCATCCCTTGACACAACATGGCCCAAGAAGGCCACCTTTTCCAACCAAAATTCACACTTTGACAATTTATCATACAATTTCTCCTATTTTAAGACTTGAAGCACTACCCTCATATGCTCTTCATGTTCTTTAACACTCTTGCTGTAAATTAGAATATCATCTATGAATACAATCACAAATAAATCTAAGAATGGTTTGAAGATTCTATTCATGAGATCCATAAATGCTGCTGGGGCATTGGTTAACTCGAAGGACATGACCAAGAACTCATAATGGCCATATCGGGTTCTAAAGACTGTTTTGGATATATCATCAAGATTTATTTTCAGCTGGTGATATCACGAACGGAGGTCAATTTTGGAAAAATAGCTGGCTCCTTGAAGTTGGTCAAAAAGATCATCGATTCTTGGTAATGGGTACCAGTTCTTGATCGTGACCTTATTGAGTTATCGATAATTGATGCACATTCGGAGCGAACTATCTGTCTTCTTCACAAAAAGGACTGGTGCACCCCATGGGGAAACACTAGGCCTTGTAAAGTCTTTATCCAGAAGATCTTTCAATTGTTCTTTTAACTCTCTCAATTTCGATGAGGCCATTCGATATGGAGGAATGGAAGTGGGTCTTCCACCCGAAATTAATTCGATAGAGAACTCCACTTCTCTGGCCGAGTAAGGCTTAGGAGATCTTCAGGGAACACCTCCAAAAAATATCGAACAATAGGGACAGTATGTGCCTCTGGGACTCTTTTTAGGTATCCATTATACTCGCCAGGTAAGAGTATTCCACCTCGTGACTCCTTAATAACTTTTGAGCTCTAAGGTAGGAAATAAGCCGACTTGAGGGTGTCCCTATCCTATCCCTTATAAAAATTTTGGTTCCCCGAAAAAAGATAATTTTACAGCCTTTTGCCGGCAATCCAATGTGGAATAACATGCTGACAGCCAATCCATACTTAAAATAATGTCAAAGTCTACCATATCAAGTAATACTAAGTCTGCTATTGTTCCTCTACCATTTACCTCTAATGGGAAATTTTTAATTACTCGAGAGGCTCAAACTGAGGCCCCTACTAGTGTCATGACTTCAAAGGGTTCACTCAAACAGAAGGTTCTACATGTAGACTCTTAGCAAAACTCATCGACACATATAAAAATGTAGAACTAGGATCATATAATACAAGTGCGGGAATACTTGAGACCAATAAAATACATGTGACTACCGTATTGGATGCCTCCATCTCATTCCTCTGGGGCAAAGCGTAGAGCCTGTTAGGATTGTTAGACTGTTGACCTCCCTGACTCTGTCGGGACTGGTTTCTCTGATTTTTTTTGTGGGCAGCTGTGGTTGTTTCTGACCTCCCATGAGAAAACTGAGTTTGGGTTCCCTTCCTGCAATCCCTGGCATAGTGATCTTGTTCTCCACAGTTGTAACATCCTTTCGGTGAGAACTAAAATTCTCCAACATATTTCTTTTGACAAACCGTACAGACCGATTTGTCACCTCCTGTATTAGGGTTGGTGGCCTTGACCTTTCCACCTTGATGATTGACCCAATCAATGCCCTTGGGCCTGAAATGAGACTAGCCTACTAACTGGCTCGATTTTGAAGAACCCTTACTGCCCTCTTGTCTCTTGTTCTGATTCTGATTAAAGGATTCTAACTATCGAAGTCGTTTCTGTGAATACATTTTTTTTGCTTTAGCAAAACTTTTACCCTCATAGCCATGTCGACGATCTGAAGGTAAGTCTGATCATTAGCTAATGCCACTACCTCTCCGCCAGGTTCGGGTTTAAACCCTCAACAAATCTTTTGACCTTCTCCCTTTTCGTATGAACAATATGTGTGTTGTATGTCGACAATCTCATGAATTGGGTATCGTATTCTTGCACACTGCGGTCCCCTTGTTTTAACTGTTTAAATTCACGTCTGAGCGCATCTTTTCAGGTGTTAAGCATATACTTTTCAATGAATGTTGCTCTGAACTCCCCCCACATTTTTGGTGGTAACATCGGGGAATGATTTCTTCTAAAATTCCTCCACCACACCCCTGCGTCGTCCATTAAATGTGCGCTTACCAAATTGGCGCCATGTGTCTCCACACATCCTAGGGTAAACATTAGGTCTTCTACCTCGTCGAGGAACACTATCGGGTTAGACTTGGATTCCTTCCATGAGTAGATAGGTTCCCTTCTTCACATAAAATTTGCCCATAACCTATCTAGTACTGCCTGAGCTCCTAAATTTTCGGCCAGTGGTGCAGTCACAACTGGTTCCCGGGCCGGCGAGTTCTGGCTCGGGTCCATGACTGAGAAACTAGTTATAGGTTGAACCATGTGTGGTACTACATCTATCATCAACTCTATGAGTCTATCTAATTTTTGTCCCACTATTTCCTGGGCCATTTGACTCTTGTTTTCTTCAACATTTGCCACGATATCTTCAGACACCGCTCCCTTAACTGGAGGTATAAGAGCTTCGTGATGAATTTCCTCTTGAACCCTCGGTTCCTGTGCCGGAACTCTTGGGGGTTGACATTGTCCCCTCGCTCTTCCCCGGGTAGTTCGGATCTACCTTCGCACCACCGATACTTGTGATTCTACCATTTTCTGTAAAGACAAGCGCGCCCATATTTTAGAAGACATGACGTTTATTTTAACTCCCCAAAAATTTCTTATACTTCATAAGCATGCAACACCACAAGAAAAATAGAAAAAAATGATATTATTTCATTCTTGCATTCATAACACTTCATTCCATCACAACATAATCATTACTAAATCTTATCAGATAATTCTCCGTCACCCATTGTAGATCTCCAACTCAAACTTGCATTTACTACAACGCGCGTTAAATGGCTTAATCCTGTGACTCGCCTATTCCTCAGGTTGGCATTCAACTCCTTGTGAACCTTGTTCCTTGCCTACCTTTCCCTATCATCCATTCTTTCCTTCATCTTCCAGACTTTCTTCACTTGACGTAGGAATTTGAGCAAGGAGCCTTCTTTACTAACTCCACATAACATCTTTGATCTTCTAATGAGGAGTGGAAATCCCCCGGGATGGAGTTGACTATTATCTATAGTATGAATCCAATCGGATAGTCGAAAAAGGTCGGGTCAAATGAATGCCTCTTCCGTCTAGCCCTAAGCAAATCCGTACAATGTGCGATTGTGTCATCCATATATGTACCAAAATCGTCTCTTGAGTCCATCCTACGGTCCATGAACTCTTTCTGATCTCGCATTATCCTTTTCGTTTCAATGAGCACTGCCCTCTTGGTTGAAACTCGTATTGTAACCATATCTACAAAAATAACTGTTTGTTAGTTTATCGTTGTACAATCCTCTTCCATAATCCTTTGAATGAGGTAATACGAGAACCAAGTCTTTGAATAGACTCAAGATAGGCACGAGAAGAGTATGAAGGAAGTGAAACTGTTTAGGATGTTATCCCGTTCACTTATTACTAAGGTGGCGCGCACACCGTCGCAATAAGTAACCGGTCAAGCACCCAACTCAAAGAAATTTCCTAGAATATCCTAACTTGGTTTAGCTCTGTTACCAACTTGTCATGCCCCAATTTTTTTCAAGTCTTCCGATAGGGCGTGATGGCACCTGGACAACCTTTTCTTTTCCTCCTTGCGAACCATTTTACTACACTCATTTCCAAATTAAACCTGTATTTAAGTGCGGAAGTAGTAATAACAATAAAAGTAAAAATGTCATGTACTTATTATTAAGAGCGCGAGCCCATGCTCGTACAACCAAAACATCTACCTAGATTCAATGGAAATTCCACATATGGAAATAAAAAATTTAAAGTTTGAAAGGAAACCATCTCACATGGGGCATCCCCGAGATAATGAGACTAACTTCTTCCACCTACTTATTTAAGAACGAAAGTCACCAACTCCGAAGCAATGGATTGGTGGAACAAATGGGACTGCGGGACGATCGCTAGTCCTGTTGCAGAACTTTTCCCTTATCGCGCTTTCCTGAAACATGTTAATTAAAAGAGTCAGCCCTACCATCCGGGGCTGAGTGAGAACCTCGCCTTACAATCCAAAGTAACCTCACAATATTCTAATTACAATCATATTATAAACATAATAAGCATGTTGTGTAAAAAAAATAGTTTACAACACTTTCATTATATAAGCCAATAAATATTTACGTGCAAGATCTCCCCCCACGCATCCTAGGAAAATACTTAGTTTAACCAGTACCCCTGCTTTATCCATATAACATATTATATACTTATTGCGGTACGTGCAACCCGATCCAACACATTTATATTAACTATTTATTGCGGTACGTGCAACCCGATCCAATGCATTTATATATTTATTGCGGTACGTGCAACCCGATCCAATGCATTTATATATTTTTTGTGGTACGTGCAACCCGATCCAATGCATTTATATATTTATATATATATGTTATATGTTCAAAAGACTCAAATAATATTTCTTTCTTTCAACGTTTCACCCTTCCCACTTGTAAGAGTTATAACTCTCGAACCGTAACTTCAAATAAGGTGTTTCTTACGCCGAGTCGAAGGTAACACGGGGATGTATCACTATCCCAAGTTTCCTCTGAAAATGCTTAGTATAACTAGTACCAATTCATGCAAACAACAACCCTGTGAAAACTATCTCGCCAGAATTTTTGAAAAAAATAAAACAATCTTAAAACAGTCATAACGTTTTATCCGTAAGTCGGATTAATCTCTGTAAAGTCTCAAACTGTCGAGAAAATATAAATCCAGAACTTTTATTCAGCACAAATTTCAGATTCCTGACCGAAACATTCAGTTCTTTTATTTTAACAACTCTCAGAAAACTATTTCGCAAGATTTTTGTAAAACAAAACATAATCTTAATACAGTTATAACTTTTTATCCGTAAGTCAGATTAATCTCTGTAAAGTCTCAAACTGTCGAGAAGAGAGAAATATAGAACTCTTATTCAGCACAACTTTTCAGATTCCTCACTGATATGTACAGTTGTTCCGTTATACGTTCTGCCTTCCGGATTTCATTCAATCCGAGATAGAAACTTTGAACTGCGATAACTCTAAAACCGTATGTCGGTTTTAGTCCCTCTTGGGCTCAATCTGATCGTGAAGGAGAGATGTACACCCTTGTAAAATTTCATCCAATTCTAACAGACATAACTCAGCAAAACAGATTGTAATTTCATGACCCAAACTAGTTATCAATTAACTTATTACAATAATTTCATGATCATTCTTTCAACATCCGGATCATATTCTAATATGTATTGTAACTTAAAAATAAGGGATTATACTAAGAGTAATAAGTGAGAGAACTTACATTTTTTTCTGCTTCGTGACCGCGAAAGAACTGTCAAACTTGATTGCTAAAGGTAATATTTGTTCTATTTTCTGATTTTTTTGCTCTTGGTATTTTTTCTAAACTTCTGTTCTTTGTGCTAAGTGTTTTTCTCTTTTGTGCTATGCAGAATATATAGTGAGTTGTGCGTGTGTAACTTGTGGGAGGTGAAAGGAGAACAGGTTGAGGGAGATGAGGGGGGAAACGTGCCCTTAGTGCCACATTAATATATATATATATATATATATATTTTAAATTTGTTTTAATTTGGGAATTTACACCCATTCCCGCAAGTCATAAATATCAAGATGAAGCTAGGAAAAGGGTATTATAGGGAAAATAAATCTAAAAGCTCAAAACGACCAAACGGGTCGTTACAGTAAGTAGGCTAGGGAAGGAGTTGGTAAAACATAAATTTATTTTTATTTTGGCTTAGATTTTGTTTTACGTTTTCGGTGCATTTGATAGGGTTCTCCGAGAACAGTTTTTAAACCTTATTTTTACGAGTTCACTTTCGTCAATGAAAAACAAAAAAATTGCGATTTTAGGGTTTTCTTTATTTTTTATTATTTTATTGAATACACAAATAGAGATGGCAGGTGGGTATAATTTTGCGGATTCCGCACCGCACCCGCCCCAATTGGGGCGGGTATGGGTATAACTTTGGCGGGTAGTAGGCGGGTATGGGTATTGAAAATGTACCCGTCACAGGTAGGTGGGTAGGTGGTGGATTTGCAATCATACCCGCCCGCATACCTGCCCGCCTACCCGCCCGCATACCCGCCCCAAGTCCAAAATATTAGCAGCCCATAAGTCGTGCCTTCAGCCCATAAGTCACGACAAGTCTCTCATTCTCCAACAAAACTCAAACTCTACGCCTCTTCAGTCTTTCACGCCTCCTCTCTCTCGTTCCCCTTCACGTCGTCTCTCCTCCCTCTCTCATTCTCGACGTCTCTGTCTTTTTCTTTAAGGAGATGCTGATCGGGAAATATTGGAAAATATTGTTGTCTTTGCTTTGTGCTTTGGGGTTGTCTTGATGAGGTCAATTTTTGTGCATTTGTTAAGTTTTACCTATTGGGTTTGTGGAGTTTAATTGAAAAAGTTGAAAATTTTTAGCTTATATAGCTGAAATAATATCTGGGTTTTGTCTACATTTGTAATATATAGCTATTTGGGTGGATAATTTTTTTGTTTTCTTGGAAATTTTATTTTCTTGATTCTTTGTTGTGCAAGGGGAAGAGGTGAAAAAATGGGGAATTCTGATGGTGAAAAAATCCGGAATTCTCCTCCATCTCTCCCAAAGAAAATGAGACCGTGACAATATTGATTCTTGACTCAAAATTTTGGGAGAATTTTTGGGATCATGTTGATCACTAATTGATCACAAATGAATTGATTACAAAATATGGCAGGCGGGTACAGACGGGTATTGGCGGGTGACGGATATCCACTTGGGTGGTGGAGCGGGTGTGGATATCCACTTGGGTGGTGGAGCGGGTGTGGATTTAGGAATATATCCGCCTAGGCGGGTATGGATGTTAAAAATTGTACACGCCGCGAGTATAATATTTTCTGGTGGGTACGGGTGCGGGGGAGGGGTACCCACCGCACCCGCCCCGCCCAATTTCCATCCCTATACACAGATTGTGTTTGTTCAGTTCCCATATCCATTCTAACTTTTGAGTTACTTTAGAAGAGTTTGTTTGAACTGTTTTTATAAGAAGAAAAAAATTACTACACTAGTTATTATTAGAGATTATTATAATTATTGAAAAACTTAGGTTCACATTAAAATTCACATACTTTAATATTGTACTTGGAAACCCTGTGTGTGTTCTTTTTTTTTTCTTTTACTTTTTAACCTTTGGGCAGAGGGAATAATTCATTTGAAGATTGTGAACGAGTAAACAAGTACTGAAAAAATGACGTCATCTCTCATAATGACTCAGATAGTCAGAAACCTTTCTGTCACTTTTTATTATATATTTTTAATTGTTTCAGGAGTACAATTTTTTTCTGGTAAATAAGAAAATTTCTTTTCTTTTTTGTCAAGTGAAAAATCATCCCATCAACAATACCATTAAATCTATAGCGTTTGAATCTAGTTATAGTTTTTTGAAATACTAAATAAAGTTTTGAAAAACAACTTTGAGAAAAAAGATCTTTTTTTTTTTTTCCACATAACTGTCTTGAATTTTATTCATCTTTTCAAAAGCTTACACTTTGATCTGATGGAGTTTACAACAATTCACCAAAAACTCCCTAATCTAATATGAAAAAAGTCCTCTATCTTAAGAAAGATGAGGTAAATGTTATTTTGAGCTTGGATAACTTATTCAAGCCTACAAAAATGAGTAACTACATCTGATATAGACATTACTTTAGCCAACTATGGAGGCTCCCAAAAGATCTCATGTTTCTTCCTCTTGATTGATCTGAAAGAAGTGACACCCTATCTGTCCATAGCCATAAGTCCTCTAACTTGTCTGGGTAATTCTTCAAAATTGTAGTACATTTTGTTTCCCTGATCTCTATGACTTAGTAGCCAGCTTGTCAGCAACCTGATTGGCTTCTCCAAAGCAGTGTTGTAGAATGAATCTTGTTGTGCTCATGTGATTCTTTAATTCTCCAACCTCTTTCTGGATTCTCCAAGTAGTAACATTAAGATCATTGACACAGTCCACTAATAGTTTTGAATCACTTTCTGCTATTATAAAGTCATAGCCACCATTGAGACACCATTTGATACCATATAGCAGTGAACAAGCTTCAACACAGTTACTACTCCCCTGGCCCAAATTCAGAGTGTATGCAAACACCAGATGACCATCATTGTCTCTAATCACACCTCCACCTCCACACATGGCATTCTTGCAACTTTCATCCTAGTTAATTTTTACAAAATTAATGGAAGGTTTGCTCCATTTAACAGGAATCATCCTTCTTGGGTTAATGTTACTACCCATCAACTGTACAATGTTGCTCCATTTAGAACTAATATGAACCTTGTTAAAATGATTGCTCACCAGCTGAGTGACACTGTTGGAAATGTTCGTCATAGATCTCTGAATGTTATATCTTTCCTTCCCATATTTAGCACCACACCTTGCTCTCCAGAGTTTCCATTTAGTAACAGTAAGCATACATCTTACCATAAATAATATTACTGAATTTTTAGATTTGTGTTTCCACCAATTCATCAATAGTTGTCTCAAAGGCACATTGACAAAAGGAATGCCCATTGGCCCACAGATAATAGTCAAGATTTCCTGAGCATAGTTACCTATACAAAATAGATGGTCAATGTTTTCTTCATCAGGAATTCTGCAACAACATTTAGAAGAAATAGCAATCCCCATTTTAGCAAGTCTAAAATCGGTAAGGATTCTCTCTCTCAATGCTCTCCACAGGATGAAGTTCATCTTGAATGGCACTTTGTTATGCCAAGTCATGGAATCAATCCATGATTTGGATCTCTTCTTCCTCAGTAATTGCCAAGCTGGTGCAACAGTGAAGTTGTCCTTCTGTTCTGTTATCCACACTGGTCTATCCTCAATCTCAGGGATGAGTGTTATCTGCATATTTCTAGTATGATTCATAACTTGAGCAGGAAGCAGTAGATCACATCCTCCCCATTGCCACTGATCACCACAAAGAACTTCAGACAATTTATAATTTCTTGGTTTCCTATCTTCTGGGAGAAACTTCCACAAAGCTCCTAAGTTTGTCCAGTTGTCTCCTATAGAGATATATCACCTCTACCCACCTTTCAAAGAATATGAAAGTCCATGGCCTCCTTGACGTTACACATTGTATTCCAAGAATGAGAGTGACCTGAGTACCGTCTTTTACTCACTGGATGGATCCTTTGGCAATAATTAGCCAAGAGGAACTCACTCCACAAAGATTTAATCGTCCTAAGGTTCCACCATTGCTTTGTTGTAACCGCATTGCATGTGTCTTGAAGTCTTCTGAAAATTAGTTTCACCTTTTTCATAAGGAAATTCCATATTTTCCCAAGAAGCCCAGTGGTATTTCTTCACCTCATTAGTACCTCCTCAAAAGAAATTATTCAGCATTTTCCCTATCTAATTCATAATACCAATAGGGGGTGAATATCAGCCAATAGGTAGACAGGTAATGCTAATAAGACAAGTTTTATTAACACAACCCTTCCTCCAGTTGAAAGGAGTTTAGAATGCCATCCAAAAATTTTGTTCAGTACTTCAGAGATCATATCAGAGAAAATTGATGTAGTCTTCTTCCCTACATACAGAGGACACCCTACATATTTTATAGGGAACTCTTTGTGAACCATTCCTGTGATTTCCTCAATCCTAGCAATCTCTTGTTCTTCTTGGTTGGGTGCTAAAGAAACACAAGACTTGTTCTTGTTCACCGTTATCTAGACACTTTCTCAAAAGTGTCAAGAGTGCTCATCATTAGAGTTAAGGATCTTTTTCACCCATTGGAAAATAAAATGATGTCATCAGCAAATGCAAGGTGATTAATAATAGGACCTTTCTTGTTCATATAAAAACCAATAGTCATTTTGAGATTCTAAACTGTTAAGTTTTTTGGAAAGAAATTTAGCACAAATAAAAAAAGAGAAGGAGATATAGGGTCTCCCTGTCTTAATCCTCTTTCAGATTTGAAAAAAATCATTGTTTTACCATTGACCAGTAAAGAGTTGCTGAATATATGTTTGTATATCATGTCATCCAAATTTCATTGAAACCCATCCTCCTCATCAAAATATATATGTATGGCCAAGACACTCTATCATATGCCTTAGTCATATCTAACTTAAGCACCACATTTTCATTCACATTTGGACTACCAATGCCTTGTATGATTTTATGAGCTAGAAGAACATTCTCAATAGTAGACCTTCCTTTTATAAACCCACTCTGATTTCTGCTAATCAGATTAGGAAGGATCTTACTCAGCCTGGAGTTGAGGACTTTGGAAAAAATCTTGCTGATAACATTTTAAAGAATTATTGGTCTCATGTCAGAAAACTGTTATGGTGAGCTTGCTTTAGGTATCATAGCAATGCAAGTATGAGTCAACCACTTGGAAAGACTAGCACCAGGGAAGAAAGAATGGAAAGCCTTAGTTATGTCAGGTTCTACAATCTCCCAACAAGACTGGTAGAATTTAATAGTGTACCCATCTGACCCTGGAGTACTCTCAGGATCCATTGTGAATAAGTTATCTTTGATCTCTTATTCAGAAGGCAACTCTATCAGAGAATTGTTAGTTTCCTCATCAATCACCTTATCAATACATGAGAGATCACTAAAATTATTGTAAGTAGGGGTCTAACTGAAGATGCCCTTTAAATATATAACTGCAGCTTCTGACACATCTCTATTTCCTTCTACCCAATTCTGGTTTTCATCTATGATTTTATTGATACATAGTCTTCTCCTTCTATCCTTAATGACTTTGTCAAAGTATGCAGTATTAGAATCCCCCTCATTCAACCACTTCACTCTAACTTTCTGTTTCAATATAACTTCTTGAGTGTTGAGGAATAACACATATTCTGCTTTAGCTTTGTTGAGACTGGTCCTATTATCAGAGTTGTTGCTGATTAGAAGTTGCTGCTCAAGGCTAGCAATCACATCCTCCATCCTTTTAGGTTCCTTGTAGATCTCTTCATAAGTCTCCTTAGACCATCTACTCAGTTTAGAAGCAGTTCTCTTTAATTTTTGGTGTAAAGTCCACATAGGATTACCAAGGTAGTTCTCTTCCCACACAGATTTTACCACTTCTTGGAAGTAAGGGTGATTTGTCCATGTGTTCAGGAATTTAAAGTATCTGGTAAATTCTTCATCGTTCTTACTGAATTGAACTAGCAGGGGAGCATGGTCAAAGCATGCTCTAGCCATATGAGTCACATATGAATTGTTGAACAGATCAAAGCACTCAGAGTTGTAAAGCACTCTGTCTAGTATTTTCCATATGGTAGTAGGAGTCTCTCTATTGTTACACCAAGTATGGATATTTCCAACATAACCAGCATCTTACACTCCACATTCTTTCATACAGTTGATAAAGTCAAAGCTTTTGTCTAACCTATATGGAGTACCTCCTTTTTCAATAGCTTCTGCAATCACATTGAAGTCTCCCATTATGCTCCAAGGGCCCTTTAAGGAGTTTGGGAGTGTAATCATATCCTCCATAGGTGTTTCCTCAGAACAGATCTATATTTTTCATAAACACTAGTGATATAAAAATCAGCACCAGTACATGAGTGGCTGATCTTACAAGTCACATGCTGTTCAGTATCCTTAATAACAGTTACTGTAAAATCATTTGTCCACATTATCCAAATTTTACAGTTGATGTTGGAATAACTCCCTTGTAAATCAAGCATCCTCATATAGTTTTCTAGTTGATCAGCTTGCACAAATGGTTCTTGAAGGCAGATGAAGGTGATATTATTTTGATTTTTGATAGTTTTTAGTCTTGAAAAGTCACTAAGGGTCCTCACACTACTTATGTTCTATGATATCATGTTAATCATTGGGAACTAGGAACACTAGATCTATGCATACCCTCTGTGACTTCACTGTACTTCTCTTCCTTAGCATCACATTTCTTAGGCAAGGTTAAATCATTTGAAGCCAGTTGAATGGGAATAGGAATCAACTGTTATTCCTGAATCATCACCACATCAGTAGTTTATTTTTTAGAGTAGTCATCTTCCATAGCTTTGGAAGTCTCAGCATCTGTCATGGGATCAACTACTTCATGGAATTTTTCATCTTCAATTTCTACTTCAGATTCAGATTTATAGTGATTGTATTCATCTGAGTCTTTATTATCATTTTGTGACTGTAAGATAGAATAATTTTCCTTAGGGATTCCTTTCATTATTCACAATATATATAGCTCTACAAAGGTTGATTCCTAATATTGTACGAATTCTAACTTACCTTACAAAGGTTGATTCCTAATACAATTAGAATCCTAAGTTACCTTAAATATACATTTGTCATAATTACAAAATATACGTAGAATATTCGCTAATACTCCCCCTCAGACGGAGCGGGAGGAGACCGAATGCTAAGGCTGGATTGGAAGTCGGTGAAGAGCTATCGCGGTAGTTCCTTTGTGAAAATGTCTACATACTGATAAGAGGAAGGCACGTGTAAAATTTTGACCTGACTACGGGCAACCTTCTCTCGCACAAAGTGAATATCTATCTCAATATGCTTAGTCCGCTATAGCAGATATGTTGTCACAATAGACTATAGACGCCTTGCGTAATGGACACTGGAGCTCCAATAGAAGATTTCAGAGCCAACAGATCTCAGTGACGACATTAGCAACTCCGCGATATTCTGCTTCAGCACTCGAACGGGATAGCGTGGCCTGCCGCTTGGCGGACCATGAGATAAGATTATCCCCAAGAAATACACAGTACCCTGAGGTGGAGCGACGTGTGTCGGGGCATCCTGCCCAATCTGCATCCGTGTAGGCTAGCAAATTAGTTGGGGCAGAGGGGTATAGATGTAAACCAAAGTCAAGTGTGCCCTTAACGTATCTGATAATACGTTTGAGGGCGGAAAAATGGGACTCTCGGGGGTCGTGCATAAACAGACACAACTGCTAAACGGCATATGCAATATCAGGCCTAGTGAATGTAAGATACTGAAGAGCACCTGCAAGACTCTGATATAGAGTGGGATCAGAGACTGGCGCACCGTCAGTGGCACTAAGCTTGGATTTTGAGTCCACCGGAGTTGGCATAATTTTACAATTTGCCATCTTGGCCCTGTACACTATCTCTTCTGCATACTTACGCTGACACAGGAACATGGTGACTGCAGATCTGGTTACCGATATACCCAAAAAGTAACTCAGCTTGCCCAAGTCAGTCATAGCAAATTCAATTTTGAATAGAGCAATGATTTCATTCTTCAAACCGTCAGACGATGCAGTAAGAACGATGTCATCGACATATAGTAGCAAATATGCAGTGCCGCTACCTCAGTGAAAAGTAAAGAGAGAGTTATCACACCTGATACATAGAAAACCAATCTGCAGAAGATACCTGGCAAACGATCATACCAAGCGCGGGGTGCCTGTTTCAATCCATACAATGATTACCTGAGACGACATACAACTGCGGAACTGCCGGATGAACAAAGCAGGGGCCTGATGCATGTACACAGTTTCTTTTAAATCCCCATGAAGAAATGCATTCTTGACATCTAGCTGATGAATCGGCCAATGCATGCCCATAGCAATACTGAGACCTGTCCGAATAGTGGCCGGTTTAACAACCGGACTGAATGTCTCACCACAATCAATACCCTCCTGCTGATTAGTGCCATTTGCAACAAGTCTTGCCTTATACCTCTCTAAGTCACCATTGTCTCTGAACTTGTGACGAAATATCCACATACACCGGATAACATTCACACCAGCTGGTCTAGGTACCAAATACCAAGTGTTCTGCTTGGTTAAAGCGTTAAACTTCTCGCACATGGCCGCATTCCAATTAGGGTCCAGTTTAGCTAGTTTTGGATTATTTGGAATGTGTGATAAGGTTTGTGTGGAGAGATTGAAGTGAACCTTGGGTTTGAAGATCCCGTGTTGTGCACGAGTCTCCATTCGGTGAGATGACAACAGTGGGAGGTCGGAACTGGAAGGCTGCATGTCCACTGGTTCCTGGACTGGTTGCTGAACTGGAAAACTGCTTTACTGTGGGACTGGTTGCTGGACTGATGGGCAGCAGTGTTGCTGGTGGTGCAGGAGACTCGACTAGGGGTAGTAGGGGTGAGCAGGGAGCTGTTGGGGTGGTGCCGGACAGTGGCGAGACTGTCGGAACAGTGGGCTGTTGTTGGTATAGATTTTGGATGACCGGGGACAGACTTAGTTCATCGAGAAAGATGTAATCGGTGGTCTAAAATTTCCGGAGATTTGAAAAAGGAAAGGTTGTCTCGTCAAAGGTGACGTGACGGGAGACGATGATTTTGCGAGTAGCAATGTCATAGCATAAGTAGCCCCGATGATTAGTAGATAGACCAAGGAAGACATATGGCAGAGTGCGAGAGACAAGTTTGTAAGGTGCAGTGGAGGCTATGTTGGGGTAGCATAAGCATCCAAAAATACGTAGGTGATCATATGATGGTAGCCTACGATATAAGATTTCGGTATTTTGGAGTGTGCTAGTTGGTAAAATATTAAGAAGGGATTCTACCATTTTGACAACATAGACCCAAAAAGGCAGTGGTAGGCAGGCATGAAACTGAAGTGTGCGAACCATGTTATTGATGATACGTATAATTCTTTCAGCCTTTCCGTTTTGGGAAGAAGTATAGGGACAAGAAAAATGGAAAACCATGCCTTGTTTAGAACAGAAATTGTGAAATGCTGAGTTATTAAATTCACGTCTATTATCACATTGGAATGATTTGATAGATTTTTCAAATTGTGTTTTAATGAATTTTTGAAACTCGAGGAATTTTGCAAAAACTTCAGATTTGCATTTCAGTGGGTAAATCCATACAAAATGTGAAAAATCATCCAAGAATACTAGATAGAATTTATGACCCAGAGAGCTAACAATCAGAGATGTCCACAAATCAGCATGAACAATATTAAAGGGAGAAAAAGTAATATTGTTTGATGACATAAATGGAAGACGAGTATGTTTGCCTAGTGGACAAGAAAAACAGTGGTGGGCAATTTTCCCATTATTACAATGAATACGCTTAGAAGTCCTAAGAAAAGTAAAAACTGGGTCTCCGGGGTGTCCGAGTCTGTTGTGCCAAGTTGAGAGAAGATTGAGTGAATGGGTAGAGGTCTCCCACACTATTGCAGCGTGTAAGAATTTTCCCGTATTGAGTTCCTTCACAGAAAAACCAAAATGGTCAAATTCGACAGACACTAAATTATTGCTAGTGAATTTTCTAATAGAGATTATGTTTTTAATGATGTTAGGTCTGTATAGGACGTGGTTTAGGGAGAAAGGCGGGTGTGGATGTTTGGTGTGTGTGTTACCGTAACCTTCAATTGAAATGCGATGACCATTGCCGACAGTAATAAATTGAGGACACTTTAACCGACGTAGTTGAGATAAGTTACCTAACGACCGGATGAGGTGAGATGTGGCTCCGATGTCCATGTACCAATTATCATCGGGGTGCATTGAAGGTTCATCTGTGGTGTAGGCCCGGCCCAATCGGTCGGGGCCAGTGGCCGCCTGGGGTGCTTCGCCGCCGGTGGAACGCAACCAAGTGGGCTCGCTCGTTCGTCGCTTCTTGGTAGGCTTGCTGGTGGTGGCGGGGCGAGGGCCCAAGAGGCCGATCGACCAAGGCTTTTGGAACCGGGCCCCCTGCGGTCGGGTATGGGCTTGCAGGCGAGGCCCAGTTCTACCGGTTGGGCCACCGTGGCTGCTGTCCACCCCACTGGAAATTCGCAGGCTACGGGACTGGCTGTTGTCCAGTCCATTGGTTGCGTTGGCCCTTGCCGCGACCCTTGCCTTTATTGTTGCGACCTCTGCTACCACGACCTCCGCCACTCTGCTGCTGCTGCTGCTGGACATGCGGTGGTGGCGGGGTGGTGTTGGTTACCGGTGGTGCCATCCCGCCAACGACTAACGCCTTTTGATTATGTTCCTCTTGTTTGGCACGTCGGGTTTCTTCCAACAATAATTGTGATCGTGCCTTGGTGAAACTTAGTAGTGGGTCGGCCTGTTGAATCATTGTTGCAAGTGTATCGTATTCACCTTTCGGTAAACCCGCAACTAATTGGAGTACCATCTTGGTTTCAGAAACAGAATTCCCGATGTTGGATAGTTGGTCGGCTATGAGTTTCAGTTGTTTGCAATATTCGGACATGTTGTTGAAATTCTCGAGACGCGTATTGTTGAATTGCTCCTCCAAATACACTGCCCGAGTATTTTTATTGTCCTAAAAAATTTCTTCCAACCGCACCCAAAGGTCATGTGCCGTAGAACCTGTTTTAATGATGGTACACAACAAGTCTTTGGAGATGGTGCAGTATATCCACTGTTTGACGATGGCGTCAAGGCGACGCCATGTCGATTCGGCAATGTCGGTGGGACGAGGAACAGAGTCATCAATATGGTCGAGCACGTTGTACGCACATGCATGAATATAGAACAGTTCTGTCCACATGGAATATTGATAGTCTTCTTGATCAAGAATTATAGGGATAGAGTTCTTGATGTTTGTAACGGCGAAAGCCGGGTGAAAAGAAGACGATGAACGTTGTGAGGGGTTATCAAGTGTAGCCAGTGGATGAATCATAATTTGTGGGGGAAGACATGGTTGCCCCAGCCGAGGGAAGGGAATTTTCTGGTTCTGGCCAAATATTTTCTGGTTTGGCCTAGAAGGAGAGGGAGAAAGTGAGAAGAGTAGGGTTTAGGTTTTAGGCTCTTGATACCATGTAAGATAGAATAATTTCCCTTAGGAATTCCTTTCATTATTCACAATATATATAGCTGTACAAATGTTGATTCATAATACAATTAGAATCCTAAGTTACCTTAAATATAAATATCATAATTACAAAATATACGGAGAATATTCGCTAATAGTGACTGATTGTTTGCTTGATTAAGATCTTTAGTACCAATCATTCCAGTAGTGTGAGGATCCAGTGGTTTATCAAGAACAACATCCTCAACTATATCACTCTTCTCACTTTCCATTGGTGATACCTCTGAACCTTCTATAATGGACATTAGCATCATGCTTGCATTTAAAATAGTGATAGTAGTTTGGTTGATTGGAATTGCATTGTTAGGATTCCTTTCATTCTGAGCCAACATTCTTTTTTTGAGCCCTTCCTTTCCTTGCTATAGGTTGTGAGCCACTCTCCTGGTTCTGTTTAATTGTAGTACTGCCTTTCCTCTTCCCTTTATTTCCTTTTGAAGCCTCAGTTTTACTATCTTCTTGAGCTGAGAATGTTATGCCAAAAACAATGTATTCTTTGTTGTTGACTTCAGTAATCTTCTCATTTCTCTCCGTTTGGGTATTATTTGTAACTTTGTGAACTCCTAATACACCTTGTTGTTGAGTCTTGGGAGGTGTTGCAACCTTTCCTCTTCCCTTACCTCTAGTCATTGTCTGCTAATCTTCCTTATCTATTATGACATCATTTTCTTCTAGATTTTTGGATTGCTCCCTGTTCTTTCCCTTTCCCATCATTAGTATCCACATGCATATTATTTTTGTAGGAAGTTTTGTTTCCTTTGTAGCTGTTGTTCTTAACATTTTTGGGAATTTCTTCACTATTCTGTTGAGCCTCTTTATTCCTTTGCATGTTCCTCAGCTCTAGATGCAAGGCTCTACATTTAGCATTACTATGCCCTTGTGCTTTACAGTGCCACCAATATTCCGGTACATATATATAATCTACCTTTTGAACTAGAGACTCAAGAACCCCAAGTTCATTCACAAAATCAATTCGAATTTCCTCTATGTGAGGCTTAGTGATATCAATATCAACCTTGATTTTGGCAGTTGTAGGTCTATTATTTACTTGAGTTGCCTTATCAGCTATAATTGGCACTCCAATAGGGGAAATAATACGACACAAAGCATCCCATTTAAGGTAGTGCCACTTCAAATCTGGGAGATTAATCCATACCGGAGCTAGAGTTATTTTAGGTAGGTTTTGAAAAATTAGGTTTGTTGAGTGGAGAAAATTAGGTAGGTTGGTCGAAGTTGGGTTGGACACGAGTTGACACGAAAATGGACTCAAAGGTGGGGTGTCAGGTTCTCGGATTCACCGGACAATGTGGTGTTGTGGGGCTTGCAAGGGTAGTTTAGGGTGGAAATGGGTTAAGACGTTTTGTGGGGATGTTCTAGACTAGTAGTCGGGGTTTAGTGGTTGGATGGCGGTAAGATGGCGGAAACTGATCGGGACAGTAGGTTGACGGTATAGGGACTCGACCGGGACGATGAGGGAAATGGTTGGGGTGTTCGGGTGGTTTTGTGATGTTTCTGTTTAAGGCCTTTGGGGTGTGAATTGGGGAAGTGTTGTATGATTTGGTGAAAAGAATGAATCAATTCGAACAAGGATTGGACACGAGGTTGCTAAGGACAAGCTCGAGTGCAAACCAAGTGAGGTAGGCCGAAATTCCGGATAGAACCTTGGCTTGGGCGTAGTTAGATCACAAAAGTTCTAACTAAACTTCCACCAAAGAAAACCTTAGCTTGGGTTTAGCTAAATCACAAAAGGTCTAATTAGACTTGCACCAAGGGTTTGACCCATAAAACGATCGAGGTTCGGACCAAAAAAGGACCAACTAAATTAACCAACACAAAAGTTAAATAACTTAGCAAAGTTGTGTAAAACTCAAGTATATTTCATAAATCTTCAACTCCACTCCATATTCCATTCCATATTATTCATATCACCATAGTATAGTTGACACTTTTTGTCACTCCTAGCAATTTACCTCGCGACATTTCACCTCGCAGCTCATTTTGAAAGCTTAAGCTCGTGGCCTTTCTTTCATCAATCTCCCATTCTTTAACAGAATTTGCCCTCAAATTCTCGTTATCGATATATGGGGATAAGTCTCCAACATCGAACGTTGAACTAATACCTCCGATAGTGAACAAGTCCGGAAGTTCTTTCTTGTAGGTGCTTTCCTTGAACCTGGCCAATATCTTGAAAGGGCCACACTTCAAATAGTTTTCCATTGGATCACAGAGTCATAAGTAGAATAATTGAGTCATGTACCACCCAATTCTTTACTAGAGAAAGCAACAGGTCCATTGTCTTGAATTAAGATTGTACCAACACCAACTCCATCATCACATTCAACTTCAATTAGTTTCTCCAAGTCGGAATAGGGGCAAGCAAGGGTATTAACATCTCGAATGAAATGACGAGGAAAGGAAGTCAAGTCATGGAAACTTCTTACCACACTTACATTCGTAGGCTTGGGCAACTCCAGATAGTTTCCACCTTGGATGAATTTTCATACATGCCCTCGGATAATGCTATGTGTCCCATAAATGGTGTAGTACCTCATGCATGAATCTCATGAAAGATCTTGGAGTATTACACAATCCAAATGGCAACATAAGCCATTCATTCAAATCATACTTGGCCTTGAAAGCCATCTTCCATTCATCTCTCTCTCAGATCTTCATTTGATGGTAGCCACTCCTCAAATCTATCTTGGAGAACAACTTGGCTCCACTCAATCCATCCAAAAAATCTTTCAATCTCGGCATATGGAACTTGCACTCCATGGTGATGTTGTTGACCTCTTGGCTATCAATACACATACGTCAAGTTTCATCTTTCTTTGGCACCAACAAGGCGGGTACCGCACATGGACTAAAATTCTCTTGGATAGTTACTTAGTCTAGTAACTCTGTGGCCTCTTTCGGATTGTATCTATAGACTTTTATTGGCGGTAATCCGGGTGCAAGATCATTCGGCAACACATCTTCGGAATTTCTTCAAGAGTTCCTTCGAGCCGACATCTTCAATCATATCACCCACAAGACTCTTCTTCTCTTCGCACACCAATATATCTATAGAACTCCCCTTCTTCGACTCTTCTTCTATCTATCTTCCGTGCATCAAGTAAGAGGGTCTCGGCCTTGTATTTCTTGGCATTTCGGATCTTCATTTTCTTCACCCCACTAGGTGACAATGGCATCAATCAGATCTCATTATCATCATTTCGAAAAGAATAGGTGTTCTTCTCTCCATTATGTTGCATTTTCCTATCAAATTTCCATGGCCAACCTAACAAAATATGACAAGCATCCATAGGTAGGATGTCACACCATATTTCATCTTGTACTTACCAACCCGAAAGTTAACAAGAGCTTGTTTTACTACCTTTAGCCCGTTGTCTTTGTTCACCCGTCGGAGAGTATAGGGCTTAGGATGGTTACAAGTAGGCAATTTCAATTTGTCCACCATTTCTACGGAGGCCATATTGGCCCAATTTTCTCCATCAATGATCACATTACATACCTTATCGCATACTTTGCATCGAGTGTAAAATATTTGCTCTCTTTGTGTCTCCTCATGTTCTTCAAGTTGAACACTCAACACATGTTGGAGTACCAAACTTACACCCTCATCTGCAAGAGCAACATCTTACTCCTGGGCCTCCTCGATTTCGGGTTCCTCAATAGCAAAGGAATTCGCACACTCTTGATACTCTTCAATGGTCATTACCCGAGGGTTAGGACATTCATTTTCAAAGTGTCCTAATCCTTGACATTTAAAACACCTCTTTCTACTTCTATCTACCCCCTTTGTAACCTCTACTTTCTTCCCCTTATCTTTCTTTATAACTTCTTGGTTATACAATGGGTTAGAATAAGAGGTACTGCCCTTTTCATTAACACTGGTGGGCTTTACATAGGATTTTGGGGTACCTTTATTTTGTTGTCTTTCAAACTTGAGTGCTAAGTGAAATACATCTTCAAAGGTGTTGTATGTTGCCACTTCAACCCTCTCTTGGATCACTACGTTCAAGCCTCCAATGAATCGTGCAATCTATTGAGTCTCCTTTTCTTCTAAGTCACAAAGCATAGTGACTTTCTTGAATTCTCGGACGTATTCGTCAACCTTAAGAACTCCTTGACGAAGTTTGGTGAGCTTGAGGTATAGATACCGTTCATACTCTCTTGGCAAGAACGTTTTCTTCAAGTGTTTCTTTAGTTTGTCCTAAGAGTCAATCTTAGTTTTTCCATTTCTCCTCCGGCTTGTTTTGAGGTTTTCATACCACACGGAAGCGAATTCCTTGCTTGTATTCAAAAAGCCTCTCAATGGTTCTTAACCATTCAAGAAACTCTTCCGAGTCCATGTTTCCTTCAAAAGTTGGAAGATCAAACCGTAGAGTTCGGTCATCTTCCCTATCATCTCTCGGGTTGTCTTGGACATCTTCCCTTGCATGCCTTGGGTTGTTTTGTGCAACCTCTTCCCCGGAATCATCATCATTTATTATGACACGCTCCGCAAATTCTCTTCTCAAGGGTTGCAATTGTTCCGTAATAAGATCACTTATGGTCTTCTGAAGTTCTTCATTTATATTTGCCATAACATCAAGGCGTGGGACGGGAACGCTTTGCTCTGACACCAAACTGATATATATAAGGAGGGGTTTATGAGGGTAGATTGGTCGAAGTTGGGTTGGACACGGGTTGACACAAAAATGGACTCAAAAGGTGTGGTGTCAGGTTCTCGGATTCACCATACAGTGTGGTGTTGTGGGGCTTGCACGAGTAGTTTCGGGTGGAAATAGGTTAAGACGTTTTGTGGGGATGTTCTAGACACATTTAGGGTTATATTGGTGGTCGGGGTTTAGTGGTTGGATGGTGGTAAGGTGGTAAGGTAGCAAAAACTTATTGGGACATTAGGTTGACGGTATAGGGACTCGACCGGGACTGTGAGGGAAATGGTTGGGGTGTTTGGGTGGTTTTGTGATGTTTCGGTTTAAGGTCTTTGGGGTGTGAATTGGGAAAGTGTTGTAGGATGTTGTGGTGAAAAGAATGAATCAATTTGGACAAGAATTGGGCATGAGGTTGCTAAGGACAAGCTTGGGTGCAAACCAAGTGAGGTAGGCCGAAAAGGCCGGATAGAACCTTGGCTTGGGCGTAGTTAGATAAAAAAAATTCTAACTAAAGTTACACTGAAGGAAACCTTAGCTTGAGTTAGCTAGATCACAAAAGTTCTAAATAGACTTGCACCAAGGGTTTGACCCACAAAAGGATCGAGGTTCGGGCCACAAAAGGACCGATGGCCCACAAAAGGACCAACTAAATTAACCAACACAAAAGTTGAATAACTTAGCAAAGTTGAGTAAAACTCAAGTATATTTCATAAATCTTCAACTCCACTCCATATTCCATTCTATATTACGCATATCACCGTAGAATAGTTGGCACTTTTTGGCACTCCTAGCAATTCACCTCGCGACTCATTTTTGGAAGCTTAAGCTCATGGACTTTCTTTCATCAGATATTACATAGGTCTGGAGGGGCTGGTGGGTGTCTATGTGTCACCATTTCGGTGAGATTTCTCAGAATTTGACCGTTTGGTCATCAGAAAATAGCCGCTGAGAGAGAGTATGGATACTTGAGATGGCGAGCAAAAAGATTTAGAATGTATATGGCTTGTGAGAATAGTGATCTAGTGATCGATTGAACTGATTCTAACGGTAAGAATGATTTTTGGAGATATTGTTGTGAAAATGTAACATCTCGGAATTTTGGACAATGATTTGAGCACCTAAGAGTAATAAGTAGACTCGGGCCTCGGAGATTTTATGTGATATCACGTATGCTAATAAAGAGACTAGAATATAAAAGAATTAGACCCCGAAATAATTTTGGACGTAACAAATGTGACGACGCGGATCGAGAATAAATTTGGAGTATGTATAAAGAATTTATGGACTAGTGTTATATTACAAGAATTATGACATTGAATATACGAAGGTCTTATGAGTTATTAAGATTTAAATGAAGTGGGATCTAGAATTAATTGTGTGTGTAATTAATTAATTATGGGGTGATTAATTATTAACGGGGAGACAAAACTTAGTGGGAATTAGGTACGTGTAGCGGTTTGGGAAATTACCTAATGACTAGATTAATGTAGTGGGTGTATGTGTCAATTAAATAGCAAATGCAGTGTGTGGCAGCTAATGTCGCGTGTGTTAAACATTTAAGGGTGAGTGGACATCATAATGACTTATCATTATGAGACCAAGTTGGAGGCATTTGTACTTGTGGATTGGGATATGACTCAGCTAGTGATGACTATAAAATCCTTAAGATTGATTGCACAACATACTATGAAATTCTAGTGTTGAAAAGTGGTTCTTGGAGAAAATTTTGATTTACCCTGTGTTGTCTAATATGGACTCTTTGGCGTTTGTACTTGGAGCATTTCATTGGCTTGGGTCGTCAGTGAGTAATTTTGTGGTTTCATTTAGTATTTTAAATATGGTGTACGGAGATACCATTGCAAGAGGTACTGGTTCCGTTATTAATCGAAGTATGTTAAGGCAAATTATTTTTTTCTTTTGGCATGTTTCATGTAACGAAATATAACCGTGATATTGCTCCATAATGTATTCTACTCCTAGTGGTTAAGAATATTCATGTTATTGATTCCTATGCTAAAAGCATGTCTAAATATGTTTTTAAGTCCTTATTGAGGTATAGTGAAAATGTGTTGACATTCACAGTGTTAGCCAAAAGGGCAAGGATATTATTGTCATTCGATAAATTTAGGAAATGTTTTATTGTCATTCATGCATTTTCATTTGCATTGCATTCATATATTACCCTGGACCACTTGTGCTATGCACACTACTATATGGTAAATATTATATATATAGGGGATATGGGGAAAGGGAAAGGCGTTATATACGCACACCACCTGCAGCTGGTACAAACTATCACAAAAGAGCCCTAAGAGGCCACATATCGAGCCTATGTGGTCAAAATAGATGTTTGTGTGGCTAAGACGATATGAATGCATGTGTGGCCAATATGATATAACCTGATGCCCACAGAGGCGATTATGGGTGGATTTCTGTGTGGACATTAGTATACCGAATTTGCATCATGCATACATTTATTAACCATTATAAGGTATAATGCCCATAGAGGTTGTTATGGAAAGGAAGATGCATGTGTGGACAATATTATACAGCATTTGCATTGCATACACATGTATTTACTGTTGAGCAGTTGTTCCTGTTTCAGTAGCTGTTATATTCCTGTTATGCTAATATTCATGCCTGACATACTCAGTACATCAGTCGTACTGATGTCCCTTTTGTCGGGGGACGCTGCGTTTCATGCCCGCAGGGTTCAGTTAAATAGGGTGATGGTTCACGCTAGTAGCTTGCTGGTTTAGCTGATGTTGGAGCACTCTATTTGTTTCAGAGTTGCAGTCTAGTCGTGGTACAGTATTTTTGCATACACATATGGGTATGGCGGGGTCCTGTCCCGTCATAGTAATGTCATGTATTCTTTAGAGGCTGGTAGACAAGTGTCTTGTGGTTAGTTGTCAAGTATGGCCTTATCGGCCTTGGTATGGTATGTTTATATATAAATTGGTTTCCTGGTTAAGAGTTTCCATAATCTTGTTCGATTTAGTCCATATGTTAATTGTGAATAGAAGTTGGTTGTACGATTAGCAGTACCCGGCGGGTGGGGTTCGGGTGCCCGTCACGGCTCTCCGGTTTGGGTCGTGATAGAAAACTACTAAACCGATTTTATGTGGATAAAATCAATTAGAGTTGGTAGATTTACCAAAATTTTGAGTGATTTCACAAGGTTTATTTGTTACTCTTTTCTCTATTTTATTCTTTATGTTTAGGTTTATTGTTCATTTGTTATTGGAAAAATCGCTAAAATGACGTCTAAACTATGACCGGAGTATTATAACACACCTAAACTTTGTGGGGGCCTATTACCTCAAGACTATTTTGAACTGAAATATATACCTCCCTTAATGGTGAGGTGGCACAGAGAGTGTAGTTCACTCTCTTTGAGAGAGTGAGAAACAACTAAAAATATATTTTTAATATTTCTTTCATTAAATATATCTCACTTTTTTTTTATCTTTTTATAATTTATTTATTCTTTTTTTTAAATCGAAATGAGCCTTGGAGAAACGGTAAAAATTATATTTGTGTGACCTATAGGGCACGTATTTGAGCCGTGAAAGCAGCCACTAATGCTTGCATTAGATTAGGCTGTCTACATCACACCCCTTGAAATGCAGCCCTTTCCAGGACCCTACTAACGCGGGATGCTTTGTGCATAGGGTTGTCTTTTTTTTGTCTTTGTTTTCTTTTCTTAATTAATCTTTCCTCCGGGCGGGAGATGTGATGGACGCTATAAAAATTAGCAATACTTTTTAAAATATATCAAGATAAAATGATATTGAAAAGGGTTTGAAAAATAGTTCAGGAAATGGGTTTTGAAAGGAGTTTGAAAAGAATGAATTTTATAAATCAAAATCTCAACAACAACAAGAAAAATATTGCAGAATTATTAAAAAAAACTAAATTGTCAAGGATTTTTTCCACCAAAAAATATATCCATCCCCCAAAAGTTCAACCCGATTTGACCATCAATTTTGAAGGTCCACTGGAAGATCTCTTCTGAAATTAATGGAAGTCCGGGTGTTGAATCTTTCTATAAGAAAATCTCATATTTCACGCTATTTAATTACCCATTTATTTACCCGTAAATTGGTATAATTAAATTTGTATACGTGGATCTCAAGTGACAAAAATAGCAAGATAATTAGTAAATGAATCTAATAGAAATTGAATCTAAAGAAGGATTAAAATTAGATTAGCATGTGTCGTGACTTGTAAAGGCTATGTGTCGTGACTTGTAAGCAAGCTGTTGTCAACGACATTGGAATTCTAAATTGAGACAAAATGTAGAAAATAGTGAGAGCAATAAGTAGGTATTGTAATTCTCTAATATGATGTCTTTACAATAAAGCAACTGGTCTTATTTATACTTGAACTCTTGGGTACACATTCTATGAATTATGCCCATAATAATATCAGTACATAAATGTTGTAATAATTAGACATTTAGTATGTCTATAAATGCCTTTAATGCTTTCTTGGAGGATGTAAAGCCATATTGGTAACGACCGCCCATTGGAATTCGAACCGATCTTTGAGACTCGAAGTTCATCATACAAAATGTCACCACTCTGAAATGACGACAACTTTTCAATTTACTTGATTGACGAAAAGCTGTAGAGACATATTGAGGCATGTCTGTTTTGCATCCCTATTTTTTTACCTCGCAAATGGCACTCGCTGATTATCCGTCGATCATCATTATTCCTCACCGAATATCAAGGCAATGATGAACTTCGAGTCTATAAATGCCGCTTCACCTAGAAGGTTTATCATTCCACCATCTTTTCCAATATTTTGTTGAAACTCATCCTTTGAATATTGAACCAAAATCCCCTATTTTCATTCATAAAATGTCAAATCTCCCAAACTCTTCTGCCAATGGCAATGCTCCTCTTAGGGCTTTGGCCAACCTTACACATCACGAGGAGGCACCGCCTAGTCGGAATCCTCCCGTCTCATATTTTATGCCAAAGAGTTGGAGGTTCGACCATGACCTTCAAGAGAAAGCCGCCACCAGAAGTATGCCAAGTGGTCGAGATACTCATGCCGGTGAGTACCAAATCAATGTCACCGCCGATATGCAGACCTGACTTCTAATGAATGAGAAGTCTTGTTAGGTAGCGGAAACCCTGAGAAGTCAGGAAGTTCAAGTTATAGGGCATATGAATATGAAATAACATATGATGAGATTGGTCAATCTTTCTCATTGCTTGACTAAAGAATGCATTTTATGGCTCTAGCACTCCCGTCATGATATGTAGAAGCAAAAAAAAAAAAAAAAAGCTTAGGTTGATCATTCAACACCTATTGATTCAGATCCTTATCAGCTAGAATAAATGCCTTTAAATATTCTCAGATTTTTTCATACAAACACTCTTCACCGGTAGTCCTCGATCGAAAGTTAGCTCGACTCAAGTCGGCAAGCGAGAGACAAGGTTGGGTGAGGGTACAAGGCATTATGTGGGATCTACGATTGACTGTGCCCATTGTTGGCTTTGCAGATGCTTTCATATACTCTAGCAGTATATTCCATTCATTGTATATATCCCTTTTTCATGTCATTAACATCAGAGATTACATTCCATCGAATAACTTATGGCTATAGTAATGGGAGGGCCCCAACAAAGAGAAAAGTCAGGATAACGAGCGCTCTGCCTGCTGAGCGGGCGGCAGAAGCAGCGGGCAAGTGCTTAATAAGCCAACAACCCAATGAATTTGGTGGGGCACTCGAAGAAAGGGGGCACACTAAGCAAGTACAAGAAATTGGCCTCGCTCTGCTTTCTTAAAAGCAAGGACCTATTCACTTCTACTTGAACCGTTCAACAAAGCGTTGTAACGATCTAAAGGAAAATCTCCTCGCTCAGCACTAGTAAATTTGTTGCCATTAGTGAAAATTGACTACCGATGGACCAATTATGAGGTCCTAATACCCAGTGAAAATGAGAGAATAACCTCGTTTAGACATGGATATTCCTTTGTTTACACATACCCATTTTCGATGAAAATTGGTGATAGAGTGGACGAAGTCATACTTGATTTCTGCAACTGTTCTAAAGTTTGTATGGTTCAGGTGGGTCCCCAAGTGTGGAAGGTAGTTGTAAGCCTCCGATACTTCACTCACCTAGCTAGTGTTTACTTTTATTTGGACCACTTGATTCAGATCTATTCCCGGCGCATATTTCAAGCTGGAATCATTAGTTTGAACCGTAGGGGTAGCAAATCCCTTCTCACCAGCCTTGATGATGATCATGATCAAGGCTGGACAGAAAGGTTTGTAATCATTGCTACCGTCGATCTCCTTCCCTCAGGTAGTCGTACTATCCCAGAGTGCTGGAATCCCGCTCGTTATATTTTCTTCATATCATTTTTCATCTTTTTAAAAAGATGCCTTATTTTGCATTAATCGATATCCTTCTCCCTTACAACTACCCATTGGGAGCCTGCAGAGGTTTTTGATCTTCTCCTTTTATCGAATACTGAACTCAAATTCTTTATCTATGCCAACTTTCTCTGTTATGACGGGCTCCAAAGGCTGATTGAAGAGAAAATGTCTCTTTGAATGAAAGAGACAGTGTTGTGGATCGAATGTCAGTAGTGGAAGGCAAACTTGCCAAGGTTATTGAACTGGAAGCCAAACTCGCCAGGGAAGAGGAGGATAGAGAAATTTTCACACAAGCCGTACTTCTCGAGAGGCGTACGAATGATTGGTAGAAGAAATGAACTGAAGCTAATGACTCCATTTCTGATTTGACAGTGTGCCTATATGGTCTTGAGGCTAATGTGAGTACCTTTACTGAGCACCTTTAAATCAAAGAAGCCGAAGTCGAGGCCCTTCACAAAGAAAATGAATCCTTGAGGTTTAGTATATCTACCATGGTTACTCAGACTGAAAAGCACCGAGAAACAATTGTACAATTGACCAGGGCCATTGAGCTTCTTCGTCTAGCCAATGTTGATCTCACTCGTGCTGCTGAACTTACAGAAACCCAGTTCCAGACTACCATTAACAATTGTAATTTGTCTTAGGTGAGCAGTGGTTACAAGATGCGTCGAAAGACTCTGGAGGTAGTGAATGGAGGAAGCATTGGGGATATTGATGCTGAAATTGAAGAGGCTCTGCGCTTGGAACTAGCTTCGCCGGAAGAACAAGATGCACCTCTTCTTGAGGATGAAGAAGATGCACCGACCGACAGGGAAGAGGAAGATAAGAATCTTTTGAAATGATACACTTTTCCTACCACCGAGCCTCCGGTATCCTTGTCGTCTGTTCCCAATGACACCCAGAAGTTGAAACATCTAAATTTCCTCCTTCAGCTCGAACCTCTCAAGATTTCAACTGATCATGTGACTTTGTTTTTGAAACACCCTCGGCGGATCATGGAATGAGCGTGTCGTTGCCTTTCATGTGGGTTTTTTGTGTGTTATCAAAGTGCCAACCCGGTGGACCATGGGACAAGCATGTCGATCCCTTTCGCACGGGTTTATTTTATTTTCGGGTCACTTTTGGTCCGGGTTTATCTTTAAATGAATGTAGCTTTCCTTTCTTTTTTTTCAAGACTTCACTATTTGCAAGCTTATTATTTAAAGATTAATTTCATGCTTTCAATAATAGGAGAATACTTCTTTCAACCTTATGTACAATTTAAGCCTTGGCACTTAGTCTAAAGAAAAAACTTCATAAGACTTCAATTTTCGAAGTAGAATCTGAGGTCAATTAAACTACATTCGATAATTTCTATATTCTCAGTCTAAAGCCTGTAGCGACTTTGACAAGACACTTATCGAATCATCCATTAAAAATATGTTTTTTTCGTTGGCCTTTCATGACCTTCTAATTAATTGGGCTAATTTCAGTCCCGGGCTAATTTTTACTCGGGTGCTTAAGCAACTGAAGTCTAACCTTTTATTTCTTAAGGTTTTTAATAAGAAAGGACCCTTATGATTTATAGCGCTTTAGAGAGGACGTCTCATGTTCATTATGGCATAAGTTTTCTATATAGTTTAAATAACATCCATTTAATTTAATTCTTATTTGGTAAAGTTGATGTCATGTGACAAGGAGGTCATGAGTTCAAGCCATGAAAACAGCCTCTTGCAAAAATGTGAGGTAAGGCTGCATATAATAGACCCTTGTGGTCCGGCCCTTCCCCGGACCCCTCGCATAGTGGGAGCTTAGTGCACCGAGATGCCCTTTTTAAATTTAATTCGTATGCTTTCCATGAAAATAATTTTATTAATTCTTTCAACTTACAAATGTGAAAACAAATGCAAAAATAATATGGCTGCTATCTAGTGTGGTCGGTCCGGTTACATATGTGTAATATTACACTATCTAGACAGTCCCCGGTGATATCATGCTTTTGACTTGAAGCTCTAAGTGGTATCGGATCTTGTAGTTCTGGTGGTTATATATAAGCCTTTCTATGAGCCCATTTATAAGGATCTAGCTTCTTCTTTTTTTGAAAAATTATTCTAGCCGTAGAAGGGTATATATGCCCTATAGTGTTGGGTGTTCATACTTGGAGACTCAAGAACTGGACAATACATTGTAGCAATACTTAATACGTTTTTAATGGTGCTACCTAACTAAAAACCTTGCCGGAAAAACCCAATTTGGATAAAAACCCGTCGAAGAAAAAAAGAGTGCAATGCGTATTTTCTTACTAAACATAATATTTCTTCAAATGACTTATGTTCTAGTTACTTCGAAGCTAGTTTCCTTCTAGATCTTCTAACTGGTAAGATCCATTGCCGACAATCCCGATGACTTTATATGGTCCCTCTCAATTCGAGCCTAACTTTCCTGCATTTAGCTCTCAGGTGGTTTGGGTTACCTTATGAAGTACCAAGTTACTGAGTTTGAAATGTTAAAGGTTGGCACGACGGTTGTAGTACCACTTCATCTGCTGCTTTTAAGCCACCATCCGGACATACGCAAGATCCGATGTTATTCGAGCAAATCTAACTGAACCATAATTGACTCTGAGTTAGTTTGTTCTTCCGATCGGAGGTACCGCAGACTTGGAGTCAGTACTTTGACCAGGATCAATTCCTCAGTGCCATAAACCAAGGAAAAATGAGTTTCTCCGGTACTTGTTTTTGCCATGGTTCTGTATGCCCATAAAATGTCAAGCAGCTTGGAAGGCCACGATACTTTAGCAGCTTTCAACTTATTTTTAAAATTTTGAATTATGGTCTTATTCATTGACTCTGCCCGACCATTCACATTAGGATGATAGGGGGTGTTGGTGATGCGCTTGATATGTAGATCTTTCAGGAACTTGGTGACCTTAGCCCCAATAAATTGTCGGCCGTTATCACATGCTATTTCCTTTGGGATACCAAAGCGACAAATAATATGTTGCAAGATAAAATCCATCACTTCCTTCTCCCGAAGAATTTTATAAGCTACTACTTCAACCCATTTAGATAAATAGTCAGTCATAGATAATATATTTGTACATGTCCTGGGGAAAAAGGCAAGGGTCCGAATATGTCCATCCTTCCCTTCATGAATGGCCATGGGGAGACCATCGAGTGCAATTCGTCTCCCAGTTGGTGCAGTAGATGAGCATGGCATTGACATTTTTTGCATATTCTCACGAACGCCTTTGTATCTTCTTTAATTCGAGGCAAGTAATATCCAACCCTCATAAGTTTTCTCATCAAGGAATCTGCTCCTGAGTGATTTCCGCAGATTTCCTCATGTACTTCCCTCATCACGTAGTCGGCTTCTTCAGGAACTACACATCGCGCCAGTGGATTATAGTAGCACTGCCGATGAAGCATTCCATTGAGAATACAGTACCGAGCAACTTTAGTCCTTAAAGCTCTAGACCCTTTCGGGTCCTCTGACAACTTTTTGTGCTAGTGGTAGATGAGTTCATTCCTCCAATTCCATGTTAGGCTTGTTGAATTCACTTCATTGTACCCCGGATCCAACACTGAGTGAAGAAACTGAATCACCGATTCAGCTTTCGAGCCTTCTGCTTCTGTGGATGAGCCCAAATTTGTAAGTGTATCAGCTTCTATATTTTCCTCTCTGGGTATGTGTAACATGGTCCATTCTTGAAATCTGGAGAGCAGATTCAGAACCTTCTCGAGGTACCTTGACATGCGTTCTTCCTTGGCTTCAAGCACTCTATGGACTTGGTTTAGCACTAGTAAGGAATCACATTTGACTTCAATTATCCATGAGCCTAGTCCCCGTGCTAGTTCAATACCTGCAATTAGAGTTTCATACTCGACTTCATTGTTAGTTAAAGGTGTAGTATAAATCACATGTATTAAAATTTCTCCGGTTGGAGTATGCAATACTATTTCCAAACCGATCCCATTAACGTTGGATGCTCTATCGGCGTGCAATATCCAAACCCTGGGGGTAGTCTCCGAGATCAGAGCGGCTTCTTTCTCCGCCTATGGCGTTACTCTCAGACTGAAATCAACAACAAAATATGCTAGGACCTGAGACTTAATCGCAGCCTGAGGTTTAGATTCAATATCAAACTCAATCAACTCAAGCGCCCACTTATCCAATCGCCCTGAGAGTTAGGGCTTGTGCAATGTTTACTTTAACTATTCAAGATTCCCGAGTGACAGACGCATTGAAATATACTTTGTGGCTAGGTAATAAAACCAACTATTCTGCAATGAGTGAAAGGCTATCAGTGCTTCCAGAGCTACCAACTCAGCTCTTTTTTATGTTGCTTTCTCGTTAACTGCCTTTCGCTTCGACGACCGCGTTTTTCATTTTCTACGGGTTTAGTTGATGGTTTTTCGCACAGGTGGCTGAAATGATGATGAGATATGTCAAATAGAAAAGGAAGATGACGATGAGAAAAACAAAAGGTTAAGGAGGAGCCTACGGCGGAAGAGAAAGGGTCACAAGAGGAGTCTACGGGTGAGAAAGCAGAAGACTTTAGGGCTTAAAGGAACACCTTTCTCTTTCATATTGAGTCCTCAGAGGTGCGGCCCACTTGGTGTCGACATACCCATTTTTTTCTGATTCTTCGAGAAAAAGATTCATTCTCTTCATAAAAAATAGGAGTCCATGGATAATTTCATTATGAGATCCTTCCGAATGAGCTAAGAGAATCTTATTTATTCTCTTTAGTTTTGTTAATTGAAGGCATATTTTTTCACAGTAGCAGGATCACTAGAACTAACGTTGTCGTGAAATATTTCCTTTAATCCAATTGACCTCTAACCTTCTGTATACCTTCTTAACATCCATTTAAGTCATAGATGACCCTCGGAAAGGGTCTCGAGTTACCGAAACTCAAGTCGACTAGCGATACTTTTCGATTGCGCATAGAACTACGGGGTGTAACATTTGACTTGAGGGAATCGATGTTATAACTTAGGCTTTGATTCCTCAATTACGTGTATTTGGAAATTTTGTTATTATGATGGATTATTTGGCAGTTGGTGTAGTAGTAGTAATCAGTAGACCAAGCCTCGTCTCCATTTAATATAGGGTCGATCGACGATGCTGCTGAGTACACGTCATTTCCCGTACTCATGCTACACTTGCTGCACCCTTTTATGTGTAGGTTCATTTCCTAGTACTAGTGAGATGCATGTTCACTCTTCCCGTTGAGGAGCTGCTCTCGAACGATTTGAGGTGAGCCACTGAGATTCATGGCACCGAATCTTCCCCTTTATCATTTACATCCTGTCCTTTCATTCAGTCAGTTTTATGTATTTTTGGGATATTTGTATTCCCATACTTGTATTGATCTTTAGCTAGTTCTTGTACGTACATGTGACACCGTTTTTGGGATTTTATTTATAGATTATAAAGTTTAATTACTTATTATTATTATTCATCATTTACTTCCTTTATCATTTTGGGTGATTTGGGTAATGGTTGGCTTACCGACTCGTAAGAGTTGATGCCATTATGACCCTTGATTTTGAGTCGTAACAAATTAGTATCAAGCTTTAGGTTCATGAGTCTCACAAGTACAAGAACAATGTCTAGTAGAGTCTTACGGGTCAGTACGGAGATGTATGTACTTATCTTTGAGAGGCTATGGGACATCTAGGAAAATCTAATCTTTTATACCTTATCGTGCCTATTGGATTCTAATGGTTTCTAAAAAATTCTTTGTTTCATTCTCTCACATATGGTGAAGAGAAGTCCAGCCGCAGTGGGAGGTCAGGAGCCCACACCGATGCCTGTACCTGCTGTCAGTACTGTTTCCAAAGGAGAGGTAGGGGACGAGGTAAAGGTCGTGGCAGGACTAGAGCCCGTGTTGGTACAGGATCTTCCCTTTTATCATTTACACCTGCCCTTTCATTCAGACAATTTTATGTATTTTCAAGACATTTGTATTCCCAGACTTGTATTAATCTTTATCTAGTTCTTGTACATGTGACACTCAGTTTTGGGATTTTATTTAAAGATTTTATAGTAAATTACTTATTATTATTTCGCATTTACTTCCTTTATCATTTAGGTGATTTGAGTAATGGTTGGCTTACCAACTTGTAAGAATTGGTGCCATCATGACCCTCGATTTTGGGTAGTGACAAATTGGTATAAGAGCTTTAGGTTCATCGATCTCACAAGTACAAAAATAATATCAAGTAGAGTCTTGCGGATCGGTACAAAGACGTCCGTATGTATCTTCAAGAGGCTTTGGGACATCTAGGAAAACTCTAATCTTTCATTCCATATCGTGTGTTTGATTCTAATAGTTTCTAAAAGTTTATTTGTTTCATTCTTTCACAGATGGTGAAGACACGTTCAGCCACAGTAGGAGGTCAAGAGCCCGCATTGATGCCCGTACCCACTGCTGGTACTGTTGCCCGAAGGAGAGGCAGGAGATGAGGTAGAGGTTGCGGTAGGGCTAGAGCCTGTATAGCTACGCCAGCCAAAGGCTGAGCACTAGCTGATACTCAGACCCATGCTAGAGGGTTGAGTTTAGAGCTAGAGAAGGTTCCAGAGGAAGAGCCAGTGTAGGCGGAGGATATTAGACCCACCCAAGGGATTTATTGGACTGCTTCTCGGGAATGATCAGATGCTTAAATCGTAAACTAGTGAATTTAAAAATATAAGAGTTGATCAAAGTCAAATCCGTGCTAGACGATCCCAGATAGGTGATTTGAGTATTCCAACAGGTTTGTAGGGTGTTTTCAAAGTGATATGCATATTTCATTTGCATCCTGGGGGGTTTGGTGAGTTTTGAGTACCAAAATGCTAAAGTGGCAATACCAGATTTTTCAGTTGCTGGTGCAACAAGTAATGTGCATCATGATCGCGAGATCACGTAGGGTTGCTTGGTGGTTGAGGTGCGATCGTGTGGTATGTACCGCGTTCACAAAGAGGATGGTCTGGGCATGTTGGGACATGATTGTGCAAGTTGATATCGCGGTCGCGCAAAGTTACACCTGGCCAATGGCCGCGATTATGAAGGTAGACTTGCGTCCGTGATTAAGGACCTGGTAACATACTTGAGTATTTCCCAAATCAAAATTTGACATTTTATACCATATTTGGAGGCGATTTTTTAGATTCAATAAGGGTGTAAAAATCTAACCTTATCAGTGATTATTCATTATTTCATGTATCAAATAGTGTTTTAATCCATTTTTTGAGGTGGAGAATTGAGGTCTTTGTCCCAAAACGTATGAGAGTGTAATTTGAGAATTTGATAGTCGATTAGACGTTGGATTAGGATGAAAGTCGAGATATGAGATCCTTGGGTATGGGCCGATTTTGAAATAATTTTTAATTTTAACCCCGAGGCTCAGTGTTGACTTTTAATTGACTTTTTGACCCGACTTTTTATGTCAATATGTGTATTGTTGTACTCGTTTAATATCATAGAGTATTTTTTTGCATAAATTGAATTCGATGGTGAATTTGAACGCGATAGCGCTTTTGGAAGACTTGAAGCTTTGTCGGATCAAAGTAAGTTAACACCTTGACTTTTAATAGGGGAATGTTTTTCTAATTAAGTAACTTGAAATGAATTAAGGGTAGGAGAATATGGTATACGGGAGGTGACGAGCACCTATGCGGGTATCATATATCATGTTGAGGTACTTAGGCTATTATGTAAAATCTTCAGTGATTAGTTGATCGTATTTGTAATTGTTGAGCATGCCTTGACCGAAAAAATGATTCATGACTGTTGATTCGCATGCTTAAACATCACTCCCAATAGCTCATATATTTGTGATAATTGGGTTGTCTAGATTCATTTCTTTTAATTTGTATATGTTTTACGTGTGCATATGAAATTCAGTTTATATATGAACATGCGTGTTTATTCTGTGATGGTTCATATGGTTATTTCGTGGTGGGATCTGGTTCGAAGCGAAGTAATGGTGTTATGGGCTAGCATGCCATTTGAGTTGATTATTAGTGTGATGGAACCTAATTCCGTGTTGGACATATACACAACGCAATTGTTCTTCATGGGTCACGCTTTCAGACAATCCCATTGGAGTTAGTGTGTATGTTAGGTGCTGGAGACACTAGATTTTTATATAGTTATAGTGAGAGTCTGCATTATTAGCGAATATTCTCAGAATATTCTCCGTATATTTTGTAATAATGGTAGATGTATAATTAAGGTAACTTAGGATTCTAACTGTATTAGGAATCAACCTTTGTAAGGTAAGTTAGGATTCGTACCATATTAGGAATCAACCTTGTACAGCTATATATATTGTGAATAATGAAAGGAATTCCCAAGGGAAATTATTCCATCTTTCATGGTATCAAGAGCCTAAAACCTAAATCTCTCCTCTTCCTTATTCTTGGCCGAAATTAGCAAAATTTTTTCGATTTCGAGAAAAAAAAAAAATCGCTTTCTTCCTCTCTTTCTCGGCCAAACCAGAAAATTCCCTTCCCTCGGCAGGCGGCAACCATTTCTTCCCCCCCCCCCCAAATTCCGATTCATCCACTGGCACAATTGACAACCCCTCTCAACGTTCAGTATCTTATTTTCATCCGGCATTCGCCGTTAACAACATCACGAATTTTATCCCTATAATTCTTGACCAAGAAGACTGTCAATATTCCATGTGGATGGAACTATTCTACATTCATGCATGTGCATACAACGTGCTCGATCATATTGACGAATCTGCTCCTCGTCCCACCGATGTTACAGACTCAATCTGGCGTCGTCTTGACGCCATCGTCAAACAATGGATCTACGGCACCATCTCCAAAGACCTGTTGTGCACTATCATGAAAATAGGTGCTACGGCACGTGAACTTTGGGTCCGGCTAGAAGAAATCTTTCAGGACAATAAAAATACTCGGGCCGTATATTTGGAAGAGCAATTCAATAATACCCGCCTCGAGAATTTTAACAACATGTCCGAATATTGTAAGCAACTGAAACTCATAACCGATCAACTATCCAACGTCGGGACTTCTGTTTCAGAAACCAAGATGGTGCTTCAACTTGTTGCGGGTTTACCAAAAGGTGAATATGACACACTCGCAACAATGATTCAACAAGCCGACCCTCTCCCAAGTTTCAACAAGGCACGTTCACAACTATTGTTGGAAGAAACTAGACGTGTTAAACAAGAGGAACATAATCAAAAGGCGTTAGCCGTTGACGGGATGGCAACACTGCGACCGAAGCAACCGCCAGCCCAGCAGCGAAGACGAGAGAGTGGCGGAGGTCGTGGCGGCAGAGGTCGCAACAACAAAGGCAAGGGCCGCGGAAAGGGCCAACGCACCCGGTGGATCGGACAACGGCCAACCACCGGACAGAAGCGGCGGCGGCACTGCAGCGGTGGCCCAACCGGCGAGAACCGGGCCTCGCCTCCATGCCCGTACCCGACCGTAGGGGCCCGGTTCCAGCAGCGTAGCCTTGGTCGGCGGCCTCTTGGGCCATGCCTCGGCCCACCGGCGAGCCCACCGATGGCGCATCCAAAGAAAGCGGCGATACAAGCAGCCCCAGCGCAATCCAATCCAAAGAGAACTGCACTGCACGGCACTGCAGCGGCCGGCGGCCACCGGCCCCGACCGATTTGGGCCGGGCATACACCACCGTGAACCTTCAATAGCCCGACGAAAATTGGTACATGGACACCGGAGCCACATCTCACCTCACCCGTCGTCGGGTAACATATCTCAACTACGTCGGCTAAAGTGTCCTCAATTTATTACGGTCGGCAATGGTCATCGCATTCCAATTGAAGGTTACGGTAACACACACACCAAACATCCACACCCACCTTTCTCCCTAAACCACGTCCTATACAAACCTAACATCATTAAAAACTTAATCTCTCGTTAGAAAATTCACTAGCAATAATTACGTGTCTGTCAAATTTGACCCTTTTGGCTTTTACGTGAAGGAACTCAATACGGGGAAAATTCTTACACGCCGCAATAGTGTGGGAGATCTCTACCCATTCACTTAATCTTCCGCTGACAGACCGCAAGCACCTCTATCCCTTGCGGCGATCTCTCCCTCAACTTGGCACAACAGACTCGGACACCCCGGAGACCCAGTTTTTACTTTTCTTAGGACTTCTAAGCGTATTCAATGTAATAATGGGAAAATTGCCCAACACTGTTTTTTTTGTCCACTAGGCAAACATACTCGTCTTCTCTTTATGTCATCAAACGGTGTTACTTTTTCTCCATTTGATATTGTTCATGTGATTTGTGGACATCTCCGATTGCTAGCTCTTTGGGTCATAAATTCTATCTAGTATTCTTGGATGATTTTTCACATTTTGTCCGGATTTACCCATGAAATTCAAATCGAAGTTTTTGCAAAATTCCTCGAGTTTCAAAAATTCATTAAGACACAATTTGAAAAACCTATTAAATCATTCCAATGTGATAATGGACGTGAATTTAATAACTCGGCATTTCACAATTTCTGTTCTAAACAAGGCATGGTTTTCCGTTTTTCTTGTCCCTATACTTATTCCCAAAATGGAAAGGTGAAAGAATTATACGTACCATCAATAACATGGTCCGCACACTTCGTTTCATGCCCGCCTACCACCGCCTTTTTGGGTCTATCTTTGTCAAAAAGGTAGAATCCCTTCTAAATATTTTACCAACTAGCACACTCCAAAACAAAACTCCTACGAAATCTTATACCGTAGGCGGCCATCATATGATCACCTACGTATTTTTGGATGCTTATGCTACCCCAACATAGCCTCCACCGCACCCCACAAACTTGCCCCTCGCACTCTTCCATGTGTCTTCCTTGGTCTATCTCCTAATCATCGGGGCTACTTGTGCTATGACATTGCTACTCGCAAAATCATCGTCTCCCGTCACGTCACCTTTGACGAGACAACCTTTCCTTTTTCAAATCTCCGAAATTTCGGACCACCGATTACATCTTTCTCGATGAACCAAGTCCGTCCCCGGTCATCCAAAATCTATACCAACAGCAGCCCACTTTGTTCCGACGGTCCCACCGTCCGCACCACCCCACCAGCTCCCTCGCTCACCCCTACGGCCCCCGGTCGAGTCACTGCGCCACCGGCGACACTGCGGCCACGGTCCGAGAACCGGTGGACCAAAGAACCTCACGGCCCCGACCCACCACCACCGCCCTCACATCGCATGGAGACTCGTGCACAACACGGGATCTTCAAACCCAAGGTTCAATTCAATCTCTCCACACAAAACCTTATCACCCATTCCAAAAAATCCAAAACTAGTAAAACTGGACCCAAATTGGAATGCGGCCATGTGCGAGAAATTTAACGCTTTAACCAAGCAGAACACTTGGGATTTGGTACCTAGACCAGCTGGTGTGAATGTTATCCGATGTATGTGGCTATTTCGTCACAAGTTCAAAGACAGTGGTGACTTAGAGAGGTATAAGGCAAGACTAGTTGCCAATGGCACTATTCAGTAGGAGGGTATTGATTGTGGTGAGACATTCAGTCCGGTTGTTAAACCGGCCACTATTCGGACTATTCTCAGTATTGCTATGGGCATGCATTGGCCGATTCATCAGCTTGATGTCAAGAATGCGTTTCTTCATGGGGATTTGAAAGAGACTGTGTACATGCATCAGCCTCATGGCTTTGTTCATCCGGCATAGACTCCGCGGTTGTGTGTCGTCTCGGGAAATCATTGTATGATTTGAAACAGGCACCCGCGCTTGGTATGATCGGTTCGCGGTATCTTCGCAGATTGGTTTTGTATGTAGCAGGTGTGATACATCTCTCTTCACGCTTCACCGAGGTAGCAAAGACCTTTGCATATTTGCTATTATATGTCGATGACATTGTTCTTACCGCCTCATCGACGGGTTGAAGAATGAAATCATTGCTCTACTCAAAACTGAATTTGCTATGACTGACTTGGGCAAGCTAAGTTATTTTTTGGGTATATCGGTGACAATATCTACAGCCACTATGTTCCTGTGTCAGCGTAAGTATGCAGAAGAGATAGTGTACAGGGCCAAGATGGCAAATTGTAAAATTATGCCAACTCCGGTGGACTCAAAATCCAAGCTTAGTGCTAATGACGGTGCGCCAGTTTCTGATCCCACTCTATATCGAGTCTAGCGGGTGCTCTTCGTATCTTACATTCACTAGGCCCGATATTGCATATGCCGTTCGGCGGTGTGTGTGTTCATGCACGACCCCCGAGAGTCCCATTTTGCCGCCCTCAAATGTATTATCAGATATGTTAAGGGCACACTAGACTTTGGTTTACATCTATACACCTCTGCCCCAACCAAGTTGCTAGCCTACACGGATGCAGATTGGGCAGGATGCCCCGACACACGTCGCTCCACCTCAGGGTACTATGTATTTCTAGGGGATAATCTTATCTCATGGTCCGCCAGCGGCGGCAGCCACGCTATCCCGTTCGAGTGCCTTTGAAGCGAGAATATCGCGGAGTTGCTAATGTTGTCGCTGAGATCTGTTGGCTCCGAAATCTTCTTTTGGAGCTCCAGTGTCCATTGCGCAAGGCGTCTATAGTCTATTATGACAACATATCTGCTATCTATATATCTCATAATCCAGTCCAACATCAACGGACTAAGCATATTGAGATGGATATCCACTTTGTGCGAGGGAAGGTTGCCCGTGGTCAGGTCAAAATTTTACACGTGCCTTCCTCTTATCAGTATGCAGACATTTTCACAAAGGGACTACCGCGACAGCTCTTCACCGACTTCCGATCCAGCCTTAGCATTCGGCCTCCTCCCGCTCCGTCTGAGGGGGAGTATTAGCGAATATTCTTAGAATATTCTCCGTATATTTTGTAATAATGGTAGATGTATAATTAAGGTAACTTAGGATTCTAACTGTATTAGGAATCAACCTTTGTAAGGTAAGTTAGGATTCGTACCATATTAGGAATCAACCTTGTACAGCTATATATATTGTGAATAATGAAAGAAATCCCCAAGGGAAATTATTCCATCTTTCATGCATCACATGCATTGCATATAATCTAGTTCATGCATATCATTCATATGTGTTGATTTGCTGCATTTATCGTACTGATTTGATGAAAGTTGTGCATATCATCCATATATGTTGAATCTGTAAATTCTATGAAACTTAATTCTAAGTATTGGATTGGATATGCGCATAACATCCTCATATGCTAATTTCACGTTTATCTATTGTTTGAATAATATTATCATGTATTCTATATGGATCCTATCTATTGTTCATAATTTTGAGTAAGGCAAATTATCGACAAATTTTATAAAAGCTCGCCTCTATTTTGTTAGGGTCGGTCTATAATATTTACTGGGTACGCATTATTTTTGTACTTATAGTATAATTGTGTCACTCTTATGTGCAGGTTTGAATGGGAGTACTAGTGGAATACGCCGGGATGATTAGGGTCTTGCTACTTAGAATTTCCTGGTGAGTTGTTGGCCGACCGCAACACCGGACTATGATTTTGTTTCTTTTATTTTGCCTATCTTTGTACTTCTAGACTGTGTGTTGAGTCAAACTCTTATATTTATTGTCAGTCTTAGATGTTTTTGACTCATATCACCAAGTCTTGGGATTTTTAGTAGAATTTTTGCGCAATTGATATAGATTTGAGACATTATTATTGTTTTTCACCTATGATTTTACTATATCTTTTAGTAATAAGGAATAGATGGCTAAAAGTGGAATTGGTTTGCCTATCAGATTGCGTGTAGGTGTCATCAAAACTTAGGAGATTTTGGGTCGTGACACACTCATAAGCACTATCCTCAGCCACAACCACCATCACTGTCAATCACTACAATCAGCCGTCACCACCACTACCCACCATTTACAATTATCACCACCATTACCAAAAGTACCTATCACTACTATAGCCATCACAATATATCGCCAACCACCGTCATCGTTCACCCCTCATTAGATATTACTATCATCCACCACAACTACCGGTTGCCACCATTAACAACCACCATCAATCATTATTTACAACCACTATCACCTCTAGTTACTACCCACTGCATCATCATTAGCTGACACCATTCCCAATTGACAACCACAAGAACCACTGCTAGTCATCACCACCATCAATCGATTGGTTGGTAAAACACCTCCACTCATGACCGGTAGATCCAGGGTTCGAGTCATGATGGAGGGGAAGTGTACACACTGTAGATCCTCTAAAATGGGGGGTGAATAAAAGAAAAAAATATAATTAAAAAAATATATTTTATTGATATAGTATTAGATTCACTTAGTATTTTATTAAATTTTATAGTTATTAAGCTTTAAATAAATAAAAATTTATGCGTTCAAATGTTTAAAAAATAGTCTTAATTATTTAATATATATATATATATATATATATTTAAATCTTAATGCAACATATTATTTTTATATATTTATTCAAATATATATATATATATATATTAAAATGTATATTTGAGTTTAAATATTCAAATCTTAATGCAACATATTATTTTTATATATTTATTCAAATTCAAACGTCTTAATAATTGGAACAAATAAGGCCTACTTATGATCATAAAGCTAGATCATCTACTTGCCACTCCAGCAAGGGGAACACCGAGTATAATGAGGCTATTTGAGTAAAGCTTATACGTGGGTCTTGGCTTATTTAAGCATTTGGTCACCCCAAATTATGGTTTTCCAATTTAATACACTTTTGATTTTATCAAAAAATATATTATTTTATTCCTTATATATTCTGCACAAAACAAAAATGCCTAACTCGATGTCTCTAGCTCGGTCGCTCCTTTCCATTTTTGTCGTCCCTTTTCATTTAAAGATATTTCTAAATTTATCTTTTCTTTAATAACTATGTAATATATAGATTTTTTTAACGAAAAAATGTTTATGAGCATATTTTTTAATTACCATATATATTATTTATTATTAATCTCAATACTTATATTCAAACAGACAATTATTTATTTATAATATTAATTTTAACATTAATTTATATTGACTACTTTCAATCAACTAATCCAATTGGCAGTAAATATTTAGATTAACTTAGTGGCGAAAGCGGATAAACGTAACATTAAATGGGCCGGTGCCTCTCTCATGTTTTTTGGTTGGACCGTCATGTCTCTTCATCAATCAAATCTCGGCTAAAGAGAGTATTACTCCATCCTTCTCCATTTAAGTATATTAATTTGTTTTGACACAAAATTTAAAGAATAAAGGAAGATTTTTAAATTTTATATTTTTAAATTAAAGATATGTGGATTGAAACAGATGGAGTACGATTTATACGTGTTGGATGTTTTCTTAAATTGGCTTTTTGTCGTCATTGTCTAGTTATTATTTGTGATCTTGGCTCAAATTTGCTTCCACGTCTAATCTCATCATGTTTTTGTTCCAAGATAAGTAACACATGAAAAGAATGATCATAGCTAATCTACGTAACGTCTTTCAAAAAAATCAGGGACAATAAGCTAAGACAAGACTAGAGGATTAAAGATTCTTGATTTCTCAAATATTTTATCAACAGAAGAGGATTAGAATATGTCCCAATGGTTTTTGGATTTAATGCCCTTACCACATTCATGGATTGTTCACTAGTTGTGGTCAGGATTTGAAATTTATGGATTCTGAACTTGCCATCAAATTCATAGCTCATTTAATTATTATATTCGCAACCTAAATATTTATTGAATCTCCTAATACGAATACAATATTTAAACAAAACTATTGAGTTCATCCTTATCCAATATCGTAGTTCCACTTCCCCCCTTTAATCATAGCATGGTAGTCTGCCTAAGCTATCAATTAATATGATATATTGAAAATATTGTGATTAATAATGTACGCATAATCCATGCGTCTTGACATAATGCAAGTACACACACATCATCAGTACGTAGTATATACTCCTATATTATCTTTTTTGTAATCTTTACTTTGCATTTGTATTATCATATTATATTTTTTTTATTCCTATCTTATATCCTAATGTTATACATATATTCATTTTATCTTACGAAACATTAGTCTCCAAAGCATTTCAAGAATATTTCTGAAATGTTGAACAAAATAAATAAAGTATACGTTTACTTAGGAGTCGTTTGTACATTATTTGAAATCATGATGATTTGAAGTTGGAGTTTTGTTTTGACATGCAATTTGAATTTCTTAAGTTGTGTTTTTTTCATTGACATAAAAAATTCACAAGTTGTGAAAATCATCAAAACTTTCCTAATTCTTATGCAATCTTACCAAATGATCAAGTCATAGTTCATAACAAAATTAATATGTGGCTAGAAGACCTTTCTAAAAAATACAACATCAATTGATCGAATTTTAATTCAATAAAAAGAAAAAAGAAAAAAGAAAAATTGAACATAAATAATAGTGTACTACTCATTAATATTATCTTGATATGGACAATCTCTTCGGGAATTAATATTATTTAATTCCTTTTACCTTCAGGAAAAAAACTATATTTTACTTGAACATAAATAAACTATGGGGGAACAAGTGGGCCAAACTTTTCTTTCTAATTATGTGAATTATTTATTGGACTTATAATTAATATCTAATATATGTGTATATTTTAAATATGTATATATTTATCAATTTGATTCGGTTTTTTTGTTGTTTAACACCAACCAAACCAAATGTTATCTATTTTTTAAAATTTTAAACCAAATCAAATTAAACCGAGTCGATTTTCGATTTATTAAGTCGGTTTGACTCGATTTACCGTTTTGGATTGGTTGTTCGGTCTCATTTGAACGCCCCTAACAATGGTCACCTGTGTATCAATATCATAATGGTTCATTCCTTGGACAATTATATCTAATACAATATAAAGACGATCAATTGATATATATCTACTAAGTTAAGGATTTTTTTTTACAAAATATAAACTTATGGCTCAAGTTTTATAATTAAGAAAATTGAAATCATGATTTGGAATCCCAAATAACAACTTTTTGGATGGTTTGAGATTTCAAATCATTACATGAAGTTAAAGTTGAAATTATGTCCAAATTGCATAAACAAACGGTGATTTGAAATCAAATTATGAAAACGCATGGTCAAACGCCTACATAGTCCATAACGGAAGCAAATATTTAAGTAAGATAGAATAATTTCCCTTAGGGATTCCTTTCATTATTCACAATATATATAGTTGTACAAATGTTGATTCATAATACAGTACGAATCCAAACTTACCTTAAATGGTTGATTCCTAATACAATTAGAATCCTAAGTTACCTTAAATATACATCTATCATAATTACAAAATATACGGAGAATATTCGCTAATACTCCCCCTCATACGGAGCGGGAGGAGGCCGAACGCTAAGTCTGGATCGAAAGTCGGTGAAGAGTTGTCGCGGTTGTACCTTTGTGAAAATGTCTACATACTGATAAGAGGAAGGCACGTGTAATATTTTGACCTGACCACATGCAACCTTCTCTCGCACAAAGTGGATATCCATCTCAATATGCTTAGTCCGCTGATGTTGGACCGGATTATGAGACATATAGATGGCAGATATGTTGTCACAATAGACTATAGACACCTTTCAGAGTGGACAATGGAGCTCCAAAAGAAGATTTCAGAGCCAACAGATCTCAGCAACTACATTAGCAACACCGCGATATTCTTCTTCAGCACTCGAACGGGTTAGCGTGGCCTTGCCGCTTGGCGGACCATGAGATAAGATTATCCCCAAGAAATACAAAGTACCCTGAGGTGGATCGATGTGTGTCGGGGAATCCTACCCAATCTGCATCCGTGTAGGCGAGTAGCTTGGTTGGGGCAGAGGGGTATAGATGTAATCCAAAGTCTAGTGTGCCCTTAACGTATCTGATAATACGTTTGAGGGCGACAAAATGGGACTCTCGGGGGTCGTGCATAAACAGACACACCTGCTGAACGGCATATGCAATATCAGTCCTAGTGAATGTAAGATATTGAAGAGCACCTGCTAGACTCCGATATAGAGTGGGATCATAAACTGGCGCACCGTCATTGACACTAAGCTTGGATTTTGAGTCCACCGGAGTTGGCATAATTTTACAATTTGCCATCTTGGCCCTGTACACTATCTCTTCTGCATACTTACGCTGACACAGGAACATATTGGTTGCAGATCTGGTCACCGATATACCCAAAAAGTAACTTAGCTTGCCCAAGTCAGTCATAGCAAATTCAGTTTTGAGTAGAGTAATGATTTCATTCTTCAAACCGTCAGATGAGGCAGTAAGAACAATGTCATCGACATATAATAGCAAATATGCAGTGCTGCTACCTCGGTGAAAAGTGAAGACAAAGTTATCACACCTGCTACATACAAAACCAATCTGCAGAAGATAAGTTGCAAAATGATCATACTAAGCGCGGGGTGCCTGTTTCAATCTATACAATGACTTTTGAGACGACATACAAATTGCGGAAGTGCCGGATGACCAAAGCCAGGAGGCTGATGCATGTACACAATTTCTTTCAAATCCCCATGAAGAAATACATTATTGACATCAAGCTGATTAATCGGCCAATGCATGCCCATAGCAATACTGAGAACAGTCCAAATAGTGGCCGGTTTAACAACCGGACTAAATATCTCACCACAATCAATACCCTCCTGCTGATTAGTGCCATTGGCAACTAGTCTTGCCTTATACCTCTCTAAGTCACCACTGACTCTAAACTTGTGATGAAATAGCCACATACACCGGATAAAATTCACACCGTCTAGTCTAGGTACCAAATCCCAAGTGTTTTGCTTGGTTAAAGCGTTAAATTTCTCGCATATGGCCGCATTCCAATTAGGGTCCAGTTTTGCTAGTTTTGGATATTTTGGATTGGGTGATAAGGTTTGTGTGGAGAGATTGAAATGCACCTTGGGTTTGAAGATCCCGTGTTGTGCACAAGTCTCCATGCGATGAGAGCGCAGTAGTGGGATGTCGTGGCGGCGGGTTGCGGCAGTCCATCGGTTCTGGACCGGTGGCAGCGATCTTTGAGTGACTGGTAGGTTGTGGGCTTCTATTATCTGGACTGGGGGACTGGTAGGCTGCTGGTGGTGCAGGAGACTCGGCTGGATGCAGTAGGGGTGTTGTTGGGGTGTTGGATAGAGAGCAGGGATCTTTTTGGGTGGTGGCGGACAGTGGTGGGACTGTCGAAACAATGGGCTGCTGTTAGTATAGAGTTTGGATGGCCGAAGACATACTCGGTTCATCGAGAAAGATGTAATCGGTGGTCTAAAATTTTTGGAGATTTGAAAAAGGAAAGGTGGTCTCGTCAAAGGTGACATGACGGGAAACGATGATTTTACGAGTGGCAATGTCATAGCACAGGTAGCCCCGATGATTTGGAGATAGACCAACGAAGACACAGGGTAGAGTGCGAGGGGCAAGTTTGTGAGGTGCAGTGGAGGCTATGTTGGGGTAGCATAAGCATCTAAAAATACGTAGGTGATTATATGATGGTAGCCTACGGTATAAGATTTCGGTAGGGGTCTTGTTTTGGAGAGTGCTAGTTGGTAAAATATTAAGAAGAGATTCTATCATTTTAATAGCATAGACCCAAAAAGGCGGTGGTAGACAGGCATGAAACAGAAGAGTGTGAACCATGTTATTGATGGTACGTATAATTCGTTCAGCATTTCCGTTTTGGGAGGAAGTATAAGGATAAAAAAATGGAAAACCATGCCTTGTTTCGAACATAAATTGTGAAATGCCGAGTTATTAAATTCACGTCCATTATCATATTGGAATGATTTGATAGATTTTTCAAATTGTGTTTTAATGAATTTTTGAAACTCAAGGAATTTGGCAAAAACTTCAAATTTGAATTTCTGTGGGTAAATCCAGACAAAATGTAAAAAATCATTTAAGAATACTAGATAGAATTTGTGACCCAAAGAGCTAACAATCGGAGATGTCCACAGATCAGCATGAACAATATCAAAAGGAGAAAAAGTAACACTGTTTGATGACATAAATGGAATACGAGTATGCTTGCCTAGTGGGCAAGAAAAACAGTGGTGAGCAATTTTCCCATTATTACATTGAATATGCTTAGAATTCCTAAGAAAAGTAAACACTGGGTCTCCGGGGTGTCCGAGTCTGTTGTGTCAAGTTGAAGGAAAAATCGCCGTAAGGGATAGAGGTGTTTGCGGTCTGACAGCGGAAGATTGAGTGAATGGGTAGAGATCTCACACACTATTGCAGCGTGTAAGAATTTTTCCCATATTGAGTTCTATCACAGAAAAACCAAAAGGGTCAAATTCGACAAACACATAATTATTGCTAGTGAATTTTTTAATAGAGATTAAGTTTTTAATGATGTTAGGGGTGTATAGGACGTGGTTTAAGGATAAAGGCGGATGTGGATATTTGGTGTGTGTTTTACCGTAACCTTCAATTGGAATGCGATGACCATTGCCGACAGTAATAAATTGAGGACACTTTAACCGACGTAGTTGAGATAAGTTACCTGATGATCGGGTGAGGTGAGATGTGGCTCCGGTGTCATGTACTAATTTTCGTCGGGCTGTTGAAGGTTCATAGTGTTGTAGGCCTGACCCAAATCAGTGGGGGCTAGGCTGCTTGGCTGCTGCTGGACCGCGACCAGGTGGGCCTGCATGATGGGTGGAGAAGGGCCCAATAGGCCAGTCGACCATGCAGGCTGCTGGAACTGGGCCCTTGCAGTCGGGTATGGGCATGCAGGCGAGACCCCGGTCCTGGCTGGTTGGGCTATGCTGGTTGCTTTCCAGCCCACTGGAAAACTGTAGGAGTTGGGCCTGGCTGCTGTCCAGCCCACTGGAAAACTGCAAGAGTTGGGCGTGGCTGCTGTCCAGCCCACTGGTTGCGTTGGCTCTTGCCGCGGCCCTTTCCTTTTGTTGTTGTTGTCGCGGCCTCTGCCGCCACGACCTCTGCCGCGGGACTGCTGCTGTTGGTGGTCATGTGGTGGTGGTGGGGTGGTGTTCGTCGCCGGTGATGTCATCCCTTCAACAGCTAACACATTTTGATTATGTTCCTCTTGTTTAGCACGTCGAGTTTCTTCCAACAATAGTTGTGAACGTGCCTTGGTGAAACTAGGTAGTGGGTCGGCCTGTTGAATCATCGTTGCAAGTGTATCATATTCACCTTTCAGTAGATCAGCAACTAATTGGAGTACCATCTTAGTTTTAGAAACAGATGTCCTAACGTTGGAAAGTTGGTCGGCTATAAGTTTTAGTTGTTTGCAATATTCAGACATGTTAAAATTCTCGAGGCGCGTATTGTTGAATTGTTCTTCCAAATACACGGCCCTAGTATTTTTGTTGTCCTGAAATATTTCTTCTAACCGTACCCAAAGGTCACGTGCCGTGGCACCTATTTTCATGATAGTACACAACAAGTCTTTCGAAATGGTATCGTATTTCCACTGTTTGACGATGGCGTCAAGGCGACGCCATGTTGGTTCGGTAATGTCGGTGGGACGAGGTATAGAGTCATCAATATGGTCGAGCACGTTGTACGCACAAGCATGAATATAGAACAGTTCCATCCATATGGTATCAAGAGCCTAAAACCTAAACCCTACTATTCTCCCTTCTTTTTCGTTTTTTAGCCGAAACCACCAATATTCCCTTCCCTCGGACGGCGACAACAAGGCAGCCACCATGTCTTCCCCCACGAATTCCAGTTCCTCCACTGGCACTTTTGACAACCCCTCTCAACGATCATCGTCTTCTTTTCACCCGGCTTTCGCCGTTACCAACATAAGAGTTCTATTCCTATAATTCTTGATCAAGAAGACTGTCAATATTTCATGTGGACAGAACTGTTCTATATTCATGCCTGTGCGTACAACATGCTTGACCATATTGATGACTCGTTCCTCGTCCCACCGACATTACCGAACCAACATGGCGTCGCCTTGACGCCATCGTCAAACAGTGGATATACGACACCATCTCGAAAGACTTGTTGTGTACTATCATGAAAACAGGTGCCACGACAAGTAACCTTTGGGTATGGTTAGAAGAAATATTTCAGGACAACAAAAATACTAGGGCCGTGTATTTGGAAGAACAATTCAATAATACGCACCTCGAGAATTTTAACAACATGTCTGAATATTGCAAATAACTAAAACTCATAGCCGACCAACTTTCCAACGTCGGGACATCTGTTTCTGAAACTAAGATGGTAGTCCAATTAGTTGCTGGTCTACCGAAATGTGAATACGATACACTTGCAACGATGATTCAACAGGCCGACCCACTACCTAGTTTTACTAAGGCATATTCACAACTATTGTTGGAAGAAACTCGCGTGCTAAACAAGAAGAACATAATCAAAAGGCGTTAGCCGTTGAAGGGATGCCATCACCGGCGACCAACATCACCCCGCCACCACCGTATGACCACCAACAGCAGCAGTCCCGCGGCGGAGGTCATAGCATCAGAGGCCGCGATAACAACAACAAAGGAAAGGGCCGCGGCAAGGGCCAACGCAACCAGTGGGGCCGACGGACGGCGGCCGTGCCCAACTCCTACGGTTTTCCAAAGAGGGCGGACCAACCATGGCCCATCCAAAGATGGAACCGGGCCTCGCCTGCATGCCCATACCCGACTGCAGGGGCCCAATTCCAGCAGTCTGCATGGTCGACTGGCCTATTGGGCCATTCTCCAGCCACTAGGCAGCCCACCAGCAGCAGCAGCAGGCCCACCTAGTCGCGGTCCAGCAGCAGCAGCAGCCCAGCTGGCCCCCACTGATTTGGGTCAGACTTACAACATCGTGAACCTTGAACAGCCCGACGAAAAATGTTACATGGACACTGGAGCCACATCTCACCTCACCCGGTCGTCATGTAACTTATCTCAACTACGTCGGTTAAAGTGTCCTCAATTTATTACTGTCGGCAATAGTCATCGCATTCCAATTGAAGGTTACGGTAACACACACCAAACATCCACACCCGCCTTTCTCCCTAAACCACGTCCTATACACCCCTAACATCATTATAACCTTAATCTCTGTTAGAAAATTCACTAGCAATAATTATGTATCTGTCGAATTTGACCCTTTTGGTTTTTCTGTGAACGAACTTAATACGGGGAAAATTTCTTACACGCTGCAATAGTGTGGGAGATCTCTACCCATTCACTCAATCTTCCGCTGTCAGACCGCAAGCACCTCTATTCCTTGCGGCGATCTCTCCCTCAATTTGGCACAACAGACTCGGACACCCCGGAGACCCAGTTTTTACTTTTCTTAGGAATTCTAAGCATATTCAATGTAATAATGGGAAAATTGCCCACCACTATTTTTCTTGTCCACTAGGCAAGCATACTCGTCTTCTATTTATGTCATCAAACAGTGTTACTTTTTCTCCTTTTGATATTGTTCATGCTGATCTGTGGACATCTCCGATTGTTAGCTCTTTGGATCACAAATTCTATCTAGTATTCTTAGATGATTTTTCACATTTTGTCTTAATTTACCCATTGAAATTCAAATCTGAAGTTTTTGCCAAATTCCTTGAGTTTCAAAAATTCATTAAAACACAATTTGAAAAATCTATCAAATCATTCCAATGTGATAATGGACGTGAATTTAATAACTCGACATTTCACAATTTCTGTTCTAAACAAGGCATGATTTTCCATTTTTCTTGTCCCTATACTTCCTCCCAAAACGGAAAGGCTGAACGAATTATACATACCATCAATAACATGGTTCACACTCTTCTGTTTCATGCATGTGTACCAACGCCTTTTTGGGTCTATGCTGTTAAAATGGTAGAATCCCTTCTTAATATTTTACCAACTAGCACTCTCCAAAACAAGACCCTACCGAAATCTTATACCGTAGGCTACCATCATATGATCACCTACGTATTTTTGGATGCTTATGCTACCCCAACATAGTCTCCACTGCACCTCACAAACTTGCCCCTCGCACTCTGCCCTGTGTCTTCGTTGGTCTATCTCCTAATCATGGGGCTACCTGTGCTATGACATTGTCACTCGCAAAATCATCGTCTCCCGTCACGTCACCTTTGACGAGACCACCTTTCCTTTTTCAAATCTCCAAAAATTTCAGACCACCGATTACATCTTTCTCGATGAACCGAGTATGTCTCCGGCCATCCAAACTCTATACTAACAGCAGCCCATTATTTCGACAGTCCCACCACTGTCCGCCACCACCCAAACAGATTCCTGCTCTCTATCTAACACCCCAACAACACCCCTGCTGCATCCAGCCGAGTCTCCTGCACCACCAGCAGCCTACCAGTCCTCCAGTCCAAAAACGAAGCCCGCAGCCTACCAGTCCCGCAAAGCACTGCCGCCCACTGGTCTAGAACTAGTGGACCTGCAACCTGCTAGCCCCGACATCCCACTACTGCCCTCTCATCGCATGGAGACTCGTGCACAACACGGGATCTTCAAACCCAAGGTTCACTTCAATCTCTCCACACAAACCTTATCACCCATTCCAAAAAATTCAAAACTAGCAAAACTGGACCTAATACTTTACACACTGGAAGTAAGCGACAAAAAGTCAAAAAGTCCTATTCTTTCATGTCTAAGACAAAAAAATTAACCATCAATGAATCCTACTAACTTTAATATAATTCAGAGAGAACACCCCAAATTAAGCAAAGGAAACTAAACAAACGAATACAGCTATTTCATTGTACTATTTGGTAGGTGAAAGTGGTCACCCAGTTCATAATATTCTTCCTTCTGGGAAGCATGCATTTGATAAGAAGCAGTAGCAGCAGCAGCACTTGGCAGCAGAGGGTACTGATGATGATAGTAATTAGTAGGTGTCACCACTGGTACAAAATAGCACAATGGTTGAGGAGGATATTGATGATCAACGACATTATTGCTTAACAACACATTCTCTCTCATGATTGCCTGTTGATTTTCAACATTATTGTTATTATTTAACATCATCATTTGATGTCCAAATGGTACTAATTCAGTTACTCGACCAACATGATGAGTAGTACTCTCCGGGAAATTCATCTGTGGCACTAATGGTTGTTGTTGTTGTTCAATAATTTGGAGTTGCAAACTGCTTTTCCTAACCAAACTCTGCATTACACATGGAGTTGTTGGCTGAGTTGCTTGCTTTCCAAGAAAACTCATTGCATGCATTTCATCTAAGGATATTGTTTGTGTTCCCTTCAAGAATTCCAACCTGTTGGGAAAAATAGGGAAAGATAATTGTAACAAGGCTTTAAAGTGCGAAAAATTACTGTCTTTGAAGGGATATTACTTCTTATTATACTCTTGAGGAGATTAAAGACAAACAAAACCCCTACATATTCTAAATCAACTTAAACCACGTTTGGTTATAGATTTTGGTTCCAAAACTTAGAATAATATTTGAATATTATTTCAAATAAACGTTTGACTATAATATTGGCTTGTTATTTCGACATCAAACTTGAAATATAGAAAGTGAATTTTGAAATACATGTTTTAGGAGTTTTTCAAATTTTCACTCACAAAATTTTAACTTATATATTTTCATGTTTGAACACAACTTCACTTTCAAGTCCTTTTTTTCAACTTCAGCTTCAAATATTTTTTTCAAATAATATAAATATGCATACTTCACTCATCAACAAAGATCTAACTCTATGAAGTTTAGAGCTAAAAAGCTATTCAGAAAAGTCATTTTATTTCATGAGGAATCATGTTTGTTTATACATAAAACTTAAATTTACCTTTATATTTAAATTGAAGTTGTAAATAAACTAAAAATGCAACAACATACCTTTGCTTTATAACCTCAATTTTTGACCCCAATAAGGCAACGAGTTGTTTCAATTGGTCAGTAGATAAATTATCGTAGAGTTGATCCCATGTTGGATACTTAGCCTCATAGTTCCTTTTGCGTAATTTTGCAGATTCGATCTCAACTTTTCTTGCTAAATCCCTGAAGTAAAAGGATAAATCATGGGTTCTCAATCTCCGGTCATCATCTGATCGGCCTCTATACGACTCGATTAAGCTCTGGACAGTATCTTTTTCCGGCCAGATTATTGCAGGTTCCTCTTGTTGCTTGTCGCCATATTTTGGACGGTATATAATCATGCAAAGTTTGACTTGACATAAAGTTGATAATTCATCGGCCTTTTTCTCCAAACCTTTTTTCCTCTTTTGATATGTTAAATTTCGAGATCCTTCGTTTTTAATAAGTTCCATGCCAATTTTCCTTCGACCCATCTGTGAATACACAACATACATGTTCAGAAAATTCATGAATTTGCTTGGGTAATAAAATGATAGTGAGAGTCTAGTAAATTATTTTTGGATGAAAACAAAATTGAATTATCATTTTGTATATCAAGAGTGAACGAAGTAACATGTGTTATATATGGCCATCAATAATGTATTGTTCGCCACGAAGAATACATTTTCCTACTACTACATGTACTTCAATCGGTCTTATATGAAGGTATAATATTGTTTTCTTCAAGAACGAAAATTTTGTAAGACCAATATTAAGTATTCAATTACATTGTAGAGAGATATAATGAACTTGTGGTACACAATTTCAAAATTTTCTTGTAAGAAGTTGTCTTTAAACCTCAATTCATATTGTTGGAATAATTATTTAAGATGACAAGAAAGGGAAGATAATAAATACAGTAGCACCCAAGGTCAAAATTGAAAGCATGTGTACATATGATTGCCTTTATGTGACAGGAGAAACTAGGTTGGCAACACTAGTAAGAAAGTCATACTATTAATTTGCAAACATAAAACACATTAAAATCAAGAAAATTCTCTGCTTAATTATTGAAGGCTAAGGAATAATGGGTCGGTAAAAACCAACAAATATTATCAATTACCTCTTTGTAACTTAAATCTTCAACACTACAAGTGTCACGACCCGACGCGACGGGCCACGACTAACCGCCTTAATGACGTCATTCTACTAACCTGTCACACATAATCTAACTACCCTTAATGAGTCCGAAATCCGGCAAAGATAACGTCGCAATAACAACATATGTCGGGTAGGCAAGCCGACAAGGCCGCCTTTACCCCCGAATGCACTCGTCTCCCGAGGAGTCACGATTAGCCAATATAAAATAACAAGCAAGCCGACAAGGCGCCACCGAATAGTAACGTTTAAACATGGGAACACCCCGGCCACGAATACAATAACATGACTGACCCAAACAGAGTCATAACCCTTACATACGTACAACCCACCACTGTCTACAGACCTCTATAAGAAGAAGAACGACATATGACGGGACAGGCCCCGTCGTGCCCCTAAATACAAACAGAAGCTCTAAAGAGATTCGGTACCAACATGACAAAACTCGGATCAAAGGAGCTTTCCAACCCGCCGAGTAGGAACCTAGGCCCGAGGTCCACCAAACTGAAAACATGTACCTGCGGGCATGAAACGCAGCCCCCCCGAGGAAAGGGGGTCAGTACGAAATAATGTACTGAGTATGTAAAACATGAAGCTGTAAAAGAGATCACAAGTAGCCAACAGAAACATGAGATCGGTATAAAAATCGGGATCCAAATCCATCTATGCCATAAACCATAAAAGTCACCGTGCCTTATAAACATGAGAGGCAAGTCAAGAAAACATGTATGCCTGTCCATATACATATATATATACCGTAACATAACCCGGCCCACTAATGCGGGACTCGGTGAATCATATCATAACCCGGCCCATGCCGGGACTCGGTAAATCATCTCTCATCTATGGATCCATCCTACGTAACCCGGCCCCCTAGTGAGGGTCTCGGTGAACAATGCAAGGTGGTGCACGAATCGTAACCCGGCCGGGACTCGGTGAGGTGAAGTAGTAACACTTAGCACGAGTAGATATCATGAGTGCCATGCAAGTAAAAATCATCATTTGACTCTCAATAAAATCATTACAATAATGTCATAATAAACTCTTTGCTTTGAAAAATCATAGGCACTTCTCATAACAATCCTCTTTAGGAATTAAACTATATAAGAATTAAGTACGTCCGCCGTACTTTCATTAAAGCATGCCAAAAGAAAGAAGTAAGGGTTTCACATACCTTATTGTCGAACTAACCAACTTACTAATTAAAGTTCGTCTCGTCTAGCACTTCAACCTATAACAATGGTAATACGTTCGTCAATTTTATGATTACTAGCATACTTTATATCGAATAACGACTTCTTATTCTATAAAAAATCGGGCAGCACTTCCCCCATTTATACATGTTTCCACAACTTCCAAACGAGGCTAATAACATCAATAACCAAGTACCAATTAAGGGCACAACCAAAACAACAATAAAGAGAATTTACACACCCACTTCTCATGTAAATTTTGCCTCTTAATCCACCTTAAAAACAGCCCCTAAAACAGTCCATATACATCACCACATGTCCAACAATTTCATGCAAGTTCTTGGCCACAACATGTCATAATTTCATAACCCTTATCTTAACTCCTAAAATCCAATTTCGTATTTCAATACTTCCATATAACTAATTCCAACAAAATATCAATGTTTCCTTTCAATTTCATCATGCAATTAGTGATAATAATAACCACAATAACCAACGAATCCAACAACACCAAAATCTGCCCCAAATTGGCAACTAGCCAAAAATGGTCACATGCAATGCTCAAATTTCAATTCTTCCTTAACACAAATTCATTACCTTAATTCTAACAACATGCATTCCAATTATATCATAGAAAGAAGAATTTTTATACCTCACATTCGTCAAAACAGTCCGCAAATTTCTGCCACTGTTTGTCCGAAAATTCCCCCACTGTTTTGTAATTTTTCTCCTCCTTTTTGTTCACTTCTTCAACTCCAATTGACATGCAAGTGTTCTACCATGTTAAGCCATCATCCCTACACGTTTTTCTTTCAAAATTTCATCCCAAAAATCCCAATTTTCTGGAGTTTTCGGTCCAAGCAAAGGTGTGTTTGTTTTGCCATCGCTTTCGCCACCGATTTTGGTGTGGTTTTGCTTCTAATTTTTGGTGAAAAATGTAGTCTAGGAAGAGAAGATAACAACCTTAATTTTGGTTATGGGTGGAGGGTGATTTTCGGATTAGTGTACAAGAGAATCAGAGACACCAAGAAAACACTTCGTTTCTGATACAAACATCAATTTGCCAGAGAAGGCTGTTAGTAGTCAGCCTAAAAGAAAAGTACAAAAAAAGTTTGGTAAACAAAATTCCAAGATAGAAAAAGAAATAAGAACACCAACAATAAATACAACTACTTGAATTAATTAGTCAACCCAATTTTCTGGAATTACAGCTGAGAAATTGCAGTGCCCAAACTTCCAATTACTTATATCAGTAATTTATACGACGGTCCAAACTAGTTACTACAAACTAAAACAGAAAATTGAGGACAAAATAGAGCCAAAGAAAGCAAGAAAGAGAGGAATTGGGATATAAAAAGAACGACTGATAAAAAAGGGATACCAAATAAGAGAAAGACAATTTGCAACCTTGTACGAGGGCTTCTCTTCTATCTCCTTTTCGGGTATTTTATACTAGCCATTTTTTTACTTTGTATGTAGCTCGTGTTAGTTGTAATATTTTGAGTAGAATATATTTTCTTTCCTTCTTGGTTTTATATCGTATATTTTTTATGTCTTAATTTCGCTTGTTACCTTTTAGGTTCTTACATTGGTTTATTTGGTTTTATATCGTATATTTTTTATGTCTTAATTTCGCTTGTTACCTTTTAGGTTCTTACATTGGTTTATTTTTCCTTCAATATCGTTTTGGTACTCAATTTGCTTGTACATGTTTTGCTTCTCAATTTGCTTGTCCGATGTCTAGGGGCTTCAATGATTTTCAAAAAATCGACTAAACCGACCGAACCGAATCGTAACCGAACTGATTTCTAAATATTTTTAAAAAAACCGATGGTTTTTATATAAATTAATAATCATACCGACTAATTAATCAGGTTATTAATTTTATAAAATTTAACCGAATAGATACCTTAGTGCACCGGACTGTCCTTTTTTTAAAATACCGAACCGTATCGAATATAATATATGTGTAAAATATATTTTGCATATTAAGTTTAGAAATAAGAAAATATTATAATTTGCTTTTGACTTGGAGGGATGGAAACGACTATAAGCCTGCAATTTAATTAACACCTAAAGTCCTAACACTAAAACCTATTATACTACCCTTATCAAAACTAAATTAGTTTTAGCATTTCGAGTAGTTATTAGTAAGCTAACAAGATATTCTAACGATATTGGTAGCAAGCTACAAGTTGTTAGATATATTTCTTGTTGTTGTATGATTTAAATTTCCCTTATTAGATACTTAATCGTCGTAAACTATATTCTTGAGTTCCTATCTCGATTGATTTCTTCCAACTCGTGTGATCTAAATTATATTTTGTCTTTGCTTAACATTGTTTTACATTACTGTAAAATATAGTGAAAATATTTATTGTTGTTGTCTTTCATAATTCATATTTTCTTGATTCATCACCTTTTAAACAATAAAAATATTTAGAGAGTTTTTGCCAAAGTTCTACACAAGTATACATGGTGTTCTAACTTTTACTAGTGACTTTTGTACATTTTTTAAAAAATACCGAAAATTAATCGAACCGTACCGGTACCGAAGGAAAACCGAAATGATGGGTTGGTTTTGAAAAGTCTAATTTTGATTATACAAAATAAAATAACCAAAAAATCGATATGATATAAATTTTATAAAATAATCGTCCGAACCGTACTATTGACACCCCTACCAATGTCCACGCTTTATTACTTGGGAAAAAATGCCTACACTTTATTAATTGAATCTTTTTAGTCTTTATTTTTACTGTTTATTATTATTACTTGGAAAGTACCATATATAATACACGGTAGTTTATTTGGAAGACAAGAAAGGAAAATCGGGATTCAATCATAATGGTGGTTTTTTTATATATGGTAAACCCCACCTCTTCAAACGATGCCAATTTTTTTATACATGTGATTTTATCAATTTTGTTCTCTTGGTGACTTGAAAACTAAACATCATGGTTGGAGTCTTGGAGATGGAGTCCTTTTTGCTAGAATATTTCCTTGTCAAGAAATACAATAAATTAAACTGCACTTGTAGTGTGAAAAGAAATTTACATTGTCACTATATAAAGGTTAAATCTTTGTTAGTAGATGGTTCCGCTCGCTTCCCCGGACCTATTTCTTTATAATCCAATCACTTTACAATCTTCATGATTCACCCTCCGAGCGCACGGACCATTCTCTCTGAGCAACTACCCGATGAAGAATATTACAAAATCTTTTTGGAATCAGCATTAATGAATTGTGACATTTTATTTAACAGGTCATGATCTCTGTGTTGGATTAAACTAGTTCTTATTTGGGTCAGCCCAATTTGATTGGGAACAGATCTGCTCTAGTGAGTTTGATCCATTAGTCTCAATGGCAGGTTTGATGAATGTCACTTGACTGTTCAAAGTTTAAGTTTTAACTGGTGTATTTGTAATTCAAATGTTTAAAAAAAAACGAATAATTTAGTAACATGAATATCAAGATAAACAAACTTTCTTTTGTTTTTTTATTTCCAGAACTAGATCCTCTTTGGTATTCGTGTTGAGTAATCTTTTTGGCCCATTATGTTGAGCTCCATTTTAGGTTAATTTGGTGTATTTTTTATTCATTGACTGAGCCTAGAAAACAAAGGGTTTTTTGTTGGTGATGCTCTTTTGAGTTAATTTCGTTCTCTTAAGCTTTTCTATAACGCCGGTTTATTTATTTTTTGCTCTATTTTTGCAGGTACCACTAGATCCTCCACGACGTACATCCGGGTTCTATCTCCCTGTTCTCCCGCCTAGCATCCGGGTACAAAAGTTTCGGCAGGAAACTGTGATTTTAGGCAGTGAACAATGTGTTACGGCGTGTGAACAGTGATTTTTGGTGTGAACAGGTTCTATCAGCCTGGAGTTGGTACCTCCAGTTGTCTGTACTCAATATTTGTCCTTATCCTTGTAGTTAAATTCTTGCGTGTAACGTTATATTGAATCTTCACTTTACATTCTTGCATTTATTCTTCTTGTCCTTTGCTTTATCATTTTGGTCTGTAGTAGCCTGACTTACCTCTAGATTCTTGCTAACTTGTGCTTTAGTATTGGTTCCCGTGTGTGTGTTGTTAACCTTTAACTAGTATTTTTTTTGCTCTAGTGGCTTTGGTGAATGATGGTAGACTAGGGTCATGTTCTTGGTCGAGGACGGAGGCGAGGGTTATGGGAGTAAATGGGGTAAGGGAGATGCTAGGCTGAGAATAGGGTCTTGGAACATTGGGACTTTAACGGGAAAGTCCATAAAGCTAGTTAAGATTCTTAAGAGGATGAGGATTAATATAGCCTGTGTCTAGGAAACCAAATGGGTCGGACCTAAGGCTAAGGATGTAGACAGATATAAGTTATGGTTCTCGGGTAGGTCAAAGTATATGAATGTGTTAGGCATTTTTGTAGACAGCAAGCTAAGGGATTAAGTGGTAGAGGTTAGGAGGGTCAATGACAGGATGATGGTGATTACGTTGGTAGTTGGACGGTTCACTATGAACATTATTAGTGCATATGCACCGCATGCGGGCTTGAACGAGGAGGAGAAGAGGCATTTTTGGAAAGATTTAGATGAAGTGGTGGGAGGTATACCACCCACTGAGAAGTTATTTGTAGGAGGGGATTTTAATGGACATATCGGGAAACTTCCGGGGGTTATGATGACGTGTATGGAGGTTTTGGCCTCGGGGACAGGAATGGGGGAGGCGTCTCACTTTTGGAGTTTGCTAGAGCTTTTGGGATGGTGATAGCCAATTCGAGGTTCGTGAAGAAGGAGGAGCATTTGGTGATTTTCCGTAGTTCGATGGCTAAGACTCAGATAGACTTTTTGTTCCTTAAGAAGGTTGACAATGGTCTTTGTAAAGACTGCAAGGTTATTCTGAGAGAGTGTCTTACAACCCGATATAAGCTTTTGGTGATAGATTTGGAAATCAAGATGGAGAAGAAGAGGAAGGTTGTGGATGACAGGTTAAGAATAAAATGGGGTAGTTTGAACATAGCTAATGCAAATGAGATGGGCGAGAGATTGATGGCCAAAGAGGCTTGGGGGAGCAGTGGGGATGCGATCGGTATGTTGGTTAAGACGACCAGTTGCATTCGGTAGGATGCTAGAGAAGTGATAGGGGTCTTGTAGGGTAGCCATTGTGGGCATCGAGGGGACTGGTGGTGGAATGTTAAAGTTCAAGAGAAGGTGGAAGTGACAAAAACAGCGTATGTGAAATTGGTAGAAAGAAATAATGAGGTGGAGAAGTGGACGAATAGGGAATTGTAAAAGATGGTGAGGAAGGATGCAAAGCTAGCGGTTACGGCGGCAAAAACGATGGCTTTTGAACGCATGTATGTGGAATTAGAGAAAAGGCGGGGATAAAAAGTTGTACAGACTATCCAAGGTGAGAGAGAGGAGGGCTCGGGACATGGATCACGTGAGGTGCATCAAGGACGAGGACGACAAAGTACCGGTGGAGGACGCGCATATTAGGCGAAGATGGCAGTCTTACTTCTATAAACTCTTGAAAAAAAAAAGATAGAGACATTGTTGTCACGACCCAAACCGGAGGGTCGCGACGGACACCCGGACCCCACCCGCTGAGTACCGCTAATCGTACATCCAACACCTAATCATAATTAAATACGGACTAAGCTGAAAAATATTATAGAAAATCTTAATCAGAAATCCAATTTCATATATACATACCCATACCAAGGCCGATAAGGTTACACATGAAAACTAACCACAGGATACCTGTCTACAAGTCTCTAAAGAATACATGACATTACTAGGATGGGACATGACCCCGCCATACCCATATGCGTATGCAAAAATACTGTACCACGACTAACTGCAACTCTGAAACAAATAGAGTGCTCCAACATCAGCTAAACCAGCAACCTACTAGCGTGAACCGTCACCCTCTTTAACTGAACCCGCGGGCATGAAACGCAACGTCCCCGACAAAAGGGACGTCAGTACAACTGATGTACTGAGTATGTCAGACATGAACAATAGTATAACAGGGATATAACAACAACTGAAACAGAAACAACCAACGAGCAGTAAATACCTCTGAGGGCCCTAATATATATGCCTAAATATTATGCACAATGCAATATACATATCCATCGACCTCATTGGGCACCTTCCTTACTAAAACAGTCTTTGTGGGCACCATACAATGTAATGATTAATGAATGTATGAATAATGCAAATGCGGTATATTAATGTCCACACAGAAATTCGATCCATAACCGCCATACAGGCATTCAGTTATATCATATAAGCCACACATGCTTCATTATTATCATATCGTCTTGGCCACACAGGCATCCATTTTGACCACACAGGCTCGATATGTGGCCTCTTAGGGCTCTTTTGTGATAGTCTGTACCAGCTGCAAGTGGTGTACGTATATAACACCTTTCCCTTTCCCATATCCCCTACATATATATACAATATTTACCATATAATAGTATGCATAGCACAAGTGGTCCAGGGTAATATATGAATGCAATGCAAATGAAAATGTATGAATGATAATAAAATCTTCTTTGAATTTACCGGATGACAATAATATCCTTGCCTCTTTGGTTAACATTGAATATTTAACATGTACTTTCAGCTGACACTGTAAATATTAACATCCTTTTCCACATGCCTCAATAAGGACTTAGACACATATTTAGACATGCTTTTAGCATAGGAATCAATAACATGAATATTCTTAACTACTAGGAGTAGAATAAATTATGGAGCAATATCACAATTATATTTTGTTACGTGGAACATGCCAAAAGAAATAAATAATTTGCCTTAACATACCTCGATAAGTGAAGAAAACTTCAATTTACACTTTTAGATTTCTTGAATACCTTGTTGAAATCTGGAATCATTTTAACCAAAAATCAGAATTTTGGTCGAGAATCTTCCAAGCCTACTATGGGATTAAGGAACTCTACTATGGGATTAAGGAAATGGAAAGAAGCAATTCTTTCCTTTCCAAGTGAAAGAACTGTTGTTGCCTCTTAAAACTTTTAACTCAAGCTCACACTTCGCTCTAAAAAGAAAGGATAAGGCGTGATGGTGAGGAGTATGGTCAATACCTCCTATTTTTAGTCCGGCGGGACCGGAATCGATCCCGATCCCGTCGGGCTCGGGTCGGGGCGGGCTCGGGCGGGGTCGGGCTCGGGGCGGGATACAAATACAATTGTCTAAAATCTAAATTGCAACTTTGTGGTGTTGTCCAAAAGTTACAAATTACATAATAAAATTACAATTAAAAAAATTACATTCTAAAAAAAACCTCTTCTAATTGCTTGATGATTTCATGTGGTTCTTCGGTTGGAATTGGTATTTGTTGGTCAAATTGATCCACGTCGCTTCCACTACCTTCGGTTAAGATTTCGTTGTAGTTTTCATCATCTTCTTCGTTGATCTCCGGTTGACCGCACCTTCTCCGCTCCGCTCGTATCCAATCTCTCGAATAATACCGTAATTTCCAAGTTGTCTCCGGCTAATGAGTGTCCGTGGTCTCCTATTTGATATCTTCCTCGCAGAAAAAGCGCTTTCGAGACGCAGATTGACGACGCTTGAATGTTCAAAACATCTCGAGCCATCAATGAAAGTGTCGGAAAGGTCTTCTCATTCCCCTCCAAAAGTATTTCAAACAAGTCTTCATGTCCATCTTTATTGATAACTTCTTGATACGGTACAGAACCCCGTAAAACAAAAATAGCCAACTCGCTAATTTGGTTAGTAGTAGAGGTACGACCGCACATTCTATTTACGAGGCTTTCAATACTAGCCGCAGCGAAACATCATGTCTTTTGTGAGGTTGTATTGAAGATGAAGAAGATGGTATGGAAGTCGGTAAGTTACTAGCATTTTCTTGTTGATAAAATCTATATATATTTTTGCATTGGTGTTCTACGCTAGACAATACTTCTTCTTTAGTTTGTTCAATAGGTGGTGGGTGATTTAGATTTTTGGGACTTGGAGGTGGTAATACTTCTATACAATCGTAAATAGTTTCAATTAGTGATTTAGTACCGTCTATTTTAATAGTAGGATTTAATACAGAACCAATAATATAAATAGAGGGAATAGGAATAAAATATTTTTTTATTTTGAGAAACATTTTTTTAATAGCCGCCTTATAAGTTTGGTTTTTCCATATATTCACTAAGTAATAAAAATATTAGAGTTATATAAAATAACATAGTTGAAATAGTAGGATAATATATACCGGAAAATTCTTTTGTTGCTTGAAAAAATTTCTCTAAAAATACAATAAGTTCGGAGATTTTTTCCCAATCACTATCTAAAATCATATCAAATTTGGCTTTTTATTATGAGAGTTAAAAAATAAAGTTATAGGTAATTTATAGTCATAAGCAACAAGTAGTTGCTCATATAAAGAATTCCACTTAGTGGATACTTCTTGTGGAATTTTTCTAAAAGGTAGTCCACAATCATGACAAATTTTTTTATATTCTTTTCTACGTTGTACTTTATTACTTTTAAAAATAAAGTTTATAGCAAATTGTATTTTACTAAGAATGTCTTCAAAAAGTGATAGACCATCCTTTACAATTAAGTTATATATATGGCACACACATTTTATATGAAAATGGTCTGGAAAAGAAGGAGTTAAACTATTTTTTAAAATTGTAATTGCGTAATTGTTATTAGAAGCGTTATCTAATGTAATAGTCATAATTTTATCGGTAATTAGTAATAATCGCACACTTGATAAATATTTTCTGCAATAAAAGTACCCGGTGTGCCTATCATCTATATATCTATACGCTAAAATACGTTTTTGCATAGACCATTTATAATCTATCCAATGACAAGTTACAGTTAAATAATCATGGTTGTTAGTACTACGACCTATATCAGACGTGATGGATACTTTGCCATTAAAATGATATAATGAAAAACGTAAATATTGTTGATATTCATGCGCGAATTTAAATACATCTCTCTTAACAGTTGATCTAGGAAAACCGTTAAAAACAGGATTATATATATCTCTAATGTAATGAATAAAACCGGGAGATGAAGGAAATGAAAAAGGCAAACCCTCCACACCAACTAATTTTGATATTGCTTCCCTATCTCTATGTTTATTGTATTTATAGCCTACAATTCCCCCGTCATAGGGTTAATTTGACCCGTACTTGGTCGGGACGTATCAGTATGTGAACCTTGTCCCGATGGAGCGGGCGTTTGCGCACCCGGTTTTGAAGCCTGGTATTGGGCATACCTAGCTGGATGAGCACTTACTACGTGTCTAATTAAACCCCCGTCCCACCGTGACCTTTTCCAGTTTTAAATTTTAAAACATTTTTACAAATTTTACATATGGCTACTTGATTCTCTACGTCCCTATCAAAAAATGTCCATGCATCTGATTTTAATGGTCGTTTTGCTGGACCTCGTCTCATACTAGGGGGAATAGGAGGTATTTCAGTTGAAGGTGCACTAGTGGGTGTGTTGTCATCAACATTAGTGGGTATATCATCTAGATCATCGTCTAAATTAAAGTCTTCTTGAGTTCCGAAAATAGCTCCTGGTCTAAATCTAATGGTATTGTAGGAAAATGTTGAGTATCAACAAAATCATCCTGTGTAGGAATAAGATGACTAGAAGAAGTACCCTTGCCCCTGGTTGCCCCTACTAGAAGAAGCACCCTTCTAGCCCTAATCTAAACCCAATGATTCCTCATCATTATGTCCTCCACCAACCATTAATTAGTCCCCCCTTTAACTCTAACACATGACACCTCCTAATTACATGCATTTTTGAAATGGTTTCGTGCCTTACACCTTCACGCCACACATGTATCATATCCCGTAATTAATCAATTATACACATAATTAATTTCGTGATCCCATTCACTTAAATCTCAATAACTTATAATACATTCATATACTCAATGTCATAACCTTGTGATATGACACTAGTCCATAACCTCTTTGGGGATATACAACTATTATTTCCACTTCCTAGCGTCATACTTGTTACGTCCGAATTTTTTTTGGGATTTAATCCTTTTATATACTAATCTCTTTATTAGCATACGTAAACATAACATAAATTTTCCCAACGCTCGGGTCTATTTACATATGCCTAGCGATTTTTACATACGCTTAACGATTCAAACCGTGACTCGAAAGTACGGGATGTTACAATTGTGCTGGGAGATATGGAGCAATCTGGTATGTACCGGGATTTTGGGTATTGTGGAAGCATTAAGATTGAGAAGGTGCAGGGCGTTGTTCGCAGAATGCGCAGGGGACGAGCGACCGGGGCCTGATGAGATCCCAGTTGAGTTTTGGAAAAGCACAGGCAAGGCATGTTTGGAGTGGCTGACGGAGTTGTTTAACGTCATTTTTAAGATGGCGAGAATGCCCAAAGAATGGAGGTGGAGTACAATTATTCCTTTATACAAGAACAAATGTGATATCTAGAGTTGCAACAACTATAGGGGTATCAAGCTACTAAGTCACACTATGAAAGTTTGGGAAAGAGTCGTAGAGATGAGGGTGAGAAGATGCGTGTTTATCTCAGAGAACCAGTTTGGATTCATGATGGGGCGTTCGACTACAGAAGCCATTCATCTTATTAGGAGGTTGGAAGAGCAGTATAGGGAGAGGAAGAGAGACTTACTTATGGTTTTCATCGACCTCGAGAAGTCATATGACAAAGTTCCTATGAAGGTTCTATGGAGATGTTTTGAGGTTAGAGGTGTACCTGTGGCATACACTAGGGTAATCAAAGATATGTATGATGGATCCAAGACTAGGGTACGGGCTGTAGGAAGAGACTCAGAGCACTTTCCAGTGATGATGGGGCTGCACTAGGGATCAACTCTTAGCCCATTCTTATTTGTCTTGGTGATGGATGTACTGACGCGACAAATCCAAGGGGAGGTATCATGATGTATTTTATTCGCAGACAAGATAGTCCTGATTGATGAGACTCGCAGCGGAGTGAACGCTAAACTGGAGGTTTGAAGACATACTCTGGAGTCTAAAGGGTTCAGGATGAGTAGGACCAAGACATAATACTTGGAGTGCAAGTTCAGTAACGGGAGCCACCTTGAGACAGGCGTGGATGTGAGGCTTGGTACTTAGGTCATTCCAAAGAAAGGAAGCTTCAAGTACCTCGGGTCTATTATCCAAGGGAATAGAGAGATTGATGACGATGTCACACATCGTATTGGGGAAGGGTGGATGAAATGGAGGATCGCATATGGAGTCTTGTGCGATAAAAAAGTGTCAGCAAAACTTAAAGGAAAGTTCTATAGGGTGGTAGTTAGACTGACTATGTTGTATGGGGCGGAGTGTTGGCTGGTCAAGACCACGCACACCTAAAAGATGAAATTTGCGGAGATGAGGATGCTAAGATGGATGTGTGGGCATATAAATATGGATATAATTAGAAATGATGATATTCGGGACAAAGTGGGAGTGTCTTCGGTGGAGGATAAGACGCGGGAAGCGAGGTTGAGATGATTCGGGCAAGTGCAGAGGAGAGGCACAAATGCCCCAGTGCGGAGGTGTGAGAGGTTGGGTATGGACGGGTACATGAGGGGTAGAGATAGGCCGAATAAGTATTGGGGATAGGTGATTAGACGGGATATGGCACAGGTGCAACTCACTGAGGACATGACCTTAGATAGGTGGTTATGGAGGACACGGATTAGGGTAGTAGGTAGTCCAGTGTAGTCCTACCTACGCTTACGAACTGGTTGTTGTAGTGTTATTATTGTAGCCTCACTTAGCCTATTATACTAGTAGGAACAATATTGCTTTATAGTCCATTGTCATTTGATTTATGCTACTATATATTTTGTTTGTCTTATTTACCTGCATTAGTTATTGCTTCTTTTTTTTCACGACTTAGTCGCTATCACGACTTAGTCGCTTTGTTTGTCTTACTTTGCTTGCACTTGTGCTTTGTCTTAAGCCGAGGGTCTCTTGAAAATAACCGCTCTACCTACCAAGGTAAAGGTAAGGTCTGCGTACACTCTACCCTCCCCAGACCCACGTTGTGGAATTTCACTGGGTATGTTGTTGTTGTAGTTTATATTACATTTTGCAATTATGATCATATGTATACCTTTTGCCATTGAAATAGAAATATCGAATTCCACTCTTATCATTTTTTAATATATATGTTCGGTAATTATTTGTGAAAATACAGATGATGAATACATCAAAATTTTAAACAGCCACGAGGCATTTATCATGCCTAACTGCCTACTATTGAGACTTAATCGAGCAAATTGTACTGGAGGGGATCTGTTCCCATTTAATTCATAGTCATTAAGGGTGTGTTTGGTATAAAGGAAAATATTTTTTAGAAAATGTTTTTCAATTTTCCCATGTTTGGTTGGTCAAGATATATTGGAAAACATTCTCTAAGAAAACAAATTCCTTAAAAATGAGAAAAATGACTTTCCTATAGAAGTAGCAAAAACAAGTCCATAAGTGACATTTCAAGTTTATTGTCTCCTCCCCACTCACCCAACCCTTGATTATCCCACCCCCATAATATTTTGGTAGATTACATATAAATATTCTTAGGATAACATATTTTTGCTTACATACCAAACACTAGAAAATAAGTAAGAAACATACTTATTTCCAAGAAAACAATATCTAGGAAAACATTTTCCTTCATACCAAACACACCTTACGACTTCAGCATTTATATTGGACAAGGCCAAGGTATGAGGGTGGGGGGATGGGGAAAAAGATGAAATTGCTTTGTTTCTGCAAAATGAGATGTGAAGATGTCAATATTAAGTGCACTCCTATATTTTGTTGGGATATAATTGTTGTAGGGAATGAGAAGTAAGTAACTATTACAATAGTAGAAAGGATAAACAAACTATTACAACAAAATTGAAAATCAAAACCTTAACAAACTGCTTGTGTGATTTCTGAGTCGAGTGATGACACTTTGTCTTTAAGACAAGATTGTCCCGTATATCTCCTTTTACGGTATTAAGTAATAGTCTCCCAAGATACAACAACAACTTTAACAAGTGAGCAAAGGAAACTCAAGTGTTACTCTTGAAGAACTTTGAGTATAGTAACTTTGCTAGAGAGGAAGAATATGAAATCAGAAAATCTGGAGAATTCTCTAAGTGTTGAGTGTGGTGTGTTTCAATTGAGCCAAATGCCTCAATTTATAATGTAAGGAGAAGACCCCTCAACTATCTAACTAATGGCCTTCAATAACCATGTAATTTCACTTGATTGAGGGGTTACATTCAACCAAATAATGGTTGAATTCATATGGCAAATAATGGAGAATCAATACTCCAAAACCAGCCCAAACGTAAGATTTTTCCAACTTCCCGTCGCAACATTCTGCCTCCGAAGCACCGCGGCTCCAGTAGCTGACCAGCCAATTTGCGCCGCGGCGCTCCGACGGTGTGGCACCGTGGCCCTTCACGGCTCCGCGGCGATTTCCGACTCATTTTATTTTACACTTTGTACACTTCTTCCTTCATTTACCAACGTGGAAAACTTTGTCATTTGACCAATAACCGTCCATAATTCTATATCTCAAACGTATTACATACGTACCAATATCTCTTTCACTAATGAAATTTGTGATACTTGGCACTACGTGTACACGTGTGTGGAAACGACATTTCCGACGTGCGAGACCAATTGTTCGAGTCATAAATTAATGGGATATACTTATTTCCATATTTAGTAAATTTCCAACAATTCCCTCTTGAAAGAGATTTTGGCGCACACACATGGTGCCTTTTCTAGTAATCTTTCAGCGACCCGATGTTGCATCTGGATAGGTAGCATACGCTTTGAATAAGTGCGTTCATTTGAGGCGGCCTGTCCTCGCACTTAAATAAGTGGTCTCTTACAAGGTATCCTGTTATACCCCCACTTTACAAGTGTTAGGAACCATTAAAAGTTTCCCCAAACCTAACCTCAACCGGTGAGGATCATTAAAGGTTTTGGAAACTTAACATTCACCCACACTGCAGATAGCACTTATAGTCTATCGCGGGAACAACTTTGGATTTGGTATTTCTTTACAGAAATCATTATCCGAAGTGCCCATGCTTCCACCGAAGCGATCAACTGCCCATTGAACCTAATTCCTGGGATCTCCAGTCAGTAAGGTTGGGTTACCACTATATTGATCCTTATACCTTGGGTTTTAAGCCCATTCCCTAGACGGGCAGAACATCTGATCCTTCGGTAAGCCCTTTGTCAGTGGGTCAGCTATGTTATCCTTTGACTTTATGTAATCAATGGATATTATACCCATGGTGATCAACTGCCTAACGGTCTGATGCCTCCGTCGAATATGACGAGACTTGCCATTGTACATAGCATTCCGTGCCCTTCGTAGAGCCGACTGGCTGTCGCAGTGGATCATTACAGAAGGTACGAGTTTGTTCCGACAAGGAACATCCTCTAAGAAGTCGTGAAGCCACTCAGCTTCTTCTTCTGCTTTGTCTAAAGCGATAAACTCAGATTCCATCGTGGATCGGGCGATGCAAGTTTGCTTAGAGGATTTTCAAGACACAACCCCACCACTAATTGTAAATACATACCCACTGGTGGACTTGATGTTCTCAATATCAGATATCCAGTTTGCATCACTGTACCCTTCTAGTACAGTTGGATATCTCGAATAATGCAACCCGTAAGTTAGCGTGTATTTCAGGTATTGAAGTACACGATTCAACGCCTTCCAGTGATCATCACTCGAATTACGGGTAAAGCCTAGCCAACTTGTTGACTGCATAAGAAATATCAGGTCAGGTGCAGTTTGTTATGTACATCAAACTACCGATCACCTGTGCATATTGCTCCTGGCATATGGGTGCACCACGATTTTTATCAAGCTTTTGATTTCTATCCATTGGTGACTTTATAGGTGAACTGTCTAACATCTCAAACTTTCTCAAAACATCCTCGATGTAGTGAGACTGAGATAAGACCAGTCCATCAGACGTCTTAGAGATTTTTATCCCTAAGATGACATCTACGATATCCATATCCTTCACGTCGAATCATAGTTTCAACATGTTCTTAGTCTCTAGAATTATGCTAGGACTGCTCCATGTGATCAATATGTCGTCTACATACAGATATATCATAACAAACGAGTCAGAGTTACCATTCATGTAGACACATTTGTCACACTCATAAATGGCGAAACCCTTCGATAGTAGAGTACTATCAAATTTTTTGTGCCATTGCTTCGGGGCTTGTTTCAACCCGTATAGAGATTTGACAAGCCGACAGACTTTCTTCTTTTGCCCTTGAACCACATACCCCTCGGGTTGGTCCATATAAATTTCTTCTTCCAAATCACCATTTAGGAAGGATGTCTTTACATCCATTTGATGTATCTCAATGTCACGCAACGCTGCGATCGCAATGAATACGGGGAGTACGTGTCAAAGTAGTCAAGACCTTCTTTTTTACGATAGCCCTTGACTACCAACCTGGCCTTGTACTTATCTATAGACCCATCTGCATTATACTTCCGTTTGAGTATCCATTTACAACCCAACGGTTTATTTTTCGGAGGAAGATCAACCAACTCCCAAGTATGGTTATGCAGAATGGAGCCTATTTCACTCTCAATAGCTTCTTTCCAGAGCGGTGCCTCTGGAGTTGACAATGATTCAGCAATTGTCCTTGGTTCATCATCAACCATATAAGCTACAAAGTCAGGACCGAAGTATTTATCCTTCCTGACCCTTTTACTTTGCCTTAGTTCCATCTCTGGAGTCTCCAAGTTCTAAGAATGTGGAACACTAGATTCCGGATATTCAGCCACCTCGAGGTCCACTAGATCTAAACCATCTAGATTCGGGCCGTCAATGACTCCGGTTCCTGAGAGTTTTGTTCATAACTTTATTTGTGAAAGGTTATGTCTTTTTCCTTTCTAGGAAAGGTACCTTCAAAGAATTGAGCATTCTTTGATTCCATGATTGTACCCCCGTGGATATCTGGAATATCTGACTTATGCACGAAGAAACGATAAGCATTACTGTTATTTGCATATCCGATGAATATGCAATCTACAGTCTTAGGCCCAATCTTGACCTGCTTTGACTTGGGTACTTCAACCTTTGCCAGACAACCCCACAACTTTAAATATTTATAGGTGGGTTTCTTTCCCTTTCATGATTCATATGGAGTTTTGTCCTTACCCTTATGTGGGACTCTGTTAAGAATCGTATTAGCGGTAAGGATAGCTTCTCCCCACATGTTTTAGGGAAGACCGAAATTGATGAGTAAGACATTTATCATTTCCTTCACTGTGCGGTTCTTACGTTCCGCCACACCGTTTGATTGAAGTGAGTATAGAGCCGTCGTTTGATGAACAATTCCTTCTTGGGCACAATATTTCTCAAATGGCGCTACATATTCTCCCCCTCTATAGCTACGAATGGATTTAATCCGCATGTTTAGTTGGTTCTCAACTTCTGCTTTGTAACGTCGGAACGCTTCAAAGGCTTCATCCTTACTTTTCAACAAGTAAAGGTAACAATACCTTGTGCTATCATCAATGAATGTCACAAAGTACTTGTTCCCCTTAGTCTGTGCAAACTTCAAATCACATATATCTGTGTGAATAAGTTCTAGAGGAGCGGTATTCCTTTCGATGGATTGAAAAGGAAGCTTTGTGAGTTTTGCCTCTAAGCACACCTCACACTTATGTTGAGGGTTTACGTCGATAGATGGCAACAACTCCAACTTTACCAACCTTTGGATGGACTTATAGTTGACATGTCCTAATCTATGATGCCATAAATTAGAGGACTCAAACAAGTAAGATGAAGATGCTTCACTATTATTGCTTTTACGTAATACATACATGGTGTTCACTTTGAAGAGGCCTTCACAAACGAATCCTCTTTCCACAAACGTTCCATTCTTAGTGACTACAAATTTATTGGACTCAACCACTAGCCTAAAACCAGCATTAACCAATAAAGGACCTGAAATTAAATTTCTTCTAATCTCAGGAACATGCATCACTTCCTTCAGAGTGAGCTCCTTTCCAGAAGTCATCTTCAGGACTACCTTTCCTACCCCCAGCACGTCAGAGGAAGCGTTGTTGCCCATGAACAACTTCTTGTTTGTAACCGGTGTATAAGTGGAGAAAGCATCTCTATTGGAACAGATGTGTCTTGTAGCACCTGTGTCCATCCACCACTGCATGGGATTCTCAACAAGGTTTGTTTTTAACACCATCGCTGAGAACTCCTCAATCATGTCATCCAAAAACTGGTCCTTGACGACGTTAACATATGCCTTGCCCTTAGCCTTGGCCTTCTCTTGTTGCTCGGTCTTGAACTTGCGGCAGTCCTTGATCATATGACCAGGTTTCCCACAGTGGTGACAGTTTCCTTTGAACTTTTCCGCTGCTTGGGTCTTGTTTTCTTTCTGGAACTTGCGCTTCTTGCTTAGGTTCCCTTTAGCCTCAGCCAGATTTGCCTTTGCCTCAGTGGGTTGTTTACCCCTAGGCAAGGCCTTCTTATTATCTTCCTGAATTTGGAGTTTGATAATAAGTTCTTCAAAGGTCATCTTCTTTGTCTTGTGCTTTAAGTAACTCATAAACTCATTCCACGAATGAGGTAACTTTTCAATCAGTGATGCAACCAAAAACTGCTCGTTTGGCTTCATACCTTCTAAATCCAGGTGATGTAAAATCATTTGGAATTTCTGGACTTGGGACATCACTGTCTTACTATCCACCATTTGAAATTTCATAAATTTCCCAACGATGAATTTCTTAGTACCTGCATCTTGTGCGTTGTACTTCTTTTGTAGCTTCTTCCACAACTCTTTGGCAGTGCCAACGGTGCAATACACTATGTAGAGAGGGTCTGACAAGCAGTTCAATATGTAATTCTTACACATGAAATCACTATGACTCCATGCATCAAGAACCATCTTCATGCCATTAATGACATGGATACCTAGGCCCCCTTCACCCATTTCAGAAGGCGAAGGGTCCATATCATCTCCAGCTTGTGGAGGATCTTCTGTTAGGAAATGTGACATTCCCATAACGGTCAGATAGAAGAGCATCTTTTGTTGCCATCTTTTGAAGTTTGACCCCATGACCTTTTCAGGGCGTTCATGGTCAAATCCAGCGGGGGGAGGAGCGGCAACATTCCCTTGAGCGGCAGTAAAGGCATTGTATGAGCCTTAAGCAACCGGAAAGGCATTAGAAGTGCCTTGAGCAGTGGGGAAGGCAGAGGAATTACCTTGAGCAGCAGCCGCATAATCAGAAGCAGTTTGATTTATACCAGTCATCTTTCTAACTTACTTATAACAAAATCTTGTCTTAAAATTGTTGGAATACAATTATTGTAGGGAATGAGAAGTAAGTAACTATTATACTAGTAGAAAGGATAAACAAATTATTACAATAAAACTGTAAATCAAAACCTTAACAAACTGCTTGTGTGATTTACTGAGTCGGGTGATGACACTCTGTCTTTAAGACAAAATTGCCCCGTATATCTCCTTTTACGGTATTGAGAAATAGTCTCCCAAGATACAACAACTTTAACAAGTGAGCAAAGAAAACTCAAGTGTTACTCTTGAAGAACTTTGAGTATAGTAACTTTGCTAGAGAGGAAGAATATGAAATCAGAAAATCTGGAGAATTCTCTACGTGTTGAGTGTAGTGTGTTTCAATTGAGCCAAATGCCTCAATTTATAGTGTAAGGAGAAGATCCCTCAACTAGCCAACTAATGACATTCAATAGTCATGTAATTGTACTTGATTGAGGGGTTACATTCAACCAAATAATGGTTGAATTCATGTGGCAAGTAATGGAGAATCAATGCTTCAAAACCACCCCAAACGTCAGATTTTTCCAACTTTCCGTCACAGCATTTTGCCTTTGAAGCGTCGCGACTCCAGTAGCTGAACAACCAATTTACGCCGCGGCATAGGCTGGGAGGCGCTCCGGCACCGCGGCTCCGACTGTGTGGCGCCGCGGCCCTTCATGGCGATTTCCGACTCGTTTCATTTTACACTTTGTACACTTCTTCCTTCATTTACCAACGTGGAATACTTTGTCATTTGGCCAATAACCATCCATAATTTTATGTCTCAAACGTATTACATACGTACCAATATCTCTTTCACTAATGAAATTTGTGATACTTGGCACTACGTGTACACGTGTGTGGAAACGACGTTTCCGACGTGCGGGCCCAATTGTTCGAGTTATAAATTAATGGAATATACTTATTTCCACATTTAGTAAATTTCCAACATATTTTTCTTGTATATACATAATACATCTTTCAAATTTGTGTTGCAACGGTATACATAGACAATTTCTACACTGCCAAAAAGAGCTTTTACATGCACTAGCAACATCTCACACAATTTACACATAATAGTTCCCATAGCTCTGCCAAAAAAGAGGATAAGTTGAAAGGAACTTTTCTACTTAGAATTAGCTTATACCATTAAGTGAACCATCTCCCATGGCTAACATTGCCCTGCTTGATAGAAAAACTACATAAATTGTCATGAGTCCCAATCCCAACGACTTGCTCGGGCGCATATCGTTCCGAGGTAGCACTATAAGTGCCCAAACTAGTGCCAATATTAGAAATCCCATTGTGTAATACAAGCTATCATCTTTTGGAAGAATATAAGATTGTGGCCTCTTGGACAAGGCTCCAAGAAGCATGGAGATGCCTAAACCAACAAGCGTGTTGAACATCGGTCCTGCATAACATCTTGACATGGCAATTTGCACACCATCTGCACTATTCACTGCTATTGCAACATTTGACATTAAGTCACCCACGGAGTTGCCCCATGCCAAGACGGTAACGCTAGAATCGACGGATTGACACCAAAGATAACACCAAATGCCACTAGCAAAGCCACTAGCTCATTTGCCACGATATAAAACCAAATGATACTCATAAAGAAGCCTCCAAAAAGCCATGGAAAAAAGAATATTTGAGGGGGGTGATCACCTGTGGTATAGAAAAATGCAACACCTCCAAGTATACCACCAATTACAGCACCGATAACGTATGCAGTGCTAGCAGGGCTACTCAAACCATCCTGAGTGTAACACTAAAAGCAGGGGCGCCAAAGAAGCACTGGAAATAGCAAACAGTTTCGACCATCTGTCCTCATCAATAATGGGGATTGTTAACCTTCTTGGGAGTGTCAACGGTATTTCTAGCGCAGCAAACAACTTCGCACACTAAAATGAAGAAGACTGGTCATTAACATCATCCTGTTCATTCTAACCCTACAAAGCCATTGGACTTTCTACAGGATTCTCCTTCACAACTTCATCAGAGAAAATTGCCACATTTGATGACTGCAAATATACTGTGTATACACAAATTGTATATACGGAATCCGGAACAAATAAGTTATCGAAATTGTAATCAAAGTTGTACACAAACTTACCATAGTTGTAGAATTCTTATACAAGTATAATTAGGATTTTAGAAGTATAGTAGGAATATGATTTTCCAAATTTGGAGATCGTAAATTGTATATATATACCTCTTCATTAATGAAAATAATCAAGAGGTTATTTCTTTCATGATATCAGAAGTCTACGGCTAAAATACCTTCTCTCCAACACTTTCGTTGCCCCTTCTTTTCTCGGTTTCCGTGACCTACTCTCGAATTTCGTGAATTTTTTTCTCCTCTATTCCCAAATTTTCTTCCAAATCCCTAATTTACCTATTGTTCTTTCGTTATGTCTACGTCAAAGAACATGTTTCATCCTGCCTTTACAGTTTCCAACATAAAAACCACATCCCTATTATTCTTGAAATGGAAAACGCCCAATACGCGACGTAGGTGGAATTATTCAAAGTTCACGCACGCTCGCATCAAGTCCTCCATCACATAATCCCTCGGTACCTGGCGTGGAGAAGGTGCCTACCCCCGAGGATAATCCTACGTAATGGACAACCCTTGATGCTACCGTTCTCTAGTGGATTTATTCTACTATCTTTACAGACCTCTTACAAATGATTATTGAACCTGACGCTATGAGGATTGACATTTGGAATAGGGTGCGTGATATGTTCCAAGATAACAAGAATTCTCGTGCTGTCACTCTTGAGCAGGAATTTTCCCATGTTAACATGGAAGATTTTCCTCACGTCTCGGTCTATTGTAAAAGTTTGAAAGAATTGACGGATTAACTCCGCAACGTTGGTGCGCCTATTACCAATGATCGTCTTGTTCTTCAAATGGTTACATGCCTATCTGAGGCCTATAATGACGTTGGAACACTACTTCGTCAGAGTAATCGTTTACCACCATTTTATCAGGTCCGTTCCATGCTCACGTTGGAAGAGGCCGGTTTGGCTAAAAAGGCGGCATCAGAGCAAATTCTGTCGTGATGATGACCACGTTCGACGACCCTCACTCATTCTCCAAAAAAATGAACCAAAATCGTAACAACGGTGGCGGCAAAAAAGGTCAAAATCGTAAAAATAATGGCAAAAACCGCGATGGAAATCGCGGTGGTAACATCAGCAGTAGGGGAGGACGGAACAGTGGCGGCAGCAGCAGTGGGCCTTAGGCCAACTGGCCCCAGGCGTAGGCCCCCTGGCAGTGGGGCTGGGCTAGTGTCCATTGGCTCAACAACCCCTATTTTCCACCTTGTCCGAATCTGGGAAACTAGGTTCAGTTCCAGCAAAATTTCAAGCCCAGTTTCTCGGTCCAACACAGTGGCGGCAGATACAGTTCTGGGTCGGGGCAGCAGGCAAGCCTACGTGGGCCTCGGCCTCCCCGGGCCTTCATGTTGCAGGCCCAAATCATATCCCGACACCTACAGATATTGAGGCCGCCATGCATATACTTGGACTAAATCATTCGGATGCGAATTGGTACATGGACACCGGCGCCACTTCTCAAATGACGTCCGACCAAGGTACTCTATAGTCTTATTTCGAATGGAGCAAATATCGTGGCATTATTATTGGTAATGGCAACTCAATTTCAATTCGTGGTTATGGACATACCACTTTGTCTCTCCCACATCCACCTCTAGTTTTGAAAATATTCTTTATGCCCCTAACTTAATTAAAAATTTAGTGTCTGTCCGAAAATTCACCACTGATAATTGAGTTTATGTTAATTTTAATCCTTTTGGGTTCTCTGTGAAGGATTTTAAGACGGGGATACCTCTAATGAGATGCAAAAGTAGGAGAAAGTTTTATCTTATCACAACCACCACCACTTCCATGAGTCAAGCCATGTCGTCTACTTTTGCTGCTCTTGCTCCTTCCTTGTGGCATGCATATTTGGGTCATCCGGAGGTCGTCTATTATTTCTTCTTTGCAAAAAAATAATTTTATTTCTTCTTTGCAAAAAAATAATTTTATTTCTTGTAAGGATATGCTAAGTACTTCACTTTGTCCTTCTTGTCCGCTAGGAAAACATGTTAAATTACCGTTTGTAGCCTCTACCTCTCGTACTTTGATGCCTTTTGACATTATTTATAGTGAATTATGGACATCTCCCATTTTAAGTTCTTTGGGCCATCGTTATTATGTCTTATTTTTGGATGATTATTCTAACTTTTTGTGGACCTTTCCTTTATCCAAGAAGTCTCATATTTTTTACACCTTCTTAAAATTTAAAGTATTCATCCGTACCCAATTCGAACGAAAAATAAAAAATATTCAATGTGATAATGGCAAAGAATATGATAATCGGTCATTTCGAGAGTTTTGTGACATTAATGGAATAACATTTTGCTTTGTCCTCATACGTCCTCACAAAATGGAAAAGTCGAAAGAAAAATTCGTACCATTAATAATATTGTTCGAACCCTGTTAGCCCATACTTCCTTACCCCCTTCCTTTTGGCATCATGCATTACAAATGACTACATATATCCTTAACATCCTCCCTAACAAAAACCTAGCATATCATTCCCCATTTAAACATCTTTACAATAAAGATCTTTCGAATTCTCATCTTAGGGTGTTTGGGTGTTTATGCTATCCTTTTTTTTTCATCCACTACAATTAACAATCTTCAAGCACGTTCTACCGCTTTTGTGTTTTTGGGTTATCCATCTAATCATCGTGGTTACAAGTATTTTGATTTATTCTCTAATAAAATCATAATTAGTCGCCATGTTATTTTTGATGAAACTCAATTTCCGTTTGCTAAAGTGTGTAGTTCCGTGCCTAGTTCGTATAATTTTTTAGATGACGGGATCTCACCATATATTATCCACCATTTATCTTAATTGTCCCGTGACCAAAATTCGCCACCATGCAGGCCCACTGCCTACTGGCCCACAGATTCTCGTCCCCACTGGTCTAGTCCGTCAATGCACAAACAACCTGCACATGGGGCCTATTTCATGGCTCAGTACCGATTTCGATACTGTTTCCCTCCCTAGACCACTTCTGTTTCTGCGTCGGTACTAGTTTCAGGTCTAGTTTTTTAGACAACTGGCCCAATGCATGCTAGACAGTCCGTCACTAACCTGCCTATTGCCCAAAATCCACCCGATTTTATCTCGAGTCAAGGGCGCGTTACTCGTAGCCAAAGATGTATTTTAAAACCAAAACAACATTTTAATCTCAATTCTAATGTCCTTAAATCTTCACTACCACGTAACCATGTGTCTGCCCTACAAGACTCGAATTGGAAATTGGCTATAAATGACGAATATAATACTCTTATTAAAAATAAGACGTGGGAGTTAGTGCTCTATCCGTCTGGTGTTAATATTATTCGATGTATGTAGATTTTTACTCATAAAGAAAATTCTGACGGTTCTTTTGAGAGGCATAAGGCTCGTTTTGTATGTGATGGTAAAACTCAACAAGTTGGCGTGGATTGTGGTGACACGTGTAGTCCGGTGGTCAAACCGGATACCATTCGCACTATTCTCAGTTTGGCTCTCTCAAAAGTATGACTCATTCATCAGTTGGATGCGAATAATGGTTTTTTACATAGTGATCTTAATGAGACAATATACATGCATCAACCCTTAGGTTTTAGAGACCCCAATTATCCTCGGCATGTCTGTTTGCTGAAAAAGTCTTTATATGGGCTTAAGCATGCTCCACGAGCTTGGTATAAAAGATTTGCAGATTAGGTATCTACTATTGGGTTTTCTCACAGCATGTCTGATCATTCTCTATTTTTATATTGTCGTGGTACTTCTTTGTCATACATTTTATTGTATGTGGATGATATTATATTGATTGCTTCTTCTGATAATCTGTGCAAGTCTATCATGTCACTTCTTAGTTCAGAGTTTGCTATGAAAGACTTGAGGCCCTTGAGTTATTTCTTGGGTATAGCTGTCACTCGTCATGCAGGTGGTCTATGTTTATCACAGAAGAAGTATGCGGCTGAGATCATTGAGAGAGCTGGTATGTCAACTTGTAAGTCTACTTCCACTCCGGTTGATACCAAACCGAAGTTGAGTGCTATGTCTGGCACACCATACACCATACGAGGATCCCATCAACTACCGCAGTCTTGCAGAGACACTTCAGTATTTGACTTTCACACGACCTGATATTATTTATACAGTTTAGCAGTTGTGTTTATTTATGCATGACCCACGGATTGAGCACATGCATGCGCTCAAACGCATTATACAATACATACAGAGCACACTTGATTATGGATTGCATTTATATCCATCCTCCGTCTTTACTCTCGTGTCATATACTGATGCTGCTTGGGATGGCTCTCCTGATATCGGACGCTCGACATCTGGTTATTGTATGTTTCTTGGTGATAACTTGATCTCGTGATCTGCAAAATGGCAGGCTACATTATTGTGATCCAGTGCGGATGCCGAGTATCGAGGGGGTAGCCAATGTAGTATCTGAATCATGTTGGCTGCGTAATCTTTTATTAGAACTTCACTTTCCTATTTTGAAAGCTACATTGGTCTACTGTGATAATGCTAGTGCAGTTTATCTTTCTGGGAATCTGATCCAACATCATCGCACTAAATATATCGAGATGAATATTCATTTTGTTCGCGAAAAGGTAGCTCATGGACAAGTATGTGTCTTGCATGTCCCTTTCAGGTACCAAATTATAGACATCTTTACTAAGGGACTTTCCGCGATTTTATTTGAAGATTTTAGGGACATTTTCAACGTACAACAACCGCCCGCTATGATTGCGGGGGTGTGACAAATATACCGTGTATACACAAATTGTATACACGGAATCCGAAACAAATAAGTTACTGAGATTGTAATCAAAGTTGTACACAAACTTACCATAGTTATAAAACTTTTGGACAAGTATAATTAGGGTTTTAAAAGTATGATAGGAATATGATTTTTCATATTTGAAGATTATAAATTATATATATACCCCTTTATTAATGAACTTTTAATGACCACATCCAATGCGGCAGCTGAGCTTGTAGCTGCAGCAAGCCCTCGTTTCGCTTCTTGCTCTTTTGATTGTAGATAAGGCGACTGTTTTAGGTGCAGTTGCCTTTATCTCCGTTTATTTGGTGTATGCTGTTTTACAATAAAGAAACACACATCCCTGATAAAGCATTTCTTATCAATCCGAATACATTGCTCAGCAACACACGACGACACAGTACCAACAACAACACAAGTAACAAAAACAGCTCCACCAAGAACACTATTCAACCCCACCTCACCAGAATCACTACCCATAAAAGCAGCAATACTAGCAAACACATCAGGTGCCCCATTCCCTAAAGGAAGCAAAGTAATTCCAGCTACAGTTGGTGGAAGTTGCAACAAATTCGACAACTTTTCGAGACAGCAACAGAAGTAATCAGCAGCAGTATTCCCCAATAAATAGAACAAAGAAATCAACCAAATGGCAAGAGTTGCATACCCCAACACACTAAAACCTTCACACTCACAGTAAAAGAACAAAATGTAATTAAAGAAACCCCCTGAATTACATTGAGGATTTGCTCTCAAGTATGAACATTTTGTATTGTAACCCTTATTCTTATACAACAACCCACAAAATTTAAGGTTCCTGCTTGCAACCCCAACATTATGATGATCATAACTAGATGTATTCCAACTTGTATCAGTAATTTCCCTTCTAACAGAACTAATTGAAAGTGGAGTTTGAATAACATGTTCTCAAAGGAAAAAGAAAAGAACCAAAACAAACAAACAAAGCCCATGGAATATTCCACGAAACCTGGAACGCTTACGACAGTAAAAACGATTCAAAGTTTCCATTTTTATTGAATTCTTGAAAACCCTTTTCAAGAAAGTGACTGATTATGGAAAAAAAATTATGGGTATTCAAAGATTTGACTTTTCTGAACAAGGGTTTGAAAGAAAAATGTTTTAAGGGAAAATTCAAAATTCCCAAGAAAAATTAGTTTGGGACCAAAATTGTCTAAATGGGGATGTAACAAGCTAAAGGTTCAAGCAATATAAATGCCTGAGAGGAATTTGTAGGTGGGATTCCATATTTTTTTAAGAATGAAAGAAATGGTGAGAGAAGGAAGGAGAAAGGGGGGGGGGGGGGGGGGTGTTAAGGAGCAAGAAGATAGGGAGGCATAGATAGTTGACGCGTCGGACAAAGGGACAACAACTGGTCGCTTTCTATGATAGAGTCGAAAGTTCTTTTCGATAAAATTTTGGGCTTTTGGGGCCACCACTTCTTCCTAGGTAATACTAATACTACTTCCCCAATCACATACTCCCCGATATTATCTTTGGCATGACGGAGAATGTATTCTGCGGAAAATATTTTCTTACAAACTAATGTTTTGAAAAATAAGTAATTATTTATCTTTTTGATATTTGATACGTAAATAAAAAGTATTATCTCAATAATATTTGTTAATTATTTAGGAGGGGTAGAGGTGCAGTGATAATGGAGATGGGGGTTATGGGAGTGGCGGGATGGGGATGGAGCAGGATATTTTAGAGGGCAGGGAGAAAATAATCAACCTACAATGTCTTTTTAATTTTTCATTTCGTGTCTGGTATCTATATTAGAGTCCGATTAATTGAAATTGAGATCTCTGATTAAGCGAGGAGCAACTCCATCCGTTGCACCCTATTGTTTGGTGGTAACGTAAAATGTCATTATATAATTTGTTCTCCCTACTTATGCTAGAGAAGTTATTTTTCAAATTTTTAAGAAACTTATTTTCCTAGCGAAAAATTTTCAAAATTGTTGACCAACCAAACATGAGAAAATTAAAAATCATACCAAACACACCCAAAATCTCTATTTATTTGCTTTATATTGTTAAAATTATTTTCTTATCTTCATTTTTTTCCACTTGGAATTATTTGTTTCTATTTTCTTCTAGAATCTAGATGAAACTCCATGAATAGCCTGTTTGGTCAAGCTTTTAAAATCAATTTATTTTAAAAGTGTTTTTCAAAAAAGTACTTTTGGCGAAAAATAGTTGTGTTTGACCAATTAATTTTAAAATCACTTTTGAGCATCAAGTAATGTTTGGCCAAGCTTAAAAAGTGCTTTTATGTGTATTATTTTCAAAAGTGTTTTTCAAAAAAGTGTTTTGGGGCAAAAACTATTTTTTTATCTTCTGAAAAACTGCTTCCGCTACTCCCAGAAGCACTTATTTTCTCTCAAAAGCTTGATCAAATACCTCACTTTTTAAAAATAAACACTAATTAAAAAAATAAACACTTTTGGGAAAAAATAAGTTTGGCCAAACATGCTAGAAATTAAAGATCCGAAAACTTAATTTCCAAGCAATTATAAGTGTTTATTTAGTTATACTTGTCCTAAAAGATGGAATCTCTATTTCTTTAAAATATTAGAATTCTTGTTCCCATCTTGAAATGATGTGTTTCTACGAGTCCACAACTTAGGTAACCCACAAAGTGGGATTTTGATCCAAAATACCTCTTAAGTTACAATACTATCTTTTGCGCAGGAAATTCATACGCAATAGGGGTTATTATAAACTCCAACACTTGGCCATTTTCAAGTCATTCTTCACCTTCTCCATTTTCACTCTTTTACCATACTTAAGCCCCGAAAATCATGTCTCAAAGCTCCGAAACGTCAAACTTTGCTATAGAACTCGATGTTTATAAATGCGGTTATTATTGTAAGCTAAGAACATTAAGGACCCAAGATAATTCGGGTCATCATTTTTGGCGCTGTAAAGTGCCCGAAGTAAGTGTTTTTACAAGTTTTTAGGGTTTAGAGTTTTTTCACATTATCTACATATTTTATTTTCAAAAATTGATTTTCTTGTAATGTTTATAGGATATGAATGGTTGCAAACATTTTCACTGGAAAGATGACATTCCCGTGGATAAAACGGTGACGACGAAGTTTAAAAATCCTCATATTGATAGAGATACCGCGATTTTACGTATCACTAGAGATACCGTAAAGTTTGACTTACAGTTTAGACTTATGGAAGCTCAAGAAAAAATTGACTTCTGGAGGGCTTGCTAAAAGAATCCGAAGAAAAACAAAGATTTTCAAGCATAACATTAGAGACACTCAACACGAGTAAAATGCTTTGAAAGAAAAACTAAAAATTTAGAAGATTATTTGTGCTATCTTGTTGTTGTTTATTATTTCTATGTATTTTGTTTATTAAGTTTATTATTTCTACGTATTTATTTTATTAAGTTTATTATTTTTATGTATTTTGATTTTATGTATTTTTGGTTTAGTTTGTTAGTTTTATGTATTTTATTTTTATAGTTACACGTTTTCATGTATTATGTATTTTCTATGTTTATTTTTTTAATGTATTATGTAATCGGTACCTTTTATGTACTAATTTATTTGTGTTTTCTTTAAAATTGTGAATTGTTGAACTTTTTATGTATTATTAACTCTAAGAAGCTTATATAAATTAATAATAGACTATACAATCAAAGCAAATTATAACATACTAATTTTCTTCAAATTGATGACTTCATCATAAATTAAAAATATAAATTAAATCATAATACGGAACTTAAATGACCCAAAAACTAAGCAAGTGAACCAAAATAATCCCTCATCCTCATAAGAATCGACGTCCTCAATATTGTCCTCAGAACAATTTTTTGGGTTTCTTAAGACATATCTTCTTTCTGCCCGTTGATGATGCTTGTTCTTCGGCCAACTTTAGCATGTAAAATCTACAACATCTTGCTAGATTTCGTTATTTTCTTTTCTAATCCTTCGTACGACAACTTCGCAAAAATGTTGATCAGTTATAGGCATGGTCATTGAGAATCTTGTTGAAATTTAAGCGTTGAGATTTTCTAAGTCACTAACAAGACATTCTGATTCGGCATGCCGATATGCCCATTCTCGGCGGAATCCACAATAATATTCTTATGGATCTGAATATTTACATTGCAAAAATCATCATTACGCTCTGTAAGAAGGTGGAGTTTGAAACCGTCGATCTTGAATTCATTGTTATCAAGATAACTTGAATCACCAGAATAGCTGCTATGATTTGAGCTATCATCACCACTGCTATTCGAATCATTTGGAAGGAATGCCGACCAATCTATATTTCTACTACTAGATATTAAATATGTTGTTGTTTAATAACAAATGAAAGGCTACTTATATAGTTACAAACCAGCAAGTACCTTTGGGGTCATCATTATGACCATACCTACCGACTTTATTATAAAAAAATATTAATAGGATCATGGGGAATCATCTTCATCGGACATCTCACAGTCTGAATCTCACTTGGATCTGAATCTGACGTAACCATGTTGACCATATTCTACCCTGATGCAACGTATTTTCATCCGATTGGTCTCTTCGCAAAAACGGTTAAGAGCACAATTGAACTCTTGTGGTGTACCACGAGGCATTGGCGTAGCACGACTTTTTAGACGTTTGAGTCCGAGTGCCCTCAAGTTTTGTTCTAGCATTTCAGCCTCCCTAACACGCCAATTCCACTTAGCTCTCATTATATTATTGTATTCTTGATTGTATCCATGGTTCGGGTTATTTGAGTATTTAAAATCATCCTCATCTAGTTCTCATGTCCTACCCATTGCTTCAAATATGTTTGTTGGGGTAAAACATGTAATAGAACCAATATCATAAAATTGGTTCCAAATTGACATAATAACTCGTTTTAATGTGAATGCTAGTTGTTCGTCATTCATGTTATATACTACTCATTGATTTGACAACACTATGCTCATTTTTGACCGCTTTATATGACACTTATATTGCACAACTTTTACATGCGCAAAATATGAGTTTTCAGAATGACATCCATGATTTGACAATACTATTCTCTCTTTTGACCACTTTATATGACACATTTATATTGCGCAGTTTTACATGCGCAAATATATGAGTTTTCGGAATGACATCCTTAATTTGACAATACTTTGCTCTCTTTTGACCGCTTTATATGGCACACTTATATAATTGAACTTTTATATAACTCGTTTGATTAAGAACTTTTATATAACTCATTAGGTTAAAAAAACTCACATTTTAAAAATGCCTAAAAAATTTACATTCAATAGTTGGTTCAAAAATAGACAAAAAGGCTAGGGTAGCTCAAGGAGGCCTCATGGTAGGATATAAACAAACACAAACACAAACACAAACACAATTGAATCATATTTTGAAAAAGTGATATTAGGATGTTGCACGGATTTATCTGATGAAAAATGGTATGGTGTTCTTTGTCCCTTTGAAAATCAATCAATTTGTATCAATGTTGATTTAAAAGTTGTTGGACACATAATTGAGGGTGACACACTTTCCTCAAAACCCCAAGGAGCTATATTTTTTGGTGAAAAGCTTCAATGAGTTCAATTATATACGAAAAAGTGTGATTATGAGGTATTATGTCGTTGGCATAGTTTAGTTGTGTCACAAGCATTGTCTGCTACATAGCAGACCTCCAAATTTAAGGATGAACCACTGGTTATCCAACACTTGATGAAAGAAATTTCAGAAATGCAGAAAGCACTAGATATGTATCATACTTTGGACGATCTTAATTTTTTAGGAGCAGATGAAGAAGATCATTGGAAACTGTTAGAAAATAAAAATCTTCATCGAGACTCTTCTTATCCAATTTATCCAATAATTCTGGATAGGTCTTCTACAATATTACCACAAACATTAGATTGTGGAGTGTCATATTGTTGTGTTAACCAAGCGAGTGCTCCTAATGATGATAGTTGGGATCTAGATTACAACGAGGATGATGGAGAAAGAAATGAAGGGGAAGATGATGAAGAAGAGAATGCAAGTAAAGAGGATGATAAAAATGAAGACGACGACGAGGTGGTTCCAGAAAGTGACGAGATTAAATTACTTTTCTAATTTTTGTATGTTATGAGATTTTTCAATAGAATTTCTTGATGATAAAATTCTTAATTTAAGATGCTTCATTAAAAAAAATACAGCATTCATTACAAGAAGAAAAATACGTAAGATTCATAATTCAAGACAATTCAAATACATCAGGAAGAATTAAAATACATTCATAAAATCATGAGGTTCTTCAACCACGAGAGGCTCTTCCACTACGAGAGTTTCTTCCACCACCAGAGTTACATGAACCACCACGACCTTGTAGGTTACACAAATGCTTATCATGGCCAAACTCCTTACACGTCGAGCACCTTCAAGAGTATATCTTATCCGAAACATCCATTTGATTAGAAATCTGAGTTCGTGCGTTAACACACAATTTATGGATATACTCCTTGTTAGAAATCATTGAAAATGGATCATTTAGCTAATAAGCCTGATCACCAAGTGGGTAGAAACGACCAACATACGCTTTAAGATAACTTTTGACGCTGTATTCCGATGTCACATAATTTGATATTGTTTTTTCAATTGCCTCGAAAGACTGGATGGCATGAGAATACAGCATGTGGTGTGATTTCCACTTACCACAACTACACATTCTCGTCATCTCATAAACGGTATGAATGTTGCCTCCTTGACCTTGGTAAGAACATGTCTTGACTTCAAACACATGTTCAGCATGGTTATACTCTTCCATCTTATGTAGCTCACATTTTTTCCTATGATGCTTGAATATTTTTTCCGGATTTGGCATCCATTTCCCACCATATGTTAATATGGATTTGGCCTATTTTATTCTAGCTACAAACCGCTCCAAAATTTGCTTGTAAGTCATTCTCACTATTGCAGTAATGGGTAGTCCCCGTGCAAACTTTAGCACACCATTGAATGACTTCGAGCTGTTTCTTGTTAGCATCCCCCATCTCCTACCTTCATCTGCATATAATGTTCATTTGTCAATGGGGTTTTCCTTCAACCAATCATATGCTTCCAGCTTCACTACCTTGATCATTTTCATCCGCACAAGAATTTTTTTCTTGATGCTCTATTGCAACCGCCCACATTAATATTTTTAGTGTGCTATTTCTAAAGGACATTTGAAAATTTGCCTTTATGTGCATTAAACAAAAGCGATGGTAAGCAAACGGAGAATGTCACCCCTCCAAACGAAACATATTGTTCAATATGCCATAATTTCGATCAGATAGCACACATATGTCCATACGATCCTTAATAACATATCGCCTCAAATGTGTCAAAAACATTCCCCATGTCTCGTTGCTCTCGTTAGAAGCAATGGCGAAAACAAGAGGGAATATCGACCCACCGATATCCATTCATACTACAATCAATAACTTGATGTCGTATATCCCGTACACATGCGTGCCCTCTATGGATATGACTGACCGACAATGAGCAAAAATATTAATGCATGATTTGAATGTCCAAAACATAAAATTGAAAATATTACCAATCACACCAGGTTGGGTGTTGAGCTTCCACTCTACAACAGTACCAGGAGTGAATTTTTGTAGAGCTTCCATATATCTCGACAACTGCTGGAAAGAGCCCTCACATGTACCATAAATCATCTCAAAAGCACGCCTACGCCCGTGATATCCCTTTCTCTTGCTTATCTTTCTACGATATACACTCTCAATGTTTTAATGCAATCTTTGATGGGGAACATGGACAATTTTAAAAAAATAACATTTAGCAATGACAATTTAATTTATGTCAAAATTATAATGAACTTGGTCGAATGGGTATCTTGAAGTTTCGGCAATGTCAACAAGTAACACTTGAACAATCATATTTGTATCTAGATTAAAATGATCTACTCGATTGTCATCCATATCACTAGTGTGACGTGAGCGGAATTTTGTGATAGTCCACATACTATCATGAGTAACAATACATTGAAGCATCCATTGACAACCTTGATGCTCACATATGCAAATCAATCTCCACAGGCTTCGGGTTGAATCATTAACTTTAATCTCCCTCATTTCTTTGATGCTATAAATTTTTACGGCCTTTTACATTGCCTTTTCGGAAGGGAAAAACATGCCTTTTTCAACGTGAAATTTATCATTTACAAGATCGTCCGATTCTTTTCACATTTTTTGGTGAATTTGATCATCTTCTATGGTGAAGACAAAGGCATCAGGACGACCTTGAAGATTGTCAAGATATGGAATCACGTCAGAAAGCCACTGAATTGGGCTTTCTGCCATCGGGTCGTGCTGGTGAATTGGGGTTTCTGCTAGCGGTTCTTGCTGGTGTGGCCGACTTTGCATCATTTCTACAAACTGTTGTTCCTGCCTATGAGGATGAATATCAACCTCATCATCTGATATATTTACTTTATCATCATCGGATACCTCTACATTCGGTATATCATCGCTATCACTCGATGATATTTCTATATGATCGCAGTGACCAGGCCCGGGTGACTGTTTATCAAAAACACAGAATTTGGATAATCATCACCATCTAGTAAAGGTCTCTTCCTACACGAAAAATAGGTAACATTTTAAATACTAAATCAAAAAATATATATGGATTATTTAATATCAAGGTGATGAACCTACCGATAATGATCAATATTGTCAGGGTTTAAAGAAATATCAACTACACCGAAATCAACATTTGGTACCACTGACGAGTTTTGTAAATAATTTTCACTACAAAGGCAATTCAAGTATTGTAAACACTAAACATCAAAATACTTATATTATTTAATTATTAAAAAGCATACCTACCGATAATAATCAACTGCACCGAACTAAGAGAATTGTCCAATATTACTCATATCAGGTGTATAACTCCTAAAAAGATATAAAAAATATTACTATTACCATACGTATAATAAACATTAGTGTTTGTACTGATACTACTCTTGCTACACCCTTTTTTGAATGTAGAGTTGTTGAAGATACATGAGCAAGGTTTGATTAGCCTTCAAGGATCTCATGGAGTTCATCTAGACCTTTCTATTTAATTTTCATTCTAAACATGAGTTGTATTCAGGTTGTCTTTGTAATTTTTACTTCAGTTGTATACTTAGAAGCTCTTGTACTATTCAGACCTTATCCCTTGGGTAGTTGTTGTAATCCGCACTTATGGTATTTATTGTTGTTGAATTATTGATTAAGGGAGGGGTTCACCTATAGAGGCGGGAAATGATAGGTGCCCGCACGACTAGGTGGTTTGGGATGACAAAATGCAATGATATGGTGACTTCTTGGCTCTTGAACTCTCTGTCCAGAGAGATTGCATACAGTGTTATATATTCCATGTCTGCTAAGGAACTTTGGACTAGTCTTGAGCATAGATTTGGGCAATCCAATGGTGCAAAGCTTTATCATCTGCAGAAATAGCCCAGTAGGTTAACACAAGGAGCTTCAAACATAGCAGGATACTTCACACAATTGAAAAGATAGTGGGATGAATTGGATTCACTTAATGCTAACATAAAATGCAGTTGTTTGTGCATCTGTGAGGGCAAAGCAAAACTGCAAAAGTCTTTGGATGATGAAAGACTCATGCAGTTCCTCATTGGACTGAATGATGTTTATTCTCAAGCTAGAGTTTATTTAACCAATTAAGTGTTCATAGAATAAACATATTGGTGGTATTAAAATAATAAAAAAAAGAAGTGCACAATACGGTAAGGGACAAGAATAAATTGGACAGGCTATCAAAGTATATTTCATACCCCCATGATAATCTAAGTTTAACTTATTTAATCGTAAACATATTATTAGTTGTGGTCAGTAGTCAGCACGATCGTTTAAATTAATGGGGAGCGGCTCTACTCTATTACATTTTGTTCCAGTGATTATATTTATTAATATAATAGGCCGACAACAGTTAGCTAACATATGCACAAGTAATAAGCTAAAAAATAAATATGCTCGCAATCAAATACAAGTAATATCACAGTCCAAGAATAACCACTAAAGTACAGAAAAATCAATAGCTGAATCATAGCCTATGTTGAAGCACCTAAACCCAAGTCTGCCAAGTTGTCCACAATTTCTCAGAATAATCACAAACACAAGTACAATCGGCAAATCTGATCCATAGATGTAAAATGAAATGATGAGAATGAATGCACATGCAATGCACTGGCCAAACATAATCTCCGTACACACATGCTCCAAGCAGAATATTTCATCGTCCAGCAGTCATGACCCATGGAGGACTCGCGAAGTCCATGTATCCGCCCCTCTGTATCACAAAGCATAGAGATGGCTCTTCCACTGAACACTTTACATACATGTTAGGGACGGAATGTCTCGTCGTCTCATAGTCATGACCCATCGGGGACTGCGAAATTCATGTACTAGTCGCTCCGTATCACACAACCTAGAGACGACTCTTTCACTGAACACCCTGCTAGCCATTCCATGTCACACAACATAGAATGCTACGCAATCAATATATCATAAGAATTAATGTTGTTTCTTTCTCACTTATCACCATCATGTCAAACACATATAATATCGAAGTATCACGAAATCACCATCACGTCAATCATATGTAATGTCAGTATGTCATGAAAATGAAGATGAATGCATGTATGAGTGTCAAATTCAACACTAAATCATTTGATGAATAATATGACAACATCCGTAAATCCACTATCAATATGAACTCATTCTCAAATCTGTACATTGCCACATCCGGAACATTTTCCCTTCGGACTACATAGGTAACAACAATTATATATGCAAGAGGGGTCATACAAAATAAGCACTTGGCTAACACTATACTCGGAAGCCTCAGATGTTTCACTTTTCACTCTTATCCTTATCAATGTCAAATCACAGCTCACAACCAGGTGTCATGTAGAATGTGTATAAATGATATGCATGTATCAATCTCAAGTGTAAATCACAAGCAAATTCAATTGTGCCACACATGGACACATAACACAATATCAATATCAAGTCAAGTCTATTTCTCTATCCATGATAATACCAAGATGAATAACAGACAAATATATCACAAGTACGGTATGACAACTACATACAAGTCTAGCAATTACAAAGAGGAAACAAGTCACAAACAGTCAACAATATCCAACCTAAGCAATTCATCCCAACTCCATACCCGAATACTTACATGCTTTCTCCAATAGAATCTAACTACACATATGCTTCACTAACCGAAGTCTAACCAGAAGGAAATTCATAACCTACCTGAAAGCCAAGCGGGAGTCGTACAATCACACTTGCGACTTACTCTTCCACGGTTAACGATCATTTTCGAAGTCTAGTATTATCAAAGTCTAAGTTAGAATAAGGAATTCACAACACCCATATCATTACACTAGTCCTTTGGTTCCAATCGATTAATAATGAAGAGGGAAATGGGACATTAGTGGTAAAACGATCATTTTAAAGGTGAACTATGGAATTTAACATTCTAAGAGTTCAATACTATCCAATAATTACTAAATCAACTCAATATTAAACTAATTTTACCTTATAAGTAAAAAACCCAATTTGAGTATGAACCCTAGTTGTCAGTATTCAAATCTAACAACATTAATGGAAGATTTAGGCTTAACAAGTACCAAATAATTGTTCACCGTGTTTAGATTAACAAAACCCACTAATCAATTCACACATTTAAGCTTAACAATTTCATAAGATTCTAGGTCATTTCCATGATTCAATCAACTTAAGGAAACTAAATAAAGATAATGCAAGGTTAAGAAGGATTACCACAAGAAGAAATTACCTAAAGTTGCTTGGAATCGCCATAGGAGTTCTTTGGAAGAGTACTTTTCGAAATGAGGGTGTGTAGGGTTTTAATGACACTTCAAATGAATCTGGAAGTCCCATCGTCTATTGCAGTGCAGCGGACCCTTTCCGCTAGGGTGCACTGAGGCCCGCCCTAGCGAGTACACCAGAAATAAAAAAAATTCAACTTATGCAAATTCAACTCGAAATCCGACAATCACTCAAGACCTCCTGAACACAAATCAGATATGTACACCCATATAAGAATACGCTACGGATTCCTTGCGGTCTCGAAATTTCCATCGGATGTCTATTTCTACAAGTCAACCCTCTACGGGCTAAACTAGTTTTTAAACCAATAGCCAAAAATGCTTCTGAGGGCCTCGGGAACCGAACCAACTATCCCACCAAGTCATAAACGACCCTCTGGACCTCACAGAATCGACGGAATTTTGAAAAAGGCCTGTTCACACAAAGTCAACATTCGGTCAATGCTTTCATATTTTAAGGTTCTAATTTCACAACTTCTACTAGAATTTTTCGAAAGTTCTGGGAATCGAGTCTACGGGGTAAAATGGCTAAAATACACATAACAATGGAACATGTCATTACACATTTACTCTAAGGTTAGAAGTCCTTGGATGCAGAATCTGGTGCTACATAAGCTCCTGAGATAAAACCTACTTTGTTTTTGGCCGACAAAGCAATTAGGATGGTTCTTTTCCATCCTTGATATCCCTTGCCATCAAAGGGCCAGTTAATCAGTGTCATTCCTGGTGAGTCAGAGGAATGCAAGAAATAGGCATGATTTGAATCAATGATGGATTCAGATCTCTCAATTCCTGATGGAACAATGTTCTGGATTCCTGTAGATTGTAGTTCTCCTTCATTTGACATGATTACTTAGAAGAAGAGAAAAAAAAGGGTTGATATGAAGAATTTGTGAAGAAAGAAGACTGAATATTGAAAGAAACTTGATGAAGAAGAAAAGAAAAGAAATACCGGTCGAATCCCACTCTTAATGCTCTGATACCATCATAGATTTTAAGATGTTTGGAAAAAATTTCTTGTGTATTCATTGAATAGTACCACCCCTATATATACAAGTATATCAAGAACAAAATTAAAAGAATAATAATTACACCTATACAATTTTGTCTAAATCTTATTGGTTACTCCTATAACTAACTTTATTCCTTTACAAAGTTTGTTGAAGATGTCATTGTCTTATTTGATCGTGTGGACAATATTGATTTGTGAACTCTTAATGTTTGTGATGAATTTGAAGAGTTGAGCAGCTGATACTTTGGGCCCGTGTTAAATCTACTACCGGATTGTTGTTTATATCATGTGGCCCAACACGAATTCTTTGGCCCAAATTATTCTTCTGCTTTGTAGACAAAAGAGCCCAGTCCATTTCCTTATTTTCCTTCGTCTTCAATTTCTTGTTCTTCTTCTTCAATTCTGTTTGCAGCAGTTGCGGCCCATCAGCCGATGGGCCACAACCATCAGGCCCAATTTCTGGCAGTTAAGCAGTCCGCTCCAGACCTGCCAATGGGCCACAACCATCATGCCCAATTTCCAGCGGCCAAGCAGCCCACTCCAGGCCCTACCCCAGCCGATTTGGGCCAGACTTTCAGCCCATTTACTCTCCAACAGCCCGATAATGCATGGTATATAGATACAGGCGCCACATCTTACCTCACCAATAATTTTGGTAATCTTCCTCAACTGTGCAATTTAAATAATCCATCATCTATTATGGTCGGAAATGGTCATCGCATTCCAATACAAGGGTTTGGACACACACTACCCCTACCACCGCTTCCCCAATTCTCCCTTAAAATGTCCTATTTGCCCCTAATATCATCAAGAACCTAATCCCCGTTAGAAAATATACCACCGATAATTTTGTATCCATCAATTTTGACCAATTTTGTTTTTCTATAACGGACCTACATACGGAAAAACTTCTTACCAAATGCTATAGCGAGGGGAACCTCTATCTCTTCCTATCCACGTCCATTGCCCATGTCACTCCTCCCACCGCTTTAGCTACAATATCTCCATCAACGTGACATAATAGAGTTAGTCATCCGGGTGCTCATGTTTTTTATTTCCTTAGAAATTGAAATTTAATACAATGTAATAAAGGAACACTTTCCCATAGTTGCTCATCTTGTCATCTAGGAAAACATGTTAGACTTTCATTCACGCATTCTCTAAGTAGTACTTTCTCTCCATTTGATATTATTCATGCGGATTTATGGACTTCTCCTATAACTAGCAACCTAGGCCATAAATATTATTTGGTGTTCTTGGATGATTTCTCTCACTTCCTTTGGGTCTATCCGCTTAAACTCAAATCTCAAGTGTTCTCCAAATTCCTTGAATTTCGTACAATAGTTAAAACGCAATTTGAAAGACACATCAAAACATTTCAATGTGATAATGGTCGTGCATTCAATAATTCCCCTTTTCATAATTATTGTGCGGCTAATGACATGATCTTTCGTTTCTCGTGCCCCCATACCTTCCCTCAAAATGATAAATCCGAAAGAATTCTTTGCACCATTAATAATATGATTCGTACCCTTCTTTTCCATGCGTCTCCCCTACCTTTTGGGTATATGCACTGAAAATGGTAGAACACATTCTTAATATCTTACCGACTCGTGCGATTCAAAATAGGACACCCACTGAAATTCTCTACCGTCGGATCCTACCTACGATTACCTTAGAATTTTCGATTGTCTTTGTTACCCAAATCTGACATCCATGGCCCCCCACAAATTAGCACCTCGATCCACTATGTGCGCCTTCCTAGGTTTCCCGCCGAACCATAGGGGGTACTTATGTTATGAGCTATCCACCGACAAAATCATAATCTCATGCCACGTCACTTTTGTTGAGTACGTTTTCCCGTTTGACAACATTCAAAAATTCAGAGTCACTGATTGCAGATTCCTTGATGATTCAGACACCTCACCTCTAGTCCAAAATGCACTACACAACACACTGCCTGCCGCCCCCTATCGCGCTGCCACCCCTATTGTCCACCATGCTCTCCGCCACCATACCAAACTCACTATTTCGACAGCCACATCCACTACCATTGCAACATTCGTCACGACCACCTCTACCCGATCAACGCAGTTGTGCCACTATCTAGACCATCCCGATGATGAAGACCCACCACCGTCATTCTGGTTCAACCCAGTTCTCCCCACCCCACTGCCACCGGCGTCGCACCATTCCTAACAACAAGTCACCAACCAGTCACCATCACCCTTTTCCCACCGGACACCGAACCCTCATCAGCCCAGTCAGCCACCAATCACTCGATCGCTATCACCAAACACTTACCCCATCGCTGACCTCCCAACCCCGTTGAACACTGCCACCAAATCGACCCAACTACACAAACTGACAGAACCCACCCACTACCTGACCTCGTCGATCCTTGCCACCCAATCGACCCCACTACCCAACTAGACAGTTCCCACCCACAATCCTGTCACATCTCATCGACCAACCTGCCTCGTCAATCACTGCCCCGCTGTCGACCCATCACACTGCCCAACCAGCCCCTTTACCTACCCATAAAATGGAAACCCATGCCTAGCACATGATTTTCAAAACCAAAATCCACTTTAACATGTCCACCCCAACCATATCCCAAATTCTCAAAAACTCAAAATTAGCCAAACTTGACCCGAATTGGAATGCGGCCATGCGTGAGGAATTTAATGCTTTAATGAAACAGGACACTTGGGATTTGGTTCCTAGATCGGATAGGGTAAATGTGATCCGATGCATGTGGTTATTTCATCAGAAATTCAGAGACAGTTGTGAACTTGAGCGATATAAGGCGAGACTAGTGGCTAATGGCACTAATCAGCAGAAGGGTATTGATTGTGGTGAGACATTTAGTCCGGTGGTTAAACCGGCTACCATTCGCACGGTTCTGAGCATTGCTATGGGTAAGCATTGGCCAATTCATCAGCTAATGTGAAGAATGCCTTCTTACATGGGGACTTGAAAGAAATTGTTTACATGCACCAGCCGCAGGGCTTTGTTCATCCGGAGGCCCCTCATTATGTATGTCGTCTTCATAAGTCACTAAATGGTTTGAAACAGGCCCCCAGAACTTGGTATGAATGGTTTGCTAATTACATTATGCAGATTGGATTTGTATGCATCAAGCGTGGTCCATCTCTATTTATTTTTCATCGAGGTAGTAATATTGCATACTTGTTATTATATATGAATGATATTGTTCTCACTGCCTCCTCTGATGTGTTGAAAATGATATCATTGCTATGCTGAAATCCGAATTTGCCATGACTGACTTGTAGAAGTTGAGTTATTTATTAGGGATATGAGTGACTAGATCTGCAGATAATATGTTCATATGTCAGCGAGAGTATGCAAAAGAAATTGTGTACAGGGCTAAAATGGCAAAATGTAAGATCATGCCTACTCCGGTTGATTCAAAATCGAAGCTCAGTGTTGTTGACGATGATCCAGTGTCCAATCCCACTCTTTATAGGAGTCTTGCATGTGCACTTCAGTATCTTACTTTCACCAGGCCTGATATTACTTATGTTGTTCAGCAGATGTGTTTGTTTATGCATGCCCCCAGGAAGCCTCATTTTACAACTCTTAAACATATCATTCGATACGTTAAGGGCACACTTGATTATGGATTGCATCTCTACCCCTCTGCACCGACCAGGTTGTTATCATATACGGATGCCGATTGAGCAGGATGTCCGGACACACGACGTTCCACCTCCGGCTACTGTGTGTTCTTAGGAGATAATCTCATTTCGTGGTCTGCCAAGAGGCAAGTCACCCAATCCCGATTGAGTGCAGAAGCATAGTATAGAGGCGTTGCGAATATTGTTGCTGAGATCTGCTGGCTCTGAAATTTTCTTTTGGAGCTTCAGTGTCCATTGCGTAAGGCGTCTACGGTGTGTTGTGATAACATATCCGCGATACTTATCTCATAATCCAGATCAGCATCAATGAACTAAGCACATTGAGATAGATGTACACTTTGTTCGTGAGAAGGTTGTTATAGGTCATGTTACGGTGTTACACGTGCCTTCTTCATATCAGTATGCGGATATCTTCACCAAAGGACTTCCTAAACAGCTATTCCTCGACTTCAGATTTAGTCTTAGCGTCTGGCCTCCTCCAGCTCCGACTGAGGGGGTGTATTAGTGAATATCAGAATATATTCACCATATATTTTGTAATTATTAGTTGTGTATAATTATGGTAGAATTAGGATCCTTATTATATTAGAATTCAATATTATACACTATATATATTTGTATTAATGAGAAAGACTCCCTAATGAAAATTAATAAAATTCAACATTATGTACAATTTCTAGTAAGTGTAACATAAAGAAATAACTGAAGTCAGACGTTTAATTGAGTGAAGTGAACTGGAAACGAACCCCATAAAACCAAATTCAAGAACAAAAAATAATGACTACTCACTAAATAAATAAACACATTCACCATGATTTCAGTTTCGACAAAACAAATTGATAAATTCAATGTATTGTCTAAAGCAATAAGAAAATTAAGTATTAAACTTAAGTGTTCCGACTCTATTAAAAAGAACACTAATATATTTTGTTTTGCATCTTTGTTTGCAAATAATAGACTTTGTTTTATCTCAAATAATACTGTTTTCTAAAGATAAAAATATTATAATACAATTCAATTCAATAAGCGAATTGATAAAAATATATGGAGTGTAAAAGAAGAAGACAAACCTCAACCTTTTTGCTTTGTAAAAATAAAATAAAATAAAATAATAGCAGATTATGTTGAGTACTTGAGTTTGTGCTTTCTTGGAATAAATACGTAATGAGTTCCCTCAAACAATCGCCATAGCTCTTTTTTAAAAAATATATATATATATATATACATGGCTTAATGCTTAATACTCTACCTTCTATGAATCATGCTTATTCTCTCCTTTTACAGGATGAGAACCAAAGGGAAGTTTATATCAACCCCTTTTCACCAGCTGATTCTTCAGCTTTCATGATAGAAAATCAGTCACAAATGAATTTCTAGGGGAAACAACCACAAAGGAACACAACTCAGTATCAAAGACAAAATGCAAACTATCAAGGGAATTATCAAAAAGGAGGAAATACAGGGAAAAAATACACAGGAAGCAACTTCAAAGGGAAGATGAGCAAATACAATCCTAATGTGAGTTGAGCCTATTGCAAAAAGGTTGGACATATAGCAGATGACTGCTACAGGCTGATAGGATTTCCCGATGATTTTCCATTCACAAAGAATGCACAAACTCAAGTCAAAGGAAATGGGGTGATCACATCAAAAGAAACTGAGTATGCAACAGTGAACAATGCAGTGGTGAACAACATGGACTTTATGAAGCAAGGAGGCAGATGTCACAAGTGGCACAGATGATTAAGCAAGCGAAAATAGGAGAAGGAAGCATTGCATCAGCATCAGGTTCTGAGATAAATTTAAATGTAGTGACTGGTACAATAAACAAATACTTGACTTCTTATTTTTCAGTTCTTAATTCTAGTACTTGGATAATAGATTCAGGTACTTCTGAGAAGATGTGCTTTAACTCTAATGTATTTATCTCTATGTCACTTCTTGATAAACCTCTACACATTAATCTTCCCAATTCTCACAAAATTACTGTCACTCATATAGGTCAGATTTCTAATTTTCCTAATCTAATCCTGAAAAATGTCCTATATGTTCCTAAGTTTAGGTACAATTTGTAATCAGTCAATAGATTTTGCATTCAGTTTTCATGCACTTTCTTATTCACATCCATTCAATGCTTGTTGCAGGGCCCTTTAAAGAAGAGCCCACAAATTTTTGGTGAATCAAGTGGTGGATTATATATGTTCTTCAGCCTAGTAAAGCAAAATCTAATTTAGTTTTCCAAAAATGTAACTCTCATTTGTCTTCAGAGAGTGAAAGTAGTACTAATTTAGTTTCTATTCCAGCAGATGAAAGACCTTTTGTTTATAGCAATGTTACCTCTAATGCCAAGTTGTGGCATATTAGGTTGGGACACTTGCCTTTTTCATCAATGAAAAGTATTGATTTCATTCATTCTCCATCTAATAGTGATTGTTTTTGTGAAATCTGTCTATTGGCTTGGCAATCTAGGCTATCTTTTCCTATAAGTCAAATTTCTAGCAAAATCATTTTCACCTTATTTATGTGGACACTTGGAGTCCATACAAGGTGCCCACATATAATAATTAAAATAATTTCTTGGACTTTTCTGTCAAGTACAAAGGGAAATACATTCTCAGTATTGCAAATTTTTTTACAAATGGTTGAAAAGCAATTCAACACAAAGGTGAAAGTTATCAGATCTGACAACACCATGAAATTAGGCAAAAGCATTGTAGGGTCTGAATTTTTCAAATCTCAAGAATTTATGTACCAAACCTCTTGTGTGGCCACTCCACAACAAAATGGTGTTGTGGAGAAGAAACATAGGCACTTCTTGAAAATTGGAAGGGCACTGTTGTTTCAATTTAGTCTACCTATTGAGTATTGGAGAGAATGCATAGTTACAGCCACTTACCACCTAAATAGACTACCCACAAAAGTGCTACATTACAAAAACCCATATGAAATGTTATTTGGCAAAGCCCCATCATATGACAGACTAAGATGTTTTGGATGTTTGGCATTTGCCTGCACTCTGAAATAACAGAGAAACAAATTTGACCCAAGAGCAAAAAGCTGTGTTTTTCTTGGATATCCAAATGATTAAAAGGGATATAAGCTGATGGAATTAGCAACCAGGAAGATTTTTGTTTCTAGGGATGTGAAGTTTTATGAACACACATTTCCTTTCTCCTCATATCCCAATCCTACTCACATTCCTATTTTTCCAGCTTCATCTCATTCTCATGATCACTCGCATACTCAAACTCCACCTGAGGATCTTATTCACACTACTACAGACCACACATCAATCCCTGAGTCTTGTCCTTCACCTTCACCTAATCCTACTTCTTCCAATCCTTCCAGTCCTTTCACTACAATACTACCTTCTAATCTCCCTTCACCTGGTACTTCACCACCTGTTCCTGGTACAGAGCTAGTTGCCCCTGATCCTAGAAATGCACCTAGAAGGTCTAGTAGGAACAACAAAGGAGTACAACCAATTTACCTATATGATTATCACTGCAATAATATCTACCTCACTGATGTGACTAATTTTTATTTTTCTACATATGTTAAACCCTCTGTTTTACCTATTCATGATTTATCTGAATCAAGTCAGCACATCATCAATTCAGTATCTTTCATTACAGAACCAAATGGTTATTCTCAGGCTTCAAAGCACCCTGGTCGGGTTGAAGCAATGGAAACAGAATCACAAGCTTTAAAGGAAAATGATACATGGGAGCAATGGAAACAGAATCACAAGCTTTAAAGGAAAATGATACATGGGATGTGATGCCCTTGCCTTACAATAGGAAAGCCTTGCCTTGTAAATGGATTTACAAGGTCAAACAACACTTTGATGGGAGCCTTGAAAGATTAAAGGTATAGTTATTAGAGGAAATATTTAAGAAGCTGAGATTGATTATACAGAAATTTTTTCCCAAAGTTGTTAAAATGATAACTATTAGGTGTTTAATAGCAATTGCTGTTAAAATGATTGGAATATATCACAATTTGATGTCAACAATATTTTCCTACATGGAGAATTACAAGAGGAAGTCTACATGAAGTTTCCTCCTGGTTTAACTCCACCTTCACCTAATTTCGTTTGCAAATTGAAGAAGTCTCTATATGGACTTAAACATGCATCAAGACAGTGGTACTCTAAGCTTGCTGGAGTTTTAAACTACAAAGGGTACACTTCTTCATTGATTATTCATTATTTTTTAAGTTTACTGAGAAATTGGTATCAATAGTGAATGTTTATGTGGATGATGTTCTCATCACTGAAAATCATGTCACAGAAATCACAGACCTCAAACAATTTCTTCATTCATCATTGAAAATTAAGGATCTTGGTTCACTATATTATTTCCTAGGCATGAAAATTCTAAGAAAGCCACAAGGGATAATCATTACACAAAGGAAATATACCTTGAATCTCTTAAGAGAATTTGATGTATGTCATCTTCCAACTGTTTCTTCCCCCATTGATCCTTGTAAACCACTCACTACTGACTTTGGACAGCTTCTTTGTGATCCAACTATGTACAGACATCTGGTTGAAAAACTGAATTACTTGACCCACACAAGGCCTGATCTTTCCTTTGCAGTTTTGACTTTAAGTCAATTCATGCAACGACCTTGTGTGGATCACTTCACAACAGCTTTACGAGTTCTTCAATATTTGAAGAAATTTCCAAATCAAGGCCTATTCATGAACTCCAGACCTTATTTCTCTCTATTAGCCTACTGCGATGCAGATTGGGCCTCATGCAAAGACTCCAAACGCTCTATCAGTGGGTTTTATGTAAGTCTTGGAGGTTCCCCTATCTCTTGGAAATCCAAGAAGCAAGACTTTATCTCTCTTTCAGCTATGGAGTCTGAGTATAGGTCAATGCACCGATTGGTAACTGAAATTACTTGTCTTACCCGATTACTCCATTATTTATCCCTCACACCGGAGCTTCCCATCCATATGCACTCGGATAGCCAAGCCGCCCTTCATATAGTTCAAATTCGGTCTTCCATGAACGGACGAAGCATGTTGAGCTCGATTTCACTTCGTCTATCAATAATATCTTGCCGGATTGATATCTCTCTCTTTTGTGTCCTCCAAAGAACAACTTGCCCATCCCTTTACAAAATCTCTATCCGGACCGGCACATCTTCAAAGTCTTAGCAAGTTAGGTGTCATTTTTTTCCCCTCCAACTTGAGGCGCCTCTGCACCCAAAACAGATGCGCTGCGCTACCCAGCGCTTAACCTTGTCTCCCCTACTCCTATTCTGGTTGTGCCATTACCAATTGCGGGTAATCCCCGATCGGGGGGAGGGGGGATGATAAACACAATCATTATCATTCTTGTAATCTTGTCCTCCATCGCAAACAGAATTGAAGAAGAAGAACAAAGAATTTAAGACGAAGGAAAATAAGAAAATGGACTGGGCTCTTTTGTCTACAAAGCAGAAGAATAGTTTGGCCCAAAGAATTCGTGTTGGGTCACATGATATCAAGAACAATTCGGCAGTAGAGTTAACACAGGCCCAAAGTATCAGCAACCCAACTTCTTCAAATTCATCACAACCATTGAGAGTTCACAAATCAATATTGTCCACACGATCAAATGAGACAATGACATCTTCAACAAACTTTGTAAAGGAATAAAGTTAGTTATTGGAGTAGCCAATAAAATTTAGATAAAATTGTATAGGTGTAATTATTATTCTTTTAATTTTGTTCTTGGTATACTTGTATATATAGGGGTGTTACTATTCAATAAATACACAAGAGAAATTTCCCAGACATATTCTTAAAATCTATGAACTATTATATTAGATTAAAGAATTTATACACTAAATTTATAAATATTTTAAATTTTTTATTGTCTCTACCGTAAGAACTAATTGAAATAATAAACGATAAGTAACTGTTATAGTTGAGTTAAGGCTTAATACATTGATAGTCTTTGAATTTGTCGGTAAATTTTATTAAGGCACTCAAACTAGATATGTTATAATCAAGCACCTCAACACATGATAAAGTATTCCTATTAGACACTTTCGATTCAGTCCATAGAGCGATTTTCGCAACAGACACACATAATCCAGATGAATATGGTAATGTTGAGGACGGTCCAGATGGTTGCGGGCTTTACGATCGGGCTGAACGTTTCATTATAGTAGACTCCCACATATTGAGACCTGTCATCACCTACAAGACGAGCCTTGTACCTCTCTCAAAAGAACCATCAGATTTCTTTTTATGTCTAAAAATCCACATAAAATGAATAATGTTAGCATCAGGTGGACGGGGTACTAGGTCTCACGTCTTATTATCAATAAGAGCATTATATTCGTCAATCATTGTGGCTTTCTAATTAGGGTCGGACGCATTCTTCGGGTTACGGGGGAAGGGACAACTGAAACGGAAAGGTTAAAAAACCGTTTAGGTTTATGAATTTCATGCATGGCACGGGTTTCTATGGTCCGAGAGTGTGTCTCGACACGGAATGAGAGGGGGGTTTGCCGCGGGACTGCCGGGAAGAGGAGGAATGGCAGGGGTAACAGTACTGGCTGGCCAAACCTTGGTTTGCCTAGAGGTGACAGCGGAATCACCCTGAGGCGGGCTATTTCTGGCCACCGTCGGCAAGATCGGGTGGGCAGCTAGTCTTGGACTGGCCGAGGTGGTGGCGAGTGTCGACGGTGGACTATGTAAATGGTGAATTAGAAGAGGGTTTAGGCCGTAGGAATATCAAGGTATCGAGTGTAGAGAGAGGTAAAGAGGAATTGAGACTCATCAAATAAGACATGACATGAAATAATAATTTTACGGCTTGATAAGTCATAGGACGAGTAACCATGATGATTGGCAGGGTAACCCAGAAACACACACGGAAAAGACCGGGGTTGGAGTTTGTGAGTGGTCGGATGGAAATGGTAACAATGATATCAAAAAATACGTAAGTGTTGGTAGGAGGGGTTCCTACGAAACAGAACTTGGGTGGGCGACTATTGAGCTAGAGACTTGTTTGGGATTATGTTTAGGAGATGGGTGGTCATGGAGAGTGCGTAATTCCATAATTGAGGGGGAATTGAGGCGTGCGCAAGTAGGACATGAATGAGGTTGTTTATGGTTCGGATTTTCCGTTCGACTTTACCATTTTAGGAGGATGTGTGAGGGCAGGAAAATCGAAAGGTAAGACCATTTTTGGAAAAACTGTTTGAATTGGTTATTATCAAATTCAATGTCATTGTCACATTGAAAACATTTAATGCTCTTTTCAAATTGTGTTTTTACGAAAGCACTAAATGAAGAAAAAATGGGGTAGACCTGAGATTTATTTCCAATTGAAAAGTCCATAGAAAGTTGCAATAATCGTTCAAAAACAACACATAATATCGATGTCCATCCATACTCAAAATAGGGGATGTCCAAAAATCATTATATATGATATCGAAAGGCATTAAAGTATAATTTGTGGATGCAGAAAATGATAATTTAACATGTTTCCAAAAACGCAAGATTCACATATAGGAGTCTTAGAAATACAGTTGCAATTAATAAAATTATTTTTTCTAAGAGGGCGTAAAACAGAGTCTTCCGGATGTCTTAATCTAGAATGTCATAGGGAAGACGAAAGAGCAGCAAAGGTTGATGGAACTGAGGCTGGATTTTTGACAGCGTTTGAAATAGGATAGAGATTTCTGGTGCTGTCACATCTCATTATGTATCTCCTTGTCGTAAAATCTTTACCAGTAAAACCAAAAGGATCAAAGTCAAGGAAAACCCAATTGTCAGTTGTGAAACGTCGCACTGATGGAACTGAGGCTGGATTGTTGACAGCGTTCGAAATAGGGTAGAGATCTCCGTTGCTGTCACATCTCATTATTTGTCTCCCTATCGTAAAATCTTTTGCAGTAAAACCAAAAGGATCAAAGTCAAGGGAAACCCAATTTTCAGTTGTGAAACGTCGCACGGAGATTAGATTCTTAATGAGTTTAGGGGCATGGAGGACATTTTTTAAGATTAGTGGTGGATGTGGTGAGGATAGGGAGTAATGACCATAACCACAGATGGGAATGCCTTGTCCACTACCAACAATAATATTTCTATTTAAATTACTCAAATTGGAATAAGACGAGAGATTACCTTATGATGTCGTCATGTGAGATGTGGCACATGTGTCCATATACCGATTTTCGTCTGGAGTCGGCGCATAAGTCGATGTATAAGTCAATGGTGGGGGGCTTTGATGTGTAGGCTTGTTGTTGACGTGGGCCAAGTATGCCAGGTTGGTCCTATCGATTCTGAGGTGGAGTCCACGAGGATGTCGGATACGGGCAAGGAGGGGATCCCATGATGGTGTAGCCCACGCAGCCCAAGGCGAATGCTGCTGCCACTACCGCGGTCACTACTGGCTATTTTTGGCCGGTGGAGACTGCCCCTTCCCACCGCCGTTGTTGCCGGAATTTCTTCTGTCGTGGTCCTTGCTGGACTGCCTGCTTTGGCGGTTGTTATGGGAGGAAGCTGACTATTGCGGGTCTTCTGACCGACGATTCTGGTTGCCGGAATGGGAGGACCTGATGGTAGTGGTGAGAGCGGCATCGATAATGCTGGCCCGAGTGGTGTTGCGCTTGATTTTTCGAGTTTTCTCAAGGATGAGCTTCGAATGGGCCTCATAAAATAGAGGTAACGGCGTGCATTATTGAATGATGGTGGCAATGCCGTCATATGATTCGTTCAAACCTGCAATAAGTTGCATGACCAATCGTTGATTAGTGACTGGTGCGCCAACGTTAGAGAGTTGGACGACAAGCAATTTGAGTTTTTGACAATAAGCAGACACATTTGGAAAATCGTCCTGATGAACGTTATTTAACTAATTTTCAAGGTATAACGCTCATTGAGTTTTGTTGTCATGGAAAATATTTTTCAAACGTTCCCACGTTTCACGGGCAGTGGCATTGGTCTTAATAATGGTGTACAACAGATCATTAGATATTATGTCGTTTATCCATTGGAGGACGTTTGCGTCCAAATGAGACTAGCGTATATTGACCCTTTTCTATCTCAAGAGTCACATGGATGGTGTACAACAGATCATTAGATATCGTGTCGTATATCCATTGGAGGATGTTTGCGTCCAAACAAGACCAACGTGTATTGACCCTTTTCCATCATATCGGCGTAGGCGGGATGATGTGGTCGATAACTTCGTAAACATGACAATGGATCCTAAAAAGTTTCGCCCACGAGGAGTATTGACCCTTTTCCATCTCAAGAGTCACATGGATGAAGTTTTTAATATTGTTTACGGTAAGTGCAGGATGAAATTTGGTTTTGTCAGCCATGGAAAAGTAAATTTATGAGGAAGATGGAGGGAGAATGGCCGGAAAAACTAGGGTTCTGTCGTGGGGAAAAGAGGGGGTGGGTGGCTGAGAGAGGTCGGCGGCTAGGGTTTCGACGTGGGCTAGGTGCCGATGTGGAAAAAGAGGTAGCGGCCGAGAAGGTGTATCAGCGGCTATAGTAGGGTTTGTAGTTTTAGGCTACTAATACCATAATGGAATATGTTTATTGATGTTTATTGATGAATGATTTATAATATATATAAGGTTACAAGAATATTTACTTTGATACTAAATAAGTAACTAATTAACCTAATTATAAAATGATTATAATTCTACCAAAAATAGGAGATATACATGTAACACCTCGTGCCTTTGGCGATGGTTTGAGCATCTAGATACATGCAAATAAGGAGCTTAGTATAAATAAGGACGCAGTTCCGAAGTAATTTAAGGATTTAAAAAGGATGTGACAATGATGACTAGTAATAATATATGAGGTGTGCCAAAAATGATTACTATTTAATGAATTGAGATGGAGATTAATTATGTGTATAATTTATTAAATGTTGAATTGTAGCGGAGATAAATTAAACTGTAAGATGTGGATAGATGTTAAATGGAAATACTTCCACACGTGTAACTATGGGAGGAGAGAATAAATGACTATGCAAATCTAGTCATAAGTGGTGTCATTTTTTTATGATAAAAGTCATTACAAGTAATGGGTGGTGGACCTCACGGTCCACTAAAATAAATTTGCTTGGAATCATTTTAGTAGGTTGGTAGAAAAAAAGAAATAACAAATAGAGGGGCAACAACGTTCCATTTATAAAGAGGATATAGATGTATATCTCTTTTCGTTTTTGGGATAAATCACTTAAGAAAGGGAGTACTTTTTTTTATTTAGATCAAACTTCCTAATTTGACTAGAATATTTCCCTCTGAAGAAATCATGGAAAAATGTTGGTTTCACGCTTGTGCAGTAACGTTGTCCTTTAATTAAGAAGAAAATTATGATTTCTTTCAAGAATTTCTTCTCTTCCATTTGAATGTAAGAAGCTAGAGTTGTTCTTGGCAAGTTCAAGTAAAGTGGGAAAATGAGTAGATCTTGATAGCTAAGATCAAAGTGTTATATTGGCTGAGTTGAAATTGTGTGGTTAAGTAGTTGACAAGGTATGTTAAGGCAAATTCTTCTTTCTTTTGGCATATTCTAAGTTACGAAACGTAAACGTAATATTGTTCCATCAATTATTCTACTCTTAGTAGTTAAGAATGTTCATGTTATTCATTCCTATTGTCAAAGCATGTCTAAATATGTTCCTAAATACTTATTGGGGTATATGGAAAAGATGTTAGTATTCATAATGTTAATCGGAGGTAAAACAATATTACATCACTCCGACAAACTTTTAGTATTTTATTATCATATCATTCATGCATTATATTCATGGACATACCTTGACCTCAAATGAGTTATATACTTTACTATATGTATGCATTATATATTGGATAGGGGGAAGGGAAGGCGTTATTACGCACACCACCTGCAGATGGTACAGATATACACGAAAATGATTATGCCCACAGAGGCCGATATGATATGATGGGATGCCCACAGAGGCTTGATGGCGTTGTATACGCGGATGTATATGCATGACCGCATTGTACATGGCATATAGGCATATTATATCCCTAGAGACATTTTACACATACATGGTACTTATGCATATTATGGCCCTCAGAGGCATTCACTACTGGTTGGCTATTTCTTGTCTCAGTTCACTTTTTTTATTCTGTTATGCTATTTTTCATGCCTGACATACTCGGTACAATAGTCATACTGACGTCCCTTTTGTCGGGGGACGCTGCGTTTCATGCTCGCAGGTTCACGTAGGCAAAGTGACAATCCGCATTAGTAGGTTTTTTACTCAGCAAATATTGGGGCGCTCCCCTTGTTTCGGAGTGTCGGTCTAATCTCGGTACGGTATGTTTGCATGTACATTTGGGTATGGCGGGGCCCTGTCCTGACCTTATGATGTTGCATACTCTTTAGAGGCTTGTAGACAGTGTCTTGTGTATAACAGTCAGGTATGGCCTTGTCGACCTTAGTATGTATATATGCATGTGTTGAGTCCTTCTGTTGTAAGATTTTACGTAGTTTCTTTCCAGTTCATCATCTCTATGTGTCACCAGGGTACTTTGTGACGGCCCTTGAGGCCCATGATTAATTAAGGATAGATGTTAACCATATGATTAGTGGTACTCGACGGGTGAGGTCCGGGTGCCCGTCATGGCCCTCCGGTTTGGGTCGTGACAAACTTAGTATCAAAGCTGGTCTGTCCTAGGGTGTCTACAAGCCGTGTCTAGTAGAGTCTTATTTACTGGTGTGTTGTACACCACACTTACAAACAGGAGACTACCAGACATTTAGGATGATTACTTTCCTTTCTTATTCTAGATCGTGCAGTAGAGCTGAGTTATAAGCATTCCACTTTTAATCCATCTCCTGTTTATGGTTACAGCAATGCCTACAACAAGGAAGAAGTTTTAGAGTATGATGATGTTGAATACGGCGACGGGCGAATGTACCAGTCGAGTGCTACCCGCTAGCGAGGACCAGAGTGAGACCCACAATGTGACTCCTTCGTATAATTCCCTGACTTCACCACCTCAAGAGGAGATTAGTGAGGCTGCAGTACCTAGTTCCTCTACCTGCTACTCCAGATAAAAATCTTGATATGCAAAGTGTTGTACAATTATTGACTCGATTAGTGGCCGCTCAGGCCCAACGTTAGATTCCCAGTCCTTCTGATAGAGTTGCTTGCGTAAGAGCTCGGGATTTTATCAACCTAGACCCTCCGGTATTCATGGGATTAGACCTAAACACGGACCCATATAATTTTCTGGATCAGATACAATGTACCTTACGGGTAATGGATGCTACCGATACTGAGTCGGTAAAGTTTGCTTCTTATGGACTGCGGGATGTATCGATAACCTGGTATGAGATATGGGAGCATTCTAAGGGACCTCGTGCTCCACCAACAGGATGGAGAGAGTTTTCAGAGGCCTTCTTACAATATTTTCTGTCGGTCGAGCTTCGACGGGCCAGGCATGATAAATTTCTACGTCTTGAGCAGGGCAACATGAGTGTTCGAGAATATAGCTTGTAGTTTAATTCATTGGCCAGATATGCTCCTACGATTATAGCTGAGATGAGTGATTGGGTACATAAGTTTGTTACTGGCTTAGGGCCGCACTTGGTCAATAAGTGTACTACGGCTTCTCTAAATTCCAATATGGATATTGCTCGTGCACAGAATCTAGAGGATCGTAAGAGACAACAGCAGGTGGATCGAGAGCATGATAATGGCCAGCATAAGAGGGCTCGATCCGTAGGTGCTATAGGGGAGTTCATATGTGGGCCCAGGCCACAACTTTATAGACGCCCATCCTACCCGGCAGCTAGCGCATCATTACCATTTTTTAGGTCAAGAATTGGTCGGTTTGTTCAAACTAGACCAGGTCAGAGTTCACGAGCATCAGGATCTTATTATAGAGGGGATTCTAGTCAGAAGAGGTCGTCGTTGGATCGATGTGAGAAGTGTGGTAAGGTCCATCCAGGACCGTGTCAACAAGGATCATATGTGTGTTATTCTTGTGGTCAACCTGGTCATATTATACGAGAATGCCCGACAAGAGGCGAAAGTGTTAGGGCCCAGCCGGTCGGATCTACAGCAGCTTTATCACATTCAGTACACCCGTCAGGGCAAAGTCATCATACATCATCCGGTCGAGGCAGAGGTAGGGGTGCAACAACTAACTTCGGTGGTACCTAGAACTGCATCTACGCATTGATGGGTCGACAGTATCAGGAGTCCTCACCTGATGTTATTACAGGTATATTATCAGTCTTTTCACATAATGTGTATGCATTGTTAGATCCAGACTCGAATCTATCATATATCACCCCTTTCATTGCCTGTAAATTTGGTATGAAGCCTAAGTTGATAAGAGATCCATTTGTGGTACCAGTTGGTGAGTCGGTAGTTGCTAGACGGGTCTATCGGAATTGTGCAGTATTAGTTTGTAGCCATCAAACCTTATCAGATTTGGTAGAATTAGAAATGGTTGATTTTGATGTTATTATGGGCATGGATTGGATGCCATCGTGTTACGCTAATGTTGATTGCCGAACAAAGATGTTAGATTTCAGTTTCCAGGCGAGCCAGTCCTTGAATGGAAGGGTAATACGGCGATGCCAAAAGGTAGGTTTATTTCATACCTTAAGGCACGAAAGATGGTCTCCAAAGATTGTATATACCATCTTCGGGCTAGATATGTCGATGCCAAACCACCTACTTCTCAATCAATTCCTGTGGTTAATGAGTTTCTTGATGTATTTCCAAACAAACTTCCAAGTCTTCCTCCTGAAAGGGAGATTGAATTTGGTATAGACGTGTTGCCAGAAACTCAGCCGATATCTATTCCTCCTTATAGAATGGCTCCGACTTAATTGAAAGAATTAAAGGAGGAATTAAAAGATCTTCTTAAAAATGCTTTATTAGGCCCAGCATATCCCCTTGGGGTGCGCCGATATTGTTTGTACGAAAGAAAGATGGACCATTATGGATGTGTATTGACTACCGGCAGCTGAATAAAGTCACTATTAAAAATAAGTACCCTCTTCCCAAAATTGACAACTTGTTTGACCAGTTACAAGGTGCAAGATGTTTCTCAAAGATCGACCTAATGTCGGGGTACCATCAGCTAAGGTTCAAAGAGAAGGTCATTCCGAAAATGGCTTTCAGAACAAGTTATGGGCACTTTGAGTTCTTAGTAATGTCATTCGGACCCACAAACGCGCCGACAACATTTATGGATCTAATGAACAGTGTGTTTCACCCATTTCTTAATGTATTTGTGATAGTATTTATAGATGACATTCTGGTTTACTCTCACTCGGAGGTAGAGCATGTGGATCATTTGCGGATAGTACTACAGACGCTCCGGGATCATAAGTTGTATACTAAGCTCTCCAAGTGTGAGTTTTAGTTGAATTTAGTGGCTTTCCTTGGTCATATAGTGTCATATGAGGGTATAAGAGTTGACACTCAGAAGATTGAAGCGGTGAAGAATTGGCCGAGGCCCACGACTCCATCATAGGTTCGCAGCATTTTAGGCTTAGCCGACTATTATAGGAGGTTTGTAGAAGAATTTTCTACCATATCAGCACCATTAACAAAGTTGACACAAAAGGCCATAAAATTCCAGTGGTCTGATGCTTGTGAGCAGAATTTCCAAGAGTTAAAGGACATACTAACATCGGCACTAGTCCTTACTTTCCCAGAGGGTCCAGAAGGCTACATTGTATATTGTGATGCCTCGGGAGCAGGTTTAGGATGTGTGCTAATGCAACATGGTAAAGTGATTACCTATGTTTCAAGACAATTGAGGAAACATGAGAAAAACTATCTGACACATGATTTGAAGTTGGCCACGGTGGTCTATGTACTAAAAATTTGGCAGCACTACTTGTATGGTGTTCATGTAGACATTTTTATGGATCATAAAATCTGCAATACATATCTAAGTAGAAAGAATTGAACTTGAGACAAATGAGGTGACTTGAATTACTGAAGGATTATGATGTGGACATCTTATATCACCCCGGTAAAGCTAATGTTGTAGCAGACGCGCTCAGTCGTAAGTCAATGGTTAGCTCGATTATGGTGCAGGTCGAGAGGAAGGAGTTAGTAAGAGAGCTCCATCAGTTAGCTAGTTTGGGAGTCCGACTAATGGATTCGGAGAATGGTGATTTTGTGATTCGAAATATCTCAAAGTCGTCCCTCATATCGGAAGTTAAGGAGCGTCAGTGGGAAAACCCCAGTTTGAAAAAAAATTAGAGAGAGCATTCAACAGAAGAAGACCACAACCTTTGAGATTGACGGAAATGGGGTTCTCAAGCACCAGGGCCGTTTATGTGTTCCAAATGTAGCGGGATTACGAGACAAAATTATGACAGAAGTATATTGCTCATGATATTCCATTCACCCTGGATCTACTAAAATGTATCATAATCTCAAGGGAATTTATTGGTGGAACGACATGAAGAGGAGCGTTGCGGAGTTTGTAGCTCAGTGTCCTAATTGTCAGTAAGTAAAAATAGAGCACCAAATGGCCGGTGGCTTGACTCAGAACATTGAGATTCCGATGTGGAAATGGAAAATGATTAATATGGATTTTGTTACGGGTTTACCTCGCTCTTATCGCAAGTTTAATTCTAATTGAGTAATTATTGACAGACTGAACAAATCAGCTCATTTTCTGCCAGTCAAAACTACCTACACAGCCGAGGACTACGCGAAGTTGTATGTTAAGGATATTGTTCTCCTTCATGGCGTGCCTATTTCTATTATATCTGACCGAGGTGCACAGTTCACAACTAACTTCTGGAAATCATTTCAAAAAGGTTTAGACACCCAGGTTAATCTTAGCACAGCTTTCCACCATCAGACAGATAGGCAGGTCTAGCGTACGATTCATACGCTCGAGGACATGCTACGAGCTTGTGTATTAGACTTTAAGGTAAATTGGGATGATCATTTACCCCTTATTGAGTTTGCGTACAATAACAATTATCATGCTAGCATTAAAATGGCTCCCTACGAGGCTTTGTATGGACAAAGATATAGATCTCATATCAGATGGTTCGAAGTAGGCGAATCAGAATTACTTGCGCCTGACTTAGTACAACAAGCCATAGAGAAGGTGAAGCTTATCCAAGAACGGTTGTTAACCGCTCAGAGTCGTCAGAAGTCGTATGTAGATGTGCGACGACGAGACTTAGAGTTTCAGGTAGATGATTGAGTTTTTTTGAAGATTTCACCTATGAAGGGGGTAATGAGATTTTGGAAAAAGGGAAAGCTCAAACCAAGGTATATTGGGTCATATCGTATAATTTGACAAATTGGCTAAGTAGCTTACGAGTTGGACTTGCCTTTGGAGTTGGAGTTTGTTCATCCGATTTTCCATGTTTCTATGTTGAGAGCATGTGTTGGAGATCCTTCCCGAATTATACCAATTGATGATGTGAAGGTTACAGAGTACTTATCATATGAAGAGGTTCCTATTGCTATCCTAGATTGACAAGTCCGCAAGTTGAGGACTAAAGAAGTAGCCTCCGTAAAAGTTCTTTGGTTGAACAAAAATGTAGAATAATGACATGGGAGGCAGAAGAGTAGATGAAGCACAAATATCCATACCTATTTCAGACCAACGCCGAGGGTCCAAGAGAAGCATAAGGTGAGTTCTATTCATATTATTATAATTAATGCTTAAGGACCATGTGTGAACTAATGTAATGATGTATGTTATATTATATGGCCCCGTGAAAAAAAGTTGTATTTTCTGGTTACGTGACGGGAATCAGATATGTCACCCCAACATTCGAGGACGAATGTTTCTAAGGGGGAAAGGATGTAACACTCCGTGGCTTTGGGCGATGGTTTGAGCATCTAGATATATGCAAATAAAGATCTTAGTATAAATAAAGACGCAGTTCCGAAATAATTTAAGGATTTAAAAAGGATGTGACTAGTAATAATATATGAGGTGTGCCAAAAATAATTACTATTTAAGTGAATTGAGATGGAGATTAATTATGTGTGTAATTTATTAAATGTTGAATTGTAGCGGAGATAAATTAAACTGTAAGATGTGGATAGATGTTAAATGGAAATACTTCCACACGTGTAACTATGGGAGGAGAGAATAAATTACTATGCATATCTAGTCATAAGTGGTGCCATTTTTTTGATGATAAAAGTCATTACAAGTAATGGGTGATGGACCTCACGGTCCACTAAAATAAATTTTCTTGGAATCTTTTAAGTAGGTTGGTAAAAAAAAAAAAACAAATAGAGGGGCAGCAACGTTCCATTTATAAAGAGGATATAGATGTATATCTCTTTTCATTTTTGGGATAAATCACTTAAGAAAGGGAGTACTTTTTTTTATTTAGATCAAACCTCCTAATTTGACTAGAATATTTCCCTCTGAAGAAATCATAGAAAAATGTTGGTTTCACGCTTGTGCATTAACGTTGTTCTTTAATTAAGAAGAAAATTATGATTTCTTTCAAGAATTTCTTCTCTTCCATTTGAATGTAAGAAACTAGAGCTGTTCTTGGCAAGTTCAAGTAAAGTGGAAAATGAGTAGATCTTGATAGCTAAGATCAAAGTGCTATATTGGCTTAGTTGACATTGTGTGGTTAAGTAGTTGATAAGGTATGTTAAGGCAAATCCTTCTTTCTTTTGGCATGTTCTAAGTTACGAAACGTAAACGTAATATTGTTCCATCAATTATTCTACTCTTAGTAGTTAAGAATGTTCATGTTATTCATTCCTATTGTCAAAGCATGTCTAAATATGTTCATAAATCCTTATTGGGGTATATGGAAAAGATGTTAGTATTCATAATGTTAATCGGAGGTAAAACAATATTACATCACTACGACAAACTTTTAGTATTTTATTATCATGTCATTCATGCATTATATTCATGGACATACCTTGACCTCAAATGAGTTATATATTCTACTATATGTATGCATTATATATTGGATAGGGGGGAAGGGAAGGCGTTATTACGCACACCACCTGCAGATGGTACAGATATACACGAAAATGATTATGCCCACAGAGGCCGATATGATATGATGGGATGCCCACAGATTCTTGATGGCGTTATATACGCAGATGTATATGCATGACCGCATTGTACATGGCATATAGGCATATTATATCCCTAGAGACATTTTACACATACATGGTACTTATGCATATTATGGCCCTCAGAGGCATTCACTACTGGTTGGTTGTTTCTTGTCTCAGTTCACTTTTATGTCTATGTTATGCTATTTTTCATGCCTGACATACTCGGTACATCAATCGTACTGACGTTCCTTTTGTCGGGGGACGTTGCGTTTCATGCCCGCAGGTTTACGTAGGCAGGGCGACGATCCGCATTAGTAGGCTGCTGACTCAGTGGATATTGGGGTGCTCCCCTTGTTTCGGAGTGTCGGTCTAATCTCGGTACGGTATTTTTGCATGTACATTTGGGTATGGCAGGGCCCTGTCCCGACCTTATGATGTTGCGTACTCTTTAGAGGCTTGTAGACAATGTATTGTGTATAACAGTCAGGTGTGGCCTTGTCGGCCTTAGTATGTATATATGCATGGGTTGAGTCCTTCTGTTGTAAGATTTTACGTAGCTTCTTTCCAGTTCATCATCTCTATGTGTCACCAGGGTACTTTGTGACGGCCCTTGAGGCCCATGATTAATTAAGGATAGATGTTAACTGTATGATTAGTGGTACTCGGCGGGTGAGGTCCGGGTGCCCGTCATGGCCCTCCGATTTGAGTCGTGACAATACAATTAATGAAAGAATATTGGGAAATATTCTATTAAATCCATCAACAAATCCAAATAAAAAGGTGGACGAAAAAGTTCCATGTATGTAGCTGATACTAAACAACGGTGTTTCAAAAGCAGTATATTCTTTAACAAAGATATACTCTAATTATTCTCAAAATGATTATAGAATCACAAAATTTAGAAGAGTAAAGGATCTATATATATTATCGGCAAAGTGAAGGAAAGAACACATTCCCAAGTTAACCAACAATGTTAAAAGAAAAAGAAACGATGAAAAAATAATCATAATCCTAAAAAAATAGATGAAGGGGAGGCTCGATATTCTCGAAGGCAGAATAAGTTAAACATTTCTTGTATAGCCTAAAATTGAATAAAAAGTTTGAATCTTTTCACCAATTTGACAGGAGTTTAAGATTTTCACTTAAAATATATATAAACGTCAAGTTTTCTTTTACTGAATGGAGATTTATGGGAGTAGAAGAAGTCTTACTACATATAGAAAACTAATATTTCTCTCATGTACCTTAGATATGGTTTCGCCCGAATATTAATAATTTTAACACGAATCTTATATATATACTAAAGAATTCACTAAATAAGTATAAATAATTGATTTCAAACTCGGTAAATTTAAAAGAGAAATATTGTAGTAGGCTTCAAATCCGAGCCATAAAAATTAAGTCATGGATTGCCTCAGGTTCCTCTTAGATTTAGTCGTAGTGGAAATACAACTTCAAATGTTGTACTTGATCCTAGAAAGCATGATTGTAGTATTACTTTAATCTGTGTAGTACCTGATGGTCATCTTTAAGATGGATGACTTGCGGAAAATTGTTACCTAATTGTCCCGGAATACCAGTTTAGTCGTGTGGATTGGTTGGAAGGCGCTCCAACTATTAACGATGTGAAGCCTTGAAGCCAGAAATTTTAAGTGGATTCAATTTTTATAGAAATAGGTTATATCAAGCTTCTGTTTCAAGTGTTTCAAGTCAAGGGGATTCGACCCATGTATCTATCATGCATTTTATTATTTTTAGCTTATAACATACATGTAAAATAAACAAAAAATTTGAGCAAGGGATATAATATGAACCCCCTTGCTTGAATGTGGCTCAAGACACTGCTTGAAAGTATGGACGGTTTGGAAGAGTCTTGTGCTGAGACCAGTAGATTTTTTTGGTTGACTGGCAGATGAACCATTATAAATTCATGGTTGTGAAATTAATACTTTGTTATAAATTCCAATCTTCTCCAATGATTGTTGTCATAAATGTCTTACATTGTTCTTCAAGACTAAAATTGTAGTACTCATTTTTATTTATTTGTTGAAAATTAAAATAAAACTGTGTTGAAGCCACTAACAACTAGCTTCAGCAAGGAGAATATACTGGGAAGGGGTGGAATTGGAAAAACACGGAATAAAATCCCTTGTTTGAACAAGGAGGCTAACCATAGCATTGGATGTTGCAACAAATGTTGAATATTTTCAAGGTTAGCCGGAACTTTTGGGTATCTGGCTCCAGAGTATGCAGGTTAAACTTCATCGTGTAACTTGTTAACTTTTGATTTTGTTATTTCATCTATCCTTGCATAAATGAAAGTATGCAAGTGTATACACGGTCAAATAATAAGACGTTAATAGTTACAAGAGGACACTGGAATTAAAACCAGTAACAAAAGAAAAAGGAGTTGGAGAAGTTCCTATAGTAGCATATGAACTTATGTTGTTCATTGCTATCCAGATCAAATGATGGAGTGGGAGTCTGAGAACATAGAAATAAGAAATATGCCTCAAATCAATGTAAAGTGAAATACTTCCGAGACACTATTTTTACTCTTTTACGCAATCAAAAAATATTTTACACTTTTTTCCTTGACAGTCAAAACTTCAATCTATTTCCATGATAAAATGTAGGAATTTCGCGGTAACATAGCTCTAATTTTCTTAAGTCAATTCTGTTCTCTGTGTACAAAATTGGTTTGGATGATGACTTGTCGTATTGGTGAAAATCACTTGCCTTTTTCTGATTGTAAACTTTCTTCCTCGATAATAAAGTCATGTTGTTGTAGTTCATCTCCTTTAGGCATTGATGACAAACGCTAAACCCACATACCATAAGACTCTCACCTTCTTTTCAAATCAAAGAAAGAAAGAATTTGACCAAAAAGCCCGATTCGAATCATTATGCTAAAACTCACCCGCCTCTCTCTCACCAACCGCACGAACCTCAAGATGACGAAGACTCGCCCTCTTCGAGAAAAAGAAGTATGAAGTGAGTTAGACAAAAAGAAAAGCAACTTGGACCAAAAAAGAAATCTCAAATAAGTTGAGGTCGACTATATTAATCTTCGCTGACCATGTCCAATTTTGAACTTACCAATTTTGAAGGGAAGCCTTGGAGTAACTGGTAAAGTTGTTGTCACGTGACCAGGAGTTCATGAGTTTAAGCCGTGGAAATAGTCTTTTGCAAAAATGTGAGTTAAGGCTGCGTACAATAGACTCTTGTAGTCTGGCCCTTCCCTGGACCCCGCGCATAGCCAGAGCTTAGTGCACCAGGCTGCCTTTTTAATGAAAGAAAAGTAAGTTAACACTGATTATGTTGTTTAATTGGACAGCTACAGGCAAAATTAGTGCCAAGATCGATTTATTTAGCTTTGGTGTAATTTCGATGGAGCTAATCACCGGAAGAAAAGCTCTGGATCACTCACAGCCTGAGGAAATGAAGCATCTTCTCCCATGGTTCCGCAAAATGAATCCTAATAAGGATGTTAAACAAGGTAATATACCCGTGATATACACTTGATATACATAAGTGTATATCACGGGTACTTAAGGATTGTGGCCCATCTCGGGTTTGGCAGACTGGCCCATCTCGGTCCATCACTTCAGCCCATCACGGTGGGTTGTATATTAGGAATGTATATTGATGTAATATTGTAGTGTAAAGGTTACCTTAATTAGTCTTATACACTTATCATAATTGTATAGTTAGAATTATGGTAGACTAAGGTTTTAGGAATAGAATAGGAATAGGATTCTCCTATTATGGAAATATGTAACTTGTATATATACCTTTCAATTAATGAAAATCATCAAGGTGATTATTTCTTTCATGGTATCAAGAGACTAGGTCTTGCTTCCGTTATTGCTCTCAGTTTTTGTGCCCTTTCTCAGCCACAACCGTCGCCGGATTCCATCCCCCTTCACCGGAATTCGTGTTATTATTTACCTCCACTCTTCCCAAATTTCCCATCCTCTCCTTTTGTTCTTTCAATATGTCTAAAAACAATAATCATCCTGCCCTCATGGTTTCTAACATCAAGAACAACATCCCTATTGTTCTTGAAATGGAAAATGTTCAATATGCGACGTGGGCAGAATTGTTTTAAATTCACACTATCTCCCATCAAGTCATCCATCACATAATTCCTCCCGCTGCACCTATTCCCGCGGAGGATCCTCAGTTATGGATTACTCTTGATGCTACAGTTCTCTAGTAGATTTATTCCACTATGTCGGTTGACCTCTTACAGACGATTATTGAGCCGGATACCACGGCTATGGCTACCTGGAATAGAATGTGTGACATATTCCAAGATAACCAACATTCACGTGTTGTCACACTCGAGCAGGAATTCTCTCAAGTTCGCATGGAAGGATTTCCAAACGTATCTGCATATTGCAGAAACTCAAGGAGTTGGCGGACCAACTCCGTAACGTTGGCGCACCTGTGATAAATAATTGTCTGGTTCTACAACTGGTTGCCGGTATTTCTGAGGCCTATAATGGCGTTGGGACTCTCATTTGTCAAAGCAACCCACTTCCCGCTTTTTATCAAGCCCGCTCCATGCATACTTTGGAAGAAGCCGGTTTGGCTAAGAAGGCGGCTACCGGAGCTAGCCCCGTCGTCCTAATGACGTCCTCCATAAATTCTTCAGATTTTATTGATAATTCGGGCCAAAACCGTACTCATAGTGGTGGCAAAAATAATCATAAGAATAATAACAAAAACCGCGGGGGCAAACGCGGTGGTTCTGGTGGTGGTCGGTGGTCAGTCCAGCAGTGGGCCCCGTCTAGTCAATAGTGGGCCTCCTCCCTACTGGTCCCAGTCGTGGGGCCCATGGCAGTGGGGTTGGGGCAATGGGTCATGGGCCAGCAACCCTTATTTTCCAGGCCCTTCCAACGGGCAGTGGGCTAGCCAGCCTCAATTCAGGCCCAACAATCAGCAGTCAGCTTCTCGGTTCAGCACTGGGCCGGAGCAGCAGGGTGGACTGCTTGTGCCTCGGCCCACACAAGCATTCTCGACAGTGGGCCCCACATCTACTCACACCGACAATGAGGCCGCAATGCACACACTTGAGTTGACGCAACCGGATCCAAATTGGTACACGGAGACCGGCGCAACGACACACATGACTTCCGATCAAGGTACTCTCTCATCTTATTCCAATTTGAGCAACCCTCGTGGTATAATTATCGGTAATGGTAACTCTATTCCAATTCAGGGTTATGGTCATAAAACACTATCTCCTCACAATCCTCCTCTTATCTTGAAAAATACTTTACATGCCCCCAAATTGATTAAAAACTTAGTGTATGTCCGCAAATTCACCACTGATAATTCTATTTATGTTGAATTTGATCATTTTGGTTTATCTGTGAAGAATTTCAAGACGGAGAGTCCTCTCATGAGGTGTGATAGTAGGGGAGATCTTTATCCTATCATACCCAATTTCAGTCCATCGAATCCAGCTTTGCCGTCAGCGTTCGCAGCCCTTGCTCCTTCCTTGTGGCATGCTCGGCTTGGTCATCCGGGATCTTCTATTTTATCGTCTTTACATAAAAATAATTTTATTTCATGTAAGGGTACGAATAGTACTCCAAATTGTCAGTCTTGCTCTTTAGGAAAAGTTGTTAGGTTACCATTTGTTGACTCGAATTCACATACTTTAATGCCATTTGATATTATTCATAGCGACCTCTGGACATCTCCTGTTCTGAGTTCTCTGGGTTATCGGTATTATGTTCTTTCTTTGGATGATTATTCTATGTTTTTATGGACATTTCCGATTGCAAATAAATCTCAAGTGTTTTCCGTCTTCTTAAAATTTAGATGATTCATTAGAACTCAATTCGAATGAAAAATAAAAAATATTCAGTGTGATAATGAAAAAGAATATGACAACGGGGTGTTTCGGGAGTTCTCTACTAATAATGGGATCAATTTTTATTTTTCTTGTCCTCATACGTCTTCACAAAATGGGAAAGCCGAACGCAAAATTCATTCCATAAATAACATTGTCCGCACTCTCTTAATTCATGCTTCTGTACCCCTATATTTTTGGCATCATGCACTTCAAATGGCTACATATCTCCTTAACATAATTCCTTCCAAAAGTCTGACATATTTTTCCCCCCTTCAAATTTTATATCATAAAGATCCTTCTTATTCTCATCTTCGAGTTTTTGGGTGCTTGTGTTATCCATTATTTCCATCCACCACAATTAACAAACTTCAGGCCCGGTCTACTCCGTGTGTATTTTTGGGTTTTCCGTCCAATCATCGTGGTTACAAATGCTTTGATTTATCCTCCAAGAAAATCATCATTAATCGCCATGTAATTTTTGATGAAACCCAATTTCCATTTACTAAAGTTCATACTCCCGAGGCTAGTTCGTATAAATTTTTGGATGATGGTATATCCCCATATATTACTCACCAATTTTAGGACATTCTCCGCACCTAAAATTCTCCAGCGGGCCCACTGCCCGTTGGCCCCACGAGTCAGTCACACCCTACCGTCACTGCATCAGTTCCAGCGATTGGGCCAGTCCAGCCCAATTCTGGAACTGGTCCAGTTCCATCACCTGCTTACCGTCTTGGGCCAACAGGCCCACTGCCTGCTGGCCAATCCATCCCGAGCCTAGAAAATTCCCAAAATCCACCATCTTCCTCCTCAAGTCACAGACCGGTCACTCGGAGTCAGCGGGGTGTTTTTAAACCAAAGAGACATTTTAATTTAAATTCTAATGTTCTTAAATCACCCTTACCCCGTACTCATGTGTCTGCGTTAAATGACCCCAATTGAAAAATATCTATGACCGATGAATATAATGCTCTTATTGATAATAAGACGTGGGAGTTGATGCCCCGTCATTCTGGTATTAATATTATTAGGTCTATGTGTATTTTTGCTCACAAGGAAAATTCAGATGGTTTGTTTGCACGACATAAGGCGCGGCTTGTGGGTGATGGTAAGACTCAACAAGTTGTGGTGGATTGTGGTGAGACATTTAGTCCGGTGGTCAAGCCGGCTACCATTCGCACTGTACTCAGCTTGGCTCTTTCCAAAGCATGGCCTATTCATCAGTTAGATGTAAAGAATGCTTTCCTACATGGTGATCTCAAGGAAATAGTTTATATGCATCAGCCGTTGGGATTCAGGGATCCCAAACAACCTCATCATGTCTGTTTGTTGAAGAAGTCCTTATATGGGCTTAAGCAGTCTCCACATGCTTGGTATACAAGGTTTGCTGACTATGTTTCACTATTGGGTTCACTCACAGTAAGTCGGATAATTCCTTGTTCATCTACCGCCGTGGTTCGTCTTTGGCCTACATTCTGTTGTATGTGAATGATATCATTTTGACTGCCTCTACAGATGCCTTACGCCAGTCTATCATGACCATGCTCAGCTCTGAGTTTGCTATGAAAGACTTAGGGCCCTTGAGTTACTTTTTGGGGATTGCCGTCACTCGTCATTCCGATAGATTGTTCTTGTCTCAACGGAAGTATGCAATTGAGATCATCGAGAGGGCTGGGATTTCATCCTGTAAGTCCACTTCCACTCCAGTTGATACAAAACCCAAGCTTGGTACCGCGGCTGGCGTACCCTACGAGGATCCGACCCACTATCGCAGTCTTGCACGGGCCCTTCAGTATTTTACCTTTACGAGACCAAATATTATGTATGATGTTCAACAGATGTGTTTATTCATGCATGATCCCAGAATTAAGCACATGAATGCGCTCAAATGCATCATCTGATATATTCAGGGAACACTTGACTATGGGTTACATTTATATCCTTCCTCGACGGCCACACTTGTCTCGTATACAGATGTTGATTGGGGTGGTTGTCCCGACACCAGACGGTCTAAGTCTGGCTATTGTGTGTTCCTTGGCAACAACTTGGTCTCCTGGTCTGCGAAGCGTCAGGCGACTCTATCCCGCTCAAGTGCCGAGGTTGAATATCGAAGGGTAGCTAATGTGGTCTCAGAATCATGTTAGTTACGTAATTTACTATTAGAGCTCCATTGTCCCATTCCGAAGGCAACCTTGGTGTACCGTGATAATATTAGTGTCATTTACCTTTCGGGTAATCCAGTCCAGCACCAATGCACTAAACATATCGAGATGGACATACATTTTGTCCGCGAGAAGGTTGCTCGGGGTCAGGTTCGCGTCTGTCATGTCCCATCAAGATATCAAATTGCAGACATCTTTACAAAGGATCTTCCATCGGTCAATTTTGAAGATTTTAGGGACAGTCTCAGCGTTCGAAGACTGCCCGCTATGACTGCGGGGGTGTGTTAAACAAGGTAATATACTCGTGATATACATTTGATAGACATAAGTGTATATCACGGGTACTTAAGGATTGTGGCCCATCTCGGTCCAGCACTTCAGCCCATCACGGTGGGTTGTACATTAGGAATGTATATTGATGTAATATTGTAGTGTAAATGTTACCTTAATTAGTCTTATACATTTATCATAATTGTATAGTTAGAATTATGGTAGAATAAGGTTTTAGGAATAGGATTCTTCTATTATGAAAATATGTAACTCGTATATATACTGAAAGAAATAATCCCCTTGATTATTTTCATTAATTGAAAGGTTTATATAAAAATTACAAAAAAGGAGAATTCTATTCCTAAAATCTTATTCTATACATTTATGGTAATACACTAATTATGGTAATACACTACTAATTATATTACAACATTACCTAAACTAGGATACTAAATATTTACCATAAAATATATTACCTAAATATGTAAAAACCGAGAGCTACTTATGGGACAGAATCTGAGACATTAAATATACAATATACACATGTATATGTGTGTGTATTGTATATTTAACACACCCCCGCAGTCATAGCGGGCGGTCTTCGAACGCTGAGACTATCCCTAAAATCTTCAAAAAGGACCGAGGGAAGACCCTTTGTAAAGATGTCGGCAATCTGATATCTTGACGGGACATGTCATACGCGAACGTGACCCAGAGCAACCTTTTCACGGACAAAGTGAATGTCTATTTCGATATGTTTAGTGCGTTGGTGCTGAACCGGATTACCTGAAAGGTAGATGACACTAATATTATCGCAATATACTAAGGTTGCCTTTTGAATTGGACAATGAAGCTCTAAAAGCAAATTACGTAACCAACATGATTCTGAGACCATATTCGCTACCCCTCGATATTCAGCCTCAGCACTTGAGCGGGATAGAGTCGCCTGACGCTTCGCAGACCAGGAGACCAAGTTGTTGCCAAGGAGCATACAGTAGCCAGATGTAGACAGTCTGGTGTTTGGACAACCACCCCAATCAGCATTTGTGTATGAGACAAGTGTGGATGTCGATGAAGGATACAAATGCAAACCATAGTCCAGTGTACCCTGAATATACCGGATGATGCGTTTGATTGCATTCATGTGCTCAACTCGGGATCATGCATGAATAAACACACCGCGCTGAACCGTATACGTAATATCCGGTCTGGTAAATATAAGATACTGAAGGGCCCCTGCAAGACTGCGATAGCGGGTTAGATCCTCGTAAGGGACGCCGGCCGCGGCACCAGTCAAAATGATATCATCCACATACAATAGAATGTAGGCCAAGGATGAACCACGACGGTAGATGAATAATGAATTATCTGACCGGCTGTGATTGAACCCAATAGTCGACACATAGTCTGCAAACCTTGTATACCAGGCCCGTGGTGACTGCTTAAGCCCATATAAGGACTTTTTCAACAAACAGACATAATGAGGACGGTTAGGATCCCTGAACCCCAACGGCTGATGCATATATATTGTTTTCTTGAGATCACTATGTAGGAAAGCATTCTTGACATCCAACTGATGAATAGGCCATGCCTTAGAAAAGTCAGGCTAAGCACAGTGTGAATGGTAGCCGGCTTGACCACCGGACTAAACGTCTCCCCACAATCAATCCCAACCTGCTGAGTCTTACCATCACCCACAAGCCGCGCTTAATGTCAAGCAAATGACCCATCAGAATTCTCCTTATGAGCAAAAATCCACATAGACCTCGATAATATTAATACCAGATGGACGGGGAACCAACTCCCACTCTTATTATCAATAAGAGCATTATATTCATCAGTCAAAGTAATTTTCCAATTCGGGTCCTTTATGGCAGACACGGGATTACGGGGCAAAGGGGATTTATAGACATTTGAATGTAAATTAAAATGTCGTTTAGGTGTAAAAATATCCTGCTGACTACGAGTGACCGGTCTATGACTCGAGAAAGAAGTGAGTGGATTTTGGGAATTTTCTGGGCTCGGGACGGACTGGCCAGCAGGCAGTGGGCCTGCTGGCCCAAAACTGGAAGCATAAACTGGGTTGAGAACGGTAACTGGACCAGTTCCAGTGTTGGGCTGAACTGGCCCAATCGCTGGAACTAGCCCAGTGAGAAGATTGGGCAGTGACGACCGAGATGGGCCAGTGGGACCAGCGGCCAGTGGGTCCGCTGGAGAATTTCAGGTGCGGGAGATGTCCGACAAATGTTGAATAATATACGGGGATATTTGTTCATCCAAAAAATTATACGAACTAGGCTCGGGAGTATGAACTTTAGTAAATGAAAATTGGGTTTCATAAAAAATTACATGGCGATTAATGATAATTTTCTTGGAGGATAAATCAAAGCATTTGTAACCACGATGATTAGACGGATAACCTAAAAACACACACGGAGTAGACCAGGCGTGAAGTTTGTTAATTGTGGTGGATCGGAATAACGGATAACACAAGCACCCAAAAACCCGAAGATGATAATAAGAAGGATTCTTATTATATAAAATTTGAAGGGGGGAAGAATATGTCAGACCTTTGGAAGGAATTACGTTAAGGAGATATGTTGCCATTTGAAGAGCATGATGCCAAAAATATGGGGTACGGAAGCATGAATTAAGAGAGTGCAAACTATGTTATTTATGGAACGAATTTTGCGTTTGACTTTCCCATTTTGTGAAGAGTTATGAGGACAAGAAAAATGAAAATTGATCCCATTATTAGCACAGAACTCCCGAAACTCCCTTTTGTCATACTCTTTTCCATTATCATACTGAATATTTTTTATTTCTCTTTCGAATTGTGTTCTAATGAATGCTCTAAATTTTAGGAAGACGGAAAACGCTTGAGATTTATTTGCAATTGGAAACGTCCACAAAAATTTAGAATAATCATCCAAAAAAAAACATAATACCAATGACCCAACGAACTTAGAGTAGGAGACGTCCATAGGTCGCTATGAATACTATCAAATGACATTGAAGTATGAGAATTTGAGTCTACAAATGACAACTTAACATTTTTTCCTAACGAACAAGATTGACAAATTGGGGTACGACTCGTACCCTTACAAGAAATAAAACTATTTTTATCTAAAACTGATAAAATAGAGGATCTCGGATTACCAAGGCGAGCATGACACAAGGAAGGAGAAATGGCTGCAAAGGCTGATGGAAAAGCGTGACTCGATGGACCGAAACCGGGCGTGATAGGATAAATATCTCCCCTACTATCACACCTCATGAGAGGACTCCCCGTTTTGAAATCCTTCACAGAGAAACCAAAAGGATCAAATTCAACAGAAACAGAATTGTCAGTGGTGAACTTTCGGACAGACACTAAGTTTTTAATCAATTTGGGAGCATGTAAAGTATTTTTCAAGATAAGGGGTGGATTTGGGGGAGACAACGTTTTCTGACCATAACCCTGAATTGGAATAGAGTTGTCATTACCAACAATTATACCGCGAGGGTTGCTCAAATTGGAATAAGATGAGAGACTACCTGAATCGGATGTCATGTGGCTAGTGGCACCGATATCGATATACCAATTCAGGTCCGGTTGTGTCAACCCTAGTGTGTACATCGCGGCCTCGATATCGGTCTGAGTGGGGAGCTTGCGGAGGCCGGGGCCTAAGTATTCTAGAACTGGGTTGTCGTGGGCTGAAACTGCTGGAACTGTTGCCGTTACTGGGCCAGTGGGCAGTGGGCCATCTAGGCTGCTGAAAAGCCCACTGGCCAGTTGTTGAAAACTGTAGTGGAGGTGGACCGTAGGGCCATTGGCCATTGGTCCAAGCCCACAGCCCAGAGGCCCAAGGCTGAGACCAGGGGTTTGGTGGCCCACTGGAACTTGGATGGGACCCACTGCCACTGCTTTGGCCACCGTGACTGCTGCCGAACCATGCGTTTGCCCCCACGATTTTTATTTTTCCGGCCATTCTTGTTGCCCCCGTGGGATTGGTTTTGGTTCGAATTATTGCCAAAATTTTGAGGAATAAGGGGAGGAAGTCATCATGACCACGGGACTAGCATTAGTATCCGCCTTTTTAGCCAAACCGGCTTCTTCCAAGGTAAGCATGGATCGGGCTTGATAGAACCTTGGAAGGGGATTACTTTGACAAAGGAGAGTTCCAACGCCACTATTGGCCTCGGATAGGCCAGCGACCATCTGTAAAACAAGACGATCGTCACTAACAGGCGCACTAACGTTGCGGAGTTGGTCCTCCAATTCCTTCAACCTTTTGCAATATGCTGAAACATTTGGGAAATTTTCCATGTTGAGGTGGGAAAAATCCTGTTCAAGGGTAACAACTTTGGAATTTTGATTATCCTGGAATATGTCATGCAGTCTATCCCATGAGGCGATCTCCGTAGCGTCTGGCTCGATAATCGTCTGCAATAGGTCGGTGGAGATAGTAGAATATATCCACTGAAGAATAGTGGCATCAAGCGTTGTCCATAATTTAGGATCATCCTCGCGTTTAGGCACCTCTGTATCATCAAGAGCCACGGGGATGATGTGATGGATGACTTGATGTGAACGAGCGTGAATTTTGAACAACTCGGCCCACGTTGCATATTGGACGATTTCTATTTCAAGAATTAACGGGATATGATTCTTGATGTTAGAAACAACAAGGGCAGGGTGAAACGAGTTCTTTGACGTCGACATAACGAAAGAACAAGAGGTGAAAGAGTAAGAGAGATTTTGAGAGCGGAAGACAAAATTTTGGTAAAACCCGAGGGGGGTGGGGTCTCGGCCGACAGGGAGGCACAAAACTTGGAGAGAAAATTTTTGTGTTACCTAGACTTTTGATATCATGAAAGAAATAATCCCCTTGATTATATTCATTAATTGAAAGGTTTATATACAAGTTACAAAATAGGATAATCCTATTCCTAAAACCTTATTCTATACATTTATGGTAATACACTAATTATGGTAATACACTACTAATTATATTACAACATTACCTAAACTAGGATACTAAATTTTTACCATAAAATATATTACCTAAATCTGTAAAAACCGAGAGCTACTTATGGGGCAGAATCCGAGACATTAAATATACAATATACACAAGTATATTGTTTGTATATTGTATATTTAACATATACCTTTTGTTGGGTCCGGGGCTACGGATAAGCAAGAGTATGTAAGAATAAAACCGTAATAGCTAGAATAATTAAAACAGTTTCTGGATGTTGCCTTCAATGTTGTGTCAACATCTTATGCAACATTGTGATAAAACAGTTATAAACCTTTATAGAGTAAATGCAGCGGAAAAAGTAAAGAGACACAAGGTTTATATTTTCAAGGGTATATATTAATATATCCCTCGATGGTCAATGACCAAAGTATTGTATAAATTATATACAATTACAAATTAATTTCTTTTACAAGATTGAACAATAAATGCGAAAAGAAATTACAAACAAAAGTGAAGTCGCAGATGACTTCAGCCTTAAGTTAAAAGATCTAAAAAGACAAATACAACATCTTCATTACAATTGCTTGAAGTATAAGCTTGATCTAGAATCTGGGCAGCAATAGTAATGTGGGACTAGATATTGTTATACTACTTTAGGCTAAGTGTGTTGTTCCAGTTTCTAAGGTGAATATCCGAGAGCTCTCTTGGTAATTCTTCTCGTTTAATTCTGGATATCGATACTCTGAATTTCCCCTCTATTTATAGTGTGGAACTTCCTTTGAAATCCTCACTGATTGGTTGCGGAGGTTGAGTAAAAGAAGGCTTCAGCTTGGACCGGTTCGTGTTCCTTAAAAAGCTCAACGTTCTGGACTTGGTCTTCACGCTGCTTCCTCTCCAAGCTTTGACTGTTTCTTTTACCACGTTTTAAACACAGCATCATTGTAAGCTTGCCTAGGTCATTTTTTACTCACAGTAACACAACCTGTTTTGGCCGGAAGAATAGGCAAAATCGTTACAGAGATTCTGTCAGGAATGTTGTCACAACATCGCAGGCAACATTCTTATTTTCATAAGATGTTGTCCTGAGCATTTACAGATGTTGTCACAACATCCATCCAACATCAACAATCTCCCCCTTTTTGTCTTTCTTCACAAAACTCCATATGAAGCGAAAATGACAAGGATACTGATTCCCGATGTAGTCCTTGCATTCCGAGAATAGTAGGATCAGTGTTATGCTCCCCCTTAACCTGCAGTAGTAAATTTCAAGCAGTGTTGTATCGATGATTTGATTAGATAGGAGTTATGTTTTGTTAGTCGTGACTTACTTACAGAAACTGCGTAATCAGTCTACAGTAACCATTCATAACAATCCACATCAGGCAAACATATATAAATAGCTTTAGAAAGCAGTCACAATGTCTGCAAGAACAGACCAAATATCCCAAAGTAAAATATTACGAACCAAAAAAAATATTTCAAATGTCAGTATAACCAATATTCAAATAAGCAAAGATTATTAGCACTCCATCCATCATTGAATCAAACTCCATTCCATCAGCATGATCATCCTTGACTAAAGTAATCGAGTCACAGTAGCTTCCAGCCGCTTTCCGTGATCGATCACTCTGTGCAGCACCATCTTCATCTCCATCGCATCAGAAGTAGTCAGCGCAATCATCATCTCAACTCCTCTTCCTCTGCATCGTAGTTTGGCTTGCATCTCATCTCAACTCCTCTCCCCCTGTCTGTGTCTGTCTGCTTCCCAGCAGCAACATCATTACATCATTAGCATTAGCATCATCATCTCCCCCTTTTTGTGAAGAAAGTAAGTCCACATAATTGTTCCTGGCTCGCACTAGGTCTTGAATTTGCCTGTCAAGTTCAGCAATGTGCTGTCGAAGCCAGTCTTTGGACATTGGGACATTTCCTTGACTAACATCTTTTGATGTGTTAGTGTCCTATTCATCTTTCTTCCAGGGCATGTCAATAACCATGTCCCTGTTGTTCACAACCGCTCGTTGTACTGAGTAAACCTCTAAGGCTAGACTCAGCTTTTCTCCTTTTGGAGTCTTAAAATCTTGGTTGAGCAGGATTTGAAAAATCAAGGAGGGGTATAGAAGGGCAGAGTTGCTTTGTCTTTCTGCCAAGTTGACAATATGGTTGAATATGAGGGTTCCTAAGTCAACTTTCTGATTCCTTCCAATCTAGAAAAGCAGTGATGCTTGATCAAGGGTCACTACTATCTCATTGAGGGAGGGTAGCCAGTTGTATATAGCAAATTTGTGCAGAGTGGCAAACAAGGTAGTGAGTTTTGATACAGGACTGCGAGGAGCCTAAACAGTGATCAAAATCTCCGTAAGGTACTTGATCATTGAATTGAGTTCCTCCATAGGGGGGTTTGGTTGAGGTTCTCTTTCACTAACAATCATCCCAAGAGTGGAGTTGATGATATTAGGTGTAAAATTGTATACCTTGTTGTATAGGTATACTCTCCCAAATTTCTTCGAGGTTGTGTCCTTAACAGCAAGTGTCAGATTAGCATAGAACACTCTAATCACCTTATCATAATAAGGATTCTTACCAGATACAGAGCTTAAGATCTTTCGACTACTTAAGATATCAACTAAACCATTTTGGGAGAATGAAGTTAGGTCAATCACATTCTCCCCTCTAACTCCTCTATTTTTAAACCAATTCCAATTATTGGAGCATGATTTCATTTGAAACATGGAAGAGTAAGGAATTACCTCAGAATCTGTTTCAGATTCTGTGTTTTCTTGTTCGGATAAGGTGGTTGCAGGTGTTGCCTCGGATGTTGGGGCAATATAGTCTGAATCCATATTCTCGTCTGTTGCCTTTGATGTTGAGGCAACATTTTAAACAAAATTCCAGTATGTTCTACGGACCCCTTTAGGAATGAAGTTTTGTAGAGGTGTGTCATCTGACATCTCTTCTTCTTCTTTTTCCTTCTCAGTTTCTGCTTGTGGAGTGGAAGTTGATGGAGTTCCGGAAGAACTGGGCACACTGAAATTGGTGTCAGTGCCGCTATTTGTGGTAGTATCAACAGGGAAAGTCGACTCTTCCCTGGATCTTTTGGCAGACTAGTTGTCACCGATTTGGTTTTCGAAAACCCTCTTTGACCTTTGCGTCGGAAATGTCAATTTTGATTGTCTTGAGGCAAGGTTTGAGAAATCAGATGTTGCATCAACATTGATTGGGTTTTCATTATCGTCTGGGTAGCTCACCTGTAATGGCTTATCTGAACCAAGCAGGATCATAGCCTGTGTGCAGTCCTCCTCGACCGGTTTCAAGTCATTGATGGAAGTATAATACTTGTAAAGCTTATTGCTATTTGTTGGACTAGTCGACATTGGAGAATAATCTTTGGTGTTTGTGGATTTTGGGGACATGGACATGAGAGAGGGTTTTGAAGGATTGGGCGTGTTGGAGAAGCTTTGGGTTTTGAGAAATGACGGTGTTGTTTGGGCTGCCATGGTTTGATGGATTGTGAGTTGGCTGATGTGACAATTGCAAGACAAAAATGGGAGGTTTTATTATGGCAAAATATACTTACACTCAAAATTCTTTTCCTTAAATTTAGATTGTATAGAAGAATAAAAACTCTTTACACACCTAAAATAAAGGATTTACATAGCACATATCATCATTCAAAATTTAAGTAAAAACGGTCCTCCAGAATTTTTGGACTTCCAGTTAAAGACAGAGACGTGTTAAATACCAAAAAAAGAATAAAATAAGATAAATCAGATTGATCAATGTACTGAAACATGATGTTGTTAATAATGTTGGCAACATTACAAAGTTAAACAAGCATTATGAGACTCCAAAGATTTTCTGATTTGGCAGATGATACTTCTGTATATGTTCCCTATGAGTCTGATCACTGGACTAATGTAACATTTTACCATTGTCCTTAATCAACTTAGTTGAACACATACAGTTTTAAAAAAATATTGAGGAATTTTCAACCTCTTTTTTTAAGCACGTGGTACTCCTATAGAATAGGAATGATATCAATCTTAGAGCTTTGCTCTTTTTGTATACAACCAAATCTTTTAGTAGAGGCTTCGCCTTCTTATCTTGTCCTTTTAGAGTCTGCTTGAATCTTTTGGAAAAAAATATTACAACATCACTACAACACATCCTATATATTAACTCAACAGTAAATGTTATCCAGAATGTTGGGACAGCATTTCGAACAACGTCTACCTAGCCTGTCTTATTTTCAAAAGAAACAGAGACCAAGAGATTTTTTCAAGCTAGAAAATCTCTCATGATCTAAAGGTTTGGTAAAAATGTCAGTCAGTTGACAAAGAGTATCAACATGTTCGATTTGAACTAGCTGTTTTTCCACTAAGTCTCTTAAAAATGATGTCTTACGTCTATGTGATTTGTACGTGAATGCTGAACAGGATTTTTGGAAATATTAATAGCACTCAGATTATCACAGTACAAAATCATGGAGTTATTAGATATGCCATAGTCATCTAGCATATGTCGTAACCAAATCAATTGAACACAACAACTTCCAGCTGCCACATATTCAGATTCGACAACCGAGAGTGATACACAATTTTGTTTATGACTGTACCATGAGACTAGATTATTGTCAAGATAGAAACACCCACCACTAGTGCTTTTCCTATCGTCTACATCACCGGCCCAATCCGAGTCACTATATCCTATTAGATTAGGGTTAGTGTCTTTGGAGTACCAAATTCCCAAGTCACTTGTACCTGCAACATATCGAATGATACATTTCACAGCATTAAGATGAGATACATTGGGACTGGCTTGGAACCTGGCGCAAACACATACGCTAAACATGATATCGGGTGGTGGCAGTAAATTATAAAAGGCTACCTATCATAGATCGGTACAATGTTGGGTCAACATCTTGTCCAACATCGTCTTTACATACCTATTGCGTAGAGCTCATTGGGGTCTTCATGTGTTTAGCATTTTACATAACAAATCTCCTAACAAGATTCTTGGCGTATTTGCTTTGAGATACAAAGATCCCATCTTCATTCTGTTTAATTTGTAAACCTAAGAAAAATATTAGTTTTCCAATCATGCTCATCTCAAATGTTGTCGACATTGCTTCGACAAACGACTTCACGGGTGATTCTGTAGTCGAGCCACAAACAATATCACCAACATAGATTTGAGCTATTATTACATCTGCACCGTGTCTTTTAATGAATAATGTTCTGTCAGCTTCTCCACGGGTAAAACCAAACTCAACAAGGAAGTTAGTTAGACGACCATACCATGCACGTGGTGCTTGTTTTAGTCCATACAAAGCTTTCTTGAGCTTGTACACATGATGTGGATGGTGAGGATCCTCAAATCCCTTTGGTTGTTCAACATAAACTTTTTTGTCCAAGTATCCATTGAGGAAGGCACCTTTAACGTCCATTTGGTGCAAGGTAATCTTTAGATAGCAAGCAATAGCAAGAAGAAATCTTATTGACTCAATTCTAGCCACAGGAGCGAAGGTCTCGTCATAGTCGATACCTTCTACTTGTGTATATCCTTGAGCAACAAGTCGAGCTTTGTTACTTACAATCTTCCCTAACTCATCTGATTTGTTTTTGAATATCCACTTGGTCCCAATAACATTCGTGTTGTTGGGTCGTGGTACCAAGTCCCAAACCTTGTTTCGGGCAAATTGTTCAAGCTCCTCTTGCATGACTTGAATCCAGAAATTATCTTTTAATGCTTCACTAATATTTTTAGGTTCCAAAGTAGACGTAAGACAAGAAAGACTTACCTGTTGGTATATGGTGGACATGTACACATATCTTACCATTTCTCGGTAATTCACTGGCTCTTTCCATCTTGTACGCCTCTTCTCAAAAACTCCCCCTATCACCTAGTCGGGTGGATGGTTCCTTCTAATCCTCGATGGAGGGTCTCTTCTCACTTGATCATTCAGTTCAGTAGCAGACTCCTCCTCGACTTCGTCCCCTGTGTTCTCTCTTTTGAGGTTCGGATGTTTCTTCGATGTTGGGACAACATCTGGGATAACATCTGTTTCTTCAGTGGGTTGCTCCTCTTCAACTGCAACCACAATGTTGTTTTCTGAAGATCTACCAGATATATCCAGTAGGTCATCAAAATTAACATTAACTGACTCTTGTATGGTCTTTTTCCGAAGATTGTATATTCGATAAGCATGGTTATTCTGAGAGTAGCCAACGAATATTCTCTTATCACTCTTAGAGTCAAATTTTGCCAGTTTATCCCTGTCATTAAGAATATAGCACACACACCCAAAGACATGAAAGTACCGCAATGTAGGTTTCTTTCCATTTAATAGTTCATAGGGTGTCATCTTGGTCCCTGACCTTAAATATATTCTATTAGTTATGTGACATGCCGTGTTCAAGGCTTCTGCCCAAAACCTCTTTGACAATTGCTTAGAACTTAACATAACTCTAGTCATTTCTTGTAAAGTTTTGTTCTTTCTCTCAGCAACCCCATTTTGTTGTGGTGTTTTTAGTGTCGAAAATTCATGGAATATGCCTTTCTTTTCACAAAATTTTGCAAATGTTTGATTTTCAAACTCCTTTCCATGATCAGATCTAATTCTGAAAATCGAAGAACAAAACATATTCTTAATCTTAGAGTAAAGTGTTCTAAACATCTTAAAGGTTTGTGATTTTTCCTTTAAAAAATAGATCCAAGTGAATTTGGAAAAATTATCTACTATCACATAAGAATATCTCATCCCTCCTAGGCTATCTACCTCGATTGGACCCATAAGATCCATATGCAATAATTGGAAAGAATGAGATGTACATGAATGTTGTCCGTCATGTTGGACAACATTGTGAGAGACTCGGGTCTGGAAATGCCTCTGATAGCTTCAAATGAGATCAACTTCTCCAAGGTGCCGTAGTTGACATGTCCCAACTTTTGATGCCAAAGTGTCAAGTCACCTACCTTTACGGAGTTGCAAAACTCTTGTCTACCGACTAGACAACAATTATCTCCCGTTCCGGTTCCTGACATGACACATTTATCTGCAGAATCTGTAACCTTGCATCCAAGCTTGTTGAATTTCACCTCGAGATCATCATCACATAGTTGGCTTATGCTAAGAAGATTAGCAACCAAACCTTCTACATGAAGAACATTTTTCAAGGTTGGTACATCCGGAACATTAAGAGTTCCTTTACCAATTATCTTACTCTTACTTCTTCCTCCAAAGGTCACGTATCCTCCATTGAAAGCTCCATACTCTTTCAATAGACTTTTGGTACCTGTCATATGACTTGAGCAGCCACTAACAAAGTACCAAGACCCTGTAATGTTAGTACGCAAAGCAGTTATGCACACATTACATTTCAGATTCAGTTTGGGTACCCATTCATTTTTCTTCCTTCTGCTTTCAGGCTGGTTGCTTTGAATGTTGTCAGTGATGTTGGGCAACATTGCTGACGACATTTTAGGCAATATTCTGAGTGCGGAGTTTTGAAGTTTGTAGCAGTAGGGCATAAGATGTCCTGTCTTTTTACAGAAGCTACATACAAACTTTGATCCAATCTTAGTGATCTGAGAATAACTCGAATTTTCTTTGACAAATTTTATCCTCTCAGTTTGACTATGGATTCTGGAAGTATTTGTTTTGCTAGGAGATTGGTACCCAAGCCCAGCTCTTGTAGGTTATTGAAGTTTAATATTTCATCCAGTTTGGAGATTCCCATGTTGAGCCTTTGAAAGGTGGTCTCAGCTACATTCAATCGTGCACGAATCTTACCAAGGTCTAGGTCCTTCTTAGTCAGTGCCACCTCTAATCGGTTGATTGTGCATTTCAGATTGCTATTCTCAAGAGCTAATAATTTTGCTTTTGAGTCTAGTTGCTCAGATTCAGTTATTAAGGCTTTACAAGATTTTGTAATTCCTTTATCACGTCGTCTTTGGAGTCAACTAGATCCAAATTTACAACTTCAGATGAAGAATTAAATCCACTAAAACAATTTACATCAGAATAGTCAAAGTATACATACCTCTCTGATGTTGAAGTCATTCCAGATGTCGAGTCTGATGTGGTTCCAGATGTTGTCGCAATATTGTCCACAATATCTTTATTGTCGGACAGTGAATGTTTGAACATGGCTGCCAGCATTGCCTATGGTTCTTCTTCTTGATCTCCTTCCTCCTCTTCATTCTCATCATCACTGAGAGTTACCCACATAACCTTACCAACTTTTCTGAGGGTGTTTGCACACTCATTAGCGTAGTGTCCCCAACACGAGCATGCATGACACTGCACTCCCTCGAGTTGTTTGGGATTGAAATTGGTACTGTTGGAGTTAGATTTCCTCAGTGGATTGGGATTTCTTTGCTCAAAAGGTGACCTATTCGGTTGTTTATTGAAGAGTGGGTTTTGATGCTGTTTGTATTTGACTTTATTGCGATCATTGTTGATCTTTCTCACCATCGAATTGAATCGACGAGTAAGTAAGGCAACAGTTGCACCATTTCCCAGTTCCTCCAAGTTTTCTTCCTCATTTTCCAATTCAGTTTCTGAGGTTTGTCCTTGGAGTGCCAAAGTCTTGTCTTTATACAGATTTCTTTGGCTCTTCATGTTCATCTCATATGTTTGAAAGATGCTCATCAAGGCATGTATATCCATAGTAGCAAGATTATGGGCCTTTTCAATAGCACAAATCTTAGTATTAAGCCTTTCAGAAAGAGATCTGAGAGCTTTATCCACAAGTTGTGTGTTGGTTAAAGGAGAACCAAGCACTTGAAATCATGTGAAGCGTTGTACGTATTGGCTCAAAATCATGCGAAGCTTTGTATGTCGTACACTCGAGGTACCTTCACAATGAGTTTGTAAGGTCTCCCAAGCGTCTTTGGCCGTAGTACAATTCTTGATGAGTTTAAACATATAGAGATCTACCCATTCAAATATCGCATTTAGGGCCTTTTCATTGAAGCTCGCACTGTTGATCTCTTCCGCGGTCCATTCAGATTCGAGTTTGGTAAGTACATCACCATCCTCGTCTGCTGGGTACTTGGGGATCACATAGCCTTCGGAAACTGATCTCCAAGCTCGAACATCAATGGATTTGATGTACGAACGTAGTCGAATTTTTCAATAGACATAGTTAGTTCCGTCAAGAATTGGAAGTCTACCAACGTTTTGTATAGCTGAGTCAATAGCCGTAATATTCAGAATCAAACACTTATTGTATCAAGTGTTGGATCTGATACCACTTATTGGGTCCGGGGATACGGATAAGCAAGAGTATGTAAGAATAAAACCATAACAGCTAGAACAATTAAAACAGTTTCTGGATGTTGCCTTTAATGTTGTGTCAACATCTGAGTCAACATTGTGATAAAACAGTTATAAACCTTTATAGAGTAAATACAGCGGAAAAAGTAAAGAGACACAAGGTTTATATTTTCAAGGGTATATATTAATATATCCCTTGATGGTCAATGACCAAAGAATTGTATAAATTATATACAATTACAAATGAATTTCTTTTACAAGATTGAACAATAAATGCGAAAAAAAATTACAAACAAAAGTGAAGTCGCAGATGACTTTAGCCTAAAGTTAAAAGATCTAAAAAGACAAATGCAACATCTTCATTACAATTGCTTGAAATATAAGCTTGATCTAGAATCTGGACAGCAATAGTAATGTGGGACTAGATGTTGTTATACTACTTTAGGCTAAGTGTGTTGTTCCAGTATCTAAGGTGAATATCTGTGGTAATTCTTCTCGTTCAATTCTGGACATCGATACTCTGAATCTCCCCTCTATTTATAGTGTGGAACTTCCTTTGAAATCCTCACTGATTGGTTGCGGAGGTTGAGTAAAAGAAGGCTTCAGCTTGGACCGGTTCTTGTTCCTTAAAAAGCTCAACGTTCTAGACTTGGTCTTCACGCTGCTTCCTCTCCAAGGTTTGACTGTTTCTTTTACCACATTTTAAACACAGCATCATTGTAAGCTTGCCTATGTCATATTTTACTCACAGTAACACAACCTGTTTTGGCCGGAAGAATAGGCAAAATTGTTATAGAGATATTGTCAGGAATGTAGTCACAACATCGCAGGCAACATTCTTATTTTCATAAGATGTTGTCCTGAGCATTTACAGATGTTGTCACAACATCCATCCAACATCAACACCTTTCAATTAATGAAAATAATTAAGGGGATTATTTCTTTCAAATGATACGCTCCTTAAAGCAGTTGACCCGGTAATGGGTCTTGATGAAGAAACTCTTGCCAGTGTCAGCAGCACTGTTGCTGAGTTGGCTGGTCACTGCTGCGCTAGGGATCCCCGTAAGAGGCCAGACATGGGTCATGTTGTCGGCGTGCTTCTTTCATCTTTGGCTGAGCTCTGGAAACCTGCAGGAAAAGAGGTTGAAATTGAATATGGCATGAACCTAGCCGAAAGACTTAAGAAGTGGAAGGCTTCAGATGGAATGAGTGGCACTGGCAGCTCTTTTTCATACCTTGGCAGAAATGCTGATACAAAGACGAGTAAACCCCCTCGGCCATCTGGATTCGCTGATTCATTTACGAGACTATAAATTTGATCGTCCAACAATACTGCTGTAGACTTGGGCATAATATAATGTTGTTTCCCTTTAGAGGATCGGTTTGTTCTAAAAGCCATGCCGAAAGTGGCATTTCCAGCTAGAGTGACTTTGTAAGAGAAAATTCATAAGTCGGTGACTTTATTTATTCAAATATAAGGTCAGTGTGAGTGACGGTAGAGAATTACTTGGATCCTAGTGACAATATGGAGTTGCTTTCATCTGATTTTTCTTGTTTTACTACCCTGTTCCTTCTTTCTAGAAGTTATCCAATATGTAAATTATATTAAGAGGCAGTTCCTAATTTCATGTTAATTACTGTGGATTTTTTCATCCTTTCTAATTTCATCTGAAAGTCTTTTCTGGGGTGTCAGATTATCTCTTGGACCTATCTTAATGGCTGAGACTTGAGAGAAATGGTAAAATAGACCAATACTTCGTAGCCACGTTGAGCTACAGAATCAAAATACTATGGGGCTGCAGATTTTGTTGTCATGATTCTTAAGAGAGTTAAGTCAATCATAGTCATTATAAAATGCTATGGGAAGAATTATTACTTATTAACAAGTAAAGTAGCCCGCGTTGCGTGGTTCAAAAAATATTTATAATTGATATAGTGAATATATTTGCACTTTACGCATTATATTAATAAATTCAGAAATGATCTCTTTATAACTTAAGTCGAGATAGAAGCGCTAAATCTTTCTTTTTCTTAGAGGCAAGACTTCTTTTCTTACTAAGAAGTAGTTCAAAATACTATCAAATAAGTTGATACACAATTGATCAAAAAGAAAAAGAAAAGTGTCTTCTGGGTTGACTGTGTCCTGTCAAGACGACAGATACCAATCCTATTTGACATTGCTTTGCTTTATTGAGCAATTCATACATGTAATACTTAGCTAAAAAGTTGGTTTCCAACAAGATCAATAACAGTGCTAGTCGAGCCTGCAAAACGTCTCAATAGTGACCATTTTCTTACCAATTTATAGCCACTAAAATAATACCCTTTAATATTAAAATGCACATGCTCCAAACGATGTGTCAAGATAAAACTTTTTGTTATCCGTTCAGTTAAAACTTTTTCCATTTTGGACGTTTGCATCTCACGTTAATATTCTCCCTTGAACAAACGATGTGTCAAGATAGACCTCTACCTTTAAATGTCTAAAAAATATGAAAATTTCTAAATTTAGTAGCAATTTCATACTGATCAATTGATATTTCCCCCCGTCTTTTCACAGAGCTCCTTCGTGCTGGAAGATCGAAGATTTCTTCATCGCGTATAGCTCGTTGATGCAACGAGCATTCCACCTTTATCTTTTCCCAAATTTGGCTTTTGTTGGAATTCTGCAACTAGGTTAAGAAGAAACTCAGATTCACTATTTTCTTGCCAGTTGTATTGCTAAGCGATGGCTTTTATCTCTAAACACCAAGTGTTCATTATGTTTTTATCCTTTTCTAAAGCCGCAATCACCTCTTCATGAAGGTGTTTGGCAATTATGGTTATGTGGTAAAGGTTAGTAGTGATGATTATGCAGTGGTAGCGTGTAGAATAGTGATAAAATGTCACTTCCATAGACATTTTTAATCAGCACCTTCATGATTCAGATTTTAAGACTTTGTACAAGATTTAAATGAATTTTCCTTGCCCAACGCAAATAAATAGTTGTAAAAAGAAATTAAAAATAAAATAAATGCATTTAATGGATTAAGACGAATGATTCAAAGTTTCAAACTCACTTCATTAAGAAAATGGGCCTATGTTAACAACATTATAATCAAAATACAAAATAAATAGAGCACTAAGGGGATGCGAGTTGCCTAAGAAATTCTAGGCCATCAGGCAGCTCAGTTGTTCCACTTTTTTCTCAGGTAAACAATGAACTGCTTTTAATGTTAAGAGTACAATAAGCCTTGTGAAACCTATTAACCATACAAGCCAGGACAATGAAGTCAGCTCTCTCGGTTGCAAGTCATCCCTGATAGATCTTTCATGGAAGAAGTGAGATTCCCAGACCCAAAAGCACAAAGAACCATCCAATCTGCTGCAATAAATAGTCAGTCTTCTATGTCACAAGAGACATCAAATTATCTCTCCTTTTTCATAACCAGGAAATACTCCTAGTAGATTAGTTCATCAAAATAAAGGACGACGTGGAATACATGTGTCAGCTTCCACAGGCTAAACGCTCAAGTATTCCCCCAGGCTAATTACAAGCAGCAGAAAAAGACTGCAAGGCCTGAGCAACAAATGACTGTTCCAGGACCGAAGCACGGTCAGAAACTACTAGGAGCAGCAACCCTAATTTCATTTGGCTCCTTGCCATGAAGCTGATGATGACAGCAAGATGTAAAAAATAGCTGCAACTAATAGCAATACACTCCGAACTGCTTTGAACTGTTTTCCTTGAGCCGATGGTCTATCAGAAACAACCTCTCTACCTCCAAGGTAGGGGGGTTTGGTCTGCGTACACTACCCTTCCCAGACCCCACTTTGTGGAATTACACTGGGTATGTTGTTGTTGTTGTTTAATAGCAATACACTAGTGCCTTTTGCCAAATGACTTGTACATGTAGCAAGGCACCTTACACATTGCTATAAAGTTGTGACTACCTCAAGAAAAGGTGAAATGGATAGAAGTAGAGCAGTTGTCTTTCCGGATTTCTGGGTTCTCTCTCCTTTCTCGGGGCACCTAGCAGAAGCTTGGTTATCATCGGGACCTTCTGAAAAGTCTAGAGCAAAAGAATAGCATATAATTACTGATAATAGAAAAAGAAGAATAGCATGCAATTAATATTCTCTTCACACCAAAGACAAATGAAATAAGAGAGAAATTTGCTTTTGATATTCAATTATCAACTCCTTCGAAGATTCCAGCATCTCTCTCCCCGTATTAGCGAAGAAAAATACTTAGGTGGCAATTTTTCTGTCTTTCTTCTATAGCATCCAGTTGCTCATCCTCCAACTTGTTATCGTCTCTGCTACTATTACCCAAAAAATAGCATGCAATTAATTAGATCCAGAAAATCACGACATCATTTTAACTTGCCGCAAGGTCATTGGAGTAGGACATAAATATATTGCAGATAGACAGCTCTTGTCATTAGACTAGGACATCAATATGTTTCACATAGACATCTCTAGTAACTGTTCCAGATTACACAAAAAATTTCTTTCCAGCAGAATAAACATGGTCTAGCTTTTTAGAACATACTGTACATGTTATTCCTCATAATGTCCAAATTCGGTCAAAGAACTAACGTGTGATCCTTACATCAATAACTGATCGCAAGAACCAAGACAGCAAAATTGTCCAAGGTAAATATAACGATTATTGATACAAACAGAGAAATAAATTGTCAGAGAATATGGGGATTACTTTTGAATAGAAGCTAAATAAAAGCTAAGACTGTTTTCTTTCAAAAGAAATAACTTCTTAAGATGTCTTCACAGCATACGAATCTCGAGAATAGCAATTCCACTCATAGTTCAAACTATATTACAGGATTCTACATAACTCACAGCCCTCTAGTTTTATCAACGGACCAATGAACTAAAATTTGAGCATCAATGCTTTTCTTCAATCAGTGCTTAACATTCTACAGAACATACTAATCAATCACTACATAAGCAACTGCCTTACCCTCTGCTCAAGCAGCTATCTTGATAATAGACAGTGAAGCTTTTAAAGGATTCTGAGACAATACATACAGAATATCATCTTTTAACCGTTATGTTTGATGGTGCCTGAAGAACTCCTATTAAGAATCTTACAAGCTCCTATGAAAGTACGAACTAGTAAGAACTGTCTACCAATATAAAGTGAAAAACTATATCGGTTCTCCTCAAGCCTTAAGGACTTCACTAACTTTTGGACCATCTCGTGTAGGGGAAGTGTTATCTTGATAGGTTTGGAAAAAGTCTGATCACCACGACTCTGAGAAAGTTTATTTTGTATCAGAAGCAGCAGAAGAACAGGATCATTTTTGTGATTAAGGCCTTTATTGCCGATATTGGCCCAAATAGTTGTCATACTCATATTGCTAGCCTGTAGAGGTGGAGGGAACTTGGTAATCAGTAAGGATGGCCTGCAAAGCAGCTCAAAGTCCAACAATCTAAACTGCTACGCAGTTGAAAGATGACATCACTTCTTGAAGACGAGAGACGACAACCACAATCAGTGCAGGAATGATGTGTACCACACTCAAAGGCTCTTAAATGTGCACTTATGCAGAACCTCTAGAAAGACAACAATAATAATGATGATGATATAATGAAGGTATGATGCATAATCACTTGTTAAATTCTTAAACATGCACTTCACTACAACAATAAATAATTATGATAACTATTATCATTATGATTACTCCCTCTATTTTTTTTATCAAGAAAGTGAAAAATTATTTTTTTATTATTACTCTCTCTATCCCAATTTGTTTGGCACTATTACCTTTTTTTCCTTTCTATTAGAAACCAGTTAACTTTGTTCCCATTTTGCGATTGACATGCTTGTCATAGGCCTACTGGTTAAAAAGAAAAATTATTGGGTATGAAAGTACTTTTGGTATATTATCCACATCTAATTAATAATGAAAAAAACTTCTTTTCATTCTTAAACTTCTAGTCCAGTACAAATTGGGGGACATAGGGAATATTAATTATTGCTATTCTGAAACTTCTCAAGTTCTAGTAGAAATAAAAAATCTGAGTTGGAGATAACAACAATACCCAACCATATTTTGGTAATAGATGCATTTAGAAAGACATGATCGACAGATAAAGAATTATATGACAACCTTACACCTTATATAATAACTTACAATGTTGGCGCACAAAAGTTTTCATGAAACTTAGTTTTAGGAAATTATCAAATAGAATAGTCAAAGTTCCAGCTAGATTCCACAACATGCCAAAGATATTAGAACAGCTCATATACAGCCCGAATTCTACAAGATGAAAATCACCTCAGTTGGCAATCACATCGCTGATGCTTTTCTCCATGTTCATGCTACCGCTTCTCTACCTTTAAGATTTACTCAGAGCACAGAACATGGCATCCCTTATAATGGCTACTTCACTGACTCATGCATTAAATCTAGAGAAATTTTCCGGCCCGGCACCATATCCCTGTAGGAATCAGGACAACCTACAGTACTCCATCTTCAAATGCACTAATATTTCAATTTAGGTTTCATGTGCCACCAGCTTACTTACAGACAGCTACATCACTAATCACAGCCAAGAAAATCAACCTAAGATGCAGAATGTCAATGTCAGATACAAAGGTAATGTGGCTATATAAAAGAAGAAAGTAAAGGGCAGAGAAAAATCTTTAACAGACGAAGTTCATCCAATATGGTATTACATGAAATGCAACAAAATCATTAAATCCTAGAAGAAAATTAGAAAAGGCAAGCTAGCATTTGGTTCCCTAATTGATTTCACCAATTATCCGCCTTATACTAACACACCCCTAAATTCCGTCCAGTGAAGTAACAACTTCTAAACTTAAGTAAAATAATACAAGCCTTTATAAATGAATGTTAAACAACAACAACATACTCAGTGAAGTCCCACAACGTGGGTCTGGGGAGGGTAGAGTGTACGCAGACCTTACCTCTACCTTGGTAAGTAGAGAGGTTGTTTCCGAAAGACCCTCAGCTCAAGAAAAAGCATAAGCACAACCAAAAGCAAGAGAAACAGTCAGACCCGGACAAGAAATTTAAAGCAATATAAATGAATGTTAAAATGGATATGAAAAACGTTGAAGCTACCTCAAATAAATAAGATTTCGCATGGTTTAAAATAAGATTTTTTTTATACAACACACACAATTATAAAACTTTTAGAAAGTTTTCTCCATCTAGCTAACACTTGCAGAGAGCTCAGATTTTGCTTTTATAGGCAACACTTCCATAACAGAGAGATATCACCTAAAGTTAACAAAATATCCTGGTCATTGCTATGTCCCTCCCGCTTATTTCTTGAATTAACTCAAGTAGCTTTTTCACTTAATGCTAACCACATACAATGTAACACAGCTTCTACTTCGAAAAGTAGTAACAATAGAACTTATCTGAAGCGAAAAATATACCTACTCAAAAACGTATATCACTAAAGAATCCATGTAAACCTGTGCTAATGAGATCATAGAGTCATACTAACTAAATGTCAATGCAGCTCAACACTACAAATGGTAACTTTAATGTAGCGCAGATCTGAAAGCTCTCAGGTCAGGTGTCCGCACAACGTTAGACGGAGGTAAGAAGTCAACTTAAGATCCTAGATTACTTCTATTGTCCTTACTAATCATAGGAGTTGGATTCTGAAAGATGTAAAACAGCCAGAATTCTTTTATAATTTTTGTGGGGAAAATATTAAAAGAAGCTGAAGTTTACTCTCCTTACGAGAGGAACCCAACAAAGTAAATATCAAACAATGTTGCATTCTAATACCTGAATGAGGAACCCCATTCCATCTAGACTGAGATTCACAGATAGTTTAAACAAATGCCTTTGTAGCCTCAGTCAGATCAAAACCTTTACTGAACATTTCGTCCATCCATCTTCTAGCCTCAGAAGGCCGGCCATCTTTTAAAAAACCGTGAACTAATATATCGTAAGTCCATCTATTTGGCTCATATCCTTTATTGCATAAGCTCTCAAAGTAATTGCAAGCAAGATCCATTCCGCTTATGCTTAATTTTCTCAACAACAAATTGCAAGTGTAGATGTCAAGAGGAAAACATTGTCGAATCAGTTCTTCAATTTGCGAAATATCACTGTCCAGATTACTACCACCAGAGAAAGTGTTGATCAGATCGCCTAGCACTAAGCTTTGATCCTTCGTATTGTTCAAGTCTCTTGAGTGCATCCAAGCACTAAAGACTCTTTGAGTTTGTAAAGAGTGTAACAAAAGTACATTGCCAATGAAGGATGAAACCCGCCGGCCAACTTGCATCAAGTCTTCGACTAGACAAATAGCCTTATAATACTCTCTCCATGCGCAAAGCAATTTAACAAGTTCCTCGTAACATTCCATACTTGGCCTCAAATGAGTTGACCTCATCTCCCAGAACATGTTCCATGCATTGTCGGGCTTGTTTGCTTTACAAAGACCAACAATCATAGTGTTCCATAGTTTTCTTCCAAGATTTCTTCTATTCGATAAGTCACGAAAGTAATTTAATGCATCAGCAATTTTTCCAGCTTTTAAGTAACTTTGCAACATTAAAATCTCAGACTGCAAATTTGGTGTGATACCATTTCTCGTCATCATTTCATATACATCTCTGGCCAGCTCAGGTTTTCCAGCATGACCAGCTCCATCAATGAAGTAATTATAAACAAGGCAACTAGGTTCATGCTGAGACAACTGAACCTCCAATAAACTGTAAAATAGCTTCTCTGGATCCTCCATTTGACATAAACAACAAATAACCGCCCTGTACAATCTCCGGTCTGGACTATGTCCTTTTTCTTGCATTTCTATTAACAATCTTGCTGCAATATCTCCCCTACTTGACTTGTTAAAGCCACTAATCAAGTCAAAATAAGTAGTCCTGCTAGTAACCTTATCCAATCTGCTGAGCTCTCCATGTACCAAGTATCCATCTTCCACCCTGCTGGCCCTACATAGGGCTGAAATGAACTTGTTATACATTGAGTCACTGGGCATGCAATTCCGGTCTAGAGAAGCAAGAACCAACTCTTTCACTCTATCAAGCTTCCCCTCTCGGCAAAGAGCATCAGCAATAATTGAAAATGTCCTTCTACCAGGGAAATAACCTTGTTGAATGGCATTCTTCAACACGAGATACGCTTCATTGACACTTGCATCACCTAATAGAGTATTTATAAGATAGTTATAGGTCATGCTACTTACGGAGAGGCCAAATTCTGCTCTCGAGTCATACAACTCGAGGGCAACATCTGCCATCCCCACCTTGCAGAAGAAGCACAAAGTTACATTCATAGTGACATCATCAGGTATTATATCTTGTTCCTTCATGTCCATTAACAAGTCATAAACCTCCTCTAGCCTGTTTTCTCTTAAAAGCCGACACACTAAGCTATTATAGCGAAAAACATCAGGAACATACCCATCAACCAGTTTCTTGCCTTTCAAAAAATATACTGCCTCACTTAGCTCCCCAGCCTGAGTAAGGTCCTTAATCCACACACTATACGCCTGTTCCATCGGAACCAAACCAGACTCTCTAAAATCCTGCACCAAACTTGCAGCTCTCGTAAACTCCTTATTTTTACACAAAGCATCCACAAGATTAGCCACCACAATCCCACTCAATCCTACCCCTCCATTTCTCAACAACCCTCTAAGATACTCTTCAGCTCGATCCAACTCCGTTTGCTGGCAAAGACTCTTAACGAATATAGCATGTGTTATGGCATCCTCAAAACCTCTAAACTTAATCTGTTTCAATACCATCTCAAACCCATCATAAAAACCATCCTCCACCAATGCATTAAGCAACACATTATAAGCAAATGCATCTAAATCAACACCCTGAAACCGCATTCTACCAAACAGTTGGAGTGCAAGCTCGGGTTTCCCTGCCACAGCGTACCCAATAACCAAAGTATTGTAAAACCTAGCTTTATGGAAATACCTTTGCTTCATATACTTATCCAAGAACTCAACCATCAAAGACATCAACTTTTCTTTTGATAGAATCTTGAAAATGGCATTAAAAGTAGCACGGGTATGATGAAAACCGAGTTGTCGACCCGCCCAATCAAAGAACTTCAAACAAGACAAAATATCCTTGTTTTTCTCATAGTTTAAAACATCAAGAACCAACACCTCGGATAGTCTAAGATTGAATCTAGACATAGCTATATCAGCTGTAATATCATCTTGGGTGCGTAATATCTCAAAGATCCGATCAAAAATTGGGTTTTTTCTACTCATAAACCACTCATTAAATGATAAAACAACATCTTTGGGGTGCAATTCGTCAATTCTTGAAACATTAGAAGAAACAAAAGGGTATGCAGGGATTGCCTTGGTTGTGGAAATAGGAGGAGTATTAGTGGAGTAAAATAGATACAACAAATGGGTATTCTTGAGGGTTCTTGATTTCTGTCTCGCCAGTCTGATTGTTAGCAACATCATTGATGTTTATGAATCTAAGATCGAGCTGGATATATCATAGACATAGTAGTTTGTTTGTTCAAGTTCAAACTGAAGCTCCCAAGGAGATATGTATCCCGAGAATGGAGACGTCACAATTCGGCGGCACTGTAAGCAAATTAACCTACCATGTTTTATCTCCTCTTTTTTTTATATAATGTGCACCCATATTTTTTTAGAAAAAGTGTCAAATTTGCCTGTACAGTTTACTAAATAATACTCTTTCAATTTGAACACACCCTTAAAAAAATTACGTAAAAAGTGTTTTAGTACTAATTTATCATTAATTAAATATCTTAAAAAAGAAATAGTTCTTTAATAACTTTTTGTTATTAAATCTTCATTTATTTTAATGAAGGTAAAATTAAAAGAAAAAATCAATATCTTCTTGATTTGTAAAACATCACTTATTTGGATTAAAATAAAAAGGTATAAGCATCACTGAAAGAAATAATCCCCTTGATTATTTTCATTAATAAAATAGGTATATATACAAGTTACAAAATAGGAGAATCTTATTCCTAAAATCTTGTTCTACCATAATTCTAACTCTACAATTATGGTAGTGTATATTCCTAATTACGGTAACAAATACATTACAATATACTACATATATATTTTCCTAATATACAATATTCTTACTTTGTCTAATATTAACAATTCCCAAAACCGAGAGCCACAATTATGGGCAGAATCCGAGAGGCAATATACACATGTATATTGTGTGTATATTGCCTTATTTAACACACCCCGCAGTCATAGCGGGCGGTCTTCGAACGCTGAGACTGTCCCTAAAATCTTCAAAGAGTACCGAGGGAAGACCCTTTGTAAAGATGTTTGCAACTTGATATCTTGACGGGACATGACATACGCGTACCTGGCCCCCGAGCAACCTTTTCACGGACAAAGTGAATGTCCATTTCGATATGCTTAGTGCGTTGGTGCTGAACCGGATTACCTGAGAGGTAGATAGCACTAACATTATCACAATATACCAAGGTTGCCTTCTGAATGGGACAATGAAGCTCCAAAAGCAAATTACGTAGCCAACATGATTCGGATACCACATTTGTTACCCCTCGATATTCGGCCTCTGCACTTGAGTGTGATAGAGTTGCTTGACGCTTCGCTGACCAGGAGACCAAGTTGTTGCCAAGGAACATACAGTAGCCAGACGTCGACCGTCTGGTGTCGGGACAACCACCCCAATCAGCATCTGTGTATGAGACAAGTGTGGATGTAGATGAAGGATATAAGTGCAAACCATAATCCAGTGTCCCCTGAATATACCGAATGCTGCGTTTGATTGCATTCATGTGCTCAACTCTGGGATCATGCATGAACACACACACCTGATGAACAACATACGTAATATCTGGTCTGGTAAAGGTAAGATACTGGAGGGCCCGTACAAGACTGCGATAGCGGGTCGGATCCTCGTATGGTGCTCCTGCCGCGGCACTAAGTTTGGGTTTTGCATCAACTGGAGTGGAAGTGGACTTACAGGATGACATCCCAACAGCATACTTTCGTTGAGACAAAAACAAACCACCGGAATGACGCTTGACGGCAATCCCCAAAAAGTAACTCAAGGGCCCTAAGTCTTTCATAGCAAACTCAGAACTGAGCATGGTCATGATAGACTGGCGCAAGGCTTCGAAGAAGCAGTCAAAATGATATCATCCGCATACAACTGAATGTAGGCCAAGGACGAACCACGACGGTAGATGAACAAGGAATTATCTGACCTGCTGTGAGTGAACCCAATAGTCGAAACAAAGTCAGCAAACCTCGTATACTAGGCCCGTGGAGACTGCTTAAGCCCATATAATGACTTCTTCAACAAACAGACATGATGAGGACGGTTGGGATCCCTGAAACCCAACGGTTGATGCATATAGACTGTTTCCTTGAGATCACCATGTAGGAAAGCATTCTTGACATCCAACTGATAAATAAGCCAAGTCTTTGAAAGAGCCAAGCTAAGCACAATGCGAATAGTAGCCGGCTTGACCACCAGGCTAAACGTCTCCCCACAATCTATCCCAACCTGCTGAGTCTTACCATCACCCACAAGCCGTGCCTTATGTTGAGCAAATGAACCATCTGAATTCTCCTTATGAGCAAAAATCCACATAGACCTGATAACATTAATACCATATGGACGGGGCACCAACTCCCACGTCTTATTATCAATAAGAGCATTATATTCATCAGTCATAGCAATTTTCCAATTAGGGTCATTTAAGGCGGACACAGGATTACGGGGCAAGGGAGATTTAGAGACATCATAATGTAAATTAAAATGTCTTTTAGGTGTAAAAATACCCCGTTGGCTACGAGTGACCGGTCTATGACTCCAGGAAGAATTGAGTGAATTTTGGGAATTTGCTGGGCTCGGGACGGACTGACCAGCAGGCAGTGGGCCTGCTGGCCCAAATCGGGAATATGTGGCTGGAACTGGACCAGTTCCAGAATTGGGCTGGACTGGCCCAATTTCTGGAACAGGACTCGGGATAGTGGGGCCAGCGGGCAGTGGGCCCGCTGGAGAGTTTTGGGTGCGGGAGATGTCTGAAAAATTCCGAATAATATACGGGGATATTTGGTCATCCAAAAAGTTATACGACCTAGGCTCGGGAGTATGAACTTTCGTAAAAGGAAATTGGGTTTCATAAAAAATGACATGGCGATTAATTATGATTTTCTTGGAGGATAAATCAAAGCATTTATAACCACGATGATTAGACGGATAACCCAAAAATACACACGGGGTAGACCGAGCCTGAAGTTTGTTAATTGTGGTGGATGGGAATAACATATAACACAAGCACCCAAAAATTCTAAGATGAGAATAAGAAGGGTTCTTATTATATAGGATTTTGAGGAGGGAATAATATGTCAGACCTTTGGACGGAATTATGTTAAGGACATATGTTGCCATTTGCAGAGCATGATGCCAAAAATACGGGGGTACGGAAGCATGAAGTAAGATAGTGCGGACAATGTTATTTATGGAACACATTTTGCGTTCGGCTTTCCCATTTTGAGAAGATGAATGAGGGCACGAAAAATGAAAATTTATCCCATTATTATCACAGAACTCCCGAAACCCCCTATTGTCATACTCTTTCCCATTATCACATTGAATATTCTTTATTTCTCTTTCGAATTGTGTTTTAATGAATGCTCTAAATTTTATGAAGACAGAAAACACTTGAGATTTATTAGCAATTGGAAACGTCCACAAAAATTTAGAATAATCATCCAGAAACAGAACATAATATCGATGACCTAATGAACTTAGAATAGGAGACGTCCATAGGTCGCTATGAATAATATCAAATGGCTGTGAAGTATGAGAATTTGAGTCCACAAATGGTAACTTAACAATTTCTCCTAGTGAACAAGATTGACAAATATGAGTACGACTCGTACCCTTACAAGAAATAAAGCTATTTTTATCTAAAACTGATAAAATAGAAGATCCTGGATGACCCAGGCGAGCATGCCACACGGAAGGAGAAATGGCTGCAAAAACTGACGGCAAGGCTTGACTCGATGGACTGAAACCAGGCATGATAGGATACAGATCCCCCCTACTATCACACCTCATGAGATGACTCCCTGTCTTGAAATCCTTCACAGAGAAACCAAAAGGATCAAATTCAACAGAAACTGAATTGTCAGTGGTGAGCTTTTGGACAGACACTAAATTTTTAATCAATTTGGGAGCATGTAAAGTATTCTTCAAGATAAGGGGTGGATTGGGGGGAGACAACGTTTTCCGACCATAACCCTGAATTGGAATAGAGTTGCCATTACCAACAATTATACCTCGAGGGTTGCTCAAATTGGAATAAGATGAGAGAGTACCTGAATCGGAAGTCATGTGAGTAGTGGCCCCGGTGTCCATGTATCAATTTGGGTCCGGTTGAGTCAACCCCAATGTGTGCATCGCGTCCTCGATATCTGTCTGAGTGGGGCCTGCTGCATGATGGGCTTGCGGAGGTCGGGCCCAAGAATTCCAGACCGTGACTGAGTTGGGCCGTAGTTCTTTGGAGTCGCCTCGTTGGGCCACCGGCCGGTGGGCCGCCACCGCCGGTTGTTGTGCTCGAATTATTGGCCACCCACCGGCCGCCGGAATTTCGCGGTATAAGGCCGGCGGCCCACGACCCACTGCCCCAACCCCACTGCCATAGGCCCCACTGCTGGGACCAGGGTGGTGGTGGGCCACTGTTCCCTGGATAGGGCCCACCGCCTGCTTGCTGACCACCGGAACCGCCACCAGAACCGTCGCGTTTGCCCCCGCGGTTTTTGTTATTATTCTTACGATTATTTTTGCCACCACCATGATTATGGTTTTGGCCCGAATTATTAACAAAACCCAAAGAACTTGGAGAGGACGCCACTATGACGATGAGGCTTGCTCCGGTAGCCGCCTTTTTAGCCAAACTGGCTTCTTCCAAAGTTAGCATGGAGCGGGCTTGATAAAAGTCAGGAAGAGGGTTGCTTTGACGAAGGAGAGTTCCAACACCATTATAGGCCTCCGAAAGGCCGGCAACCAATTGTAGAACCAGACGATTATTTGTTATCGGTGCGCCAACATTACGGAGTTGATCCGCCAACTCCTTGAGTTTCTTGCAATATGCAGAAACGTTTGGAAATTCGTCCATTCGAACTAGAGAGAATTCCTGCTTGAGTGTGACGACACGTGAATGTTGGTTATCTTGGAATATGTCACGCAATCTATTCCAGGCAGCCATAGCCGTGGTATCCGGCTCTATAATCGTCTGTAGAAGGTCAACCGAAATAGTGGAATAGATCCACTGGAGAACGGTAGCATCAAGAGTAATCCACAACTGAAGATCCTCCGCGGGAAGAGGTGTAGCAGGAGGAATGATGTGATGAATAACTTGATGGGAGATAGCGTGAATTTTAAACAATTCTGCCCACGTCGCATATTGGACGTTTTCCATCTCAAGTACAATAGGGATACTGTTCTTGACGTTAGAAACCATAAGGGCATGATGATAATTGTTCTTAGACATATCGAAAGAACAAAGAAGGAGGGGAAATTTGGGAAAAGTAAGAGAGATTTTGAGAGCGGAAGACTAATTTCGGAAGAGAAAACCCGAGGGGGGGTGGGTGTCGGCCGAGAATCAACAAAATTTGGGAGAGAAATTTTTTTGTAAGACCTAGTCTCTTGATACCATGAAAGAAATAATCCCCTTGATTATTTTCATTAATAGAATAAGTATATATACAAGTTACAAAATAGGAGAATCTTATTCCTAAAATCTTATTCTACCATAATTCTAACTCTACAATTATGGTAGTGTATATTCCTAATTACGATAACAAATACATTACAATATACTACATATATATTTTCCTAATATACAATATTCTTACCTTGTCTAATATTAACAATTACCAAAACCGAGAGCCACAATTATGGGCAGAATCCGAGAGGCAATATAAGGCAATATACACATGTATATTGTGTGTATATTGCCTTATTTAACAATCACTTATAATAAAAAGGGAAGGAGTAACAAATTTTATTTACCTACTCACCATTATTTATTTATTTGGTAAGTAAAAATTTTATTTACCAAGTGATATTTACAAAACAAAGTTTTTTTAAAAAAAATCTGGACAAGTCCCAGCCTTGCATACTACCAAAACATCTATAGGTATAAAGCATTTAACCTATCTATGTCAACAAATATTTAAATTTAAGCTAGGGATAGTAGTTTAGTTCATGCAAGTTTCATTGCTAGCTTTGAGATCATATGACCGCTACAGATTGCCTCTTGTATGATCAACCTCAACACCATTTATGGATTCTTTTATATTTGTTGAAAAAATCTTCTATTCCTTTCTTATCAGATGAAGTATAGATTAGCAGCAAGTGTCACTTTGTACATCTCTACTGTAAATGATCTTCATGTAGCATGTTGTTTTGCCCAACTCTTCTCTTCACGCCATGGTAATGTAGTCTTTTGATAGCTTTCTCATTGTAACAATTTGTCCCACACTTTAGCAGATCACTCACAAGCAAAAAATAAGCAATCTACGCTTTCATTATATGTGCCACATAGTGAGCAATCCAATACTTCAATAATTAATAATACCCCAGCTACTCAACCTGTCTCTACAGTAAATTATCTTTGATAAACTTTCACTTAGAAACTTCTGGAATGCTGCACAAAAATCTTGTCCACAATACATATCTTTGATAGAAAACTTAGGCGTATCACTCGACTGTCCAGCATCTATTCTAGCCTCCTAGAAGAATTTCTTTGCCTTAAGACTCTTTGGAGAATCGAAGAAGCCTGTTTAGGCATCAAAGACCATATGGGTTGTCCTTTATTATAGTAGGTGTGCACCTATTTTACCCATAATTTTTCTTTTTTACAACTCATATCTATGTGAACCCAAGGTTGTTGGTGGTCTTAATCTTCTAAGTATTGTCACTTGGAACAAAGCTGTTGTTTGAAAGATGCTGTGGAATATACTATAACAACAATTACATACCAAGTGAAATCTCACAATGTGGGGTCTGGGAAGGGTAGAGTGTACGCAGACCTTATTTCCACCATGGTAGGTAGAGCGGTTGTTTCCGGGAGACCCTCGGCTCAAGACAAAACATAATCACAAGCAAAGCAAGCAAGGAAAATCAAAGCAAAGCAAGACAGGCTCAGACTAGAATTAAAGCAGTATGAACAGTACGAACATGCTGATAATAAAATCGAATACGCCTTGTTCTTTTTCTCCTAGTTCTACGCAGATGCTCGATTTTTTGGGCGAAAACTCCAGTGAACAGTACATCCGGTACGATGAACAATACCGTGAACAATACAGTAACATTACGTGAACAATATGCGAACAGTACCGGAGGCGACAGACAAACAGTATTTCCGATGCCAGTGAATTTTCACCGGCAAACAGGTTCGATTCAACTGGAGTTGGTACCTCCGGTTCCCCGTATCCATTCTTTGTCCTTAACCTTGTGGTTAAATTTTGCCGCTTCTTGTCTTAAGTTATAGCATTCTTGACGTAGTGGTTTTACTTGTCTCTAGATTCTTCTTAAATTGTGCTTGCACTTTGATCCCTTCCTATTTTAGGGTAAATGTTTGAGTAGTTTATTATTTTATATTTGTTGTAGTGGCTTAGGTGAATGATGGTAGACTCGAGTCATGTTCTCAGTCGGAGACAGGGTGAGGGTTAGGGGGTAAGTGGGGTAAGGGAGAGGCTAGGTTGAAAATATGGTCTTGAAACATTGAGACTTTAATGGGGAAGTCCATAGAGCTAGTTAAGATTCTTAAGAAGATAAAGATTAATATAGCCTGTGTCCAGGAGACCAAATGGGTAGGACCTAAGGCTAAGGATGTAGACGGGTATAAGTTATGGTTCTCTAGTAGGTCGAAGTATAGGAATGTGGTAGGCATTTTGGTAGATTGCGAGCTAAGGGATCAGGTGGTAGAGGTGATGAGGGTCAATGACAGGATGATGGCGATTAAGTTTGTAGTTGGAGGGTTTACTATGAACATTATTAGTGCTTATGCGCCGCAAATGGGCTTGGACAAATAGAAGAAGAGACGTTTTTTGGAGGATTTGGACGAAGTGGTGGGAGGTATACCACCCATTGAGAATTTATTTGTATGAGGGGATTTCAATGGACACATCGGGTCACTTTCGGGGTGTTATGACGACGTGCATGGAGGCTTTGTACTCGGGGACAAGAACGGAGGAGCCGTCTCACTTTTGGAGTTCGCTAGAGCTTGTGGGATGGTGATAGCCAATTCAAGGTTCCTGAAGAAGGAGGAACACTTGGTGACTTTCTGTAGTTCGGTGGCTAAGACTTAGATAGACTTTTTGCTCCTTATGAAGGATGACAAAGGTCTTTTGTAAATACTGCAAGGTTATTCCGAAGGAGGATTTTATAACCCGACATAAGCTTTTGGTGATGGATTTGGAGATCAAGTTGGAGAAGAAGAAGAGGGTTGTGGATGATAGGTTAAGAATCAAATGGGAGAGTTTGACCATGGCTAGTGCAAAGAAGATGGGGGAGAGGTTGATGTCCAATGGGGCTTGGGGGAGTAGTTAGGATGCGACCGGTATGTGGGACAAGACGGCCAGTTACATTCGGGAGGTAGCTAAAGAAGTGCTAAGGGCCTCGCAGGGTAACCATGGTGGGCATCAAGGGGACTGGTGGTGGAATGGTAAAGTTCAAGAGAAGGTGGAAGCGAAGAAAGCGGTGTATGTGAAATTGATAGAAAGCAAAAATGAGGTGGAGAAGTGGACGAATAGGGAACTGTATAAAATGGCGAGGAAGGAGGCAAAGCTAGCGGTTATGGCGGTGAAAATGCGAGCTTTTGAATGCTTGTATGTGGAATTAGAGGAGAAAGACGGGGATAAGAAGTTGTACAGACTAACCAAGGCAATGGATAAGAGGGCTCGTGACTTGGATCACGTGAGGTGCATCAAGGACGAGGACGGCAAAGTACTGGTGGAGGAAGCGCATATTAGGCGGAGGTGGCAATCTGTGGCGTACACTAGGACAATCAATGATGTGTATGATGGAGCCAAGACTAGGGTATGGACAGTAGGAGGAGACTCGTAGCACTTCCCAATGATGATGGGGATGCACCAGGGATCAACTCTTAGCCCATTCCTATTTGCCCTGGTGATGGACGGACTGACGTGACAAAACCAAAGGGAGGTACCATGGTATATGTTATTCGTAGATGACATAGTTTTGATTGATGAGACTCGCAGCGGAGTGAAGGTCAAGCTGGAGGTTTGGAGACAAACTCTGGAGTCTAAATGATTCAGGTTGAGTAGGACCAAGAAAGAGTATTTTGAGTGCAAGTTCAGCAACGAGAGCGACCCTGAGATATGCGTGGAGGTGAGGCTCGGTACTCAGGTCATCCCATAGAAAGAAAGCTTCAAGTACCCAGGGTCTATTATCTAAAGGAATGGAGAGATTGATAATGATGTCACACATCGTATTGGGGCAGGGGTGGATGAAATGGAGGCTCGCATCTGGAGTCTTGTGCGACAAAAAGGTGCCACCAAAACTTAAAGGCAAGTTCTATAGGGTAGTGGTTAGACCGACTATGTTGTATGAGGCGGAGTGTTGGCTAGTCGAGACTTTGCACATACACAAGATGAAAGTTGCGAAGATGAGGATTCTGAGATGGACGTGTGGGCATACAAAGAGAGATAGGATTAGAAATGATGATATCTGGGATAAAGTGGGAGTGGCCTCAGTGGAGGATAAGATCGGGGAAGCGAGGTTGAGATGGTCTAGGCATGTGCAGAGAAGAGACATGGATGCCCAGTGCGAAGGTGTGAGAGGTTGGTTATGGACGGATTCAGGGGGTAGAGGTAGGCCAAAGAAGTAATGGGGAGAGGTGATTAGACGGATATGGCACATGTGCAACTTACCGAGGACATGGCCTTAGATATGGGGTTAGAGAGGACACGGATTAGGGTAGTAGGTAGTCAAGCGTAGTCCTACTTACGCTTACAAAATAATAGATGTAGTGTTATTATTGTAGGCCCAATTAGCCTATCACACTTATAGGCGCAATATTACTTTATAGTCCCATGTAGTTTGATTTCTGTTGCTATTTGTTCTGTAGTGTACTTTGTTTATCTTATTTATCTATGTTGGCTACTGCTTCATGTTGTTAGAATGCGTTATCATGGTGTATTCAATTTTATTATCAACATATTCATATTGTCTATACTGCTTTAATTCTCTGTCTGAGTCTTACCGTTTCTCTTGCTTTGCTTTGCTTGTGATTATGCTTTGTCTTGAGCCGAGGGTATCCCTGAAATAACCACTCTACCTATCATGGTGGAGGTAAGGTCTGCGTACACCCTACCCTTCCCATACCCCACGTTGTGGAATTTCACTGGGTATGTTGTTGTTGTTGTATATTCCACAGCATCTTTCAAACAACAACTTTGTTCCAAGTGACAATACTTAGAAGATTAAGACCACCAACAACTTTGGGTTCACATAGCTAATCTCAAGCTACTAGTGCTTTCCTTGATGGTTCAACTCTTTCATGTCCACAAGAATCTCTACAAATAGCATCAATCTCAATCATAATTTTTTTAGGCAAAATAAAGAGTTCTGCCTAGAAAGTTTGGATAGAGAATAGGACATCCTTGATTAATTGTATCCTTCCTGCATAAGATAAATATTTGAAAGTCTAGTTACTGATTCTCAAGCATTTTGTCCAATAAAAGTTGACACTACACTGTTGATATCTTTGTGCTAAGAGGAATTCCTAGGTATCTGAAAGGTAAAACACCATTTGAAAATCTCGGGAAGTCCAAAATCTCTTATTGTACTCTATCTGCCACTAATCCAAAATAAATGGAGTTCTTCCTAATATTAGTTATAGGACCATATGCTTTTGTAAAATTGAGGAAGCAGTCATACACATTCACAAAAACTACATCTCCTTTACAAAATAATAAGATATCATCACCAGAAGCTAATTGGACAATATTTAATATTGAGCACTTTGGAAAACTTAAACTAGGGATCATTCTTGAACTTCCCGAGCATTCTAGTGAGTTATTCCATTACTAAAACAAATAAGTACGGAGACATATGATTTACTTGTCTGAGAACTTTTTTAGCTGAAAAGACTTAGATAACTTGCCATTGACAATTATGGAATAAGACATTGTGGTAATATAAGTCATTTCCACTTGATGAATGTAAGATTTTATTAATCTCCCTTCGAGAGCCTTTCTCATTAATATAAATATATATAGTGTGTACTGTCACGACCAAAATCGTAGGGCCGCGACGGCCACCCAAATCCCACCCGTCGGGTACCACTAATCGTACATCCAACACTTAATCATAATTAAATACGGACTAAGTCAAAAAACCAGTAGGTGAAATATTTATCCAGAAGACCAACTTATATATATACATACCCAAACCAAGGCCATACAAGTCTACTACGCACAGGACACCTATCTACAAGCCTCTAAAGAATAAATGACATCACAAGAACGAGACAGGACCCCACCATACCCATATGCGTATGAAAAAAATACTGTACCACGACCAGAATGCAACTCTGAAACAAATAGAGTGCTCCAATATCAGCTGAACCAGCAACCTACTAGCTTGAACTGTCATCCTCTTTAACTGAACCTGCGGGCATGAAACGCACAGCATCTCCCGACAACAGGGACATCAGTACGACTGATGTACTGAGTATGTCAGGCATGAAAAATAGCATATCAGGGATATAACAATAACTGAAACAGAAATAGCTGACCAGTAGTAAATGCTTCTGAGGACCCTAATACATATGCCTAAATGTTATGCACAATGCAAATGCGGTATACATATAAATATTGGACTCATTGGGCATCTTCCTCCCCATAACACACACACACACACACACACACACACACACACACATATATATATATATATATATATATATTTGGCCCTTCATCAGGCATCTTCCTTTTCATAACAGCCTCTGTGGGCATCATATCATTTAAGCCTCTACGGGCATAATCATTACCATATCACAGCTGATCAGATGGTCTGCGTATCCCGTTTCCCATCCCCAATATATGGTCCATGATAATACATAAATAAAATGCAAATAAAAATGCATGAATGACAATAACATATCCTGGGTGACACAATATCCTTGTACCTTTGGCTAACACTGTGAATATCAACATCTTTTCCATATGCCTCAATAAGGTCTTGGAAACATATTTAGACATGCTCTTATCATAGCCTTCGGCTAACATTAGGAATGTTCAACATTTCTCATATATACCTCAATAAGGATTTGAGAACATATTTAGACATGTTTTTTTGCATAGGATTCAATAACATGAATATTTTTAACTACTAGGAGTAGAATAAATTATGGAGCAATATCACAGTTATATTTTGTTACATGAAACATGACAAAAGAAAGAAATAATTTGTCTTAACATACCTCGATTCCACTTAATATTATTTGTTTGCTAGAATCGTTGTGTTGCAACAGTGTTGCCCAAGGTTTTTGTTTCCAGAACAACTTACTGGCCGACTTCTCCTTTCCTAATTGAATCCCAAAGTTAGATTGTAGAATAGAAATATGCTGCCTATGTTAACTACAATTGTCGTTAACAATTTCTATTTATTGAGACTTAAAATGAGCAAAGGGTATTGTACCCATATGCTCTCCAAAATGAACGAGAATGAGGGGCTAATTCTTTGTCCTTTGATTACTAAATAGAATGATAACTTAGCTCATTAATGATTCATCATCATTATCTCTTCCACCTAATTTAGTCTTAGTGGTGGGGAGCCTCAATCCACGACACATGCACACTACATGCACTCTATTAATCTTGTCCCATCTACTTAGATCAATTAATCCCATAATTAATCAATCACACACATAATTGATTTCATGATCCCAATTCACTTAAATCTTAATAACTTATAAGATCATATACTCAATGTCATAATTTAGTGATATGACACTAGTCCACAATCTCTTTATGCGCACACCAAATTTATTTCCGATCCCCGTCGTCACACTTCTTACGTCCAAAATTATTTTGGAGCTTAATCCTTTTATATGCTCAACTCTTTATTAGCATACGTAAATATAACATAAATTTTCCCAACGCTCAGGTCTATTTACATACGCCTAGCGATTTTACATACGCTTAACGATTTAAACCGTGACCCGAAAGTACAGAATGTTACATCCTTCTCCCCTTAGAAACATTTGTCCTAGAATGTTGGGGTGACATATCTAATCTACGTTACGTTGCCCAAAAATACAACTATCTTCATACATCACTACATCAGACCTCTCATGGTCTTCAAGCATTAATTATAATACAATGAGATAGAACTCACCTTATGCTCCTTTTGGAACCTCGGCGTTGGTCTGGAACAGATGTGAATATTTGTGCATCATTTTCTCTTCCGCCTCCCATGTCATCTTTTCCACGTTCTTATCTCGCCAAAGAATTTTTACAAAGGCTACTCCCTTAGTCATCAACTTGTGGACTTATCAATCTAGGATAGCAATAGGAACCTCTCATACTCCCTTTTTGCACATAAGAAAATTGCCACCTTTGGCTGAAGAGTTCCTTCTAACCCTCCTCCACCATTGATCATACGCCTTTCTAGAATAATCATACATTTGTGAGACCTGCATATCTATAATCTCTTTCACCTTTATCCTTCTTGTTGTAATCCTTCATTCTATTCGTCACTAAGCGGAAAACATTTCTACCTTGATGCTTAACCATACCATTTCATTCATACTTACTAATTGTTTTCGTATTTCCTACCACCATCATTTGATTGTACCATAATTCTCGTCCTCAATTGCCTATATTATTATACGGATGTTACATTCATGAAGCTATTTTGTGTGCTCACCCACTCATTTGGATATCCTAACCTTTATCTAATATAATAATCCATTTGTTACTTGATCAAGTTGTGATACTCATTCTTCACCCCGCTTTCCTTTGCATGACTTGGTGATTTTCAAATCCCAAATGTCCTCGAGTTGCTGCTGAACTTGAAATGAAATTGTTGCTACTTTGATGAAATTTGGAAGAAAAACAGGGGCTGATATGCTTGTTGTCTAAACCACTGTTATGCTCGAGAGACCTTCCTATGTTGTCGTTTTTATTTCCACTTGTTGTGGCTGTCCTTTGTTGTTGCATGTTGCTGTAAATCTCGAGTGAATAGATCATTTCTCAAGTGCTGAACTTTGATAAGCTGTTGCACATCCTTAGAATATGCTACCCATCAAGGCTATCTGACTGTTGCTGTTTTGAACCTACTGTTGTTGCATCCTCTTGCTACACTTTGGTAGTTTAACGATGCACATACTGCATTTTGTTCTCTATTGCTATGGCTCAATTGTTGCACCTTTTAGCATTTTTTTGTGGCTATGTTCAATATACTGCTGCTCTCTGAAATTCTTTGCCTCTGATGCTTCTGTCAAAGTTGCTACTTGACTATAAGACGGTCCGGACGGTCTCACTCGACCTTTACAACTTTGATCCCGAGATATCGGCATCTTTTAACCCTTTAAATACCGTCGATCCCTGACTAATAAATTCCTTCGGTTATAAGCTCCCTGACTCCCCAAGGAGCCTATCTCTATCAAATGCTTCAGGATGAGGTCGTTCCGAGAGGTAACTAATTGATTCAATACCTGCACTGGTCTTCTTACATCCTAATCAGACGGAGCTGGTGGTAGGAATGATGGTACATGAGCCTTCCTCAACTCCTCTGGTGCTACAGGATTCCTCCCTCCCTGGGAAAGTAACTTATTCCTATCCCCTGACAGATCTATCTCAATGGAGAGCATACTACTCGTACTTATACTCAGTCCAACTTCAATCTGTCTGCTATTCATAATCTTTCCGGAAGAGGGTATTGCTGTAATCGTAAATACAATAAGGTCTACCGAGAAAATCCTTACAATCTTATGCGTTCCGATGCTTAGTACTTCCTTTACCTTACTAAACATTTTGATTTTCCGGCTTGCATTATCTCTTCCATCTTTCGTAGATGAGTGAGACAACTTCTCATAATCTCGAAGTTTAACAATAATACTGCCCCTTCTGGCGTATCAATCGTCTTGGTAGAAATCACTCATTTACTGGCTACGAGTATAAACTAACCAAAGTCTTTCAGTAATCGTCATTACTGAAGTGGTATATGGCACGAGTTAAACTCGAATTCTTAAGACTCAGCTATACTGCACGATTTATGAGATGAAAGAATAGAAAACATCCCTAAATGTCAGGCAACCTCCTGCTTATAAGTATGGTGCACAACATACCCATAAAAAGACTCTACTAGACACGGCTTGTGGACTCCCTAGGACAGATATGCTCTGATACCAAGTTTGTCATGATCCAAACTGTAGGGCCGCGACGGGCACCCGGATCCCACCCGTCGGGTACTACTAATCGTACATTCAACACTTAATCATAAATAAATACGGACTAAGTCGAAAAACCAATATGTGAAATCTTTATCCAGAAGACCAACTTATATATATACATACCCAAACCAAGGCTGATAAGGCCATACAAGTCTACTACGCACAGGACACCTGTATACAAGCCTCTAAAGAATACATGACATCACAAGGACGGGACAGGACCCCGCCATACCCATATGCGTATGCAAAAATATTGTACCACGACCAGACTGTAACTCTGAAACAAATAAAGTGCTCCAACATTAGCTGAACCAGCAACCTACTAGTATGAATCGTTACCCTCTTTAACTGAACCTGCGGGCATGAAACGCAACGTCCCCCGACAACAGGGACGTCAATAAGACTGATGTACTGAGTATGTCAGGCATGAAAAATAGCATATCAGGGATATAACAATAACTGAAACATAAATAACTGACCAGCAGTAAATTCCTCTGAGGGTCCTAATACATATGCCTAAATGTTATGCACAATGCAAATGTGCTATACATATAAATATTGGCCTTATTGGGCATCTTCCTCCCCATAAGATATATATATTTATATTTTGGCCCTTGATCAGGCATCTTTATTTTCATAACAACCTCTGTGGGCATCATATTATTTCGGCCTCTGCGGGCATAATCATTACCATATCTCAGCTGATCATGTGGTCTACGTATCCCGTTTCTCATCCCCAATATAAGGTTCAGGGTAAGACATGAATAAAATGCAAATGAAAATGCATGAATGACAATAACACATCCTGGGTGACACAGTATCCTTGTACCTTTGGCTAACACTATGAATATCAACATATTTTACATATGCCTCAATAAGGTCTTGGAAACATATTTAGACATGCTCTTATCATAGTCTTCGGCTAACATTAGGAATGTTCAACATTTCTCATATATACCTCAATAAGAATTTAGGAACATATTTAGACTTATTTTTAGCATAGGATTCAATAACATGAATATTCTTAACTACTAGGAGTAGCACTACATCAAATAGCTTCAAAAATGGTGACTAACTAGTCCGCTTGGGCAGCTCAATTGGTTTCAAGGGGGATATTTGGAGCAAAGACCAAGGATCGAATCCCGTCAGCGACAGTGTGGGGGTTTCTTCTTGAAATAAAGGAGGACCCCTTGTGCGCAGCGTGGTAATGGTCTAACCTTTGAATTCAATTGAGTCACCATGATTTACCTCCTTCACAGACCTGTCGGATCGGGGTGTGGGAGCTCCTGGGGTGGGAGATTCCACCTTTTGGAGCAAAAATGGTGACTAACTAATGTCAAAAAGGGTGATTATATAATGTCATTGTAGTTAGGATTAGAAAGGGCAACATAAAGTCGTCCTTTTTAATTTCACCAACCAGGGCGAGTAAAATATTTCACCATGGTTGAAAACTCAAATAGGACGACATCTTTTCACTCGCCCTCCTTGTGCCACAAGAAACCGCAGTTCTTCTGAAATATTTTCAATCTCCCTCCCTATTCTTATTTCCTAAAACAAAAGACCTATTTTATTTATCTTCTTGCTCTCATCCCACGCATAGGACCAGAAAGACCAGCCCTTCTTCTTACTCTCATCCCACGCATGTCTGTAACCTTTGGATGCTCTGTATCACTCTCATCCCTTCTACTACTCGGAGTCCTCTAACTCTCATCCATAAATTGACGACTTGCAGACAAAGGCCAGTAAAGTTAACCTCTGTTTCTACTTGCTTTCATCTTCATATTCTCAACAACCTCAATTGGACATAAGTGTTAGTATATGCTTGAAATTCAATATCACTCTCTAAAATAAGCTGAGTAAAGTATGGGTAGAATTATAGTAATTGTGAAAAAATTCCCAAATTTTCTAGGTTTTATAATTGTTAGTGTTTGTACACTGTTTTTATTTTTAGACTTAATTTTCGGTTCTCTAACATATTATAACTCTCTTAGATGTTTGGTTTGGTTTGTTATGTTAACAAAATTCCTAAATCCTAAGTTTTATTTAGGTCTTTTGGAATATGAGTTGTTGAGATAGATAGTGATAGGAGTTGGATGCATATTAGAGGCCTACTTAATAGGTAAAAAGAAGAATATAAAAATGTCATCAAAGAGTTCCTTGAGTTTGCTTTTAAACACATCATTCTGAATTCAGATGCGAAGACTAATTGGTGTCATCCTATAACTAATTGCATTATCTGAATAACACCAATTAGTCTTCGCATCGCGCGTGAATTTGGCAGGAGCAGTGCATTCTCAGCGACAAGCATAGAAGGAGATGAGAAATGTCTTTGGGACACGAAGAAAAAGCTAGCAGTATGCAGAGATTTTTGTGTTAGTCCAAATGTTGAAGGGGCTATCATTAGTGGCTTGGTTGCTGCTGCAAAATGTTCTGAAATGCTTTGCCGCTTATAATAGAATGACTTACATTGTGTGTTCATGCTATCTTTATGAATTTGTAGAGAAAGAGTGAAACCAATAGGCTTAATGCAAAGGCTAACAAGATCAAATCAGCTTGTGGAGCCAAATCTACTGCTCGAGTCCTATATGACTTGGTACAAGAAGTTTTACTACTCATGCGTCCCTAATTGGCACAAAAATCTGATTATTGTTCTCATTTACTAGTATATATATATATATATATATATTATGTATATATGCAAGAACGTGAAATGGAGATGGAGATTGAAGCACAAAGGGAACTTGATACCCAACTTCGTGTTGAAATGGAAAGTAACACGGGGAATGGAACAAGTACATCAGAACCTTTGTATATAACAACGTGAAATAAGCTAAAGAGGTACTACTCAATGATATTTAATTACAAAATAAGAAGCTTAGTGGTACGAGCTGTGGAAGTTTGGGCTTCCAGTGCAAAGCATTTCAGCTTTTACGGATTTTACCTCATTTTTAAGTAGCTAATTCCTGAACTTGAATGTGTCAAACCTGTCGTCTGGTTCATTTTGTCCTTCATCAGGCTCGGATTCCTGATTTCAATTAAGACTTACATCTTCATCAAAGTCACTGTAAAAAACATCAACAACTTCCCCTTCCTCTTCATATTCAATCTCAAGACTTATGATTTGAGTAAAGTCCAACTACCGTTGCTGGCCATAATGGAGCTAGCAATTATTTTTTGCTCAAATAGTGCTGCTGGGCAAAATAGAGGCTGCATTATAATTATCATTATTACTTAAGAAAGGTTAAGTAAAAGGCAACACTTATTCCAGAGAACAAACTTTCCCTTGTTATTTTTTGTGTAGAAGCACAATTATATCCATATTTCAGAAAATTCAGTTTTCATCATTTTGTTTGTGCGCCTTTATCAAAAGAGAAGTATCATATTCTTTATGCTCTTATGCTACTTTTGAACTTGCCAGAGAAAGCAAAAAAATGTGAATCTCTAAAAGCTAGTGTGCAGTTGGCTATCGTCCTGGCTATGCAAGAGGATTGGGAAAAGGGGCTTCGGTGATTCCTACAGGAAAGAAGAAAGTGGCATCTATAGAAGTTGATGTACAACAACTTAAGAAGCCGAGCTTTTGCAAACTTTAGAAAGGTTAGAAGCCGAAGCTAATGAAGGAAGAGAAAGGGAGAAACAAAGGGAAGTGGAGATGAAGCAAAGGGAAGATCACGTTCGTGCAGAAATTAATGCTGAATGCCAAAAGAAGATGGATGTCTTTATGAACGACTTGCAAAATAAACTGGTAAGAAGACTATCCTTTTTGTGTTTGTCCCTTTTATATTCAAGTTGCAATATATTTACCTGCTTTTATATTCATAGTTTGCTTCATATGGAGGAACTCCTGATTGGGCTAAAACACAAAGATCATGTATTTTTTTATGTCTTAACTTTTTTATGTAGCTTAGCAAAGTACATGACTTCATCATTTCTTAATGCAGGTCAGTAGAAATGTACCTGACTTTATCATGCCAAAGCTTTAGTAGGTATTACTCTAGTTTTGTATTGAGTTTAATATTAAAATGTGGTACTTAGATATTCCTTTTTCATATTTGATTGTTGCAGGAAACAAAGTGCAGGCCTTTTTGAGATGCTTCGATGTTGGAAGGCATTGTAATGGGACGCTTTTCCAAAATGTATCCTTGTAGAACTTTTTTTGGAGTTTCAGTGGCTGTCCTTTTTTTATGATAAAACCACATATTTTGAGGTTGTTGTAAATAGAACAGATTGTGATAATTTTGTAAAAAAATAAAATTATCAATGACATCAATGTTTTAATATCAATATTTTTTTTTTGTAAATATTTTTGTTGGTGATCCAAAAGATACAAAAAATTGACGATATATTGCATTGTATTGGAACAAGAAGGCGAGTTAGGTCGCCCTATTTGGTCCATCTCAAAAAAGGCGAGTGTAGTCGCCCTATTTGAACCATATCAAATAAGGCAAGTAAAGTCGCCATATTTGGTCCATCTCAAAAAAGGCGATCGTAGTTTCCTTATTTGAACCACATCAACTAAGGCGGTGAAGTCGCCCTATTTGGCCCAAACAAAAAAAATGACCGTTGTCACCCTATTTGGTCCTTATCAAAGGCGGCGACATAAAAAATCACCCTCCTTGATCTAAGACAACATACATAATATGGCAGAGTGAAGGGTGACTTACAATCGCCCCCCAGAGTGAAGGGTGACTTACAATCGCCCCCTTTGATCTAAGAGGGCGATTTTCCACCCAAAGAGGGCGACTTTGCTCGCCCTTTCAGAAGCTATTTGTTGTAGTGTAGAATAAATTATGGAGCAATATCACAGTTATATTTTGTTATATGGGACATGCCAAAAGATAGAAATAATTTGTCTTAACATACCTCGATTCCACTTAATATTATTTGTTTGCTGGAATCGTTGCAAAGCAACAATGTTGCCCAAGGTTTCTGTTTCCAGAACAGCTCACTGGCCGACTTCTCCTTTCCCAATTGAATCCCAAAGTTGGATTGTAGAATAGAAATATGTTGCCTATGTTAACTACAATTGTCGCTAACAATTTCTATATATTGAGACTTAAAATGAGCAAAGGGTACTGTACCCATATGCTTTCCAAAATGAATGAGAATGAGGGGCTAATTCTTTGGCCTTTGATTACTAAATAGAATGATAACTTAGCTCACTAATGATTCATCATCATTATGTCTTCCACCTAATTTAGTCTTACCGGTGGGGAGCCTCATTCCACTACACATGCACACTACATGCACTCCATTAATCTTGTCCTCTCCACTTAGATCAATTAATCCCATAATTAATCAATCACACACATAATTAATTTAGTGATCTCAATGCACTTAAATCTTAATAACTTATAAGACCTTCATATACTTAATGTCATAATTTCGTGATATGACACTAGTCCACAATCTCTTTATGCGCACACCAAATATATTTCTGATCCCCGTCGTCACACTTCTTACGTCCAAAATTATTTCGGGGTTTAATCCTTTTATATGTCCAGCTCTTTATTATCATACATAAATATAACATAAATTTTCTCAATGCTCGGGTCTATTTACATACGCCTAGCGATTTTACACACGCTTAGCGATTCAAACCGTGACCCAAAAGTACGGGATGTTACATGTACAATGTGGAATCCTAATACAATGAGGATCCTATATCTACCATAATTATACAACACTAATAATTACAAAATATATGGGGAATATTTTCTAGTATTCACTAATACACCCCGCTCAGTCGGAGCGGGAGGAGGCCGGACGCTGAGACTGGATCTGAAGTCGAGAGATAGCTTTCTAGGAAGTCCTTTGGTGAAGATATTTGCATACTGATATGAAGAAGGCACATGCAATACCTTAACATGACCGATAGCAATCTTCTCACGAACAAAGTGTATATTCATCTCAATTTGCTTGGTTCGCTGATGCTGAATCGGATTATGAGATAAATATATCGCGGATATGTTATCACAATACACCATAAATGTCTTACGCAAGGGACACTGGAGCTCCAAAAGAAGGTTTCGGAGCCAGCAGATCTCAGCAACAACATTAGCAATGCCTCCATACTCTGCGTCTACACTCGAACAGGATAGGGTGGCCTGCCTCTTGGCAGACCATGAAATGTGATTATCCCCTAAGAACACACAGTAGCCGGAGGTGGAGCATCACGTGTCTGGACAGTCCGCCCAATCTGCATCCGTATATGATAACAACTCGGTCGGTGTAGAGGGGTATATATGCAATCTATAATCAAGTGTGCCATTAACGTATCGAATGATAACTTTAAGAGCAGTAAAATAAGGCTCACTGGGATGCATAAACAAACGCACCTGCTGAACAATATAAGCAATATCAGTCCTGGTGAAGGTAAGATACTGAAGTGCAACTGCAAGACTCCTATAAAGTGTGGGATCGGACAGTGGATCATATTCAACAACACTGAGCTTTGATTTAGAGTCAACCAGAGTGGGCATGATCTATCAGTTCGCCATTTTAACCCTGTACACAATCTCCTCTGCATACTTACGCTGACACATAAATATATTATCTGCAGATCTAGTCACTGATATCCCCAAAAAGTAACTCAACTTCCCCAAGTCAGTCATAGCAAATTCGGTTTTGAGCAGTGCAATGATATCATTTTTCAACATATCAGAGGAGGCAATAAGAATAATATCATCCACATATAACAACAAATAAACAATGTTACTACCTCGATGAAAATTAAAGAGAGAATTATCACACTTGCTGCATACAAACCCAATCTGCATAATGTAATTAGCAAAGCGTTCATAACACGCTCTAGGGGGCTGTTTCAAATCACAAAGTGACTTACGGAGACGACATACATAATGAGGGGCCTCCGGATGGACAAAGTCTGGCGGCTGGTGCATGTAAACAGTTTCTTTCAAGTCCCTATGTAAAAATACATTCTTCACAGCATGCTGAAGAATCGGCCAATGCTTACCTATAGCAATGCTCAAAACTGTGCGAATGGTAGCTGGTTTAACAATCGGACTGAATGTCTCACCACAATCAATACCCTCCTACTGATTAGTACCATTAGCCACAAGTCTTGCCTTATATCGCTCTATGTCACCAATGTCTCTGAATATGTGATAAAATAGCCACATGCAACATATCACATTTACCCCATCCAGTCTAGGAACCAAATCCCAAGTGTGATGTTTCGTTAAAGCATTAAATTCCTCACGCATGACCGCATTCCAATTAGGGTCTACTTAGGCTAATTTTGGGTTTTTGGGAATTGGGGATATGGTTTGTATGGATAGGTTAAAATGGACTTTGGGTTTGAAAATCTCGTGTTGGGCATGGGTTTTCATACGGTGCGTGGGGGTAGGGGTAGGTTGGGTATTTTGGGGGGAAGTCAGTTTTGGGTTACTGGAGGTTGTGATGATGTCAGGTTGTTGATGAGGTTGGTTGACGGAGCAAGGTATTGAGTGAGTTATTTCTGGGGACGACATCGGGTTGCATGGGGGCGAAGATCTGGGTAGATTGATGTGGCGTGGGTGGCCTGACAACAATACCGATGATAGGGAATATGTGGGAGGATATTGATGGGTTGGAATGGTGCGGTCTGTGTGCTAGTACAGTGACAGTGTCTAGGTGGGGCTGTGACAGAGCTGGTATGGTTGACGGGAGTAGCGGCGGCCAGTGGTGGTAACATAGAGACTAGTTGTTGTGTAAGCCGGCTAGTAGGGGAGACAGTGATGAGACAGGTCGGGGAGTACACCGACAGTGAACTGGTGGTATTAGTGATGTTTGGCGAAGATTGAACTATGGGGGGGGTGGCGGTGGTGCGATGGAGTTCGGTGAGTGTGACGGGGGAAGTGTCGGGCTCGTCTAGAAAGGTATAGTCCATGTTATGGAACTTTTGAATATTTGCAAAAGGGAAGATTGTCTCATCAAACGTGACGTGATGAGAGACTTGAATTTGATGAGTAGACAAGTCGTAGCACAGATAACCCCTATTATTAAGTGGGAAACCTACGAAGACACACAGAGTGGTACGTGGTGCTAATTTATGAGGGGCAGTGGAGCCAAGATTTGAGTAGCAAAGGCAATCGAAGATTTGAAGGTGATCTGATGGTATAGAATTTCGGTGGGGGTCATGTTATGAAAAGTACTAGTAGGTAAAATATTTAAGATGTATTCTACCATTTTGACTGCATAGACCCAAAAGGAGGAAGGGAGAGAGGCATGGAAATGGGGACTGTGAACCATGTTATTGATGGTGCGGATGATTCGTTCGGCTTTTCCATTCTAAGGGGAGGTGTTGGGACACGAAAATCGAAAAAACATGCCATTAGTTTTACAAAATTTGTGAAATATGGAATTATTAAACTCATGACCATTATCATATTGGAAAGATTTGATTGCTTTGTCAAATTGTGTTTTGATAAAAAATCGAAACTCAAGAAACTTGGCAAAAACTTCTGACTTGCATTTTAGTGGGTAAATCCAGATATAGTGAGAAAATTCATCTAATAAGACTAGATAATATTTATAACTCAGTGAGCTAGTAATGGGAGATATCCATAAATCAGCATAAACAATATCAAATGGAGAAAATGTAACACTTAGAGACGACTTAAAAGGTAAGTTTCCAATTATTACAACGAATAAAATTATTGCTTCTAAGAAAATAAAAAACATGAGCTCCTGAGTGTCCAAGCCTATTGTGTCAAGTTGATGGAGAGATAGCAGCGAGGGAGGTGTGTGAGCGGGAGCTGGCAGCGAAAGAGGATGGGAAAGGGTATAGGTCCTCTGTACTATTGCATCTCGTAAGAGGTGTCCCCGTACATAGATCTTTCACAGTAAAACTAAAAGGGTCAAAATCAACATACATGGAATTGTTACGAGTAAATTTCCTAACAGAGATTAAAATTTTAATGATGTTGGGTGCATACAAGACGTTATTTAGGGAGAAAGACGGATGAGGTGGTTGTGTATAGGTGGTACCATAACCGTTAATTGGAATGCGATGACCATTACCAACCATAATATATTGAGGATACTTTAGACGAAATAGTTTGGGGAGATTACATGAGGAGCGGGTGAGGTGAGAGGTGGCTCCCATATCCATGTACCAATTTTCATCGGGCTGTTGCAAGTTCAAACTGCTGAAAGCCTGGCCCAAATCAGTGGGGGTCAGGTCGTTGATTAAATGTTATTGTTGGGCCTGCATGACATGGGCCTGATGGTTCGGAGTGTGCACTGGACGGGGCGCTAGAACTGGGCCTAAAATACCTGCATGTTGGAAAGGGTAATGGGCCTGCGGTTGTTGAAATGGATAAGGGGCGCAACCGAGATGGTTGGGCCACTGGCCTGTGGTCTAGTTACCGAAATTGCTAGGCTGCTACTGGCCAGATTTGCCGCCACGTCTGTGGCGTCTACCGCTTTTGCCATCGTCGCGGCTTCCCCGTGGTTGTTGGTTGTCCGATGGTGGAGGTGGAGTAGTGGTGGCGTCATTCGTAGCTGAATTTTCAATGGCTAACGCTTTATGATTATGCTCATCCTGTTTAGCACGTCGGGTCTCTTCCAAAAGTAATTGATAACGGGCCCTGTTGAAGCTCAGTAGTGGGTCGGCTTATTGAATCATGTTGGCTAGAGTATCGTATTCGCCCTTCGGTAAGCCAGAAACTAGTTGGAGGACCATTTTTGTTTCGGAAATTGGTGTCCCCACATTACAGAGTTGGTCCGCAACAAGTTTCAATTGTTTACAATATTCAGACATGTTGGCAAAATTCTCGAGACATGTATTGTTGAACTGCTCCTCCAAATACGCGGACGTGTGTGCTTGTTGTCCTGGAATATTTCCTCCAAACGTATCCATAACTCATGAGCCAAGGCACCGATTTTCATAATCGTATGAAGCAAGTCTTTAGAGATGGTGCCATAAATCCACTGTTTGACGATAGCGTTAAGACAACGCCGCATCGTGTCTACAACATCGATGGGGCGAGGGACAGAGTCATCAATATGGTCAAGCATGTTATATGTGCATGCATGAATATGAAAGAGTTCAACCCACGATGCATATTGACCATCTTATTAATCAAGAACTAAGGGAATGAAATTCTTGATATTTGTAACGGCGAACGCCGGATGGAAAGAAGAAGTGGAAGATGCCGGGGGTTTGTCTATGATGATTGTGGAGGAGAAGGCGGCGAAATCCTTAGGAGAGGTGGGAGGAGACATGGAAGCCAAAAAGAGGAGGAAGAAAATCGGAAAGCAGAAAAAAAAAATGGCAGTCGTCGGCCTAAAAAAAATGGCAGTCGTCGGCCTAGGTGTGTGTGTGTGGTGGGGGGGGGGGGTCGGCGGCTAGCAAGAAAAAAATAAGGGTTTTAGTGTTTTAGGGATTTGACTCTTGATACCATGTAAGATTGTATAAATCTCCCTTGGGGAGTCTTGCTCATTAATACAAATATATATAATGTGTAAGATGTGGAATCATAGTACAACGATGATCCTATATCTACCATAATTATATAACACTAATAATTACAAAATATATGGAGAATATTTTCTAATATTCACAAATAATGAACATGTCTGAAAAGTTTAGATCGGACAGAACTTGCTCCAAAAATTACCACTCTCTACAAAATCATATGCTTTCTGCATGTCAACCTTCATCGTGCACCTGGAATAGATACTTTTCCTGTTGTAACCTTTAACCAATTCATGGCTTAAGATTATGTTGTCTGAGATTCCCCTTTCTAGTACAAAGCCTACCTGACCATTATCTACAAACTGCTCCATAACCTCTTTGAGATTGTGAATGATCACTTCAGATACAATCTTGTATTGTCAATGTAACAAGAAATAGGCTTGAACTCCTTGACTGTGGAGGGATTAGTGGCTTTTGGTATTGTTGCACCCTATTTTTAACGAATTAAAACTAGTTCACAACTTATGACTCTTTACTGGATTTTAAAGGGGTTCAGAGTCGGCATCTAATTTTATGAATTTATTAGAAAACCTATATGTCATGTAATGTAAACTCTATAAATCTACGAAACTAATGAGATTCTAGGTAAGAGTTTTACTTATTCTAAGGAGAAGGGGTTAGGCATCCCTTAAAATCCATTAGGGTTCCTTAAATTTAGTCTAATTAACTAGGGGGATTATCTATTTTTATATTATTAGTTTTAAAGAAAAAGTGGTAAGGTCATTTTCTTTTCAATTGAGAAATACGAGTGGTAAATAATGTTAATGTGTATAAAAAATACTATGTTTTTTTTTTCATAAAAGGGGTGGAGTATATACGGTAGGGATGGGTATTCAAAATTCGGTTCGGTATTTTTAAACTTTGAATTCGGTAATTCGGTAATTGGTGGTTGAAAGTAGATACCAACTATCAAATCGAAAAATTCGGTTTGATAATTCGATAATCGATAAATCTTATTTTAATTCGGTACGATATTCGGTAATACCATATTGAAGTTAGAGTCGGTTGTATTATAAATTTAATACCGTTCCTCCGATTATTCCTTTTTTTCGATGTGGGAGCACGACATACCAATAACCAAAAAAATCTTGGATAATATATTTGCTTGAGAATAGATACTCGATAATACAAAAAGTGAAAGCCGGGAAGATAATATAACAAAATTATAGACTAAGCAATGCTTTGTGTAAAACTTTCATTCACTGTATATGCTAGGTAACTGGCAATTCTTTCCTTTTGAGTGGTTGATGAATATGAAATTATCAACATATTTAAATTTTAACTCACTGTATATCTGTAAGTGGTCTGCACCTCTTACGGATCAATGAGTTGTTTCCAGTTTACACTTTAACGAGTATTAACTAGTTTTTGGATGAATTTGAAATTATCAGTAATTAAATGTTGGTACTTTGAAAAATACAGTTGATATATTAATAAGTGGAGTTTGATAACCATCTATTTCAGTGCCTACATGAAGAATTTGTGAGCAGAAAACCCAAGATTTTTTAAATAAATAATTCGTATTCAGTAAATATTGTATACCAAACGGTATCAATTTCATACCGAACTCGAAGCCGAATATCGTAATTCTAAAATTTTATTTTTGAATACCGTACCAAATATCGAATTATTAAAATTTTCAGTTCGATTCGATAATTCAAATTTCGGTATTTTATGCCCAGCCCTAATAAACGTTCTACAAAATAAAAGTATTTATTTATAACTTAAGAAAGCAATGTGGTAAAGTAACATAGTATTGTATATGGTGACTAATGCAAAAGAACAGGATAGCAATAGCACATATAAAGTAGCGTACGTTGTATATGACGTAGTATGATACAATGTAAAATATATATATATATGGCGTATGTAGTAATTAGCTATATATGTCTATGCTATTGTGTTGTATAAAAATAATATAGGATATACCTTATTTGGTCAACATGGCCAATTCGTTGCTCATATTTGAGTTACCAAATTATTCTTATTCTTTTTAAAGAGTTCACATTATTCTTTCTTCTAAGAAAGACCAGATTTTAAATTTATCTTTTCGGACGAATTAAACACTAGTAAATCTAGGTGTTGCACGGGTATTTAAAACTTCAAAGAAAAGTGTTAGTGAATACAAATGAATGGAATAAGAGAACAAAACATTTAAAAGGGAAGAGTTCCCAATTCTAGAAACCAGCATTCCCAAAATACTCATCAAATGCAGAATCCTAAGCGAAACATGGGACAAGCGATGCGCAACTCAGTCCATTTAGGACTGAAATGGAGTTTTATTATAACTCCAACGGATGCTCCAATTTTTGTACATGTTAAAAAGAAAAGAGAGGAATTAGAGGAATTTAATTTTTAAAAGTAAAATGCGAGAAGTAGAGTAATAAGATAGAAAATTCTTCAAACTAATGAACTTGTATCCAAGCAAAGAAAAACATTCACAGATTATTTAAAGGAAAACGTACAAGGTTGAATTTAACAAATAAATTCCTTAAGAAGATATTCAGGCATTTGAGTTAATTTTTAATTTGAGCCCCCTCCCCCCCCTCCCCAATGTATAATTATCCTTAATAGAAGATTATGTGATTCAAGGCCTGCAAAACATAAACTACTTAGTACCTTTCCTTAATACTTTAATTAGTGAATTTAGCCGCGCTTCACGCGATAGTAAAATCTTCTTACTTATTTTAAGAAAATAATCGTCCTCTAACACTCGAATCATAAATATTCAAAAGATTGATTTTCATAAGAAATTTAAAAATCTTTAAATTTTCTTTGAGAAGATGGTCTAAGCACACAAGTTTATCATACTCTTTGATCTTAAGAACGATGGTTTTAAAAATAATTTATTATCGTTCACCGCCCTGCCTGTCCAACCTCCGAGCAAAGTTCATGTTAAATGTATTTTGCAAAACCTAAAGTTTCAAAAACTAAACGAAAAAAGTCATATCAAAACATAATCTTAGAATTAAAAAATAAAAGAAGTTGTTGGAAATTTACTAATGTGGAATTAAGTTTATCCCATTATTTATGACTCGAACAATTGGGGCCCCGCACGTCGGAAATGTCATTTCCACACACGTGCAATCTTAGTGCCAAGTATCGTAAATTTCGTTAATGAAAGAGATATTGGTACGTAGGTGAAATGTTTGAGACATAGAATGATGGAAGGTTATTGGATAAATAACAAGTGTTCCACGTTGGTAAATGAAGGAAGGATTGTGCAAGGTGTAAGATGGAACGGGTCGGAAAGGGCCACGGAGCCGAGAAGGGCCGCGACGCCTCCCGGACTGGGCCGCAGCGCCGGGCTCCCCCCTTGCAGCGCCGCGGCGCTAATTCTCTGTTTGTCCACTGGAGCCGCGACTCTAATGTTGCAAAGCCGCAACGCTTCCCAGGCAGTGAATGCTTAACGGAAGTCCAAAAGTTTGGCTGATTATTGAGAGGTTTTAGAGCATTAACATGGCAATTTTTCCTCCATAACTCAACCATTATTTGGCTGCATTAGTTGGTGGTTTAAAGGGCCATTACATGGGGCATTTGAAAGACCATCTTGCACACCTATAAATTGAGGCCTTTGGCTCAATTCTATAGAAGCACACAATATACATACAAGTATACAACACCACAAAGAGATCAATTTTCCTGATAAGCAATCCTTCTCTTAGCAATCTTCATTGTTCGTGTTCTTCGCTGAGGTCTTTTGTGTAGGCTTTGCACATTTGATAGTTTGTTGTTTTATCTTGGGAGGCTATTGTCCACACTTCCGTAAAGCCTATATACGGGGGCAATCTTGTCTTAAAGACAAAGAGTTATCTCTCGACTCAGCCGGTGGTGTTGTGATTATTTAATTGGTTGCTAAGTGTTTCAGGTGTGAACTAGAATCTCAAAGGACTCTAACCGTTCGGATTCTCAACGGATCTACAAGTCACAACTGTAGCAGTTCATGTTCTTGTATTTATGAATACAAGATCCAGATTTGGAGTTCCAATTCAAGATCAAGAGATTAACAACTTGTTGTTGTAATCTTTGTTGTTTATCCTTTCGATCACTGTAATAGTTATTTACTATTCAGGTACGTGCTTTACATATCCAACAGAAGTTACCTCCTGAAAGCCTAAAGAAAAAGTGTCAAAACCATTTTATATTAACAAAAAAAAAAATTCACAATAATCAAGTTATAACGGAAAATTAAACAAAAGCTCCCACCTAAAAACATGTTTTATCGTCTTATACATGTAAATCATTTTTCAGGTACGACATCATTCCTGTAAATATTAACTTTAATGTTCAAGATTCACTAACAATTATCTTGGGAGATATAATTTGCCAACAACAAGAAGTTGACCGTTATCAAGTAATAAAGGTTGTTAATAGAAATAACTTACTGCTGAAATTTCAAAAGGCCAGCGATACAGTCGTTTCTCAAATTCTCCAAGTAGAGCCAGATTGAGTATACTAAAAATACATTAAAGTAAGGAGTATTAGAAGTTAATAAACAAGTGCAACTCATTGCATAACCCATAATAGAAAAGTGATATCAAAATTCCAACAGACTCACACTTACCACAACAAAACACAAAAGCTGGATATCCATTTGGTTTATCGGAATACTAGTGAAAAGATTCGCGCTTTGTGCGATTACAAAATATATTTTCTCCTATAATTATAAAAATTGAATAATTTTTTTGCTATCATAAATAAGTAAATAAAGGTATATACATTATGTTTAAATTTAGCTTAAAACATTTGTTTCTACCAGCAAAAGAAAAATTACAATATAAATGCATAAAAGTAGAACTAACATGCTAACAAATATAAAAACGATAAATTTACTAAAAAGAACTCTATTTCTCGCTCTGAGTACTGCATCGACCTGATACTGAAAGAAATAATCCCCTTGACTATTTTCATTAATTGAAAGGCTATATATACAAGTTACATATTTCCATAATAGGAGAATCCTATTCCTATTCTATTTCTAAAACCTTATTCTACCATAATTCTAACTATACAATTATGGTAAGTGTATAACACTAATTAAGGTAACCTTTACACTACAATATACTACAAATATATATACCATATATACAAGATTGTGTTGTCCTCAATACTGTCCGAAATGGGCCACCGCCGAGAGCCCATTTACGGGCCGATCGAAAGCCCACCGCCGGCCAAATCGATCCATCACCATCCTTTGCTTTGCACGTGATATACACTCGCTGTATATTGGGTGTATATCACGGGTATATTGCTCGTTTAACACACCCCCGCATGATCATAGCGGGCGGTTGTCGAACGCTGAGACTGTCCGTAAAATCTTCAAAGAGAACTGCTGGTAGACCCTTTGTAAAGATGTTTGCAATTTGATAACGAGACGGGACATGGCATACGCGAACGTGACCCTTTGCAACCTTTTCACGGACAAAGTGAATGTCCATTTGGATATGCTTGGTGCGTTGGTGTTGAACTGGGTTACCTGAAAGGTAGATGGCACTAATGTTATCGCAATATACCAAGGTTGCCTTCTGAATGGGACAATGAAGCTCCAAAAGCAAATTACGTAGCCAACATGATTCAGAGACTACATTCGCTACCCCTCGATATTCTGCCTCTGCACTTGAGCGTGATAGAGTTGCCTGACGCTTTGCCGACCATGAGACCAAGTAGTTGCCAAGGAACATACAGTAGCCAAATGTCGACCGTCTGGTGTCGGGACAACCACCCCAATCAGCATCCGTGTAAGAGACAAGTGTGGATGTAGATGAAGTATACAAGTGCAACCCATAGTCTAGTGTCCCCTGAATATACCGAATGATGCGTTTGATTGCATTCATGTGCTCAACTCTGGGATCATGCATGAATAAACACACCTGCTGAACCGCATACGTAATATCCGGTCCGGTAAAGGTAAGATCATCGGAGGGCCCCCGCAAGGCTGCGATAGCGGGTCGGGTCCTCGTATGGTGCACCTGCTGCGGCACTCATCTTGGGGTTTGCATCAACTGGCGTGGAAGTGGACTTACAGGATGACATCCCAGCCCTTTCTATGATCTCAGCAGCATACTTCCGTTGAGACAAAAATAAGCCACTTGAATGACGCTTGACGGCAATGCCCAAAAAATAACTCAAAGGCCCTAAGTCTTTCATAGCAAACTCAGAAGTGAGCATGGTCATGATAGACTGGCGCAAGGCATCGGAAGAGGCAGTCAAGATGATATCATCCACATACAACTGAATGTAGGCCAAGGACGAACCACGGCGGTAGATGAACAAGGAATTATTTGACCTACTGTGAGTGAACCCAATAGTTGAAACAAAGTCAGCAAACCTCGTGTACCAGGCCCTGGGAGACTGCTTAAGCCCATATAAGGACTTTTTCAACAAACATACATGATGAGGATTGTTTGGATCCCTGAAACCCAACGGTTAATGCATATATACTGTTTCCTTGAGATCACCATGTAGGAAAGCATTCTTGACATCCAACTGATGAATTGGCCAAGTCTTGGAAAGAGCCAAGCTAAGCACGGTGCGAATGGTAGCCGGTTTGACCACCGAACTAAACGTCTCACCACAATCTATCCCAACCTGCTGAGTCTTACCATCACCAACAAGTCGCGTCTTATGCCGAGCAAATGACCCATCTGAATTCTCCTTATGAGCAAAAATCCACATAGACCTGATAACATTAATACCATATGGACGGGGCACCAACTCCCACATCTTATTATCAATAAGAGTATTATATTGATCAGTCATAGCAATTTTTCAATTAGGGTCATTTAATGCGGACAAAGGATTGCGGGGCAAAGGGGATTTAGAGACATCAGAATATAAATTAAAATGTCTTTTAGGTGTAAAAATACCCCGCTGACTATGAGTGACCGGTCTATGACTCGAGGAAGAATTGAGGGAATTTTGGGAATTTTCTGGGCTCGGGACGGACTGGCCAGCAGGTAGTGGGCCTGCTGGCCCAAATCGGAAAAATGACTCATCAACTAGACCAGTTCCAGAATTGGGCTGGACTGGCCCAATTCTCTTGGGACCGATCCAAGAATGTGAAGCTGGCGGCGTGCTTGTGGGTCCAGCGGGCAGTGGGCCCGCTGGAGGATTTTGGGTGCGGAAAATGTCCGAAAAATTCCGAATAATATACGGGGATATTTGGTCATCCAAAAAATTATACGACTTAGGCTCGGGAGTATGAACTTTCGTAAAAGGGAATTGGGTTTCATAAAAAATGACATGGCGATTAATTATGATTTTCTTGGAGGATAAAAAAACACTTATAACCACGATGATTCGACGGATAACCCAAAAATACACACGGGGTAGACCGAGCCTGAAGTTTGTTAAATGTGATGGATGGGAATAACGGATAACACAAGCACCCAAAAATCCGAAGATGAGAATAAGAAGGGTTCTTATTATATAGGATTTTGAGGGGGGAAGAATATGTCAGACCTTTAGAAGGAATTATGTTAAGAAGATATGTGGCCATTTGTAGAGCATGATGCCAAACATATGGAGGTATGGAGGCATGAATTAAGAGAGTTCGGACAATGTTATTTATGGAACGAATTTTACGTTCGGCTTTCCCATTTTGTGAAGATGTATGAGGACACAAAAAATGAAAATTTATCCCATTATTAGCATAGAATTCCCGAAACTCCCTATTGTCATACTCTTTCCCATTATCACATTGAATATTTTTATTTCTCTTTCGAATTGAGTACGAATGAACGCTCTAAATTTGATGAAGACGGAAAACACTTGTGATTTATTCGCAATTGGAAACGTCCACAAAAATCTAGAATAATCATCTAAAAAGAGAACATAATATCGATGACCCAATGAACTAAGAACAGGAGACGTCCATAAGTCGCTATGAATAATATCAAATGGCATTGAAGTATGAGAATTAGAGTCTACAAATGACAACTTAACAATTTTCCCTAATGAACAAGACTGACAAAGTGGAGTATGACTCGTACCCTTACAGGAAATAAAGATATTTTTATCTAAAACTGATAAAATAGAAGATCCCGGATGACCCAGACGAGCATGCCACAGGGAAGGAGAGATGGCTGCAAAAGCTGATGGCAAGGCTTGACTCGATGGACTGAAACCAGGCATGATTGGATACAGATCCCCCCCTACTATCACACCTCATGAGATGACTCCCCGTCTTGAAATCCTTCACAAAGAAACCAAAAGGATCAAATTCAACGGAAACAGAATTGTCAGTAGTGAATTTTCGGATAGACACTAAATTTTTAATCAATTTAGGAGCATGTAAAGTATTTTTCAAGAGAATGGGTGGATTGGGGGGAGACAACGTTTTCTGACCATAACCATGAATTGGAATAGAGTTGTCATTACCAACAATTATACTCCGAGGGGTGCTCAAATTGGAATAAGAGGAGAGAGTACCTGATTCGAAAGTCATGTGAGTAGTGGTCCCGGTGTCCATATACCAATTTGGGTCCGGTTGAGTCAACCCCAACGTGTGCATAACGGCCTCGATATCGGTTTGAGTGGGGCCTGCTGCATGATGGGCTTGTGGAGGTCGGGGCCTAAGAATTCCTGTCCGTGATGGAGCTGGGTCGTAGGCTCTTTGGAGCCTGCTTCTTGTTGGGCCACCGCCGGTGGGCCGCCACCGCCGGGTGTTGGGCTCCGAACCGTTGGCCACCCCACCGGCCGCCGGAATTTGCCGCTGAGTAGAAGGGTGGCGGCCCACGGCCCACCGCCCCCATCGCCATGGGCCCCACTGCTGGGACCGGGGGGTGGTGGGCCACTGTTCCCTGGATGTGCCTACCGCCTGCTTGCTGACCACCAGAACCGCCGCGTTTGCCCCCACGGTTTTTGTTATTATTCTTGCGATTATTTTTGCCGCCACCATGATTATGGTTTTGGCCCGAATTATTAACAAAACCCGAAGAACTAGGAGAGGCCGCCACCATGACGACGAGGCTTGCTCCGGTAGCCGCCTTTTTAGCCAAATTGGCTTCTTCCAAAGTAAGCATGGAGCGGGCTTGATGGAAGTCGGGAAGAGGGTTGCTTTGGCGAAGGAGAGTTCCAACACCATTATAGGCCTCCGAAAGACCGACAACCAACTGTAGAACGAGACGATTATTAGTTATCGGTGCGCCAATATTACGGAGCTGATCTGCCAACTCCTTGAGTTTCTTGCAATATGCAGAAACGTTTGGAAATTCGTCCATTCGAACTAGAGAGAATTCCTGCTCGAGTGTGACGACACGTGAATGTTGGTTGTCTTGGAATATGTCACGCAATCTATTCCATGCATCCATAGCCGTGGTATCCGGCTCAATAATCGTCTGTAGAAGGTCCACCAAAATAGTGGCGTAGATCCACCGGAGAACGGTAGCATCAAGAGTAATCCATAACTCAAGATCCTCCGCAGGAAGGGGTCTAGCGGTAGGAATGATGTAATGAAGAACTTGATAAGAGATAGCGTGAATTTTAAACAACTCCGCCCACGTCGCATATTGGACGTTTTCCATCTTAAGGACAATAGGGATACAACTCTTGATATTGGAAACCATGAGGGCAGGATGATAATTGTTCTTAGACATATTGAAAGAACAATGAAGGAAGGGAAATTTAAGAGAGGTGTTGAGAGCGGAAGAAGAATTTTGGAAGAGAAACCCGAGGGGGGGGTGGGGTATCTCGGCCGAAAATCAAAGAGAGGACAAAAGTTGAGAGAAAAACTTTTGTTTAGACCTAGTCTCTTGATACCATGAAAGAAATAATCCCTTTGACTATTTTCATTAATTGAAAGGCTATATATACAAGTTACATATTTCCATAATAGGAGAATCCTATTCCTATTATATTTCTAAAACCTTATTCTACCATAATTCTAACTATACAATTATGGTAAGTGTATAACACTAATTAAGGTAATATTTACACTACAATATACTACAAATATATATACCATATATACAAGATTGTGTTGTCCTCAATCTGTCCGAAATGGGCCACCGCCGAGAGCCCATTTCTCGGGCCGATCTTGAAAGCCCCTTCTTGGCAATCAGTCCGATCCCCATCGCTTGACCATTGCTTTGCTCGTGATATACACTGATGTATATTGGGTGTATATCACATGTATATTGCTCTGTTTAACAGATACCAATTGCCTATGTGAGAAAATTAGTATGAACAAAAGGGATATGAATAATCCCTTGACCTTTCACGATTTATGACTGAAGCAAATTAAATATATTAATTGCATAATAAGTCTAGAAGCCTAGACGGTCACACTTGAATAATCCTTTAGCCTTTCACGTTCTATATTGTTATTATAGAATTTATTTATTACTTTTTAATTGCACCATTTTGATTGTTGCAACTATTACACTCCTTTTGAAAGGAAGAAATGATTAACATATATTTAACAGGATAAATGAAAAGAAAAGCTAAAATAATGACAAAAAAGATAAGTCTCTCTCTCTATAAATAAATAAATAAATATGCCGTGTAAAAAAATCTCTATTGATCAGAAGAAAAGGTAAAAAATAAGAAAAAAATAAATTACTTTCTTGAGCTAATAGAGGTGTCACTTCACATTTCTAATGTTTAACTTTATATCATAAATTTATTCTGAAAAATAAAATATAACTAAATAATTTATGCCTTGCAAAAGAAGACGATTCTCTATTGATCAAATATTTCTTCATGATTTATTATGAAACTATGACAATAATTATAACAGATAAGTGAAAAAGTTTTTGCACATCAAATTTCATTTATATTCTCTCTCTATATACTTTTGATCACTATCTTTAACTGATTTCAGTCTAAAGTCTAAACTCTCTACTGAATCAATGCAATAATTTTTAATAACTCAAAATCCAACAGAACAAATACCAAAAAGTAGTTAACAAAGAGAAACATTCAAGTGCCTTTGTTTTACTGTAAATGCATATTCAAAATATTTAAAATTAAATTGCTCCAACCTAATTTGAGAGTTTCCATCTAATCCTGAAATGCGAAAACCACATCCTGAACTTTAAAGAAAATAATTGGTTTATTGTTCAATTAAAAAAACTCATGAGTTATGAGAACAAAGTGAGAAAAAAACACAAAAATGACAATATGTACAAAGCAAAGTTCAAGGAGAAAAATAAATAAAAATATTGGTTATATGATGATGGTGAAATTGAAAGTATATTTATGTCCTAGAGACAGTTTGTATTAGGACAAATATACTTTATACACATTCGTATTATTATTAATGGAGATTAATATTTTGACATTTGTAATTATTGAATTATTAGTTGATTGTTTATAATATTCTATAATATGCCACCCTAGAGGTTACGTTGTTATTAATAATGTGAGATATTAATATTATAACGTAACTCTTAAAATAGCCTCGACTAATGATCATCAAGAATGGGATATCGATGCTATGTGATAAGTCGACATGTGGTCTGCATCACTTCCTTAGAGGATGTAGTATGTCTCACATGCTACGAATAATGGCTACTCGTGATGGACACATGAATACTATGCAAGTATTGGTATACCCTGTTGATATATTGTTTGTTATACATGTCTAAAGTATGATCAGCGTGTGGAAGATAGAAGTCCTTAGACTTGAGGTCAATACACACCTTGTCTACATAGTAATATACTTTGATCCTGTCCTAAGCTCAAATGCCTTATAGGTTGAGATACGGCTTGTATTGGGTACATTACGATGTGGATTAAAGGTGGTAGTTGAGCCAAAATTAGGATTCATTCCTCGAATGTATATTCAGAGAGCACTCAGCTTCTCATTGATATTGGGTTGACTAAGTTGTTGGCCAACGCAATAGACATATCTAGAATATGGTCTTGTTGACAATCAATATAGATGAGATATAATGATCAAGCCATTTGGATAGACAGTTGGCAAATCCTAAGCTTGATCGAGTGTATCGTGAATGAAAGGATTTTACCTTACCACATAAAGGTTAAGTTTACTGGATTCATGTAAACGTACTTCACATATTGAGTTCGTCTTGCGGCGCCGTCTAGGAGTTCCTCGTAGACCTTAATTTGATTAGTGTCGATATGAGAAGGCTTGTAGGGTCACACTATGTCGATTGTCCTTTCGATCTAAAGATGTATTGAGAGAGTATTAAATATTCGATTTAGAATCGAGATATTTAAATGAACGATGATTGTTTTAATTAAGTCAAAATTAGATTTTAGATTTAATTAAGAATGTGCTGATATTTTTTGGGCCAGGCCCAAGGTCTAACCCTAATCTGGTTTGACCTAATTTTTCACCTATAAATACAGACCTACACTTCATTATTCATTACACTTGATTTTCATATCATTATTCTAAGTCTTAGAAACTCAGAATCAAAACACTCTCTCGAACCTCTGCCGGATTTCCTAGCTTTCCAAATGAGGAATACATTGAAGCTTGGAGCTTGCAATCGAAAGGGCATTAGCGTGCGCACCCACAAGTTTTAAATTACCATATAGTCAAACAGTTCTACGTTTGTTGGGTTTGAAACAAGTTTTCAATATCTGTTGCATACAACAACCCAACAAAACCCTACAGTGGTATCAAGATCCAGGGCTGTTTTGTATGATTATAATGTAATTAGTTAATAATAATATGAGTTAGAATTTATTTAAATCTGAAATTTATGTCGTTTAAAGATTGAAAACCTAATATCTTAAAAGCACATCATCCTTGTCTCCCAAACTATTAAACAATGATGTAATCGAGGAAGTCATTCCGATCTAACTCTTCTAAGTCAATGTGCGTAACAGGTTCATTGCGAACATGGTGTACTGAAGTGAAGAACGAGAAGGAATTGGATGATGGTCAATGAACGTGATGTTTGATAGTGAAGGGTAACGAAGATGAATCTACAAATTTGACCCTGAACCAGTTTTAGGGTTTCGAAAATGCAGATTTCTTGCTCCTGAGACGGAGGCGCCGCAACTCCACGATGGAGCACCGCGGCACCGAGTCTCCTAGTAAAAAAAAATCTGGAACAGTGAATAGTACTGAACACTGTTCCAACGTGAATAGTGGCGGCAGTCGCTGTTCCGGCGTGAACAGTGGCGGCAGTCGCTGTTCCGGCGTGAACAGTGGCAGCAGTCGCTGTTCCGAGTAGTGGCGGTTTTCGAAATTGCAATTTAGCCCTTGGGGCAAATCTAAAATTTTTCGAAGTTTCTGGAATTGCAATTTTGTCCCTGAAAAAGTTTTTAAAATCATCAGATTTGGTCCTTGGGGCAAATCTGTAAATTTCAGAAAAGCTGATTTGGTCCCTTGGGCCAAATCTGTAATTAATTTAAAATTTTATAAATTACAGACAGGTCCCTGAAATCTGAAAATATTTTCTGAAAATTAAATTTGGATTTTCTGAATTTAAGGGGGTTCAAAATTGAAATTTAAATTCTTAAGGGACTAAACTGTAAATTATGAAAATATGGAACTTATAGAAATATCCTGAAAATCAGAAAATGTTTAAGGGACTGTTTGAATTAGACTTAAATTTTAGAGTTTAGACAAGTTAACCATGATTCTTATTAATTGTATATTATTGAATAATATACGAACTATATGCTAAGTGTTTAAATGTTTTCATTTAATAATTAGCATAGTGTCCGCTATAATTGTCTGGGAAGGCGGCGCCCAGCATTTGATTAAACCATCTTATATCATGCATATTGGGTTGACGGTTCTCAACTATATGTGTCATTAGTTTTGCATGATATTAAGATGTCATATTGGATATGACGTAAAATAGTTGATCTTGGTTAAAACCCTGAATTAAAATGTTCCCCGAAATTTTAAATACAAATCTAAATTAAAATGCGTCGTCCATTATAATTGTTAGAGTACAAAATCCTTTTCGGCGATACGAGTATTTATGCCAAAACATTTGCTCTAAGTCTACGAGAACTCCGACTCTTTCATAGATGTGTTTTAAATGTAAAGGTAAACGATAAATTTTTGTGGGTATTTACACCAAAGTGTTTGCTCACAAATGAGAAACTCATATAAATGGACCTCGGGATCCGCGCCACCTATCTCCGCACATCATAAACCCCACATAGAGACTGCGGGAAGGGTAAAATAGTCAAATAATAGTCTTTAGCTAAAAACGACCGGACAGGTCATTACAATAATACTATCAAGACTTATTGCAGGATATTGATTTCTCTCACGCTCTGAAATTAAATTATGTGCCAAACTCATTCACTAAAATAACGGAACATAAGCAATCCCCTGTAGGTCTTCTCCCATTCTTATTCTAAGTATTCATTTATGAGTGAGTGTAATAGTAATTAAATTTTAGAGAAGTAGCTAATTCCAATGCAAGATCAGATAGCAAAATGGAGGAATGCATACAACAACTCCGTCCGGGATCCCACACTTGCGTCATAGAGTTAGCATACCTAATGTAGTAAAACATGTCAGTAGATCTCAACAAAAGTAATGGCTCCACATTCATTATATAACCTGTTAGATCCATGGACTTGGAGTTTACTCCTGGATCTCATATAGAAAGAGCCGGCGCAATTCCATGAACAGTAACAACAAAGAGATTCACACCATGATTAAATGGAAATTTATGCCAAAGACACTGATCAATGGAAGTATTTTCAATAGGACAAGAAGATTTTCCAACAATTTCCGTGAAGTCGTCCACAACTGTGGTTGAACAATCCTTGCGAGGACTATAGAATTTCAGCAAAGAAGTAATATGTGGTACTACACTCATCATTATTACAATACCATCATCATGTTCGACGCCCCCATTATATTTTCCATGCTTAACTTCGGGTTTTATTTCATCCTAAGGCAGTTCACTTATTGTATGCCATCCTCATTCTCCATAAAGAATTTATCAAGACATAGATCATCAACCATCTCAGGCTCCAAGAAAAAATCAGCGAGACACATGTCTTCAAAGGACGCAAATTTAATTTTCTGTTTACAAGAGCCACAATCCACAGAAGTTGCAGTAACATACCTCTCTAACATATCTCTTTTGGGATTCCATAAAATAGTAGATGTCTCTGCTGTCAGGACCTATAACATCTTCATCCGGCATTTCGATTGGAGCATCCAGTTGCGCCACAGTGAATACCTTGGGGAAACAACTATTTATCACTTTGTCGAACATCTTGTGGTTATCCGTTTTGCTTTTGCACTCAGATTGCTCATCATAGTTTTGAGGAAAAGGAGACTTGGTTATATCGCTCCACCGTGGATGAAAATGTGCAAGGAATGGGGAAAGTACATCTGGCTCACCAACATTAGACGAAACTGTTGGAAATTTGCCTTTGGCGGGAGTTGCGTCCTACCAACTTTAATGGCCTAAACACTAGTGTTCCGCATGTTGGAGAATACGGTTATTCATACGTGCATAATCTACTAAGTAAGTAGATGACCGTAGGGCCAAGGATCGTCAAATTTCGTTGAGAAATGAAAGAGATATTGGTCCATGAAGTGAGGTGTTTGAAGCGTGGAAAAGTGTGGTATTTAGACCAATTCTCCCTCATCGGTGGGGGAAGAAAGATTTGTTTAGTTTATAAGTTTCAAAGTTGGCTTGGGGTTTGGGACCCCAAGGGATATCCCATGTGTTTAAAGGAGGGAGGATCTAAATGTGCTTCGGTTCGAGGATAAGCCCACACGCGCCCCGCCGCCGCCCGTCACGGGTCACGGGCTGTGGGCTGTGCTTCTTCTGATATTATCTTTTTGGACCATAATTGTTTCATATTCACAGTTTGGTCCCTGAAGTTTCAAGTAAGTTAAAATTGGGCAGAGAACTTTGTTGTTGGTTTCTGGAACGTCAACCAGCCTTAATCTGCACTCAATTCAGTCATTTATTTTGGCTGAATTACTCTCCCTAAATGTCAATCCGTTGCACATCAATTCACCATTTATTTTGGTGAATTACTACCTCCATAATTGCCATTACTTGGCCAGTAACAACAATTATGTGGACAGTTGGCAAGTCATCTCCTTCAACTATATAAAGGAGCCTTTGCACAATTGTTGAGACACACAGAAACATAAAAACGAATCAGATTCTTCCCACTATCTTCCAGCATCATTTCATTACTCAAAATTCTTCAAGGTAGCACTTGAGTTTCCTTTGCTCAATTGTTCATTTGCTGTTTTATCTTGGGAGACAATTGTCTAGGACGTAGAAATGATACATACGGGGCAATCTTGTCTTAAATACAGAGTGTCGTCACTCGACTCAGCATACCAAAAACTGTTCCAGTTTCTTGTTCAAGTTTATTGTAATTTCAGTTTGTTGTAATAATTAACAATTACTTATTTTCGTTTCCTGCACCATTGTAACCAATAAGTTTAAGACAAGATTGTGCTTACTGTAACTGCTGCAACATGACTGGAAATACTATTGATGCCGCTGCTGCTGCCAATCAAGGCATCAATTCTGTCTTCCCCTCGCTGCGCCGCTCATCTTGTCCAAAGCAAAGCAACTCTGTGCGCTTCACCGCCTTCTTGCCCAAGGCATGTCCGTTGCCTTTGCTGCTCTACCCTCCTCCGCATTCCACCATGAACGCCCTGAGAAATTCATGGGCTCAAACTTTAAGAGATGGCAGCAGAAGATGTTGTTCTACTTAACTGTTATGGGCATGGCGCGGTTCGTATCGGAAGATCCTCCACAAGCTGGAGATGAAATGGACCCTTCGCCTTCTGAAACGAGTGATGGGGCATTGGTATCCATGTCATTAATGGCATGAAGATAACCTCTTGATGCATGGAATCATAGCGATTTCATGTGTAAGAATTACATATTGAACTGCTTGACAGACCCTCTCTACACGGTCTATTGCACCGTTGGCACTGCCAAAGAGCTGTGGGAAAAATTCCAAAAGAAGTACAACGCACAAGATGTAGGTACGAAGAAGTTCATCATTGGAAAATTTCTAAAATTCCAAATGGTGGATAGTAAGACAGTGATGTCCCAAGTCCAGGAATTTCAAATGATTTTACATCACCTGGATTTGGAAGGAATGAAACCAAATGAGCAGTTTTTGGTTGCATCGCTGATTGAAAAGTTACCCCCTTCGTGGAATGAGTTACTTAAAACTCAAGACAAAGGAGATGACCTTTGAAGAGCTTATTATCAAACTCCAAATTCAGGAAGATAATAAGAAAGCCTTGCCTAGGGGTAAACAACCTGCTGAGGCAAAGGCAAATCTGGCTGAGGCCAAAGGGAACCCAAGCAAGAAGCGGAAGTTCCAGAAAGACGGCAAGGCCCACGCAACGGAGATGTTCAGAGGTAACTGTCACTACTGTGGGAAACCTGGTCATAAGATCAAGGAATGCCGCAAGCTCAAGACTGAGCAACAACAGAAAGTCAAGGCTAAAGACAAGGCGCATGCTAACGTCGTCAAGGACACGCTCCTGGATGACATGATTGAGGAGTTCTCGGCAGTGGTTCTTGAAGCAAACCTGGTCGAGAATCCGAGGCAGTGGTGGGTGGACACAGGTGCTACCAGACACATCTGTTCCAACAGAGATACCTTCTCCATGTACACACCGGTCACCTACAAGAAGTTGTTCATGGGCAACAACGCTTCCTCTGACGTGCTGGGGTTAGGAAAGGTGGTCCTGAAGATGACTTCTGGAAATGAGCTCACTCTGATGGAAGTGATGCATGTCCCTGAGATTAGAAGAAATTTAATTTCAGGACCTTTATTGGTTAATGCTGGTTTTAGGCTAGTGTTTGAATCCAATAAGTTTGTACTCACTAAGAATGACACTTTTGTGGGGAGATACTTCATCTGTGAAGGCCTCTTCATAGTGAATGTCATGTCTGTAATGCGTCTAAGTAATAAAGTTGAACCTTCTTCTTATTTGCTTGAGTCTTCTAATTTATAGCATCATAGATTAGAACACGTTAACTACAAGTCTATCCAAAGGCTGGTAAAGTTGGAGTTGTTACCGTCTATCGACGTAAACCCTCAATATAAGTGTGAGGTGTGCGTAGAGGCAAAACTCACCAAGCTTTCTTTTCGATCCATCGAAAGGAATACCGCTCCTCTAGAACTTATTCACACAGATATATGTGATTTGAAGTTCGCACAAACTAGAGGGGGGAACAAGTACATTGTGACATTCATTGATGATAGCACAAGGTATTGTTACCTTTACTTGTTGAAAAGTAAGGATGAAGCCTTTGAAGCGTTTCGACGTTACAAAGCAGAAGTTGAGAACCAACTAAGCCTACGGATTAAATCCATTCGTAACGATAGAGGGGGAGAATACGTAGCGTCATTTGAGGAATATTGTGCCCAAGAAGGCATTGTTCATCAAACGACGGCTCCATACTCACCTCAATCGAACGGTGTGGCGGAACGTAAGAATCGTACATTGAAGGAAATGATGAATGACTTGCTCATCAATTCCGGTCTTCCCCAAAATATGTGGGAAGAAGCCATCCTTACCTCTAATACGATTCTTAATAGAGTCTCACATAAGGGTAAGGAAAAAACTCCATATGAATCATAGAAGGGAAAGAAACCCACCTATAAATATTTAAAAGTGTGGGGTTATTTGGCAAAGGTTGAAGTACTCAAGCCAAAGCAGGTCAAGATTGGGCCTAAGACTGTAGATTGCATATTCATCGGATATGCAAATAACAGTAGTGCTTATCGCTTCTTAGTGCATAAGTCAGATATTCCAGATATCCACCAGGGTACAATCATGGAATCAAAGAATGCTCAATTATTTGAAGATACCTTTCCTAGAAAGGAAAAAGACATAACCTCTCGCAAACAAAGTTATGAACAAAGCTCTCAAGAATCGGGAGTCGTTGACGGCCCGGATCTAGATGGTTCAGATCTAGCGAATCTCGAGGTGGATGAATATCCGGAATGTAGTGTTCCAGATTCTCAGAACTTGGAGACTCCAGAGATTGAACTAAGGCGAAGTAAAAGGGCCAGGAAGGATAAATCCTTCGGTCCTGACTTTGTAGCTTATATGGTTAATGATGAACCAAGGACAATTGCTGAAGCATTGTCAACTCCAGAGGCACCGCTCTGGAAATAAGCTATTGAGAGTGAAATAGGCTCCATTCTGCATAACCATACTTGGGAGTTGGTTGATCTTCCTCCGGGAAATAAACCGTTGGGGTGTAAATGGATACTCAAACGGAAGTATAACGCAGATGGGTCTATAGATAAGTACAAGGCCAGGTTGGTAGTCAAGGGCTATCGGCAGAAAGAAGGTCTTGACTACTTTGACACGTACTCCCCGGTATCTCGGATGATATTTATATGGGTATTCATTGCAATCGCAGCTTTGCGTGACCTTGAGATACATCAAATGGATGTCAAGACAGTCTTCCTAAATTGTGATTTGGAAGAGGAAATTTATATGGACCAACCCGAGGGGTATGTGGTTCAAGGGCAAAAGAAGAAAGTGTGTCGGCTTGTCAAATCTCTGTACGGGCTGAAACAAGCCCCAAAGCAATGGCACGAAAAATTTGATAGTACTCTACTATCGAAGGGTTTCGCCATTAATGAATGTGACAAATGTGTCTACATGAAAGGTAACTCTGACTCGTTTGTTATAATATGCATGTATGTAGACGACATGTTGATCACAGGAAGTAGTCCTAGGGTAATCCTAGAGATTAAGAACATGTTGAAACAATGCTTCGACATGAAGGATATGGGTATCGCAGATGTCATCTTAGGGATAAAAATCTGTAAGACGTCTGACGGAGTGGTCTTATCTCAGTCTCACTACATCGAGGATGTTTTGAGAAAGTTCGAGATGTTTGACAGTTCACCGATAAAGTCACCAATGGATACAAATCAAAAGCTTGATAAAAATCTTGGTGCACTCGTATACCAGGAGTGATATGCACAGGTGATCGGTAGTTTGATGTATATAACAAACTGCACCCGACCTGATATTGCTTATGCAGTCAATAAGTTAGCTAAGTTTACCCGTAATCCGAGTGATGATCACTGGAAGGCGTTGAATCGGGTATCACAATACCTGAAATACACGTTAACTTCCAGGTTACATTATTCGAGATATCCAGCTGTACTAGAGGGATACAGTGATGCAAACTAGATATCTGATATAGAGAACACCAAGTCCACTAGTGGGTATGTATTTACAATTAGTGATGGGGCTGTGTCTTGGAAATCTTCTAAGCAAACTTGCATCGCCCGATCCACAATAGAATCGGAGTTTATCGCTTTAGACAAAGCAGGAGAAGAAGCTGAGTGACTTCATGACTTCTTAGAGGATGTTCCGTGTTGGAACAAACCCGTACCTTCGGTAATGATCCACTGCAACAGCCAGTCGGCTCTACGAAGGGCACGGAATGCTATGTTCAACGGTAAGTCTCGTCATATTCGACGGAGGCATAAGACCATTAGGCAGCTGATCACCACATGTATAATATCCATTGATTACATAAAGTCAAAGGATAATATAGCAGACCCGCTGACAAAGGGCTTACCCAAGGATCAGATGTTCTACCTGTCTAAGGGAATGGGCTTAAAACCCAAAGTATAAGGACCAATACGGTGGTAACCCAACCTTACTGACTGGAGATCCCAGTAATTTGGTTCAATGGGAAAACTAAGTTGTAAAGGTTCAGTTGATCGCTTCAGTTGAATAATGAGCACTTCGGATAGTGATTTCTGTAAAAAAAACACCAAATCCAAAGTCGTTCCCGTGATAGACGTTAAGTGTATTTTGCAGTGTGGGTAAAGGTTAAGTTTTCAAAACCTTTAATGATCTTCAACAGTTGAGGTTATGTTTGGGGAAACTTTTAATGGTTTCTAAGACTTGTGTAGTGGGGTATAGCAGGATACCTTGCAGGAGACCACCTATTTTAAGTGCGAGAACAGGCCGCCTCAAATGAACGCACTTAAGAATCCAAGAAGTTGTCCACGGCCACAACGAACAAAACATTACGAAGAAGAGAGTAAGGGAATTTGTTGTGTTGGTACAATTGACTTGGCTTACACTAAACACTGTCAAATTCTTTTCAAGAAAGGATTGTTGGAAATTTGCATTTGGCGGGAGTTGCGTCCTACCAACTTTAATGGCTTAAACACTAGTGTTTCACATGTTGGAGAATCTGGTTATTCACACGTGCATAATCTACTAAGTAAGTAGCTGATCGTAGGGCCAAGGATCGTCAAATTTCGTTAAAGAAATGAAAGAGATATTGGTCCACAAAGTGAGATGTTTGAAGCGTGGAAAAGTGTGGTATTTAGACCAATTATCCCTCATCGGTGGGGGAAGAAAGATTTGTTTAGTTTATAAGTCTCAAAGTTGGCTTGGGGTTTGGGACCCCAAGGGGTATCCCATGTGTTTAAAGGAGGGAGGACCTAGATGTGCTTTGGTTCGAGGATAAGCCCACACGCGCGCCGCCGCCGCCCGTCACGGGCTGTGGGCTGTGCTTTTTCTGATATTATCTTTTTGGAACAGAATTGTTTCATATTCACAGTTTGGTCCCTGAAGTTTCAAGTAAGTCAAAATTGGGCAGAGAACTTTGCTGTTGGTTTCTGGAACGTCAACCAACCTTAATCTGCACTCAATTCAGTCATTTATTTTGGCTGAATTACTCTCCCTAAATGCTAATCCGTTGCACATCAATTAACCATTTATTTTGGTGAATTACTACCTCCATAATTGTCATTACTTGGCCAGTAACATCAATTATGTGGGCAGTTGGTAAGTCCTCTCCTTCAACTTTATAAAGGAGCTTTTGCACAATTGTTGAGACATACAGAAACATACAAACGAATCAGATTCTTCCCACTATCTTCCAGCATCATTTCATTACTCAAAATTCTTCAAGGTAGCACTTGAGTTTCTTTTGCTCAATTGTTCATTTGTTGTTTTATCTTGGGAGACAATTGTCCAGGACGTAGAAAGGATACATACGGGGCAATCTTGTCTTAAAGACAGAGTGTCATCACTCGACTCAGCATACCAAAAATTGTTCCAGTTTCTTGTTCAAGTTTATTGTAATTTCTGTTTGTTGTAATAATTAACAGTTACTTATTTTCGTTTCCTGCACCATTGTAACCAACAGAAACATCCTCAAAACGACTTGGGTACTCGATCACGGAGAGTACCTGCCAGAGATTGGCCAAGCGACCTTCAGGTGATTCGAGATGTCATTTACTGAATTTCGCGGTAAAATGCTCCCAATCTGCCAATTGCTTGTTCCGGAATAAACATACGTAAAAGCTTCCCCATCGAGATAGAACGAAGCAAGACATAATTTCGTAGAATTCAAATTAGTTTTCATCCTGAGAAATCCATAACATCCACACTCGTTGCAATATTTCCAACCAACTCCTGTAACATTGAACGAATTTTAGCGAGATCCTTTGACCACGGATCATTCACGACTTTGATTAAATCTTAAATTGTTCGAGATATTTGATCCTCTAGTGAAGACCTCTGGATGAAAGCACCAATAAAACAAACCCGGAATAACCAAGACAACACTAATGTACATTATAACTACTGAGAACACGAATTACAACTGATAAAGGAAAATAATAAGCAATTAACGAGTAACAATCATTAAGGGAAAATTTAAGAATAGAAAACAAGATGGGGATGAGAAACTTAGAGAAAGGAAACGAGATGAACAATCAGTTTTCTTAACAATACGCATAAAACTATTATTTCTAATCTACACCCCTTTAAGAGATTCACTAATTGGCCTGGATCAATATTTTACTCGGCCCAAAATACCAACTAAATCAGTTTCTAGCCAATTAACCCTCAGGGAGTTCAAAGAAATTGAAGATGGATTCTTCAATCCCACATGAACACCAAGAACAACTATAGAAAGCAATAAAGGATAGGAAGATTGGGCAAACACACACCTAAGTAATTAATTACCTAGACATATGTAAATGTAATCAATAATCTTAAATCTAGGATACGAAGAAAGAAAGAATTAATTTAGAATTGAAATGCAATCAATTAACTCAAAGAAACAATGAAAAGAATCTAAGAACTAATTAAATTAACATTCAAATACAAATATAAGCTAAAAGGGAGAAGAAATATGAACTCATACATGAATTATTTACTTGTAGTAACTCAAGACATGTTCAAGAGGAGGTATGAGACAAATTCCAAACTATCAAAAAAGTAATCTACACTCGTCATCCAACATAATCTATCCTTCAAAGAAAGACATAATAACCTATTTACACTAGGATTTATTATCTAAACAAAAATACTAAAATACCCTTTAATTTTGGGCATCCTAATTTAAAATTAAAGACGTGTCTTCTTTCTTTTTGGGGCTTCTCATTCTCTTGAACCATGTTCTCCACTCATTAAATAACCACATAGTCATATTATGGATCTTGAAATTTGAAAAGAAGCCTCCAATTTCATGATTGTCACTGTTGACACCCAATTTTGTCCCGTCTTTTCCAATTTATTTGCAATTTTAAATATTTTTTACACCTCCAAAACAATTTTAATCTATATACATACACGCGTATATATATATATATATATATATATATATTATGCTCTTATTATTATTATTATTCGCATTTTTTACTGTCATAGCGCATTTTTATCATAATCATAGTTTTATCCATAATATTCTATGTTATTTATTTTTGCAAAATGGCATCGCATTTCCATTTTTTATCAAGCATTAAGCATATCGCAAATATTATATTTTTTATTATTATCACATCGTTATATTCTTATTTTTTATAATTTACATTTTTTCTTCAATGCATTTTTTAATATTAAACCCCTTTTTATATTCTAAACCCATAACTCATTTTCTTATTTCTCAACCCAAAATAATTTTACCCAAAACCCAAACCCTCCATTTTCCAAGCCCAACCGAAACCCAATTCGGTCGGCCCAACAGCCCTTTTTCCTTTTATTTCCCATACCCAACACATCAAAACAAAACCCCAACCCATTTCCCTTATATCCCTTTGCCCAATCTCTCTTTAATCCCCAGCCCAAAACACCCTTATTTTCCCCAGGCCCAACCGGTCACCATCTCGCCCACACCATCCAACCCGAGCCCAAAACCCATTCCCCCTTATAACCCTTTTAACCAAACAAACCCTAAAAACAAAAAAAAACAAAAAAACCTAACACCCCTACACCCAGACCGACGCCGCACACCCCATACCCCATACCCCCGACCCCACACGCCGGTCACCTCGCCCACTGCCACCACCAACTCCCCTGCCACCAACTCCCTGCCACCAACCCTTCGACCCATACTCCAAAAATCCGCAACCTATGCCCTTTAAATCCGCGATTTTTTGTCTCCTTTTATTCAAATTTCAAACTCGTTCTTGGAGGGCTTAAGCCATCTATAAATACCCAATATTGTTCTTCATTTTAGGGGGAGGAATTTTTCGGAGGTCCGATTTCCATATAAAATATTTTGGTTGTGTCCTTGATTTCAAACATTTGCCTTCCTTGCTATTCAAGAATTAAGTCCGAAATAAAAATCCAAAATCGGAAGAAAAGGTTTGTTCTCCACTGTCTTTGTTTCTCTGATTCGGGTCGGGTCGACCCGGGTTGGATTTTCCAGATTTCTTGCATTTCATATCTTGTTGTTATTGATTATCTGCATTTGCTGAAAAATTCGATTCGGATTGTTCGCCACTGATTTGGGTCGAGTCGACCCGGTTCGGTTGTATTTCCAGAATCCTTGCATTCCGCATCTTGCATGTTGGTTATCTGAAATTGGTGCAAACATTTGATTTCGGGTTGAATCGCTGATTCGGGTTGGGTCGACCCGATTTGGATATTTTCCAGAATTCTTGCATTTCGTATCTTACTTGATTGGATATCTGAAATTGGTGCAAAAAATCTGATTTCGAGTCGAATCACTGATTTCGGGTCGGGTCACTGGCCCGGGTCGGGTCGACCCGATTTGGATTTTTTTTTAGAATTATTGCATTTCACATCTTATTTGATTGGTTATCTGAAATTGGTGAAAATTTGATTCGGGTTCGATACTTGATTCGGGTCGGGTCGACCCGGTTTTTGTATATTTCCAGATTATTGCATTTTTCATATCTCGTTGTTGGTTATCTGAAAATCTGAATTTTTCGACTCCGATTCCGGTCACTATTCCGGGTCTGTTTTGAAACAGTCACCCATTCGGGTCCTTGTTCATAACTGGGTCGGATACTTTAATTGCTCACTCCTTGTTTCTTTGGCACTGTTTTTATTGTTTTATTAATATCGCACTTAGGCCGACGAAATTGAATTCGAGGCCGCACTTTTTCGTTTCTCTGTTTTTAGTTTACTGTTTTTAACATCCATGCAACGGATATATTACTGTTTTACTATTTTAAACTAAACACCGCGTCTTTTCGGAAAATGCGTCTATTTTTCTGCTTACTGTTTTGCCTTGGTTTAAAATTTCTTGATTTGAACATGATACTACACCGGCCGATGAAAAATATCCGTCGATTTTGAGGCCTCCACAGTCGTAAAGACGGAAATATAACTTCTGGGCAAGGATGAGACTTAAACCTTTTTTCATCCGAGATCAACATGTTTAGTAGGTGAGGTGACTTATATATTCGCAGCCACGACGTGATTATAGTGATCTTTTCTTATTTCATCCGAGAGACCAACACGTTTAGTAGGTGATGCAATCAAAATAATCACTGAGTCATATGTTTGCAGCCACGACGTGATTGGGATGGTCTTTTCAAAATTTAAGTCTGAGCCCTCCGTGATCAAAACATTTACTATTTTGGACACGGATTCGAAGTTATTTGTATTTAACTGTTTCTAACCGTTTGTTCTTGATAGCTTGCAGGGAATAAAGTAAACAAAGGCATATACTCCTCGGAGTCTATTTATTTGTCCTTTGTTAATTCAGTTTTATCTCGCTCAGTACTGTAATAATTATTTATTGCACTTATGTAAATTATTGAAATGATTAGAATAGGCAAACTTTGAATTAATTCATAGGTTAGTTTAAGATTTAGAAACCCTCCGCTAGTTTATTTATTTTTAGGCTCGTCATGCATATTCAAGATTTTCAAAACAACTTTCGTCATCTTTTATTCGCTTTATTAATCGTACAAATAAGTTTATCTTTTTGTCAATTTGCAATTCAATGATTTCCAAAAAAAATATCACTTCTTTGGCATTATAAATAATTTATATCATTTGTTACAAATGCATATTTTTCAAACTTTACATGTATTTTTCTTTTATGTCATACGAATGCATACTCGTGTAAAAAGCATCATTTACTATATATTTACAAACATCTTTTTAATCTAGTATACTTTTAAAACATGCATTTTTCCTAGCAATAATTAACCTTGAGTTTGACCGGATAACCGCAAGTTAGCGGATCTTAAAGGATGCCTAACCCCTTCCCTTTAGGATAATAAAGAACCCTTACCTAGAATCTCACTAGTTTCGCAGACCTTAAAATCGGAGTTTACTTTGCAACATTTAGTTAATATTCAGGTGTCCTAATTCACCGTAAAAATAATTAGGTGTCAATCCTCAATTCATTTACCCAGGAATCACCGGAATAAGTCTGTGCTCCGCTCCGACCTCTCGCGGGGGATCGGGTGAAAAACGGGCGCGATAGCATGGCGACTCTGCTGGGGAAATTCAGGTTCTTAACCATAGCAAATTCAGGTTAATTATTATTGTGCTTTATATTGCTCCTTATATGATTTACCATTTTTTAACTGTTTCCTTTGTGAAATATTGCATGCGTAAACTGCTTTAATTGCTATATTGTTTTACTGCTTTCCTTAAATTGGCATTCCGCTCATATTTCTTCCACTCTGGAAAATTGACACTATCACACATTACACGCGAGGTGTGTTTTGCGCACCCGCAAACTTTTTTCAAATTTCCAAATTTTTAGGAGAGTTGGTATATGCGCCGAGCGTCCGGACCATCCGGTTGGCCGCGTAGCCTTCTCACTCGAGCAGTCCGCTCGGGAACCTTGAGTCTAGTCAGCCAAATCTTAGAAAATTAGGATAGAGCTATGCCACCATTTTATCTTAAGTCATGCATGCATACACCTTAGGTGGATCGATCCTTGGCATCGACTCCACAATTAAGAAATCCGCCAAAGTTGTCTACGGGTCCCACAACCCAATGACCAACCATCATATTATGTGTAGCATGATAATGATAGACAAATCCAAGCCTAATCATGACATGCCGAAATTGGAAAATGTACATTCATTTCTGACAAAAGCATTACAGTTTAACAGCTTGGATCAATCTGTCGTAATCGCGCATATCTGGTGTTTAGGCCCACCTCTGGCATAAGAGAGGCCCCATGCATATTAGGACACGCATTTAATTTTCATACAATCTACTTGTTATTTTTGCTACTTTGCGCTTTGTGCATATTATTTGAAGCAATAATTACTTGCCTTATACTAACATGGTTCTCTTCATTTTTTCAGGGAGGTTTATTTTGTCTAATTTATCTCCCCCAAAGGTTGATTCGCGTTAACTAAAATTGGCAGGAGCACCCCATCTTTTATTTCTCAATCATGCCTACCCAAATTGTATTAGTAATTAATGAAACAGTGCGATTCAGATTGAGGCCTGAACCACAGCTACACATTTGATATGTTTTGCCTCCACCTTTTGAAAGCTCAAAATGACAAACCCATATTGCTTTTGATTTTTTTTTTAAAATCGTTTTGCTTAAATAATTTTCTTTTCTCTTTCATCATGCAAACTAATTTGCCGATAATATGTGACATATAATGAAACAAGCAAACAAGGTCCCAAACAACAGCAAGGCTTCGAAGAAAATGAGTAAGATTCGCAGCCAGAAGATTGGAGCATGTTTTAGAACAAGCCAAAGCCGGATTTGGATGAAATATCGTGATGTTTTGATAATTATAAGCGTTGGCACAACGTTTGCCCTTCTCTTGGGCTACCGTACTACAATTCGGACTTCTACCGGGGCAATGATATATCTTTCGCAGCCAAGCAGATACTGAATCATGTACAAGTAGGTTGATTGATGAAAAACAGATGAACACAGTTTGTCCGGGGCAACTTTATCATAATAGAATGACATATGAACTTCGTTATGACCTGATTCCCTCATGGGGATACGTAGGCGGCCTAAATCGGCTTCGGTCCCACCATTAGGAAATATTTTCTCCTTTATATCACATATGACAAAATGCACCCATCTGATCACCCTGATAAGACAGGCAAGCAACCCAGACAAGACTCGATTGTCCGTTCGGAAGTTCATCATCCTCACATATCGGAAACTGGGGCATTTTTTAAGAGATCACTGTGAGAAGACGTCGATAAACATGGAAAAGCATCGGCAAACTAAGTCTTCAGCCAGAAGAAGAATTTTGGATAAGACGTTTGCTTTGTTTCACGGCATGTCACTGCTCGACAGACATTTACGTATATGCATACTTTCTTATAAGCAAATTATTTTCAACAAATATTTTCATTAGAGTTCGACAAGAATTTTTTTTTACAGATAGGCATACTTTCTTATAAGCAAATTATTTTCAATAAATATTTTCATTAGAGTTCGACAAGAACTTTTTAATGATATGCATACTTGCTTATAAACAAATTATTTTCAACAAATATTTTCATTAACGGTTAGCCAAGACTGGGAACCAGACAGGGGCCACAAGTCCGAATCAGCAGGACATGCAACTATCAAGAGCCGAAGCTACAAAGTCAACGCGAATCAACCGCCCCTCTCCCGAACTCACAAATTTTTCTTTGAGTACAGGTTCTTCAGGTTGAAAGAAGCAGGGAAGCCACATCACTTATGATCAATTTCCCAAAGAATTTCGGCATCACGACTCACTACAAGGATTACGTTCCTGTTTTGCATCTATACGAAGACATCATCTTGACCTACAGGGTCCCGACTATTATGTCTGCACAAAGATATTATTTTGAATCACAGGGAACGACAACACAGCAAACCCGATGGCAAAGACGTCGCATCACATTTTCGCCCGTGCCAGGACGATATTTCAATTCACAGTCCACAGGAGTTTGAATCAACAGAAGATTCAGCGTAACGTGGAACCATATTACAACAAACTACATTACAACAACGTCCACGACGTTACGGCATCACGCCATCTATTTTTACAGCATTACAATGACGTCAATAGCATTACAACGACGTGTTCAGCACATCAACTATCTTTTATAGCAAAACAGCATCTCAACGACGTCAACAACAACGACGTATTCAGCACATCAACTATCTTTTATAGCAAAACAACATCTCAACGATGTATTCAGCACATCAACTATCTTTTACAGCAAAACAACATCTCAACAACGTCAACAACAACGACGTCCTCAGCACAACAACTATCTTTTACAGCAAAACAGCATCTCAACAACGTCAGCAACAACGACGTCTTTAGCATAACAGATATCTCTTACGGCAAACAGCATTACAGCAACGCCCATACAACGACGTCATCAGCATTTCATCCATACAATGACGTCATTAGCATTTAATCCATACAACGACGTCATTAGCATTTCGTCCATACAATGACGATATCAGCATTACACCCATACAATGGCGACATTAGCAACGCGCCCATACAACGGCGTCATCAACAACGTCCATACAACGACGACATTAGCAACGTCTATACAACGACGACATCAACAACGTCTATATAACGACGACATCAGCAACGTCCATACAACGACGATATTAGCAACGTCTATACAACGATGATATTAGCAACGTCTATACAACGACGACATCAACAACGTCTATACAACGACGACATCAGCAACGTCCATACAACGATGACATCAGCAACGCCCATACAACGACGTCATCAGCATTACGTCCATACAACGACGTCATCAGCAACGTCCATACAACGACGTCATCAACAATGTCTATACAATGACGGCATCAGCAACGTCCATAGAACGACGACATCAGCAACGTCCATACAACGATGACATCAGCAACGTCCAAACAACGACGTCATCAACAACGTCCATACAATGACGACATCAGCATTACGTCCATACAACGACGACATCAACACGCCCATACAATGACGTCATCAGCAACACGTCCATACAACGACGTCATTTCAACCCATGCAGGTCACATACGCATCACGTTAATACAACGACGACATTTTAGGCGCCCACCTCATAATGCGGGTATTTAATTTCAGACAGGCGCTCACCTTCTAATGCGGGTATTTTAATTCCGATCACGCCTATGCAACGATACCATCAGCATAACGTCTAAGCAACGACGTCATCTCATTACGCATATGCTACGACATCATCATCATCGGGGAAGCATGGCGAACGTTGTTCCGCCCTTCCCCAGTATCTCGCCACATCCGCAACCAATGTCATCATAAGTCGACACTCGGGCATTGTTTCTTGAATGTGCACCATCTTTTTGCAACTTCTCTCTCCCCCCCCTCCGGAATTCTATTTCTACCATGCATACCTAATCTTCCTTCAGGTTCCGTTGATCAGGACAAAATTGGCTACTCAGTCAACTTCTTTGGTCGAAAACTCTTTCATCGTCTCCGGCCAAAGAGGGGCATCTGTTGACAGCCAATTTTGTCCCGTCTTTTCCAATTTATTTGCAATTTTAAATATTTTTTACACCTCCAAAACAATTTTAATCTATATACATACACGCGTATATATATATATATATATATATATATATATATATATATATATATATATTATTATGCTCTTATTATTATTATTATTCGCATTTTTTACTGTCATTTGCATTTTTATCATAATCATAGTTTTATCCATAATATTCTATGTTATTTATTTTTGCAAAATGGCATCGCATTTCCATTTTTTATCAAGCATTAAGCATATCGCAAATATTATATTTTATATTATTATCACATCGTTATATTCTTATTTTTTATAATTTACATTTTTTCTTCAATGCATTTTTTAATATTAAACCCCTTTTTATATTCTAAACCCATAACTCATTTTCTTATTTCTCAACCCAAAATAATTTTACCCAAAACCCAAACCCTCCATTTTCCAAGCCCAACCGAAACCCAATTCGGTCGGCCCAACAGCCCTTTTCCCTTTTATTTCCCATACCCAACACATCAAAACAAAACCCCAACCCATTTCCCTTATACCCCTTTGCCCAATCTCTCTTTAATCCCTAGCCCAAAACACCCTTATTTTCCCCAGGCCCAACCGGCCACCATCTCGCCCACACCATCCAACCCGAGCCCAAAACCCATTCCCCCTTATAACCCTTTTAACCAAACAAACCCTAAAAATAAAAAAAAATAAAAAAAACCTAACACCCCTACACCCAGACCGACGCCGCACACCCCATACCCCATACCCACGACCCCACACGCCGGTCACCTCGCCCACTGCCACCACCAACTCCCCTGCCACCAACCCTTCGACCCATACCCCAAAAATCCGCAACCTATGCCCCTCAAATTCGCGATTTTTTGGCTCCTTTTATTCAAATTTCAAACTCGTTCTTGGGGGGCTTAAGTCATCTATAAATACCCCATATTGTTCTTCATTTTAGGGGGAGGAATTTTTCGGAGGTCCGATTTCCATATAAAATATTTTGGTTGTGTCCTTGATTTCAAACATTTGCCTTCCTTGCTATTCAAGAATTAAGTCCGAAAATAAAAATCCAAAATCGGAAGAAAAGGTTTGTTCTCCACTGTCTTTGTTTCTCTGATTCGGGTCGGGTCAACCCGGGTTGGATTTTCCACATTTCTTGCATTTCATATCTTGTTGTTATTGATTATCTGCATTTGCTGAAAAATTCGATTCGGATTGTTCGCCACTGATTCGGGTCGGGTCGACCCGGTTCGGTTGTATTTCCAGAATCCTTGCATTCCGCATCTTGCGTGTTGGTTATCTAAAATTGGTGCAAACATTTGATTTCGGGTTGAATCGCTGATTCGGGTCGGGTCGACCCGATTTGGATATTTTCCAGAATTCTTGCATTTCGTATCTTACTTGATTGGATATCTGAAATTGGTGCAAAAAATCTGATTTCGAGTCGAATCACTGATTTCGGGTCGGGTCGACCCGATTTGGATTTTTTTTAGAATTATTGCATTTCACATCTTATTTGATTGGTTATCTGAAATTGGTGAAAATTTGATTCGGGTCGGGTCGACCCGGTTTTTGTATATTTCCAGATTATTGCATTTTTCATATCTCGTTGTTGGTTATCTGAAAATCTGTATTTTTCGACTCCGATTCCAGTCACTATTCCGGGTTTGTTTTCAGAACAGTCACCCATTCGGGTCACTGTTCATAATCTGGGTCGGATACTTTAATTGCTCACTGCTTGTTTCTTTGGCACTGTTTTTGTTGATTTATTAATATCGCACTTAGGCCGACGAAATTGAATTCGAGGCCGCACTTTTTCGTTTCTCTGTTTTTAGTTTACTGTTTTAAACATCCATGCAATGGATATCTTACTGTTTTACTATTTTAAACTAAACACCGTGTCTTTTCGGAAATTGCGTCTCTATTTTTCTGCTTACTGTTTGCTGCCTTGGTTTAAAATTTTGCTGATTTGAACATGATACTACACCGGCCGATGAAAAATATCCGTCGATTTTGAGGCCTCCACAGTCGTAAAGACGGAAATATAACTTCTGGTCAAGGATGAGACTTAAACTTTTTTTCATCCGAGTTCAACATGTTTAGTAGGCGAGGTGACTTATATATTCGCAGCCACGACGTGATTATAGTGATCTTTTCTTATTTCATCCGAGAGACCAACACGTTTAGTAGGCGATGCAATCAAAATAATCACTGAGTCATATGTTTGCAGCCACGACGTGATTGGGATGGTCTTTTCAAAATTTAAGTCTGAGCCCTCCGTGATCAAAACATTTACTATTTTGGACACGGATTCGAAGTTATTTGTATTTAACTGTTTCTAACCGTTTGTTCTTGATAGCTTGCAGGGAATAAAGTAAACAAAAGCATATACTCCTCGGAGTCTATTTATTTGTCCTTTGTTAATTCAGTTTTATCTCGCTCAGTACTGTAATAATTATTTATTGCACTTATGTAAATTATCGAAATGATTAGAATAGGCAAACTTAGAATTAATTCATAGGTTAGTTTAAGATTTAGAAACCCTCCGCTAGTTTATTTATTTTTAGGCTCGTCATGCATATTCAAGATTTTCAAAACAACTTTCGTCATCTTTTATTCGCTTTATTAATCGTACAAATAAGTTTATCTTTTTGTCAATTTGCAATTCAATGAATTCCAAAAAAAAATCACTTCTTTGGCATTATAAATAATTTATATCATTTGTTACAAATGCATATTTTTCAAACTTTACATGTATTTTTCTTTTATGTCATACGAATGCATACTCGTGTAAAAAGCATCATTTACTATATATTTACAAACATCTTTTTAATCTAGTATACTTTTAAAACATGCATTTTTCCTAGCAATAATAACCTGAGTTTGACCGGATAACCGCAAGTTAGCGGATCTTAAAGGATGCCTAACCCCTTCCCTTTAGGATAATAAAGAACCCTTACCTAGAATCTTACTAGTTTCGCAGACCTTAAAATTGGAGTTATTGCAGCATTTGTAGTCAAATATTTAGGTGCCCTAATTCACCTTAGAATAATTAGGTGGCGACTCCTCAATTCATTTTACCCAGGAATCACCCGAATAAGTCGTGCTCCGCTCCGACCTCCCGCGGGGTCGAAGGTAAAAAACGGGCGCGACAGTCACCTCATATCCCATCATTCCCTCCTTTAAATAAATTCGTCCTCGAATTTGATCCTTGCAAAATTGCAATAATGGCGAGAATAAGAATGAAATCAAGAATTTGACCAAGCAATACATAGCAAAGGCAAGGGAGTTTCATAAACTTCCACTCAAGTTGCACACTTTTATGATATAACCAAGTATCTTAGAAATCAAAAAAGAACATCTTCATATTATAAATAACATGTACTTGACTAAAAGGAACAAAATTCTCATTGAATTTATCAAAACAATAAAAAAAAATCAAGAAATGAAACATATGAAGCACACTTGGAAGCATTAACAAACAAAAGCATATCAATGTATTTTACCTCAATGGATTTTGATAATCCAAATTTAAGTACCCATTCAAATATACCATTCTTAATTTTAATAAGTTTGAAAATCTCTTGACACACTATACACCAAAGTAGCAACTCAAGGCTCCCATTATCCTTACACAATTTTTTTGATTGAACCTTCACAATTGAATCAAAAAAGTTAGTAGGTTCTTTAAAAGAATGACATTTCACCCTACAAGAAATAGCATAATCGATCAAGAATGTTCTTTCAAAGTTAGGAATTGAGTAAGTAAAAAAATTAACACTAGTACTAGTATCAATTACTTCACCTTTCTTTTTGCACAAGAGTTCACTAACTTTAAGAAGCTCCCCCGACTCATTCTTTTCACTAGTACGTTTCTCAACATCCTCAATTTCAAATCCACATAAAGGATTATCATACACTTTGATGAGAAGAAGTCATGTCATTATGATACAAAATAATATTGTCAAAACTCAAACCACTATTAACATCAAGTATCTCATCAAATGAAGTAAAAGTAGTTATAAAAGAGTCATGACTTTCTTCATAATATAGGAGGAACATCATAAGAGTAAATATTAAACTCATTCTTACTAGTCAAAGATTCACAATCAAATTGATTCACGCAAAGCCTCAATAAAAATGCAATCTTTATGGTCAAGCACATTAGCAACACATGGCTCTCCAAATTCATCAATGTTAATATCACCAGTTTGGAACTTACTATCAAGTTCACAAGAATAATCAACACGATCTCCGCAACTCAATTCAACTAGTAGATGCTCACAATAAACTATGAATCATCATCACAAGTTAAAGAATCGTTATGCTAAAAAATGTTGTGACTAACTTCTAAACTCAAACTTAAATCAAAGTCATTCAAAATTTTTAGAGAAAGTTTAGCCATTTTACCTTGAAACTCTTCAAATAAATTTTCATTACCTTGCTTTTGCTCAACTAAGCCCATAGATTCTCTTGAAAAGGTACCTTGTTCTTCTGAGTTCTCCGAAGATGAATTTTCTCCTTTTGATTACTCCTTCAAATGCTTCTCTCCAAGAGTTTCTTCACAAGACACAAAAAAAACTAAAAAAAGTAGAAAGGTTAGTAACACTAGATTAAGGAAGATCCTCACTCTCAAGATTTTGTTTTTCCTCTTTCTTTTCTCTCATTTTCTTTTTAATCTCTTCTCTATTCTCTTGTGACAACTCACTCTCTTCACTCAACTTTTTCTCTTTTTTTTCTACTATAAAGTTGTCACCTTTCTCTTCCTTACTTCTCTCTATCATTTATTTCTCATCCTCACTTTTTCTTATAGTATTTTTCAAGGACGCCCTCAAATTCACTTGCTCTTTCAACACTTCATTTGGCTCCAACGGTTCAAGCTTGATCACTTTTCCTTTCATCTCCAATATGTAGTGATTCTTCCTTCCACTATGCATAACATCTCTATCATACATCCAAGGTCTCCCAAGAATAATACGGCAAACATATAATTGCACCACACCACAAGTTACTTCATCTTTATAGTCTCCAATCAAGAAAAGAATTTTCACCATTCTACTCACTTTAAGTTCACCACATTCATTTAACCATTGCAACCTGCATAGTCTAGGATGCTTAAAAGTCTTTAACTTTAATTTATTCACCAAGGTAGCATTAACCAAGTTATCACAACTAGCACCATTTACCACCAAAGTGCACATCCTTTCCAAAATAAGGCATTTACTGTAGAAAATACTATGCTTTTGTGTACATTCTTCTTTTTCATTCAAACAAGTAGATACAGATCTCCTTAGTAGCAAATCTTCATTTACAAGCACAACCTCATCATTTGCATTTTTTACTAAAGAAGTACTACTTTCAACAACTTCATCAAAAGCACCAATCCTAGATCCCACGACATTTTCAACACAAGAAATATCACTTTTATCATAAGTAAAAAATACAATACTTTTCTCAAGAGGTGACACAATTTCACAAGTAGAAGTAAGAGTAAGCTCCTTTAGAGAATGACTACTAGAACCAACATGATTTTTATTCACGTTCTTTAAACAATGCTAGCTCCCAAAGATTTATCACAAGGCACACTTTTATCACTACTAACACAAGAAGTATAATTAAGTATAATCAAGTTACCTTGCACTTCACTTAAATGCTCATTGTTATAAGTAGTAAAGAACTTTTCTTTTTAGGCATAGAATATGCTCCAAGGACTTCATTTGCCCTGTAGAAAGGACTTCTAGATTCAAATTTATGATTGAGACTATAAAAAACATCACTTGACACTCCTTTAGATTGAGCATATGACAAATGATGCACATCTTGAATATTCTCCAAGTCTTCTTTCTTGGCACTATTCCTTATTGCATATTTTTTCAAACTTATGTCATGTTCTTCCTTTCTACTTGTTTACCCGTAAAATAGTACAATTAAATTTGTATATGTGGTCAAGGACATGTGGATCTTAAGTGATCGATTTTATAATAATTCTAGATAAAATATATTGTGAATAAATAATAGTAAGATTAAGAAAGTAGTAATTAGCCCGAGCCTTATAATAGCTTCTGAGTAAAGTTCGACAACTTGCATGTAGGTACAATAATCGAGAGAATATGAGTAAGTGTATTGTAATAACTTGAATATCATATCCTTACAATGAAACTATGTGCCCTATTTATACATATGCTATACGGGTACACACCCCACAAAATATGTTCTCACTAATGTAAAGGAATTAATGTTGTAATAATTAGACAATTAGTATCTCAATAAATGTCATCAATGCTCTGTTGGAAGACGTACAACCGATTTAGTAACGGATGTCTATTGAGACTCAAACGATTCTCCTGACCTTCGGAGTCACCGGTACCATCCATGCATATGAAGCTCCCGGTACCGCTCGTATCTAACCTGTAGTGTATCAGGTTGACATGGATTTGACTCAACACCGTGCTTCACGTGTCACACTATAATTCGTACAACTGTCTTATACGAATTTTGCCACATACATATAGTCCCCACACTTTTTGGACGTAGGTCTCGTGCTCCAGGAAGTGAATTTGAATTGATGACCAATCGAAACTCTGTATTTTGGCGGGAGACTTCGAAGAATACCATCCACTTATTTTTCTATTTCAATCGTCACCTTATTGAAACGATGGCAACTTTTCAACTTCCCTCGATTAACGGAAAATTGTAGAGTAATGATAAGGTGTGCCATCTAATCACTTCTGGCCAATTGACATTCGTCACATTACTTCCTCCAAGCGGTAACATCCTTCCAGATATAATGCGCTTCGGACCTAGTTCCATCTCACTAATTAACACAAGTTTGAAGATTTTGACTTTGCCACATAATATATTACTATTATTTTAAAATTAGCAACGGTATCTTAACAACTTTTGATTTGTAAGTGAACATCATCCAAATACGTACGGAACTTTATAAAGTTTATAATAGGAGTACTAAGTTTTACATCTCATGCAGCACAAAGTGCTACTTATCCTAGGCATTCTGAGCCAATATTGTAGTCAATTGCACATGAATATTTCTCTTGAATAAGCACAAAAAAAATTGAAAACTTCTATGAAACTATGACTTAAGGAAAAAGGCAAAAAAGGCGTTTTCATCAAAAGCTCTACAAACGAACAAATTACAAGAAACTGAGTGCTTCCATATTTTGTCCTTTAGTCAAGTGACATTTATCTTTGCCTCATAATATGGATATGCATCTTAATTTTTTTGGGATGCCAGTAATAATTAGACAACCGGAGAAGGACAAATAGAGCAAATGGTTTGTTATGTCCACAGATTATTTGCATAGAGAAAATGACTAATACAAATTTCTCGCATGTATAGGAATGCCACTGCATTGCACGGGCCCAATATAATACTTTTCTTAATGAAATAATATACTGCTCCTAACATTTTCCAACATAAAGAAATCTGTACGTCTAAATTGCAATTTAATTTTCTAGAATTTAATTCACAGAATAGCTATTTTAAAAAAAAAATCATTAATCTGCGAGTACAAAAAAAATTGTCATAAAAGGTGATACGAGATACACATTAGCAAATGCTTTGTATTTAACATATAATTGCCAACGAATCACATTATACCCAAAGCAAATTGGTTACTCTGAAATTATTTTTAGTTAAGTGGTACATTTGCTTACTTTGTTCTTCTACAGAAAATAATGAAAGCGCAAATAACTTAACATCATTTATTGATTGAATACATAACAATTTCAAAATTCGAGAAATTTTGATATTATTTCCTGTAAGATGCTTTTGTAAAATCTAATTTATAGACAAAATGTATAACACTTTCATATTTGTCATGGCGTTACATTTTTTCAAGTATTTTTCAAAGCCTACCTTTTTTTAATAAAATTATCACATTTTTATGTTATGCAATTCTTAATTTTTATATCTTAATGAATTTCAAGTGAAATTTTAGTTTTACCCTATTTGATTCTTGAGCTATCTGACTTTTTTGGTCTTAGGGGTTTGATCAATCCCGGGTAGTTGTCTCTTTGGATTAAGTCCAAGTTCTCATTTTCTATCATTCTTGATTTTTTTTTCTTAATATGGATTTGAACCGGTGCATGTTTGAGTAATTGCTTTGTTAGCATTGAATTATTTTTAATTCTTGGAAATGTTACTCCTTGTTAGTAAAAAGCTCATAAAGAATTACTCCCTCTTGTCCAAAACAATTGAGTTTTTAGCCTCTAAAAGTTGATCCAAAATAATTGATGTTCTACAAAACTAAGAAAATATTTAATTCTCTTTTCTAAATTTGCCCGTAACACATTTTCATATCCCCATAATAACTATATCAACCTAAAAAGATATGAAAATCATAATTAAGGGTATATAAGTCAAAATCCCTTTTAATTTTAGGAGTTTCCATGTGCTCAAACTTAAAACCTCAATTATTTTTTAAACGAAAGGAATATTACAGAACTAATTACATGAAAGTCAAATTTTTATAAGAATCATTAGAAACACTTCACAAATGAACAGCTCCAAATTTATTATAGAATTAATTAATGGCAGTACGACTTCACAGTTAGGAGTAAGGCTGGCCAGTGGGGCGGGTCGGCCCGGTCCCGCCCCGACACCTCCCCGGTCCCGCCCCGAACCCGACTATTTAAAAAAAATTGCGGTATCGGGACTTGAACCGGGACGGGACATGGTCTCGTCCCGGCTCACCTCAGTCCCGACCTGATCCCGGTCCCGCCCCGATCCAGCCCGAAACCCCCCCCCCCCTCTTTTGCAAAAATAGTCGTTGCACCAACGATCATTTTACATTTTGGCCGTTGTGCAGCGGCCATTTTTGGCCTCCCCCCCTCCCCCAACCCCCTACCCCCTTAATATTTATTTTTAACTCATAAGTTATTATAATTACACTTTAACCCAATTTCCCAACTATAAATACCCCATTTTCTCTTCATCTTTCTCACAAATCTTCCTACAATATCTCTAATCTCTCAATCTATTTCTCTACAAGTCTACATTGTCTACTAAATATTCAATTTTATTTATTCATTTGGGAGTGAAGTTGGCAACTAGCTTGAGGATTTTCCATCAAGCAAAGTTTCAATTTTCAACCTCTCGATTACACGTCGGCGTTTGGTACATTTGTTCCTTCATTAAATTATTATTGTCTGTTTATTTTATTTAGCGCACTTAATTTCAGTTACTTTAATTATTTATTAGTATAATTATAAATTTATAATGGAAGGATTTAAACATATGCTTACGGGTAGGGGTCATGCTTCTTCTAGTAGGGGCAACAAGGGCAAGCGTCCTATTTCTAGACATAATCCTATTCCTACACAGGATGATTTTGTTGATACTGAACATTTTCCTACAATACCATTAGATTTAGTCGAGGAGCTATTTTCTGGAACTCAAGAAGACTTTAATTTAGACGATAATCTAGATGATACACCCACTAGTGCACCTTCAACTGAAATACTTCTATTCCCCCTAGTATGAGACGAGGTCCAGCAAAACGATCATTAAAATCAGATGCATGGACATTTTTTGATAGGGACGTAGAGAATCAAATATCTAGATGTAAAATTTGTAAAGATGTTTTAAAATTTAAAACTGGAAAAGGTCACGATGGGACGAGGGGGTTTAATGAGACACGTAGCAAGGGCTCATCCAGCTAGGTATGCCCAATACGAGGCTTCAAAACCGGATGCGCAAACGTCTGCTCCATCGGGACAAGATTCACATACTGATACTGTCCCGAACCAAGTACAGGGTCAAATTAACCCTATGACGGGGGGAATTGTAGGCCCTAAATACAATAAACATAAAGATAGGGAAACAATAGCAAAATTAGTTGATGTGGAGGGTTTGCCTTTTTCATTTCCTTCATCTCCCGGTTTTATTCATTACATTATAGATATGTTTAATCCTGCTTTTAACGGTTTTCCTAGATCAAATGTTAAGAGAGATGTATTTAAATCTGCACATGAATATCAACAGTATTTACATTATTCATTATATCATTTTAATGGAAAAGTGGCTATCACTTCTGATATAGGCCGTAGTACTAACGACCATGATTATTTAACGGTAACCTGTCATTAGATAGATTATAAATGGTCTCTGCAAAAACGCATCTTAGCGTATAGATATATAGATGATAGGCACACTAGTACTTTTATTGGAGAAAATATTTATCAAGTGTGGAATTATTACGGAATAACTGATAAAATTATGACTATTACATTAGATAACGCTTCTTCTAACAATTATGCTATTACAATTTTAAAAAATAGTTTAACTCTATCTTTTCCAAATCATTTTCATATAAAATGTGCGTGCCATATATATAACTTAATTGTAAAGGATGGTCTATCACTTTTTGAAGACATTCTTAGTAAAATACAATTTGCTATAAACTTTATTTTAAAAAATAATAGAATACAATGAAGAAAATAAAATAAAATAACTTGTCACGATTGCCAACTACCTTATAGAAAAATTCCAGGAGAAGTACCCACTAGGTGGAATTCTTTATACGAGCAACTACTTATTGCTTATGACTATAGAAAACCTACAACTTTATTTTTTAACTCTCATAATCAAAATCCAGCTGATATGGTTGTAGATAGCGATTGGGTAAAAATTTATGAACTTATTGTATTTTTAGAGAAATTTTTTCAAGCAACAAAAGAATTTTCCGGTATATATTATCTTACTATTTCAACTATGTTGTTTTATATAGCTCTAATATTTTTATTACTTAGTGAATATATGGAAAAGCCAGCTTATAAGGCAGCTATTAAAAATATGTTTATCAAAATAAAAAAAATATTCTATTCCTACTCCCACTATTTATATTATTGGTGTTGTATTAAATCCGACTATTAAAATAGATGGTACTAAATCACTTATTGAAACTATTTACGATTGTATAGAAGTACTACCACCTCCAAGTCCCAAAAATCCAAATCACCCACCACCTATTGAACAAACTAAATAAGAAGTATTGTCTAGCGTAGAAGACCAATGCAAAAAAGTATATAGGTTTTACCAACAAGAAAGTGCTAGTAACCTACCGGCTTCCATACCATCTTCTTCTTCTTCAACATAACCTCACAAAAGACATGTTATTTCTGCGGCAAGTATTGAAAGTGTCAGAAATAGAATGTGCGGCCGTACCGCTACAAACCTAATTAGCGAGTTTGATATTTTTGTTTTGCAGGGTTCTGTACCGTACCAAGCAGTTCTCAATGAAGAAGGACGTGAAGACTTGCTGAAATACTGGATGGGGAATGAGAAGACCTTTCCGACACTTTCAATGATGGCCCGAGATGTTTTGAACATTACCGCGTCATCAACGGCGTCTAAAAACGTTTTTTCCGCCGGCAGATATCAAATAGGAGAGCACAAACACTCATTAGCCGGAGACATCTTAGAGAATGTAGTATTATTCAGAGATTGGATACGAGCAGAGCGGAGAAGGTGCGGTCAACCGGAGATCAACGAAGAAGAAGAAGACGAAAACTATAACGAAATCTTATCCGAAGGTGGAGGAAGCGACGTGGATCAATTTGACCAACAAATACCAATTCCAACCGAAGAACCACAGGAAATTATCAACTCGAACATGTTTTTTTTTTAATGTAATTTTTTTAATTATAATTTTACTATGTAATTTGCAACTTTTGAACAACACCACAAAGTTGCAATTTTGACAATTGTATTTGTATTACAAAAAAAATCATATGTCTATTAAATAATATAAGAGACACAAAAACAGTCTTGAATGTTTTTATTACACTATCTTGTCTTGTTTAAGTATTGAGTTTTTTATATATATGTTATTTTTTAAATTAAGTGCAAAAAAAAAAAAAAAAACCCCGGATCCGGATCCGGATCCCGATCCGATCCCGTCCCGCCCTGATCCCGAATCCCGACTCGACCCGATTCCGACGGAATCGGGATCGGGGCGGGACTTCGGCAAATCCTGCCTATCCCGATCCCGCCAAACCCGGCCCGATGGTCCCGAGCCCGGCCCATTGGCCACCCCTTGTTAGTAGTCGTAATTAAGTGGTGAGTGAAATATAGAGCTGGATATTTAAATTGTAATGGACTAATGGTAATGGTAAATTTATGTGAAGCCCACATGGTCATGATAACATTAAAAGGCTGATACATGTAATTTGGAGGTGGGGCCCACGATGAAAAGGAGGTTTAAAAAGCTGGGTACCTTTTTGTCTATAAAGGTAAAGGTGCAAACTTTATTACATTTAGTACACCACAACCAAAGCATGAAATTTCCATAATACCAGAAATGCCCTTGGAATAGGCTGCCATGTTGACGGAGGTGGGGCTTAACTCCCTCTTATAGTATAGTAGAAAACATCTCTTCTGTTTTCTTTTTACTATTATTTTTTTTGTAAAAATAGTTATAAAACTTAATTAAATACTTATATTTTAAATCACTATAAAATCAGAATAGAGGAGAAGAATCAAAATATTTTACAATTCAAATTACAATGCATGAGTTTAGTTTTCGTTGGCTCAGTTGCTCTGTCTCTACCTAATTTCCTTTTTAGAGGTAATTATAATATTAAATATTTATATAATATAAATTAACTGTTTCCTATATTTTAAATCAAACACTTATCCCTTATACTATCAAATTCCTATATATATACAAACCATAATAATATTTCCCTATTCCTTTAAACCTCTTATACAATGAAATTATGAAAATCCTATATAAATGAACGATCATATAACTAAATCAATTTTAAGATAATTTAAAACCAAATATTAATAAATAAGAACATAAAAATAAAAATGAGAAGTTCCTATATGATACAATATTAACATAATTTTTTTTAAAAAGATACAAAATGTGACATGTTTGAATTGCAATAAATTATTATTATTATTATAAGTCATTTGTGTGTCATTTCCTATTCAAAAGTTTGGAATGTTACGTATTTTAAAGATAGTTTATCCCCTTTTAATCAAATTTGTGAATAAATATGCTAAATAAAAAATATTTTTTTCTTATATTTAGTTACTAATATATCTCATACTTTTCAAAAATTAAGTACTTCCTAGTAAAATAAAAATTGATTCAAGTTAATATTTGTGTTATATTTCCATAGTATAAAGAATTTAGGGTTTGTTTACAAAGAACCAAAAATCATATCTATTTCCGAATCACATTACAAGCATATTTATAGCATGTTTGGTTAAGTTTTTGGGAGGCCAAAAGTATTTACTTTTTCTAAAGTGTTTTTTTTTCTTCAAAAAAAGGTGTTTGGCCAAGTTGACGGGAGAAAATAAATGTTTCTGGAGAGTAGTAGAAATAACTTTTTTTTCAAAAACACTTTTTGTAAGAACACTTTTGAGAAAAATATATTTAGAAGCACTTATCCTGAGCTGATGATCTATTAGAAATAGTTTCTCTACCTCCCAAGTATAGGGTTTTGTTGGGTTCAAAACACATAAGTAAGGCACAACGTAAGTTTAAAATTTTGTTCTTACTTACACCAACAATTACTTCTGGTATGGTTATATGACAATCGAAGACCTGTAACATGAAACATGAACACTTACAGATTGTATTATCTGGAGTCTTTATCAACTGTGGGTTCGCACGCGAAAGCCCTTTCGATTGCAAGCTCCAAGCTTCAAAGTATTTCTATTTTGGAAAGCTAGGAAATCCGGCAGAGGTTCGAGATAGTGTTTTGATTCTAAGTCTCTAAGACTTAGAATAATAATCTAAAATTAGAGTGTTGAATAATTAAATGAATGTCTGTATTTATAGGTGAAAATTAGGTCAAACTGGATTAGGGTTTGACCTTGGGCCTAGCCCATAAATCGAGACAGATTAGGTCATTAGCGCCGCGGCCCTATGGTGTGGGCGCCGCGACACTTGACGTGGCCCTACACCGTCTCGATGTATTTTCCGCACATTCTTAATTAAATCCAAAATCCAATTTTGACTTAATTAAAACAATCATTATTAATTTAAATATCTCGATTCTAAATCGAATATTTAATACTCTCAATACATCTTTAGATCGAAAAGACAATCGACATAGCGTGACCTTACAAGCCTTCACATATCGACATTAATCAAATTAAGGTCTATGCGGAACTCCTAGACGGCGCCGCAAGACGAACTCAATGTGTGAAGTACGTTTACACGAATCCAGTAAACTTAACCTCTATGTGGTAAGATAAAATTCTTTCATTCACGACACACCCGATCAAGCTTAAGATTTGCCAAGTGTGTATCCAAATGGCTTAATCATTGTATCTCATCTATATTAGTTGACAACTAGACCATATTCTAAATATGTCTATTGCGTTGGCCAACGACTTAGTCAACCTAATATCACTAAGAATCTAAGTGTTCTCTCGAATATACATTTGAGGAATTAATCCTAATCTTGGCTCAACTACCACCTTTAATCCACATCGTAATGTACCCAATACAAGTTGTATCTCAACCTATAAGGCATTTGAGCTTAGGACAGGATCAAAGTACATTACTTTGTAGACAAGGTGCGTATTGACCTAAAGTCTAAGGACTTCTATCTCCCACACGCTGATCATACTTTAGACAAGTATAACAAACAAGATATCAGCAGTGTATACCAATACTTCCAAAGTATCTATGTGTCCATCACGAGTAGCCATTACTCGTAGCAGGTGAGACATACTACATCCTTTAAGGATGTGATGCAGACCACATGTGGACTTATCACATATCATCGATATCCCATTCTCGATGATCATTAGTCGAGGCTATTTTAAGAGTTACGTTATAATATTATTATCTCACATTATTAATAACAGGGTAACCTCTAGGGATGCATATTATAGAATATTATAAATAATCAATTAATAGTTCAATAATTACAAATATCAAAATATTAATCTCCATTAATAATAATACGAATGTGTATAAAGTACATTTTTCCTAATACAGATTGTCTCTAGGACATAAATATACTTTCAATCTCCTACTTGGCCTAGAGCCAATCTCCATCATATCTAATGCCCATATTCTCAAAATGACCATTATTCTTGACTAAGCTTAATGGTTTAGTGAATGGGTCAGCTAGATTATCGTCTGTGGGAACATAGTCTAATCTAATCTCTTCAGTCTCCACCATCTCCTTGAGTATGTGGTACTTCCTTGGTACATGCTTGTTTCTGTTTGTTGATCTTGATTCCTTAGCTTGCTCAATCGCACCAGTGTTGTCACAATAAATCGTTATTGGACAAGTGGCACTTGGAACAACACCTAGTTCCTTCAGGAACTCAGAAATCGTGATAGCTTCTTTACCAGCTTCCGATCCAGCAATGTACTCAGCTTTTGTTGTCGAATCAGCAGTTGTAGCTTGTTTGAGACTTTTCTAGCTTACTGCTCCACCATTGAAAATGAACGTGTACCCAGACTGAGATTTGTAGTCATCAAGATCCGTCTGGAAGCTAGCATCAGTGTACCAGTAGCAGCTAGCTTTTCTTCCCCACCATAGACTAAGAAGTAATCTTTAGTTCGTCTAAGATACTTAAGAATACTCTTGACTGCTTTCCAATGTTCTTTCCCAGAATTCTATTGGAATTTACAAGTCATACTAAGTGCAAAGGCCACATCTGGCTTAGTACAGGTCATGACATACATGATCGATCCTATAGCCGAAGCATATGAGATCCTTTTCATGCGTTCAAGTTCTATAGTATTAGAAGGACTATCCTTCTTAGATAACTTGATGCCTTGTCCCATAGGTAGACCGTCTTTCATGGAATTTTCCATAGAAAAATGTCTAAGCACTTTGTCTATGTAGACTGACTGTGACAACCCCAACAATCTATTAGGTCTATCTCTATAGATCCTAATTCCCAGAATGTAGCAGGCTTCACCTAAATCCTTCATCATGAAGGTACTGGACAACCACTCCTTGATTGACTGCAGGAGAGTCTCATTGTCTCTCATTATCAATATGTCATATACATATATGATAATGAAGGCATTACTCCCATCCGTGCGTTAACTATAAACACATGGATCCTCTTTGCTTCTGACAAAATCAAATGATTTGATAGCCTTGTCAAAGCAAATGTTCCAACTCCTCGAGGCTTGCTTAAGCCCATAAATGGACTTTTGTAGCTTGCATACATCATTTGGTTTGGACTCAAGCGAAAAACCCTCAGGTTGTTTCATATACACCTCCTCAACTAGATTACCATTGAGGAAAGCAGTTTTGACATCCATCTGCCAAATGTCATAGTTATAATATGCAGCTATTGCAAGTAAAATCCGAATGGACTTAATTTTCGCAACAGGTGAAAATGTTTCATCATAATAGACCCCAGGCCGTTGATTATAACATTTAGCCACCAATCTTGCCTTATAAGTCTGTACCTTGCCATATGTATCAATCTTTTTCTTGAAGACCCATTTGCATCATATGGGTCTAACCCTGTTGGCAAATCAACCAAGTTCCAAACTTGATTTATGTACATTGAGTCCATCTCATATTTCATGGCTTCTTGCCATCTCTGCGAATCAATGTTTAACATAGCTTCGTTGTAGGCTGTAGGTTTATCGTCATCAGGAATATCTATCTCATTGTGTGTTTCAACAAGGAGATTAAGTCTTTTAGGCGGACGATAAGTCCTAGTGGTCCTTCGGAGTTGATTATTCTTTCGTTTCAGTGTTTGTTGTATTCTGATTGTGAGAAGGTCTTTGTGTGATGGACAATACATCACCTTGAGAGCTTTCAGGAATGTCATTTTCATGTATTTCCTGAATGGAATGATGTACAACCATCGTATCATCTTCCATTGGTTGTGTTTGAGAGCCTTGCATTTCTGTACTATCTCTCACAGCACTCCCAATGGCTGAAGGGCGTACTCTAAGTACCCAATCTTCACCAAATACTCCTATTAAATCCTTGTCTAGGTCTTTTGACAAGGGTTCAACTTCTGTGTTATCTTGTGGTTCTTGAATTTCTTCAAGTTCAATCTTATTGCAGCTCTGTTCCTTGTAGACATAGTCTTCTTCAAGGAAAGTTGCATTTATGGAAACAATGACCTTATGTTCTCCAGGAAGATAGAAATAGTATCCCTTAGTTTCCTTTGGATACCCCACAAAATAATATTTCTCACTTTTAGATTTCCAACTTGTCAGTAAGCATCTTCTTTACATATGCAGGGCACCCCCATGGTCGCATGTGTTTAAGTGCTGGTTTCTTGTCATTCCATATCTCATATGGAGTTTTCTCTACTGACTTTGAAGGAACCCTATTCAGAATATAAATTGATCTTTGCAATGCATAGCCCCAAATGTATGTTGGTAGAGCTAAGAAACTCATTATGGATCTAACCATATCTAATAGGGTTTGATTTCTCCTTTCAGCAACACCATTCATCTATGGCGTTCCAGGAGGTGTCCATTGTGATTGGACTCTATGAAGCTTCAAATAATCTAGAAATTTTTTACTTAAGTATTCACCTCCTCGATCTGATCGAAGTGTTTTGATACTTGTTTCAAGTTGCTTCTCTACTTCTGCTTGTACTCCTTGAATTTCTCAAAGGTTTTGGACTTATGTTTCATAAGATACACATGCCCAAACCTTGTGAAATCGTCTGTAAAAGTGATGAAGTAAGGGAAGCCTCCCTTAGCTTGAGTTAAAAATGGCCCACATATATCAGTATGGACCAACTCAAGTACCTCTTTGGCTCGCACCCCTTTCCCAGAAAGTGGCTTGTTGGTCATCTTTCCTCTCAAGTAAGATTCACAGTTACCATAGGACTCCAAGTCAAATGGTTCCAGGTAGTCTAACTTTCTTAATCTTGCTATCCTTAATTCATTGATGTGACCAAGTCTATAGTTCCATAAGTAGGTGGGGTTTCTTGGATTACTTATCTTAGCTCATTTATTTTGCACATTGAAAATTTCACGACTACAGTTTAAAATATACAATTCATCCACAAGCGGAGTATTTCCACAAACAAAACCATTAAAAGACAGTACATAACTGCCATTGGCAATAAATGAGGAAAACCCCTAAATATCTAACATTGGGATAGAAATGATATCCCTCATTAATAAGGGAATAAAATAACAATTATTTAGTTCTAAACAAAAGCCTGAAGGTAAATCTAGTCGATAAGTTCACACGCGTTCAGTATCTACTCGTGCTCCATTTCCAACGCGCAGGTCTACCTCCCAAGGTCCAACATTTCTGCTGTTAATTAGGTCATGCACATTACTACAAATGTGCGAGCCACAAGCGGTATCCAGTACCTAGCAGTGGGAGTTACTTATAGACATATTTATTTCAATGACAAACATACCTCGTCCAGTAGAGGTAGAAACACCTAGTGTTTTGCCTCCTCTTGGTGTTGTGTAGTCCTTCTTTAGAACATGCACTGACACTTGTCACCTTTCGTTCATCTTACATTTGAAAGGGTCTCTCAATAATTCATACTCCATTGTTTGAGACTGTTTTTCATAGAGACTCTTCAAGTGTTCTAGTAGTTTGTTGGGGCCCATGTTTTCATGTTGCCTCTGTAACTCCATAGTCATGGATGACAACATTATACATTTTGCCAAGGTAGCATCGTTCAAATGTTTCTGATAAGCCACCTTGTCAAACAAGGCATACTCATCAGAGTTTTCAGTAGAGAATGTGGGGAATACTGTGTCTAACACATACTTAATTCTTTCTAGTCTTAACACCAATTGCAGATTTCTTAACCAGTCAGGATAATTTGATCCAATCAACTTGTTTATGTCGACCAACATTTTCAGTGATAGATTCGACATTTTATACGACTGAAGAAACAAATAGACTTGAAATTAAACTCTAATATAATTTCTATTGAACACATTCATTAACTAATTAACATGGCCTTTAGTTTAATTAGGTCCCACTATTTTAACATACTCTTCGACCCCATGGAAGAATACTAACTCATATCAAATATGGTCATAATGGGCCATGATCCAGGTTCATTCTATCTCCGCGTTTGCTGTGGCTGATAACTTCAACAGCACAACTTGGTAGGTCTCTAAACCAATTATAAATAATTTGCAATTCATGTTTGACCGAATATTCTAAACAATCGATCTGCGTCCCTCGGCTTGTCCGACACTGTGGCACCAAGACAGCCTAGCAAGTCAACCATGTTATGCGACTGCAATTATGTATCTAAGTGAGTTTTGTCTTATAGAGGAAACATTGTGGTGTAAATACTCATGAAGGTTTATCACCCACTTCTACATTTAACATGCATCTATGAAAGAGTCTAAGTCCTCGTAGACTTACAGCAAATGCTGTGGCATAAATACACATCTCGCCGAAAAGGATTTTACACTACAATCAATTATAACGGACGACGCGTTCATTTCAAATGAGACTTGTATTAAACTTTTAGGGAATATTTTAATTGAGGGTTTTAACCAAGATCAACTATTTTACGCCATATCCAGTATGACATCTTAATATCATGCAAAACTAATGACACATATAGTTGGGAACCGTCAACCCAATATGCATGATATAAGATGGTTTAATCAAATACTGGGCGCCGCCTGCCCAGACAGTTATAGCGGACGCTTTTCTAGTAATTTAAATGACAATATTTGACATTTAGCACATAAACAATATACTTATCAAATATACTGTATAATAATAATCATGGGTTAAACATTCTGAACAAAAAAATCGGACCGATGGGGCCGCGACGCTAATCATTAGGGCCGCGTCGCCAGTGATGCAGAAACCGAATTTCTGCGTTTGCAATGCATTAGCGCTGCGACGCTCCACCATGGGGTCGCGGCGCTTGCAAGGTAGAAACCTTCGGCTTGCATTAGGGTCACGGTGCTCCACCATGGTGCCGCGACGCCTAATGTCCAGAAAGTCCGAAACATAAAAAAACGAAGCATTAGGGCCGCGACGCTCCACCATGGAGCCGCGACGCCGCCTTAAAAACCTTAGTAAGCACTGCGGCGCCGACGTCCTGACAAAATGTTTCTATGTTGATTTTTCAAAATCGTTCGAGCCCTAAATCCAATTTAGGGATCAAATCACAGGTCCTTTATCATCACCCACCATTATCAATAACGCACGCATCGACCATCATCCGTCTTTACCCGTTCTTAGCCGTGCACCGTGCAATGAGCCGGACAACACACTTTTGGCTTAGTTCGAGTTAGAGCGGAATGACTTCCTCGAGTTAGCGTATGAGATAATTTAGGGTGATATCAAAAGGTTAACATTTTGTCAAGACATGTAGGATTTCAAGAAGCCTTGTTTTAATTCAATTTTATGTTTAACCCATATTATTATTTTATTCAATTATTATATAACCATTGAACCAGCCTGGGCTCTGATACCACTGTAGGGTTTTGTTGGGTTCAAAACACATAAGTAAGGCATAGCGGAAGTTTAAAATTTTGTTCTTACTTACCCCAACAATTACTTCTAGTATGGTTATATGACAATCAAAGACCTGTAACATGAAACATGAACACTTATATGCTGTATTATCTGGAGTCTTTAATAACTGTGGGTTCGCACGCAAAAGCCCTTTCGATTGCAAGCTCCAAGCTTCAATATATTTCTCTTTTGGAAAACTATGAAATCCGGCAGAGGTTCGAGAGAGTGTTTTGATTCTAAGTCTCTAAGACTTAGAATAATAATCTGAAATTAGTGTGTTGAATAATGAAATGAATGTCTGTATTTATAGGTGAAAATTAGGTCAAACCAGATTAGGGTTTGACCTTGGGCATGGCCCATAAATCGAGATAGATTAGGTCATTAGCGCCGCGACCCTATGGTGTGGGCGCCGCGATGCTTGACGTGGCCCTACACCGTCTCGATGTATTTTCCGCACATTCTTAATTAAATCCAAAATCCAATTTTGACTTAATTAAAACAATCATTATTCATTTAAATATCTCGATTCTAAATCGAATATTTAATACTCTCAATATATCCTTAGATCGAAAAGACAATCGACATAGTGTGACCCTACATGCCTTCACATATCGACATTAATCAAATTAAGGTCTACGCGGAACTCCTAGACGGCGCCGCAAGACGAACTCAATATGTGAAGTACGTTTACACGAATCCAGTAAACTTAACCTCTATGTGGTAAGATAAAATTCTTTCATTCACGACACACCCGATCAAGCTTAGGATTTGTCAAGTGTCTATCCAAATGGCTTAATCATTGTATCTCATCTATATTAGTTGACAACTAGACCATATTCTAAATATGTCTATTGTGCTGGCCAACGACTTAGTCAACCTAATATCACTGAGAATCTAAGTGTTCTCTCGACTATACATTCGAGGAATTAATCCTAATCTTGGCTCAACTACCACCTTTAATCCACATCGTAATGTAACGGGGTATATCAAATAGTGTACGGGGTATATCAAATAGTGTATCTACGGGATGACACATTTAGGAATCACCTATGTAAGTGTGAAGTGTAAGCCGATTCAAGGAGAATTCTGTAAGGCCAATTCTCTACGCACTTATGAACCAGGCAGTGTTCATGGCTGAAACGAACAAAGCAATGAGAACCAAAGACGGTTAAAGGGTTAATTGTGTGACATGTGGTTGTCTAGGTATACACCAAAGCTCGACGGTTCAAGTATATCAAATCTACCGATTGACCGAGTATATCCAACATATGTTCACTACGGAAAGTTCAAAGAGAAATCTACTTATCCAGATGCGATTAATCCTTGCTTACGAATCACACAGTTTTTTGTCATGCATGTTTTTCATCATATAGCCATTCCCCATTCATGTGGGGGATTGTTAAAGCTCGTTAATGAATAAAGCTAGCTAAGTTGGTGTGAATGAGAAATGGAGGGAAAATGAATTTTTTTTCTTTTTCTGGAAAAAAAAAAGGCAAAGGCCTTTCCGAACAGTCACTAACCTATTCCGAAGAGGCACCTCCGAGGCTATATAAACTGAGGCAATGCCTCATTTTTAAAACACTAAAAGCAAAAATTTCTGCATCTGAAATTCTGCATTCTTTTTCCACAAATAAAACTATCGAGTCTTACTTTGTTTCGTTGCCAACTTTGAGTTCGTCGAAGTCGAAGGCGTTTGACGTACCGCTACTCCTACGACAGGTATATCCGTTTTATCCTGGGAGGAAGTAATCCATAACCTCGGGTATAGTGAGGGGATTAAATTTCTTAAGGACACACAGTGAATTCTGTGGTCTCGGATATTTTCTTACTTCTGCATTATTTTTCCAGTTTCTGTTTTTCTGGTTTTTGTCTTTCCGTTTGGTTTCTGTTTTTCCTGATTTTTTGAACACAGGCCCAACAACAGTTTTATATCACGATATTTAAAACTTTTCTTTATTTATTAAATTTCATGTTCATATAAACTATATAATATAAATAAACGGATTAAATTCAAAAAACATATTCTTAAATTAATTAATAAATAAAAAGTATCACGTAACAAACGAAATTTGCTTATCTTTTTATATTGCGTATAAAACATGGTAAAGAGGACTTGCAAGTTGAAAGGATACGTTAATTAACGTGCTACGCTTTCTCCAATACAGTTTATTTATTTGAATGGGATTTCACTTGAAGCGGATTGTTATTTAGATACAGAGTTTATTACGGTTACTGGATCATGACGTGTGCATTGTGTCATGGGTAGTCGTAGTTGTACGCCCTTCTCACGGGGGAACAGGTAATTAATTCAATACTTTTTATTTTTTCCTTAAAAAAATCGGGTAAAACGGACCTCCGAGCGCAGAGTTATGACCATTTATAGTTGCACCAATTTACAACTACTTTGTCTCCCTACATTTTATGTCAACGCTTCCGTGATATGTTAATTAAGTTCATGCCGCATTCAACTTCCATAAAAGCTTCATAGATTGGCTTCAATGACTTTGATTCAAGATATAGCAGTAGCCTAAAATAAAAAATAAGATTAATTACAAATTTGCCCCCAGTTTTCGGTTCGGTTCATCAAAAATTCTAAAGAACCGAAACGAATTATTTAATCCTGATTCGGTTCGGTTTTTTAAAGAATCGGGTTTTATAGTATTTTAACCGAATAAAAACCGAACTGCCGACTCGGTTCGATTTTTTTCGATTCAACGAGTTTTAGGGTTAATATTCAAAGACACATAAATTGTCACTTTTTTGCGAGTTTTACACTCCAATTATCAGTTGTTCCCTAGTACTACCTATTCCTCTCCTATCACCAGTTATTAAAACACATCTCAAAGCTAATTAAGCTAACTACTCCCTCCGTCTCAAAATACTTGTGGCATTTTTTTATTTACACGCCCCTTAAGAAATCATTTATAAGGCTAACATTTTGACTATTTTATCCTCCTAACATATTTCATCATATTATTTATTCTCAATAAATATTTACTCCATCAAGAATGAGAACCTCTTAAGTATTGCTAATTAATACAAGGATAAAATGAGAAAAAGCTACTTAATTTTATCTTGGTTAAATAAAATGACAAGTAAAATAAAATGACAAGTATTTTTAGTAGGGACGACAAGTATCTTGGAACAGAGGTAGTATCAGTTATTTCATTTTTCTACCTTCACTATCAGTAGGTGTGTTTTAACATATAGATGGTGAAAGTTCATGTAGGAAAAGAGAATAATTGATAGTTTGGGTGTGAAACTCGCGAAAAAAGTGATAGTTCAGGTGTGATTTTGACCATTAACTCTAGAAAGAAAGTAGAGATATCATAAAGGTGTTAGTCTTACCCTCTGTTTGGATGGTTGTTTTCCGTGGTTCATTAATGTACAATATTGTGTTGTATAGTATGGTATTATACTGTATTGTATTGTATTAATGAATACAATGTTTGGATAGACGGTAGCGTTTGTCGTGGTTTAATAACATATTTATTGTTTGATTTGACTGTATGATACTGTATAATAACATATAAGTTTACTAAAATACCCTTAACTACTATAACTATTTAACAATAATTACTATGATAACCCAATTAAAAGACAGAATAAACGTCCTTCATCTCTTCTTTTTTTCTTTGACCTTTTAACTTCGAATACCAATGTTTGTTCAAGTTGGAGAGGCAGACTAACAAGTTGATAAATAAACTCATAAAAATTGATAAAACATGATAAAGTAAGTACAATGATAATGCACTACATGTAAATTAATCAATTGGAGAACGGCTATCACTATGCAATAACTGCCAAATACGTTAGTTTGAATAATAATAATTTGACATAAATAATATGAAATTCATGTCGGATAAAATCCATAAAACCAAAACATAAAACGAGTTGCATAAAAATATAAATTACTAATAAAGTTCACTACTAGATAAAAATAAGTTCAAGAATACTAGTCTAACTCAATTTTCATCAATTATTGCGGACAATAATAGTGATTTGCGTGCTTCCCATGGGACGTCAATCAACATTCGACAAAAGTCTGCATGCGACAAATATATAAATAAGCTCGTATGATCATAGTTTGTTCCAAATCCATATCGTTTACCATTTGCCATATCTCAGACTCTGGAATGGGTGGTAGTGTTGAAAGACGGTTGATGGCAGTTGCCAGATGATCCATCCCGCCTCTCAACAAAGTAGCTATCTCTCCAACATGATTTTGTTTTGCCCATTTACTCTTATTAGCTAACGGTGTTCCTGAAGAGACACTCAATTTGGTGGCAGCATGAGTTGGTTGCTCTTGCTCATCTTTCCCATATTCCTTATTATTTTTCAGGAAGGCAGCATTCTCAGAAATCAGTTCATCTATATCATCAATAGTCACAGAACTAGTACTTGGTCTTTTCACATTACAACGAGCACTTCTTCTCAACATTTCTGGTCCAGTCTCAACATGCTTTTCAATAGCTCTATCTTTTCTATATAGTTCAAGTAACTTACCAAAATTTCTGATTGACTTGTCCCTCCATTCAATAGCTCCAGTATTAGCCTACATATTTAAAAATCATTAACAAAGAATTGAAAAGTATCATTGTACACGAATAAGAAGAAAAAAGTTAATAGACAAAAGTTACATGAATTAATTATTCCCATACTTCAAATTCGGCACACAACTTATTTGTGGTGGGATCCCATGCAAACCCACTCAATCCACCACTTATAAATATATCATAGCACTTGCTAAAGTATTTTTTTAATAGCCTTGACATGATTGTGAATTTTCTCCTTTGTGAAAATTTTAGCAGGAAATTTTGCTTGAGTTCCTTTAATATATTATTCATTGCATGTGTAGTGAATGTTCCACCAACCCTATTTCCGCTAATATGTTCATGGTGGTATGCATCAATTAACGTATCATCCATGACGTGTGACCAAAAAATAGAAGAATTGTTATAAGCATTTGTATCACTCAAGGGCGCCTTTGACTTTTTCAGCATAGTTTTCAGCTACATAACTAATATAAATAATTAGATAATAATATACGTCATTTATTCAAATTCAGAGGATACAAAAAAAATATTCATTACACATAAAGTAAATTGTATTACACATAAGGTATGCAATTCAAATAGTGAATTTAAGAACACACAAATCTATCAAATTGAACATTAGATAAAGTAAATCACATAACAATTCATTATTATTTCAATTTTCATTCAAAAAAATTAAGCTTGGAAATTAGACCACATGCTGGCTGCATTGTGATCTCGAATCATCTCTCATCTTTGTGTTTCGTTATTGCTTTCCGTAGAATTTGACAGTTCTTCAGACACACTATTACTATTCATAAATTCAGCATCCACTTCTGCAAGTAATTCATCGTTTGAATTTACGTCTCTTAGATAGTTTTGCAAAATACAACATGCACAAATAATAAGTTTTTGGGTATCAACACCATATGATGGCTCAGTTGAACTAGCAATTATAGGAAATCTCTTTTTAAGAACTCCAAATGCTCGTTCAATAGAATTACGCAAAGATGCATGTCGCAGATTAAACAATTCACGAGGATTTTGAGGTGGATTTCTTGAATACTCTTTCAAGAGATACCGCTCTCCCCTATAAGGTGTGATAAGCCCGCTTCTCAACATGATTCTGGCATCAACAAGCTAATATTTTTCTAAAGACAAAATCAAAACTTTTAATTATTTGTTCAAAATATATTTTTCTTTTAAATAAATACTTTTTAATATTTACCTTCTGAAATTTTTAATGGTTCTCGTCTAGTTAGTGCTTTTTTCATGATTCTTGAATCAGATGTTGTCCTTTCCCATCCAGCTAACACCTACGTAAATTTTAAATCAAACGTACATGCAGCCAATACATTTTGTGTTGGATAATCTTTTTTCCCACGATATTTGGGTGCTTCATCTTGTGAAACTTTAGCACGTATATGTGTTTCATCAATTGCACCAATACAATCCTGTCATTATAAGTATGAATTAATAATTTGACATATGCAAACTATAAAGATAGTAGTTGTGTTCACCTTAAAGTATGGGTAGAATCTTTTGTTGATTGCAATTTCAGAAGGAACTTGGGAGCCATCCAATTGTTTAATAAATTTATCATACAACCCCAAAATAGCTCGCAAGACATTATGAAAATGATGACTAACTAACTCCCCAGAGAGTCGAAAGATTAAAGCTAACTCTCGATTTGATGTACAAATTCCCAATGATTATATATTGTTGCATAAAAAAGAAAACCAAAATAATTATCTTTGCTAATTAACAACATGAACTAAATGGAAACATAGAGCAAATATGAAGGTGGAACATACAAACTTATCAACAGCTAAAATCAGTGTGTTCATATTTTTCACGCAAATACTTCAATGAAGGCACACAAGATTTTCAAAAACAAAGTACAAAGAGCAATAGAGAACTTACTATAATTTGTTGAATTTGGCTGTAAGAGGAGTTCACTATTGGAGGAGGAACAGACGTTAGGAGTTGGAGGCAAAGTTAAACATAATAGTTTATATATATTAATAAAACTAGGGTAAAGGATAAAATAGAAACTTTAGAAAATAAGTAAGGGTATAATGGGTAGAAAAATGCATAACCACAGAAAAACCACCAAATTCGTAGTTTAAAAAATTGGGGGTTTTCATGGTTATATAACCACAAAATTACAACGGGATCAATACCATACAACATAATTTTAAGAACAATCAAAACAAACATGGTTTAATTGAAAATAATACAATAATGAACCACGGTAAACAACCATCCAAACAGGGGTAAGAGAAAGCAAAAGTTTTTCTTCCTGTATTAGGATATATATATGAACAGTGTAAAGAATATTTACATTATTGGTGTAGTTTAATCTTTAATTCAATAGTAACAGGTTTGTTGTTGTTTTTGTCGAGGTAATTAGGTCAGGTTTTGTTATAAGGAGTTACTTGTAGGTTAAAATTATATTTATGGTGTGAAAAGAAATTAGTAATCTTAATCTCTTAGGAAATGTTTAATCCTGGGTTAATTGGTGTGATGAAGAATCTAATGGTAACAAGGTAAAAGGAATCTTTTGATTGCTTACGAATATCTTTCAGGTGTTCTACAGATTGAAGAAGCTGGTGTAATATGCTCCAGTCTTTGTGAATAATTTATTTCCCTAGAAAACGACGGGATTTCTAATGTTATCCTCTAAAGATGGAGAAGAAGATGGTTGTGGATGACAGGTTAGTAATCAAATGGGGGAGTTTGACCATGGTTAGTGCAAATGAGATGGGGAGAGGTTGATGGCCAAGGGGGCTTGGGGGAGTAGTGGGGATGCGATCGATATATGAGACAGGATGGCCAGTTGCATTAGTAAGGTAGCTAGAGAAGTGCTAGGGGCTTCGCGGGGTAACCATGGTGGGCACCGAGGGGACTGATAGTGGAATGGTAAAGTTCAAGAGAAGGTGGAAATGAAGAAAATGACGTATGCAAAATTGGTAGAATGCAAGGATGAGGTGGAGAAATGGACGAATAGGGAACTGTATAAGATGGCGAGGAAGGAGGCAAAGCTAGCAGTTACGACGGCGAAAACGGTGGCTTTTGAATGCCTGTATGCAGAATTAGAGGAGAAAGCGGGGATAAGAAGTTGTACAGACTAGCCAATGCAAGGGAGAGGAGGGCCCGTGACTTAGATTGCGTGAGGTAAAGGAAGAGGATGGCAAATTGCTGGTGAAGGATACGCATATTAGGCGGAGGTGGCAGTCTTACTTCCATAAACTCTTGAATGAAAAAGGAGATGGAGACATTGTGTTGGAAGATCTGGAGCATTCTGGTAGGCACCGGGATTTTGGGTATTGTAGATGCATTAAGGTTGAGTAGGTTAAGTGTGATGTTCGCAGGATGCGCAGGGGAAGAGCGACCAGGCTTGATGAGATCCTAGTCGAATTTTTGGAATAGCGCAGGCAGGGCATGTTTGGAGTGGCTGATTGAGTTGTTTAACATCATTTTGAAGACGGAAAGAATGCCCGAAGAATGGAGGTGGAGTACAATGATTCCCTTGTACAAAAACAAAGGTGATTTCCAGAGTTGCAATAACTATAGAGGTATCAAGCTGTTGAGCCACACTATGAAAGTTTGGGAATGGATCGTGGAGATGAGGGTGAGGAGAGACGTGTCTTTTTATGAGAACCAATTTGGATTCATGCTGGGGCGTTCGACTACTGAATCCATTCATATTATTAGGAGGTTGGTGGAACAGTATGGGGAGATGAAGAGATACTTACATATGGTTTTCATCGACCTCGAGAAGGCATACGACAAAGTCCCTAGGTAGGTTCTATGGAGATATTTGGAGGTTAGAGGTGTACATGTGGTGTACACTAGGGCAATCAAGGATATGTATGATGGAGCCAAGACTAAGGTATAGACAGTAGGAAGGGATTCAGAGCTCTTTCCAGTGATGATAGGGTTGCACCAGAGATCAGCTCTTAGTCTATTCTTATTTGCCTTGGTGATGGATGGCCTGACGCGATAGATCCAAGGGGAGGTACCATGGTGTATGTTAATCGCAGATGACATAGTCTTGATTGATGAGACTCGCAGCGGAGTGAATGCTAAACTGGAGGTTTGGACACTGACTCTGGAGTCTAAAGGGTTCAGGTTGAGTAGGACCAAGATAGAATACTTGGAGTGTAAGTTCAGTAACGGGAGCGACCTTGAGACAGGCGTGGATGTGAGGCTTGGTACTCAGGTCATTCCAAAGAAAGGAAGCTTTAAGTACCTCAGATTTAATATCCAAGGGAATGAAGAGATTGATGACGATGTCACACATCGTATTGGGATAGGATGGATGAAATGAAGGCTCGCATCTGGATTTTTGTGCGACAAAAAAGTTCTACCAAAACTTAAAGGCAAGTTCTATAGGGTGGTGGTTAGACCGACTATGTTGTATAGGGCAGAGTGTTGACCAGTCAAGACTTCGCACATCCAAAATATGAAAGTTACGGAGATTAGGATGCCGAGATGGATGTGTGGGCATACAAGGAGAGATAGGATTAGAAATGAAGATATCCAGGAAAGAGTAGGAGTGGCCTCGGTGGAGGTTAAGATTCGGGAAGCGAGGTTAAGATTCTTCAGGCATGTGCAGAGGAGAGACATAGATGCCCCAGTGCGGAGGTGTGAGAGGTTGGCTATGGATGGGTTCAGGAGGGGTAGAAGTAGGCCGAAGAAGTATTGAGGAGAGGTGATTAGACGGGATATGGCGTAGGTGCAACTTACTGAGGGCATCACCTTAGATAGAGGGTTGTGGAGGACACGAATTAGTATAGAAGGGTAGTAGGTAGTCGAGTGTAGTCCTACCTACGCTAACAAAATGATAGTTGTAGTGCTATTACTGTAGGTCCGATTAGCCTATCACACTCATAAGAGCAGTATTGCTTTATAGTCCCATGTAGTTTGATTTCTGTTGCTATGTATTCTTTAGTGTACTTTGTTTATCTTATTTATCTGCGTTAGCTATTGTAGGTATAAATGGTGTCAAAAAGGTTAAACAAAACAAAAGTTGAGTCGAGAGATGACTCTCTGTCTTTAAGACAAAATTTCCCCGTATATATATGTTTTTACGGTAATGGGCAATAGTCTCCCAAGATAAAACAACAACAATCAACAATACAAAGCAAGTAAGGGTCTTTCTAGCGAAGAAAATGAATATATAAGAGACTCTTGAAGAGGAGAGGATATGTGTGTTTTTGTTTTCTCTTTTTTTTTGTCTCCTTTTAGAACTGAACAGAGGATTTAATTTATAGGAAAGAGGAGGGCATTTCTGACTGTTGAAGTCACATTAGTTGCAACGTTTCAAAGTTGTTGCAACGTTTGGTTATCTCTAAAACTATCAAGACAAAAATGTAAATAAGAAACATTTCAGGGACTAAAAAGAAAATTTCAGAAGACAGCCCACATCCCTCGAGCCCGTGACCTATGACCCATGACCCGTGACTCGAGCCCGAGCCGGACAGGACAGGCAGGTGGGCGGCGGCGGCGCACGTGTGGGGCTTAGCCCCGAACCCAAGCTCACCTAGGTCCTCCCTCTTCTTAACATATGGGTTACCCCTTGGGGTCCAAAACCCTTACTCAAAACTAGAGTTTGTATAGTGCTCAATCCTACCATCTTCTACCAATGTGGGAGATTTGTTATTTGGCCCAAACAATCCATCTATTCATGTTTCAAAACACCTTACTTTGTGTACCAATATCTCTTTCATTTCTTAACGAAATTTAATGATATTTGGCACTAATATCATCTACTCATTTAGTAGATTAGGCATGTACGAAGAAATGATGTTTGACATGCGGAGACCACGTGTTTAAGTCACTAAATACGGAAAAAACTCAATCTCACATAGTTAAATTTCCAACAATCCCCTCTTGAAAGAGAATTGGTGCACACAGGGTGCCAAAGTTCATCAATCTTTCAGTGGAAAGATATTGTATCAGGAAAGGTAGTTTTTGGCTTTGAACCTTTCTTAGTCGATTACCATCAGATTTACTTACTGCGCAGTGAACGTGATGTCTTGAACCGTCAGTGTTTAGTGTAAACTAAGACAATGATATCAACACAATAACTCCCCTTATTCATTTCTTCTTATAGTTTTATCTGTTGTGGCCATGGACAACTCTTGGATTCTTAAGTGAGTACAATTGAAGCGGTCTGTATTCATGCTTTAATAGGCGATCTCCTATAAGGTATCCTGATATATCCCACTCGCATGTGTTTAGGAATCATTAAAAGTTTTAGAAACTTATCATTTACCATTTTTGCAGGTAACACTTAATGACTATCGTTAGAACAACTTTGGAATTATATTTCTTTAAAGAATAATAATCCGAAGTGCTCTTACTTCAAGTGAAGCGCTAAAACTGAACCTCTACAGTTTAGTTGTCCCATTGAACCAAATTTTTGGGATCTCCAGTCAGTAAGGTTGGGTTACCACCATAAAGATTCTTATTGTTTGGGTTTTAAGCCTATTCCCCTAGACAGGCAGAATATTTGATCTTTGAGTAGGCCTTTAGTTAATGGATCCGCTATATTATCCTTTGATTTGACATAATCAATGGAAATGACACCCGTGGTGATCAATTGCCTAACGGTCTTATGTCTTCGACGAATATGTCTAGACTTGCCGTTGTACGTACTATTTTTGTGCCCTTCCTAAAGCCGATTGGTTGTCACAGTGAATCATGTCTGTCTTGGTTCAACCTCTGGAACCCTAAGTTATGAAGATTAGGAACATTAACTTCTGAGTCCTGTAGATCTAGAACGTCTAGTTTTGGATAATCAGAAATTCCCGGATCTTGTTGATTTTGAGCATTTTGTTCATAACTTGGTTTTTGTGAAATTATTTCTTTTTCCTTTCGAGGAAAGATCTATTCAAAGAATTCAGCACTCCTTGATTCCATGATTGTACCCTCGTGGATATCAGGTATCTCCGACTTATACACTAATAAGCGATAAGCACTACTGTTATTTGCATATCCGATGAATATGCAATCTACATTCTTAGGTCTAATTTTGACTTGTTTTGGTTTAGGTACTTCGACCTTTGCCAAACAACCCCACACTTTCAAATATTTGTAAGTGGGTTTCTTTCCTTTCTATGATTCATATGGAGTTTTATCCTTATGCTTATGCGTAACTCTATTGAGAATTGTATTAGCGGTAAGAATCACTTCGCCCCACATGTTTTTCGCTAACTCGGAATTGATAAGTAAAACATTCATCATTTCTTCAAACGGAGCTACGTATTCTCCCCTTCTATCACTACGAATTGCCTTAATCCGTAAGTTTAGTTGATTTTCAACTTCTGCTTTGTAACGTTTAAATGCTTCAAATGCTTCATCTTTACTTTTCAACAAGTAAACATAACAATACCTTGTATTATCATCATGAAAGTCACAAAATACTTGTTTCCCCCTCTAGTTTGCACAAACTTTAAATCACATATGTCGGTGTGAATAAGTTCTAGAGGAGCGGTGTTTCTTTCGACTGAATGGAAAGACGATTTGGTTAATTTTGCCTCTACGGACACCTCACATTTATGTTGAGGGTTTATGTCGAATGAAGGAAAGAATTCCAACTTTACTAACTATTGAATAGATTTGTAGTTAACGTGTCCTAATCTATGATGCCATAAATTAGAGGATTCAAGCAAGTAAGTAGAAGGCTTTATTTCATTAGATGAACGGACTACAGACATAGTATTCATTTTGAAGAGGTCGTCACACGCGAAGCCCCTTCCTACAAATATATCATTCTTAGTTATTACAAATTTGTTAGACTCAAAAACTAGTCTAAAGCCAGCCTTGACCAACAGTGGCCCTGAAACCAAGTTCTTGCGGATGTTAGGGACATGCATCATTTCCTTCAAAGTAAGCTCTTTTCCTGAAGTCATTTTGAGGACAACATTTCCAACCCCTTGCACTTCAGAAGTAGAGTTGTTGCCGATGAACTGCTTTTTGCCCGTGATTGGGGCGTTAGAAGAGAATGCACTCTTGTTAGAGCAGATATGACGGGTTGCACCCATGACTATCCACTATTGCCTTGGATTCTCCACCAAATTTTCCTCCAGCACTACAGCCGAGAAATCCATAATTATGTCGTCAAGGTTCGAAGGACTACCCTTTGTCTTGTACAACATTAGCCTTGGCCTTGCCTTTGTTCTTGGCCTTTTCCTTCTATTCTCGCTTCATTGTGCAGCACTCTTTGATCATATGACCAGACTTTCTACAGTGATGGCAGTTTCATTTGAACTTCTCCATCGTTTGGCTTGTGTCGTCTCCCTGGTACTTGCGCTTTTTGTTAGTGTTTCCCTTCGAATCAACCAGATTCGTCTTTGCCTCCATTGGCTGATTTCCCTTAGATATAGCCCTTTTATTGTTCTCTTGTATTTGCAATTTGAAAATAAGATCTTCAAACCCTATTTCCTTTGTCTTTAGTTTGAGATAACAAATGAACTCGTTCCACGAGGAAGGCAATTTCTCAATCAAAGACGCAACCAGAAATTGCTCATTTGGCTTCATTCCTTCCAAATCCAGATGATAAAGAATCATTTGAAACTCCTGGATTTGGGACATCACTAATTTACCATCCACCATTTGAAATTTCAGAAACTTTCCAACGATGAACTTTGTAGTACCCGCATCCTGTGCGCTGTACTTTTTCTTGAGTTTCTGCCATAACTTTTTTGTCGTCTTCATGGTGCAATACACATTATGGATTGTATCTGACAGACCATTTAGAATGCAGTTTTTGCACATGAAATCACTATGATTCCAGGCATCTAGTGTTAACTTCAGGGCATTAATGACCTAGATATCTTGGCCCACTTCAGTACTTATGTTAGACTAAATGTCCACTGCATCCCCACCAGAAGAAGGATCTTCTATCAGAAAGCATGACAGGCTGAATGTAGTTAGATAGAATAACATCTTTTGTTGCCATTTCTTGATATTGGTAACCAGAAACTTTTATGGGCGTTCTCCTTGAAACTGGCAGGAGCACGGACAACAACATTCCCTTGAGTGGCAGCAGCAGAACCAAAACCAGAAGCAAGGTTTGAAACAGACATCTTTGGAACACTTAAAATTTTTTGTCTTAAAACTGTAGGTATAAATAGTGTCAGAAAGGTTAAACATAACAAAAGCTTAGTCGAGAGATGGCTCTCTGTCTTTAAGACAAAATTGTCTCGTATATATATATACTTTTACGGTAATGGACAATAATGTCCTACGATAAAACAACAACAATCAACAATACAAAGCAAGTAAGGTTGATTCTAGCGAAGAAAATGAATATAAAATAGACTGCTGAAGAGGAGAGGATCTGTGTGTTTCTATATTCTTTTTTTTTTGTCTTCTTTTAGAACTGAACAGAAGGGTTTAATTTATAGGAAAGAGAAGGGCATTTCTGACTGTTGAAGTCACATTAGTTGCAACGTTTGGTTATCTCTGGAACTTTTAGGACCAAAATGTAAATAAGAAATATTTCAGGGACCAAAAAGAAAATTTTGGAAGACAGCCCTAGAGCCCGAGCCCGAGCCCCAGCCAAACCGGACAGGCGGACGGCGGCGTGCGTGTGTGGCTTAGCCTCGAACCCAAGCTCACCTAGGTCCTCCCTCTTCTTAACATATAGGTTACTCCTTGGGGTCCCAAACCCTTACTCAAAACTAGAGTTTATTGTAACATCCCGTACTTTCGGGCTATGATTTGAATCGCTAGACGTATGTAAATAGACCCGAGCATTGGAGGATTTATGTCATATTCACGTACGAAAATGAAGAGCCTAGGATATAAAAGGATGCGGTCTCGAAATAATTTAGGACCTAATAAGTGTGACAAACAATGATTGGAAATAATATTTAGTGTGTGCCAAAAGTGGCTATGGACTAGTACCATAGTACATGATCATGATAATAAGTATATGAGGTATATCATAATGATTTATAATTTAAGTGAAGTGAAATAGAGAAATTAATTATGTGTGTAATTGGGTGTCTATTAAATTAGTGGAAGACATGGAGAATTATTAGTGATTTGGTAAATAAGTGTTAATGTGGCACTACTTCTCCAAGTGGATGCATGGGATAAAAGACTTGTGATGACTATTATCAACTCTCGGCATCTAGATCTCTTATCAATTAAGGAATAGAGGGGTGGGTCTCAGGACCATATATGGAATTGTGCTAATATCTTTAGTATATATATCATACTCTAAGTTAATGGAAAACTTTCAGATTTCATTGTTGGAAGAGCAAGTAATGTGATATATTATATTATTGATTACAAAGTTCATGAGGGACAACATTTACCAAGTGGCGGCAAGTTAAACCTTATGGCATGACTATTGAAATTATTTGCTTTTAAGTTTATTATTATAATATGGATAGTAATTTTCTTTGGACCAAAAGTAGGTGTTTAAATAAGAAGATGTATTTGCTACTTTCGTTCCATTCTTGGACGAGAAAAAGAAAGCAAAGTATGTCCTTTATCTGTGTAATGAACAACAACTACTATGTATTCTATTATAACGGTTGTGAGACAAGAGATATAAGGGGATTCTTTGGGGGTTTCACCTCCGTAAGGCTAGAAAGTCAGCAATCGTGGTATGTTAAGTCAAATTATTTCTTCTTTTGGCATGTTCTAAGTATGAAACGTAAACGTAATATTGTCCCATAAATGATTCTACTCTTAGTAGTTAAGAATGTTCGTGTTATTTATTCCTATTGTCAAAGCATGTCTAAATATGTTCATAAATCCCTATTGAGGTATATGGGAAAGATGTTAGTATTCGTAATGTTAATCGGAGGTGAAGCAATAATACATTACTCCGACAAACTTATAGTGTCTTATTATCATATCCTTCATGCATTATATTCATGTACATACCTTGACCTCAAAGGAGTTATATACTCAACTATATGTATGCATTATATATATGTATGGGATATGAGGAAAGGGAAGGTGTTATATACACACACCACCTGCAGCTGGTATAAATATACATGAAAAATGATTATGCCCACAGAGACCGATGTGATATGATGGGATGTCCACAGAGGCTTGATGGTGTTATCTACGCATATGTGCATGACCGCATTGTGCATGACATTTAGGCATATTATTTGCCCTCAGAGGCATTCTGCACATACATGGTACTTAGGCATATTATGGCCCTTAGAGGCATTCTCTATTGGTTGGTTGTTTCTTGTCTTATGTTACTTTTAGGTCTCTATTATACTATTATTCATGTCTGACATACTCGGTACATTAGTCGTACTGGTGTCCCTTTTGTCGGGGGACGCTGCGTTTCATGCTCGTAGGCTCATGTAGACAGGGTAACGATTCGCACTAGTAGGTTGCTGGTTCAGCTGATATTGGAGCACTCTATTTGTTCCAAAGTTGTAGTCTAATCGTGGTGTGATATTTTTGATATGCATAGGGGTATGACGGGGCCCTGTTCCGATCATATGATATTACATACTCTTTAGAGGCTTGTAGACAGATGTCCTGTGTATAGTTGTCGTGTATGGCCTTGTCGGTCTTGGTATGTATATGTATATAGGTTGGGTCCTTCTGGTTGCAGAATTTTACATAGCTCTTTTCCAGTTTACTATTTCCATATACCAGCAGGGTATCTCATGGTCGCCCTTGTAGACGATAAGAAATTACGGTTATATGCTAAATATATGATTGGTGGTACTCGATAGGGAAGGTCCGAGTGCCCATCATGACCCTCCAGTTTGGGTCGTGACATTTATATAGTGATCAATCCTTCCATCTTCTACCTATGTTGGATATTTGATATTTTGCCAAAACAATCCATCTATTCATATCTCAAAACAACTTACTTTGTGTACCAATATCTCTTTCATTTCTTAATGAATTTGACCATACTTGGCACTAATATCATCTACTAATTTAGTATATTAGGCATGTGCGAAGAAATGATGTTTCCGACATGCGGGGCCCATGTGTTTGTCACTAAAGACGGGAAAAACTCAATCCCACATAGTTAAATGTCCAACAGTTATTGCTTCCTTTTGTCAGAATGCACTACCATGGAGTATTCGATTTTGTCATCAACATGTTCATACTACTTTAATTTCTTGTTTGGATCTGACCGTTTCTATTGCTTGGCTTTGCTTGCTTTGCGTGTGATTATTCGTTGTCTTGAGTCGAGGGTCTCCGAAAACATGCGCTCTACCTACCAAGGTAGAGGTAAGGTCTGTGTACACTCTACCTGTGGGATACAACAATTGCAGAGAACGGGAAGTAAGTAAATATTACAATTGCTAGAAAGGATAAACTAAAGATTACAATAAAACTGGAAATCAAGAATGAAACAAACTCCTTGTGTGATTTGTTGAGTCGAGTGATGGCACACTGTCTTTAAGACAAGATTGCCCCGTATATTTCCTTTTACGTTGTCGGGCAATAGTCTCCCAAGATACAATAGAAACTTAACAATTGAGCAAAGGAAACTCAAGTGTTACTATTGAAGAACTTTGAATGTAGTAAACTTGCTAGAGAGGAAGAAGAAGATGTTAGAAAATTCTATAAATATTTCTAAGTGTAGTGTTCAACAATTAAGCCAAAGGCCTCAATTTTTAGTGTAAGGAGATGACCCCTCAACTAGCCAACTAATGGCCTTCAATAGACAATGTAATGACACGTATTGAGGGGTTACATTCAGCTAAATAATGGCTGAATTCATGTGCCAACTAATAGAGATTCAATGCTCCAAAATCAGCCCAAATGTCATAAATTTCCAACTTCCCGTCGCAACATTCTGCCTCCAAAGCGCCATGGCTCTGTGAATTAGCATCGCGGCTCTGTGAATTATCGTCGCGGCTCCAGTGACTGGCTACCCAATTAGCGTCGCGGCTCCAATGGTGTTGCGCCGCAGCCCTTCACGGCTCCGCGGTGCTTTCCGACTCGTTTCATCTTACACTTCTTCCTTCGTTTACCAACGTGGAATACTTTATTATTTAGCCAATAACCGTCCATCATTCTATGTCTCAAACGTATTACATACGTACCAATATCTCTTTCACTAATGAAATTTGCCATACTTGGCACTACGTGTGCACGTGTGTGAAAACGACGTTTCCGACGTGCGGGCCCCCAGTTGTTTGAGTCATAAATAATGGGATATACTTAATTCCATATTAGTAAATTTCCAACAATCTCCTCTTGAAAGAGATTTTGGCGCACTCACATGGTGCCTTTTCCAGCAATTCTTCAGCGGATCGATGTTGCATCTAGATAGGTAGCTTCCGCTTTGAACCTTCCATAGTTGAATACCATCGGACTTACTTACTGTGCGGTGAACGTGATGTCTTGAACCATCAGTGTTTAGTGTAAGCCAAGTCAACGGTACCAACACAACAACTTTCCTTACTCTGTTCTTCGTAATGTTTTGTCCGTTGTGGTCGTGGACACTTCTTAGATTCTTAAGTGCGTTCATTTGAGCCGGTTTGTCCTCGCACTTAAATAGGTGGTCTCCTACAAGGTATCCTGCTATACCCCACTTTACAAGTGTTAGGAACCATTAAAAGTTTCCCCAAACCTAACCTCAACCGGTAAGGATCATTAAAGGTTTTGGAAACTTAACATTTACCCATACTGCAGATAACACTTATAGTCTATCACAGGAACGACTTTGGATTTGGTGTTTCTTTACAAAAATCACTATCCGAAGTACTCATGCTTCCATCGAAGCGCTCAACCGAACCTTTACAACTTAGTTTTCCCATTGAACCTAATTCCTGGGATCTCCAGTCAGTAAGGTTGGGTTACCACCATATTGGTCCTTATAGCTTGGGTTTTAAGCCCATTCCCCTAGACAGGCAGAATATCTGATCCTTGGGTAAGCCCTTTGTCAGTGGGTCCGCTATGTTATCCTTTGATTTTATGTAATCAATGGATATTATACCCGTGGTGATCAGTTGCCTAACGGTCTTATGCCTCCGTTGAGTATGACGAGACTTGCCATTGTACATAAAACTTTGTGCCCTTCTTAGAGCCGACTGACTGTTGTAGTGGATCATTATAGAAGGTACGGGTTTGTCCAAACAAGGAACATCATCTAAGAAGTCGTGAAGCTACTCAGCTTCTTCTCCTGCTTTGTCTAAAGCGATAAACTCTGATTCCATCATGGATCGAGTAATGCAAGTTTTCTTAGAGGATTTCCAAGACACAACCCCACCACCAAGTGTAAATACATACCCACTGGTGGACTTGGTTTTCTCTATATCAGATATCCAGTTTGCATCACTGTACCCCTCTAGTACAGCTGGATATCTCGAATAATGCATCCCTTAAGTTAGCGTGTATTTCAGGTATCGTAGTTCCCGATTCAACGTCTTCCAATGATTATTACTCAGATTACGGGTAAACCTAGTCAACTTGTTGACTGCATAAGAAATATCAGGTCGGGTGCAATTTGTTATGTACATCAAACTCTCAACCACCTGTGCATATTGCTCCTGGCATACATGTGCACCACGATTTTTATAAAGCTTTTTATTTCTATCCATTGGTGACTTAATAGGCGAACTGTCAAACATTTCAAACTTTCTCAACACATCTTCGATGTAGTGAGACTGAGATAAGACCAGTCTGTCAGACGTCTTAGAGATATTTATTCCTAAGATGACATTTGTGATACCCATATCCTTCATATTGAAGTATTGTTTCAACATATTCTTAGTCTCTAGAATCAAGCTAGGACTGCTCCATGTGATCAACATGTCATATACATACAGGAATATCATGTCGAACGAGTCAAAATTACCTTTCATGTAGACACATTTGTCACACTCATTAATGGAGAAACCCTTCGATAATAGAGTACTATCAAATTTTTTGTGCCATTGCTTTGGGGCTTGTTTCAGCCCGTACAGAGATTTGACAAGCTGACAGACTTTCTTCTATTGTCCTGGAACCACATACCCATTGGGTTGTTCCATATAAATTTCTTCTTCCAAATCACCATTTAGAAAGGTTGTCTTGACATCCATTTGATGTATCTCAAGGTCACGCAACGCTGCGATCACAATGAATACCCGTATGGACGTCATCTGAGACACTGGGGAGTACGTGTCAAAATAGTCAAAGCCTTCCTTCTGCCGATAGCCCTTGACTACTAACCTGGCCTTGTACTTATCTATAGACCCATCTACTTTATACTTTCATTTGAGTATCCATTTACAACCCAACGGTTTATTTCCCGGAGGAAGATCAACCAACTCTCAAGTATGGTTATGCAGGATGGAGTCTATTTCACTCTCAATAGCTTCTTTCTAGAGCGGTGCCTCTGGAGTTGACAATGCTTCAACAATTGTCCTTGTCTCGTCATCAACCATATAAGCTATAAAGTCAGGATCGAAGGATTTATCCTTCTGGCCCTTTTACTTCGCCTTGGTTCCATCTGTGGAATCTCCAAGTTCTGAGAATCTGGAACACTAGATTCCAAATATTCAACCACTTCGAAGTCCACTAGATTTGAACCATCTAGATATGGGCAGTCAACAACTCCTGGTTCCTGAGAGCTTTGTTCATAATTTCGTTTGCGAGAGGTTATGTCTTTTTCCTTTCTAGGAAAAGTATCCTCAAAGAATTGAGCATTCATTGATTCCATGATTGTACCCCCGTGGATATCTGGAATATCTGATTTATGCACTAAGAATCGATAAGAACTACTGTTATTTGCATATCCGATGAAAATGCAATCTATAGTCTTAGGCCCAATCTTGACCTGCTTGGCTTGGCACTTGGACCTTTGCCAAACAACCCCACACCTTTAAATATTTATAGGTGGGTTTCTTTCCCTTCCATGATTCATATGAAGTTTTGTCCTTACCCTTATGTGGGACTATGTTAAGAATCATATTAGCTGTAAGGACGACTTCTCCCCACATGTCTTGGGGAAGACCAGAATTGATGAGCAAGGCATTCATCATTTCCTTCAATGTGTGTTTTTGCGTTCCACAACACCGTTCGACTGAGCTGAGTATAGAGCCGTCGTTTGATTAACAATGCCCAATTTGGCACAATATTTCTCAAATGACGCTATATATTCTCCCCCTCTATCGCTACGAATGGATTTAATCTGCATGCTTAGTTGGTTTTTAACTTCTGCTTTGTAATGTCGGAACGCTTCAAAGGTTTTATCTTTACTTTTCAACAAGTAAAGGTAACAATATCTTGTGCTATCATCAATGAATGTCACAAAGTACTTGTTTCCCCCTCTAGTTTGTGCAAACTTCAAATCACATATATTTATGTGAATAAGTTCTAGAGGAGCGGTATTCCTTTTGACGGATCGAAAAGGAAGCTTTGTGAGTTTTGCCTCTACGCATACCTCACACTTATGTTGAGAGTTTACGTCGATAGATGGCAATAACTCCAACTTAACCAACCTTTGGATGGACTTGTAGTTAACATGTCCTAATCTATGATACCATAAATTATATGACTCAAGCAAGTAAGAAGAAGCTTCAATATTATTGATTGTACGTATTACGGACATGGCGTTAACTTTGAAGAGGCCTTCACAGACAAAGCCACTTCCCACAAAGGTTCCATTCTTGGTGATTACAAACTTATTGGACTCAAATACTAGCCTAAAACCAGCATTAACCAATAAATTACCTGAAATTAAATTTCTCCTAATCTCAGGAACATGCATCACCTCCTTCCGAGTGAGCTCCTTTCCAGAAGTCATCTTCAGGACTACCTTTCCTACCCCCAGCACGTCAGAGGAATCGTTGTTACCCATGAACAACTTCTTGTTTGTAACTGGTGTATAAGTGGAGAAGGCATCTTTATTGGAATAGATGTGTCTTGTAGTACCCGTGTCCATCCACCATTGCTGGGATTCTCAACAAGGTTTGCTTCAAGCACCACCGCTGAGAACTCCTTAATCATGTCATCTAGAAAACTGTCTTTGACGACGTTAGCCTATGCCTTGGCCTTCTCTTATTGCTCAGTCTTGATCTTGAGGCAGTCCTTGATCATGTGACCAGGTTTCCCACAGTGGTGACAGTTTCCTTTGAACTTCTCTGTTGCTTGGGTCTTGCAGTCTTTCTGGAACTTACGCTTCTTGCTTGGGTTCCCTTTGGCGTCAGCCAGATTTGCCTTTGCCTCAGCGGGTTGTTTTCCCCTAGGCAAGGCCTTCTTATTATCTTCCTGAATCTGGAGTTTGATAATAAGTTCTTCAAAGGTCATTTCCTTTGTCTTGAGTTTTCAGTAACTCATAAACTCATTCCACGAGGGAGGTAACTTTTCAATCAGTGATGCAACCAAAAACTACTCATTTGGTTTCATACTTTCCAAATCCAGGTGATGTAGAATCATTTGGAATTCCTGGACTTGGGACATCACAGTTTTGCTATCCACTAATTAAAATTTCAGGAATTTCCCAACGATGAATTTCTTAGTACCTGCATCTTGTGCATTGTACTTCTTTTTGCAGTTTTTCCCATAACTCTTTGGCAGTGCCTACGGTGTAATACACCGTGTAGAGTGGGTCTGACAAGCAGTTCAAAATATAGTTCTTACACATGAAATCATTATGACTCCATGCATGAAGAACCATCTTCATGCCATTAATAACATGGATACCTTGGTCCCCTTCAGTCGTTTCAGTAGGCGAAGGGTCCACTTCATCTCCAGCTTGTGGAGGATCTTCTGTTAGGAAACGAGTCATTCCCATAACAGTCAGATAGAATAACATCTTCTGTTGCCATCTCTTGAAGTTGGAGCCCATGAACTTTTCAGGGCGTTCATGGTGGAATCCAACGGGTGGAGGAGCTGTAACGTTCCCTTGAGAAGTAGGAAAGGCGTTGGATGAGCCTTGAGCAACCGGAAAAGCATTGGGTGTTCCTTGAGCAGTAGGGAAGGCAGAGGGGTTGCCTTGAGTAGTACCAGCAGCAGAATCAGAAGCGAGTTGTTCTCTTCCAGTCATCTTTCTAAGCACTTACAACAATCTTGTCTTAAAATTATGGCATACAACAATTGTAGGGAACAAGAAGTAAGTAAATATTACAATTTCTAGAAAGGATAAACTATAGATTACAACAAAACGGAAAATCAAGAATGAAACAAACTCCTTGTGTGATTTGTTGAGTCGAGTGATGGCACTCTGTCTTTAAGACAAGATTGCCCCGTATATCTCCTTTTACGTTGTCGGGAAATCGTCTCCCAAGATACAACAACAACTTAACAATTGAGCAAAGAAAACTTAAGTGTTACTCTTGAAGAACTTTGAGTGTAGTAAACTTGCTAGAGAGGAAGAAGAAGATGTTAGAAAATTCTGTAAATATTTCTAAGTGTAGTGTTCAACAATTGAGTCAAAGGCCTCAATTTATAGTGTAAGGAGATGACCCCTCAACTAGCTAACTAATGGCCTTCAATAGCCAATGTAATGACACTTATTGAGGGGTTACATTCAGCCAAATAATGGATGAATTCATGTGCCAACTAATGGAGATTCAATGCTCCAAAATCAGCCCAACGGTCAGAACTTTCCAACTTCCCGTCGCAGCATTCTGCCTCCGAAGCGCCGCAGCTCTATGAATTAGCGTCGCGGCGCTGGGGCTCCAGTGTCTGGCCACCCAATTAGCGCCGTGGCGCTGCCTGGGAGGAGCCACGGCTCCGACGGTGTTGCGCCGCGGCCCTTCACGGCTCCGACGGTGTTGCGCCGCGGCCCTTCACGGCTCCGTGGCAATTTCCGACTCGTTTCATCTTACACTTCTTCCTTCGTTTACCAAAGTGGAATACTTTGTCATTTGGCCAATAACCGTCCATCATTCTATGTCTCAAACGTATTACATACGTACCAATATCTCTTTCACTAATGAAATTTGCGATACTTGACACTACGTGTGCACGTGTGTGGAAACGACGTTTCCGACGTGCGGGGCTTCGATTGTTTGAGTCATAAATAATGGGATATACTCAATTCCACATTAGTAATTTCCAACACTACCCTCCCCAGACCCCCACGTTGTGGGATTTCATTGGGTATGTTGTTGTTTTTGTTGTTGTTGTACCCTCTGAAGATGTTGATGATCCTGATAAGACAGTTCTTTTTTTTCTTTTTAATTTTAAGAATACCTTTGGATCTTTGTTAAGTTTATATTGTAATTTCCTCGCAAGCTTCTGAATTTTAGAGGCAATGTAGGATGTCTAGTTGTGAGGTATCTTCTCCATTCTGGTTCTCTATATTAACGGTTACAAAGAATGTGGTGTTTCTTCTTTCTTCTACTGTTTTTTTTTTTGGTTGAAGGAGATTCTTTCTACCTTTTCGTCCTTTTGCGAGAAGAAATGAACATAATTTAGTCCGTTTGGTGCTTTTATGATGTGAAGCAAAGAGGTGACACAAACTAATTGGAATTGAGGCTTTGCTATTTTGTAACATTTACATTATGGCTGGTGTTTGTCAGGTAGAAACTTGTACATTTGTTTGAGGACAAGTGTGAAATTCAGAGAATCTCTGGTATTAGAGAGCCTCTAATTTGCCTTAAAAGTCAGGTTATTTGTATTGGAATGAAACGGACATAGGATTCGTATAGCCGACCCAACTAATTTGGGAAAGAGGAGCAGTTGATGATTCATTGGTGCTTTCATGACATGGGAGTTGTCAGCATGACAAAGATTTGATCAACTGTGTCTTGCTGAATAAGTTGTCAGCATGACATCGATCTCAACTGTTGTCTCATTGAAAGTTTTTGCTTCATATTCGTTGTCAAAAAATATATATTTTGCTGTTTATGTTAGATTCTTAATCCTCACCTCATGTTTTTGTGTTTCACAAAAGTGAAAAATTGCTGATTGTTTGTTCTCGAGTGATAAATTATTTGGCTAACAGGGTTCAATTCTAGGTGTCGAGGTTGAGTTACCCAGGAAATGTTACTGCACTAAAATAGTTACCATGGATGATGATAGCGAAACAGAAAAGGTAGCCAAAATTGAAGATGGACGCTTTCTGAAGCCCCAGATTTTTACCCTTACAATATCACAGGTAAATTTATCACAATGTCCTATATAACCCACTCTCTTCTTCATTATTATTCAATTTAATGATGTACTTACCTCTTTAGGTGGATGGTGGAACCAACATCTCTGTCACAATTAGATGGTCTCAGAAGTTATTGTATTGCAATGGCCAGCTAACCTTGGACGTACCCTTTAGTTTCCCAGAGTTTGTCACTCCAGTTGGAAAAAAGATCTCTAAAAAAGAGAAGATACAGCTTAATGTTAACTCTGGTCGTGGAACAGAAGTTATGTGCAAGACCACTAGTCACCCTCTGAAGGTATGGCCTGTTATGTATTTCACTGACTTATAGTTTTGTGGTTGATGGAAAATTGTGACAACAGGTTATATTTGTTTTGTTGTTAGGAGCGACAACGTCAGGCAGTAAAGTTGGGCTTCTTTTATGAATCTGACGTCCTAAATTGGTCAAGTGGCAACTTTGTTTTTTCTTACACGGTAGGTCTTGCATGACTTTGTTTGTGTTGATCATATTATATAGTATAAGGCATAGTTCTAAAGTGTCAAACTATTAGCCACTAGGGTAACTATCTTGCTGTGTTTTAGCTCCAGCAATATTAAAGTGACATTTTCTATATATCTGTTCACAATTTGGGGTGCGAGAAACTCTTTCATCCATCACCACTCTGTTTCAGGTTTCCTCGAGTCATACTCATGGTAGTGTACTTCTGCAATCACCCCCACTACTTGACAGTGACCAGAGAGAGATGTTTTGCTGCTATATTTTTTCCGGGAGACCAGCAGTATAGGAAGGTTGGTAGTCCTTTTCTTTTTCTTACATTAACCTTTGCAAAAGATTAGTTCTCCAAATTTTATTTTTTTTTTGTCAATTTTAAAGGAGACCAATGGAAATTTGTTAGTTATTCTTCTACATTTAGCATCTATTGTTCTATCCTCATGCCAGATTTCTAGTTGCTCTTCTAGGTCAAAAGATGTAATTGGACTTGCTATAAAACACAGGTTGATTGTGAAGTTCAGCTAAAAAATATTTGCAATAACATGATCATGCATATTCATGGCGAACTCACCTGGTTTGTCTAGAAGATTACTTGATTAGCATTCACTTTCCGGAGGTGGAAAAATAAGATACCACAGCAATAACATTTATTATTTCCATATTTATTTGAGTTTATATATTATCTGTGGAGGAATCATCAACCAGTAACATGTAAACATGATCATTGAATGCCCAGCTCACCTGAATTTCCTAGAAGATTACTTGATTAGCATTTACTTTTCGAAGGTGAAAAAAATAAGATACAACAGCAATTACCATTTATTATTTCCATATATATTTGAGTTTTTATATCATCTGTGAAGGAATGATCAACCAATAACATGTAACAGGAAGTAGGTAATCTTGTACTTGCAGAATAATTTGACTTGTTTTTTCATTATTTGTTATCAAAGTCTCTCTTATTGCTTAAGAAGGCCTATTATATATATGAAGTGTCAATGCTCTTCTTGTACTTACTAAGGAAAAACTCTGTTATTGTCACATGAAATTTCTGATAGGTCTTCAGAAAGGAAGTGGTATTTATTGTTGATATAAGTGGAAGCATGAAGGAAAAACCAATTGAGGATACCAAAAAAGCGCTTTGTACGGCCTTACCAAAGCTTGATTCTCAAGATCTGTTTAATATAATAGCTTTCAACAGCGAAAATTACCTTTTTTCATCATCTCTCGAGTTAGCAACCAAGAAGGCTATTGAAAACGCAACTCAGTGGATTGGCACAAATTTTATTGCTGGTGGCGGCACAAATATTTTGAATCCAGACACAGGTCATACCCGATTTTCAGATAACCGTCTCAGGTTTTATTTTATTTTTTCATCTATTTTAGTTAGTTGCAAGCCATATCTTGTAACTTGTTAATCATCGCATCTATTGAGTTGGAGTAGATGATCTATCTGAGATAGTATCAAGCTTCTACATTTGGTGAAAAAAATGAAGAATGAAAAGAAAATATAATAGTCGTCTGCTCGGTATTCATATAAACTGCTTCCATATGAGCAGAATATCAAGGTTATAATGAACAGAACCACCGAGGGTTCTTCTTTTGCATCAATAACAGTTGCTATAAACAATGACATGCAACTGAAAGGCTTATTGTGCTCCAAAATTTTACATGGACTAGGACACTGAGTCTCATATATATACACCAAATTTTTATGTATGGTTATAAAATGATTCAAGGGTGAATTTGTTGGTTTGCATGGTTGCTTTTAGTTGCTTCATGTGCATATGTGACTGCATCTAGCTAAACACTAGGCTAGGTTGCAATTTAGGTGACGTTCTATTCAAACTATGATCGACAAAAACGTTTTGGGTGTCAGCCAGTATTTCTCGTCTGATTGAGTTGTAAACCTAGAAAAAACTGGGCCACTATTTTTAGATATTCACAATCGATGATCCTTTCTCGATGTGTGAACTATTTAATGACTGGTTTCATCCCAAGAATATCTTTAGGACACTAAGGAGTAAGGACCTAGTTGTTAGTTGAATATAATTTGCTTTGAGCATTTGGAAAAGAGAAACTAATATCCTTTTGTTTTTTTCATGAGTAAATGGGAAAAAAACATGTGGTCAATTTCTGACAAGAAGCATTGTTTACACTTATTGTAACCTTGTCTTCTAGTTGGCTGGATTTCCTGGGAGCCTATGGAATATTGAACTGGCGGGGAGATATACATTCATCTTCATCACTTACTGTTCCTAGAATGTTGAGTTCATGATATTGAAGTTCTACTGAATTCATAGAACTTTATCCTACCTGTATTTTCTGACAAATCTAAGACAACACTTTTACCTTTATCTCAGGCCATGGAGATGTTTCCTATACCCAGCAACACATTCCTATTATTTTCCTGGTCACTGATGGAGCTGTTGAAGACGAAAGACACATCTGTGATGTTCTGAAGGGTCATCTGATGAAAAACCAAATGCTATGCCCGCTGTTAAACAACGCAATATACATGTGATATACACTGAATATACATCAGTGTATATCACATATATATCACTAGGCAAAACAGGCAAACAGGCAGCAAGGGCCTCAGCAGTGGGCCACTGGCAATGGGCCGCTGGAAGGCCATTGCACTGGAGCAGAAGCCCATCACGGGAGCAGACCCTATGATCACGGAAAAGCAGTGTATATTAGGAGTATATATTTATGTAATATTGTAGTATAATGATTACCATAATTAGAGTTATACACATACCATAATTGTATAGTTAGAGTTATGGTAGAATAAGGTTTTAGGAATAGATTAGGAATAGGATTCTCCTATTTTGTAACTTGTATATATATCTATTCAATCAATGAAAATAATCAAGGGGATTATTTCTTTCATGGTATCAAGAGACTAGGTCTAAACAAAAGTTTTTTCTCTCAAACTTTTGCCTCCTTCTTGGCCGAGACCCCCCCCCCCCCCTCCTCGGGTTTTCTCTTCCAAAATTTCGTCTTCCGCTCTCAAAAACCTCTCTTAAATTTCCCCTCCTTCTTTGTTCTTTCAATATGTCTAAGAACAATTTTCACCCTGCCCTCACGGTTTCCAATATCAAGCTAAGTGTCCCTATTGTCCTTGAGATGGAAAACGTCCAATATGCGACGTGGGCGGAGTTGTTTAAAATTCACGCTATATCTTATCAAGTCCTCATACATCTTCACAAAATGGGAAAGCCGAACGCAAAATTCGTTCCATAAATAACATTGTCCGAACTCTCCTAATCCATGCCTCTATACCTCCATACTTTTGGCATCATGCTCTACAAATGGCCACTTACCTTCTTAACATAATTCCGTCCAAAGGTCTGACATATTCTTCCCCCCTCAAAATCCTATATAATAAAAACCCATCTTATTCGCACCTTCGGATTTTTGGGTGCTTATGTTATCCGTTATTCCCATCCACCACAATTAACAAACTTCAGGCTCGGTCTACCCCATGTGTGTTTTTGGGTTATCCGTCAAACCATCGTGGTTATAAGTGTTTTGATTTATCCTCCAAGAAAATCATAATCAATCGCCATGTCATTTTTGATGAAACTCAATTCCCATTTACAAAAGTTCATACTCCCGAACCAAAGTCATATAATTTTTTGGATGACCAAATATCCCCGTATATTATTCGGAATTTTTCGGACAACTCCCGTGCCCAAAATCCTCCAGCGGGCCCACTGCCCGCTGGTCCCACAGTATCATCGCCCCCTGCTGTTCCAGTGACTGGAACAGTTCCAGATATTGGGCCAGTTCAGCCCATTCGGAACTGGTCGAAACCGAGAGCCCAGTTTTTACCGATTTGGGCCGGCAGCCCACCGCTCGCCGGCCGTCCGTCCCGAACCGGAAAATTCCCAAAATTCACTCCATTCTTCCTCGAGTCATAGACCGGTCACTCGTAGTCGGCGGGGTATTTTTACACCTAAAAGACATTTTAACTTACATTCGGATGTCTCTAAATCCCCCTTGCCCCGCAATCCGTGTCCGCATTAAATGACCCTAATTGGAAAATTGCTATGGTGATGAATATAATGCTCTTATTGATAATAAGACGTGGGAGTTGGTGCCCCATCCATATGGTATTAATATTATCGGGTCTATGTGGATTTTTGCTCATAAGGAGAATTCGGATGGGTCCTTTGCTCGGCATAAGGCGCGACTTGTTGGTGATGGTAAGACTCGGCGAGTTGGTATTGATTGTGGTGAGACGTTTAGTCCGGTGGTCAAACCGGCTACCATTCGTACTTGTACTTAGCTTGGCTCTTTCAAAGACTTGGCCGATTCATCGGTTGGATGTCAAGAATGCTTTTCTACATGGAGATCTCAAGGAAACGAGTCTATATGCATCAGCCGTTGGGTTTCGGGGATCCCAACCGCCCTCATCATGTCTGTTTGTTGAAGAAGTCCTTATATGGGCTTAAGCGGTCTCCACGTGCCCGGTATACACGATTTGCGGATTTTGTTTCGACTATTGGGTTCACACAAGCAGGTCGATAATTCTTTGTTCATCTACCGCCGTGGTTCATCATTGGCCTATATTCTCGTTATATGTGGATGATATCATCTTGACGCCTCCTCCTCCGATGCTTTGCGTCGTCTATCATGGCCATGCTCTGGTTCCGAATTTGCTATGAAGGACTTAGGGCCGTTGAGTTATTTTTGGGGATTGCCGTCAAACGTCATTCGAGGTGTCTTGTTTCTCGTCTCAACGGAAGTATCTGTCACGAGATCATAAAGAGGCTCGGGATGTCATCCTGTAAGTCCACTTCCACACCGGTTGATGCAAACCCAAAGCCGAGTGCCGCGGCGGGTGCACCATACGAGGACCCGACCCGGTATCGCGAGCTTCTTGGGGGCCCTCCAAGTATCTTACCTTTACCAGACCGGATATTACATATGCGGTTCAGCAGGTGTGTTTATTCATGCATGATCCCAGAGTTGAGCACATGAATGCAATCAAACGCATCATTCGGTATATTCAGGGGACACTAGACTATGGGTTGCACTTGTATCCGTCATCTACATCCACACTTGTCTCTTACACGGATGCTGATTGGGGTGGGTGTCCAGACACCAGACGGTCGACTTCTGGCTACTGTATGTTCCTTGGCAACAACTTGGTCTCCTGGTCAGCCAAACGTCAGGCAACTTTATCACGCTCAAGTGCCGAGGCAGAATATCGAGGGGTAGCGAATGTGGTCTCCGAATCATGTTGGCTACGTAATTTGCTTTTGGAGCTTCATTGTCCCATTCAGAAGGCAACCTTGGTATATTGCGATAACATTAGTGCCATCTACCTGTCAGGTAACCCAGTTCAACACCAGCGCACCAAGCATATCGAAATGGACATTCACTTTGTCCGTGAAAAGGTTGCAAAAGGTCAAGTTTGCGTATGCCATGTCCCGTCTCGTTATCAAATTGCAGACATCTTTACAAAGGGTCTACCAGCGGTTCTCTTTGAAGATTTTAGGAACAGTCTCAGCGTTCGAAAACCGCCCGCTATGACTGCGGGGGTGTGTTAAACAACGCAATATACATGTGATATACACTGAATATACATCAGTGTATATCACATATATATCACTAGGCAAAAAGGCAAACAGCAAGCAAGGGCCTCGGCGGTGGGCCACGGCAATGGGCATTTGGAAGGCCATTGCACTTGGAGCAGAAGCCCATCACGGGAGCAGACCCTATGATCACGGAAAAGCACTGTATATTAGGAGTATATATTTATGTAATATTGTAGTATAATGATTACCATAATTAGAGTTATACACCTACCATAATTGTATAGTTAGAGTTATGGTAGAATAAGGTTTTAGGAATAGATTAGGAATAGGATTCTCCTATTTTGTAACTTGTATATATATCTATTCAATCAATGAAAATAATCAAGGGGATTATTTCTTTCACCCGCGGCTTTACACAATTTGGCATAGGTATGTATTCGGAAGGTGCATTGCCTCCTCCAAAGCTCCCCCACCCACCCCTGCCCGTAAAGAAAGTATTTTGGTAGAGGAGATGCATGAATAGTCACGTAATGATATTTTTCATTTCGTCACATTTTTTGTATGCATCCATGCGTGGTAAGAACTTGGTTTTGTAGGTTGTGTGAATGTGTTTAGGATGCCAAATTTTTGCCAATGCATCCCATTAGACACCTAAATCATGATGACTTAGATTTGGGGAGTTCACATCTTTTTAGTTTTTACCTAAATTCTAGGGATCTGAATCGAATCATTTGTCCGTTGCAGTAGATTTATGCTCTTTAATAATCAATTCTAACATGACTAATTTCAGGATTGTTCTGCAACCATTACTTTCTACACATGCTTGCAATGATGAGGCGTGGCCACTATAATGCTCTTATGACTTATTGCCTCCCTATGACGGTTTGTCTTCCTTTTCCACTCTTATAAATTGAATGTTTTTTTTCACGGTTTGTCTTCCTTTTCACTCTTATAAATTGAATGTTTTTTTTCAATTCAAAAAAGGAGGAGAGAAAGCACGAAACAGGGAAAAAAGAACACAATTACTCGAAGTTTTTCTTTTCTGTTCTGTTCATCATCCAGAACATACAAAACAGAAAACGAAAATACAGAAAGCAGAAAACACTTTTCTGTTCTCTTTCTTCAGTTATTTGTTCTTATTTATTATCTTCGCTAGAATCAACTAGAGTTGGCCAGTGGGCCGGGACGGCCCGACACCGCCCCGGTCCCGCCCCGAACCCGAGTAGTAAAAAAAAAAAAAAAAAATCGGTATCGGGACTCGAACCGGGACGGGACAATATCTCGTCCCGACCCGTCCCGGGCCGCCCCAGTCCCGCTAGTCCCGACCGGATCCCGAGCCCGCCCCGATCCCGCCCGTAACCCCCTTTTTGCAAAAATAACTGTTGCACCAACGATCATTTTACATTTTGGTTGTTGTGCAACGGCCATTTTTGGCCTCCCCCTCCCCCAACCCCCCCTACCCCTTAATATTTATTTTTAACCCATAAGTTATTATATTTACACTTTAACCCAATTTTTCAACTATAAATAACTCATTTTCTCTTCATCTTTCTCACAAATCTTCATACAATCTCTCTAATATCTCAATCTATCTCTCTACATGTCTACAATGTTTACTAAATATTCAATTTTATTTATTCATTTGGGAATTGGGAGTGAAGTTGGCAACTAGCTTGAGGATCTTCCATCGAGCAAAGTTTCAATTTTCAACCTCTCGATTACACGTCGACGTTACGTCGGCGTTTGGTACATTCGTTCCTTCATTAAATTATTATTGTTTGTTTATTTTATTTAGCGCACTTAATTTCATGTACTTTAATTATTTATTTGTATAATTATAAATTTATAATGGAAGAATTTAAACGTATGCTTACGGGTAGGGGTCAGGCTTCTTCTAGTAGGGGCAACAAGGACAAGGATACTTCTTCTAGTCATCCTATTCCTACACATGATGATTTAGTTGATACTGAACATTTTCCTACAATACCATTAGATTTAAACGAGGAGCTATCTTTTGGAACTCAATAAGACTTTAATTTAGACGATGATCTAGATGATACACCCACTAATGTTGATGACAACACACCCACTAGTGCACCTTCAACTGAAATGCCTCATATTCCCCCCAGTATGAGACGAGGTCTAGCAAAACGACCATTAAAATCAGATGCATGGATATTTTTAAATAGGGACATAGAGAATCAAGTAGCTAGACGTAAAATTTGTAAAGATGTTTTAAAATTTAAAACTGGAAAAGGTCACGGTGGGACGGGGGGTTTAATGAGACACGTAGTAAGGGCTCATCCAGCTAGGTATGCCCAATACCAGGCTTCAAAACCGGGTGCGCAAACTCCCGCTCCATCGGGACAAGGTTCACATACTGATACTGTCCCGGACCAAGTACATGGTCAAATTAACCCTATGACGGGGGAATTGTAGGCCATAAATACAATAAACATAGAGATAGGGAAGCAATATCAAAATTAGTTGTTGTGGAGGGTTTGCCTTTTTCATTTCCTTCATCTCCCAGTTTTATTCATTACATTAGAGATATATATAATCCTGCTTTTAACGGTTTTCCTAGATCAACTGTTAAGAGAGATGTATTTAAATTCGCACATGAATATCAACAATATTTACGTTATTCATTATATCATTTTGATGGCAAAGTATCTATCACGTCTGATATAGGTCATAATACTAATGGCCATGATTATTTAACGGTAACTTGTCATTGGATAGATTATAAATGGTATATGCTAAAGCATATCTTAGCGTATAGATATATAGATGATAGGCACACTGATACTTTTATTGCAAAAAATATTTATCAAGTGTGCCATTATTATGGAAGAACCGATAAAATTATGACTATTACATTAGATAACGCTTCTTCTAACAATTACGTTATTACAATTTTAAAAAATAGTTTAACTCCATCTTTTTCAGATCATTTTCATATAAAATGTGTGTCATATATATAACTTAATTGTAAATGATGGTCTATCACTTTTTGAAGACATTCTTAGTAAAATACAATTTGCTATAAACTTTATTTTTAAAAGTAATAGAATACAACGAAGAAAAGAATATAAAAAAAACTTGTCATGATTGCCAACTACCTTATAGAAAAATTCCAGAAGAAGTACCCACTACGTGGATTCTTTATACGAGCAACTACTTGTTGCCGATGACTATAGAAAACCTGTAACTTTATTTTTTAACTCTCATAATCAAAATCCAGCTGATATGGTTGTAGATAGTGATTGGGTAAAAAATTTCGAACTTATTGTATTTTTAGAGAAATTTTTTCAAGCGACAAAAGAATTTTCCGGTATTTATTATCCTACTATTTCAACTATGTTATTTTATATAATTCTAATATTTGTATTACTTAGTGAATATATGAAAAAACCAGCTTATATGGCAGCTATTAAAAAAATATTTATCAAAATAAAAAAAAAATTCATGTTCCCACTATTTATATTATTGGTGCTGTATTAAATCCAACTATTAAAATAGACGGTACTAAATCACTTATTGAAACTATTTACGATTGTATAGAAGTACTACCACCTCCAAGTCCCAAAAATCCAAATCACCCACCACCTATTGAACAAACAAAAGAAGAAGTGTTGTCTAGCGTAGAAGACCAATGCAAAAAAATATATAGGTTTTACCAACAAGAAAGTGCTAGTAACCTACCGGCTTCCATACCATCTTCTTCATCTTCAACACAACCTCATAAAAGACATGTTGTTTCTGCGGCTAGTATTGAAAGCCTAAGAAATAGAATGTGCGGCCGTACCGCTACTAACCAAATTAGCGAGTTTGATATTTTTGTTTTGCAGGGTTCTGTACCGTACCAAGCAGTTCTCAATGAAGAAGGACGTGAAGACTTGATGAAATACTGGAGGGGGAATGAGAAGACCTTTCCGACACTTTCAATGATGGCCCGATATGTTTTGAACATTCAAGCGTCATCAACTGCGTCTGAAAGTGCTTTTTCTGCCGGGAGATATCAAATAGGAGACCACAGACACTCATTAGCTAGAGACAGCTTGGAAATTGCAGTATTATTCAGAGACTGGATACGAGCGGAGCGGAGAAGGTGCGGTCAACCGGAGATCAACGAAGAAGAAGACGAAAACTACAGCAAAATCTTATCCGAAGGTGGTGGAAGCGACGTGGATCAATTTGACCAACAAATACTAATTCCAACCGAAGAACCACATGAAATTATCAAGAAACTAGAACAGGTTTTTTTCAGAATATAATTTTTTTAATTGCAATTTTATTATGTAATTTGCAACTTTTGGACAACACCACAAAGTTGCAATTTCGACATTGTATTTGTATTACAAAAAAATCATATGTCTATTAAATAATATAAGAGGCACAAAAATATCTTTGGGATGTTTTTATTACTCCATCTTGTCTTGTTTAATTATTGAGTTTTTTTTATACATATGTTATTAAAAAAAAAAAAAAAGGAAAAACCGCCGGAACTAGATCCCGATCCCGCCCTGATCCGATTCCGACGGGATCGGGATCGGGATGGGACTTTTGCAAATCCCGCCAAACCCGATCCCGCCTGACCCGCCAGCCCCGATCCCGCCCTTTCACCCATCCCGCCCCGACCCGACCCCGCCAAACCCGGCCAGCCAGACCAGAGCCTGGCCCACTGCCAGCACTAGAATCAACTGTATATGCTTTGTACAGTTGATTAGTTGTTTTATCTTGGGAGACTATTGCCCAATAATGTAAAAGTATTTATACGGGGCAATTTTGTCTTAAAGACAAAGAGTCATCTCTCGACTCAGCGTTTCTTTTGTTTAACCTTTCGAATACACTTTACCCCAATACCTACCTACATAAAATCTTTGCAATGGTCCCTTCCCTTTATATACGCCACTTAATGTCAAATAATTTTGGATTCTCAACTGATGGAGAGAGGGGGTGTAGGTCATACCTAACTTGATATAATGTTACACAAGTTTCCTGCATTTTCTCTTGACTAATTGTACGCAGTTGTTGATTTTAGTTGGCTTCTCGTTATGTTTGGTTGTCTTGTACAGATTTCATTGAAGTTCGTATGGAATAGCTGTTCTCCAGGGCATCATCCATCATTCTTGCGAATATTTCCTTTGAGAACCCTGATGGTCTTGAAGAATTTGAGGTGCGGATGTGAACATATTTTTCTTTTATTGATACTTCTTTGATGGATCATAATTATGTGTGAGGATATTGGTTCTTTTTATGATAGTTCTTGGATGGATCATTTAATGTTGGGTTTGGTGTTGTGAGATTCTAAATAACATATCGTTTTAAGTACTAATTTAAATTTAAGAAATGTTGGAACAAATGTCACAACATTCGGACCAACATTTTATGAAAAATAGTTTTGTCTTACTTCACGGAATGAAGCAATATTCTTGGAAATATTACTACAAAGCAAAAGTGACTTGGCAAGGTAAATAAGAGCTGATGAAAAACGTGGGAAGAACAAGTCAAAGTCGATGTTATGCTTGAGGAACAAGTTCAAGAAGTTAAAGGATTTTGCTCCATGATCTTCTCCAACAAACACACCGGCTGCCCACCTTTCCTCAACCCTCACAACAAATCGATGAGCTTTTCAATGAAGACTCACTACTATAAATAGAGAGGATGCTGAAGTGAATTGAGATCCAGAAACAGATTTCAGAAATATCAAGAGAGCTCTCGAGAATTCATCTCCGAAAACTGGATCACAAGTGTTGACTGAGCGTGTTGACAATATTCTGTCCAACATTACAATTGCAGTTTAGATTCTAGATTAGCTTTGTATTGAGCAATTGTAATGAGAAGTTGTCTATGTCTATTTAGGTAGATTCTTCAAGCAGAAGTCATCTGCGACTTCAACATTTAATTCCTTTCCGTTTCATCTTATAAATTTATAAAGAAAGGAATTTGTAATTTTTGTATATAATAAATATATACAATACTTTTGGTCATTGACCGTCATAGGTTACATAATATATATAACCTGTGTAAATTTTAAACCTTTGTGTTCTTTATTTTTCCGTTGTATTTACTCTTAAAAGTTTCTGTTTTATCGAAGTGTTGTCACTGGTGCCGGATGACATTGTCGCCGACATTCGAAAACTGAATTGGCATTCGAGTTAGTTTATTTCCAGTTTGTTTTTATTGTTCCATAAGTGCTTGGTCCTGTTATTTAAAGTTATGGATCCGGCAAATTCGACTATTGGTAGACTTCCCATTTTAGATGGTTCAACCTATGCCTACTGGAAGATTCACCTACGTTCTCATATCAAATCAATTGTTGTTAGGGCATGGAGATCTATAATCAATGGGTAGGTTATTCCAATGTTGCCGCCAGATGAGGAAGGTGACATTCTTGTTAAACCTGAATCCGAATGGAAGGCGGAAGAAACCAATAACGCTAGCTTTAACGAAAAGGCCTTAAATGCAATTTTTGGATGGGTTGATATGTACATGTTCAAACTAATTCAAAACTGCCCCACGGCTAAGGATGCATGGGATACTTTACAAATTCATTGTGAAGGTAACTCAAGTGTTCGTCGAACAAAGCTACACATGCTCATGAGCAAATATGAACGTTTAAGGATGGAAGAAGCGGATGATATTAAATCTTATTTTGAAAAGTTGATTGACATCTCAAATGAATGTCAAGTGCTTGGTTAACCTTTAACCAAGACTCAACTCGTTGAAAAGGCTCTCCGTTCTCTTATTGAAAAGTTCAGTTTAAAGATTTGTGTCATTGAAGAAGCTCACAATCTTGCCACAATGGACCTTCATACCTTGATGATCATTCTCAAAACCTATGAGATGAACATTGAGAATCAAAGGAAACTATATAAAAGCAAGAATATGACACTTCAAGTTGGTGAAGGTGCTAATGTTGCCTTACTCACTCGAAAATACAATTCGATGATGAAGAAATTCAACAATGAAAGAAATCAATCTGAATCTAAACAAAATCAAAACCAAGGCTTCAATCAAAAGCCCACCAAGTTCCTTCCAAGTACTCAAAAAGGAAATCCACTAAGAAGAACCAATTCAGATCGTACCAAATTTGATCCCAAACAAATCGAGTATGTGCAATGTCATGCATGCTCAGGTTGGGGTCATTATGCTAATGAATATGCAAACACTCTTAGAAAATTTAGTAAGAACCTATGGGTCTCTCTTAGTGACGACGAAGGAGAAGATGAAGGAGATCAAGAAGTCAAATCATAAGCAATGTTGGCCACTGTTTACGAACAGTCTTTGTCTGATAATGAAGATGTCGTCTGTAATGTTGCCTCGGATGTCATGACATTTTCTCCAACATCTGCATCCCCAGCAACATCTGAGAGGTACATATTCTTTAACTATCCTGATGTTAATTGCTTTAGTGGTTTTATTTCTAGTGGTGAGGCTGAGTATATGGATCAAGTTGAATGCAAAGATGACATGATTAATGAACTAAAAAGTATTTGTAAAGCCTTAATCATATAATCCAAACAACTTGACAAAAAGGTAAAAATTTTAACTCATGAGAATGTAGATCTAAAAGGCACAATAACTCGATTAGAGGTTGCACTTACCAAAAATGATACAGAATTTGGTAAGATTTGTGCAAAATTGGATGTAGCCGAAGCAACCTTCCGCAAACTCAACTCAGAAACTTCGAAATTGAATGAGATACTAAGATTTAGTAAACCTTCACATGCAGGTATTGGATACGAAAACTCTCTCAAAATTATATGCTCTAGTCTGTTTGACAAAAATGAGAAAATATGCTTTGTAAAAGAAAAATGAATAAATAATAGGTTCTCATATATGTCAAAGAATTTGAATTTTGTATGTCATCACTGTAACTCCCCTGGACACTTAAAACCATATTGTTTCAAACTTCAAGATTCTGTGAGCAAAATGTTGCCTAAAAGGTTGTCCAACATTTCAGATAACATTCGAAGCAACATTTCTGAGTCGAAAGGTAAAAATGTTTTAAGAGAGTTTGGGTTCCCAAAAAGGATGTAACATGTAAAGTTGTTATAACTCCATTAAGAACTAATATTTCAGGTTCTTGGTACTTTGATAGTGGATGTTCTCGCCACATGACAGGTACAAAGGAGTTTCTAAAGAACTATGAGTCATTCAATGGAGGTAATGTAACTTATGGAGGTGGTAGTAAAAGTAAAATAATTGGAAAAGGGATCTTGAATGTTCCTGGATTTCCAGCTTTAAGAAATGTCTTACATATTGAGGGTTTAATGGCTAATTTGATTAGTATTAGTCAATTGTGTGATGACAATCTTGAGGTAATGTTTAATAAGAATGTTTGTGAAGTTACGAATTAAGCTAATGAATGTGTCATGACAGGTACTAGAACAGGTGATAATTGCTATCTTGTTGCAGGACAAGAAACATGCAATAATGTCAAGATCGATGACACAATACTATGGCATCAAAAGTTGGGGCATGTCAACTACCACAATTTAGAAAAATTGGCCTCATATGAAGCGGTTAGAGGGTTACCCAATTTTAGCCATAAAGGTAAAACTGTCTATGAAAATTGTCTGAAAGGTAAGCAAACCCGTATTTTCCATAATGTTGTTCATTATGACGGACAACATTCAGGTACGTCTCACTGTTTTCAATTATTGCACATGGATCTTATGGGTCCAATTGAGGTAGACAGTTTAGGAGGCATAAGGTATTTCTATGTGATAGTAGATGATTTTTCAAGATATTCATGGATATACTTTTTGAAAGAAAAATCACAAACTTTTGACATGTTTAAAATTTTGCACTCTAGAATTAGGAACTTGTTTTATTCTCCTATTTTTAGAATTAGATCCGACCATGGAAAAGAATTTGAAAACAGCTCCTTCACAAAATTTTGTGAGAAAAGGGGAATTTCCATGAGTTTTCCGCTCCGAAAACTCCTCAACAAAATGGGGTAGCAGAAAGGAAGAATAGAACATTGCAAGAAATGGATAGAGTTATGCTTAGTTCTAAAAAATTGTCAAAATATTTTTGGGCTGAAGCCTTAAATACTGCTTGTCACATCGCTAATAGAGTTTATTTAAGGTCTGGAACAAAGTTGACACCCTATGAGGTTATAAATGGAAAGAAACCTAATTTGCATTACTTTCATGTGTTTGGGTGTATTTGTTACATTTTAAATGATAGAGATCATTTGGCAAAGTTTGACTCTAAGAGTGACAAAGAAATTTTTGTTGGCTATTCACAAAATAGTCATGCTTATCGAGTATACAATCTGAGGACAAGAATTGTACAAGAGTTTGTAAATGTTATTTTTGATGATTTTTCTGCTCCTACAGGAAATACAAGTGAAAATAACACTATAGTTTCAGTGGAAAATGTGCATCTGCTGAAGAATCAGATGTTGCCCCAAATATTGCCACACCTGAAGAAACATCTGAACCTGAACCAGAGACCATAGAGGGTGAGGATGAGGAGTCAAATGTTGAATTTCTAGATCAAGTTTGAAGGGACCCTCATCAAGGATTAGGAAGAATCATTCAACATGCCAAGTGATAGAGGGAGTTTTTGAAGAAATTAAAACAAGAGGGAAAGAACCACTCAACTACAGAGATATGGTAAGGTATGTGTGTATGTCTACCATAAACCATGAGGTTAGTCTTTCTTGTTTTATATCTACTTTAGAACCAAAAAATATTTTAGAAGCACTCAAAGATAATTTTTGAATTCAAGCCATGCAAGAAGAGATTGAACAATTCTCTCGAAATGAAGTCTGGGACTTAGTTCCTCGTCCAAATAATACAAATGTAATTGGAACTAAGTGGATTTTTAAAAATAAATCAGACGAATCGGGAACAGTTGTGAGAAACAAAGCTCGTCTAGTTTTACAAGGCTATACTCATGTTGAAGGAATAGATTATGATGAGACTTTAGCACATGTGGCTAGAATTGAGTCAATTAGATTGTTACTTGCTATTGCTTGTTGCCTGAAAATTACTTTACACCAAATGGATGTAAAAGGTGCATTCTTAAATGGTTATCTAGATAAGAAAGTCTATGTTGAACAACCAAAAGGATTTGAAGATCCTCACCATCCACACTATGTGTACAAGCTCAAAAAGGCTTTGTATGGATTGAAACAATCCCTTTGTGCATGGTATGGTTGACTAACTAACTCCCTTCTTTAATTTGGTTATAACCATGGTGAAGCTGATCATACTTTATTCATTAAACGTCACGATGTAGATATTATTAGTGCTCAAATCTACGTAGATGAAATAGTCTTTGGTTCGACCTCACAGTCTTATCTAAAGTCATTTGTTGAATCTATGTCATCAACATTTGAAATGAGCATGATTGGGGAACTAACTTTTTTCTTAGGTTTTCAGATTAAGCAAATGGAAGATGGAATTTTCATCTCACAAAGTAAATATGCTAAGAATCTAGTTAAGGGATATGGTTTGGAGAACGCTAAACAAATGAAGACGCCAATGGGTTCGTCGCAGAAGGTATGTAAGGATAATGTTGGTGAAAATGTCGACCCAACATTATATCGATCTATGATAGGTAGTCTTCTTTATCTTACTGCTAGTCACCCAGATATTATGTTTAGTGTTTGTGTTTGTGACCGTTTTTAAGCCTGTCCCAAAATATCCTACTTAAATGTCGTGAAACATATTATCCAATATGTTACTGGCACATGTGAGTTGGGAATTTGGTATTCCAAATACACTAATCCTAACTTAATATGATTCAGTGACTCGGAATTGGGCTGAAGATATGGATGATAGAAAAATTACAAGTGGATGATGTTTTTATCTTGGCAATAATATTATTGCATGCTATAGTCGTAAACAAAATTGTGTCTCACTTTCAACTGCTGAATCTGAATATGTAGCAGCTGGAAGTTGTTGCTCTCAATTAATATGGCTAAGACACATGTTAGACGACTATGGATTTTTGAGAAATATTTTAATTTTGTACTGTGATAATTTGAGTACTATAAATATTTCCAAAAATTCAGTTCAGCACTCACATACAAAATATATTTATATTAGACATCACTTTTTAAGAGATTTAATAGAAAAACAGCTAGTTCAAATTGAACATGTTCGTTTTCTTTAATTGAATGAACGTTCTGATTCTTAATTTCTCAAAATACTTCAATTTTGACACTCTTCATCAACTAGCTGATATCTTTACAAAAGCTTTGGACCATGAGAGATTTTCTAGTTTGAAGAAATCTCTTGGTCTTTGTAATATCTAAAAAGGCATTTTTGGGGAATGTCAGCTGAAACATTGTCTAATATTTCAGGTGACATTTACCTATGTAATATCATAAATTGATTATTGTTGCTTCATAGTGCATTAATTTTGGTCATACAAGCGTGATCCTTCAATAAGAATGTGATTCCAACGTGATACCGTTCTCTGCGATGATATATAAAAATATATATATCTTAAAAAGAGAGTATCAAAAGAAGGCAAAGCCTTAACAAATTATTGGCAACTGTTCAAAATGGGCAAAGCCCTTTGAAAAGATATTGTTCCTATTCTATAGGAGTATCGAGTGCTTCAACAAAAATTTTGAAAATACTAAATTAAGTATTATCACTTTTGACACGAGAAATCTTTTTTGTATGTGTTTTATGATTAGACCAAGGACACGATGGGAAAATATTACATTGGTCCAGTGATCAAACTCATAAAATATGTATAAAACGTGTCTTGAATTGTTGCCAATACGAAAAATTCTTGAAGGATCAAAATACTTGTGTCGTCCAAAATGTTGCCAACATTGTTGTTGACATTTTTCAGATTATGATATTTGTTGGGATGTTGTTCTTAACTTATTCCAGAAAAATCAAAATTTTCTCCCTATTTTTATTTCTTGTTTTAATAGGAATTTCAAAAATTTAAAATGATAAGATTAAATTCCTACTGTGATGCTTATCAATTTATCCCAATTTTTAGGTGTTAGTTATTAGATAAATCTCTAACTCCTAAAACTAAGAGTTTTGTTTTGCTTAGAAAATTTTTCCAATGTATATAAATACTCCGCTTATTTGCTATTTTCTTTTCATCTCATATTTTCCGTAAAATTCCATCATAACCTCGGTAAAACCCCTACCTAACCGATGGAACTTCATCATTTCAAACCTCATCGTCTTGCGAAAATCCTAAACCCTCAAAATCCTCTCAAAACTCACCGATGGAAACCTCCCCAATGTCAACACCTATGTCGACCAACACACCCAACAACACTCTCATGAGCACCAGTCCACCTCAACAACCAGGCATATCTTCTTCTCCACACCTGCCTGAAAATAGGTGTACATATATTGTTCTTAGAGGTGATGAGGAACCACTAGACATGAGTTACCCGGGGATGAAAATAATCCCATAGATGTAGATGCTACATCAGATTATTTGACCCTAGGTAAAAGACCCAGTTCCTCCTCACTCCCTACTCGTAGATCGAGTAGAGTATTTAAGAGAATAGTCCAACAGCAGCCTAGCACCAAGAAGTCCAGATTTGAAACTATTGTACCTGCTTGCTCAAGCAGTGACACTGAAGATATGGACTTTGAGCTGTCCTCTGAAGAAACTGAAGAAGAACCTATTGCCTCTATTCCTTAAAGTGTGTCTCAAGATGAGGAAATTCATGATGATACCCCACTGACAAGATTCTATCCCATAGGAATTCCCAGTCATGCTAAAACAGATGTTTCCCAAAATGTTGCCAATGAAGCCACAACATCTCAAGCAACATTTCAGCAGACTTCAAAAGAGACACCAACACCATCCTCCTCCAGCAAAACCGAATCAGACTCTGATTTTGAGGTAAATATTTTTTCAGAAAAGTTATATCCCAAATCTAAATTTGATAAATGGGATTGGTATAATAATAGAGGTATCAGGGCTGAAAAAGTGTTAGATATGGCCTCATGTTCAGAATATGGTCTGGTTGAGTTCCTCAATGATAGAAAGATATTTAAAACTGTAACTGAGAAAGAACCTTTCATTGATGAAGTAATTAGGCTATTTTATGCGAACTTGAATTCTGATATAGAAGATGCCTCCTCAAAGAAATTTGGGAAGGTATACCTTTATAACAAAATTTATCAGTTTACACCCTTAATTATTAATCAATGTTTGGGAATTGAGCCTGAAGAAAGAAGTAGCACTACAGAAAGAGCAACAGATAATAGGGATGAGATAATTGAATACCTCACTGGAGGTATAATGAATAAATGGATCCTCGATGCCCTTCTTCAAAGTTAACTGCCTTATTCTCCACCCTCCATAAGATTGTCATTCACAATTGGCTCCTTCACTAAATGAGTCAATTGTAACAACTGATCAAGCCTCACTGTTGTTCAAAATTGGAAAAAGATTAAAAGTTGACTTAGGAAGTATGATTTTCTATCAAGTAGCCAATTTGGCAGAGAAAGAGTCAACTTTAATCCTTCACTTTCCCTCTCTGATTTACCAAATCCTAAATACCCAAGGCTTTGAGCCTAGAAGAGAAGATATTTTAGGGAAAGCTCCTGAGGTATATTCAGTTAACAAGGCAATTTTGAAAAGCAAAGAAAGAATTATTGACATTCCATTTTAAAAGGAAGCTGACAGTGAGAATGTTGTCAGAAATGCTACACACATTCAGGGCAACACTGGTTCTAGACAATCATCTCTGACAATGAAATGATTAGTTGGTCAAATTGCTAAGATCAACCAACAAATTTCAGAGGTTGATACTGCCAGGGATGCATTAGTTCATGCCAGGGACCAGTTCTTACTGTTGTTTTCTTCCCAAAAAGGGGGAGATGAGTCTTTTGTGCAGGGGTTGTAAAAGGCTGAAAGTTCTGAAGGCAATGCTGCTGCTGCTGAAGAAGTTGTTGTTGTTGTTGTTGTTCTTCTTTGAAGAAGTTGTTGCTGCTGCTGTGCGAGAGAAGAGGATGTTGGGAGGGAAGTGATACTGAAGAGGTTAAGGCATAGAGCTGAAGCAGAAGCTGTCATGCAAAAGTAGAAAGTGGCTGGAAGCTACTACTGATGCATGATAAGCTAGGGGGAGCAGGCTGATTTGCTACTGATATGCTATCTGATTGATTTGCTATCTGACTGAGTTGCTTTGCTGAACAATGTTCTTATTTGGCTATTTTAATTGGTTGAAGTGTTGTGATTGATTATTGAGACATTGGTTTAAAATTGACATTTGGGTATTTTCTTTTGTATATTAGATGATTTGTATATTAATATATGTGTTAATATTGTGTTTAATCTTATGCCTTGGTATACACTGGTATAGATATGTTGTGATTGTATGCCATCACATGTTAAAGGGGAGCATAACTATAATCATAGATGTTGGGACAACATCTATGACATTGCCTTAAGTCATTTGCACATGTCATAATGGGTTTGGTGAAGAAAGGCAAAAAGGGGGAGAATGTTAATGTTGGGTTTGGTGTTGTGACATTCTACCCAACATGTCATTTTAAGTATTAATTTGAATTTAAGAAATGTTGGAACAAAAGTCACAACATTCTGACCAACATTTTATGAAAAACAGTTTTGCCTTACTTCATGAAATTAAGCAATATTCGTGGAAATATTACTACGAAGTAAAAGCTGGCCTCTGAGAAACTAAGTTGAGAATAGCGCTCGCTATCTTTCCGGCCAGACTGAGAAGGCGCACTTCAGCCCCAAACGGTGGGGGGTTGAGATCCACCAAGGGAGTGGTTACATCCAGTATGTCCCCCCTTATTCCCGACATGCTATGGTACACTTCATGATAGATTCCATTTTCCTCCTAAAAACAACTTCTTTGAGTTTCCACGTCGATGAGTAAAAAAAGGACTGCTGACTTGGCAAGGTAAATAGGAGCTGATGAAAACGTGGGAAGAACAAGTCAAAGTCGTTGCTATACTTGAGGAACAAGTTCAAGAAGTTAGAGGATTTTGCTCCATGATCTTCTCCAACAAACATACTGGTTGCCCACGTTTCCCTCAACCCTCACAACAAATCGATGAGGTTTCAATGAAGACACTCTACTATAAATAGAGAGGATGCTGAAGTGAATCGAGATCCAGAAATAGATTGCAAAAATATCAAGAGAGCTCTCGAGAATTCATCTCAAAAAACTGGATCACAAGTGTTGCCTGAGCGTGTTGACAACATTCTCGTAAAACCGGATCCAACAATTGTCCAACAATTGCAGTTTAGATTCTAGATTAGCTTTGTATTGAGCAATTGTAATGAGAAGTTGTCTATGTCTATTTAGGTAGATTTTTCAAGCAGAAGTCATCTGCGACTTCAACGTTTAATTCCTTTCCGTTTAATCTTGTAAATTTGTAAAGAAAGGAATTTGTAAATTTTGTATATAATAAATATATACAATACTTTCGGTCATTGACCGTCATAGGTTATATAATATATATAACCTGTGTAAATTTTAAACTTTTGTGTTCTTTATTTTTCCGCTGCATTTACTCTGTAAAGTTTATGTTTTATCGAAGTGTTGTCACTGGTGCCGGATGACATTGTCGCCGACATTCGGAAACTAAATTTGCATTCAAGTTAGTTTATTTCCATATTGTTTTTATTGTTCCATAAAATACCCGGACCTAACAGATCACAATTATGATAGTGCTAACATTTTACTACTAACAAATCTACTCAGTTACAAGGTTCCAACATTGTTTTACAAGAGAGGTTTTGAAGAACTGGATACAATTTCCTACATATAATATGGATATAAATTTAGTATGATCTGCATGCTTTATTGATGGTAGGCAGTTGAAGTTTCGTGTTGTTTCTCCTATATGAATTCATGGTTCCTAAGGAAACTACCCTTAATTTTCAACTCCGACATTGTTTTACAAGAGGTTTTAAAGAATTGGATACAATTTCCTACATATAATATGGATATAACTTTAGTATGATCTGCATGCTTTATTGATGGTAGGCAGTTGAAGTTTCGTGCTGTTTCTCCTATATGAATTCATGGTTCCTAAGGAAACTACCCCTAATTTTCAATAGGTGTTTCCCCCGCTCCAGTTCCAGACCTTTCATCCAAAGGTCCATTAGTGTTGTCAGGCAGATACCGAAGAGTATTTCCCGAGACACTTAAAGCTAAAGGTGTCCTTGCAGACTTGAGTAACTTCTCCCTGGATCTGAACATTCCTCTTGATAAGGTAATAACTGTCTTAAATATAAAGTGAATCACAAAAAGGATAACTTTTACCTCTTGAATCTGCATTTTTCCTCCCAAGAGAAAAGCAAGTACAAAGAAAGAATCATCTAAATGTTACTTTAGTAGCTTTACTAGCCTTATATGCCTGGTGGGCATTCATGAACCTTTGCATATTTGTTGAAGGCTGTGGAAGACTTGGTGAAGGTGATCATGGTCTGAGTGTTAGTATTCAGCTGTGAGATTTTTAGAGTTTCAAGGACTACCATGTCTTGTGCTGAGTTTTTTGGTTGACTGTACATATACATCAATGCTTTTTTGACGGGCCTTAAGCAGTTTAACATAGGGCTGGCCAATGGGCCGGGTTGGCCCGACACCGCCCCGGTCCTGCCCCGACACCGCCCCGGTCCTGCCCCAACACCGCCCCAAACCCGAGTAGTTAAAAAAAAAAATTCGGAATCGGGATTCGAACCGGGATGGGACAATGTCTAGTCCCAACCCGTCCAGGCCCGCCCCAGTCCCGCCTATCCCGATCCTACCCCGGTCCCGACCCGATCCCGCCCGAAATCCCCTATTTTGCAAAAATAACCGTTGCACCAACCACCATTTTACATTTTGTCCGTTGTGCAACGGCCATTTTTGGCCTCCCCCAACCCCTCCTACCCCCTTAATATTTATTTTTAATCCATAAGTTATTATATTTATACTTTAACCCAATTTTCCAACTATAAATACCTCATTTTTTCTTCATCTTTCTCACAAATCTTCCTACAATCTCTCAATCTATCTCTCTACAAGTCTTCATTGTCTACTAGCTATTCAATTTTATTTATTCATTTGGGAATTGGGAGTGAAGTTGGCAACTAGCTTGAGGATCTTCCATCGAGCAAAGTTTCAATTTTCAACCTCTCGATTACACGTCGACGTTACGTCAGCGTTTGGTACATTCGTTCCTTCATTAAATTATTGTTTTTTGTTTATTTTATTTAGCGCACTTAATTTCATTTACTTTAATTATTTATTAGTATAATTATAAATTTATAATGGAAGGATTTAAACGTATGCTTACGGATAGAGATCATGCTTCTTCTAGTAGGGGAAACAAGGGAAATGGTACTTATTTTAGTCATCCTATTCCTACACAAGATGATTTTATTGATACTGAACATTTTCCTACAATACAATTAGATTTAGACGAGGAGCTATTTTCTGAAACTCAAGAAAACTTTAATTTAGACGATAATCTAGATGATACACTCACTAATGTTGATGACAACACACCCACTAGTGCACCTTCAGCTGAAATGTCTCCTATTCCCCCTAGTATGAGACAAGGTCTAGCAAAACGACCATTAAAATCAGATGCATGGATATTTTTTGATAGGGACGTAGAGAATCAAGTAGCTAGATGTAAATTTTGTAAAGATGTTTTAAAATTTAAAACTGGAAAAGGTCACAGTGGGACAGGGGGTTTAATGAGACACGTAGTAAGGGCTCATCCAGCTAGGTATGCCCAATACGAGGCTTCAAAACTGGGTGCGCAAACGCCCGCTCCATCGGGACAAGGTTCACATACTGATACTGTCCCGGACCAAGTACAGGGTCAAATTAATCCTATGACGGGGGGAATTGTAGGCCATAAATACAATAAACATATAGATAGGGAAGCAATAGCAAAATTAGTTGCTGTGGAGGGTTTGCCTTTTTCATTTCCTTCATCTCCCGGTTTTATTCATTACATTAGAGATTTGTATAATCTTGTTTTTAACGATTTTTCTAGATCAACTGTTAAGAGAGATGTATTTAAATTTGCACATGAATATCAACAATATTTACGTTATTCATTATATCATTTTAATGGCAAAGTGGCTATCACTTCTGATATAGGCTGTAGTACTAACGGCCATGATTATTTAACGATAACTTGTCATTGGATAGATTATAAATGGTCTATGCAAAAACGTATCTTAGCGTATAGATATATAGATGATAGGTACACTCGTACTTTTATTGCAGAAAATATTTATCAAGTGTGCGATTATTACGGAATAACTGATAAAATTATGACTATTACATTAGATAACGCTTCTTCTAACAATTACGCTATTACAGTTTTAAAAAATAGTTTAACTCCATCTTTTCCAGATCATTTTCATATAAAATGCGCGTGACATATATATCTTAATTTTAAAGGATGGTCTATCACTTTTTGAAGACATTCTTAATAAAATACAATTTACTATAAACTTTATTTTTAAAAATAATAGCATACAACGAAGAAAAGAATATAAAAAAACTTGTCACGATTGCCAACTACCTTATAGAAAAATTCCAGAAAAAGTACCCACAAGGTGGAATTCTTTATACGAGCAACTACTTGTTGCTTATGACTATAAAAAACCTATAACTTTATTTTTTAACTCTCATAATCAAAATCGAGCTGATATGGTTGTAGATAGCGATTGGGTAAAAATTTATGAACTTATTGTATTTTTAGAGAATTTTTTTCAACCAATGCAAAAAAAGTATATAGGTTTTAGCAACAAGAAAGTGCTAGTAACCTACCAGCTTCCATACCATCTTCTTTTTCTTCTTCAACACAACCTCACAAAAGACATGTTGTTTCTGCGGCTAGTATTGAAAGCCTTAGAAATAGAATGTGCGGTCGTACCTCTACTAACCAAATTAGTGAGTTTGATATTTTTGTTTTGCAGGGTTCTGTACCGTACCAAGCAGTTCTCAATGAAGAAGGACGTGAACACTTGCTGAAATATTGGAGGGGGAATAAGAAGACCTTTCCGACACTTTCAATGATGGCCCGAGATGTTTTGAACATTCAAGCGTCATCTACTGCGTCTGAAAGCGCTTTTTCTGCCGGCAGATATCAAATAGGAGACCACATACACTCATTAGCCGGAGACAGTTTGGAGATTGTAGTATTATTCAGAGATTGGATACGAGCGGAGCGGAGAAGGTGCGGTCAACCGGAGATCAACGAAGAAGAAGACGAAAACTACAACAAAATCTTATCCGAATGTGGTGGAAGCGACGTGGATCAATTTGACCAACAAATACCAATTCCAACCGAAGAAACACAGGAAGTTATCAAGAAACTAGAACAGGTTTTTTTCAGAATGTAATTTTTTTAATTGCAATTTTATTATGTAATTTGCAACTTTTGAACAACACCACAAAGTTGCAATTTTGACAATTGTATTTGTATTACAAAAAAATTATGTCTATTAAATAATATAAGAGTCACAAAAACAGCTTTGGAATGTTTTTATTACACTATCTTGTCTTGTTTAATTATTGAGTTTTTTATACATATGTTATTAAAAAAAAATAGGAAAAACCGCCCGGATCCCGATCCCGCCTCAACCCGACCCCGCCCCGACCCGATTCCGACGGGATCGGGATCGGGACGGGACTTCGGCAAATCCCTCCTGACCCGCCAGCCCCGATCCCGCCCCCTTAACCCGTCCTGCCCCGACCCGACCCCGCCAAACCCAGCCCGCCAGTCCCGAGCCCGGCCCACTGGCCAGCTCTAGTTTAACAGTTCAACCATAGATTTCCTTAATTTGGCTGCTGAGATTTTTTTCTAGCTTTTCTGTGGCCTACTGAACTACTCTATCCGTTAGTAAAAGTGAAATACTAGATTTAAGAGGATACATTGATTCAATTGCTTTGTATGTTAATGTGCAGGTGTTGGCGAGGCAACAGGTTGAGCTACTTACTGCTCAGGCCTGGTTAACTGAAAATAAGGACCTTGAACAGAAGGTTGCTACCACCTCCTATGCTACATTGGAACACCTAGTTGGATTGCCATGATCTGATAATTTTTGCCAATGTATTCTTTACCTAATTTTTAAGAGTTTTTACCATCCTTCTACTTGCAGATAGCACAAACAAGTATACAGAATGACGTCATTTCTGAGTATACACACATGATATTGATAGAGACCGATAGAGGCAAAGTAGTCGCTGAATCAACCTCAAAGCGGAAGGTAGGGAACTTACTGATCAAATAGAATTTAGTGTTTGTACTAGATCTAGCAATTCTGAGTAGTCACTTGTAAGCAGAGATACTTGAAAAACTAGTTCAAATAAGCTATTTTCTAATTTTATTTGGTTCAATTAACATGTCTTTTTACTGGAATCGAATTGAGTTGTGCCATATGCCGTATAGCAATGAAGTTTCCACAATAGGCATAAGAATATAGAATAGTCTATGTGATTTGAAAGATTAGCCCCCCATTGTATTGTTTCTTTAACCAAAGTTTAATGAAGCAGGTCTCCACTGCTCCTAAGAAGATTGGAGAGCCTAAATTGCAGAAAAAGATATTGCTACAGAATCTTGGGGTTGGTTTTGGTGACTGCAGTGCGACGGTTGAAAAACTCCTCCTGGAATCTCTGAGATAAAACCTGAAACAACGGAGAATCTAGCGAAGGCAGCATCTAACTGCTGTGGGAAGATGTGTGACATATGCTGTGTTCTGACGTGTTCAAAGATGAACGATCAGTGTGCAATCGTGCTGACACAGTTCCTGGGTGCCATGGCATGCTTAGGTTGCTTAAGTTGCTGTGAAATATGCTGTTCCGTTAATGATGGATGAGTAAGTTCTTGCATAGCTTCCCTGCAATCCTGTTGTATATTGTGTCAAATATGTCAGATTCATCCTTTTAGTTTACATTCTCATGAGCAATCTGTTAGTGTTGTGAATTAGCGTGTCATGCGGTTCTTGTGAATGGTATGCATTTATTTATCTACCTAAGTAATTGAACTTGAGGTTTGCCAATTGCTTCACTGTAATGATGTAGAGAGACACATATTTGATAATCAGAGAAGAAAACGTTGAACTAGACATGATCAACAAAAAACAAACAGGAACTTGCAATGAGATGCTGTAGAAATTAATTCCTGCTAGTGTATAACGGGATAAGACAATCCTACACACCTGAAGAGCTCAAAATTAACTTAAAGCAAGCTGCCAACATAAGGGCCTCGAGAATGCAATTATCGCCGGACTCTAGGCTATTTTCAATGTGTATTTGACATCGAGCGATAAAAATGTTTGCACAATTATAGCTTATTTGGCCAAGCTTTTTAAAAGCTAAATATTAATTTTTAGATTTGAATTGTTTGCCAACAAAAAGAAGTGCTTTTGAACGGTAGCAAAAGAAAACTATAAATTGTTGTTCAAAAAGCAGAGGCAGCATAGAAAATTAATTTCTTCAAGACAAATATAGTTTTACCATAAATTTATATTTATCAGACTATTCTTCTTTAATTTAGCACACCTATCTTTCAGTTTAAATCAGACTGTTTTCTTTTTTGTTTGCATCATATCATTTCCATTTCTCTTATCTGTCTTCTCCTCCTCTTCCTCTCCCATTATCTACCATCTCTATTCAGATCTTGTCTCTTCCTCTTTGAAACAACAAAACCATAGAAAGAATATGAAAGTAATATTTTTTCATGTAACTTTAAAAACTCTCATCATAAATATTCAAAACAATTTATCTTTAAAAAATCCTAATGATAGAGCGTTGCATTGATATTTATTTTTTTGATACTCAAAAGCACTTTTTGAAAAGATTGACCAGAAAGAAAAAAAAACTATCCAAGTACAAATTGCTTCTCTCTCAAAATACTTTTCTGAAAAGTTACTTTAACAAAAGTACTTATCAAAATAAATAAATTTTCATAGTTCGCCCAAACAAGCTCTTAATACTTGATCTCCTAAAGACTAAAGTTATTCCAGGCAAGTGACTCAATTATAAAAAGCTGGATAACTTTTTAAAAGGGGAAATCTGCAGCTGTTAATGTATTTTCCAAAACATTGTTTGGTTATAGAATGTAATGCGTTTTTTACTACTTTTTTAAAGGAAAAAAGCTCAAATATGCCCTCGAACTATCAAAATAGATTTATTCATGTCACTCGTTAATAGTTTGGCTCAATTTGGATAATATGTGTTATTACTCACTAATATTATCAAATTTTGTCACATGACTTTATCTAAACTCTTCATATTACGTGCGGTATATCTGAGTCATTTCGTTAGTTCAGCGATATATTTAAGTCATTTCGATAGTTGAGTGACATATTTGAACCATTTCCGAATTCTTTTTCTATTCCTATATAAATCTCCATCTTTTATAATTTTAAGTAACAAACTTATAAGGACAAGTGTGTCCCTTATACTAATAAAACATTATTATTTTACATGAAAAACTATAATCTCTTATTTAATTGAATTATGAATCTAATTTTACTCTACATCATTCATAATTTTTACATACTTTGTTCTTTAAAAATATTAAAAAAAACACATACAATTTATTTAAGATAGAAAACAGATATATTTAAGAGAAAATACACTAGATTAAAATTTGGGGTGTTAATAGTGTAGAAGGCTCAAATATATCACTTAAAAGTATTTTTTCATATAGTGCTCTTTTTTAAAAAGATTAAAAAAGCACATATAATTTATTTAAGAAAAAAAAAAGAGATTTAAGAGACTACATTTAGATTGAAATTTGGGGTGTTAATAGTGATTTGTAGAAGGCTCAAATATGTCACACTTGTATGTACTCTTCATACCCATATACACCTTATTAGTGCTCTTTTTCTTAAATAATTTTTGTGTTCTAATTTTTTTTAAAGAGCCACAAAGTATGTGAAAATTGTGAATGATGTAGAATAAAATCAAATTCATAATTCAATAAAATAAGAGAATTTAATTTTTTATGTACAATAATAATGTTATTACTATAAAGGACCTACTTGTCTTTATAAGCTTGTTACATAAAATTAGAAAAGATGGAGATATATATAGGAATTGAAAAATGGCTCAACTATGCCACTGAACTAACGAAATGACTCATATATGCCACTGATAAAATGAAGAATTTAGATAATGCCACATGGCAAAATCTAATAGTAGAATTATGTTAGTGAGTAATGACATATATGACCCAAAATGATAACTGCGATGATATTTTTGAGTCAACCTATTAATAAGTGACGTGAATTAACCTTTTCTATTAGCCCAAAGACATATTTGAGCTTTTTCCCCTTTCTAAATGAGTTTCTCAACTTTGAAAATTTAATTTTTAAGTGCAATCTTTTCTTCCACTCCTAAAATTTCAAGTTTCCTCAATCCACTCCAAACACAACTTCAAGTTCTAAGAAATTGTTTTCAATACAACACCTAGTGAAAACTCCACAACGTGGGGTCTGAGGAGGGTAGGGTGTACGCAGACCTTACCTCTACATTGAGAGGTAGAGCGTTGTTTCCGAGAGACCATCGGCTCAAGACAAAACCTAAGCACCTGTAGAGCAAGAAAAACAGTCAGACCCATGCATAAAATTTAAGGCAGTATGAAAATGCTGGCATCAAAAGCGAATGGACCATGCCAGAGCATTTTGAAAAGGAAAGGAACTAACATAGATACATAAACTAAACACAGTACACTAAAGAACACCCGCCAACAGAAATCGCACGCTACTATACAGCAATAGTGCGCCTACTAGTATGGTAAGCTAAGCGAACCCACAATAATCGCACTACACCGTAAGTCTAAAAATTATTTTCAATCAACTTTGAAAATCCATTCTTTTCAAATTTCAACCAAGTCTATGTCCAAACGCCTACTTTGAACCAGTTAGATGTTATTGTCAAAATTTTGTACATCGTCGGTGATTAAAGCTTAAACTGTAGAAGTAATACTGATAAAGCACTAGGGAAGAAATCATGATATTGATCTCTCACCATGTGTAGTCTATAGAAAAGAAAACAATCAGTTAACTACAAGTCCTCCTAAGTAAGAACATGATTTGAATACCTCAATGAAAATCTTTTTTCTTTCAACTTGTTTGAAACTGTTAAACAAAGGTAATATACCTGTGATATACACTGAATATACAGCAGTATATATCACAGGTATACAAACGATGGTGGGGCAGCAAGCAAAGCGGTGGGCCGCTTGGGCCTCGGCAGTGGGCCTTCGGCCAGCAGCCAGCAGCAGCAAAGCAGAGGGTCTCTTGGGCCTCGGCAGTGGGCCCTCGGCCAGACCATACAGAATTGTGGACAACACAATATTGTATATATGGTATATATATTTGTAGTATATTGTAGTGTAAAGGTTACCTTAATTAGTGTTATACACTTACCATAATTGTATAGTTAGAATTATGGTAGAATAAGGATTTAAAAGTAGAATAGGAATATGATATTCCTATTATGGAAATATGTAACTTGTATATATAGCCTTTCAATTAATGAAAATAATCAAGGGGATTATTTCTTTCATGGTATCAAGAGACTAGATCTAAACAAAAGTTTTTTTCTCTCAAACTTTTGCCTCCTTTGGCCGAGACCCCCCCCCTCCTCGGGTTTCTCTTTCAAAATTCGTCTTCCGCTCTCAAAAACACCTCTCTTAAATTTTCCTTTCTTCTTTGTTCTTTCAATATGTCTAAGAACAATTTTCACCATGCCCTCACGGTTTCCAATATCAAGCTAAGTGTCCCTATTGTCCTTAAGATGGAAAACGTCCAATATGCAACGTGGACGGAGTTGTTTAAAATTCACGCTATCTCTTATCAAGTTCTTCATCACATCATTCCTCCCGCTAGACCCCTTCCTGCGGACGATCCGGAGTTATGGATTACACTTGATGCTACCGTTCTTCGGTGGATATACGCCACTATTTCGGTGGACCTTCTACAGACGATTATAGAGCCAGATACCACGGCTATGGCTGCATGGAATAGATTGCGTGACATATTCCAAGACAACCAACATTCCCGTGTCGTCACACTCGAGTAGGAATTCTTCTCTCGTTCGAATGGACGAATTTCCGAACGTTTCTGCATATTGCAAGAAACTAAAGGAGTTGGCGGATCAACTCCGTAATGTTGGCGCACCAGTAACAAATAATCGTCTAGTTCTGCAGTTGGTTGCCGGTATTTCGGAGGCCTATAATGGTGTTGGAACTCTCCTTCACCAAAGCAACCCTCTTCCCGACTTCCATCAAGCCCGCTCCATGCTGACGTTGGAAGAAGCCGGTTGGGCTAAAAAGGCAGCTACCGGAGCAAGCCCAGTTGTTATGGTGGCGTCCTCTCCTAGTCCTTCGGGTTTTGTTAATAATTCGGGCCAAAACCATAATAATGGTGGCGGCAAGAATAATCGCAAGAATAATAACAAATATCGTGGGGGCATACGCGGCGGTTCTGGTGGTTAACAAGCAGGCGGTGGGTCCCAGCCAGGGTACAGTGGCCCACCACCGCCATGGGCCCAGCAGTGGGGCCAATGGCAGTGGAACCCGTACCATCCAGAAGCAGTTTCCAGCGGCCAGTGGGCTGGCCAACAGTCCAGGCCCAATACCCAGAAGTGGCGGCCCGCGGCCGGTGGCCCCAGCGGCGGTAGCAATGAGCGGCTACGGCCCGTGTGCACCACGGACGGGGAGTTCTTGGCCCCGACCACCGCAGGCCCATCATGCAGTAGGCCCCACTCAGACTGATATCGAGGTCGCGATGCACACGTTGGGGTTGACTCAACCGGACCCAAATTGGTACATGGACACCGGGGCAACTACTCGCATGACCTCTGAATCAGGTACTCTCTCATCTTATTCCAATTTGAGCACCCCTCGGGGTATAACTGTTGGTAATGGCAACTCTATTCCAATTCAGGGTTATGGTCACAAAACGTTGTCTCCCTCCAATCCACCCCTTCTCTTGAAAAATACTTTACATGCTCCTAAATTGATTAAAAATTTAGTGTCTGTCCGGAAGTTCACTACTGACAATTCTGTTTCCGTTGAATTTGATCATTTTGGTTTTTCTATGAAGGATTTCAAGACGGGGGTCATCTCATGAGGTGTGATAGTAGGGGGGATCTGTATCCTATCATGCCTGGTTTTAGTCCATCGAGTCAAACCTTGCCGTCAGCCTTTGCAGCCATCTCTCCTTCCATGTGGCATGCTCGTCTGGGTCATCCGAGATCTTCTATTTTATCAGTTTTAGATAAAAATAATTTTATTTCTTGTAAGGGTACGAGTCATATTCCAATTTGTCAGTCTTGTTCATTAGGAAAAATTGTTAAGTTACCATTTGTAGACTCCAATTCTTATACTTTTATGCCATTTGACATTATTCATAGTGACTTATAGACGTCTCATGTTCTAAGTTCAGTGGGTCATCGATATTATGTTCTCTTTTTAGATGATTATACTAGATTTTTGTGGACGTTTCCAATTGCAAATAAATCACAAGTATTTTCCATCTTCATCAAATTTAGAGCATTCATTCGTACTCAATTCGAAAGAGACATAAAAAATATTCAATGTGATAATGGGAAAGAATATGACAATAGGGAGTTTCGGGATTTTTGTGCTAATAATGGGATCAATTTTAGGTTTTCGTGTCCTCATACATCTCCACAAAATGGTAAGGCCGAACACAAAATTCGTTCCATCAATAACATTGTCCGAACTCTCTTAATTCATACCTCCATATTTTTGGCATCATGCACTACAAATGGCCACATATCTTCTTAACATACTTCCTTCTAAAGGTCTGACATATTCCTCCCCCCTCAAAATCCTATATAATAAGGACCCTTCGTATTCTCATCTTCGGATTTTTGGGTGCTTGTGTTATCCGTTATTCCCATCCACCACAATTAACAAACTTCAGGCTCGGTCTACCCCGTGTGTGATTTTGGGTTATCCATCGAATCATCGTGGCTATAAGTGTTTTAATTTATCCTCCAAGAAAATCATAATCAATCGCCATGTCATTTTTGATGAAACTCAATTCCCATTTACGAAAGTTCATACTCCCGAACCTAAGTCGTATAGATGACCAAATATCCCCGTATATTATTCGAAATTTTTCGGGCATCTCCCGTACCCAAAATCCTCAAGCGGGCCCACTGCCCGCTGGCCCCACAGTACCGCCACGCCCAGCCAATCAGCCCACCGGAACAGTTCTAGCTATTGGGCCATCCCGGCCCTAATTCGGAACCGGTCCAAAGCCGAATCAAGTATGTACCGATTTGGGCCAGCAGGCCCACTGCCTGCTGGCCAGTCCGTCCCGAGCCCAGAAAATTCCCAAAATTCCCTTAATTCTTCCTCGAGTCATAGAACGGTCACTCGTAGTCAGCGGGGTATTTTTACACCTAAAAGACATTTTAATTTACATTCGGATGTCTCTAAATCCCCTTTGTCCCGCAATCCTGTGTCCGCATTAAATGACCCTAATTGGAAAATTGCCATGACTGATGAATATAATGCTCTTATTGCTAATAAGACGTGGGAGTTGGTGCCCCGTCCACATGGTATTAATGTTATCAGGTCTATGTGGATTTTTGCTCATAAGGAGAATTCAGATGGGTCCTTTGCTCGACATAAGGCGCGACTTGTTGGTGATGGTAAGACTCAGGAGGTTGGAATTGATTGTGGTGGGACGTTTAGTCCGGTGGTCAAACCGGCTACCATTCGCAATGTGCTTAGCTTGGCTCTTTCAAAGACTTGGCTAATTCATCAGTTGGATGTCAAGAATGCTTTTCTACATGGTGACCTCAAGGAAACAATCTATATGCATCAGCCGTTGGGTTTCAGGGATCCCAACCGCCCTAATCATGTATGTTTGTTGAAGAAATCATTATATGGGCTTAAGCAGTCTCCACGGGCCTGGTATACACGATATGCTGACTTTGTTTCGACTATTGGGTTCACTCACAGCAGGTCAGATAATTCCTTGTTCATCTACCGCCGTGGTTCGCCATTGGCCTATATTCTGTTGTATGTGGATGATATCATCTTGACTGCCTCCTCCGATGCTTTGCGCCAGTCTATCATGGCCATGCTCAGTTATGAGTTTGCTATGAAAGACTTAGGGCTTTTGAGTTATTTTTTGGGGATTGCTGTCAAGCGTCATTCGAGTGGGTTGTTTCTGTCTCAACGGAAGTATGCTGTTGAGATCATCGAGAGGGCTGGGATGTCATCCTGTAAGTCCACTTCCACACCGGTTGATGCAAACCCAAAGCTAAGTGCCGCAGCAGGTGCACCATACGAGGACCCGACCCGCTATCGCAGTCTTGCAGGGGCCCTCCAGTATCTTACCTTTACCAGACCGGATATTACGTATGCGGTTCAGCAGGTGTGTTTATTCATGCATGATCCCAGAGTTGAGCACATGAATGCAATCAAACGCATCATTCGATATATTCAGGGGACACTGGACTATGGGTTGCACTTGTATCCTTTATCTACATCCACACTTGTCTCTTACACGGATGCTGATTGGGGTGGTTGTCCCGACACCAGACGGTCGACGTCTGGCTACTGTATGTTCCTCGGCAACAACTTGGTCTCCTGGTCGGCAAAGCGTCAGGCAACTTTATCACGCTCAAGTGCAAAGGCAGAATATCGAGGGGTAGCAAATGTGGTTTCTGAGTCATGTTGGCTACGTAATTTGCTTTTGGAACTTCATTGTCCCATTCAGAAGGCAACCTTGGTATATTGCGATAACATTAGTGACATCTACCTTTCAGGTAACCCAGTTCAACACCAACACACTAAGCATATCGAAATAGACATTCACTTTGTCCGTGAAAAGGTTGCAAAGGGTCACGTTCGCGTATGCCATGTCCCGTCTTAGTATCAAATTGCAGACATCTTTACAAAGGGTCTCCCAGTGGTTCTCTTTGAAGATTTTAGGGACAGTCTCAGCGTTCGAAGACCGCCCGCTATGACTGCGGGGGTGTGTTAAACAAAGGTAATATACCTGTGATATACACTGAATATACAACAGTATTTATCACAGGTATACAAAGCAATGGATCGGGCAAAGGCGGCAAAGCGGTGGGGACTGGCAAGAAGCGAAAAAGCGGTGGGCCGCTTGGGCCTCGGCAGTGGGCCTTCGGCCAGCAGCCACCGAAGGCAAAGCGAGAGGGTCTCTTGGACCTCGGCAGTGGGCCTCTTGGCCAGACCATACAGAATTGTGGACAACACAATATTGTATATATATTTGTAGTATATTGTAGTGTAAATGTTACCTTAATTAGTGTTATACACTTACCATAATTGTATAGTTAGAATTATGGTAGAATAAGGATTTAAAAGTAGAATAGGAATAGGATCTTCCTATTATGGAAATATGTAACTTGTATATATAGCCTTTCAATTAATGAAAATAATCAAGGGGATTATTTCTTTGAGAAACAACATATATATCATACCACTTCAACCTATCACCCTTTATCTCGCGATGCACGCACCTGAGATCTGTTAGTCTCCTGTTAAATTCTGTGAGTTTTCCTCAATCTTTATTTCTGTCTCCTGTTTATATCTGTTGTTTCCTGTAAAATTCTGTCCTTGTTCCTCAATCATAATTTCTGTCTCTTGTTTTTCTTCTCTCTCGTCATCAACTGATGTTTGGTGGAAAGTTTCTTGGATCGTTGTCATACCCTTCTCTACTGGTTCGATCGCCTGGTTTATGGTCAAAACTACATCCTTCACGACCTGTTTTATTGTTTTAATAAATGTTACAATTAGATATGATTCTTCAAGAACAGATGATCAAATGCTTATAAAAAATAAAGTGTAAGAGCTGAAAAGGTCTTACTTTTTTACCTCCCTCAACAACAATGTCCTGAACACTTTCCGTGACACTTGTCCCTGGAACCTCAACCTTAGCTTCAACCTTTTCAACAACAGCTGATTTACTCTAGGGGTGGGCGTATATTGGTTCGGTTCGGTTTTGTATCTGAAAAATCTGAACCGAATAAAAATCGTTTTTTTTAAAAAAAAACCGAATACAACTTTTTTTTTAAAAAGAACCGATATGTTCGGTTTATATGCCAAACATATCGGATTATATCCGGTTTTTTTTTCTAGTGGGCTGAGCCGGGTCGGGTCAGGGAATTTTTTACTTTTTTAAAAAAAAAAAAAATTTCAAAATTGAAATTGACATTCACACCTACACTATCGTGAAATTTCGACGTTGAAATATATTGTGTATCGTGAGATGTTTACTAAAGAAAAAGGAAAATTAGAAATCAATTTGGGAGAAAACACAAATTGATTGGGAAAATGGACGTTTTTCTAAAAATTGGCTGTGCCAGTTTTTCCCGGCCCCGTCTCGAAAAAATATGCAAAATAAAAAAAAATCGGATAAAACGGACATCCGAGCGCAGAGTTATGACCATTTAAAGTTTTATCAATTTACAACTACTTTTTCTTCCTACATTTTATGTCAATGCTTCCGTGATATGTTAATCAAGTTCATGCCGCATGCGACTTCCATAAAAGCTTCATAGATTAGCTTCAATGACTGTGATTCAAGAAATAATAGTAGCTTAAAATAAAAAATAAAAAATAAAAAATAAAAATATATATATATTTAAGTCGTTTTTTCGGTTTGGTTCATATCCAAAATTAAAAAACCGAACCGAATCACTAAATCCTGATTCGATTCGGTTTTTCAAAAAATCGGCTTTTTAAAAAAAAAAACGAGAAAAAACCGAACTGAATTTCGGTTCGGTTCGGTTCGATTTTTTCGGTTCTCCGGGTTTTTGCCCACCCCTATTTATCTCCATCATCTGTATTTAAAGTTGTTTCTGCTTTTTGGGCAGTAATCTCTTCATATACATATGTTGGCACGAAGTGATGAGGTTTCGCCGAGAAGACAAAAACATGAGCAATAGCAGCAATAGCCATCTGTATAAATGAGAATTAGCTAAATAGAATGAAAAAGGAAATGAGATGCCTTATCATATCTCAGGAAGGTCTCGGAGTGATACATAATACTTGTTAAATGGGAATTTCTTATTGAATTGATAAAGTAGTACTAGACCCCATGTGATTGACATCACCAGTGTCTCAAAATCAGTATGACACAATATTTCCCAAAGTGTTTCTGAATAAAATTTGTACAATAAAATCTTCTAGCGTAGCATATCCAAATTGCAATCCCAGTTTTACTTTGAGCATATCATATTTTTATAATAATTTCCTTGTATTAAATGGGCTTCACGGCGAGTAGAGACGAAATTATGATTTTGAGTTTATGGGTTCTAGATTCTAAAATAAGAAAGTTATTGGGTTCTTGAACTTATTTATATATATTAAGTGAATTTTTTTAACACAAAACAGGATCCGCCGAACTAGTAATCTGAAGGCTAGCTCTGCCCCGATGGCAGAAGATGATTTTTCCAGTTCAATCAACCCTTTAAGGTACAAAATCCAAAAGAAGGATGAAAACCAGAAAATATGAATCTTTAAGATGGAACATATTTCAAAACTTGTGAGAAAATGGATATTGCTAATAATTATCCAACAGAGAAGACCTTAAGTTCAGTAACCCTTCACATCTAAAGACTTCTTAAACCTTAAGACCTGGCCCAAGTTTATTAGTGCACTGTTCTTCGACCATCAGATAACCAACATTTATTCGCTCAATTTCCTAAACTATGTGTCCCCGACACGTCCAAAATTTCATTAAGTACATGAAGATGATATGATGTTGCATAAGATATTATAGCTTCCACTGACCATAGAACTCAAAATACTTCCACGGAATTTAAAAAGCAGAGAATACCTACCTCTATGCAGATAAGGAAATCTTGCAATCCAGTCTTGAACTTTCCTTCCTTTGAAGCACCCTTAAATAACACAACAAGGCGATACCCACCCCTTGCCACCATGTTGCGAAAACAATGGCGTGAAAGCTAATGAATTTTGCTAGTGATTGACTGGAGTTTATGGTGAGTCACATTATAAAATTGGACGAGACAATATAGTGCCCACATCTGGCTGAAGTTTAGTACCACAGTGATATAAGGATATCTGCACGGAGCAATAAGCAGACAAGAGTGATGAATAAGATTCCAATAACAGAGAAAAATAGAGCTACCAGACAAAATCACTGCTACAATGATTTATTGTAAACTACCAATTGATAATAAATTCGTCAAAGGTCTGCAGTTAAAGAGGTTACAATCTCAATCTCTCAGAATGCACAGTGAGTTTCGAATTACCGGCTGTCATATCATTCTCTATCTTACAAAATGCATTTTACATTACCAACTATCAAGGAATTGAATGCTAAATGGGGACTGTCATAAAGGGACTCGAAAAGATAGACAAAGCTAAATTGAATGATATGATCATTAAACAATCAGAAAAGGGAAAGAAGAATGCTTGATGACCAATTGTTCATCATATCCTCATTATCTGGAAAAAAAAAAGATGCACATGAAATGCCCTCTAATTAACTTTGATATGAACGAAGAAATACAGAATTATAAGTAGTTAATTATACAGCTATATGTTGTGCTTAATGTGTGTCCTTTCTCATACTTTACAATTTTCTACAATACATAAAATCAAAAGCACTTGAACTTTTCATCACCATATACCTCAAAGATCTCCATAATGAGAGGTAGGAATGCACAGTCTTCAAAATCATCTGCGGAACACAACAATATTAATATGAAGATAATGAGTACAGCAACGTACATATGGAACTTTGTTCCCTTTTGACATACATATTGTACAAGACCAAATTTTTCTATAGTAAACAAGTTCTTCCCCACGACATATGGGTGGAAAATGAAGATATACAGCGTCCTTTTTTGTGTCACAGGTTTCTCCTCTCCTCCTAGCAATGACTGGCTGATTTGTTTCCTCGATTCATATTCTAGCAGTTCAATGACCTGTCGCTCACCCCCTGCCACAAATCCATTTTCCAGTAAATCAACTTTATTACATAGCTTGGATCATGAAAGTTATACTCCAGTAAAAACATTTAAGGATTTTGTAGACATGCATGTAGTAGACCCCACAAACCTAAACGCATTCCATTAACATGCTAAGTTAGAGAAACTCTTTTTTTCCGTCAAAGGTACCAAGGGAAACATTTCAGATATTTTGGTTCACTATTATTTGGTTATACAAGACTGGTAGGAAGTTATTGAGCTATCTTTTGTGTTTTTGCAACACCAGTGAAAACACTACAACTACCAGTTTGTAAGCGTAAGTAGAGCTACGCTCAACTACCTACTACCTTAATATGTGTCCTCCAAAACCCTCTATCTAGTAAGTTGCACATGCGCCATATTCCGTCTAATCACATCTCCTAAATACTTCTTCGGCCTACCTCTACCCCTCCTGAACCCGTCCATAGCCAACCTCACACCTCCGCACTGTGTCATCTATGTCTCTCCTCTGCACATTCCCGAACAATCTTAACCTCGCTTCCCGCATCTTATACTCCACCGAGGCCATCCCATGGGATCCGCTCTACAGATACCATCAAATCCTAATTTCTGAGATACCACATCAGCCCTATCACCACTAATCCTAGGTTATCAGGGGACGCTAGGCAGCCACTCCCACTCTTTCCCGAATATCTTCATTTCTAATCATATCTATCCTTGTATGCCCACTCATCCATCTCAACATCCTAATCTCCGCAACTTTCATCTTTTGGATGTGTGAAGTCTTGACTGGTCAACACTTTACCCCATACAACATAATCGGTCTAACCACCACCCTATAGAACTTGCCTAAAGTTTTTGTGGCACCTTTTTGTTGCACAAGACTCTAGATGCAAGCCTCAATTTCATTCACCCTGCCCCAATACGATGTGTGACATCGTCATCAATCTCTCAATTCACTTCGACAATAGACCCGAGGTACTTAAAGCTTTCTTTTTTGGAATGTCCTGAGTACCAAGCCCCACCTCCACGTCTGTCTCAAGGTCGCTCCTGTTACTGAACTTACACTCCAAGTATTCTATCTTGGTCCTACTCAACCTGAACCCTTTAGACTCCAGAGTCTCTCCAAACCTCTAGTTTAGCATTCACTCCGCTGTGTCTCATCAATCAAGACTATGTCGTCTGCGAATAACATACGCCATGGCACCTCCCTTTGGATCTGTCGTGTCAGGCCATCCATCACCAAGGCAAATAAGAATGGACTAAAAGTTGATCCCTGGTGCAATCTCATCGTCACTAGGAAGAGCTTTGAATCCCCTCCTACTGTCTGTATCCTAGTCTTGGCTCCATCATACATATTCTTGATCGCCCTAGTGTACGCCACAGGTACACCTCTAACCTCCAAACATCTCCATAGAACCTCTATAAGAACTTTGTCATATGCCTTCTCGAGGTCGATGAAAACTATATGCAAATCTCTCTTCCTCTCCCTATACTGCTCTACCAACCTCCTAATAAAATGAATGACTTCAATAGTCGAACGCCCTAGCATGAATCCAAATTGATTCTCAGAAATAGACATGTTTCTCCTCACCCTCATCTTCACGACCCTTTCCCAAACTTTCGTAGTGTGGCTCAGCAGCTTGATACCTATATAGTTGTTGCAACTCCTAGACATCACCTTTGTTTTTGTACAAGGGAATCATTTGTATTCCACCTCCATTTTTCGGGCATTCTCGCCGTCTTAAAAATGACATTAAACAACTCAATCAGCCACTTCAAACCTGTCATGCACGAGCTCTTCCAAAATTCAATTGAGATTTCATCGGGCCCGATCGCTCGTCCTCTGCGCATCATGCAAACAACACCCTTAACCTCCTCAACATTAATTCTTCTACAATACCCAAAATCTCGGTATCTACCAGCTTGCTTCAGATATCCCAGCACAATGTCCTTGTCTTCTTCTTCGTTCAAGAGTTTATGGAAGTAAGATTGCCACATCTGTCTAATATGTGGGTCCTCCTCCAGTACTTTGTCGTTCTCGTCCTTGATGCACCTCACGTGATCCAAGTCACGGGCCCTCCTCTCACTCGCCTTGGCTAATTTGTATAACTTCTTATCCCCTCATTTTTTCTCTAATTCCACATACATGCGTTCAAAAGTCATCGTATTCGCCGCCGTAACCGCTAGCTTTTCCTCCTTTTTCGCCATCTTATACAATTCCCTATTTGTCCTATTCTCCACCTCATCATTACTTTCTATCAATTTTGCATACACCATTTTTTTTTGTTGCTTTTACCTTCTCTTGAACTTCACCATTGCACCACCAGTCCCCTTGATGTCTACCACGACTACCCTGCGAGACCCCTAGCAATTCTCTAGCTACCTCCCTAATATAACTGGTCATCTTGTCCCATATACCGGTCGCATCCCCACTACTCCCCCAAGCCTCTTGCCATTAACCTCTTCGACATCTCATTTGCACTAGTCATGGTCAAACTCCCTCATTTGATTCTTAACCTGTCATCCACAACCATCCTCTTCTTTTCCATCTTGATCTCCAAATTCATCACCAAAAGCTTATGTCGGGTTGTAAGGTACTCCTTCGGAATAACCTTCCAGTCTTTACAAAGACTGATGTCAACCTTCCTAAGGACAAAAAGTCTATCTGAGTCTTAGCCACTGAACTACGGAACGTCACCAAGTGATCCTCCTTTAGGAACCTCGAATTGGCTATCACCATCCTAGAAGCTCTAGTGAACTCCAAGAGTGAGACGCCTCCCCCGTTCCTGTCCCCGAGGCCAAAGCCTCCATGCACGTCGTGACATGGATAACCCCCTCAAAGTGACCCGATATGTCCATTAAAATTCCCTCTTACAAATAACTTTTCAGTGGGTGGTATACCCCCACCACTTCGTCCAAATCCACCCAAAAGCGCCTCTTCTCTTTCTCGTCCAGGCTTGTCTGCTGCACGTAAGCACTAATAATGTTCATAGTGAACCTTCCAACTACCAATTTAATCGTTATCATCTGTCATTGACCCTCTTAACCTCTACCACCTGATCCCTTAGCTTGTTGTCTACCAAAATGTCTACCCCATTCCTATACTTCAACCTACCCGAGAACCATAACTTATACCCGTCTACCTCCTTAGCCTTAAGTCATACTCATCTCATCTCCTAGACACATGCTATATTAATCTTCCACTTCTTAAGAATCTTAACTAGTTCTATGGACTTTCCCGTTAAAGTCTCAATGTTCCAAGAGACGAGACAACTATTCATTTAATTTTGATGAGAATTTGAAGTTACCAATGTAGAAACTTTGTATTAGCTTTAAGTTTGAAAAAGATTAGTTTACACAATTGCTTTAATTTATTGGTTTTAACATGTATATTGTATTTCAAGATGGTGTATCTTTTAAAATAGTGAAAGGTGCGGCAAGACCCTATAATGTTAGGTCTGTTGGGATACAATTGTTGTAGGGAATGGGAAGTAAGTAACTATTACAATAATAGAAAGGATAAACTAACTATTACAATAAACTGGAAAGCAAGAACTTAACCGATTGCTTGTGTGATTCGCTGAGTCGAGTGATGGCACTATTTCTTAAGACAAGATTGCCCCGTATATCTTCTTTTACAGTGTTGAGCAATAGTCTCTCAAGATACAACAACAACTTTAACAAGTGAGCAAATGAAACTCAAGTGTTACTCTTGAAGAACTTTGAGTATAGTGACTTTGCTAGAGAGGAAGAATACGAAATCAGAAAATCCGGAGTATTTTCTAAGTGTTGAGTAGTGTGTTTCAATTAAGCCTAAAGGCCTCGATTTATAGTGTAAGGAGAAGACCCCTCAACTAGACAACTAATGACCTTCAATAGCCATGTAATTGCACTTGATTGAGGGGTTACATTCAGCCAAATAATGGATGAATTCATGTGGCAAGTAATGGAGAATCAATGCTCTAAAACCAGCCCAAACGTCAATTTTTTTCAACTTCCCGTCGCAACATTCACAGCGCCGCGGCTCCAGTGACTGTCCAACCATTTAGCGCCGCGGCTCCGACGGTGTGGCGCTGCGGCCCTTAACGGCTCCGCGGCGATTTCCGACTCGTTTCATCTTACACTTCTTCCTTCTTTTACCAACGTGGAATACTTTGTCATTTGGCCAATAACCGTCCATAATTCTATGTCTCAAACGTATTATATACGTACCAATATCTCTTTCACTAATGAAATTTGTGATACTTGGCACTACGTGTGCACGTGTGTGTAAACGATGTTTCTAACGTGCGGGTCCAATTATTCGAGTCATAAATTAATGAAATATACTTAATTTCACATTTAGTAAATTTCCAACAACGTCTACTTAGAACCTTATTTCCTTGATACATATCTCAATTAACAATTCAGAAATCAGGGTGCATTGCACTGGTTATCTCCTTACTGATTCAGTTGCATAGACAGGAACCATGAATAGGACCCCCACGATCCATTTTTGTTCCTAATAAGCAAACACAAATTTAGATCCAACATTCTAGGAAACAAGAACGAATTAATTCTCCATGTATACCTAAATTGAGTACTCACTGCTGGATTGGTATAGTATATGAGATGCTGAAAAATTAAGAGAAGAGAGAGGATCAACACCACCAAGACAAAGCATCCCCCAATTACGAGAGCAGGCTCGTGGAGATCTCTATAAATGTTCACGTAGAGAGATGTAAAATGATGTCCTGCCACGTGATCTCTGTTGCAATGCTCTCTAAAACTTGTAATGAGCACTAACCAAACCTGAAAAAAACAACAGCACGATTAGCTTGGAATGGCTATCGCCTAATCTAGGATATGGTCAGAGGAAAAAATCAAAAGCACTTTCGGAAAAATCTACTACTCTGGAAAGTAGAATGCTAGATGCAAGTGAAAGATGTTGGAAATTTGTCTTTGGTGGGGAGGTGCGTCCACCCAATTTAATGACTTAAACACTAGGGTTTCGCATGTTGGAGGATTTGTCTCTTCACACGTGCATAATCTACTAAGTGAGTAGATGACCGTAGGGCCAAGGATCGTCAAATTTCGTTGAGAAATGAAAGAGATATTGGTCTACGAAGTAAGGTGTTTGAGGCAAGGAAATATGGTGTGGGACAAATCAACCACATCGGTGGAAAAGGAAGAGAACCATACTTGTGTAATGGTTGATCTTCCTCCGGGAAAAGAACAACTGGGTTGTGAAAAAGGATACTCAAAAGTGAGTACAAAGTAGATGGATCTACTGACGAGTATAATGCCTCCGCTACTTGTACATGTGCTTCCCTGTGAATAGCTCAACATCCAGGGCCATTGCAGTCTTGAGTGGCATGGATGTTGAAACAGCCTTCCTAACCAGAGAGTTGGAAGGGGAGGATCAGAGTTGGTTTGCTGGACTGTTGGGCTTCTTCCTGAACTTTCATTTTGGTCCCTGAAATATTTACATTTTGGTCCTGGAAGTTTCAGATAAAACAGAAACAATGCATCTGACCACATAAACATTGACTCTGAAGTTAGAAAGCCAACAGTTGGAAAACCAGAGTCTGAACGTGGAAGTCATATTGAAACAAAAGTCTCGATATGAAAGATATGGGTATCACAGATGACATCTTAGGAATTGGAATTTCTAAGACATCTAACGGACTCGTCTAATTCCAAACTCATTTGTGAGGTAGTTGACAGTCTCGTTGAAGCCATCAATGGATATGAATCATATAACTGATTGGAATCATGGTGCACCCATATACAAGGAGCGATATGCGCAGGTCACATGTAGTTCAATGTATGTTACACACTACAACTGACCTGGTATCGGCCTACAAAGTAGATCAGTTGAACTAAGGTTCACTCGTGATTCTGGAAATAATCGATAGAAGGCGTTAAGTCGGATATGACGATATCTGAAATATTCGCTTATCTACGGATTATGGTATTCTGGATGTCCAGCGGTTCTGGGAGAACATAGTGATGCAAATTGGACATCAGATGTGAAGAACACCAGCGCCACAAGTGAATGTGTATGGTGGGTCTTGGAAAATCCTCTAAAGCAAACTTGCATCGGCCAATTCATGATGGAATCGGAGTTTATCGCTTTATACAAAGCATGAAAGAAGTTGAGTAACTTCATGACTCCTTAGAGGACGTCCCGTATTGGGAGAAACCCGTGCATTCAAGAGTTATACACTGTGGCTAGCCGGTCGGCTTCAGGAAGGACACGGATGACAGCGTCTGGACATATCTGTCAGGATCTGTCGGAGACATAAGAAGGTATGGCAGTTGATCATCACGGGTGTCACTTCCTTGATTACTAGTCAAATGATATAGTGGACCGTTTAACTAAGGGACTACCCGAAGATCAAGTGTTCTGCCTGTCTAGGGGAATGGACTTAAAACCCAAATAATACGAACCTTTGCGGTGGTAACCCAACCATATTGACTGGAGATTCCAAGAATTTAGTTCAATGAGAAAACTAAGCTGTAAAAAGGTTCAGTTGAGCGCTTCGGTGGAAGCAAGAGCAATTCGGATGATGATTTCTGTGAGGAAACATGAATCCAAAGCTATTCCCGCGATAGACATTAAAGTGCTACATGTATGGTGGGTAAAGGTTAAGCTTCCAAACCTTTAATGATCCTTAAACGGTTGAGGTTAAGGTTGGGGAAACTTTTAATGATTCCTAACACTTGTAAAGTGGGGTATAGCAGGATACCTTGTAGGAGATCACCTATTTAACTGCGAGGACAAACCGCTTCAAATGAACGCACTTAAGAATCTAATGTGTCCATGGCCACAACGGACAGAACAATAAGAAGAAAACGAATAAGAAGAGTTATTGTGTTGGTATCATTATCTTGGCTTACACTAAACACTGACGGTTTAAGACATCACGTTCACCACGCAAGTAAGTAAGTCCGGTGGTATTCAACTAGAAATGTTCAAAGCAGAAGCTACCTCTCCTGATGCAATATCTTTTCGCTGAAAGATTGCTGAAATTATGCACCTTGTGTATGCTCCAAAATCTCTTTCAAGAGGGGATTGTTGGAAATTTGTCTTTGGTGGGGAAGTGCGTCCACCCATATTTAATGACTTAAACACTAGGGTTCCGCATGTTGGAGGCTTTGTCTCTTCACACGTGCATAATCTACTAAGTGAGTAGATGACCGTAGGGCCAAGGATCGTCAAATTTCATTGAGAAATGAAAGAGATATTGGTCCACGAAGTAAGGTGTTTGAGGCATGGAAATATGGTGTGGGACAAATCTACCACATCGGTGGGAAAATGAAAAATTGTTCTCTTTATAAGTCTCAAAATTGGTTAAGGGTTTGGGACCCCAAGGGATAACTCATGTGTTTGAAGGAGGGAGGACCTAGATGTGTTTGGATTCAAGGCTAAGTCCACACGCGCGCCGCCGCCCGTCCCGTCCCGTCCGGGCTCGGGTCTCAGGTCATAGGTGTAACAATCCAGATTTAGTGTTTCTTGATTTCTGTTTATCAAGATTCAAGACTCAATAAGCTTGCGGAAGTTCTGAATATTGGCTTGTTTGTTTATCCTTTCGAACACTTGTAATATTTATTTACTTCACGTATTGCTTTACATATCCAACAAAAGATTTGCATTATTAGCATATTTTTCAGGTGTTACGAAGTCCATGTATTCTTTGAGTTTTAGATCATTAAACTTGCATAATACGACCCTATTATTTTCACTTATTTTCTACTCGTTTGAAGAATGAAACAGAGCTGATTGCAAACAGTTTCAGTTGTCCAAGTGAATATCTCAACAGTGGCGGAGCCGGAGCCACCCTTGTCCAAAGGGCATTAACTGACACTCCTTTCACTGGAAATTACATTGGGTAGATGGACATTGTTTTAATTGAACCATACATACAATTGTATGTCCCCGTTGTATATACTAATGGTGGCCAATGGGACGGGTCGGCCCGATCCCGCCCCGGTACCGATCCGAACCCGACATTTTCTTTAATTTTTTTTTTGCGGTATCAGGAGTCGAACCGGAACGGAACATGGTCTCGTCCCGCCCCAGGCCCATCAGTTCCGACCGAATCCCGGTCACGCCCGAAATCACACTTTTGCAAAAAGAACCGTTGCACCAACGACCATTTTACATTTTGATCGTTGTGCAGCGGCCATTTTTGGCCTCCCCCAACCCTCCTACCCCCTTAATATTTATTTTTAACCCATAAGTTATTATATTTACACTTTAACCCAATTTTTCAACTATAAATACCTCATTTTCTCTTCATCTTTCTCACAAATCTTCCTACAATCTCTCAATCTATCTATCTACAAGTCTACATTGTCTACTAAATATTCAATTTTATTTATTCATTTGGAAATTGGGAGTGAAGTTGGCAACTAGCTTGAGAATCTTCCATCGAGTAAAGTTTCAATTTTCAACCTCTCGATTACACGTCGGTGTTTGGTACATTCGTTCCTTCATTAAATTATTATTGTCTGTTTATTTTATTTAGCACACTTAATTTCGTTTACTTTAATTATTTATTAGTATAATTATAAATTTATAATGGAAGGATTTAAACGTATGCTTACGGGTAGGGGTCATGCTTCTTCTAGTAGGGGCAACAAGGGCAAGGGTCCTATTTCTAGACAGAATCCTATTCCTACACATGATGATTTTGTTGATACTGAACATTTTTCTACAATACCATTAGATTTAGACGATGAGCTATTTTCTGGAACTCAAGAAGACTTTAATTTAAACGATGATCTAGATGATACACCCACTAATGTAGATGACAACACACCCACTAGTGCACCTTCAACTGAAATGCCTCTTATTGCCCCTAGTATCAGACGAGGTCCAGCAAAACGAACATTAAAATCAGATGCATGGACATTTTTTGATAGGGACGTAGAGAATCAAGTAGCTAGATGTAAAATTTGTAAAGATGTTTTAAATTTTAAAACTGGAAAAAGTCACGGTGGGACGGGGGGTTAATGAGACACGTAGCAAGGGTTCATCCAGCTAGGTATGCCCAATATGAGGATTCAAAATCGGGTGCGCAAACGTCCGCTCCATCGGGACAAGGTTCACATACTGTCCCGGACCAAGTACAAGGTCAAATTAACCCTATGACGGGAGGAATTGTAGGCCCTAAATACGATAAACATAGAGATAGGGAAGCATTAGCAAAATTAGTTGATGTGGAGGGTTTGCCTTTTTCATTTCCTTCATCTCTGGTTTTATTCATTACATTAGAGATATGTATAATCCTGCTTTTAACGGTTTTTCTAGATCAACTGTTAAGAGAAATGTATTTAAATTCGCACATGAATGTCAACAGTATTTATGTTATTCATTATATCATTTTAATGGCAAAGTGGCTATCACTTCTGATATAGGCCGTAGTACTAACGACCATGATTATTTAACGGTAACCTGTCATTGGATAGAGTATAAATGGTCTATGCAAAAATGTATCTTAGCGTATAGATATATAGATGATAGGCACTGGTACTTTTATTGCAGAAAATATTTATCAAGTGTGCGATTATTACGGAATAACTAATAAAATTATGACTATTACATTAGATAACGCTTCTTCTAACAATTACGCTATTACAATTTTTAAAAATAGTTTAACTCCATCTTTTCCAGATCATTTTCATATAAAATGTGTGTGCCATATATATAACTTACTTGTAAAGGATGATCTATCACTTTTTGAAGACATTCTTAGTAAAATACAATTTGATATAAACTTTATTTTTAAAAATAATAGAATATTTCTAAGAAAAGAATATAAAAAAACTTGTCACGATTGTCAACTACCTTAGAGAAAAATTCCAGAAGTACCCACTAGGTGGAATTCTTTATACGAGCAACTACTTGTTGCTTATGACTACAGAAAACTTATAACTTTATTTTTTTAACTCTCATAATCAAAATCCAGCTGATATGGTTGTAGATAGCGATTGAAGAAAAATTTCCGAACTTATTGTATTTTTAGAGAAATTTTTTCAAGCAACAAAAGAATTTTCCGGTATATATTATCCTACTATTTCAAATATGTTGTTTTATATAGCTCTAATATTTTTACTGCTTAATGAATATACGGATAAACCAGCTTATAAGGCAGCTATTAAAAAAATGTTTATCAAAATAAAAAAATATTTTATTCATATTCCCAATATTTATATTATTGTGATGTATTAAATTCGACTATTAAACAATCCACCTCCAAGTCCAAGTCCCAAAAATCCAAATCACCCACCACATATTGAACAAACTAAAGAAGAAGTGTTGTTTAGCGTAGAAGACGAATGCAAAAAAGTATATAGATTTTTACCAACAAGAAAGTGCTAGCAACCTACCGGCTTCCATACCATCTTCTTCTTCTTCAACACAACCTCACAAAAGACATGTTGTTTCTGCGGCTAGTATTGAAAGCCTCAGAAATAGAATGTGCGGTCGTACCGTTACTAACCAAATTAGCGAGTTTGATATTTTTATTTTGCAGGATTCTATACCGTACCAAGCAGTTCTCAATGAAGAAGGACGTGAAGACTTTCAATAATGGTCCGAGATGTTTTGAACATTCCAGATACGTACCAGCAAAATCCTTATATAAAGGTAGGCAAATTTTCATGATTAGTTTTATTCACTTTCATTTCACCCACGCAGCTCATTTCAAGGACAATATTATAAGGTTGAACAATTAAATTAGAACCTATGGATTACTGAGGTCTAACATGATTGGAAGACATGTCCTCTTGAAGTCCTAAATTGTCTCACTACTAAAGGTGTCTACTCTCTAATGTATGACTGAATAGTGAAACTTACCCTTTTTGGGAAAGTCATGTGTACGGTTTCCATTTATAGTAATAAGTCCATTATAATTTCTAGACAAATAGCTGTCGTACAGTGAAGGAACCTCACGCAGTTTCCTAAGCTAAAATTACGTTTTCAACATCGTCTCCTGTTTAAAGGTTGTTCACCATACTGGAGACCCTATTTCTCTGCCATTTGACTAATCACCAAAAGATTAATAAAAAATTCTAGCATGTGGGTATAGACTATTAATGTATTTTAACACCTCTTAGCAAGATAGATAGGGATAAAATTTGCGTATATCCTATCCTCCATTTATAAAATTACTAGTTTTCAGATGTATCCATGCTAATTAATACAAACTTCTTAGAGCATTAGAAATAATATTCGAATAAGTGCGTGATGAGTTGGAAATTTTGAAAGGGCAGAAAGCATGCTCAAATTGATGATAGAGAGCTTATACAATAGATATTTATTATTGTTCCAAAATATCTTGTTCAGTGTATAACCTTTTCTTATTCAGTGTGTTTAATACTTTAATATGTGAGATATTCAACTTATGTGATATTTCAACAACACGTAGTTTAAATGTGAATATGAGCAACATAACTTATAGTTACAAATACTTCACGTCTTAAAGTTTGTGCCCGTCTTTAAAAAATATAACCTCCACTATCTTACGACTGCATACATAACAAAGAAGTTATTTTCGAATGAAAGTAGTATTTTATAGAAATTATACATAAATTCGATTGACATATGTCTCCATTAGGATGATTAGTCGATCATTGTCAATTAATTAGTATGATACCGACTACACACTTATGCTAGTTATTTGTCGGTTACTTGTTTGATTAGTCATTAATTAGTATAATCCAATATCTATTGGAATATAAGCAGTCAGTTCCGAAGCAAGCAGTTAAGTAGCACACATTTGTTGAAAGATTGTGTCATATACAACTAACTTCTAAAAAGTTCTCAAAAAGAAAAATAAAACTACGATAGTCAATGTAAGTGAAGAAACTAACATTTTGCCAAAAATGTTGAAAGTACGACAAGCAATATGTATTTTCACGAAAGAAGCACATAATGACGTGGTAAAGGATCAAAGGCATGGCCGGGCAGAGGGGCAAGCCGCTGAAGCGAGCGCTTTATGTCCCTAAATTTTAGGGGCCCTAATTTTTTTTATTCGGTGTTTGATATCTATATTGAATTTTCTGATTAATTCGATTTCGATACACACAAGGCTAATTAAAGAGAGAGCGCTCCCTAGCAAGATTTTTTTTCATTCTGAGGCTCGAATTCGGGTTGCTTATCCGGTGGTTCGGTTCGGTTCGGTTTTGAATATTATTGATTCGGCTTATTGGTTATCAATATTCAAATATGCTAAACTGTTATAGAATGATTTCAAATAAAAATATATATGAATTTTTATATATAAAAAAATAAAGCCACCCGTTAAAGTCTAGCTTTAGGTCATCGATCTTATTGAGTCGCCCCGATAAAAGAATGACAGTTTATAGCATCTAATAAGGATATGAGTGCAGCAGCAGCTAACAATAGTAGTAATGTATCGCTAGATACTAACAATGGGTTAGTGACTAATACCAACTCTTTATACTCGGCCATAGCACCTAATGGCTCCCATGTACCCCTTAGTAATTTAATATAAGTTCTATTTTTCATACCAAAAAAAAAGATAAAAGAAGCAGAAAATATTAAATATAAAAACGGACGACGTGGTTGAAACTAAAAGAAGCAGAAAGTGGGGAAAAACGGACAAGTCCATCTTTGCTCCAATAAAAGCTTGTTGATGAGGTTGTTTTTAATGCAAAAATCTGGGGAGGGAGATTTTCTTTTTGGGTCAAGGACTATATCAACTTTTAAAGGATATTAAAATATTATTATCTAATATTTAATTAGATGTTTATTACATTTTAATTTATTACAGGGATAAAATCGTAATCCAACTTTGAACGTAAAAGCTTTCCATTTTCAGAATATATCGATATGATGAAACTGAGTATGTTATTGTTGTAGTCGTTATATCGTATTTGTAACTTATCTACTTAACTTATTGACGTAGGTTTTATGCATTAAAGAACTAAAAAGTATTTACATAATCAGCTTGGAAAGTAATACAAGTAATTGTATTTCACAAGCATTGATAATTTATAATAAATTGTAAGTAACCTGTTATAACAAGTTAAATTCTATTCATTCCTTGACGGTATATATAATTTAAATTTTAACTTATGTTGTATGAATTTAAGATATATACACTAATAGAGTTACCTACAATCATTTTTTAAGCGATTTGACTGTATAAATATTTTTTATATCTTTATTGCCTAGAACTTAAGCTCAACTTAATTGATAATGACATAAATCTTAAACTATTTGTGTATTTTAACATGTTGTAGCAATTACTTGCCTTGTTTCGCAGATTATCAATCTCACTTTTTAAGGGTGATCACCTATAATTATTTATTAAGTGACTTGATAGTGTAATTAGTGTATAAACGTAATTATAAAACATCCATAGAAACAAAGTTTTGCTACTCAGACTTATTTATTAAGTTATAGAATTTTGTATAGAATATCTGAATAAATTATTTTATTTCTACCATTATAATGATAATATATTTTCCAACCTAATTGAATATCGGAAAATGAATTCAACATTTGATCTTATTGTTGAGATTAAGGCATAAAAATCAGAAAAAATATATAGAATTATAATTGATTTAAGCATTTAACCTCTTTTATGTTATAGATTTCGTTATTTGAAAATTGATTAGCAGAGAACATAGAGATTCTGTTCACCTAGGAACCCTACTTCTCTGCCTATTGACTAAAGCAACAAAAGATTCAGTAAAAATCTAGCATGTGGTATGGAGATTATCTTGAGGATTCGATCCGATCATTCTGAAGCAAAATATCTTTGGCGTTTTTACTGATTTATATACAATTTAGCAAAAGCAAAATCATTGTGAAATTTCTTGTATCTAGATATGGTTACTAACTACAAACCATTTGTACTTGTTATGTGATATGCCCTGAAAAATATATTCTTGTTTGATTATACTGGAATGTGCTTAGTTTTTTAGTTGACTTTCTAAGTATGCTATCAACATTTGAGGATTATATCATGTTCATTCAGCATTGCACGAGAATGTTCATGGACCACAAACTATACATGGTTTGTTATGTAAATAATAATTAGAAAGTTTAAACTTATAGTTACTTGTTAAGTGCGATATAGGACCACAACCTGAATAAGCCCTAAATAACATTTGCTGCAGAATGATTGGAGCTTTAAGCATATTTATGCAACGTAATTAGTACTCTCTATCTTCGGTGATAATCATTTAATTTAAGCTTTAGTTTAAATTTCTATGTTGTCTAGAACCGGGCATCCAGCCGTGTAGGAAGACTCACCCTAGCGACCGACAATACGAAAAATATTTATATAATCAGATCATTTTGAAGACAATTACATGTAAATAAATTTGTAATTTACTCGATAAAAATAGTAATTATTATGTTATAATGGTTATATTACACTGATCTTGTAATGTTTAATATATAATTTAAATCCTTTAAGCACATGAACTCTCATGGAATGAGCTGTTTGTTGGAGTAAGGATACGGATTAAGCAAAGCGAGAAACATTTACATGGAAGCAATAAGTAGAAAAGTAGCAAGTTGTCACATTTTAATCAGAGTATCATTAAAAGTGATGAAAGGTGTATATATATATGCCAAATGATTTTATTTGTACTGATGACATGGAACCTAAACATAGAGAAGAGAGTCTCCTGGATCTTTAAATTGCAATTGTAGAAAAGCACATCATCTTGTGTCACGATGTTCCACACGTGTTGTCTGGATAATGTACGATTAAACTTCATCAAATTAGTGTTCTTTGACACGTAGGGATGAATCTAGCAAACCAATCACAACTAGCACGATAAGTAAGCAATTGATTTGATAAGACTTAAATATATATGTAAAAATGGCAATGACCCATGTGATATGGACAACTTCACGTGCCTGGGTGACTTTCTTGGAGTGTTCCTAGTGAAAAATGTCATGGTGAGATTTTTGACAAAATTATGCTAGAATTCACGAAGGGATCGAGGATGTGAATGGAAGATAAAGTAGATTGGGCGAGAGTATTGAATGAGCTAATAAAATTTTATATTAAAAGAGCAGCTCAGTACACTAAGCTTCCGCTATATGTGGGGTTCGGGAAAGGGCCGGACCATAAGGGTCTGTTGTACGCAACCTTACCTTGTATTTCTATCAGAGGCTGTTACCACGGCTTGAACTCATGACCTCCACGTGATCAGGAAAAATAAATATATATGATGTAAGGATACTGATATAATTGATATAATATATGTAATTATATTTAGTGATTTGGTAAAGATTGTTAGTGATTTTGTATTAGTTAGGGGTATAATTAGTTTCTATAATTGTAGCCTCGAATCAATATTGTACATCATGTATATAAGGTAACTAACTAGCTAATGAAAATAATCAAGGGATTATTCTCTTTCATGGTATCAGAAGTCTAGGGTAAATATTTCTCTCCTCCCTCCTCACTAAACTTCCGTCGTGCCCTATTCGGATTTCCCTTCCCCCGCCGCCCATATTCTTCTCCCGTCAGTCATGACTGACACAAAGAATATCTTTCACCCTGCTCTTGCAATCTCCAACATCAAGAACAACATCCCTATCGTCCTTGAAATAGAGAACGTCCAATATGCGACTGAGCTCTTTAAAATTCACGCAAGGTCTCATAAAGTCCTCTATCACATCGTCAAACCGAAAAAAGGCAAGGAGAATGTGCCAATCACCGATGATGACATGTAGTTATGGGTAACACTTGATGCTACGGTCCTCTAATGGATTTATTCCACCATCTCTACGGACCTCTTGCATACAATTATCGAACCCGACGCAACGACAATAGAAGCTTGGAATAGGTTGTGTGATATATTCCAAGATAACAAAAATTCTCGTGTCGTAACACTTGAGCAAAAATTCTCTCATACAACTATGGAGAATTTCCCGAATGCCTCCGCATATTGTCAAAGGCTCAAGGAATTATCGGATCAATTCAAGAACGTCGGAGCACTGGTACTGAATGATCGTCTCGTTCTTCAAATAGTTGCAGGCCTCACCGAAGCTTATAATGGGGTTGGAAGTTGGAACTCTCCTTCGCCAAAGCAATCATATCCTTCCTTTCTACTAAGACGTTCCATGCTCACTATTGAAGAGGCGGGGTTGGCTAAAAAGGCCGCAACCGAAGCACATTCTGCCATGATGGCTACCACGTCCTGAGAATCCGATGACTCTCCATCATTCTCGGAATATTATAATCAAAATCGTAACAATGGTAGTGGCAAAAAGAGTCAAAATCGTAATCATAGTGGGAAAAACGGCCGCTGGTGGCAAGGGTGGTGGTGGAATGGGCGATGGAGGCAATGGCGGCAGTGGCGGATGTGGTAACAGCCATAAGGGGTCTGGGCCACAGCACCTCTGGCAGAAGTCGTGGTCCAGTAGGCAGCAATGGGCTTGGGAATGATCTTGGCACATCCCTCCGTGTCCATACCCAACAGCCCTTTGGGCCAGGCCCATCAACCGATGAAAGCAGCAGCCTGGACATTTTGGGCCTCGACCGTAGCAGGCCTGGCAGCAGCCTGACCTTCTTGGGCCTCGATAGCAACAGGCTTTCACCGCAACAGGCCCAACAGCCTCCCCAACTTCCCATGGATATCGAGGCAGTGATGCATACACTTAGGCTAAATATTCCGGATGCAAATTGGTACATGGATACCGGTGCTACTTCTCATATGACATCCGCGCAATGTAATCTCTCGTCTTATTTCAATTTGAGCATAAATTATGACATAATTATTGGTAATGGTCATTCAATTCCAATTCGTGGTTATGGTCACACAAATTTGTCTCCCCCAAACCCACCTTTAGCCTTGAAAAATGTCATTCATGCTCCTCAATTGATTAAAATTTTGGTGTCCTTTAGAAAATTTACAACTGATTCTCGGTTTCTATTGAATTTGATCAATTTAGGTTTTCTGTGAAGGATTTCTAGACGGGGATGCATCTAATGAGATGTGATAGTAGGGGCGAGCTTTATCCCATCACCACAAATCAAGCCACACCATCAACTTTTGCAGTCTTAGCACCTTATTTATGGTATGCACGTTTGGGTCATCTAGGAGCATCTGTTTTTGACTTCCTTAGCCACACTAAATTTATTGCGTGTCATCGCACTCGTGGTTACAATATTTGTCCTTCTTGTCCTCCTGGAAAACATGTTAAATTGCCTTTTATTACTTTTAATTCTATTACTATGTTGGCTTTTGATATTATCCATAATGATCTTTTGGACGTATCCCGTTTTGAGCACTTCGGGCCACCGTTATTATATTTTGTTATTGGATGATTACTCTAATTTTTTGTGGACATTTTCGTTATCTAAAAAGTCTCAAGTTTATTCCACATTTCTATCTTTAGAGCATTCATCCGTACTCAATTTGAACGAGAGGTTAAGAACATTCAATGTGACAATGGAAGAGAATTTGATAATGGGCCATTTCAGAAATTTTCTAAGGTTAATAGTGTATCTTTTCGATTCTCATGTCCACATACTTTATAACAAAATGGGAAATCGAGAGAAAAATTCGCACTATTAATAATATTGTTCGTACATTACTAGCCCATGCATCATTACCGCCTTCATTTTGACATCGTGCATTACAAATGACAACTTACCTTCTCAACATCCTCCCTAGAAAATGATTAACCTACCAATCTCCACTCAAAATTCTTTATCAAAAGACCCTTCTTATTCTCATCTTCGGTTATTTGGATGTTTATGTTATCCTCTCTTTCCCTCCACTACCATAAATAAACTTTAAGCCCGCTCTACTGCTTGTGTCTTTTTGGGTTATCCATCTAATCATCGTAGTTACAAATGCTATGATCTATCCTCTAATAAAATCATCATTAGTCGTCATGTTATTTCCGATGAAACCCAATTTTCATTTGCTAAGTTGCATAGTTCAACGTCCCATTTATATGATTTTCTGGATGATGGAATTTCACCTTATGTGGTTCATCATTTAGCCCAGCCCACACCGAGGCATATGGACCAACTGGCACATTCCGGCCCAATGCTTGCTGGTCTAACTCAACCCAGCCAGCGCCTTACGCCAGTCGGCCCAACCTAGCGGTAGACCCACTCTGCCAGGCCAGACCCTCAGCCCATCTCGCCAGGCCCAGCGTGTGGCAGACCATTGCCCTGCCAACCCATCCCCTCTCCATCGAGTGGTGGGCCACATTAGTCCAACCCAGAACCTGGCCAGCCGACTGCTCCCACCTAAATCCAGCCCATTCATATTCTGGCTTCAAGGCAGTTACTCGCAGTCAACGGGGAATTTTTAAACCAAAGTGATAATTTAATCTCAACTCAAATGGTACTAAATCCCATCTACCATGTAATCATGTATCTGCCCTTCGTGACCTGAATTGGAAAATGGCTATGGATGATGAATATAATGCTCTTATTTAAAATAAGACATGGGAATTGGTAAGGCTCGTCTTGTAGGTGATGGCAAAACTCAATAGATTGGCGTGGATTGTGGCGAGATGTTTATTTCGGTAGTCAAACCGGTAACTATTCGCACTGTTCTTAGTCTAGCTCTCTCAAAATCATGCCTCATTCATCAACTGGACGTGAAAAATGCTTTCTTACACGGAGAACTCAAGGAAACAGTATACATACATCAATCATTGGGTTTCAGAGATCGCGCTCATCCTAATCGTGTGTGCTTGCTGAAGAAATCTTTGTATGGGCTAAAACAGCCTCCTCGGGCCTAGTACAAGAGATTTGTGATTACGTTTCTATTTTTGGGTTTTCTCACAGCAACTCTGATCACTCTCTATTCATATATCATCATGGTACTTCTATGGCCTACATTATTTTGTATTCGGATGATATTATATTGACTGCTTCCTATGATGCACTTCGCAAGTCTATCATATCCCTTCTCAGCTCAGATTTTGCTATGAAAGATTTGGGGCCATTGAGTTATTTTCTGAGTATAACTGTCACTCATCATGCAGGTGGTCTATTTATATCTCAGAGGAAGTATGCAACAACGATCATTGAAGGGGCTAGCATGTCAGCCTGTAAGACATCTCCTACTTCGGTTGATACTAAACTGAAGCTGAGTGTTACTTCTAGCACACCATATGAGGATCCCTCCCACTATCGTAGTCTTGCGGGGGCTCTTCAATGTCTCACTTTTACGAGGCCCGATATTACTTATACCGTGCAACATATGTGTTTATTCATGCATGATCTGATGGAAGAACACATGCACGCTCTCAAACGCATTGTGCGCTACATTCAGGGTACTTTTGATCATGGCTTACACTTATATCTATTATCGATATCTACTCTTATTTCTTATACGGATGCGAATTAGGGTGGTTGTCCAGATATCAGACGTTCGACATCTGGTTATTGTGTGTTTCTCGGTGATAACTTGGTCTCTTGATCAGCTAAAAGCCAGGCTACTTTGTCGCGCCTAGCGCGGAGGCCGAATATCGAGGGGTCGTCAATGTGGTGTCTGAGTCCTGTTGGTTGTGTAACCTCCTCTTAGAGCTTCATTCTCCTATTTGGAAAGCTACATTGGTCTACTGTGATAATGTTAGTGCAGTACATCTCTCGGGGAATCCTGTCCAACATCAGCGCACTAAACATATCGAGATGGATATTCACTTTGTTCATGAAAAGGTTGCTCGTGGACAAGTACGTGTCTTACATGTCCCTTCACGTTATCAGATTGTTGATATCTTTACTAAGGGTCTTCCCTTGATTTTGTTTGAAAATTTTCAGGACAGTCTCAGCGTACGACAACTGCGCGCTACGACTGCAGGAGTGTGATAGAATTGATAGATTATATGTAATTATATTTAGTGATTTGGTAAAGATTGTTAGTGATTTTATATTATTTAGGTGTATAATTAGTTTCCTTAATTGTAGCCTAGAATCAATATTATACATCATATATATATAAGCTAATTAGCTAATAAAAATAATCAAGAGATTATTCTCTTTCAGATACATTCAACGTATAATAGTTTTCAAGAAAAGAACATGCGAATTTGGCCCAAGATCGACAATATGTGAGAGTTTTTGGAAAAAGAACATGTAAATTTGACCCAAAATCGATAATATCACACTATATTGATAAGAGTGATTTCAGATTGATTTAGCTCAACGGAAGGTCTGATAGTAAAATATAGAAATTGTAGAAGAGTAAAGTCAAGAAATGGTGTTTTGGAAATATGTGCAGTTACACATATGAAGAGCTAACCATATGTGTTTCTGTCGGATCTTTTCATCATTTAATAACCCTAAAGATGGTAGGAACATAGATGATATACTATCAATTTTTTATCTAATTTTTTCAAATAACAAACAAGTAGTATGAAAACATTTATTATTAGGTCGAAATTCATTTTTTAAATTAAAAGTCTATAACCTTCAACCAATATTAACATCATAACTACAGAAGTTATACTTATCAAGATTATAATTAAAAACACATATTCTAAAAATCATACCTCTTAGTAGAATTTCAGATCATTGGAATGCTCACCCACCCTGGCACTTGACTCACTTGTTTCTCCACGGAATTTACGGGATTAACAGCCTAGGTGCTAGGAGACTCAACAGACTCTTACTAAAATTCTTTTTAAGATGCAGGTTTATAGACTAATATGGTTCTAAGTATAACCTTTCGAAGTATTTTTCTCTAGTATTATGATATTGTAATCGGTATTGATTATAGACTAAAAGGGTGTTTTAGCTAGACATTGATAATTTTTCAAAGGAAGATTTTTATTGCAAATTTTGAATGTCCTACAATGTTTACATGAGGCTCCTTATATAGATAACCTCGGTAGACTACATGATTGTTACATGACAAAAATTTAAAGCTACTTTTACAAAAGTCTTAAAGTATACAGTAACTGGTTACATTATTGCAAAACTTTTTCCAAAAGTCTGAAAAACTATAGTATCTTGTCTTGTCACTTGCTTGTCTTATCTTGTCTTGTCTTGTCATTTGCTTGTCTTGTTGTATCTTTATCAAAAGTTGTTGCAACAATTTTCACGTGCTTTGATTCTTGTATTTTGTTGATCATTTTTGAATATCTTCATCCCGTCTGGAAGATTCTTGGATAGTAGTATGATAATATGATGGTAATATATTTTAGTAATATGGGCCTCTATGTAGTTTGACTACATTGGGCTATTATTAAAGTGTCATAGGTTCTCCGTAGTTATCACTACATTGGGCCTTGTTTTATCATGCTAAAGGATTAGAGGATCCTTCTTTTTAATAGTATGGGTAGTATTGGTAACATTTTTAGTACTGATTACAGACCTTTTTCTTTGACCTGTTAAAAACTGATATTGCTCCATATTTGCTTTGGCATGTCTATGTTTCATGTTCATGATCCGATCGTGCATGTTAGTAAGTTCCACAATGTCTTGGGATAGTATATCATTATTATAGTATAGGGTAATAAGTTCTTCAACTTCTCCACCTTTGGTTGTTCCAATTATGCATGCCTTTCTAGCCTTTAACATATCTTCTATCTTTGATTTCAAAGTTAACAGTCCAATAGCTCTTTTGGCACTTGGTCATTCTTGAAATTTTTTCAATGTATAGGGTATCTTCATCCTGAGATCTTCATCCTTAGATCTTCATCATCACCACTAATATTGCTATTTTTTCAATTTTAAATAATTGACATATTACAATGAGTTTTCCTGTCAGATCCGTTGAGGCATCAAATAGTTGTATACTGTATATACCTTTTCCAAAGGATTCCATCATTGCTTTAGTAGATTCTACTATAATGCTAGGCAGTTTAGAAATATTATAGAAAGTTTCATCTACTATTATTTTGTCAATAATACCGTAAGTAAATAATTTAGAAACTATTTCAGGGTTAGAATTTTCACTACACAAAAAACTTGGATATTTACTAAGTTTTGCACTGCGTAATATATGTGAGTTGGACTTGTAATCATAAAATTTATTTATTTGTTCATAAGCGGTAATGTATTCAGGTGCATATCTTAATTTATCACTCATCGTCACAGTTGTTGATTCTTGTGAAGATGAGGCTGTTATGGAGGATGGTATGGTTGCAAGTTTGGATGCAAAGGATGTTGGGATTGTAGTAGTTTTATTTGGTTTTTCAGAGGTAGAGATAGGTGATTGTGGGTTCTGTAAGGTTTTCAAGGTTTGTTTGTCTTGTATGGTTTCTGTGAGTTGTTTGATGAGATGAGTATTTTCTTGTAATTTGGTGATAAGGATTTCATGGTTTTGTTTGATAATTTTCACAACATTGATGATATATTCATCCAAGTCGTCACTTTGGGTTGACATGGTTGTACCTGCTAAGAAAATCAGCTATAATATTTTTAGTTCCAAAGATATTTTTAACAATAAAATCGTAGCAACAAAAGAATGATTGTCATTTTCTTCTTTTATTTAATTCTGGTAAATGATCTATCTTATTAGTAATAAAAGATCTTACTTGGGTATTATCAGTTCTAACAACAAATTTTACTGGTAATAAATGATAATGAAATTTTTTTTATTCCAAATTTTTTAGCTAATAGTTCTTTTCATTAATATGATATTTTTTTTCATTTGGCTTCCATGTTCCTCATCTTATATTATTTAATAGAAATATGATTTTTTTTGTAATACAATTTCAAAATTGCAACTTTGTGGTGTTGAAAGTTACAAATAACATAGTAAAATTACAATTAAAAAAATTACATATGTAAAAATACCTTTTCTAGTTTCTTTATAATTCCTTGTGGTTCTTCGGTTGGAATTGGTATTTGTTGGTCAAATTGCTCGACGTCGCTTCCACCTCTGTCGGATAAGATTTCGTTGTAGTTTTCGTCTTCTTCTTCGTTGATCTCCGGATGACCGCACCTTCTCCGCTCCGCTCATGTAACGCCCCGTATTTTCGGATAGCGGTAGAACTCGTAGCGTAGGTAAGTAGGCCCGGACCCGGGAAAATTTCGTTGTACTTGTGTATATTAATAAGAGGATTAGTATATAAAAGGGCGTGATCCCGAAATAATTTTGGGATTTAGTAAGTGTGACGACGGAGTTTAAATAATTATGTATCCCGGAGAGAGTATAGACTGGTATTTTATTACGGGAAGTATGATATTGACATATGAGGATTTTAGTAATCGTCGGGATTTAAATAATTGGAGACCGGAAGTTTAATTGTGTGTATAATTAATTAATTGTGGGATTAATTAATTAGGAAGGGGACAATTTATAGTGGGAGTTGGTAAGAGGGAGTTTTATAAACGATTTGGGGGGACCAGCCCCAAACCGATCGCCGATACCAGCCCATAAGCCATTCTTTCTCCATTTTTACCCATTTCTTCAATTCCATCTCTTCCACCATCAATCCTTCAATGTGCTCTCTTCATCTCTACCAAACTCCTTCACCAAATACATTTCTAGCAGCAGGAGCAAGCCTCGGTCGATGGGTTTTCTGAGATTTCGACCAAAATTGGGGATTTTCGGGAGCTTTCTTATAACCAGCGAAGGGGGAAATTCTTGGTATTCTGGGTTAAAATTCCAGTAGAACCGAACCATTAGCAAGCTTAGAAACTCAGAAGCTAAACAAGAAACCTTGAATGCGAAAGGATTCTGGCGCGAATCGATTTGGGGGTCTGTTTCTGTGGTCGGAAGCTGTGTCGAGCAAAAGGGTTTCCCAACGATTCTCGTCGATGTGTTTAATGAGGTAACCTTCCTTGTTCTTAATAGTTTGTACAATTTTCAGAAGTCTTTTCTTGCTATTAGTTCTTAAGACGATTGTCGACAATGTGAATTTGGGTTGGGTATCGTTAGGACTGCTGTAATTGGGAGGTACTGGGATTGCATGTGAATTTGTGGTATTGTTTTGGAGGTTGTAATAGTATAAGAAGGAGGATTAAGAGAGTTGAATATTTCACTACTTACATAGATTTCGATATAGAAGGAATATAGGTTCTACGCTTTCAAAGTGTTCGTTAGAATGTCCCTAAGAATCTGTTTTTAATATGTTGATTCGATTGTGATGTAATTCGTCCGTATGATGTAGATAATCATTCATAGAGCTTACAGGGAACCGCGAAACTTAGATAAATTCGACAACAAGGTTGAAGTTCTAAAACGAGGCGTACTCTAATATTGAGTCGATTAATTCGTCTAAGAGGTATGTGAAACCCTTACTTCTTTCTTTTGGCATGCTTTAATGAAAGTACGGCGGAAGTACTTAATTCTTATATAGTTTAATTCCTAAAGAGGATTGTTATGAGAAGTGCCTATGATTCTTCAGCAAAGAGTTTATTATGACATTATTGTAATGATTGTATGGAGAGTCAAATGATGATTTTTACTTGCATGGCACTCATGATATCTACTCGTGCTAAGTGTTACTACTTCACCTCACCGAGTCCCGGGCCGGGTTACGACTCGTGCACAGCCTTGCATTGTTCACCGAGACCCTCACTAGAGGGCCGGGTTACGTAGGATGGATCCATAGATGAGAGATGACTTTACCGAGTCCCAGCATGGGCCGGGTTATGATATGATTCCACCGAGTCCCGCACTAGTGGGCCGGGTTACGTTACAGATGTATATATATGTATATGGACAGACACTCATGTTTTCTTGCCTTGACTCACATTTTTATAAGGCACAGCTGACTTTTATGGTTTATGGCACAGTTGGATTTGAATCCTGATTTTTATACTGATCTCATGTTTCTGTTGGCTACTTATGATCTCTTTTACAGCTTCATGTTTTACATGCTCAGTACATTATTTCGTACTGACCCCCCTTTCCTCGGGGGGCTGCATTTCATGCCCGCAGGTACATTCTCTCATCTTGGTGAACCTCAGGCCTAGGTTCCTACTCAGCAGGTTGGAAAGCTCCTTTGATCCAGAGTTTTGTCATGTTGGTACCGAATCTCTTTAGAGCTTCTGTTTGTATTTAGGGTCACGACGGGGCCCTGTCCCGTCATATGTCGTTCTTCTTCTTATAGAGGTCTGTAGACAGTGGTGGGTTGTACGTATGTAAGGGTTATGACTCTGTTTTTGCCAGTCATGCCATTGTATTCTGTGTTGGGGTGTTTCCATGTATATACGTTAGTATCTGTTGGCAGCCTTGTCGGCTTGTCTGTTATACTGTGTTGGCTAGTTGTGACTCCTCAGGAGACAGGTGCATTCGGGGGTAAAGGCAGCCTTGTCGGCTTGCCTACCCCGGCATATGTTGTTATTGCGACGTTATGCTGCCGGATTTCAGACTCATTAAGGGTTAGTTGGATTATGTGTGACAGGTTGGTATAATGACGTCATTAGGGCGGTTAGTCGCGGCCCGTTGGGTCGGGTCGTGACAGCTCATATCCAATCTCTGAATAATACTTCAATCTCCAAGATGTCTCACACTAATGAGTGTGTGTGCTCTCCTATTTGAAATCTGCCGGCCGAAAAAGCGCTTTCAGACGCTGTTGATAACGCTTGAATGTTCAACACATCTCGGGTCATCTTTGACAGTGTCGGAAATGTCTTTTATTCTCCCTCCAATATTTCAGCAAGTATTCACGTCCTTCTTCATTGAGAACTGCTTGGTACGATACAACACCCTGCAAAATAAAAATATCAAACTTGCTAACTTGGTTAGTAGTGTTACCACTATACATTCTACGTCTAAGGTTTTTAATACTAGCCGCAGAAACGGCATATCTTTTTTGAGGTTGTGTTGAAGAAGAAGAAGATGGTATGGAAGCAGGTTGGTTGCTAGCACTTTCTTGTTGGTAATACCTAGATATTTTTTTGCATTCATCTTGTATGCTAGACAACACTTCTTCTTTAGTTTGTTCAATAGGTGGTGGGTCATTTGAATTTTTTGGAGTTGGAGGTGGAAGTACTGCTATATAATCATAAATAGTTTCACTAAGTGCTTTATAACCGTCTATTTTAATAGTCGGATTTAATACAACACCAATAATATAAATAGTGGGAATATGAATAATATTTTTTATTTTGATACACATTTTTAATAGGTGATTTATAAGCTGGTTTTTTCATATATTCACTAAGTAATAAAAATATTAGAGCTATACAAAATAACATAGTTGAAATAGTAGGATAATATATACCGGAAAATTCTTTTGTTGCTTGAAAATTTTTCTCTATAAATACAATAAGTTGGATTTCGATTATGGGCGTTAAAAAATAAAGTTATAGGTCTTCTATAATCATAAGCAACAAGTAGTTGCTCGTATAAAGAATTCCACCTAGTGGCTACTTCTTCGGGAATTTTTCTATAAGGTAGTCCGCAATCGTGACAAGTTTTTTTATATTCTTTTTCTCGTTGTACTCTATTACTTCTAAAAATAAAGTTTATAGCAAATTGTATTTTATTAAGAATGTCTTCAAAAAGTGATAGACCATCCTTTACAACTAAGTTATAAATATGACACACACATTTTATATGAAAATAATTTGGAAAAATATGGAGTTAAAAGATCTTTTAAATTATAATAACATAATTATTAGAAGAAGCATTATCTAATGTAATAGTCATAATTTTATCAGTTATGCCATAATAATCGCAAACTGAATAAATATTTTCTGAAATAAAAGTACCAGTGTGCCTATCATCTATATATCGATACGCTAAAATACGTTTTTGCATAGTCCATTTATAATCAATCCAATGAAATGTTACCGTTAAATAATCATGGTCGTTAATACTACGGCCTATATTAGACGTGATAGATACTTTACTAGGAAAATGATATAAGGAATAATGTAAATATTGTTGATATTCATGTGCAAATTTAAATACATCTCTCCTAACAGTTGATCTAAGAAAACCGTTAAATGCAGGATTATACATATCTCTAATGTAATGAATAAAACTAGGAGAGGAAGGAAATGAAAAAGGCAAACCCTCTACAATAACTAATTATGCTATTACTTCCCTATCTCTATGTTTATCATATTTAGGGCCTATAATTTTCCCCTTCATAGGGTTAATTTGACCATGTACTTGATCCAGAATAGTATGTGAACCTTGTCCCGACTGAGAGGGCATTGGGGCACCCAATTTTTCAGCCAGGTATTGGGCCCACCTAGCTTGGTGAAAGTTTTGTACGTGTCTCAATTAACCTCCCGTCCCATCTTGACCTTTTCCCATTTTAAATTTATAAACATTTTTACAAATTTGACATCTAACTACTTGATTCTCTTCGTCCCTATAAAAAAAAATCTATACATCTGATTTTAATTTTCATTTTATTAGGCATCGTCTCATACTAGAGGGAATAAGAGGCGTTCCAGTTAGAGGTGCACTAGTGGGTGTGTCATCTAGATTAATCGGTGTGTCATCTAGATTAGTGGGTGTATCATCTAGATTATCTTCTAAATTAAAGTCTTGTTGAGTTTCAGAAAATATCTCCTCGTCTAAATCTAATGGTATTTCAGGAAAAAATTTAGTATCAACCAAATCATCATGTCTATGAATAGGATGACTAGAAGAAGTACCCCTGCCCTTGTTACCCCTACTAGAAAAAGTCTAACCCTTACCCTTACTCTTAAACATACCTCTAAATCCTTTTATTTTAATTGTGCTAATAAATAGTTAAAGATAAAGAAATTAAGTGCGCTAATTAAAATAAAGAAACAATAATAATTTAATGAAGAAACGAATGTACCAAACGCCGACGTAACGTCGACGTGTAATCAAGAGGTTGAAAATTAAAACTTTGGTCGATGGATGATCCTCAAGCTAGTTGTCAACTTCACTCCCAAATGAAAAATAAAATTGAATATTTAGTAGACAATGTAGACTTGTAGAGAGACATATTGAGATATTAGAGAGATTGTAGGAAGATTTGTGAGAAAGATGGAGAGAAATTGAGGTATTTATAGTTGGAAAATTGGAAAAGTGTAAATATAATAACTTAGGGGTTAAAATAAATATTAATGGGGTAGGGGGGTTGGGGGAGGGGGAGGCCAAAAATAGCCATTGCACAACGGCCAAAATATAAAATGCCCGTTGTGCAACGACATTTTATGCAAATGAGAGGTTTCGGGCGGGACAGGGGGCGGGACAGGGGGCGGGACCGTGGCGGGATCGAGGCGAGACGGGTCTATCGGGACTGGGGCGGGATGAGCCCTGGTGGGACGAGCCCATGTCCCGTCCCGGTTCGAATCCCGTTACCGGTATTTTTTAAGCGGGGTAGGGGCGGGATCGGGGTGGGATCGGGGCGGGATTGGGGCGGGGCGGGACGGGCCGACCCGCCCCATTGGCTAGCCTTACTTTCATCACTTGTTTTATATGTTTTCTTTACCTTCTTTTTCCCTTTTAACCTTGTCATTTGTTCTTTTAGGATATGTAATTCTTCTTTTAATTCTTCTTGTTCTTGTTTAACTTCATTTAATTCTTTTCTTGTTTGTTTTAATTCTACCTTTGTTTCTTTTAGTATTTTCTTTGTGTCCTTAAACTTATGTTTATATTTTTTATATTTATTGTACCATTCTTCATTATTATGTGATTTTAGTTTTATATTTTCTGTCTTTAATTCACATATTTGTTGTTCTTGTTTATCTAATTTTAGGTATAAGTATACGGGTTTTTCTGTGTCATTTAAGTAGATGTTTTCACCTTTTGAATTGTTATTATTATTATTTGGTGTAGTTTTAAGGTTTTTTTCTTTATAGGTTCATATTTATATCTTTCTTTTTCTATTATTTCCTTTCCATGATTTTTAAGAAATGTTATTACACTATATTCTTGGTTCTCCATTAAAATTGTCCCCTTTTTATGTAATATTGGTTATCTAGTGTTTTTTCTACTGATTCTGATAATTTTGGTTTTATTTTACTAATATCTACCATTATGAATTCTTTACTTCTTCTCCATATATCTATTGGTACTAATTCTGGTTGTTTAGTTGTGGTATTAATTATTTTTTCAACTATTCCTTCTTGGCTGGTACTAGGTTCTTTGTCTTCTATCACTTGTTTTCCTTTATTTATATGTGCTACTAATATATTGAGTTGTTCTAATATTATTTTAAACGTTGGCACCTCAGATACATTCCATAATTTTGTTAATTCTTCTCTTATTAATTGTTGCATTTGTGTTTGATTTTCCCTTATTTCATCCATTATTATCAGGGTATTTTTTATTTGTTCCTTTACTATTATTTCATTCCATATTGCATCAATTCTTTCATTAAAATTACTCAGGATTGTTTATTCTTTTCTTCCATCCAGTTCCTATATCTATCCATATTTTTATCAAATTTATTACATTGTTTTATTTTATTTTCTAATTTCGTTTCTTTTGCACTGTATTCTAGGTATTTGAGTTGAGATATTATCTCTTCTGATAAAATTGTGTTTATTATTTTTAATTTTTATTTTTTCTTTATTATTTTTCTTTGTATATTCATATCTTATTTATAAATCTCATTTTTCCTTGGTCATTTACTTAAATTCTTTCATTATTAATTTTGTAATTTATCATGGTTAAAAAGTCACTTTCTAATAATAATTCATTAAAACTATCATATTCTATTACTCCTATATTTATTTTATATTCTAAATCTTGTATTTTGAATTTCAAATTAATACTTTTGATTATTATTATTCCTCTTTCATTTTCAGGGTAACTGCAAGTTTGTGGTTCTATTAAATTACAAAAAATTTCATTGATTTTACTTATATGTATAAAACTTTTAATAGCTTCTATATTTATTTCAGTACAGTCAGTTGTTATCATACCATTGAATATTATTACTCTAATTCTCAATCTATTATTGGGTATGTTTATTAGGTCTAATATTCTGGGTTGCATAATTCTTAGGCTAGCTTGTCTTGATATTGGTTCTTTCTTAATACTTAGTCTAGATCCTTCTATTTGTGGTCTTACCTTTTGTAATGGTGTTATTGTTCTAGTACTAAAATCCATATGTATTTCTTTTGGTATGGTTATTTTAGAATTTTCCTTGTGTTCTATTTGTTCTAATATTTCTTGATACATCTTTGGTACTAGGATATTCATTTCATGTTGTTTCTTTACATGATGATTTCCTGTTAAGACATATATCATTTTTGTTTCAATACTTATAACTTTACTTCCTGGTGGCATATTTATTCCATCTAGTTTATAATATAGTGTTAGAGCTAAGTCTTTATGTTCGTCTTTTAATGAAATACTAAAATCTGGTTGTACTTTGAATTTTAGTTTTTGATATATTAAATTTCCTTTTATTACTGATATTAAAGCATCTTGTAATTTTCCTAATATTCTATCATCTAGTATGTATATTTGTATTTGTGTGTCTATATTTTTCTGGAAATATGTTTTTATAGTAAATTCTACTCCTCCAAAGTATATATTTCTGTATTTTTTTTAGCTTCTTTAGTAGATAATTTTGCTAATTCTCTTTTTATTATTTCATCTGTTATTAAATTTATTTTTGCTCTGCCATTTATACTGGTTGTGTCTATTATATTTCATGTTTTTGTGCTATATATCTTACTTCTTTATTTCTTTCAAACCATTTAGTTTTAAATATTTTCTTAGTTGATAGCTCTTCTTTTTCATCTTGTATTTTTTGATATATTTCAGGTTTAAAGCTTAAAGTTTGTGTTATTCCTCCTTCATATACATTCATCTCGTAGTATGTTTCATTTGAGTTGTCTATTATTTCTTTTCCTTTATCCATTTCTTAACCTGTCAATATATTTGTATTGTTCTACTATAATATTTTTTTGGTCTTTTATTTCATTATCTCTTCTGATTATTTCTCTCAATTTTTCTTCTCTTAGTTTCATATTTTCTTCCTCTTTTTGTCTTAATCTTTCATCTTTTAGTGCTATCATATTTCTTAAGGTTGTAATAGTATTTTCTTGTTCATGTATCTTTTGAGAATTTTCTTGTAAACTTTGATCTCTTTCTTGTATAAGATCTATACTCATTCTGCAACTTACTATATGTTGGTTTATATCTATATTATATGTAAATGGTTTATCAGCTATTATTTGAAGTTCTCTTAATTTATTTCATCCATATTGATCTGTAGTCATCCATAATTCTGTGTTTAAATCTGCTATAAAATGGTCTTGTATATTTATTTCTCTTTATAGGCTTAATAGTTCTCTATATGTTCTTATATTTATTTCTCTTTATAGGCTTAATAGTTCTCTATATGTTCTTATATTTATTTCTCTTTATAGGCTTAATAGTTCTCTATATGTTCTTAGGTTACCATTTACCATATTATTCAATTCTTCTAATGATAATGATAATGATTCTTTTCTTTTTAATAATAATTCATTTTGATATTTCATTATCAACTCATTTTGGTTTCTATTTTTTATCAAGAGATGTCTTAATTCTTTGCATAACCATTTTTTTTTATTTACTCTATTAATTTGTTCATAAGACGGATGTTTCTTCATGTTAATTTTATTCCTTTATTAGGCTCTGATACCATTTTCTTGGCGGATCTTTTCATCATATAATAACCCTAAAGAGGGTATGAACATCGATGGTATACTATCAATTTTTTAATCAAAATTTTCAATTAACAAACAAGTAGTATGGAAACGTTTATTATTAGGTCGAAATTTATTTTTTAAATTAAAAGTCTATAACCTTCGACCAATATTTACATCATAACTACAGATATTATACTTATCAAGATTATAATTAAAAACACATAGTCTAAAAATCATACATGTTAGCAGAATTTCAGAGAGGGAATTTTTTTATCTATGTATTGATTATTACTTGTAAAATCATTATGTCCAATCCCTCATTTAGATAACTTGTTTTGGGAGTGTCACGTACTCTAAATCACGCCATTTATCTGGAAGAAGAAACACTTGAAAATTTAACCAAAATGATGCTGGTGGTGTAATTGCTGCTAAGTAGTTGAAGTGAACTGTTGAAATTTAAACCACTAATGGGTGCATGAAATGGTTGGGAATTGTCCGCCTTAATCAGACATCTCTGATTCTAAGTTTTAAAAATAAGAATCTTTTTAGCATCGGTTGATCATTTTTTGATTATGTCTTTGAAAAATGTACTTAATGTCATGGAGTTTCAAATCTTTACAAATGTGTATTTCAACTATGAGATTTAAAATTCCATAACATTAAATATTTTTCAATTATAGAGAGTGAAAAGTGATTATTTGTAAACTTCACCCCGTTATATCGCTATTAGGCCTATTATATCGACACAAATTCGAATTATATCATGGTAGTGAGATTTGAATACCATATCCATATGGATAAACTGAAAAAGAAAAAGAATGGTTAGTCACAGTTTCCTGATTCCGGAGGACTCGTCTAGAGAGCTGCTTGATATCTGATGACCTTCTTAATTGATGGTTTATAACTCCATATGATGTTCATGTTATGTTACACACCAGTTCTGTGATTTTATTTCTGGTATTATGAACTTCAGACTTCCTAGTTTGAGTTTAAGAAATGTGACAGGAATATGATTCCAAATCTTTTAATTAGTAAACTAATTTATGAAGTCATATATACCTTTCTTGGCGTTTTGGCTAAGATCAAGTCCCAAATGTCACCTATACTAATCATACATTTATCTAGTAGTAGTAATAATTTGGTCACTAGTCGATATTAATATTCTAATGAAAATGTCGAGTCATCTATCACAACTAAACATGTCTGTAATAAATTCTATAAATCAAAGCATCTTGACCAACTGAAAGGGGAGTTGGTGTGGAAGTGAAGATTAACCATGCTTGTAATAGATTCGATAAATCAAAGCATCTTAGCCAACCGAAAGGGGAGTTACTGTGGCGCGTAAAGTGAAGATTAACCACGTATGTAATTAATTCGAATAATCAAAGCATCTTGATCAATTAATCGAAAAGGCAATTGGTGTGACGTATTGCTGGCCAGTGGGCCGGGTCGGCCCGACACCGCCCCGGTCCCGCCCCGAACCCGACTTTAAAAAAATAATAATTGCGGTATCGGGACTCGAACCGGGACGGGACATGGTCTCGTCCCGCCCCGCCCCGCCCCAATCCCGTTAGGCCTGACCAGGTCCCAGTACCGCCCCCGATCCCGCCCGAAACTCCCCCTTTGCACAAATAGTCGTTGCACCAACGACCATTTTACATTTTGACCGTTGTGCAACGGCCATTTTTGGCCTCCCCCTACCCCCTTAATATTTATTTTTAACCCATAAGTTATTATATTTACCCTTTAACCAAATTTCTCAACTATAAATACCTCATTTTCTCTTCATCTTTCTCACAAATCTTCCTACAATCTCTCTATTCTCTCAATCTATCTCTCTACAAGTTTACATTGTCTACTAAATATTGAATTTTATTTGTTCATTTGGGAGTGAAGTTGGCAACTAGCTTGAGAATCTTCCATCGAGCAAAGTTTCAATTTTCAACCTCTCGAATACACGTCGACATTACGTCGGCGTTTGGTAAATTCGTTCCTTCATTAAATTATTATTGTCTGTTTATTTTATTTAGCACACTTAATTTCGTTTACTTTAATTATTTATTAGTATAAGTATAAATTTATAATGGAAGGATTTAAACGTATGCTTGCGGATAGGGGTCATGCTTCTTCTAGTAGGGGCAACAAGGGCAAGGGTCTTATTTCTAGACAGAATCTTATTCCTTCACAGGATGATTTTGTTGATACTGAACATTTTCCTACAATACCATTAGATTTAGACGAGGAGCTATTTACTGGACTCAAGAAGACTTTAATTTAGACGATGATCTAGATGATACACCCACTAATGTAGATGACAACACACCCACTAGTGCACCTTCAACTGAAATGCCTCTTATTGCCCCTAGTATTAGACGAGGTCCAGTAAAACGAACATTAAAATCAGATGCATGAACATTTTTTGATAGGGACGTACAGAATCAAGTAGCTAGATGAAAAATTTGTAAAGATGTTTTAAAATTTAAAATTGGAAAAAGTCATGGTGGGGAGGGGGGGTTTAATGAGACACGTAGCAAGGGCTCATCCAGCTAGGTATGCCCATTATGAGGCTTCAAAACCGGGTGTGCAAATGTCCGCTCCATCGGGACAAGGTTCACATACTGTCCCGGACCAAGTACAAGGTCAAATTAACCCTATGACGGGAGGAATTGTAGGCCCTAAATATGATAAGCAAAGAGATAGGGAAGCAATAGCAAAATTAGTTGTTGTGGAGGGTTTGCCTTTTTCATTTCATTCATCTCCGGTTTTATTCATTACATTAGAGATATGTATAATCCTATTTTTAACGATTTTCCTAGATCAACTGTTAAGAGAAATGTATTTAAATTCGCACATGAATGTCAACAGTATTTACGTTATTCATTATATCATTTTAATGGCAAAGTGGCTATCACTTCTGATATAGGCCGTAATACTAACGACCATGATTATTTAACGGTAACCTGTCATTGGATAGAGTATAAATGGTCTATGCAAAAATGTATCTTAGCGTATAGATATATAGATGATAGGCACTGGTACTTTTATTGCAGAAAATATTTATCAAGTGTGCGATTATTACGGAATAACTGATAAAATTATGACTATTACATTAGATAACGCTTCTTCTAACAATTATGCTATTACAATTTTAAAAAATAGCTTAACTCCATCTTTTTCAGATCATTTTCATATAAAATGTGCGTGTCATATATATAACTAGTTGTAAAAGATGGTCTATCACTTTTTGAAGACATTCTTAGTAAAATACAATTTGCTATAAACTTTATTTTTAATAATAATAGAATACAACGAAGAAAAGAATATAAAAAAAAAACTTGTCACGATTGCCAACTACCTTATAGAAAAATTCCAGAAGAAGTACCCACTAGGTGAAATTCTTTATACGAGCAACTACTTGTTTCTTATGACTATAGAAAACCTATAACTTTATTTTTTAACTCTCATAATCAAAATTCAGCTGATATTGTTGTAGATAGTGGCTTGGGAAAAATTTCTGAACTTATTGTATTTTTAGAAAAAAAAATTCAAGCAACAAAAAAAATTTCCGGTATATATTATCCTACTATTTCAACTATGTTGTTTTATATAGCTCTAATATTTTTACAGCTTAATGAATATATGGATAAACCAGCTTATAAGGCAGCTACTAAAAAAATGTTTATCAAAATAAAAAAATTTTTTATTCCTATTCCCACTATTTATATTATTGGTGTTGTATTAAATCCGACTATTAAAATAGACGGTACTAAATCACTTTTTGAAAATATTTACGATTGTATAGCAGTACTACCACCTCCAAGTCCCAAAAATTCAAATCACTCACCACCTATTGAACAAACTAAAGAAGAAGTGTTGTCTAGCGTAGAAGACGAATGCAAAAAAGTATATAGGTTTTACCAACAAGAAAGTGCTAGCAACCTACCGGCTTCCATACCATCTTCTTCTTCTTCTTCAACACAACATCACAAAAGACATGTTGTTTCTGCGGCTAGTATCGAAAGCCTAAAAAATAGAATGTGCGGCCGTACCGCTACTAACCAAAGTAGGTGTATCTATGTTTTGTATATCTGTATAGGTGTATCTATGTTTTTCTGAAATTATACTTTTTAGTAAATTCTACTCCTCCAAAGTATATGTTTCTGTATTTTTTGGCTTCTCTAGTAGATAGTTTTGCTAATTCTCTTTTTATCACTTCATCCGTTATTAAGTTAATTTTCGTTCTTCCATTTACACTCGTTGTGTCTATTATGTTTTCATGTTTGTGTGCTATGTATCTTATTTCTTTGTTTCTTTCAAACCATTTTGTTTTAAATATTTTCTTAACAGATAGTTCTTCTTTTTCATCTTGTATTTTCTGGTATATTTCTGGTTTAAAGTTTAGTGTTTGTGTTGATCCTTCTTCATATGTGTTCATCTGATAGTGTGTATCCTTAGAGTCTTCTATTATTTCCTTTCCTTTATCCATATTTTAGTAGGTTGATGTACTTATATTGTTCTTCTATTATATCATTTAGATCTTTTAATTCATTATCCTTTCTGATTATTTCTCTTAATTTATCTTCCAGTAGTTTCAAATTTTCTTCTTCTTTTTGTCTTAACCTTTCGCTTTCTAATGCCATCCTATTCCGTAATTCTTTTATAGTTTCTTTCTGTTCATATATTTGTTTAGAATTTTCTTGTAAACGTTGATCTCTTTCTTCTATTAGATCTATACTTATTCTGCAACTTACTATATGTTGGTTTATATCTCTATTATATGTAAGAGGTTTTTCTGCTATTATTCTGAGTTCTTCTAACTTGTTTTGATGTTCCATTAGTCTTTTTTCATCCATAGTGTTCTATTTCCATTCTTATATCTGCTTTTAGATCGTATATCTGGGCGTTCTGTTCATTTATCCTGGTATTTATTTCTATTATCCTTCTATATGTTGTTATAACACTTTCTATGTATGTTTTAATCTCTTCTAGTTCATCTTCAGAATAATTTTTATTTCTTTTTCTATCGTTCTCTCTTGTCTTCTTTTAGAATAATATTAGAAAAACTTAATATGATAATAGAAGACAAAAACAAAGGTAAACAGGTAGCAGGAGATAATGAACCCAATACGAGTAAAGAAAATAAAATAATTAATACTACTAAACAACAACCTGAAATAGTGTCAATCGATGCATGGAGAAGAAGTGAAAAACCTATAATGATGGATATCAGTAAGATAAAACAAAAATTATAATCCCAAGAAGAAAAAACATTGGACGGTCTAGCAATATTGAATAAAAAAGGACAGTTTTAATGGAAAAGCAAGAACCTAATATACCCGGTGTACTTACGTTTTTAAGAAATAATGAGAAAAAGATAATAGAAAAAGAAAGATACAAATATGAACCTATAAGGACGAGAACACCAAAAGAAGATAAAGATTCAAGGGAAGAAAACATTTACCTAAAAAATGCAGAAAAAACAACCTATGAATACCTAAACCTAAAACTAGACAAACAAGAACTAGAAATATCTGAGTTAAAAACGAGAGAATACAAGGTTGAAATTACATAGTAACGAAGAATGGTATGATAAGTACAAAAAATATAAACACAAGTTTAGAGACACGAAAAAAATATTAAAAGAAACAAAGGTAGAACTAAAGCAAACAAAAGAAGAATTAAATTTGACTTAAAAGGGATAAAACAAGAACTAGAAGAATTAAAAGAAGAAATGCAGATACTTAGAGAACAAATGAGAAGGTTAAAAGGAAAAAAGAAAGTAAGAAAAAATACAAGTGATGAAAGTACTAGCAGTAATGAAAAAACTGATAGCGATTCAGATAGTAACGATAAACCAACTAACCAAGAAATACAAGTAGTAGAATTCATAGAGGAAGTAGAAAACGAAGAGAACTCAGAAATAGTAAAAGAAAACAACCAGATATTAGAAGCTCTACAAAAAATGAAAAGAGTAAATGTCATCATAGAAGAAGAACTTGAAAGTGATATAGAAGAAGAATATAATAGACCTGCGGAAACGGAAATAGAAACAAATGATATAATAAATGAAGATGCAAATGATTATCCTGAAGAAGAACTAGTAGACCCTAACTTAGAAGTAATAGCAAGAAAACAAACTAGATTACCAAACCACATACCAGTAGGACAACAAGCAGAATTTAAAGAGTTTGTAGGATCAATGGCACAAGGGGTAAATTACAGCGGATATTTCTTAGAAAAGGAGAAAACAAAACTACTAGAAGAAAGAAATTAATGTGAACAATATGTTTGTTATAAACTGGTTATAACTTCAACTACAAATGAAATAGGAAACAAATATTACAGGGATAGACAAAACAAGTTTACAAAAAACCTTAAAAGAATAATAGAAAAAATAAGTGAAATAAATTGGCAGCTTATAAAAATAAGACGAAACATACAAATATTAATGGAAAACGAAAACATTTTCCAAGAAGTAAGAGAATTAGAACAAGATGAAAACCTCCAACAAAGGTTAAGAGAAATGAATATGGAGTAAAATCCTAATGGTAGCAATCTATATAGAAGCCCATATAGAATACAAGGTTAACAAAATGATAAAACAAAAAATATTTATTGATAGCGAAGCAGATTTATGCTTAGCAAGAAAAGATGTATTAGAATCACATAGATGGAAGAGAACCAGATCACATAGAGCAAGAGTATCAGGATTTAACGAGCAATCAAAAGAACTGGATATAGTAGCAGAAAACATGAAATTATATTAGGAAAAACGATATTCAGATTACCAATAATATATCAATTAGATAATATGAAACAACAAGTGTTATTAGGAAATAACTTCATAGATTACTTTAAGACACAAGTTATAGATAGTAACACTTTTAATTTACAAACACCTTGTAATAAATGGATAGTATTAAAAAGAATACTACTAATACACACATTAAGATTATGTACCATAAAAACTGATAGGAATAACAACCTACAATTATTAAAAGAAAAATATCTTAATATACTAAAAATAAACTTTGGAGAAAATCCAATTCAGCTATGGGAAAAAGAAAAAATATATGCAGAAATAAAACTGATAAACGAGAATGACATAATTAGATCCAAACCTATTAGATATAGCCCAACAGATCAAAAAGAATTTGAAATCCAATTAAAAGAATTACTAAAATTAAAAATGATACAAGAAAGTAAAAGCCCACATAGCAGCCCAACCTTTTTAGTAAGGAAACATAGTGAACAAATGATAGGAAAAGCCAGAATGGTAATCGATTATAGAGAACTAAATAAGAAGACTATATTTGATGGATATTTTTTACCATATAAAAGAAACCTTATTAACCGGCTAGGAAATAAAAAATGATTTAGTAAATTTGATTGTAAAAGTGGATTTTGGCAAATAAAACTGACAAAAGAATCAAAATCTCTAACAGCCTTTAGTGCCCCTCAAGGACACTATGAATGGAATGTACTACCATTTGGATTAAAAAATGCACCACAGATATTCCAAAGAAGAATGGATCAAGTGTTTAGAAGGTTAACAGAATTTTGCATAGTATATGTCGACGACATATTAATATTCAGTGATAATCTAGACGAACATATAAAACATCTAGAAAAATTTATAACAACTATAAAACAACACGGAATACTATTATCTGAAAAGAAAAATGAAATATTTAAAAATAGTATTGAATATTTGGGATATATTATAGATAACGAAGGATTACAACTGTAAGAACATATAGTAACAAAGATAAAAAAAATTAAAGAGAAACTAGAAAATAAAAAAGAAGTACGACAATTCTTAGGAGTAATAAATTATGCTTTAGATCATATAAATGATTTACCACTCTTAAGAAAGCCCTTACAAGAATTGATAAAGAAGAACATAACATTTGAATGGAAACAAGAACATACTAAGGCTATAAAAGATATCAAGGAAAGAGTAAAAACATTACCAAAACATAGAATACCAACTGAAAAAGACCAATTAGAACTTTTCACTGACGCTAGTAATATAGGATGGGGAGCAGTCCTCATAGCCTATGATAAAGAAGATATAGATAAGGAGAAACCACTAATTTGTGGACATGGAGGAGGAACATGGAAACCAAATGAGAAAAATTATCATATAAATGAGAAAGAGTTATTAGCAGTAAAATCTGGAATAAAAAGATTTCATTACCATTTACTACCAGTAAAATTTATTATTAGAACTGATAACACACGTGTAAAAGCTTTTATTACAAACAAAATAGATCCTTTACCAAAATTAAATAAAAGGAGAAAATGGCAATCATTCTTTTACTGTTATGACTTTATTGTTAAGAACATATCTGGAACTAAGAATGTTTTAGCTGATTTTCTTAGCAGATATAACGATGTCGATCAACAGTGATAAGATTGAAGAATACATCACCAAAGCCATGAATTCCCTTATACAAACCAATGAAATCCTCATATCCAGATTACAAGAGAACACCAATACTATAAACCAACTCAGACAAGCCATACAAGACCTGGTAATAATGAAAAATATACAAGATGAATCCCAATCCAGATCACCTATCACTACACCTAAAAGACCAGAAAACTCTACTACCAAAACCATGGGACCATATGTATCAAGGCACGCAAACATACCATCTTCAATACAATACTCTTCATCAACAGTATCAATGGCCGACAAGCTGAGATACACACCTGAATACATCAACGCTTATGAAAAAATTAATAAATTTTATGATTATAAGACTAACCCTCACATTCTACGCAGTGCTAAACTGAGCAAGTATCCCAGATTCTTGTGCAGCGAGCAGGCAAACCCGGAAATAGTATCAACACTATTCACTTATGATTTTATTGACAAACTAATAGTGGATGAGAATATGAATAACATTGCCAAATTACCAAGCATCATTGTGGAGTCCACAAGACTGATGATGGAATCGTTTGGAAAAGGAATATACGAAATACATATATTTGACGCATCAACAGATCTAACTGGTAAGCTAATTGTGATATGTCAAATATTTAAAACAGGAAAAAATAGTACCATCAGTGGAGATGATGAAAACCTGAACAAGAAAATACCTTGCACTTTGGAAAAATTCCAAGAATGGCTAAGTGCAAAAAGAACATTTTGATTACTAACCTTGAAAACAAGAATATAAGACATGTTGAGAGCAAAGAAAGCATGTATAATTGGGGATTTAAAAGGAGGAGAAGTAGAAGATATCATCACCCTATACTATGACAATGACATCATGACACAGGACACCACGAGATTAACAGAAATGCATGACAAAATCATAAACATGAGATACAAACATGCAAAGGAGACAGTGGAACAATATCAAAAGATAGTTGGACAAAATAAAAGACATGTAATAAATCTATTACCACCAATGTAATAAAAAGAGAAAGGAAATTATGATCCTTTTGCATAAGGATTAGATTTTTTTTACTACTTGAATAAAGGGATCATGTAGCTTTGCTACTTGAAACCCAAATGGAAAGGGGGCCTGTAGTTTTCACTACTTGCAGCCCAAATGAATACTCTGAACAGGGAGCCTGTAGTATTTACTACTTGCAGCTCAATTTACTACCATGTATTACTACGTATTACCATGTATTACAAAAAATATGACAAAAGAAAAAAAAAAAGGGGATCTGATAAAAGATCAACTCAATCAAAGACACCTGGAAAGCAAATGACAAAAGAAGATATTATCAAAGGAAACACATGGAAAGCAACAAACAAAAGTTATCAAGAATTGTCAAGGAGGATCAAAAGAGACACCTGGAAAGCAACAACAGAGATTATCAAGAACAAGACAAAAAACTTTTTGAAAAATCAGCAAATAAACTGTAGCACTTTAGACTTTTGAAAAGTGATTACTGTTTATTTTACTACTTTTGAAAAAGTGATTATTGTTTACTTTATGACTTTTGAAAAACAATTATCAGTCGAGGTATCTATATAAGGAGCCTCTTGTAACCTGATCATTCATTCGAAAACTTTCTATACAATCCTTTACTTGAGAATCTCTATGCCTAGCTAAACCCCCTCTTTAGTCTATAATCTAGATCAATTATAATATCATAGTACCAGAGATAAGAACACTTTGAAAGATTATAATTATAACCATATTAGTCTATAAACCTACACCTTAGCAAGAATTTTAGAGGATATTCTGTTGAGAACTCCCAGGCACCTAGGCCAATCATCCCGCAAATTCGTGGAAGAAGAAGGGAAACAGAGTCAAGGTGGGTTGAGATCTCCGGTGATCTGAAATTCTGATTAAGAGGTATGATTTCTAGAATATGTGTTTTTAATTATGATCTTGATAAATGTTAAACTATGTGATTATGATGTTCATATTGGTTAAAGATTATAGGCTTTTATTTAAAAAATGAATTTTGAGTTGATACTACCCGTCTCCCTATTACATGCTTATTATTTGATAAACTTAGACAAATTTTATCAATCTACCATCTATATTCCTACCCTCATCAGGGTTATTAGATGATGAAAAGATCCGCCCCAAAAATTGGTATACTAAAGTTGACAGACTAGCTAGTTGTCATTAGGTTGTGGTATAAGGTCCAAGACGAGTAAAAAAATGGATTTATTCTAACTATGTTGCTTCAAGATAAACCATTCAAAACCGGATCATGTGTAGTTAGTGTATGACAGGATTAATGTGAGTGTCAAATTCAACATTTTCCAAATTATCCTTATATGGGATAAGTTATAGAATTATTAAAAGGGAAAAGTGACTCATGGGCAAAACTAAAGTAGACATGCTTTACAGTATTTGGAATTGAGGAATGGATATTTCATTCATGTTTTTCTAATATTATTTTAAACGTTGGTATTTCAGATACATTTCATAGGTTAATTAGTTCTTCTCTTATCATTTGTTGTATTTGTGTTTGATTTTCTTTTATTTCATCCATTATTGTCAACGTGCTTTTCAGCTTTTCTTTTACTATTATTTCTTCCCATATTGCATTTATCTTTTCGTTATTAGTCAGGATTATTTATTCTCTTTTTCCATCCATTTCCCATGTCTATCCATATTTTATCAAATTTATCACATTGTTGTTCTAATTGTTTTATTTTTTCTTCTAATTTTATTTCTTTTGCTTTGTATTTTAAGTACTTTAGTTGGGAAAATATCTCTTCTGATAAGATTGTCCTTATTTCCTTTAATTTTTGTTTTTTCGTTATTATCTCTGTTTGTATATTCATATTTTATTTACGAATCTCGCCTTTCCTTGATCGTTTATTTCTATTCCGTTATTATTTATTTTATAATTTATCATGGTTAAAAAATCACTTCCTAAAAGTAATTCGTTGAAACTATCATATTCTATTACTCCTATATTTATTTTATATTCTAAGTCTTGGATTTTGAATCTTAAATTAATACTTTTAGTAATTATTATTTCTCTTTCATTTTTAGGCTAATTATAAGTTTGTGGGTCTATTAAATCACAATCGTTTTCATTAATCTTACTTATATGTATAAAACTTTTAATAGCTCCAATATTTATTTCAGTTACGCAATCTGTTGTTATTATGCCTTTAAATATTATTACTTTTACCTTTAATCTGCTCGTGTTTATGTTTATTAAATCTAATATTCTACGTTGGCTAATGCTAGTCTGTTGTGACTTTATCTGTTCTCTTGTAATACTCAATCTGGATCCTTCTATTTTTGGTATTAATCTTTTTTGATGGTGTAAGGGTCCTAGTATTAAAATCCATATATATTTCTTCTGGTATAGTTATTTGGAGTTTTCCTTGTGTTCTATTTGTTCTAATATTTCTTGGTACATTCTTGGTACTACTATGTTCATTTCATGTTGTTTCTTTACATGGTGGTTTCCTGTTAGGGCATATATCATTTTTGTTTCAATACTTATTACTTTGCTTCCTGGTGACATTGTTATTCCATCTAATTTATAATATAGTGTTAAGGCTAAGTCTTTGTGTTCATCTTTTAATGATATGCTAAAGTCTGGTTGTACCGTAAATTTTAGTTTTTGATATATTAAATTTCCTTTTATTACTGATATTAAAGCATCTTGTAAGTTTCCTAGTATCCTATCATCTAATATGTATATTTGTATAAGTGTATCTATGTTTTTTCGAAAGTATGCTTTTATAGTAAATTCTACTCCTCTAAAGTATATGTTTATGTATTTTTTGGCTTCTCTAGTAGATAGTTTTGCTAATTCTCTTTTTATCACTTCATCCGTTATTAAGTTAATTTTCGTTCTTCCATTTACACTTGTTGTGTCTATTATGTTTTCATGTTTGTGTGCTATGTATCTTATTTCTTTGTTTCTTTCAAACCATTTTGTTTTAAATATTTTCTTAACAGATAGTTCTTCTTTTTCATCTTGTATTTTCTGGTATATTTCTGGTTTAAAGTTTAGTGTGTGTGTTGATCCTTCTTCATATGTGTTCATCTGATAGTGTGTATCCTTAGAGTCTTCTATTATTTCCTTTCCTTTATCCATATTTTAGTAGGTTGATGTACTTATATTGTTCTTCTATTATATCATTTAGATCTTTTAATTCATTATCCTTTCTGATTATTTCTCTTAATTTATCTTCCAGTAGTTTCAATTTTTCTTCTTCTTTTTGTCTTAACCTTTCGCTTTCTAATGCTATCCTATTCCGTAATTTTTTTATAGTTTCTTTCTGTTCATATATTTGTTTAGAATTTTCTTGTAAACGTTGATCTCTTTCTTCTATTAGATCTATACTTATTTTGCAACTTACTATATGTTGGTTTATATCTCTATTATATGTAAGAGGTTTTCTGCTATTATTCTGAGTTCTTCTAACTTGTTTTGATGTTCCATTAGTCTTTTTTCATCCATAGTGTTCTATTTCCATTGTTATAACTGCTTTTAGATCGTATATATGGGCGTTCTGTTCATTTATCCTGGTATTTATTTCAATTATCATTCTATATGTTTATATAACGCTTTCTATGTGTGTTGAGTGATATTTGAAAAAGATAATATTTGAAGTTAAAAAGTTATATTTAAAAGTTAAAGTTGTGTTTTAACATGCATTTGTTGAAAAAAAAAAGTTGAAATTTTGTGTGTAAAATTTTCACTTGACCAGTTTTTCAAATTAGAAAAATTCATCGTCAAAAACTAAACAAAAAATCATTTAAAGTATAACCAAACAACGTTTTGAATTTTTTTTTAAAAAAAAAAGGAAAAAGAAAACCCATGTTTCAAACGGGGACTTAATTTCTTTAAACTGATTTACTTGTTATAGGACTGCTTGTGTCTTGCATAAATAAGATTCATATCATTTGAAGGCTGCAATATGGATGAATTAGTTTTAACTTTTATTTACTGGATGTTCTGACATCTAGTACAATTTTGAGGCTTCAAATAAGTGCCTTAACTTCTTAATGTGGACAGTGGAGCAGAAATTAAGAGTGACCCTTTGACATATTCTTCTCTAACTATATTTCTGTCAGTACATAAAACTAATTATAATGTGCTATTCGGGCAGACCCTTCCAACTTGGTAATGTTAAATTCTTTGTAAGCATTTTCTGCATTAACAATATAATAGTGGCTGAGATTACAAATTCCATGATGGTCGTCGAAAAGGAAAATGACATATGCAAAGGACATTAAGATATGCGGCTGCATGGGAACTTGAATTAAACTAGTGCTCCCGCCCATTCTACGCGTTCAAGTAAATTCACTCCTTTCGGCTCGTACCATGTACTCCACTTCTAATTTATATGATATTTTTTATTTTTTTAAATTCAAATTATATAAATTATAATTAATATTAGTATATATATTTTCAACATGTTCACACAAGATATTTTTCGTGTAGCTTTTTAATTTTAAAATTTTAATTTTAAGATATTTAGTTAATTTAATTTAAATTTAACTTCAAAAATTAGTAAAATTTAACTTTGGAGAAGAAAACAATGCCACATAAATTTGAATGAGAAGAGCCTATATATAAAAAAAATATTTAAAATGTGTACAAATAATATGATTATTCTATTCATGAAAACTCTAAATCCTGAATTCTCCAGCTCCCCACCTCTATTTAAAAAGGCAAGAAGCTCAGCTTCCTTTAGCTTAAGAGATTAGTGTTTAAACACATGATTTCTCCAAGTCCGCCCTGATAATAAATTTCTCTTCCTCTGTAGCTAGATTGAAGAGTTGTCAAAGTCTATCCATCCCTCAAGATGAAGGTAAGTTGGACAGACTTCTCAATTGCATATATTTAAGAATTATCATTATGTTCTTTAATTGGTAATATTGGCCTTATATGCTGATAACAGATCTTTAATTGGATTCAAAGCAAGATTAATGGAAAGCAAAGCACCAACAAGTCAAATCCAGTGACAGTCACTCGTAAGTTTTCTTGATTTTATTTGGTTTGTGCAGGGGAGATATATCTCTTTATGTTACTCATATGATCATCAAAGCAGCCTTGAATCCAATTAATCTTGCTTTGAATCTCTTTATGTTACTCAAATACTCATAAGAAGAATTCAGTGACTGGCCTAATGAACTGCTTGCTATTGGGACATTCGGAAGTCTTAAGGATTCTGCAAATTTGAATCAGCCAACTTGTCGTCCTGATCATCAACCGGATCAAAGCAGCCTTACACCTGAAGAAGTTGCTCAGCTTCACAGAGAACTGAAACATTTATTTCCTGAAGAAACTCCCCTTTCAGCCAAGGGATCAAAAAAGGATCTTGAGAAATTCTTTGACTGTCTTCAGAACTTGGTAGATGATGATCACAAAGCTAACAGTAGTGATCATCAAGTTCTTGAAAATAAAGAGAGCATTTTCAAGAGGAGTAATAGTCTTGTTCGCGGCAGAGGCCAGGAATCTGCACAATTGGACGACACAAACAGTGGCATTAGCAAAAAATCCTTGTCATATCTCATCAAGAAGACATTGTTCTGCAGCGCTGGATTCGCGCCCCCTCCCCCACAGTACACTTTAAGAGATCCAGTCCTTCCACAGTCGAAATTCGAGAAATCGAGGATGGAAAAGGTTTGCACACACTACTCAAGCAACAATATATAAACCTTTTATTTTGTCTTGGATCTCTATTGTCCATTTTGACAGATGTATTTATGTATTCTCAATTTCAGATTCTGAGGGCCATACTACACAAAAAGATATATCCTCAAGCAACCAGTCAAAGGGGTACTACCACAAGAAAGAGATACTTAGATAATAGATGTGTGATTGAGAGTGATACTGAGGATGAAGCATTTGAGACTGTGAAGGATAATGGAAATGATAATGGAAGTAAATGGGACAAATCAGATTCTGATTGTAAGTTTTCTTTAACCACTTCCTGATGAATCTAAAAATCTTCATATCCATGTATTCGTTAAGCTAAGATACTCGTTGATGAATATATCACTTTTCACTTAATACGGTTGAACCATGACCATTTCATCTAAAAGCTTAAACTGTACATCAGAGACTCTTACCGAGTTCATTTTTTATTTACGCACATACTTGAAACTATTAGCGAATATTCTCAGAATATTCTCCGTATATTTTGTAATAATGGTAGATGTATAATTAAGGTAACTTAGGATTCTAACTGTATTAGGAATCAACCTTTGTAAGGTAAGTTAGGATTCGTACCATATTAGGAATCAACCTTGTACAGCTATATATATTGTGAATAATGAAAGGAATCCCTAAGGGAAATTATTCCATCTTTCATGGTATCAGAGCCTAAAACCTAAATCCCTCCTCTTCCTTATTCTTGGCCGAAATTAGCAATTTTTTTTCTGATTTCGCAGAAAAAAAAAATTCTACTTTCTTCCTCTCTTTCTCGGCCAAACCAGAAAATTCTCTTCCCTCGGCAGGCGGCAACCATGTCTTCCCCCCCAAATTCCGGTTCATCCACTGGCACAATTGACAACCCCTCTCAACGTTCAGTATCTTCTTTTCATCCGGCATTCGCCGTTAACAACATCAAGAATTTTATCCCTATAATTCTTGACCAAGAAGACTGTCAATATTCCATGTGGATGGAACTATTCTACATTCATGCATGTGCATACAACGTGCTCGATCATATTGACGAATCTGCTCCTCGTCCCACCGATGTTACAGACTCAATCTGGCGTCGTCTTGATGCCATCGTCAAACAATGGATCTACGGCACCATCTCCAAAGACCTGTTGTGCACTATCATGAAAACAGGTGCTACGGCACGTGAACTTTGGGTCCGGCTAGAAGAAATCTTTCAGGACAATAAAAATACTCGGGCCGTATATTTGGAAGAGCAATTCAATAATACCGCCTCGAGAATTTTAACAACATGTCCGAATATTGTAAGCAATCGAAACTCATAACCGATCAACTATCCAACGTCGGGACTTCGTTTCGAAACCAAGATGGTGCTTCAACTTGTTGCGGGTTTACCAAAAGGTGAATATGACACACTCGCAACAATGATTCAACAAGCCGACCCTCTCCCAAGTTTCAACAAGGCACGTTCACAACTATTGTTGGAAGAAACTAGACGTGCTAAACAAGAGGAACATAATCAAAAGGCGTTAGCCGTTGATGGGATGGCAACACTGCGACCGGCGGCAACCGGCAGATTCCAGCAGTGGCAAAGCAGCAGCAGAGTGGCGGAGGTCGTGGCGGCAGAGGTCGCAACAACAAAGGCAAGGGCCGCGGAAAGGGCCAACGCACCCGGTGGACCGGGACGGCGACCAACCATCGGGACAAGCAGCAGCAGCGGCACTGCAGCGGTGGCCCAACCGGCAGAACCGGGCCTCGCCGCATGCCCGTACCCGACCGTAGGGGCCCGGTTCCAGCCTTGGTCGGCGGCCTCTTGGGCCATGCCCCGCCCCACCGAGCAGCCCACCAACAGCAAAGAACGAGCCCACCGATGGCGGTCCGGCGGCCGGCCTACAGCGGCCTACAAAGCCCACCGCAATCCAGCGGCCAGCAGCAGAAGACTGCCAGATCCCGGCACCGGCCCCGACCGATTTGGGCCAGGCATACACCACCGTGAACCTTCAACAGCCCCGACGAAAATTGGTACATGGACACGGAGCCACATCTCACCTCACCCGGTCGTCAGGTAACATATCTCAACTACGTCGGCTAAAGTGTCCTTAATTTATTACTGTCGGCAATGGTCATCGCATTCCAATTGAAGGTTATGGTAACACACACACCAAACATCCACACCCACCTTTCTCCCTAAACCACGTCCTATACATACCTAACATCATTAAAAACTTAATCTCTGTTAGAAAATTCACTAGCAATAATTCTGTGTCTGTCGAATTTGACCCTTTTGGCTTTTCTGTGAAGGAACTCAATACGGGGAAAATTCTTACACGCTGCAATAGTGTGGGAGATCTCTACCCATTCACTCAATCTTCCGCTGACAGACCGCAAGCACCTCTATCCCTTGCGGCGATCTCTCCCTCAACTTGGCACAACAGACTCGGACACCCCGGAGACCCAGTTTTTACTTTTCTTAGGACTTCTAAGCGTATTCAATGTAATAATGGGAAAATTGCCCAACACTGTTTTTCTTGTCCACTAGGCAAACATACTCGTCTTCCCTTTATGTCATCAAACAGTGTTACTTTTTCTGCATTTGATATTGTTCATGCTGATTTGTGGACATCTCCGATTGCTAGCTCTTTGGGTCATAAATTTTATCTAGTATTCTTAGATGATTTTTCACATTTTGTCTGGATTTACCCACTGAAATTCAAATCTGAAGTTTTTTGCAAAATTCCTCGAGTTTCAAAAATTCATTAAGACATAATTTGAAAAACCTATTAAATCATTCCAATGTGATAATGGACGTGAATTTAATAACTCGGCATTTCACAATTTCTATTCTAAACAAGGCATGGTTTTCCGTTTTTCTTGTCCCTATACTTCTTCCCAAAACGGAAAGAATTTGAAAGAATTATACGTACCATCAATAACATGGTCCGCACACTTCGTTTCATGCCTGCCTACCACCGCCTTTTTGGGTCTATCTTTGTCAAAATGGTAGAATCCCTTCTAAATATTTTACCAACTAGCACACTCCAAAACAAAACTCCTACGAAATCTTATACCGTAGGCACCATCATATGATCACCTACGTATTTTTGGATGCTTATGCTACCCCAACATAGCCTCCACCGCACCCCACAAACTTGCCCCTCGCACTCTTCCATGTGTCTTCCTTGGTCTATCTCCTAATCATCGGGGCTACTTGTGCTATTACATTGCTACTCGCAAAATCATCATCTCCCGTCACGTCACCTTTGACGAGACAACCTTTCCTTTTTCAAATCTCAGAAATTTCGGACCACCGATTACATCTTTCTCGATGAACCAAGTCCGTCCCCGGTCATCCAAAATTTATACCAACAACGCCCACGTTTCGACGGTCCCACGTCCGGCACCACCCCACCGGCTCCTCGCTCACCCCTACGGCCCCTGGGCCGAGTCACCTACGCCACCGGCGACATCGCGCCCACCGGTCCGTAACCGGTGGACCAAAGAACCTCACGAGCCCCGACCCACCACCACTGCCCTCACATCGCATGGAGACTCGTGCACAACACGGGATCTTCAAACCCAAGGTTCAATTCAATCTCTCCACACAAACCTTATCACTCATTCCAAAAAATCCAAAACTAGCAAAAATGGACCCAAATTGGAATGCGGCCATGTGCGAGGAATTTAACGCTTTAACCAAGCAGAACACTTGGGATTTGGTACCTAGACCAGCTGGTGTGAATGTTATCCGATGTATGTGGCTATTTCGTCACAAGTTCAGAGACAGTGGTGACTTAGAGAGGTATAAGGCAAGACTAGTTGCCAATGGCACTAATCAGCAGGAGGGTATTGATTGTGGTGAGACATTCAGTCCGGTTGTTAAACCGGCCACTATTCGGACTATTCTCAGTATTGCTATGGGCATGCATTGGCCGATTCATCAGCTTGATGTCAAGAATGCGTTTCTTCATGGAGATTTGAAAGAGACTGTGTACATGCATCAGCCTCCTGGCTTAGTTCATCCGGCGACTCCGCATTTGTGTGTCGTCTCGGGAAATCATTGTATGGATTGAAACAGCACCCCGCGCTTGGTATGATCGGTTCGCTGGTATCTTCGCAGATTGGTTTTATATGTAGCAGGTGTGATACATCTCTCTTCACGCTTCACCGAGGTAGCAAGATCGCATATTTGCTATTATATGTCGATGACATTGTTCTTACTGCCTCATCTGACGGGTTGAAGAATGAAATCATTGCTCTACTCAAAACTGAATTTGCTATGACTGACTTGGGCAAGCTAAGTTATTTTTTAGGTATATCGGTGACAAGATCTGCAGCCACTATGTTCCTGTGTCAGCGTAAGTATGCAGAAGAGATAGTGTACAGGGCCAAGATGGCAAATTGTAAAATTATGCCAACTACGGTGGACTCAAAATCCAAGCTTAGTGCTAATGACGGTGCGCCAGTTTCTGATCCCACTCTATATCGGAGTCTAGCAGGTGCTCTTCAGTATCTTACATTCACTAGGCACGATATTGCATATGCCGTTCGCATGTGTGTCCGTTCATGCACGACCCCGAGAGTCCCATTTTGCCGCCCTCAAACGTATTATCAGATATGTTAAGGGCACACTAGACTTTGGTTTACATCTATACACCTCTGCCCCAACCAAGTTGCTAGCCTACACGGATGCAGATTGGGCAGGATGCCCCGACACACGTCGCTCCACCTCAGGGTACTGTGTATTTCTAGGGGATAATCTTATCTCATGGTCCGCCAAGCGGCAGGCCACGCTATCCCGTTCGAGTGCTGAAGCAGAATATCGCGGAGTTGCTAATGTTGTCGCTGAGATCTGTTGGCTCCGAAATCTTCTTTTGGAGCTCCAGTGTCCATTGCGCAAGGCGTCTATAGTCTATTGTGACAACATATCTGCTATCTATATGTCTCATAATCCAGTCCAACATCAGCGGACTAAGCATATTGAGATGGATATCCACTTTGTGCGAGAGAAGGTTGCCCGTGGTCAGGTCAAAATTTTACACGTGCCTTCCTCTTATCAGTATGCAGACATTTTCACAAAGGGACTACCGCGACAGCTCTTCACCGACTTCCGATCCAGCCTTAGCATTCGGCCTCCTCCCGCTCCGTCTGAGGGGGAGTATTAGCGAATATTCTCAGAATATTCTCCGTATATTTTGTAATAATGGTAGATATATAATTAAGGCAACTTAGGATTCTAACTGTATTAGGAATCAACCTTTGTAAGGTAAGTTAGGATTCGTACCATATTAGGAATCAACCTTGTACAGCTATATATATTGTAAATAATGAAAGGAATCCCTAAGGGAAATTATTCCATCTTTCAGAAACCATTTTGTTTTCTGTGGCCAACAATTTTTATATGTTAATTTGTGTTCATTCTTTTGCTGCAGTCATTGTACTAGAGATATGATTGGCTTCTTCCTTGGCCGGTTCTTGAAAAATGAGGTATGACCACCCTTGAAAAACTTGGATCAAATCAGTCATTATATATCCATCCAAGTGTCTTTCTTTTTTAATTGTGCTCATTCTTTTTTCTTCTTTTTTTTCAGATTTCTTTCTGTTTCATTTGGATATGCAAATTCAGATTCTTCTCAAGCTTTTGGAAGAGTTGAAAGGAACAAACTTCCATCTGCTAGCTGCTGTTGTTAAATCACAAGTACATGTTTCACTTGATTTTTGCCATGGCTAGATAAGGATTTATGTTTTTGTCATGGTTGGAAAAGTTTCAGTAAGAGGGGAAAATATTGAAACCTTAGCAAGAGTGAATGAGAATTTTGCTTCTTTGATGCAATTGAGTTAACACTACCATTTGTCTTTCTAGTGTTATTCACAAGAGGAGATAATATTTATACCCTCTTTTTCCATCTCACTTATGAACGCAAAAAAAATTAGTGCAATTATATTTACACCAAACAATATTAATTAATCATTATTAAGTTATAAATTAATGTAAAATTATATATTAATGAACTTAGTGATAAAAATATATATAAAAATATGTATTATGTATTCATTGGATTGATGTACCAAATACCCGTAAGTGTTACCCGTATGAACTAAAGTTTGACCTACCAACATTATAGCTTAGAGACGTGTCTTGTAGACTAGAATACTATTGTGTATGACATTTATAATCATTCATTTACAATTATAAGTTTGCAAAAGAAAACTTTTTAGAGTGTTTTCTGTTACGAAATAATCTTTATCAACAATAATAATATACCACGTATAATTTCATAAATGGAGTCTAGAAAGGATACTGTGTACGTACGCAAATCTTATTCCTATCCTCGACTCAAAGAAAAAGCATATCAAAATAGTACGAAAAAGAAATAATGGAATAATCTTTATCAAGAAATCATTTTCCGATATTTCATTATCAAAAAGCTCAATTTATGAGGGAAAGTTATTTTCCTTTAGAATTTTGAACTATCCCAATTCTTACTTCATCAGTTCATAGTCCATATCACATGCTTCAATCCACATTTACACGTCATTATCAATCTTTTAATATTGATCACATTTCTCATCAATTTACTATTCAAATTTGCTGAAATTATTAGATAAAATTATTTCAAAATAATTTGTTTTGAAAAATATTTCTCATACACAAATCAAACACTGGAAATGAAAGTGAAACTATACTTGATAACATTATCCCCCTTCATACTATGTGCAGTTTTTGCACAAAAAAAAATGAAATCGAAAAAGGTTACTAACTTTTTTGCCAACTTTCAAACTCAGTTCTCAAAGGTCGGCAGAAACTCGAAAACCGAGTTTGAACTTTGAAAAATAGTATTATTTCGAATTCTTCTATTTTAATTTGTTTGTTTTAATTTAATTTGACATTGAATTTAGAAATCTAAGGAAAACATTTAAATTTATGATCTAAAACTAAAGATATGATAATGTACCAAAATACTTTTTAATTAAGAAAGAGATATTTTCTTTTTTAAATGATTAAAAAGAAAAGTAAGGAGAAACATATTGAAATAGAGAGTACTTATTTCTATATATTTTACAGAAACAACAGAAACAAACAACGTTGGCAAAAACTTAAAAGAAAAAGTTTCACTAAATTATATTGTCGAATTATTTTCAACCAAACGACACTAATACTTTACTAAGTATTTAAAGCTGGAATTCTTTTTTTGTTTTTTGTTTTTGTGAACTCAGTTTTTGAAATTTTGCAAACTCGATTTTTAGAATCTTGAGCAGAGTACTTTATCTTCTTTAAAATATAGGGTGTGAGAGATAAACGCTAGTATGAGAGGGGCAAGGTTAGTCCAACCAGTAATTTGCTGGAATATTGCTCGTATCTTATTTATTTGCATTCGATATCTATACTAAATTAAATAATTTAATTTTATCTAATAAAAATAAAAGTGAGAATGCATGTTATGTTAAGTGATATTATGTGCATGTAACACATATATTATATTTTATTGATCTAATGTAAATATCACATAAATAAATAAGTTTTTTTATAACGGATGACTATGTCGAGATTCTTTCCGAATTTTCATGTTGATCAAGGTTTGAAGTCGGTTCGTCCTATCTTATCGGCGAAATTACAATAGATAATTCGTCCTACTAATGAGAATGAGATTGTTATTAAACATGCAAGACAAATTAAGTACGGCAAATAATGCCTAACGTCATGTCTGGTGGGCATTATTAGGGTGATATCCTTTAGTCAACTAATTCATATATGCAACGGGCTTTGGTTAACTTTTTTAAAAAAGAAAAACTTAGATATGAAAAGCTTAAAGAAACACAAATCTCAAAAGCTTATTATAATAAGTAGTATAGAACAACTGATGTGATCAGAATAGAAGAGAGACGGATACCACAATCAAATCATCCACTATCTAATACAGTAATTTTGCATGGCTTTTAGCAAGGATGATCTCCCAAAGAATGACGGGGAAACAGAAAAGATCTCCCAAAGATTGTGCATATCCTAAAATTTGCATGTATTTGAGTAATGGGTGACGTTTTTTTCCTTTCCTTTTCCTTTTCCTTTTCCTTTTCCACCATCATTTTGAAAATATATTTATGTCCTAGAGACAATTTGTATTACGACAAATGTACTTTATAGGCATTCGTATTATTATTAATGGAGATTAATATTTTGACATTTATAATTATTGAATTATTAATTAATTGTTTATAATATTCTATAATATGCATCCCTGGAGGTTACGCTGTTATTAATAATGTGATATATTAATATTATAACGTAACTCTAAAAATAACCTCAACTAATGATCATCGAGAATGGGATATCGATGATATGTGATAAGTCGACATGTGGTCTACATCACATCCTTAGAGGATGTAGTATGTCTCACATGCTACGAGTAATGACTACTCGTGATGGACACATGGATACTTTGGAAGTATTGGTATATCCTGCTGATATACTGTTTGTTATACTTGTCTAAAGTATGATCAGCGTGTGGGAGATAGAAGTCCTTGGACTTGAGGTCAATACGCACCTTATCTACAAAGTAATATACTTTGATCCTGTCCTAAGCTCAAATGTCTTATAGGTTGAGATACGACTTGTATTGGGTACATTACGATGTGAATTAAAGGTGGTAGTTGAGCCAAGATTAGGATTCATTCCTCGAATGTATATTCGATAGAACACTCAGATTCTCAGTGATATTAGGTTGACTAAGTCATTGGCCAACGCAATAGACATATTTAGAATATGGTCTAGTTGTCAACTAATATAGATGAGATATAATGATTAAGCCATTTGGATAGACACTTGACAAATCCTAAGCTTGATCGGGTGTGTCGTGAATGAAAGGATTTTATCTTACCACATAGAGGTTAAGTTTATTGGAATCGTGTAAATGTACTTCACATATTGAGTTCGTCTTGCGGCGTTGTCTAGGAGTTTCACGTAAACCTTAATTTGATTAATGTCGATATGTGAAGGCCTGTAGGGTCACACTATGTCGATTGTCTTTTCGATCTAAGGATGTATTGAGAGAGTATTAAATATTCGATTTAGAACCGAGATATTTAAATGAATAATGATTGTTTTAATTAAGTCAAAATTGGATTTTGGATTTAATTAAGAATGTGCGGAAAATAAATCGAGACAGTGTAGGGCCACGTCAAGTGCCGCGGCGCCCACACCATAGGGCCGCGACGCTAATGACCTAATCTGTCTCGATTTTTGGGCCAGTCCCAAGGTCAAACCCTAATCCGATTTGAATTTTTCACCTATAAATACATACATTCACTTCGTTATTCAATACACTTAATTTCATATTATTATTCTAAGTCTTAGAGACTTAGAATCAAAACACTCTCTCGAACCTCTCCCGGATTTCCTAGCTTTCCAAAGGAGAAATACATTGAAGCTTGGAGCTTGCAATCGAAAGGGCTTTCGCGTGCGAACCCACAGTTGATAAATATTCCAGATAATACAACCTATATGTGTTCATGTTTTATGTTACAGGTTTTTGATTGACATATAACCATACCAGAAGTAATTGTTGGGGTAAGTAAGAACAAATTTTAAACTTTCGTTGTGCCTTATTTATGTGTTTTGAACCCAACAAAACCCTACAGTGGTATTAGAGCCCAGGCTGGTTCAATGGTTATATAACAATTGAATAACATAATAATATGGGTTAAACATAAAATTGGATTAAAACAAGGCTTCTTGAAATTCTACATGTCTTGACCGAATGTTAACCTTTTGATATCACCCTAAATTATCTCCTACGCTAACTCGAGGAAGTTATTCCACTCTAACTCTAACTAAGCCAAAAGTGCGTTGTCCAGCTCATTACACGGTGCACGGCAAAGAACGGGTAAGAACGGATGATGGTTGATATGTGCATTATTGATAATGGTGGGTAATGATAAAGGATCTGTGATTTGATCCCTAAATTTGATTTAGGGCTCGAACGATTTTGAAAAATCAACACAGAAACGTTTTGTCAGGACATCGGCGTAGCGAACCTATGGTAGGGCGCTGCGGCCCTTTCTAGGGTTTTCAAGGCAGCGACGCGGCGCTAATGCATTTGCAGAAGCCGAAATGTTTCTGCCCTTGCAGCGCCGCAACTCCATGGTGGAGTGCCGCGGCGTAAATGCATTTGCAAAAGCCGAAAGGTTTTTGTCTTTTCAACGCCACGACTCAATACCGGAGCGCCGCGACGCTAATGCATTTACAGAAGCCAAAACGCTTCTGCCTCAGTGGCGCCGCAACCCTAATGATTAGCACCGCGACCCCACCTGTCTAGAAATAAGAAAAAAAAATTCAAACTTTAGAATGTTTAACCCAAGATTATTATAATAGAATGTATTATTTGATAAGTATACTGTTTATGTGCTAAATGTCAAATCGTTTGTCATTTGAATTACTAGAATAACGTCCGCTATAACTGTGTGGGCAGGCGACGCCCAATATTTGATTAAAAACCATCTTATATCATGCATATTGGGTTGACGGTTCCCAACTATATGTGCCATTTATTTTGCATGATATTAAGATATCATATTGGATATGGCGTAAAAGAGTTGATCTTGTTTAAAACTCTGAATTAAAATGTTCCCAAATTTTTTAAATACAAGTCTAAATTAAAACACGTCGTCCATTATAATTGTTAGAGTGCAAAATCCTTTTCGGTGATACGAGTATATATGCCAAAGCATTTGCTCTAAGTGTAAGAGGACCCAGACTATTTCATAGATGTGTTTTAATGTAAAGGTAAATGATAAACTTTTGTGGGTATTTACACCAAAGTGTTTGCTCACAAAGGACAAATTTACTTAGATACATAAACGCAGTCGTGTAATGGGGTTGACTTGCTTAGACAAATCTTGGCGCCAAAGTGTCGGACTAATCTAAAGACGCAAGATTAAATGTAATATTTGATCAACCAAGAGTTGCAAATAAGTTTGCAATTGGTTTAGAACCTACCAAGATGTGTTATTGAAGTTATCAACCAAAGCAAACGCAGAGATAGCATAGACTTAGATCTTGACCCATTATGACCTCAATTAATATAAATTCGTATTCTACCATGGGGTCGTAGAAGTATGTTAAAATAGTGGGATCTAATTATATAAAAGGCCATGTTGATTAGCCTAAATGAATGTGTGTAATAGGAAATAAATTTTGAGTTTGATTTTCAGTCTATCTAATTCTTCAGATGATCAAAGATGTCGAGCTTATCATTGAAAATGTTGATTGAAATGAACAAACTTACTTGACCTAACTACCTTGACTGGCTAAGAAATTTGCGAATAGTGCTGAGACAAGAGAAAATAGAATACGTGTTGGACACTGTGTTCCTAACAGTCCCTGCGACAAACTCTGCTGAATATGCTTCTTTTGATAAGGATGCTTACCAAAAACACCTAGATGATGCCACTTCAGCACAGTGCGTGATGTTGTCTTCCATGTCTATGGAACTTCAGTGACAACATGAGAACATGGGTCCAATGAGATATTCGAACACTTGAAGAGTCTCTATGACTCACAATCCCAGACTATGGAATATGAGTTACTGATAGAACTTTTCAAATGTAAGCTCAATGAAGGGGGCCAGGTCTCGCAGCATGTGTTGAAGATGATAGGGCTGATAGAGAGGCTTGCTTCAATTGGAACAAAGTTGGAAAAGAATGTCGCTACCACCTTCATCTTGAACTCTCTCCCTCATTCCTTTGAAAACTTCATAGTGAATTACAATATGAATGGAACGAAGGCGAGTCTGTCGAAGCTGCACAACATGCTCAAGCCCTTTGAGTCTTCCACTTCCAAAGGCAAAGATGTGCTCATGGTGAGCTCTACTAGCCGATCCAAGCCGAAAGGTAAGGAATAGCAGAAGAAGAAGGACAAAGCAGTCGTTGCGCCCTTATCTATGAAGCCTAAGGGAGGTGTGAAGAAAAAGAAGGTGAATCCGGGTAAGGATGTATGCCTCAACTGTAACCAGAAGGGCATTAGAAGAAGGACTGCACGGCACTAGGAGGAGGAAAAGCACCATGTGCTTCTACCTCTAGTGAACAAGGTATGTACGTCATTAAAATAAATATGTCTATAAATAACTCTCATTCCTGGGTATTGGATACCGCTTGTGGCTCACACATTTGTACAAATGTGCAGGGGCTAACTGATAGCAAAAAGGTTGGACTAAGAGAGGTAGACCTACGTATTGGAAATGGAGCACGAGTGGATGCCGAGCGCGTAGGAACTTATAGATTAAATTTGCCTTCTGGCTATTGTCTAGTGTTAAATTATTGCTACTATGTACCCTCGTTAACGAGGAATGTCATTTCTATCCCTGTTTTGGACATGGAGGGTTTTTCCTCATATATTTATAATGGCAGTCAAGTACTATCTTTTGATAATGTTATATATGGAACTGCTCCTCTTGTGGATGGATTATATACACTAAACTGTAGTCGAGAAATATTCAATGTACAAATTAAACGAGCTAAGATAAGTAATATAAATCTACCTACCTATGGCATTGCAGACTTAGTCATATCAACGAATCAAGGATAGCAAGGTTGAGGAAGTTAGACTACCTCGAACCATTTGACTTGGAGTCTTATGGTAACTGTGAATCTTGCTTGAGAGGAAAGATGACCAATAAGCCACTTTCTGGGAAGGGTATGCGAGCCAATGAGGTGCTTGAGTTGGTCCATACTGATGTATGTGGGCCATTTTCGTTCAAGCTAAAGGAGGCTTCCCATACTTCATCACTTTTATTGATGACTTCACAAGGTATGGATATGTATATCTTATGAGACGCAAATCCGAGACTTTTGAGAGGTTCAAAGAGTATAAGTCGGAAGTAGAGAAACAACTTGCAACAAATATCAAAACCCTTTGATCGGATCGATGAGGTGAATACTTGAGCAAGGATTTTCTAGATTACTTAAAGCTATATGGAGTCCAATCAGAGTGGACACCTCCTGGACACCACATATGAATGGTGTTACCGAAAGGAGAAACCGAACCTTATTAGATATGGTTCGATCCATGATGAGCTCTTCAGCTCTACCGTCATACCTTTGGAGACATGCTATACAAACCTCAATATATGTTCTGAACAGGGTTCCTTCCAAGTCAGTAGAAAAGATACCCAATGAGATATGGTGTGGCAAAAAGCTAGCTCTTAAACATATGAGATCATGGGGGTGCCCTGCATATGTTAAGAAGATGCTCACTGACAAGTTAGAATCCAAAAGTGAGAAATGTTACTTCGTGGGGTATCCAAAGGAAACTAAGGGATACTACTTCTATCTTCCTAGAAAACGTAAGGTCATTATTTCCAGGAAAACAACTTTCCTTGAAGATGAATATGTCTACAAGGAATATAGTTGCACAGAGATAGAACTTGAAGAAATTCAAGAACCACAAGATAACACAGAAATTGAACCCTTATCGAATGACCTAAATAAGGATTCAGTAGGAGTATCTGGTGAAGATTGGGTACTTAGAGTACGCCCTTCAGCTAGTGGTTGTGCTGTGAGAGATAGTGCAGAAATGTAAGGCTCTCATACACAACCAATGGAAGGTGATACAATGGTTGTAAATCATTCCATTCAGGAAATACATGAGAATGACATTCCTGAAAGCTCTCAAGGTGATGGATTGTCCAGCACACAAAGACCTTCTCACAATCAGAATGCAACAAACACTGAAACACAGAATAATCAACTCCGTAGGACCACTAGGACTCATCGTCCGCCTAAAAACTTAATCTCCTTGTTGAAACACACAATGAGATAGATATTCTTGATGACGATGAACCTACAACCTATAACGAATCTATGTTAGACATTGATTCGCAGAGATGGCAAGAAGCCATGAAATCTGATATGGACTTGATGTACATAAATCAAGTTTGGAACTTGGTTGATTTGCCAACAGGGGTTAAACCCATAGAATGCAAATGGGTCTTCAAGAAGAAGATTGATGCATATGTCAAAGTACAGAATTATAAGGCAAGATTGGTGGCTAAAGGTTATAATCAACGGCTTGGGTCGATTATGATGAAACTTTTTCACCTGTTGCAAAAATTAAGTCCATTCGGATTTTGCCTGCAATAGCTGCATATTATGACTGACATTTGGCAGATGGACGTCAAAACTGCTTTCCTCAATGGTAATCTAGTTGAGGAGCTGTATATGAAACAACCTGAAGGTTTTTCACTTGAGTCCAAACCAAATGTTGTATGCAAGCTACAAAAGTCCATTTATGGGCTTAAGCAAGCCTCGAGGAGTTGGAGCCCATGAACTTTTCTGAGCGTTCATGGTTGAATCCAGCGGGTGGAGGAACGACATCGTTCCCTTGAGCATCAGAAAAGACGTTTGATGAGCCTTGAGCAGCCGGAAAGGCATTGAGTGTGCCTTGAGCAGTGGGGAAGGCAGAGGGGTTGCCTTGAGTAGCAGTAGCAGCAGAATCAGAAGCGAGTTGTTCTATTCCAGTCATCTTTCTAAGCACTTACAACAAAATCTTGTCTTAAAATTGTGGGATACAATAGTTGCAGGGAACGGGAAGTAAGTAAATATTACAATTGCTAGAAAGGATAAACTAAAGATTACAACGAAACTGAAAATCAAGAATGAAATAAACTCCTTGTGTGATTTGCTGAATCGAGTGATGACACTCTGTCTTTAAGACAAGATTGCCCCGTATATCTCATTTTACGTTGTCGGGCAATAGTCTTCCAAAATACAACATCAACTTAACAATTGAGCAAAGGAAACTCAAGTGTTACTCTTGAAGAACTTTGAGGATAGTAAACTTGCTAGAGAGGAAGAAGATGAATTCAATAATTCTGTAGTATTTTCTAAGTGTAGTGAACAATTGAGCCAAAGGCCTCAATTTATAGTGTAATGAGATGACCCTTCAACTAGCCAACTAATGACCTTCAATAGCCATGTAATGACACTTGATGGAGGGGTTACATTCAGCCAAATAATGGTTGAATTCATGTGCCAAGTAATGGAGATTCAATGCTCCGAAACCAGCCCAAAGGTCAGAACTTTCCAACTTTCCGTCGCAGCATTCTGCCTCCGAAGCGTCGCGACTCTGCGAATTAGCACCGCGGCGCTGCAGCTCCAGCTCCAGTGGCTGAAGACCCAATTAGAGTCGTGGTGCTCCAGCGCCTCGGCTCCGACGGGACTGCGCCACGGCCCTTCGCGGCTCCGCGGTGACTTCCGACTCATTTCATCTTACACTTCGTACACTTCTTTCTTCGTTTACCAACGTGGAATACTTTGTCATTTGGCCAATAACCATCCATCATTCTATGTCTCAAACGTATTACATACGTACCAATATCTCTTTCACTAATGAAATTTGTGATACTTGGCACAACGTGTGCACGTGTGTGGAAACGACGTTTCCGACGTGCGGGACCCTAATTGTTTGAGTCATAAATAATGAGATATAATTAATTCCACATTAGTAAATTTCCAACATAATTACCTCTGCTAAAGAGTCTTGAATGATCCCCTCATATGCTTTGTTCCGATTTTAAAATATTGAGAATATAATAACTATGTCTTATGCTAGTTTCTAGTTTAAATAGATCACTTCATTTCCTATCTTGTAAAAAAAAAAAGTCTAGGCTAAATATTGTCTCAGCTAGTTCATGGCATTTGTATTTTGAAACAGTGATTTACCTTCTCCAAATTCTTGGTTTGAGTTTCAACTAATCGGGTCTCAAAGGATTTTTACTTTAAAAGACTAGCAACTTGTTATGGGTTAAGTTTTATTTAGATCATACTTTATTATCTCTCCCCTTTTTCACGATTGTTAAGAGACTTATTCGCAAACACGGGACAGATTTAGTGGTGTTTGATTACTTAACTTCTATTTGTGGAATAGTCTGACATGTTTATATATGAGAACTTCTAATCTTTACATGTTTATTTGCTTGAAGAAAATCCTTGTCTAAAATATGTTTATATATGAGAACTTAGCCTAATTATTTGAAATTTGTTCTAGTTTGATGAGTTCTACATTATCTAGCCTATTTCGTGGATGAACGCTAATTCCTTTTATTTCATGTTTAACGCATGAAATTGCTCGAGATGGGTCCACGTCTCTCCCTCATGCCGAGTTGATTGAGCAGTTGGGCCTACGAGCCCAACATCATATTCTTCATCGAGTTCATGAACTTGAAGGCCCAATCATAGATAAAAATGATCTAGACAATATAATTTTTTTCCGTATTTTTATAAATGGTGTTTGGTGGGCCGGTATACCCACCAACCCATTTGCTTTATATTATGTTTGTTATTTGCTAATTGTAAAACCCTTAATTATTATTGAAATTTAAAAGATTGGAACTTAATTATATAGAATTGTTATGTTATATCTTCGAAATAAATAAAAGATCATTTTTTGGATAATTGAACAAAGTCGCTTAATGTTTCTTTATATATGTCTTTAAATCAAACTCGTTTGGGAAATGCTTTGAAAACACATGAAATCGGTTTAATAAGTTAATGTCTGGCATAAATGGATTTTTTACTAGTTTATAATTGTCTTTAAAATAAAAAGTGAAATTTCCTTTATAACTAAAGTTTTGGTGAGGAAACAAACTCCTAAGGTTGACCTCTTTAAAAATTATTTTATTAAAGTTGTATTCTTAATTCCCTATTTTTAAGAAATAATAAGTATTTTTACTATCTCTTTGGTGAAAAGGAAAACAAAAGAGTTACTTTCGCTAAAAGTTGGAATTTTATAAAGGAGATTTTTGTGCTCTGATTTTTTAAAAAGAAAGTGTGTGTAAAGTTTTTTGGCGGAAAATGATTTGAATGACTATTATTTTATAATATGTTAATACATAAGTAGTTTTTAAGCAATTTTTATTATATAAGACCCGAGGTCAATCGTATTTTGCGGATCCTTAATACCAGGATGTCTAACACCTTTTCGGGGATCATTTGAATCCTTACCAGAACTCTGGTTAATATTTGATTTTTCTTTTGTTTGAAAAACCCTTTTGAATATGGTTTTACTACTTCTCCTTATAAAGTAGGTGAGACTCTAAAAAATAAAATATAATTTCAAGAGTCCACAAGTCATCGAGTAGCTTTTATGCCCCGCGTAAAAGTGAACCATAGCAAGATGAATTACGCGAAGATACGCCTCCATGCTTCTGTTGGCTCTTCCGTTGGCGAGGATGCTCACCTCTCCCAGCTTAGCTTTGTATACCTTGAGCCCCTGGTCATTGGTCTGGAGGCCTTCCAAGGGTCAGTTCCTACAGCGATGATTAGCACTGATACCGGTGGCTAGTGCTAGTTTTTTCAACTATAGTGATTCCATTATGGGCCTACGTTCCCTCTTAATGAGTGTTTGTTTTTGTGATTGGCATGTGTGTCCTATGGTAAATGTCTTTTGTTTCTTGTTTTGGCCTGCGCCATGTGGTGATTGATGGATGCTTCTGGGCCTATCTGCTCGTTTTAGTATTGAGCCTTCGCGCTATGTTTTGTTGGATCATAGGGGTCTGTATGCCCCCCTTTAATGTTTTTGTATGGGCGTTTTACACTCCTTCTGGTGTAAATGACAATTGCTAGTTTGCCTTTCATTTTGTTTTTTTCACGCTTTGACATGCGCTTTGTTTTTGCAATTATTATGATCACAAAATGACTTGTTGGCTTTTAATTTGCACTTAACCATCGAGGCATGACCGCTGCGCCCGTTTCTTTCCTTAACCTAATCCGAAAATGTCATAACTGGGAACGCTAGAGTGAAATTGGAATTTAAGGCATTCCATTTCATAATAAAGGAAGATACTTTATTTTTGGTGTTGATAGGGAAGACGTCTCAACTCCATGTAAAGGCACAAATGTACAAAGAACCTGCACGCGCGGACGCTCTATGGCCGCGTCGTGTTGTTTGAAGCGGTTTTACGATACTATATGGCTTTCGAGTTCGGTTTTGCCTCAAACTTTTTTTCAATACACAACTCAAACGGAGAATGAGTGAAGGCTTCTTTATTTATTCTTTTAAGATTACGAGAGACGATTCGTCTTGTAAGTACATGATCTTTGGGGCTTTTACAAGATTTACAAAAAAGAAACCGGGCGGGTGCAGTGACTGCCAGTAATCCTAGTTTGAACGAGTCCGTCCTTGACGCGCTTATGAATTATTGCCTCATTAAAAACCTTGTCAGGAAAACCTGATTGGGACAAAATCTCAGCTAAGGAAAAGATTGTAACACGTATCCGTCCCCTCTGGGGGGGATTCTGGTTTCATGAGCAGTCCCTATCAAGGAAAGGGATAATTAACCGAAAATAAATGCTTTTTGAAGACAAAATATACATGTCTTTTTTCAAAGGTAAAAGCTCTTTAAGTGACTCACGTTCCAGCTGTTCTTTAGTTTTTTTCCGGACTCGTCTTTGATCAGGTAGGATCATTTTTCCGCAATTCCTGTTATTTGATACGGTCATTCCCAGTTTGCTTATAGCTTACCCGTGTTCAGATCCCTCGTTGCACGGGTGAATTTTTGGAGGACGTAGTCTACGATTTAAAAATGCCTCAAATTTGTCTTTCTGTTAAAGTATCTCTCTACTCTTTGCTTCTGTGCAGCCAAACGCACGCGAGCCAACTCTCTGCATTCCTCCAGTAACTCCAGCCCCACCGTCGTGGCTTATTTATTAGATTCTTCGGTGATCTAGGTGTATTGGAAATTGGGTTCTCCAACCTCCACGGGTATCAAGGCTTTGGCTGCATAGACCAGGGATAAGGGGGTTTACCCGGTGCTTGTTTTGGACATGGTTTTGTAAGCCCATAACATCCCTGGTAACTCCCCGGCCACTTTTCTTTCGATCTTTCCAGCCTCTTCTTGATGCTTTGAATGATGGTTTTGTTGGTCGACTCCGTTGGCCCATTTGCGCATGGGTGATAAGGCGACGGTGTGGCTCTTTTGATGTTCAACCCCTCCAAGAATTCGGTAACTTTCTTTTCCACAAACTACCGATCATTGTCACATGTGATCTCTTTCGGTATTCCAAACCAGCAAATGATGTGATCCCAAATGAAGTATATGACCTGCCTTTCGTGAACCTTTTTATACACTTTGGCCTCCACCCACTTCGAGAAATAATCTGTCAAGATCAGCAGGAACCTTACCTCTCCCACAACTCCTGGTAATGGGCCCACGATGTCCATTCTCTATTTTATGAAAGGTTATGGGACCACCACCGATTGAAGTGGCTCGGCGGGTTGACGTATTATAGGGGAGTGTTGTTGACACTTCTCGCATTTCCGAACATAGGCTTTCACATCTTCTTCCATTCGAGACTAGTAGTAGCCAACCATCATTATTTTTTTACCAACGAGTCGTACCCAGAATGATTTTCGCAGTTGCCCTCGTGTACCTCCTTCATCACGTACTTGGCTTTTGTGGGTCCTAAGCATTTTGCCAAGGGGCCGAGGAAGGATATTCTGTACAATTCTCCCTCATGCATGCAATATCTGGTTGCCTTAGTTCTTAAAGCCCGTGCCTCCTTACTATCTTTCGAAAGAGTCCTTGTCTGTAGATAATTGATAATGTCGTTCTGCCAATCCCATGTCAAGCGTGTGGAATTTACTTCGCGTAGGCCAGAATCCAGGACGGAGCATAAGAGATGGACTATGGATTCTGATTCTCCCTTAATTTCCCTGGATAAGGATCCTAGGTTAGCCTAGGCGTCAGCTTCAAAGTTCATTTCTCGAGGGATTTGCACCACCTTCCACTTTCTGAATCGAGCCAGCAAAGCGGTGGTTTTGTTAAGTACTCATGCATTCGGTTGTCTTTGGCCTCGTATTTACCAAATATTTGATTGACGACTAGTTGTGAATCACTTTTGAGCTCGATATTTTCGACTCCGAGTCCTCGAGCTAATTCCAATCCTGCAATTGCGGTCTCATACTCGACCTTATTATTAGTCAAAGAAACATATTTAATGGATTGCCTGATCGTGGCCCCTAATGGGGCAATCAGGATAATCCCCAGCCTGATGCCCTTTGTAGCCCTATCCGTATATATGATCCACTCATCGGACACTACTTCGATTTCCTGAACTGCCTCCGTATGAGCTTGAGGCATCATGCCCGGGCTGTAATCAGCCACGAAGTCGGCCGAGGCCTGAGATTTGATAGCGGTCTGAGGTCGATAAGTTATATCGTACCTGCAGATTTCGATCGACCAACTAGCTAGCCTACCCGAGAGTTCGAGTTTATGCAATACATTCCTTAAAGGGAAAATGGTGACCGCACATATGGGGTGACATCGAAAATATGGCCTTAGCTTACGAGATGCAACTACCAGGGCCAAAGCCAACTTCTTAAGGTGACAGTAGCGGGCTTCGACCTCAGTTAAAGCTTTGCTAATGTAATAAACAGGAGATTGCGTACGTTTCTCACCTCGAGCGCAACACTTATAGCGATTTCAAACACGGCGGGAGATAAATCAACAAGAGCTCTTCTTCGTTCGGTTTTGCAAGCAGGGGTGGATTTGTCAGGTATCTCTTTAGATCATTTAGCATTTGTTGGCATTTAGGGGTCCATTAGAAGTTTTTCTTCTTTTCTTCTTCTTCTTCTTCTTTAATAAGCCAAAGAATTTCTGACATCATTTAGAAGATCTTGATATGAATCTCTCTAATGTCGTTATCCTCCCAGTCAGACTTACACCTCTCGAGCATTGTTGAGTACCTCCGATATCTACTCGATTGCTCGGATATGGTCCGGGTTGGCCTCAATGCCCCTGTTCGATACCACGAAGCCCAGGAAGTTTCCTGAGCCCACTCCGAAAGCGCACTTTTTCAGATTCAACTTGAGATTATACTTGTTGAGAATATCAAATATCTCCTGCAAATGTCTAATATGTTCCTCTATTTCTAGGGACTTAACAATTATGTCATCTAAGTAAATCTCCACACTTTGACCCAGCTGATGTTGGAACATCCGCTAGGTTAGCTGGTGGAAAGTGGTCCCTGCATAAATTAAGCCGAAAGACATGACAATATAACAATAAGTCCCGTGCTCCGTTATGAACGAAGTCTTTTCCTGGTCCATCGGGTCCAATCTTATCTGGTCAAACCCTGTGGAGACATCCAGGAAACTGAGTAGCTCATGTCTGGCCACCACGTCGACAATATGATCCAGGCGAGACATGGAGTACGAGCTTCTCAGACATGCTTTATTTAAATCTTTTAAATCTAAAACATTTGAAAAGTTTTAGATTTATTTGGAAGTACCACCACATTTGCTAACTAGTGCGAGTATTTTACCTCTCGAACCGCTCATGACTGGACGAGTCGGACCACTTCCTCTTTGACAAATTGACTCCGCTTTGCTGACAAATTGGTAGTTAGGTTACCGATGTGCGAAATAAAAGTTTAAACAAATACGAGAATAAGCAAGTAAAATGAGTAAATAAGCTAGATTCGAAATGAACAATGAATAAAGTAAGAACATGAACTTGAAGTGGTGTATTTGCTTTGATAGAGAGATCTTAGTTTACAAGGGTAAGCTTAGAGAGAATACAATGTGTCTTTCTTCTCTTCTAAGTCTTGTATATATAAGACAAAACTAGACTGTTATGCCCCCTAAAGTTTTGATGACGTGAGCGTGCCGATGTCACTGTGCCTATGCGCGTCGCGACGCTCTGATCTAGGAGAGCTGATGTGATAGGAATTGTTGGAGTTCCCGGATGCATCAGATATCCCAGGGGCGTTTTCACCCAATACAATATATATTAAGAAATTTATTAAATATCTATATATTTGATTGTGGACCAGTTATAATTATATATTTACGGTAGAAATTCACAAATTTTAAATGGTGAATTTATCTCTAGATCGATCCATGTATCCAGTCTGTTAGGAGAGAGGGGCTGTAAATTGTTTCTTGTAAAGTTGTTGATTTAAATGTGTAGAGATTGCTCGTTTGTCATGGTTTTAGTTTATCTATAAGCAAAATATAAATCAGTGACGAGGATCTTTTTTTTTTCTTTCTTAATAATGAGTACTGAGTAATAGCTCTTTGAAATTTACACGAGTAAAGCTTAATACTCGTCGTTGGACCTTCTCTTTCTATTTTTTTCTTCTGTCGAGCCTCCTCTAGTAGGCTAATAGCGATAGACTGCACGAGCCAGCCATTGAAATTAAGGTTGGGAATAAATACCCAAAATTGAGTTATCAAACAGAATAGGAAATTTCGATAATTCGATAAGTTGTTCAGGAATAAAGTTCTACAATTACAATATTCAGGTTTGGTATGAGATATTAATATCTTTCGGTATTCAATATTTACCAAATAAAAATTATTTATTGAATAAAGGTCCACTCCTAATTACAACCCATATATTTAAAACCGACCCATGATAGGCAATAGTCAACCTAAAGAGTCTACTGAAATGGTGTGTGGTGAAGTTTTTGTAATTCCAGGATATCAAAAGCATATTATAATGGACAAATTCTTGGTATTCTAGCTTTTAAGATATTGAAAATTTTATTTCTCTACTTTGAGTCTTTTTTGTGATTTACCAATGGGTGATGTGACTACAATTATCTGATAAAAAAATATGGTTATATAAGTCTATATATACGTTGTTTCTTCCTTTCTTGTTTGTTATATCCTTTTCTGGATAAAAAGACAATATGTTTTGGAACATTTGATGCTTTTTCTTGGGACCATTATATTTGCTCTCTTAAATGGTAAATCTTGAAAACCGAATACCGTAGCGGAATTTACCAAACTAAAATTTAATTTATCGAACCGAATCCAATTTTTTCGGTTCGATATTTAATATCTACTTTCAAGTAATAATTATCGTACCCGAATTTTGAAAATACCGAATACAAAAAGTTCACCCCTAATTGAAAGTTTGAAACTATCATCTTTTATGGTGACTTTTTTAATGTAATTTATTTTGGATTATGAAATGGTATAGTTTCAACTTTTTGTGCTAGTATTTTTGTATGTATTGAACGAACCAAGTAGAGGTAAGTGTTTTTACACAAACTAATATAAAACAAAATCTTTAGTCTATTAAATATACTTATATTCTTAATATTTATATAATCATTATCAGTAATGTATACTGTTCGTTGATTTGATTTATTAAAATGTGAGATTCTTTGTTGATCAATATGTCAAATAAGTTGGATAAAGGGAATATGCATTTAAAAATAATAATTAGTTAATAGAATTCATATCTCAGTTTAGATATATTACCCTTTTATGTAGGCTTGTATTTTTTCATATATAAATCGGACCAGTGAATTTTGTATCCAACGCATGAAAAAAGTTAAGCGAAAATCTAAAAGAATTTAATAATATTGATTGGTATATATAATCTTAAAATGAAAAGCAAAATAAAGTTAATTGGAAGAACTCGAAATTCAATTGAAGAGTGCAATTACAAATTTTTAGTTAAGTTATTAGTAATTTATTATGGTAAGAATAATTCGAACAAAAAGGAATTATTTTTATAATAGGAAGCCTCATTAATTGATTATGTAATCTCGGTTGTGTGCCCTAGTCAAATTGGGACTTTTAAAATCCTTATCTTGATGGAAAAAGAAAATCCAACAAATTTTGAAAAAGTTTTAATCTTAAAAACATGTGTCTATACACACATATATGAATCTTTTCATTGTATGAATGATGCTGGTTTTTGAAATAAAGATTTGCCCACACGAGTCTTAAATTCGATTTTTTTTGGGTCACACAAATTAAGAAGTCGAGAACATGAAGGGTGATTCAGCTGTTATTCCCAACGCTTTAAAAGGTATTTTTTTTATATTTTATGTTAGATTAAAAAATATATATATATATAAGTGATCCTAACTTTTTGCTTCTATTGTTTATATATGTAAGTATTTCATCACCAAATGGATCATCTTCTTTTCCTCATCCTCCTTTTCCTTTCTCGATTTCTCCTCTAGATTTGTCCTCCTTTTCCTCCTCCTCCTACTTCTTTTTCTTCTCTTTCGTATTCGCCTCCTCCTCTTTCTCCTCATTTCTCCTCGTTCTCATTCTCTTTAGCCTGCTCATCCTTCTCCTTTTTCCTCCTATTTTTTATAATAGCTCGAAGGTAAAAAATGAATATATATACTCGATATATTTCGTTGTATATCTGATGTATGCTTATTGTATGTTCTATCTATCACTATACATATATCGATATACACACGACATACGATAACATACAAGTGATTACAAGTTTGTATAACAGACAAGTACATACATGTTTGTATATTACTGCAGGTTGTGTGTATGACATGTATATATCTTGTATATTTTGTTTGTGTGAATATGGTTCATTGCATGTCACGTGTGTGTCAATTATATATACTGACATACATATGCCATATAACAATACATAATGTGTACATGAAAATAAGAGGTTGTAGAAGTCATGGGAGAGAACACTCATAAAGATGAAAACCACGGTAAAAAATACCATGAGTAGATCTAGGCTAATATTATCATAATCGGGCAATGGGATTAAGGTTCCCAGCAGCTATACTCATATTGCTTTGCCTATTATTTTGCATGATTGTATCCCCTGTTAGCTCTGGCAGTTGTAGATACTGGAACCCATTACCAGTATGCATCATCCGTCTCTCAAGAGGTTGCTATCCTGACCTGCTTACTGATTCCTCTCTAACCTCTTGCCATCCTTCATCTCCTTCCTCCATATCCTTAGGCCTAGAAGTAGATGTTGTATTATGGTGATCACCTTGGGCTAGTACGGGTTGAGGTACTTGCATACCCTCATTTTGATCAGAGCTAGTAACCTTTCATTTCGTCTTGTTCTCCATCTCTTTTGGCCCATGTTTTGGTGCTTTATTCTTCTAGGTGCTTTGTCTTATTTGGGTTGGCACTTGTGTCCCAATTCTAAGCACACATGACAATATGATGGCTTTCAGTCATAGACCACTGGTCGATCGAAATAATTCCCCCGAGGATCCTTAACCTTAATAGTCTCTAGTAGATCATTAATGATATCAATTTCAATCAAAACCCTGGCATAGGATACTCGTTCTACCTTAGTAGTGAAATCATCATCATAAATAGGCATGCCAAGGTTACTCCCAATCCTACTGAGCATTCATACTCCAACAACTGAGCGACAAATTTAGAAACCTAAACCAAAGTGGGATGGTTTTCAGTACCTCCTTGTTGAGGTCAAAATCTTCAGACCATGCTTTAGTAATTACAGGCTTGCTATTAATCTTCAGACCATTCCCCTTGTGCCATATTTGTTACTCTCAAACAAGTTCGACCATGGTTTCTCAGATAAATTCTCCTTTGAGCCCTTAGTTTCCCAGCAAGTTGTTCCTCTTCGTGGATTAGGCTCAACTGCTGCTATTCCATTAGTTGCAGTAGGCATGGCTCGCGCCGTTGCGTGTGGGTCCAGAGGTCATCAGCCCTAACCCTCTGCTTCCTTTGTTCCCCCCAATCCGGTAAAGGGGCCTTGGGGTTACCCCTATTCACACTTATCGTGCGCTGAGAAAACAGAGAGGAATCACATTTTTTATTTTTCTCATTTATGTGATAGTTTAGAATTTAGATCTGATTGAAAAATAGGGTTGACGACTTGCGGCCAAATGTTTTTTAAAAAATAATTTTGTTGAACAAATGCACCAATCAAACCTATTAAATTACTATTTTATGATTTTGAAAGAAATAATCTCCTTGATTATTTTCATTAATTGAAAGGTATATATACAAGTTATAAAATAGGAGAATCATATTTCTATTCTACTCCTAAAACCTTATTCTACCATAATTCTAACTATACAATTATGATAAGTGTATAAGACTAATTAAGGTAACATTTACACTACAATATACTACAAATATACTTTCCAAATATACATTAACTAGAGGATCCCGTGATGGGCTACATGCTACTTCCGAGATGGGTCACTGCCGTGTCATGGGCTGAAGCTAGTGATGGCCTGAACAGTTCCCGTGATATACACTGCTGTATATCAAGTGTATATCACGGGTATATTACCTTGTTTAACACACCCCGCAGTCATAGCGGGCGGTCTTCGAACGCTGAGACTGTCCCTAAAATCTTCAAAAAGGACCGAGGGGAGACCCTTTGTAAAGATGTCTGCAATCTGATATCTCGACGGAACGTGACAGACGCGTACCTGACCCTGGGCAACCTTTTCACGGACAAAGTGAATGTCCATCTCTATATGTTTAATGCGTTGGTGCTGAACTGGATTACCAGAAAGGTAAATGACACTAATATTATCGCAATAAACCAAGGTTGCCTTTTGAATTGGACAATGGAGCTCTAAAAGCAAATTACGTAACAACATGATTCTGAGACCATATTGGCTACCCCTCGATATTCAGCCTCGGCACTTGAGCGGGATAGAGTCGTCTGACGCTTCGCAGACCAGGAGACCAAGTTGTTGCCAAGGAACATACAATAGCCAGACGTAGACCGTCTGGTATCTGGACAACCACCCTAATCAACATCTGTGTATGAGACAAGTGTGGATGTAGATGAAGGATACAAATGCAAACCATAGTCCAGTGTACCCTGAATATACCGAATAATGCATTTGATTGCATTCATGTGCTCAACTCTGGGATCATGCATGAATAAACACACCTGATGAACAGCATACGTAATATCCGGTCTGGTAAAGGTAAGATACTGGAGGGCCTCTGCAAGACTGTGATAGCGGGTCGGATCCACGTAAGGGACGCCGGCCGCGGCACCAAGCTTGGGCTTAGCATCAACTGGAGTGGAAGTGGACTTACAGGAGGACATCCCGGCTCTCTCGATGATCTCAGTTGCATACTTTTGTTGAGACAAAAAAACAATCCATCTGAATGACGCTTGACGGCAATTCCCAAAAAGTAACTCAAGGGCCCTAAGTCTTTCATAGCAAACTCAAAGCTGAGCATGGCCATGATAGGCTGGCGTAATGCATCGGAAGAGACAGTTAAAATGATATCATCCACATATAACAGAATGTAGGCCAAGGATGAGCCACGACGGTAGATGAACAAGAAATTATCTGACGTACTATGAGTGGACCCAATAGTCGAAACATAGTCAGCAAACCTTGTATACCAGGCCCGTGGAGATTGCTTAAGCCCATATAAGGACTTCTTCAACAAACAGACATGATGAGGACGGTTAGGATCCCTGAATCCCAACGGCTGATGCATATATATTATTTCCTTGAGATCACCATGTAGGAAAGCATTCTTGATATCCAATTGATGAATAGGCCATGCCTTAGAAAGAGCCAAGCTAAGCACAGTGTGAATGGTAGCCGACTTGACCACCGGACTAAATGTCTCCCCACAATCTATCTCAACCTGCTGAGTTTTACCATCACCCACAAGCCGCGTCTTATGTCGAGCAAATGACCCATCTGAATTCTCCGTATGAGCAAAAATCCACATAGACCCGATAACATTAATACTAGATGGATGAGGCACTAACTCACACGTCTTATTATCAATAAGAGCATTATATTCATCAGTCATAACAATTTTCCAATTCGGGTCGTTTAAGGCAGACACAGGATTACGGGGCAAGAGGGATTTAGAGACATTAAAATGTAAATTAAAATGTCTTTTAGGTGTAAAAATACCCCGCTGACTACGAGTGACCGGTCTACGACTCGAGGAAGAATTGAGTGAATTTTGGGAATTTGCTGGGCTCGGGACGGACTGACCAGCAGGCAGTGGGCCTGTTGGCCCAAATCGGAAATCTGGAGCAGCCACTAGACCAGTTCCAGAATTGGGCTGGACTGGCCCAATCGTTGGGACTGATCCAGTAACTGGAAAATGGGACGGGGCAGTGGGGCCAGAGGGCAGTGGGCCCGCTGGAGAATTTTGGGTGCAGGATATGTCCGAAAAATGGTGAGTAATATACGGATAATCCAAAAACACACATAGAGTAGACCGGGCGTGAAGTTTGTTAATTGTGGTGGATGAAAATAACGGATAACACAAGCACCAAAAAAACTCAAAGATGAGAATAAGAAGGGTTCTTATTGTATAAGATTTGGAGGGGGAAGAATATGTCAGACCTTTGGAAGGAATTATGTTAAGGAGATATGTGGCCATTTGTAGAGCATGATGCCAAAAATATGAGGGTATGAAAGCATGAATTAAGAGAGTTCGGACAATGTTATTTATGGAACGAATTTTGCGTTCGGCTTTCCCATTTTGTGAATATGTATGAGGACACGAAAAATGAAAATTGATCCCATTATTAGCACAGAACTCCCGAAACTCCCTATTGTCATACTCCTTCCCATTATCACATTGAATATTTTTTATTTCTCTTTCGAATTGGGTACGAATGAATGCTCTAAATTTTATGAAGACTGAAAACACTTGAGATTTATTTGCAATTGGAAACGTCCACAAAAATTTAGAATAATCATCTAAAAGAGAACATAATATCGATGACCCAACGAACTGAGAACATGAGACGTCCATAGGTCGCTATGAATAGTATCAAATGGCACTGAAGTCTACAAATGGTAGCTTAACAATTTTTCCTAACGAACAAGATTGACAAATTGGAGTACAACTCGTACCCTTACAAGAAATAAAACTATTTTTATCTAAAGCTGATAAAATAGAGGATCCCGGATGACCAAGGCGAGTATGCCACAAGGAATGAGAAATGACTGCAAAGGCTGATGGCAAAGCTTGACTCGATGGACTGAAACCGGGCATAATAGGATAAAGATCCCCCCTACTATCACACCTCATGAGATGACTCCTCGTCTTGAAATCCTTCACAGAGAAACCAAAAGGATCAAATTCAACAGAAATAGAATTGTAGTGGTGAACTTTCGGATAGACACTAAGTTTTTAATCAATTTGGGAGCATGTAAAGTATTTTTCAAGATAAGGGGTGGATTGAGGGGAGACAACGTTTTTTGACCATAACCCTGAATTGGAATAGAGTTGCCATTAGCAATAATTATACCCCGAGGGTTGCTCAAATTGGAATAAGATGAGAGAGTACCTGAATCGAAAGTCATGTGGGTAGTGGCACCGGTGTCCATATACTAATTTGGGTCCGATTGAGTCAAACCCAATGTGTGCATCGCAACCTCTATATCGGTCTGAGTAGGGCCTGCTGCGTGGTGAGCTTACGGAGGTCGGGGCCCAAGTATTTCAGGATTGGGCTGAACTGAGTCGTAGCTGCTGGAACTGGCGTAACTAGGCCAGTGGCCAGTGGGCTGCCACTGTTAAATGTTGGGCCTGAAAGGCTGGCCAGCCCACTGGCTGCCGGGAGCTGCTGGAACGTAGGGGTTGCTGGCCCACGCCCTTGCCCCTGCCCCCACTACCATGGTCCCCACTGCTGGGGCCAGTAGGGTGGTGGGCCACTGTTCACTGGACGGGGCCCACTGCCTGCTTGCTGACCACTGGAACCACCACCAGAATCGCCGCGTTTGCCCTCTGCGGTTTTTGTTATTATTCTTACGATTATTTTTGCCGCCACCATGAGTATGGTTTTGGCCCGAATTATCAACAAAACCTGAGGAATTTGTGGAGGACGTCATTAGGACGACGGGGCTTGCTCCGGTAGCCGCCTTTTTAGCCAAATTGGCTTCTTCCAAAGTAAGCATGGAGCGGGCTTGATAAAAAGCGGGAAGTGGGTTGCTTTGACGAAGGAGAGTCCCAACGCCATTATAGGCCTCAGAAAGACCGGCAACCAGTTGTAGAACTAGACGATTATTTGTCACATGTGCGCCAACATTACGGAGTTGGTCCGCCAACTCCGTAAGTTTCTTGCAATATGCAGAGACGTTTGAAATGCTTTCATGCGAACTAGAGAGATTTCCTGCTTGAGTGTGACAACACGTGAATGTTGGTTATCTTGGAATATGTCACGCAATCTATTTCAGGTAGCCATAGCCGTGGTATCCGGCTCAATAATCGTCTGTAAGAGGTCAACCGAAATAGTGAAATAAATCCACTAGAGAACGGTAGCATCAAGAGTAATCCATAACTGAGGATCCTCTACGGGAAGAGGTATAGCGGGAGGAATTATGTGATGGATAACTTGATGGGAGATAGCGTGAATTTTAAATAATTTTGTCCACGTCGCATATTGGACGTTTTCCATCTCAAGCACAATAGGGATACTGTTCTTGACGTTGGAAACCATGAGGGCAGGATGAAAATTATTCTTAGACATATTGAAAAAACAAAGAAGGAGGGGAAATTTGGGAATAGTAAGAGAGATTTTGTGAGAGTGGAAGACGAAATTTGGACAGGAAACCCGGGGGGGGGGGGGGGGGGGGGGGGTTGGCCAAGAAAGGGTACAAAACTTTGGGAGAGAAAAATTTTGTTAGACCTAGTGTCTTGATACCATTAAAGAAATAATCCCCTTGATTATTTTCATTAATTGAAAGGTATATATACAAGTTACAAAATAGGAGAATCCTATTCCTATTCTACTCCTAAAACCTTATTCTACCATAATTCTAACTATACAATTATGATAAGTGTATAAGACTAATTAAGGTAACCTTTACACTACAATATACTACAAATATACTTTCCTAATATACATTAACTAGAGGATCCCGTGATGGGCTACATGCTACTTCCGAGATGGGCCACTGCCGTGTCATGGGCTGAAGCCAGTGATGGGCTGAACAGTTCCCGTGATATACACTGCTGTATATCAAGTGTATATCACAAGTATATTACCTTGTTTAACAGATGTCTTAGCATATGATATTTAACAAAAAAGGGTTCTCAAGCATTTTTTTAATTATTGAAAAATAGATTCTCAAGAATCTTTTTTTTTTATATATTGAATAAGAGTTGTTTTTTTTTAAAATAGAGAAATATCTGGAAGGAACAAAAGTAGAGCTTAAATAACTTGATTTTTTTTTTTTTTAAAAAAAAGGGGCGGTGCGGGCCGGGTTGTAATGTTATAGTTTAAGATAAATCCCACACTGCTCCACCGCTGCCATCCCTATCTAGGGGTGCTTATGGATATTCAATTTGATTTTGTGTATTATCTGTTTGATTTATTAATTTTTGGTTTGTAAATATGTTAAATTAATAATTAAGCTGATAAGATATTTGTTATTGATTTTCGATTTATCAATTTTGGTCTTAACAATTCGATGTTTGGTTTAACTAATAACAAAATGCTTCACTTTTTTTTATTTGTTCATATATACACCGCCTTCATGCATAAAAAATTATACAAATTACAAGATAAAAATATAAAATACACGGTAGCAATCAAGCAGCAAATCATCAAATGATAATGAACTTTCAAATTGTTTAATGCGTTCTAAACAATGAAAGTACAAATGATAAACGAATTGAGAATTGAGAGAATAAAGCGTGCGTGCGGTAAGAATTTAGAAATAGAGTTTTTATTTAAAAATTAAAATGTAAATCCATTATTATATAATTAATGATAAAAAGATAATTTCAATAAAGGCTTATTTGGTTATCAATTTAATCATTAGCTAAATTCTTAAAATCAAAAATCGAATCAACAACCCAATAAAAAAATTTACAAAACTGTTTACAAACCGTTAATCTAATAACCAGATACCACTAAACCAATAATTTTTTATTAATTCCTCTATCCCTGAATGACCATGGTTTGAAAACAAAACAAGTGATATCAACTACAATATCCTATTCCAGAAAAGAGTAAATGCTCCCACCAGGATTCGAACACACGCTGCAGGCCTCCAATTAAATTTTAAGTTCACCTCTTTTGTCATTAAGCTATGCCCGGAGACACAAATATATGAGAAAAAAGTTTGGCTACTATTAATTTGAAGTGTTATGAGCCCAATCAATTTATTTCAGAAAGCCCAAAGTTTTTTTTTAAAGAAGTGAAAAAAGCATGGAACTTAGGATTTTAGGATGAAAAATCCTCTCTTCATTGGTACCAACTATCTACTACCCAACGTTCCCAAAGGAAAAACAAATCTAGTACGTAAACAAAAGTGGCGGATTTTCCTAAGCTGCAACTTTGACTTCCCTCTTTTCACATACCGAAAACAACCATTCCAACAATCATATCAGCGAATTCACCATTATCACTTGTATACACACTGAACTCACACAGAGCTGTCACTCCACGGATGCCCAATTGATGCAAATCTAATTCAAGAATTGGAGGTAACTCTTACTTCAACTCATTTCTTTAAACACCCTTTATAATCCTAAACATGGACATATCATTGCCGCTAGATAAGCTACGGAGCAGCTATAAATATGCAGCTTTCTTGACAGACCCACATGTTTTACAAGAAAGACTTCACCTTTCCGGACATTGCTCTTTATTCAGCAATAAAAGGTATAAAAATGCGTTTTTTAAGACTAAAGGTTCTCTTTCTGAACATGGGTTTATAAAACCAAGGCCCATGTTGAAACCTTCCAAGAATGAGAAAAAAATTATAAGCGAAGAACCCCTTTTGGAAGTAACCCCAATTGGGGATCCAAGTTCAGGAATTAGTGCTCAAATAGAGAAGCTAGTTTTTCATAAGAGGTATCACGAGGCTCTTGATTTTTTCGAGTTGTTAGAATGTGAAGGTGAATGTCAGTTAGATAGTAGCACTTATGATGCTTTGATAACAGCGTGTATTGGGTTAAGGTCGATTAGAGGGGTTAAGAGGGTGCATAATCATATGGTTAGTTCTGGATTGGAGTTAGATCAATATTTATGGAATAGGGTGTTGTCGATGCACGTGAAATGTAGGATGATGTTAGATGCACGTGTCGTGTTTGATGATATGCCTGAAAGGAACTCGGTTTCTTGGAATACGATGATTGGAGGGTTAGTGGATTTGGGGGATTTTGTAGAGGCGTTTAGGTTGTTTTTTGTTATGTGGGAAGAGAATTCTGCTGCTGATTCTCGGATATTTGCGACTATGATTCGAGCATGTTCTGGATTAGAGGTTATTTCTTTGGGACAGCAGTTGCATTGTTGTGCTCTGAAAATGGGGGAACGCGATAATCGTTTTATATCTTGTGCTTTAATTGATATGTACAGCAAGTGCGGTAGCATAGAGGATGCTCAACTTGTTTTCAATAAGATGCCAGAGAAGACCACGGTAGGGTGGAATACGATTATTGCCGGTTACGCTCTACATGGATATAGTGAGGAGGCTTTATGTATGTATTATGAGATGCGAGATGCTGGTGTCAAAATGGATCACTTCACATTTTCAATCATTATCAGGGTTTGCACGAGATTAGCTTCACTGGAGCATGCTAAACAAGCTCATGCTGGGCTAGTTCGGCATGGATTTGGATTAGATATAGTTGCCAACACAGCACTAGTGGATTTCTATATCAAATGGGGAAGGATAGAAGATGCTCGTAATGTCTTTGAGAGGATGCCCCAAAAGAATGTTATTTCATGGAATGCCTTAATCGGTGGATATGGTAATCATGGCCGAGGGATTGAGGCTGTTGAACTATTTGAACGAATGGTTCGCGAAGGAATGATGCCCAACCATGTTACTTTTTTGGCTGTTTTATCTGCATGTCGCTATTCAGGTTTATCAGATTGTGGGTGGGAAATATTTGAATCGATGAGTAGAGAATTCAAGGTGAAGCCTCGAGCAATGCACTATGCATGTATGATTGAATTGTTGGGTAGAGAAGGGCTTTTAGATGAAGCATTTGCATTAATCAGAGATGCTCCTTTTAGGCCTACTATAAATATGTGGGCAGCCTTACTGACAGCCTGTAGAGTCCACAAGAATTTTGAGCTAGGAAAATTCGCAGCTGAGAAACTTTACGGGATGGAACCAGAAAAACTCAGCAATTACGTCATGCTTTTGAATATCTATAACAGTTCAGGCAAGCAAGATGAAGCTGCTGCAGTTGTTCAAACATTGAAGAGAAAAGGACTCAGAATAAAGCCTGCATGCACATGGATAGAAATAAAGAAGCAGCCACATGCTTTCCTGTCTGGAGATAAGTGTCATGTGCAGACCAAGGAGATATATCAAAAAGTGGATGAGCTTATGCTGGAGGTCTCTAAGCATGGCTATGTTATGGGGCGAAAAACCTTACTACCCGACGTAGATGAACCGGAACAAAGATTGCCACATTATCACAGTGAAAAGTTGGCAATATCTTTTGGGCTCATAAGCACATCCAGTTCAACCTCACTGCAACTTGTTCAGAGCCATAGGATTTGTGACGATTGCCACAATGCAATTAAGTTGATAGCCATGATCACTAAACGAGAAATTGTTGTTAGGGATGCCAGCAGATTTCATCGATTCAAGAATGGAACTTGTTCTTGTGGTGACTACTGGTGATTGAGTTCTAGCTTACATGTGAACCATACTTTTGTATGTAATTCAATTGTTTTACTGAATCTTCTTTGTTGTTATGAGAATTTCAAAATCATATGGATATACCTTGCTGTTGTCTTTGGAGATCATTATAATTTTTTATCATACTCTTGCAGAAATGTGAGGTAAGGCTGCGTACAATAGACTCTTGTGGTCCGGCCCTTCCCTGGACCCCGCGCATAGCGGGAGCTTAGTGCGCCGGGCTTCCCCTTTTTATGATCTTTCCTGAAGACTTGCTTATTCTGCTCGTGATTTTTATCTTAGCCAAATTGGTTCCACCAACAAGAACCTATGCGCATGTATGTAATCTCTATGTATGTAATCTCTGCATCATTATCAGTGTGATGCAAGTTTCCTTTTCCCCTGAAGAAACTTATTGCGGATGTCCACATCCAAACTTCAAATTTCCATTTGAGTTGCTGTTTTCTCTTCTTCCATTTCCTTTTGGTGCTGTTAATTTAAAAACATTTGTGGTTCAGTGTCCATAAAGTTATTTCAAAGTGAACAAGGACTTAACTGTGGTGCCTTAAAGATCTCATGCTTAAAATGATACTACTTCATATCTTCATATTAGTTTAACCTCCTGGCAAAGAGAATTCACCACTTGAGAATGGGTTAAGATAGTTGGCTCATTAAAAAATGTAGGTGAAGTGAATAGTAGTTATGTTTAAGACAGACTTCAAATCAGGTACATCATATCTCCTACTTTTACCGATGAAATAAAGCTATCTGGTGCTAGAGATTTGCATTGGAGGATATCTATGATTCTGTAAGGACTTGTGGAAGTAAAATTGATTCGGCATCTTCTTTATAGTTCAAGACTATAGGAACTCATGCCTCCTTTTCTGATAAACTTTTCACGAGAATCACCATCTTTCAGACCTGATAAGCTATTGCATCATGTAAGCACAGCTGAGGGTGAACACGAGATTGATCAAGTGGCATCAGAAACTTAGGAAGCTCCAAGGCATATCGGGAGAAAAGGTAAACCTTTTTACTTGAAAGCATTGGGCACTTAACCACATTGATCTGTTTCTTCCCTTTTTCCCTTCGTTGACAGCTTGATCTGTTGTCTGTTATCCATCAATCTGTGATGTGTGACTGACATGATTGATTGCACGAGGCATTACATTATCTATGGATTACGCTAGTTATTCATATATCTTATGTTGCTGCATCATTTGCTTTGAAAAAATTACTCGTCTAGTTTGTTTCAGATGGAAGAGCTAAGCAACAGAACCTGGTGGGCCAGGTGAGCGGTTGATACCTGTTGGAACAATCGTTTGCTGAGTATGCTCTTCAGATCAATTTTCCTAACTCGGGGAAAATGCTTATTTGGTGGTCCTATCAGTTTCATTTTCGCGTCAGAGTCATTTTAACTGCCAATTGAGGTCATTAAGTTACTTCTGGTCATCTTCCTCGTTCGTTATCAAAATCTTTATTCTGCAAATATGTAGAATACACGAGAAACTGATACGGGACTCCCTAAAATCCTCTTTTTCTTGGCTACTGTTAGGCTTTAAAATAAATAAGAATGACAATTAATGCTTGTGCAAATGACTGCTGCAACTCAGGAAGGCTCTCTTTCTGAAGCATTTGCGAGCTATGGATAGAATTATCTTCTTCCCTCTTCTGTTTATATTTTATTCCATTTCCTTTCCTTATTGTGAGATGGTATGATATTGCGTGCAGTGGCGGGGCTAACTTGGAGAAGTTAAAACAAGTTTCTTGGTTAATACTGTCCAAATAAGGTTAGAACAAGTTTTTTTGGTTATATATAAGATGTTGAAATGAAATCTTGAATCCTCTTGACATGAGAGAAATTCTAGTAAAGTGATAAAGAGGGTTCTAAAATTGCTTTAGGTCACATGTTCAAATCCCAGGTGTAACGTTTTTAATCCCCTTGTATTAAATCCTGGTCCCTCCACTGATTCCGCGTGCATTCCCTTCTTTACTCTGTGAGATGTATGATTGCATGCCTTCCTTACATTCTTTCCTCCTGAAGTTTCTCTTTCGCTGCAAAATTGGTTACAGATGACACTTGTCTTTATGGAAATTCATGGGAGAATGCTGTTTTGAATAGACAAACTATTTGTAGTGTGCTGCATTTCCTATAATCCTATCTTAGAATTTGAAGTATTATACATGTCTGGATTTTGCAATTAAAGAACTATTATTTCTGGGTGCACATGGTACTTTGGGAATATGTAGATTCAGAAATTGAAAACATATCTTGCAGGTTTGAAGGGTCGAACGAGAGAAATCATGGGGTTTCTGATTCTCGTCACAGATAGGTGGTGCAGATTGTGTTTTAGGTACCTAATATCAAGGAAATGGAGTAATACTGAAGATGCTATACTATCTACTCCATAGTTATTGGATTCAGAGAACTATTACTGTTAACAGGTTTTCCTGGGGATTGCAACACTTGGCTCATTGATGAGTTGAAATCGTTCTCCACTGAACTAACAGTGGTAGCATGACGGGTTTATGGCGGGTTTTACGGATTCAACTATGCCTATTGTCTTCAGCTCGAATGATGTATATATTAGTTTAACCTCCTGGAAAAGAGAATTCGCCACTTGAGAATGGGTTAAGATAGTTCGACTCATTAGAAAATGTAGGTGAAGTGAATAGTGGTTATGAGTTCAAATCAGGTACATCATAGCTCCTACTTTTACCGATAAAATAAAGCTATCTGGTGCTAAAGATCTGCATCAGATGATATCTATGATTCTGTAAGGACTTGTGGAAGTGAAATTCATTAGGCATCTTCTTTATAGTTCAAGACTATAGGAACTCATGCCTCCTCTTCTGATAGACTTTTCACGAGAATCACCGCCTTTCAGACCTGATAAGCTATTGCTTCATGTAAGCACAGCTGAGGGCGAAAACGAGACTGATCAAGTGGCATCAGAAACTTAGGAAGCTCCAAGGCATATCGGGAGAAAAGGTAAACTTTTTTACTCGAAGCATGGACACAATTCAGCACATTGATCTGCTTCTTTCCCTTTTCCCTATCTTTGACAGCTTGATTTGTTGTCTGTCATCCAGCAACCAGTGTGACTGACATGATTGATTGCTAGAGGCACTATGTTAGCTCTGGATTATGCTAGTTATTCAGATATCTTATGTTGCTGCATCATTTTCTTTTAAGAAATACTCGTCTAGTTCGTTTCAGATGAAAGAGCTAAGCAACAGACCCTGGCGGGGCAGGTGAGCAGTAGATACCTGTTGGAATAACCATTTGCTGAGTATGCTCTTCAGATCAATTTTCCTGACTCAGGGAAAATACTTAGTTGGTGGTCCTATCAGTCCATCTGTTTACCTCAGAGAACCATGTTAACTGCCAATTGAGATCTTTAAGTTACTTCTAGTCATATTCCACATTCGTTATCAAAATATGTCAATTACACCGAGAAATTGATACGGGACACCACAAAATATGTTTTTCTCTTGGCTGCTGTTAGGCGTTGAAAAAAATAAGAATGACAATTAATGCTTGTGCAAATGATTGCTGCAACTCAGGAAGGCTATCTTACTTAAGCATTTTCAAGCCATGGATAGAATTATCTGCTTCCTTCTTCTGTTTATATTTTATTCCATTTCCTTTCCTTATTGTGAGATGGTAGGATATTGTGGGCAGTGGCCGAGCTAGCTTGGAGTAGTTAAGACAAGTTTTTGGGTTAAAACAAGTTTTTTGGTTATACTGTCCAAATAGGGTTAGAACAAGTTTTTTTGGTTATATATAAGCTGTTGAAATGAAATCTTGAATCCTCTTGACATGAGAGAAATTCTAGTAAATTGATAAGAGGGTTCAAAAATTGCTTTAGGTGACGTGTTCAAATCCCAGATGTAACATTTTCGAATCCCCTTGTATTAAATCCTGGTTCAGCCACTGATTCCGCAGGCATTCTCTCTTTTCTTCTATGAGATATATGATTGCATGCCTTCCCTACATTCGTGACTCCTGAAGAAGAAATTCTTTCACTGCAAAATTGGTTATAAATGGTGCTTGTGAGAGAGTGCTCTTTGAAGTCTCTGGTGATTCACGGGAGAATGCTATGTTGAATAGACAGACTATTTTTTGTGTGCTACATTTCCTATCTTAGAGTTTGAACTATAATAATACATGTGTGGAGTTTGCAATTAAAGAACTATAAAAGGGCAGCCCGGTGCACTAAGCTCCCGCTATGCGCGGGGGTCCTGGAAAGGGACGGACCACGAGGGTCTATGCGGAGCTATACATATCTTGCAGATTGGGTCGAACGAGAGAAGTAATTGGGTTTCTTATTTTCGTTACACATAGGTGGTGCAGATTATGTTTGAGGTACTTCTTAAAAGCCTTTTTTTCTCTTCGCTAATGTTAGCCGTTAGGCTTTAAAATAAATAAGAATGACAATCAATGCTTAATGATCCATGCAGCTCAGGAAGCCTCTCTTTCTTAAAGCATTGCAAGTTATGGACTTTGTTGCTCGAAGTCTTCAAAAAAAATCGATGGGTGCGTGTCGGACACTCCAAAAGTAGTGCATTTTTGGAGAATCTGACACGGGTGCTGCAACGAAAGTGAAGAGTCCGCGCAAAGTGAAGAATTAGTCATCTTCTGTTTATATTTCATTCCATTTCCTTTCCTTATTGTAAGATGGTAGGATATTCTCTGCAGTGGAAGAGCTAGCTTGGAGAAGTTAAAACAAGTTTTTTCTTGGGTAAAACAAGTTTTTTGGTTACCGTTCAAATAGGGTTGGAACAAGTTTTTTGGTTAGATATAAGCTGTTGAAATCTTGGATCCTCTTGACATGAGAAAAATTCTAGTAAGACAACATTTAAAAATTTATTTAGGTCACATGTTCAATCCCAAGTGTATCGTTTTTGAAACCCCTTGTATTAAACCCGGTTCCGCCACTGATTCCGCGGGCATTTCCTTCTGTACTCAATGAAATGTATGATTGCATGCCATCCCTACATTCTTTCTTCCTGAAGAAGTTTTTCTTTCACTGGAAAATTGGTTATAGATGGTGCTTGTCAGAGAGTGCTCGGTGAAATCTCTGTGGTGATTCCCTTGTGTCTTTATGGAATTCATAAAAGAAAGCTATTTCAATAGACAGATTACATTGTCTATCATAGAATTTGAAAAATGATACATGTCGGTTTGCAATTAAAGGAATATGCAAAACCTATTATTTCTGGGTGCACACGGTACCTTGGGCATGTGCAGATTCAGAAATTGGAAACATGTTGCAGGTCTGAAGGGTTCAACGAGAGAAATAACGGAGTTTCTGATTCTCATCACAAATAGGTGGTGCAGATTGTGTTTGAGGTACCTAATATCAAGGAAATGGAGAGTTCTACTGAAGATGCTATACTAACCTAAGTTGCTCGGACACAGGTGCGGATCCAATACGGTACGGATCCGAGTGTCCCCCCCCCCACCCACAAATCTGTCGATGGACTCCGGTCAAAGTTTCCGAAGTTGGTTGACCGTATCCCGCTCCCGCACCCTTATCAGAGAACTATTACTGTTAACAGGTTTTCCTGGGGATTGCAACACTTAGCTCATTGATGAGTTGAAATCGTTCCCCACTGAACTAACAGTGGTAGTCTGACTGATTTATGGCGGGTTTTGCTGCTTCAACTAAGCCTATTGTCTTCAGCTCGGATGATGTATATATGGAGAGAAAATTAAAACACATACATATATAATAAGATCACACTCATTTTGAATCCACCAACTCTAGATCTTGGATTGGATTCGCCTTGGTTGTCCCTCGTGGGGAATGCACCAACCATACATTTAGAGGTACTATATACAGGAGTTGTTGATAGTCTACAAGGGGATAAGGTCCAATGCAAGTTCATTTCATAGTGCCATCTGTGTCATTTAGTTCCATAACCTGAAAGCACAGAAAGTGATAGTCTAATGAGAATTATCTGTTAAGCTACTATGTGAACATTATCGAGAGAAACATCACATTTTTGTTAGGGGGAACACCACAGTACACCAACATGTAGTTTTTGCAAAATGTCGAAAGGAAGAATTCATAGATTTTTGGAAGACAAAGTCATGACTATTTTTTGTTCTAAGGGAGATGTTATAGCATCTAATTGGTGTAACATGTCTTTTTTAGTTCTGTAATTGTGGACTAATTAAATAGATTTATTGTAGTGCTAAAAGTGAACTTAGAGGCCTTTTTTATGTAGATGCTTTTCACTTTCTTGGTGTACTGAAACAAAATTTTAATACGTATCTAGACTGGTAAAGTTGTTGCCATGTGATCAGGAGGTCACGGGTTCAAGTCGTGGAAACAACCTCTTGCAGAAATGCAAGGTAAGGCTGCGTACAATAGACCCTTATGGTCCGGCCCTTCCCCGGACCCTGCGCATAGCGGGAGCTTAGTGTACCGGCTACCCTACCCCTTTATCCAGAAATAATAAGTCTCATGAAATATCTTTGTAAATTGAGGTGAATAATAGGAAATTTATCTTATTAAGTTAGTAGTCTTGTGTAGGAGAGACGGAAGAGAAGTGTTTCTCTAAACGGGTAAGGATTTTATAAATGTCAACAACCAAGCACTAAGACTGCTTGAGGATTAAATAAGTTGGGATCCCCTATGTTGGACCTAGGCCCGCACGGATTTCTCTTTCGGGCTATGCCACACAGAGCCCAAAGTGCGCGGATCATGTGAACTTAAGCTATGCCTTATAAAACTCTTCACTTTCCTCTCCCAGGATTCGCCTAAGGTGTCCATGTGAATTTCATCTTCAGAAGCTTGCCAGCCTAGAAGCCTGCCAGTCCTGCTTGACCCACCCTTATCAGGGGCATCACAGTTTCATCCTTCACATCTTGTATGTTGCGCCAGAAACCAAAAACTATAGACCGAAAGCACTTAAATAAATGGAATATCAGAAAGCACCCTCGAAAAATATAAAGAAAGCACTGGGAAAAGTTCCAACGTTTAATCTAATTTTCTTAGGGGGTGAGATAAAGATTAGGATGTGGCTCTATGCAATTGTGATGAATCAGGATGAAACTATTGTATGCAGATTGGGAGATAGAGGTATAAATTATTTCAGGAGGTATCTAATGACTGCAAGGTAGACTGCAGCTCAAATTATATACATAACTGAGAAATTGAAGGAGCTGCATGATAACTCTGATTCTTAGAAGTACAGACCAAACAAAAATGCTATATTTTCTGTTAAATCTTGTACCACAGATTATGTAGAACAAAGGAAATGGAACAGTGTTGGCCATGGAAAATGGTATGGAGGTCAAAAGCCCTTTTCCCTGCTAGAGTAACATGTTTTGAATGAATAGTTATGCATGAAGTTTTGCGTAAAAACAATAGTTATGCATGAAGTTTGTCTTACTCAGAACCCATAGAAAACAGAATTCTATTTGTATTTGAATAATATCAGCATGAGAAGAGTTTAAATTAAGTAACATGGTCATTAAGGATTCATATAGCCGATCCCTACTTGTTTGGAATTGAGGTGTAGTTGTTATTAGAGTTGTTTTTTTGTGCTGGAGAGCTACAGAAACCCTTCTGTCATTGTTGCACTGCAGTTATGCTTTTGGAGCATAATGCGTCTTACCAGGATTGAAAGCCGGCAAGGGCAGAAAGTTGAAAGGAGATAAAGACACATGACAGACAGAACCAGCATGTATATTTTGAACAGTTTACAGGGAAACACTTAATTTTTGAACCAGCATGTATAGATTGAAAGCATGTATATTTTGAAGAGAAAGTCACAACTATTTTTTGCTTTAATTTTTTTTTGTCTTATAAAGTCTGAACTTCTAGTGTTACATGACTCAGTGTTTTATGTAACTGTGAAGGATTTTATAGATTCCCTACAGTGGAAAAAGGGAATTGAAAGTCCTTTTTATGTAAAATATTGTGTACCTTCCTGGTGCGGTTAAATGAAATTTCACATAATTAAACTAAAAGAATAAAAAAGTGATTCTTTTCGGGATGGATAGAATATATTAGTAAAATATGTGAAGGACAATCTTAGTAAGTTAGTAGTCATGTGTAGGAGAGATGGAAGAGAACTGTTAACGTGAAAAGACTTGGATAACCTATTGAAGCACTTCTTGGCATTAATGTTTTGTTCTTTCTTTTAACAGAATCTTCATACAATTCAAAAGCAAGAGGCAGCAAAACATTGCAAGTGCTGATGTTGAAAATACATTGGCAAAGTTTACTTGGGCAAAAGAAGCACAAAAGAAAATTGAGAAGCTGAAGGAAGAAGGGAAGCCAATGCCAAAGAGTCTGACTGAGGTACAGACTCTTTTTCAGGATATTCCGAAAAAGATTGGTGCAGTATCTATGTTAAACTATTTAATCTTAAAATCTTTTTACCTTTAATGACATGACCGATAAAATTGCTGTTATGTGACCAGGAGGTCATGAGTTCAAGCCGTGGAAACAGCCTCTTGCAGAAATGTGAGGTAAGACTGCGTACAATAGACCCTTGTGGTTCGGCCCTTCCCTAGACCCCGCGCATAGCGGGAGCTTAGTGCACCGGGCTGCCCTTTAATTACATGATTTATTGGGACTCTACTTGATATAAAATGTGATATTTTTACTGGGAGAGAGAAAGCTGAAAGGCCACATGGAACACTTGCATGCCATCTCTAATTTTATTGTTAGTAGTAAGGTCAATGATGGTACTTCACATATAATTAGCTTTTATGTATCAAAGTTTTCTTCTATTTCTCAACTCCATGTCCGGTCAAACTTCTTCACGTAAAATGAGATTGAAGGAGTGCAATTTTTTTGTTTTTTAAATCTTTTATATACTGTTTTGGATTTTCTGGTTGTTTGATTCTTTTACTTTCCGTGTGAGATTTTTGCTGCTTTGTAAAGAGATGCAGTATACTATATGCCGTATACGTACTAAAGAAAAGAAATCTTCAGTTGCAGATGACCAGTAAATTGGGTGCATATGTATCATTGTGAAGTATGTATGATTTTGTTCTTCTACCTGGTCCATGCTGGAGTTATGGGCTGTGGTGTAAATTCTGCAAGTACTTGAGATCCTTTCTCTTCCAATACCTGGGTTCTGCAGTCTCTAGAAGATGAGAAAAAAGACACATACAATATGTTCTACTGTTTTCCCATTGTTATATGATAATGACTTACTTATATTGAGTTCTTTTGATATATAGATTCAAAAGTTGATGGATTGAGTATCAAATGAATGTCATGCTTCCCAGAGTCCTATATTTTGCTAATATGAGCTTGCAAAGTACTTATCATTTGTATCAAGTTTCACATATAACTTTTAGATTTAATGAATAGGAAAGGAAAAATAAGCAAATGACTTGCAATCAAAACTGATCCAATAAATTTAAAAACAGTATTGGAAAGTCAGTTTATTCCTTTCAATGACAGATACTCCTTAGCCTACTATATTTCAAAGAAAAGAGTCAATAATTGTTTCGTAAAAGAAAGAGTTAGTACTAGAGAAACTAATTTCTAAGTTGAAGTGGGGGAAAATGAAATCTTAGAAATTTAATTGTTTGGATTCAGCTAAGCCAAGTCCTCCATGACTCAAAATCAGTACGTAGTGCTTGTTATGTCTACACTTCATATATATCTATTAGAAGAATGTTTGTGTTAGTCCCGTTAGTGATTGGACTAAAACCAAGCACATTATTTAATTAAAGATTAAATATGTTGAGTTTAATAACACAAGAACTAAAATAAGAATTATGCAATAACACATGGACTAAAAGTGTCATTTTCCCTAGAGAAAAATGTTTGTGTTTTGGCTAGTATTAGCGAATATTCTCCGTTTATTTTGTAATTATGATAGATGTATATTTAAGGTAACTTAGGATTCTAATTGTATTAGGAATCAACCTTTGTAAGGTAAGTTAGGATTCGTACCATATTAGGAATCAACATTTGTACAGCTATATATATATTGTGAATAATGAAAGGAATCCCTAAGGGAAATTATTCTATCTTACATGGTATCAAGAGCCTAAAACCTAAACCCTACTCTTCTCCTTTCTCCCTCTCCTTCTCGGCCAAACCAGAAAATTTTCGACCAGAACCAGAAAATTTTCGACCAGAAAATTCCCTTCCCTCGGCCGGCGGCAACCATGTCTTCCCCCACAAATTTCGGTTCATCCACTAGCACACTTGACAACCCCTCACAACGTTCATCCTCTTCTTTTCACCTGGCTTTCGCCGTTAAAACATCAAGAACTCTATCCCTATAATTCTTGATCAAGAAGACTGTCAATATTCCATGTGGACAGAACTGTTCTATATTCATGCATATGCGTACAACGTGCTCGACCATATTGATGACTCTGTTCCTCGTCCCACCGACATTGCCGAATCGACATGGCGTCGCCTTGACGCCATCGTCAAACAGTGGATATACGGCACCATCTCCAAAGACTTGTTATGTACCATCATGAAAACAGGTGCTACGGCACGTGACCTTTGGGTGCGGTTGGAAGAAATTTTTCAGGACAATAAAAATACTCAGGCAATGTATTTGGAGGAGCAATTCAATAATACGTGTCTCAAAAATTTCAACAACATGTTTGAATATTGCAAACAACTGAAACTCATAGCCGACCAACTATCCAACGTTGGAAATTCTGTTTCTGAAACCAAGATGGTACTCCAATTAGTTGCGGGTTTACCGAAAGGTGAATAACGATACACTTGCAACAATGATTCAACAAGCCGACCCACTACCAAGTTTCACCAAGGCACGATCACAATTATTGTTGGAAGAAACCCGACGTGCCAAACAAGAGGAACGTAATCAAAAGGCGTTAGCCGTTGACGGGATGGCACCACCGGCAACCAACACCACCCCGCCACCACCGCATGTCCAGCAGCAGCAGCAGCAGAGCGGCGGAGGTCGCAACAACAAAGGCAAGGGTCGCGTCAAGGGCCAACGCAACCAGTGGACCGGACGGCGGCCCGGTCCGCAACTGCGAATTTCCGGTGGGGCCGGACGGTAGCAAGGTGGCCCAACCAGCGAACCGGGCCTCGCCCGCAAGCCCATACCCAACGGCTGCAGAGGCCCACTTCCCGGCCTTGGTCGATCGGCCTCTCGGGCCCCGCCCCAACCACCGAGCGAGCCCACCGACGCGGCGAGCGAGCCCACCTGGTTGCTTTCGGCAAAGAACACCCCGGCCACTGGCCCCGACTGATTTGGGCCAGGCCTACACCACCGTGAACCTTCAATAGCCCGACGACAATTGGTACATGGACACCGGAGCCACATCTAACCTCACCCGGTCGTCAGGTAACCTATCTCAACTACGTTGGTTAAAGTGTCCTCAATTTATTACTGTCGGCAATGGTCATCGCATTCCAATTGAAGGTTACGGTAACACACACACCAAACATCTACACCCGCCTTTCTCCCTAAACCACGTCCTATACACACCTAACATCACTAAAAACTTAATCTCTGTTAGAAAATTCACTAGCAATAATTCAGTGTCTGTCGAATTTGACTCTTTTGGTTTTTCCGTGAAGGAACTCAATACGGGGAAAATTCTTACACGCCGCAATAGTGTGGGAGACCTCTACCCATTCACTCAATCTTCTTGCTGTCAGACCGCAAACACCTCTATCCCTTGCGGCGATCTCTCCCTCAACTTGGCACAACAGACTCGGACACCCCGGAGACCCAGTTTTTACTTTTCTTAGGACTTCTAAGCGTATTCAATGTAATAATGGGAAAATTGCCCACCACTGTTTTTCTTGTCCACTAGGCAAACATACTCGTCTTCCATTTATGTCATCAAACAATGTTAATTTTTCTCCCTTTGATATTGTTCATGCTGATTTGTGGACATCTCCGATTGTTAGCTCTTTGGGTCATAAATTCTATGTAGTATTCTTGGATGATTTTTCACATTTTGTTTGGATTTACCCACTGAAATTCAAATCTGAAGTTTTTGCAAAATTCTCGAGTTTCAAAAATTCATTAAAACACAATTTGAAAAATCTATCAAATCATTCCAATGTGATAATGGACGTGAATTTAATAACTCAGCATTTCACAATTTATGTTCTAAACAAGGCATGGTTTTCCATTTTTCTTGTCCCTATACTTCTTCCCAAAACGGAAAGGCTGAAAGAATTATACGTACCATCAATAACATAGTTTGCACACTTCTATTTTATGCCTGCATACCACCGCCTTTTTGGGTATATGCTGTCAAAATGGTAGAATCCCTTCTTAATATTTTACCAACTAGCACACTCCAAAACAAGACCCCTACCTAAATCCTATACCTGAGGCTACCATCATATGATCACCTATGTATTTTTGGATGCTTATGCTACCCCAACATAGCCTCCACTGCACCTCGCAAACTTGCCCCTCGCACTCTGCCACGTGTCTTCCTTGGTCTATCTCCTAATCATCGGGGCTACTTATGCTATGACATTTCTATTCGCAAAATCATTGTCTCCCGTCACGTCACCTTTGACGAGACAACCTTTCCTTTTTCAAATCTCCGGAAATTTCAGACCACCGATTATATCTTTCTTGATGAACAAAGTCTGTCCCCGGTCATCCAAAATCTATACCAACAACAGCCCACTGTTCCGACAGTCTCGCCACTGTCCGGCACCACCCCAACAGCTCTCTGCTCACCCCTACTACCTCCAATCGAGTCTCCTGCACCACCAGCAACATTGATGTCCATCAGTCCAAAGAACCGATCCCCGATTCTGCGGTTTTCCGATCGGTAACCGATCCCGAACCAGTGGACATGCAGCCTTCTAGTTCCGACCTCCCACTGCTTCCATCTCACCGAATGGAGACTCGTACACAACACGGGATCTTCAAACCCAAGGTTCACTTCAATCTCTCCACACAAACCTTATCACCCATTCCAAAGAATCCAAAACTAGCTAAACTGGACCCTAATTGGAATACGGCCATGTGCGAGGAGTTTAACGCTTTAACCAAGCAGAACACTTGGGATTTGGTACCTAGACCAGCTGGTGTGAATGTTATCCGGTGTATGTGGCTATTTGGTCACAAGTTCAGAGACAGTGATGACTTAGAGAGGTATAAGGCAATACTTGTTGCAAATGGCACTAATCAGTAGAAGGGTATTGATTGTGGTGAGACATTCAGTCCGGTTGTTAAATCGGCCACTATTCAGACAGTTCTCAGTATTGCTATGGGCATGCATTGGCCGATTCATCAGCTAGATGTCAAGAATGCATTTCTTCATGGGGATTTAAAAGAAACTGTGTACATGCATCAGCCCTCTGGCTTTGTTCATCCGGCAGTTCTGCAGCTTGTATGTCGTCTCAGGAAATCATTATATAGACTGAAACAGGCACTCCGCGCTTGGTATGATCGTTTTGCCAAGTATCTTCTGCAGATTGGTTTTCTATGTAGCAGGTGTGATAACTCTCTCTTCACTTTTCACCGAGGTAGCAGCACTGCATATTTGCTACTATATGTCGATGACATCGTTCTTAGTGCATCGTCTGACGGTTTGAAGAATGAAATCATTGCTCTACTCAAAAATGAATTTGCTATGACTGACTTGGGCAAGCTGAGTTACTTTTTGGGTATATCGGTGACCATATCTGCAGCCACCAGTTCTTGTGTCAGTGTAAGTATGCAGAAAAGATAGTGTACAGGGCCAAGATGGCAAATTGTAAAATTATGCCAACTCCGGTGGACTCAAAATCCAAGCTTAGTGCCACTGCCGGTGCGTCAGTCTCTGATCCCACTCTATATCGAAGTCTTGCAAGTGCTCTTCAGTATATTACATTCACTAGGCCTGATATTGCATATGCCGTTCAGCAGGTGTGTCTGTTTATGCACGACCCCCGAGAGTCCCATTTTGCCGCCCTCAAACGTATTATCAGATACGTTAAGGGTACACTTGACTTTGGTTTACATCTATACCCATCTGCCCCAACCAAGGTGCTAGCCTACACGGATGCAGATTGGGCAGGATGCCCCGACACACGTCGCTCCACCTCAGGGTACTGTGTATTTCTTAGGGATAATCTTATCTCATGGTCCGCCAAGCGGCAGGCCACGCTATCCCGTTCGAGTCCTTGAAGCGAGAATATCGCGAGTTGCTAATGTCGTCGCTGAGATCCGTTGGCTCCGAAATCTTCTTTTGGAGCTCCAGTGTCCATTACGCAAGGCGTCTATTGTCCATTGTGACAACATATCTGCTATATATATGTCTCATAATCCAGTCCAACATCAGCGGACTAAGCATATTGAGATAGATATCCACTTTGTGCGAGAGAAGGTTGCCCGTGGTCAGGTCAAAATTTTACACGTGCCTTCCTCTTATCAGAATGTAGACATTTTCACAAAGGGACCACCGCGACAGCTCTTCACCGACTTCCGATCCAGCCTTAGCATTCGGCCTCCTCCCGCTCCGTCTGAGGGGGAGTATTAGCGAATATTCTCCGTATATTTTGTAATTATGATAGATGTATATTTAAGGTAACTTAGGATTCTAATTGTATTAGGAATCAACCTTTGTAAGGTAAGTTAGGATTCGTACCATATTAGGAATCAACCTTTGTACAACTATATATATTGTGAATAATGAAAGGAATCCCTAAGGAAAATTATTCTATCGTACAGTTAGGAGTATTTTTGTTCAGGGTATATTTGCCTAAAATAATTGATTATTTTTCAATTACATTAAAAACAAAGCTATGTATATTACTCTCTCTATCCCATTTTAATTGTCGTTTTAACCTAAAAAGTTTGTCACAAAATAGTTGTTAATTTAGGAATTCAAGATTAAAGTTGACAATTGTTTCCAACTATACCATTTACGTTAAAGAAGTATGCATAATATTTAAGAGGAAAAATCAGTCTACATTCATTAAATAGGTGTAACTTAATAAACTATATGTTATAGTAATATTTATTATTTTCTTAATAGGTGTGAAAAGAACTAAACGGTCCAAAAATTGATTATTTCGCGATTGTTATTAGGTTTTTAAGGCGCACCTCAAGCAAGGACGAATCCAAGATATTAGTCCCAAAATCAGCCCTTTGGAAAATTGTTCTTTAATAGCTAAATTATGCCTTCTATTTTGAGGTCCTAAACCAAGGACGGCCTGATGGTTAGTTACGAAGTGAATTATTCATATATTAAAATTAGCATAGTTAATATGAAGTTTGATATATTTTTAGTTGTTTTGTATACTAAAATTTTGCACACTAAATACAGTGTTGGTTATTATTTTACAATTCTACATAATTAAAATATGTATAAGTTATGAATCAATTTTATATTTGTTGGAAATTTGCCTTTGACGGGAGTGTAAGGTGTTTGAAGCATGGAAAGTGTGGTATTGTGTGTAATTCTCCCACATCGGTAGAGGAAGAAAGAATTGTTGTGTATATAAGATTCGAAATTGGTTTGGGGTTTGGGACCCCAAGGGGTATCCCATGTGTTTAAAGGAGGGAGGACCTAGATGTGCTTCGGTTCAAGTAAAGACCACACGCGCGCGCCGCCGCCCGCCCGTCCGGCTCCCCGGTCCGGTTCCGGGTTCTCGGGTTCACGGGTCGTGGGGCGTGGGCCGTGGGCCTTCGATATTATCTTTTTGGGCCAGAAAACTTTGCCGTGAAGTACGAGTTTGATCCCGAAGTTTCGGATGTGCGATTTGGACCGAATTCTTTCGGATGTACAGTTTGGTCCCTAAAGTTTCAAGATGTACAGTTTGGTCCCCGAAGTTTTCGAAAGTTGGAATTTCGACAGTCAAAGCAGAAACGTCCAAGCTCTCAATTCAGCCATTTATTTTGGCTGAATTACTCCTCCTATAATGGCCAAAACAGTTGGTCTTTCACCATTTATGTTGGTGACTTTACTACCTCCATAATGGCCATTATTTGGCTATTATGGAGGCGAGTTTTCAGCCCCTCCCTCACCTATATAAACACACCCTTACACCATTGTTGAGCACCACAAAGAACAGAAAAAATAACGAGTTCATAAAGCTCACGAAAATACACAACAAAAACAGTTTTCTTCCTACAACTTCCAAGCATCATTTCGTTACTCAATATTCTTCACGGTAGCTCTTGAGTTTCCTTTGCTCAAGGGTTCCATTGCTGTTTTATCTTGGGAGACAAATTGTCCGGGACGTATAAAGGATACATACGGGGCAATATTGTCTTAAGGACATGAGTGCCACACTCGACTCAAGCAAAACCAGTTTCCATTTTTTCGTTTTCAACAAAATTGTAATTTCAGTTTTGTGGTTATCTTGTAATTTTCAGATTACTAGTTGAACTATTGAATCTTTGTTTATCCTTTCGAATACTTGTAATAGTTATATACTTCCCGTACTGCTTTATAAAGTACCATAGAGCAAAATCTCCCAACAACTTAAGACAATATTTGTATAGTATTACTATTAGTGATCGAAAGATGTCGGTCAAAAATTGTGTGACCAAATCTGGATATGGAAATGGTTTTCTGGTAGAAGAGAGTCATGATGATGAACGTGTTCATGGTGTCACCGCTACCAAGACTGGTGGAAACAAGCGCTCTCGAGAGCCTGAGGATGTCAACTGGGACAAGAGGAGAAGACTGAAGATGTACTTCTATCTTGCAGCAGAAGGCCTGTATCTATCCCAGACAAAAGATCTGAATAATGGTGAGAAGGAATTGGACACTCAGTCTGATGAAGTGACTGAAGTGAGCCAGAATCCGAAATTGGGATAAGTATTTTCTTACTTGTCAAGAATAAAGATTAAATGATAAGTATTTTTCTTACTTGTCAAGAATAAAGATTAAATGATGTCTGATTAAAAATAAATTAAAGTAAGGAGGAATAAATTAATTTATATTCCTTACGCTTTAAAAATCAGAAGTTTAATCTCTTCTTCTTTCCCGTTTAAAGATTGGATTGTAAATGACTTAAAAAGATCCGTTCTTTTAAGTGTAATTGTTAAAGTGTGTAAAGTATGTTCGCACATACGATGGAGAAAGATCCACTAACTGTGCGAAAACTGTTACCACTCTTAAGTAAGCGCCAAGAATTATCTCGGGCACCAATCATAACGGAAGAAGTCTAAAAATTGATGACGTTGAGCCTGTCATATTATTTGGCGAGAAGATCCTTCATAGGATGATATTGGACACTCGGTCATACAAAGCCTCCGGCGACTGAAGTGGGCCAAAATTCCTTTGATATGATGATATTGGACACTCAGTCATATAAAGCCTCCGGGCGACTGGAGTGGTGCCAGAATTCATTTCATAGGAAAAGTAATGGACACCTAGTAAGGTGGGCCGAGTTTCAGTGTCTTAATGATCCGAAGGCCTAAAGAAAGGCGGTAAAGAAATTGGACACTCGATCCGCCAAAGCAACCGGTGGGCGAGTATCTCGGATCATATATGATCCGATTACGCCCTAACCACGGGTAAGAGGTTGTTCATGTGAAGCAACACCACCTCTAAAGTAGAAGGGGTTGGAGAGGTTGTCCTCAATAGGACTTCAGGGAATGAGATCACTCTAAGATGATGTGATACATATCCCTAACTTGGTTTAAGGGACGCTGTTGGTCAAGCTAGTTTGAGACTAGTCCAATAGGTCTGTAATAACTAAGAATGGTACAGTACGTTTGTAGCCAAATGAATGATATATTTGTAATCCGTGCATCTATGCCATCATAGATTAAGACACGTTAAATAGCAAGTCATTCAAAAGCTAACGATGTTGAGATTGTTGCCTTCTGTCGACATAAACCCTCAAAATAAATGTGAGGTAGATGAAGAGGCAAATCACCTTTCCAAATTCCGTCAAGGGAATAGCGAAAGAAGCACCGCTCCTCTAGAACTTAGTCACACCTAATTGGGTGATTTGAAGTTTATACAAAATAGAGGGGGGAGACAAGTACGTTGTGATCTTCATTGATGATGGTACAACGTATGGAATCCTTTGTTTGTTGAAAAGCAAAGATGAAGTTGTTGAAGCGGATAAGCGCTATAAAGCAGAATTTGAAAATTAACTAAGCCTACGGATTGAGAAATTCGTAGTAATAGAGGGGGAGAATGTGAAGCATCGTTCATTAAACGAATGTTCATTTCTCACCTCAGTCTAACGGTGTTAGCCAAGCACGAAGTCGTACGCCCAAATTATGAGGGGTAACTTGGTAAAAGATGGGCTACCGAAACAGGTCAAGTTCGACCTAAGACTGTAGATTGCTTATCCACTGGATCTGCAAATAACAGTAGTGTTGATCGCCTCTTGGCGTCAAAGAATGCTGAATTCTTTTAAGATAGCTTTCCTTGAAAAAAAGGAAAAAATGAGTAATTGCTCAAGGTTAACAAGAACCCGCGAGGGCCTGACTGTCCGGAACTAGACGTTCCGTATCTTCATGACTCGAAAGTTGCTTTGTCTATCCGGAACTTAATATTCCGGATCGCAGAACTCGGGGATTCTAGATGTTGAACCAAGACGGAGCAAAGAGGGGACAAAGACTTGTTCCAGTCCTTCTAGCTTGTATGGTTGAGAACGAACCATGGACAATTAACAAATAATTGTTATCTCCAAAAGCGCCGCTTTGGAAAGAAGCTAAAGAGAGAAATAGATTCCATATATAGAACCATACTTGTGTAATAGTTGATCTTCCTCGGGAAAAGAACCTTTGGGTTGTAAAAAGTGCTCCCCACGTGAGTAGCTTCACATCCGGGGCCATTGTAATCTTACATGGCATGGGTGTTGAAACAACCTTCCAAACCGGAGAGTTGGAAGAAGAGGATCGAATTGGTTTGCCGAACTGTTGGGCTTCTTCCCGAACTTTCATTTTGGTCCCCGAAATGTTAACATTTTGGTCCCGAAAGTCTCGATAAAACAGAAACAATGAATCCGATCACGAAACATTGACTCGAAGTTAGAAAGCCAACAATTGGAAAACCAACGGTCTTAGAGTGAAAATCATATTGAAACAAAGTCTCGATATGAAAGATATGAGTATCACGAGATGACATCTTAGGAATTGGATTTCTAAGACATCTAACGGATCGGTCGATAGTTGACGAGTCTCGTTGAAGCCACCAATAGATATGAATCATAGAACCGATTGGAATCATGGTGCACCCATAGACAAGGAGCGATATGCTCGGGTCACGTGTAGTTCAATGTATTGTACACACTACAACCGACCGGTATCGTCCAACAAACAGATCGGTTGAACTAAGGTTCACCGATGATCTTAATACATGATCAATAGAAGGCGTTAAGTCGGATATGACGATATACGAATTATTCGCTTATCTACGGATTATAGTATTCTAGATGTCCAGCGGTTACGAGAGAACCCGGTGATGCAACCGGACATCGATCCGAAGAACACCAAAGCCACAAGTAAATGTGTATGGTGGTTCTTGGAAAATCCTCTAAGCAAACTTGCATCGACCGATTCATGATGGTATCGGAGTTTATCGCTTTATACAAAGCATGAAAGAAGTTGAGTAACTTCACGACTCATTAGAGGACATCCCTTATTGGGAGAAACCCGTGCCTTCAGCAGTTCTACATTGTGGCTAGCCGGTCGGCTTTAGGAAGGACACGGATGACGGCGTACGGACATATACGTCACGATCCGTCGGAGATATAAGACCGTATGGCGGTTGATCATCACGGGTGTCACTTCCTCATTTACTAACTAAGGGACTACCCGGAGATCAAGTGTTACGCTGTCTAGGGGAATGGGCTTAAAACCCAAAATATACGAACCAATACGGTGGAAACCCAACCTTACGAACCGGAGATCCCGGTAATTTGGTTCAATGGGAAAACTAAGTTGTAAAGGTTCGGTTGATCGCTTCGGTCGAAGCATGAGCACTTCGGATAGTTATTTCGAAAAGAAACACCAAATCCAAAGCCGTTCCCGCGATAGACGTTAAGTGCTATCGCAAGTATGGGTAAAGGTTAAGTTTTCAAAACCTGTAATGATCCTCAACGAGTTGAGGTTAGGTCTTTGGAAAACTTTTAATGGTTCCTAACACTTGTGAAGTGGGGTATAGCGAGGATACCTTGTAGGAGACCACCTATTTAAGTGCGAGGACGGGCCGCCTCAAATTGAACGCACTTAAGAATCCAAGACGTTGTCCATGGCCAAAACGGACAAAACATTACGAAGAAGAGAGTAAGGGAATTTGTTGTGTTGGTACCGTTGTCTTGGCTTACACTAAACAACGACGGTTCAAGACATCACGTTCACCGCGCGAGCAAGTAAGTCCGATGGTATTCAACTATGGAAGGTTCAAAGCCGAGGCTACCTCTCCTTATGCAACATCGGTCCGCGTCGAAATATTCTTGGAAATGAAAAGACACCATGTGAGTGCGCCAAAATCTCTTTCAAGAGGGGATTGTTGGAAATTTGCCTTTGACGGGAGTTGCGACCGACCAACTTTAACGGCTTAAACACTAGTGTAACGTATGTTGGAGAATCCGGTTCTTCACACATGCATGATCTACTAAGTACGTAGATAACCGTAGGGCCAAGAATCGTCAAATTTCATTGAGAAATGAAAGAGATATTGGTTCACGAAGTAAGGTGTTTGAAGCATGGAAAGTGTGGTATTGTGTGTAATTCTCCCACATCGGTAGAGGAAGAAAGAATTGTTGTGTATATAAGATTCGAAATTGGTTTGGGGTTTGGGACCCCGGGGTATCCCATGTGTTTAAAGGAGGGAGGACCTAGATGTGCTTCGGTTCAAGTAAAGACCACACGCGCGCCGCCGCCGCCCGCCCGTCCGGTCCGGTTCCGGTTCCGGGTTCCGGGTTCCGGTTCCGGTTCTCGGGTTCACGGGTTCACGGGTCACGGGTCGTGGGTCGTGGGGCGTGGGCCGTGGTTTGTGGGTCGTGGGCCTTCGATATTATCTTTTTGGGCCGAGAAAACTTTGCCGAAGTACGAGTTTGATCCCGAAGTTTCAGATGTGCGATTTGGACAGAATTCTTTCGGATGTACAGTTTGGTCCCTAAAGTTTCAAGATGTACAGTTTGGTCCCCGAAGTTTTCGAGAAAGTTGGAATTTCGACGGTCAAAGCGAGAAACGTCCAAGCTCTCAATTCAGCCATTTATTTTGGCTGAATTACTCCTCCTATAATGGCCAAAACAGTTGGTCTTTCACCATTTATGTTGGTGACTTTACTACCTCCATAATGGCCATTATTTGGCTATTATGGAGGGCGTTTTCAGCCCCTCCCTCACCTATATAAACACACCCTTACACCATTGTTGAGCACCACAAAGAAGAAAAAATAACAGTTCATAAAGCTCACGAAAATACACAACAAAAACAGTTTTCTTAACAAAATTGTAATTTCAGTTTTGTGGTTATCTTGTAATTTTCAGATTACTAGTTGAACTATTGAATCTTTGTTTATCCTTTCGAATACTTGTAATAGTTATATACTTCCCGTACTGCTTTATAAAGTACCATAGAGCAAAATCTCCCAACATTATTTTATGCAAGATAGAAGATGAAATAACTAATACATAAATACATGCACAATTCTAACTAGCAACCAAAAGACCCCTAAGAAACTAAAGCGTGTATTCCTTTTTATTACCAAACTACTTATAATAACTTCTAAAACGTATATTTAATATTTAAAGAAAACTATCAATTTATCAATGTAATACTCGCTTTGTCGCGGGACAATGACATAGTTCGGAGTGCAAGTCGACTTATATGACTTTTTTTTAGTGTAAGTTCACTATTGACTTTAATTTTTCTTAGTTAAGAATTGCATTTTTTAGAACTACATAAAAATATTACTACTATAAATCACAAACTTTTACGGTTAAGGAATTTTGAAGATGCATTAAAAATCTGCAATGAAAGACATTGTTCGACTGTCAAATAGTAGTTAACAGTGCAAACAAATTGAGATAATTTTTTTTTTTTAAATCATAATTTAGTTCTGGGACTTTTAATTTACATTCAGTTTTGTTGCCAAACTAATTGTGATGGATATAATTTAATCATTAAGTAAAACTGATTAAGTCAAGTAAAAAAATTCAAGCCTTAAAGATCTTAATCATGAAAGTTATAGATAGACTTGAAATTATTATAGTGGCCAAGTAAGGTTTAACAAAGACGAGGACCTCAAGTCAAATACCATTTAAATAATCCTCTGAACCTTCATGATTTTATTTATTATAATCATTTATGTCTATCTCTGCAAATTGAATTAATTCTGAAATTACCTACGTATTATGTCACTTTGTATATTTATTCAATTCTCCATTAAAAATTGTTTGCTCAATTTGAAAAGAGTTCCGTCGAAAGGAAACTGTAAGATTACTTCATTTATGCTACCTCTGATAATCTAGGCTAAAATATTGTTCTTAGGAATCGTTTGATTGTGGTATTAGAGCAACTAATTTAAGCAATAAATTCCGGGCGCGTAAAATAATACAATGTTTAAATGATCACATAAAAATTAATTATCGTATAATTCATGCAATGTTTGGTTTGAGTGGTATTAAATTAATAATACACGTATTAAGTAATGGGGGAATTTGTATATTATTTTATGCAGGATATAATATTGTAGAATAAGAATATGTGTATTAATAATACGATGATAAATGATTTATGTATAACAATCCAACCATCACTAATAATCATTGCATAGTAAATTCAAATCATTAATCACGACATAAACATTCATTGCATCAAATCCACACATAATTAGTACATACGTGTTTAATATGAATTTTGCACTTAGAGGTTATAATGTATTAACGTGTACATATGTGTCCCTAGAATCTCATCATCATAATTAGAATATATCTCATATATTGTGTAAATATTAGTGATCTAGAATTGTGGCAAGTAGAAGATTCTTATTGTACTAGAGTTCTACACATTGTACACTGTATATATTTGTATTAATGAGAAAGCCTCCTCAAGAGAGATTAATACAATCTTACATGGTATCAAGAGCCAAAACCCTAAAAACCCAAAATTAGCCAAACTAGACCCTAATTGGAATGCGGCCATGTGTGAGAAATTTAATGCTTTAACAAAACAGCACACGTGGGATTTGGTTCCTCAGGTGAAGGGGGTGAATGTAATCCGATGCATGTGGCTTTTCCGTCACAAATACAGAGATAGTGATAACCTAAAGAGGTACAAGACCAGACTTGTGGCTAATGACACTAATACTAATCACTTATGATGATTGATCATAACCAACAAAATATCTCCGAAACTAGTGGGAAGTGATATAAAGAATAAATAACTAGGCATTTTTATATTTCACTTTTGCTAGAGTATCTAGTAAATATTCCATTGCTAAAACAACTTTTATGCACATGTAGGTATAGATTGTGGTGAGACATTCAGTCCGGTTATCAAATCAGCCACTTTCCGCACAGTTCTGAATATTGATATGGGTAAGCATTGGCCCATTCATCTGCTTGATGTGAAAAATGCGTTTCTACACGAGAATCTGAAAGAAATTGTTTATATGCACCAGCCGCCTGGTTTTGTTCATCCCGCCGCTCCTCAGTATGTATGCCGTCTGTGTAAGTCACTATATGTTTTGAAACAGGCTCCTTGAGCATGGTATGATCGATTTGCACAATACATTATGTAAATTGGGTTCGTCTGCAGCAAGTGTGATAATTCTCTCTTTACTTTTCATCTAGGTAGTAACATTGCTTATTTATTGTTATATGTGGATGACATTATGCTCACTGCCTCATATGATGTGTTGAAAATGAGATTATAGCACTCCTTAAAATTGAATTTTTCATGAGTGACTTGGGAAAGTTGAGCTATTTTTTTGGGGATATCAGTGACTCGTTCTGCGGATACTAAGTTCTTATGTCAGCGCAAGTATGCAGAGGAGATAGTGTACATGGATAAAATGGCAAACTGCAAGATCATGTCTACTTCGGTTGACTCTAAATCAAAGCTTAGTGTTGTTGATGGTAACCCAGTGTCCGATCCCACTCTTTACAGAAGTCTTGCAGGTGCATTCCAGTATCTTACTTTCACCAGGCCTGACATCGCTTATGATGTTCAGCAGGTATGCTTATTTATGCATGCCCACAGGGAGCCTCATTTTACTGCCCTTAAACGTATCATTCGATATGTTAAGGGCACGCTTGATTATGGATTACACCTATACCCCTCAACACCGACCAGGTTGTTAGCATATACGGATGCTGATTGGGCAGGCTGTCCGGACACGCGCCGCTCCACCTCCGGCTACTGTGTGTTCTTAGGGGATAATCTTATCTCCTGGTCTGCCAAGAGGCAAGCCACATTATCCCGTTTGAGTGCAAAAGTAGATTATAGAGGAGTTGCAAATGTTGTTGAGATCTGTTGTCTCCGGAACCTTCTTTTGGAGCTCCACTATCCCTTGCGTAAGGCGTCTGTGGTTTGCTGTGATAACATATCCACCATATATTTATCTCATAATCCGGTTCAGCATCAGCGAACCAAGCATATTGAGATGGATATACAATGTGTTCGTGATAAGGTTGCTTTCGGTCATGTTAAAGTGTTGCATGTGCCTTCCTCCTATCAGTACGCGGATATCTTCACGAAAGGTCTTCCTCGACATCTATTCCTCGACTTCAGATCCAGTCTAAGCGTCTGGCCTCCTCCCGCTCCGACTGAGGGGGTGTATTAACGTGTACATATGTATCCCTAGAATTCCACCACCATAATTAGAATATATCTCATATATTGTATAAATATTAGTGATGTTGAATTATGGTAAGTAGATGATTCTTATTATACTAGGGTTCTACACATTGTACACTATATATATTTGTATTAATGAGAAAGCCTCCTTAAGGGAGATTAATACAATCTTACACAATATAATTTGACATTGTAAATAGTAATCTTCCAGTGTTCGGAATATATCTACACAAAAATTGTTTCGAGTGTAGATGCAAAAATTGCATCATATATTTATTAGCAACAAATTCATCGTTGTACTTAACAAACCTAGTAATTATGCTTATATATTTAGTTTAGCTCTGCTTACGCGTATAATACTAAGGGTTCAAGTTATATATTATCAGTGTAACAGAAATTTTTCTACACTAGGAAATCTTTATCTATTATGATAGATAATCTTTTTGGCCATCTCATACCAATTGCTAGTAATAATAATTCTTAGGTACTTCTCTATTTAATGCTAATTGCGTGCTAAATATTTGTCAGCATGCAAAGCTAAACATAAATAATTGCTCTAGTTAGATTGATAAAAATTAACCCGCAAGGGTAGCCAAGTTGGTGTAGCAGTAGAGCGCGGGACCGCAAGGTCACGAGTTCGATCCCCTACATAAACCTTCTTGGTTGAGCCTGTCACACATGGCTTGCCAAGTGTGGTTAATCGGCTGACGTGGTTTGCAGGCTATTGCGTCAGTCCGGGGTTTACCTTGTGCGCACTCGAGAGAGTAGCGGCTGCGGATTCCTTCGTCAACAAAAAAAAAAGATTGATAAAAATTAATTAGCATTTTTTGCTTTGCTATAATATAAATTCTAATTTCTAAGATTATCATCCACTTCATTGACCAATAGCTGCTAACTTTTTTTATAGTACTCTCAATATCTTGCTGCATTATGCAATGTCTCTGTTAAATATACTAAATATTCATAAGATACACATATTATGCACGTGTATATCCTATGTATATGTAGTCTCGGGTTTGGTCATTATTGTACACGGTTTTGTATAGTTGTAGTATACCTTAATTAGTCTTGTACTCTTACCATAATTGTATAGTTAGTCTTCAAATAAAATAAGGTTTTAGGAGTAGAATAGGAATAGAATTCTCCTATTACGGAAGTATGTAAATTGTATATTCAGTCTTTCAATTAATAAAAATAATCAAAGGATTATTTCTTTCATGGTATCAGAAGTCTAGGACTGATATACTTCCGCTCCTCTCCCAAAAACAAAAATTCTCTCTCGGTTTCTTCCTCAAACCCGAGAATCCCTTCCAATTTTTCTTGTCCAAATTTCTTGTTCTATTTACTATGACTGATAGGAACATGTTTCATCTTCCCCTAACAGTTTCTAACATCAAGAGCGTTCTTCCTATTGTTCTTGACATAGAAAATGTCCAATATGGGACGTGGGCAGAGTTGTTCAAAATTCATGCACTTGCACATCAAGTTCTCCACCACTAAATCCTCTGGCTCCTGGCACGCAGGATGTACCCACCATGGAGGACAATCCTAAATTATGGATTACTCTTTATGCTACGGTTCTCCATTGGATTTATGCAACTATCTCCTTCGACCTCTTACAAACGATAATTGAACTCAACTCTACGGCTATGGCTGCTTGGGATAGATTGCGTGATATATTCCAGGATAACATACATTCCCGTATTGTTACCCTTGAATAGGAATTTTCCCAAGTCATTATGGAGGATTTTCCGAACATTTCCTCCTACTGCAAACGACTCAAGGAATTGGCGGCCCAACTTCGCAACATTGGTGCTCCTGTTAGCAATGATTGTCTCGTTCTATAGATAGTTGCAGGCATATCTAAGGCCTATAACGGCGTTGCTTCGATACTTCGTCAAAGTAACCCTCTACCGTAATTTTATCAAGCCAGGTCTATGCTTACACTAGAGGAGGTTGGTTTGGCTAAAAAGATGGATACTAGCGCTAACTCCGTCTTGATGGCCACGTTCAATGGTTCTTCGACTTTTTATGATAATTCAGGCTAAAATCGTAACAACGGTGGCGGCAAGAAAGGTCAGAATCGCAAGAATAAAAATAAAGGTGGTGGTCGTGGTGGTAATGGAGGCAGCGGCGGAGGACGAGCCACTAGGGGTCCCGGCCAGCTGGACCACCAACAAACTGGCCATGGGCCAACTACCAGTGGCCCGCTGTCCCCTCGTCACAACCAGGCACTGGATACGGGAATTGGGCCACTGCCAGTCCAGGCCCAATTTCCAGCAGTAGTCACGCAGTCCAGCCCAGCTTCAGCAGAGCAGCAATCTCGCCCAGTTGGGCCTTGGCCAGCCCCAAGCCTGCTTGGGCCTCGGTCATAGCAGGCCTTTGCGGCTGAGGCCCTCACTTTCATCCCTTATCAGACAGTTATTGAAGCCGCAATACACACGTGCTGGGATTAACTCCTTCGGACCCAAATTGGTACATGGACATAGGTGCCACAACCCACATGACATCCGATTCAGGTACTCTCTCGTCTTATTCTAATTTGAGCAACCATCGTGGCATAATCGTTGGTAATGGTAATACTATTTCGATTCGTGGTTATTGTCATAAAACTTTGTCTCCCCCCATCCACCCCTTGTCTTGAAAAATACTCTTCATGCCCCTAAATTGATTAAAAATTTGGTGTGTGTCCGTAAATTCACCACTGATAATTCCGTTTCAATTGAATTTGATCCATTTGGTTTTTCTGTGAAGGATTTCAAGATGGGGAATCCTTTCATGAGGTGTGATAGTAGGGAGATCTTTATCCTATCACGCCAAGTTTCAATTTCTCAAGTCAAGCCTTGCCATCAACCTTTGCAGCACTTTCTCCTTCCTTGTCGCATGCTCGTCTAGGTCATCCGGGGTCGTCTATTTTGTCCTCCTTAGATAAAAATAAATTTATTTCATGTAAGGGTACGCGTATTACTCCGAATTGTCAATCTTGTTCTTTAGGGAAAATTGTTAGGTTACCATTTGTAGACTCTAATTCTCATACTTCAATGCCATTTAATATTATTCATAGCGATTTATGAACATCTCCTGTTCTCAGTTCTTTGGGTCATCGATACTATGTTCTATTTTTGGATGATTATTCTAAGTTTTTATGGACTTTTCCAATAGCGAAAAAATCTCAAATTTTTTCCATCTTCCTAAAATTTAGAGCATTCATTAGAACCCAATTTTAACAGAAAATAAAAAATATTCAATGTGATAATGGAAAAAAATATGATAATGGGGTGTTTAGGGAGTTTTGTGCTAATAATGGGATCAATTTTCATTTTTCTTGCCCTCATACGTCTTCACAAAATGGGAAAGCCGAACGCAAAATTCGTACCATTAATAACATTTTCCGAACTTTATTGATTCGTGCTTCCATACCCCCTCCTTTTTGGCATCATGCTCTACAAATGGCTATATATATTCTTAACATCCTTCCTTCCAAAGGTTTGACATATTCATCCCCTCTTCAAATTTTATATAATAAGACTCATTCGAATTCACATCTTAGGGTCTTTGGGTGCTTGTGTTATCCACTCTTTCCGTCCACCACAATTAACAAACTTCAGGCCCGTTCTACCCGTTGTGTGTTTTTGGGTTATCCGTCAAATCATCGTGGTTACAAATGTTTTGATTTATCGTCTAACAAAATCATCATTAGTTGCCATGTTATTTTTTATGAGTCCCAATTCCCGTTTGCAAAAGTGAGTAGTCCCGTGCCTAGTTCGTATAATTTTTTGGATGACGGTATATCCCCGTATATTATTCACCATTTTTTAGACGTGTCCTGCACCTTCAATCCACCAGCGGGCCCACTGCCCGCTGGCCCCATAGTTCCGTAAAACAGTTTCCCGTAATGGACCGTGTGGACGGAAAGCGGGCCAGCCTTCACGGCTCGTAACGCCTTTGTTCCAAAGTAACGATCTCCAGTCCAGTTCAGGCACCAATTTCTAGTGTTGGGCCAGCGGGCCCACTGCTCACTAGCCGGTCTATCACGTGTCCCGCTAATTCCCAAAATCCACCCAATTCTCCCCGAGTCATAGACCGGTCACTCGTAGTCAACAGAGTATTTTTAAATCGAAAAGACATTTCAATTTAAATTCTAATTAAATCACCCCTACCCCGTAACCCTGTGTCTGCATTAAATTACCTAATTGGAAAATTGCTATGACCGACGAATATAATGCTCTTATTGATAATAAGACGTGAGAGTTGGTGCCCCGTCCATCTGGTGTTAATGTAATTCGGTCTATGTGGATTTTTGCTCATAAGAACAATTCTAACGGTTCTTTTGCAATGCATAAGACTCGTCTTGTAGGTGATGGTAAGACTCAGCAGGTTGGTGTGGATTGTGGTGAGACGTTTAGTCCAGTGGTCAAGCCGGCTACTATTCATACTGTGCTCAGCTTGGCTCTTTCTAAAGCATGGCCTATCCATCAGTTAGATGTGAATAATGCTTTCTTACATGGTGATCTCAAGGAGACAGTCTATATGCATTAGCCATTGGGGTTTCGGGATCCCAAATATCCTCATCACGTCTGTTTGTTGAAGAAGTCCTTGTATGGGCTTAAGCAGTCCCCATTGGCTTGGTATAAAAGGTTTGCAGACTATGTTTTGACTATTGGGTTCAATCACAGCAGGTCTGATAATTCATTGTTCATATATCGTCGTGGTTCTTCCTTAGCTTATATACTCTTATATGTGGATGATATTATCTTGACTGCCTCTTCTAATGCATTACGCCAGTCTATCATGACAATGCTCAGTTCTGAGTTTGGTATGAAAGACTTGGGACCATTGAGTTATTTTTTGGGGATTGTTGTTACTCATCATGCCGGTGAGGTGTTCTTATCCCAAAGAAAGTATGCACCGAGATCATTGAGAGGGCTGGGATGTCATCCTGTAAGTCCACTTCCACTCCAGTTGAAACTAAGCCCAAGCTTGGTGCTGCGGTTGGCGCACCATACGAGGATCCGACCCGCTATCGCAGTCTTGTAGGGGCCCTTCAGTATCTTACATTCACGAGACCGGATATTACATATACTGTACAACATGTGTGTTTATTTATGCATGATCTCAGGGTTGAGCACATGAATGCGCTCAAACGCATTATTCGGTATATCCAGGGGACACTTGACTATGGCTTGCATTTATATCCGTCATCAACGTCGACACTTGTCTCGTACACTGATGCTGATTGGAGTGGCTGTCCGGACACCAGATGGTCTACGTCTGGCTATTTTATGTTTCTTGGTAATAACTTGGTCTGTGAAATGTCAGTCGACTTTGTCCTGCTCCAGTGCCGAGGCTGAGTATCGAGGGGTAGCTAATGTGGTCTCTGAATCATGTTGGTTACGTAATTTGCTGTTAGAGCTTCATTGTCCTATTCAAAAAGTGATATTGGTTTATTGTGATAATGTTAGTGCCATATATCTTTCGGGTAATCCAGTTCAGCACCAACGCACTAAACATATGAGATGGACATTCACTTTGTTCGCGAAAAGTTTGCTCGTGGTCAAGTACGCGTTTGCTATGTCCCTTCCAGGTATCAAATTGCAGACATCTTTACAAATGGTCTTTCCTCGGTCCTTTTTGAAGATTTTCGAGACAATCTCAGCGTCCGAAGACCGCCCGCTATGACTGCGGGGGTGTGTTAAATATACTAAATATACATAAGATATACACGTTATGCACGTGTATATCCTATGTATATGTAGTCTCAGTTAGTCTCGGGTTTGGTCATTATTGTACACGATTTTGTATAGTTGTAATGTACCTTAATTAGTCTTGTACTCTTACCATAATTGTATAGTTAGTCTCCGAATAGAATAAGGTTTTAGGAGTAGAATAAGAATAAGATTCTCCTATTATGAAAATACGTAAATTGTATATATAATCTTTCAATTAATGAAAATAATTAAGAGATTATTTCTTTCAGTCTCGTGTGATTTGAGAACTAAATATTTATTAGCATGCAGCCGGCAAAACCTAAATTCTCGCTTTGGTTAACTTTTTTTTGACATGCTAATTAAATATTTAATTTTGAGTTTTTAGATATTGCGATTGAGTTGTCGTACTCACTGATTAAATGCTCGTTTTTATCATTCATAACTCTTAATAATAGTTACTTGTCAGAAGAGAAATGAATTTGAATTTCAGTAGTCTAAAAAAGACTATAATTAGAATTCATCCGATTAGTGAAGGAATAATTTTCTGAAATATAAAATAAAATAAACAACATAATGGAATATAAATTGTGAGGAAGGAGTACTAGGGGAAAGAAATTAGTGGTTGGCTTAATTAGTGAATCATTCTGTCAATTAGGAGCAAATGAGAATTAATAACTAAATAATTATTATGAATATAAATATTTAAGTTGTTTACTTTGATAAAATAATTATAATTAATAGAATATTTATTGTAATTATTTAGTAATAATTGTATGTGAATATGGTAGGTAGTTAAGATAGTCAACTAATAGCTTAATTCTAGTCTAATCCTATCTTAATCTTAGCCTAATCCTATTTTAATCTTAGCATAATCCTAACCTTAGATGATGTTGTATTTGTGGTATAATTACCACACTTTTGGAATGTTACAATTGAGTAAAATATTCTTACGTGGTATCAAGAGATTAGGGAAGAAATCCTAACCTAGAAAATACACCCTCCACCGTCGGTTAGCCCCCCCTCAACCCGCCGACCACCATAGTTTTCTATTTTTTTTTCCGTCAATAATGTCTGACTCTAAATCCACATTTCATTCCTCTCTTACCGTTTCCAATATAAAAACTCATATTTCCATCACCCTTGAGATGGAAAATGTTCAGTACGCAACTTGGGCAGAGCAATTTAAAATCTGTTGCCACTTCCACCGGGTTATTCATCACATAATCCCATCGAAAAAAGGTAAGGAAAAGGTGTTGAACACCGATGATGAAAAAGAATTGTGGATCACACTTGATGCGATGGTTCTTTCGTGGATTTATGCAACCATTTCAAGTGATTTGTTGCATACAATTATGGAACCCGACTCCACAACGATGGAGGCCTGGAATCGCTTACGGGATATTTTCCAAGATAACAAGAATTCTCGAGCCATCACCCTGGAGAAAGAATTCTCCACCACTGACTTGACAGACTTTCCGAATGCATCCGCTTATTGTCAATGCCTCAAAGTCTTATCGGACCAACTCAAGAACGTTGGGTCACCGGTTACAAACAATCAGTTGGTTTTACAATTGGTTACCGGCCTTACCAACGCGTATAGTGGCGTGGGTACGCACATCCGCCAAAGCAATCCTCTACTATTTTTTTACCAAGCCCGCTCTATGCTTATTCTTGAGGAGGCGGATTTCGCCAAAAAGATCTCAACCGTATCGAATTCCGACATGGTTGTCGCCTCGTCCAATGAAACTTCAACACATTTTGACACTTTGCCACTAAGTCAGAGACAAAAAGGATGAAATTGTGGTGGTGGTTGTGGTGGTGGTAAAGGTGGAGGCCACCGGAATACCAGCGGCAGGGAGGGCGACCAACAACTAAATTTTGGCCAGCAGTGGCAGCCCCGAGCCCAGTGGGGCAGTGGACCATCACAGTGGGCCTGACATTGGCCTTGGGTTGTGCCACCATGCCCGTTTCCCACAGGAAATTGGGACAGGACCAGTCCAAGGCAAACTACCCAGCACACTGTCGGCCAGCAGCCTACTGGATTTGGGTACAACGCCAACATCCACGGACAGTCAGCATTTAGGCCACTACCGAACCAGTGGCAGGAGGCCCATTCGGTAGTGGCTAGCCTAACCGATATGGAGTTTGCCATGCACACTCTCTGACTTAATCCGCCCGACACAAATTGGTATATGGACACCAGAGCGATGTCTCATATGACGTCCTCCCAAGGTAATCTCTCGTCCTATTTTAATTTGAGCAAAAATAATTGTATAATTGTTGGAAATGGTCATTCTATTCCAATTTGTGGTTATGGTTCTACCAAATTATCTCCACCAAACCCACCGTTAACTTTAAAGAATGTCTTTTATGCCCCACAATTGATTAAAAACTTGGTTTCGGTTAGAAAGTTTACTATTGATAATTGGGTTTCTGTGGATTTTGACCCTTTTGGATTTTGTCGTGAAGGATTTTCAGACGGAGATGCGTCTAATGAGATGTGATAGTTAGGGCGAGCTCTATCCAATCATCACACCTAATCATCGAGCCAAGTTACCATCCACCTATGCAACTTTAACGCCTTCATTGTGGCATGAATGTTTGGGTCATCCAGGAGCACCTGTAGTCTCCCTTAAATAAAATAATTTTATTTCATGTACTCAAACACGTAATTCAAATATGCGTCGATCATGTCCACTTGGAAAACATGTTCAATTTCCATTTGTTTCCTCTAATTCATGCACACATGCCTTTTGATATTATCCATTGTGATATTTGGACATCTCTCGTTTTGAGCTCTTCGGGCCATAGATATTATTTATTCTTTCTAGATGATTACGCTAATTTTTTGTGGACATTTCCATTGTCTAAAAAATCACAAGTTTTCTCCACATTTCTCACTTTTAGAGCATTCATCCGAAATCAATTTGAACGGGCTATTAAAAATTTCAATGTGATAATGGTAGAGGAGTTTGATAATGAGTCTTTTTGGGATTTTTGCAATGCTAATGGTTTAACCTTTCGTCTTTCATGTATTCATACCTCCTCTCAAAATGGAAAGGCGTAAAGAAAAATCTGAACCATCAACAACATTATTAGAACATCTCTTGCCTATGCCGCTCTACCACCATCTTTTTGGCATCACGCACTACAAATGACAACCTATATACTGAACATACATCCCAACAAACACGTCCTACCAAGCCCCTCTAAAAATCTTATACCTAAGGTACCCGTCTTATTCTCATCTACAGGTATTCAGGTGCTTATTGTTGACACCCAATTTTGTCCCATCTTTTATGATTTTATTTGCAATTTTTATTATTTTTGACACTTTAAAACAATTTTAAAATATAGGCATATATATGTATATATATCATTATTATCATTATTATTTTTGCATTTTTATTGTCATTTGCATTTTTATATCATAATCATACTTTTATCTTAATATTATATGTTATTTTATTTTCGCAAAACGGCATTGGATTTTTATTTTTTATTTAAGCATCAAACATTTCGCAAATATTATATTTTTTATCATATTGTCATCTTTGCAATTTATAATTTTTGCAAAGCTTTTTTTTTTAATTATTTTTTTATATATATATAATAAAACCCTTTTTATATTTTAAACCCATAACCCATTTCATTTCTCCCAAACCAATTTCTACTCAACCCAAAACAATTCCTACCCAACCCAAACTAAAACCCATTTCGTCCAAGCCCAACCCATCACCCATTTATTTCAACAACCCAAAACAATTCCAAACCCCCACCCGAAGCTCAACCGGATCGGCCCACCTCCATTTTAACTCCAAAATATCCTTTATTCCCCATCCTTTTTAAACCAACAACCCTAAAAATCAGAGCACCCTTTTTTGTTTCTCTCCCAACCCAAACTCCCACACGCCGCACACCTCCCATACCCGCGACCCCATACCACCGGCCACCCTACCCCACCTACGCCGGACAACCTACCCCACTAGTCGCCGCATACACCACTACAACCCCCATACCCTTCGTCGCTGCCCATACCGTCACTGCAACGCCGGAGCTCCAAGCTCCGGTGAACCTCGAATCTAACAACCCCTCAAACTACCACACCGCTACCTCACTGCCGTCGGCTCCATGCCGGAGTTCGACGAATCACCGCTAGCTCCGGTGAACTTGAACACGACCGATTGCTGCCTCTCCGTTCTCCCTGCAGCCTTCACTATCTCCAGCGAACTCCATGAACGCCGGCGACCTTAGCTACTGGTTCACTGTGGTGTTTTTCATTGTTTCCGATTTGGGTTACTGTTCGGGTCGGGTCAACCCGATTTAGGTAAGATTTCCTGTTTTATATGCTTGATATTGTGTTGTTGGTTACCTAAAAAATTTAGAAAGAATTCGACCCGGGTCGGGTCACCTACCCGGGTCGGGTCACCTACCCGGGTCGGGTCGACCCGGTTTGAATGAATTTCTAGATTTTATGTTTATATGTGTTGTTGGTTACCTGAAATTTGGAGGAAATCGAGTCGGGTTGAAATGTCCGATCCGGGTCGGGTCACTGATCCGGGTCGGGTCGACCCGATTCGAATAGATTCCCAGATTTTTATGTTTTAATATTTTGTTGTTGGTTATCTGTAATTTGGAAAGAAATCGATTCGGGTTGAAAACATCCGATTCGGGTCGGGTTACTTGTCCGGGTCGGGTTGCTGATCCGGGTCGGGGCAACCCGGTTTGGTTAAATTCCAGATTTTTGTGTTTATATTTTGGTCTTGGTTATCTGTAATTTGGAAATAAATTGATTCGGGTTGAAAACATCTGATTCGGGTCGGGTCGACCCGGTTTGGTTAAATTCCCAGAATTATATGTTTAATATTCTAATTTTGGCAATCTGAAAATCCGAAAAAAAAATTGATTCGGGTCGGGTCCGCCCGGGTCAAGTAAATTTCATTTTTTGTATTTTTGTTGTTGGTTATCTGAAAATTCCAAAAAAAAAGTGTGATTCCAGGTCGGGTCAACCCGAATTTCGGGCCGGATCACTGTTTAGGATCCGGGTCGGTAAAAATTTCTGAATTCTGGTCGAACGTTTTAATTGCGAACTGCTTCTATTTTTTTTTGGCATTTTAAACATCTGTTACACAGCTATCTTGCTGTTTTACTGTTTTAACTAATAATGCATTTAGGCCGATGAAATTAAATTCGAGGCCGCGTTTTTTTTGTTTTGTTTCTCTCTTTTCTATTTTCTGTTTTAAACATCCGTGCAACGGATTACTATTTTATTTGTTTTAACTAACACTACACTTAGGCCGATGAAATTAAATTCGAGGCCGCACTTTTTTTTGTTTCTCTGCTTTCTGTTTATTGTTTTAAACATCCATGCACGGATTGTCTTACTGATTTAATGATTTAAATAAATACTGCATTTAGGCCGATGAAATTGAATTCGAGGCCGCGTCCCTTCGGATATCATTTCTCAATTTTGTGTTTTTCTTTTTACTGTTTTTTGACACCATTTTAATGATTTGAATATTATACTACAATGGCCGATGAAAAAATATCCGTCGATTTTTTAGGCCTCCACAGTTGTAAAGATGGAAAATAAAACTTCTGGGCAAGGATGAGACTTAAACCTTTTTATTTCATCCGAGATCAACATGTTTAGTAGGCGAAGCAACAAAAATAACCAACATGTTATATGTTCGCAGCTTCGACGTGATTATAATGATCTTTTCTTTTTTCCATCCGAGAGACCAACATGTTTAGTAGGCGAGGCAATTAAAATGACCACCGAGTCATATGTTTGCAGCCACGACGTGATTGGAATGATCTTTTCAAAATTTAAGTCTGAGCCCTCCGTAATCAAAACATTTATTGTTTTGGATACGGGTCCGAAGTTATGTATATTCAATTGTTTATAACCGTTTATTCTTGACAGCTTGCAAAGATAAAGTCAAAGAAGGCAAATACCCCTCGGAGATTACTTATTTTTGTTGTTTTTTATTTTCTTTAATTCAGCTTTATTTCATTCTGTATTGTAATATTACTGTACTCGCAAAATTATTGAAATGTTTAGAATAGGTAGACATAGAATTAATTGATAGGTTAGTCTAAAATTGGAAACCCATCGCTAGTTTATTTATTTTAGGCTCGGTTAGTTTTAAAATTGAAAATCGCTAGTTTATTTATTTTTAGGCCCGTCGCCCATAATAATCACTTTGCATACATTCTTACCAATTTTCATACAAATGCATACTTATATTATTTTTTTAGCTTTACATGTATATTAATGCCATATAAATTCATACTTGTACAAAATGCATCATTTTATTAACACCTTGCAATATTATTTTTTATATGTATAAAAACATGCATTTTTTTTAGCATAACAATTAACCTGAATTTGATCGGATAACCGCAAGTTAGCGGATCTTAAAGGATGCCTAACCTCTTCCCTTTAGGATAATAAAGAACTCTTATCCAGAATTTCATTAGTTTCATAGACCACAAAATTGGTGTTATTTTGCAGCTTTTAGTTAACATTCAGGTGCTCTAATTCACCTTAGAATAATTAGGTGGCGACTCCTCAAAGCAAGCATTTTTTAATCAATCCAGAGGGAATCGACGCCATCGCGTTGCGAAGCTCAGGTTAAAAACCGGCACGACACTTATGCTATCCTCTTTTTCCATCCACGACAATCAACAAACTTCAACCCCGGTCTACACCTTGCATTTTTTTTGGGTTATCCTTCCAATCATCGAGGTTACAAATGTTATGACCTATCCTCTAATAAAATTATTATGAGTCGTCACGTAATTTTTTATGAAATAAATTTTCCATTTACCAAAATGCATGGGTCTAGACCTCCTACCTATGATTTTCTAGATGATGGCATACTCCCGTATTTGGCCCAACATTTTTTTACCCATCCCAAATTCACTGTTTCTGCCAGCCTATAAATTTTGGGAGAATTGGGCCCAGAAATAGTGGCCCAGCCGCAGCCCAACACTGCCCAATAGTCTGGGCCTCCGTGCTTGAGCCCAGCCACTATCGGGAATAATGGGCCTCTGCTTGGCAACCTAATGCCAAGCAGCCCACTGCCTGACAGTTGCTTGGGTCACAGCCCAACACCTGACAGAGTGGGTCATGACACAATTCATTGCCAACTGCCAGGTAGTTCTGTTACTGCCGTTGGCCCAATTCCAATTCCGAACAAGCGGCCAGTCACTTGTAGTCAACACGACATTGTCAAACCCAACACAAAATATAGCCTCCACACCCGGGTTACAAAATCACAATTACATCATAATCATGTGTCTGCTCTTAATGACCCGAATTGAAAAATGGCTATAGATGATTAATTTAATGCTCTTATTAAAAATAGGACGTGGGAGTTGGTCCCCCGTCCCCCTAATGGTAATGTGATTCGGTCTATGTTGATTTTCAGTCACAAAGAAAATTCTGATGGTACTTTTGAGAGACATAAAGTATGTCTTGTAGGTGATGGGAAGACACAACATGTTGGTATGGATTGCGGGGAGACGTTCAGTCCGGTGGTTAAACCAGCAACTATAAGAATGATTTTTAGTTTGGCTCTTTCGAAAGCATGGTCGTTTCATCAGCTAGATGTAAAAAATGTCTTCCTCCATGAAGAGTTAAATGAAATAGTATACATGTACCAACCTTTGGGATACCGAGACTCCATTTATCCAAATCATGTGTGCCTGCTAAAGAAATCATTATATGGGCTCAAATAGGTCCACGGGGCATGGTACAAGAGGTTTGCGGATTATGTTTTGGAAATTGAGTTTTCTAGCAGTCGTTCTGATCATTCTTTGTTCATCTACCGTCAGGGTAATAATATTGCTTACCTTCTTTTATATGTGGATGATATTATCTTGACTGCCTCATCCGATGCTCTTCGCAAGTCCATTATGTCACTGTTTGGCTCTGAGTTTTCTATGAAATATCTAAGGCCACTAAGCTACTTCTTAGGATAGATGTGACACTTTATGCAGGTGATTTATTTTTATCCCAAAAGAAGTACGCAACAAAGATTGTTGAACGGGCTGACATGTCATCTTGTAAGCTGTCGGCAACTCCGGTTGATAATAAACCCAAGTTGAGCGCCTCTTTCGGTAAGCTATATGCCGACCCGACACATTACCGCAGCCTTGCAGGGCCCCTGCAATATCTCACCTTCACAAGGCCAGACATTTCTTATGCTGTACAATAGGTCTGTATATTCATGCATAACTCGATGAATGACCAGATGCATGCTCTCAAACGCATTGTGCGTTATATTCTAGGTACTCTAGAGTATGACTTGCATTTATATCCATCGTTGACGTCCACCCTTGTTTCCTACACATATGTCGATTGGGGAGGATGTCCGGACACCAGACGCTCCACGTCTGGTTATGGTATGTTCCGTGGTGATAACTTGGTATCTTGGTCCTCAAAACGGCAAGCAACGTTGTCCAAATCTAGTGCCGAAGCAGAATACTGAGGTGTTGTCAATGTAGTGTCTGAATCTTGTTGGCTTCGAAATCTTCTTCTAGAGCTCCACTGTCGAGTTCCGAAGGCAACATTTGTGTACTGTGATAATATTAGTGCTATATATCTCTCTGGGAATCCGGTAAACCAACAACGCACTAAACATATTGAGCTGGATATTCACTTTGTTCGCGAAAAGGTCACTCGTGGACAAGTGCATGTCTTACATTACCCGTCACGCTATCAGATTGCAGATATCTTTACTAAAGGTCTTCCGCTGATTTTATTTGAAGATTTTCGGGACAGTCTCAACATATGCCTACTTCCCGCTTCGACTACGGGGTGTGATAGAATAATTATAATTAATAGAATAATTATTGTAATTATTTAGTAATAATTATAATTGATTTTAGGATCATGTGAATATGATAGGTAGATAAGATAGTCAACTAATAGCTTAATTCTAGCCTAATCCTATCTTAATCTTAACATAATCCTATCTTAATCTTAGCATAATCCTATCTTAATCTTAGCCTAATCCTAGCCTTAGATGATGTTGTATTTGTTGTATAATTACCACACTTTTGGAGTGTTACCATTGAGGAATAATTATTCTATCAGTAATGGCAGTTTAAAGTGATATTTGCAATTTTTGGATGTCATATATGAGCTTTTTTTTTTTTTTTTATCTTATTTGTTAAATTTTAAAGTCAAGTACTAAGATTAAGATAGGATTAGGCTAAGATTAAGATAGAATTAGACTAAAATTAAGCTATTAATTGACTATCTTATCTACCTACCATATTACAATAAATATTCTATTAATTATAATTATTCTATCAATTACATATATCTTCTCCAACTTTTCTTATTATAACAAGAATAATTCTCATCACTATGCCCCTAGTACATATATATATATATACTTACCACAACAACAGTACTGCACCAATAATTTTTCAAAAAAAGAAGAAACACAATTTTTTTTTTTGTGAATGCATGAATATAGAAAATATCCTGAAAAAATATTTCTTTTCTAATTCTGAACTCACAGGATTCTATGCTTTGGAAACACATAACTTTCATCTTTATAATGACCATACGTAGAAATAGAGCTATCTTTGAAACTGTAATGACATCACTCATTTTAATTTCTAGATTATTCTTTGATTTAGCTCTAATCAAATACTCTTGAAACCTTGCATGCAGCAAGAAAAAAAAAATCAGTAATTTCTCTTGAAGCTCAAGTTTCTTGAATCCTTTCACCTTCAATTGCTTGAATTGTGAAATTCTGTTTGGCAATTCTCAAATTTTTCATTTGCCACTAGATTCCAATAGTTTCCGGCTTCCATTGCATAATCACCAAATGCATAATCTTTTTGAATAATTATTTCACAAATAAGAACTATTAAATTAAGCGTGTTTTGTTTTTTCATAAATCATGTGATAATATTAAGACAAAATACAATAGAGAAATTATAATCGGAATGGATATCACTTATATTTGTGTTTTTGAAAATTAAATCTAAAGAGAGACATTAAATAAAAATTCACATGTTAATGGTTTTATTTCATAACTTCTATTTTCTGGATCCTGTGACTAAAATAATATGAAGAATTTTTTTTCACGTTGAAAAATGAGCGAAATTTAATTATGTAAAGTGCAATTCTTTCGTGATTTACCAAATTAGAAATAAATAAAAAAATTACAAAAACAAGTAAAATCAAGTAATCAACAAATAGATAGAAAAGTTTAAAAGGCCAAAATTTATATGCTTACATCAAGAAAGAGTCTCTCAATTTGGGGACAATTCTTAAGAAGGGAAAAAACATCCCAAGGATTGACCAAACGCAATCCATGTCTCACCAGTTGAAGTTCCTTCTAATTCGGAAGATAGTACTCCATATCTCTATATTTAAAATTCACATATCTTGGAGAAAGCCCCTAAATTAAATTAAAGAAAATATTTACATCTTGAGTGTGTATAAAATAAATAATAATAATAAAATAAGTGAAGTACTATTATTTTACCTCAAGAAGAGTATGGTTAAATGAGAGTCTCAACATTTTCCAGGACTTTCATCAAATCATCCCTTTCATTTTATATGTTGAAGCCCTTTGTGGTATCAAAATTCAATATCACATAGTTTAATCTTATTGGATCCACAAACTTGATTATTTATTATTGGAGGGTGTGGGGCCCACATAGAAGGAGAATAAAGTCCATTGGTGTAACGATCAGTCCGGTCGTTTTTAGCTAAAATATCCTTATTTATCTATTTTACCATTTCTGTGATCTTTATGTGGGGTTTGTGATGCGCAGGGATGGGTGGCACGGATCCCGGGGTCTATTTATATGAGTTTCGAATGAAAAACTCAAAACTAGAGTCTTGGAGTTGAATATTTTGACTCAAGGTTGACTTTTGAGTAGATGGGTTCGTTTTCGGATTCCGTCACTTCCAGTAGTTTCAGAGGTTCATTTATGACTTAGTCGAGCCATTGGTTTGCTTTTCGAGGTATTTAGATGTATTTTGTGTCCTTATTTGTATTATTTGGATTTTTGGTTATTCCGGATGATTCTTTAGAAAAGTATATTTTGGCTCGGTTAAATGGGAAATATGAGGGTACGAGTGAGTTTGTAGCACTGTTTACCTTAGATGAGCATGTTTGGTTTGTGTCCGGGAGTCTCAGGAGTGTTTCAGGTGTTTGACTTGATTTCATTATTTTTGGTGTCTGGTGTCCGCTTCAGCGACATTTTTGTCCGCTTCTGCGTGCCCGATTCGACGGGAGGTAGGCTCACAGAAGCGGGGTTTTAATATCTGTGGAGTTTCCGCCTTGGCAGATGGGACTTCCGCAGGGGCGGGTGCGCCTCTGCAGAGTCGGGTGCGCTATGGAGCTGAGTTGAGGTGTCAGGTGACACTGCCTCAGCGAGGGGGATGTGTGCAGGAGCGGATCCGCGCCAACGGAATCACTAGGTCAGAAATCCTATTTAAATTCCCTAGGTCATAATTCTTTTCCCAAATTAGAAACCCTCGAACCTAGAGCGACATGGAGCATGTTCAGAAGTTTAAGAGCAATTTCATCTTTGGGGTAAGTAATTCTTTCCTTTATGATTTGATTATAAGTTTCTAAGTCCTTTAATGGTGATATAATATGTTTACAAGTTGGGAAAGATGAGTTGTTTGTTCTTATGAGATTAAGAGAGTTGTATTATTGATTTAAAGGGTGTTTATAGATTAAATTACTTTGATTTTTCATGAATTAGGTATGGAATATGTTAGATAATCATGTTTTGGTGCTTAATTTGAGTATAACAACCTATTTAATTTGGTGGTGAATTCTAGGGTTACCCAAATTGTGGCTTTGTATATTGTACAATTGAAGGTCCAAATGAGTACACTTTTCAAATTAACTTGAGATATGATTACCTAGTATGTATTGATGGTTTTCGAGTAATAAAGTTTGAGTCTTGGCGACGTAGGCCCGAGATTGGTATTTGTAGTATTGCTTTGTTAAGGATTATGTCCTTGTTTGTTGTCTAAGCTTTATATTAACGAATACTATATGCGTGAATAGACTTCGATTATCATGAGGCACAGCGGAAAGGAAAGGCTATCTCTGAGAGTCGATTGGTTGGTACTCATGTTCGGCAATGAGGTAGGCTACGATTTAAATTTTTGAGACTCCGATAGAAGTACGTAGTAGTTATAAATGTTGAAGGATATTGGGTGTGTTTGTGGGTCTCACTCAGACGGTTGTGATGAACGGTTGAGTGGGTACTTGAAAGGATCCTAATTGGAAACCCTAAGAAACTCAAAACACAAAACTAGGATAGAATTGAAAATAAAATTGCAAGGAAAGTAAGATAAGAGTGAGACACAATAATTGAAATCAAAGGCAACCAAGGGTATATTAAACCCAAGACCTCCTTCAATTAAATTCAACTAAAGCACCTACAATATTGATGATTTCCACAAGTGAACATGTTCATGTGAGAAATCATAAGTGTTGTCCAACAACAATGAAATTACATTCTAACTAAGCGTATTTCTAATTAACACTAATTATATGCCTAAGTAGAATTCTAATGAAGATATTAATTGTCATCCCAAAAAACCCCTATCAAATGAAACTAAGGCAACTATTTATAGTTATGCCTATTACAACAAAGGTCCAAAAGTGGACTTTGCACAAACAACCCCACATGGGTTCTTCTTTAGCCACTTTGTGAAGTGACTCCTTCTCTTGTATCTTCTTCTTGCATATCCTCCCAAGATATCATCCAAACATTATACACTCGTGAGATATTCTCTTCAAGCTCTTCCAACGCTCCTCTCGTCATGAACATGGATTGTAATTCTTGGAGCTCTCTTGCTTGGTCACAAGTGAATGGTCTTGAACTCGCACGCGTCATATCATCCTCCCTTTCTTGGAAAGGATTCGTCCTCAAATCTAAAGGTTCACGTACAACACAAGAAGATAGATTACCTACATTGAAAATATTATGGACATTATACTCACTTGGTAAGTCAATCTTGTAGGCATTGTCATTGATCTTCTCAAGGACTTGGAATGACCCATCTTCTCTTGGGCACAACTTGCCCTTCCTCAATTAGGGAGACCTCTCCTTTCGAGAGTGAACCCAAACCCAATCATCCGATTGGAAGTTCACTCTCTTTCGGCCTTTGTTTTGTCTTTTGGCCACTATTTTATTGATCTTCTCCATGTGTTCCTTCACTTTAGCATGAATCTTCACCATTTCAATTGCCCTTTGTTTTGCATCTAAACTCACAACAACATCACTAGACAAAGGGGTTAAGGTTAAGAAAAACAAAGAATTAAAACCATAGCAAACTTCAAATGGAGTCATGCCAATAGAGGAGTAGAGAGATCTATTATATGCAAATTCCATCAAAGGTAAATGGTTCTACCATGAAGTTGGTCTTCCTCTAACTACACACCTAAGCATGCTCCCAAGAGTCATATTCACTACTTTGGTTTGTCCCTCCGTTTGAGGGTGACAAGAAGTAGAGAACATGACCTTGGTGCCAAGTGCACTTCATAGACTCTTCCAAAAATGACTAAAGAATTTGAAATCCCTATCACTAGCAATAGTGTGAGATACCCCATGCAATTTAAGAACATGAATAACAAACAAGGATGCCACGTGAGATGCATCATCACACTTGTGACATGGTATGAAATGAGACATTTTTGAAAATCAATCCACTACCACAAAAATACTATCATGATCCCTTTTGGTCCTTGGTAGACCCAAAACAAAATCCATAGTAATGTCTACCCAAGGGCTATTAGGAGTAGGAAGAGGTGTATACATACCTTGAGGGTGAGTCTTGGACTTGGCTTGCTTGCACTCTAGGCATTGTCCACAAAACCTCTCCACGTCATGTCTCATCTTGGGCCAATAGAATTGCTCCTTGAGCATGTCAAAAGTTCTGGCAACTCCAAAGTGACCCATCATGCCTCCTACTATATGCTTCCTTTATGAAAAGTTTCCTCCATAAGCTTTTGGGAACACATACTCTACCATTTTTAACAAGAACCCATCAATTAATTGGAACCGATCAACCCTCTTTCCTTGGGCTAAGTCTTCATACACCACATTGAAATCGAGGTCATTTGAATAAAACTCCTTCAAACTTTCAAATCTCATAATTTTAGAAGTCATGGCATACAACAAATCAAATCTCCTAGACAAAGCATCTGCCGCAACGTTCTCCTTTGCCCTCTTGTAGGTGATCACATAAGGAAAAGACTCAATAAATTCAACCCATTTTTCATGCCTTTTGTTGAGCTTAGATTGACCCTTCAAGTGTCTCAAGGATTCATGATCCGAACGAATCACAAACTCCTTATGCCATAAATAGTGTTGCCAATGAGCTAACACCCTCACTAGTGCATACAACTCTTTGTCATAGATAGAGTATTTCAAAGAAGCCCCTTTTAACTTTTCACTTAATTAGGCCAATGGCTTCCCTTCTTGCATCAAGACTCCACCAATGCGAATACCCGAAGCGTCACATTCAATCTCAAATGTCTTTTCAAAATCCGACAATTGCAATAATGGGGAAGTAATCAATTTCTCCTCCAGCTCTTGAAATGCCTTCTATTGCTCATCTCTCCATTCAAAAGGTATATCTTTCTTGATCAATTCGGTTAAAGGAGCGGCAATGGTACTAAATCCCTTGACAAATCTCCTATAGAAACTTGCCAACCATGGAAACTCCTTACATCGGTTGCATTTTTAGGAGTGGGCCAAGTTCTAATGGATTCGACCTTCTCTTCATCAACCTCCACGCCATTCACAATCACTACAAAACCCAAGAATATCACCCGATCAACACAAAATGAGCACTTCTTGAGATTAGCATACAACCTCTCACACAATAAGACATCAAAAACTTACCTCAAATGGCACACATGATCCTCAATAGTCTTGTTATAGACAAGAATGTCATCAAAATAAATAACAACAAACTTATTGATGAAAGGCTTCAACACATGGTTCATCAACCTTATGAAAGTGCTAGGTGCATTGGTGAGACCAAATGGCATGACAAGCCACTCATATAGCCCAAACTTGGTTTTGAAGGCAGTTTTCCCCTCATCACTGGGGTGCATGCGAATTTGGTGGCATCCACTTCGAAGATCAATTTTAGAGAACACACTTGAGCCACATAGCTCATCCAACATATCATCAAGTCTAGGGATATGATGTCGATACTTCATAGTTATTTTGTTAATGGCTTTACAATCGATACACATCCTCCAAGTGCCATCTTTCTTAGGAACAAGTATCACGGGCACGGCACATGGGATAAGGCTCTCCTTCACTAACCCTTTGTCAAGTAGCTCTTCGACTTGTCTTTGCAGTTTTTTAGTTTCTTCCGGATTGCTTCTATATGCCGGTTTGTTGGGGATTTGAGAACCCGGTACAAAATTGATTTGATGTTAAATACCCCTCAATGGATGCAATCTTTTGGGCATCTCCTCATGAAATAAGTCATCATATTCATGCAAAAGAGAAGAAACAATACTAGGCAAAGTTCTAGTATCTTGGTTAGAATGTAACAAGAGATCTTTGTTGACAAGACACACTATAAAATGCCCATCATCAACTCCTTTCAAACAATTGTTTGGTTTGGCAAATGTAAACATCTTAAATTTCCCCTTTGTGTCCCTCTTGGCTTAGTAAAGACTCTTTCTCAACCTCCTCCTTTTGACCCCTCTCCCGAAGCTCTTTCATGATTCTATAGTCCTCACTCACTTGATAGGGTGTCAATGGGGTGAGAATATATTTTCTTCCCTCAAAGACAAAGGAATACTTATTAGATCTCCCACTATGTTGCGCATCCCTATCAAATTTCCATGGCCTCCCGAGCAACATATGACAAGCTTGCATTGGCACTACATCACATAGGACTTCATCTTGGTACTTGCCAATGCTAAATTTCACTACAACCCATTTGGTGACCCTCACTTCTCCAAAATCATTGAACCATTGAAGATTTCTAGGGCTAGGATGTTTCCTTATAGGAAACTTCATATGGTCAACCAATGTTGTGCTCACCACATTTATGCAACTACCACCATCAATGATCAACGAGCACACCTTATCTAGGATTTTGTATCGAGTATGGAATAGGTTTTCCCGTTGATCAAGTTCATCCCTATTCATTGCACCCATGATCCTTTGCAACACACATGCCAAATTAATATTCTCCTCTAGGTGCCGCTAATCATCCCCATCTTTAAATCCTCCCTCATGTTCACCTTTAGGTTCACCATCACCACCTCCTCGCCACCTTCCTCATCTTCATCGGTTCGATAACCATCAAGCATAGTCACAATTGATCACCTATTAGGACATTCACTTGCAATGTGGCCTATACCTTGGCATTTAAAACATTGAATGGTAAAAGAACGAGGAGAGTTAGTTTTAGCATTGTTACCTCATCTAGCCTTGTCTTCGCTCTTAGGTTTGTAGTCGAACTTGGCTTGGAGAGTTGAAGTAGTGGTCTTGGGCTTCTCCCACTTATCTTTGCCTTTTATCCATGATGAGGATGAGATATTCTTAGCCTTGTAATATTTCTCCGCTTTGAAGTCCATTTCAACCTTAGTCGCGTCATGAAATGCTTCTTTAAGAGTGGTATAGGATTGAAGCCTCATAGGTTTGGAGATTTCATGATTCAAATTGGCCACAAATCGGGTCACCGTGTAGTTCAAGTGCTCTTCAACTTTGGATTTCAACTTTTTAAGTTCTCAAACTCATCGAAGTACTCTTCTACACTCTTACTACCTTGTCTCAACATATACACCCTCTTAAGAATTCCTTGATAATAGTCGGGTGTCACACACCTTGATTCCAGGAGCTCAATCAACTCTTGCCAAGTTGGAATATCAAACAGGTACCGTTGGGATCGTTCACACCTCTTGGATTCCCACCAAGTGGATGCATATCCCTCAAATTGAGTGAGGGCATACTTCGCCTTCAAAGCATCCGATATGTTGTTGGTGAGGAATATCCGCTCGCTTTGTAATCTCCATTCCAAGAATGCTTCCGGATCACTACCTCCCTTGAACTTTGAAAGTTCCACTTTAATGGTATTCAAATTGCGATCTTGGACTCCCCTATCTTCATAGCCTTGCTATCTTGCCCGGTCATCATGACCTTTCCATCTACCCTTCTCTTCTTGAACATAGGGCCTACCCATACCTCCTAGTCTCCCTCGTCCCCTATGGGAATCATTCCCATGTCTCCCTCGTATCTAGGCTTCTCCCACTATATCTCCTTATCAACCTACCCAATGCCTTCGTCAAATAGGGGGTTTTGAAAATGCATTTATGGTTCCGGGTGGAAATCTTGTGGTGGCACATGTATTGGGGTGTGGGGAATATTTTATGGAGTGACTCTCAGGGTCATGTGGGGTATTGGTTCCTCTTGGAGTGGCCGATATAAATATGGATACGTTTGAGGATTGGTTCGTCTTATAGGACCTCGGGTAGTGGTGTTTGGGATAGTAGATGGGGGATATATGGAGAAGGTGCGGAGTGAGTTTGGGGATGGAGCAGCTCTTGTACTTGCTTCGAGGTAAGAGTAGGTGACGTGTTAGAATCCTTACTTGATTCGACGTCAACGTTCGACTGGGGAATGCCCACTCGACTAGCATTTTCAACATTCACTAATCTATTTTCCACACTACCCATTCGTTTCGTTATCCCTACTATCGTCGTACTTAACCTATTCAATTGACGAAGTATATGGGACAACAGATGCTCTCCATTATGAGAATGGCTTTCGGAATTCGTCATTGTACCTACAAAACTCAACAAACTAGTTAGAGCAAGAGTTTCTCACGTCACTCGTGTTTTCGCTCAAGTCTCACTTCACTCTAGTGTTCTTCCAATGTTGGTGAAGAACCTCTAATCCAATCAATCTCACATGTATGCTATGCCTTGTGGAAGAATAGATTCTTGTTTAAGGAATGATGGACGACTCAAAACAAACGGACAAGAGCCAAGCAATTCACAATGAAATAAAAGAGAAAAGCACAAAAGAAATTGGCACAAAATGAAAATTCTGACTCAAGAACTAGTTAACAATCAAGTAAGAACAATTACTAATTGTTAATTAGCTTAAAAAATTAAATAAATAAGAAGGAAAGAAGAAAATTCGAATTTCAACACTTAGATTTTTTTTTTGGAAATTTGGGATGAAAGTGATGAAATTCAAGAATTAATTAGCAAACAAGTAGGTTTAATTACTAGTTGTTAATTAATTAGAAGGATAAAAGACAAGAAAATTAGAAGAAGAAATCAAACCGGAAGAAATTTGGACGAAAACAGGGTTAACATCGCCCAAAATAGGGGTGTCCAGCCCTTTGAAATTGGTCTCCACACGCTAATAGGCTGAAAGTGGGCTTCCCCTGTGCGTTTGGCAGCTTCTGACTGGGTTGTTCGCTCACGCTGAGCTGGCGCACTGCTGGCACTGCCACGTCGGCTGGTTGTTGATGTGGAAAATATTTTTTTTGGATTTCTTTTTGAAAATTGGGCAGATTGTTTTTTTCCTGATTTTTGGGGGATTTGCTTGGGCCCACAAACACCTTTTCACCCTTTGACTTAAACTTTTTTTGGGATCAAATGACCTTTTTGGGTGTCTTCTCATGAAGATAGAAAGATGACTGAAGAACATGAAGAACACCCAAATTTTTAATAGGGTCCAAATCAACTCCAAACGCCACCAAATTTTAAATCCGAGCTTCTCTTGATTGGTAGAACAAAGTCCAATAACTCTTGAAACCAAAATCACCTTCTTCCACCAAAACTCATCTTCAAGTTTCAAACCTTGAAGGTCATTTAATGGCAGAATGCTCAAATCACCTCTAAATTGAACGAAACTTGAAATTTAGGTTCAACTAACACTATGGAACATGAATCTAGTGTCAAAACAACAAGATTAGCACAATTTTTTTTTTGGTATTTTGATTTCGATTTTTTTTGCTAGAACTAAGGATGAAGAATTGATGGAACAATTCTTCTCAAGCTCTTGATACCAAATGATAGTATCCTAATTGGAAATCCTAAGAAACTTAAAACAGAAAACAAGGATAGAATTGAAATTAAAATTGCAAGAAAGGAAAGATAAGAGTGAGACACAATAATTGAAATCAAAGGCAACCAAGGGTATATTAAACTCAAGACCTCCTTCAATTAAATTCAACTAAAGCACCTACACTATAGATGATTTCCACAAGTGAACATGTTCATGTGAGAAATCATGGAAGTGTTCTCCAACAACAAAGAAATTACACTCTAACTAAGCGTATTACTAATTAACTCTAATTATATGCCTAAGTAGAATTCTAATGAAGGTATTAATTGTCATCCCAAAAACCCTATCAAATGAAACTAAGGCAACTATTTATAGTTATGCCTATTACAACAAAGGTCCAAAAGTGGCCTTTGCACAAATAATCCCATATGGGTTCTTCTTTAGCCACTTTGTGAAGTGACTCATTCTCTTGTAACTTCTTCTTCTTCTTGAATATCCTCCCAAGCTATCATCCAAACATTATACACTCGTGAGATATTCTCTTCAAGATCTTCCAACACTACTCTCGTCATGAATGTGAATTGTAATTCTTGGAGCTTCCTTGCTTGGCCATGAGTGAATGGTCTTGAGCTCGCTCGGGTCATATCAGTACCGATGTTGAACTGTAATGATGAGTGATTTGGGGAATCAACCTTAAGCTGATTCTGACTACTGTTAATTGGGCTTGTCACCATTATCTGGTCTTGTCGCCATATTTGACATTGTCGTGTTTACTCATCACACATGCTTTGATATGATATCCTAATTGTACTTGAATTATTGTGGTTGGACTGTTTGGTATGATATCCTGATAATACTTTGATTATTGTGGTTTGTTATGATATCGGGGACCACTCCAAGCTCTTTTACTCGGAGTCAAGCCAAGGAACTCCAAGCTATGCAAGCAATGTTCATGAACAAAGGAACATTGGAAGCACTTGAAAGGATTCGTACATAAGTATACAATATTTGGAGGATTGCGTGGGAGGAAGAAGAACCCGAGATTAGAGTTGTCGCAGTCTGAGGTTGAGGTGTCAACCGCGGGTCATGCTCAGTGACACCATCTGCGATCCGTAGATGGTGTCTGATGGGTGATTTTGGCCTATTTTTGTCATTTCTTGCAATTTGAGGTCTTGATCACTTTTGGGTCAAGTTTGTAATTAGGAAGAATATAAAATAGGATACTTAGCCTCATTTTACCGTTATCTCATATTGATGATGAAACTCTATTGAAATTAGTATTGTAGTGATAGAATAGCTCTAGTTTCTAGTTCTTAGCTTAATTAGTGTAATTTCTTGGTTGTTTTGAGACTTGATTGTGATTCACACTTGAGTATTGCTCACTAGTGAAATCATCGAAACTTCATAGATTAGGTGATTTTGTAGTTCATGTGCTTAATGTCTTTGATTTAATACATCATTGGTTGCTTGGAATAACTATTCTTGTGTTTAATCTCCTATCCTTTCCATTCCGCATTTGATTCTTAGAGTTTCGCTTTAGAAATCGTATTATTTGGTATCAGAGCTTAGGCTATAGATTTGTTTCTACAATTCTCAATCCTAAGCTCTTCTTATTTTGAAAATCACAAAAATCACAAAAATCACAAAAAAATTGAGTTGTTTGAATTGAGAGTTTCTATTGATAAATTTGAACTCCTAGAAGTTGAACCTATTACATATCCGAAATTAAAGTAAATTAGAGGTGTTTGGAGAAATCACCATTGTTGAATTTGAAGGTCGTTGAAGAACTTGAAGAACCAACAATTGGATCTCTTGATTTGGTGGCCAATTGATCTCAATTTGTACTCGGCTTTGTTTTCTATATCAAGGAGAGGTTAGATCTGAAATTTGGAAGCAAATTGAGTTGATTTCAATTGTTTATCAAGTTCTTGAGGAAGAAGACTAAAGAGGTGGTGTTTAATCCAAAATTCTCAAGACAAAAGTTGGAAAAGTATTTTTGGGCCCCAAAATAGCAAAAATCTGATTCAAGTGGGTCCAAGTCGTTAGAAGTACAAGGAATAATAAAAAATTGTCAGCCCAAACGAATCCCAAGAAAAAAGGATGTTATTAGCGATTTCGGCATCAGTCATCACCTGCGATTCGCAGATGATGCCACAGACAATTACTGCGAATCGCACATTGTGACAGAAAGTTTTCTTGACCTTGAGCAGTATCTGCAAATCGCAGAAGGCCACGCAAATAGTGCATGTGAACTGCAGACACTACTCAGGTGTAGCAGACCGTGCTTTTTCAGGTTTTGTGATCTTTCACGATTCCGAATTCATTTCTTTTCACTTCTTTGATTCCCTAAACTATTTAACATCAAGTAATTACCTATTTGATTGTTAATTAGTTCTTGAGTTCATTTTTAATTTCCTGCTAATTCTTCTATGTTTTTTCGTTTAATTTTGTTGAACTTCTTTGACTCCGTCTGTTAGAATTTGAGTCGTACGTCTTTCTATCGAACAAGAATCCATTCTTTCACTAGGCTAAGCAAACCTTGTGTGATTGGTCGATGGTAAATTCATTACAACCTTGCAAGAGCGCTTAGCATTTATGTTTTACCTGGTTTTTTTGGGCATTTGTTTTTCATTTAAATCCTTTTTTACCAATTCTACCTGCTTGTTTTTCCCTTGATAAGCCCATTAATTGTAACCGTTTAATTGTACCAAAAGCAGCATGTGCGCCGTTTTTTCTTAACTAAAATAAAATTGCCATTAACCCTTCTTCTCAAAAAACTACACCCAAATCAGGGCTCCACAAACTCATCATTATATCTTATATTTTGCTCCTTAATATTTACGGTAGTCTCCCAATTTACCTATTCTAGTTTCCCTTAGTCATTAACCACTCTCTTAGGAAATATCTCAAACAAATTTTAGTGCCAGAATTAATATATAAAGGTATAACTTTTTTTGTCTTTGGTTTATTATTATCATTATTATTTATATTTTTTAATGTTTCAGGTCCTATGTATGACAGTTTCGTTTCTTGCAACTGTGCCTTTAGGTGAATCCTTCTTCTTTTACATTATTCTCATTTATAAGGTATGTAAACTCATATCATCAAGCCTTCCTGGTATTCAGTTGTCTACGTGCATACTTTATTTGAATTTTTGCTTATTTCTCTCGACATATAAATTGAATAACTGATAATCTGCTTCATTTTTGTATTATGTAAGAGTTCAACGTTGTGTGTTACTATGCACAAAAGAATAGTACTTAATTAATGTACAATTATGGCAGGCGAACCATAAATCCACGAGTTTTTCCTGTTATCCTGTGAAATTGAACACATTGAGATTCGACAAGATCAATAGCTTAGCTTTTCCAGACTATTTGGTGAGAATTACGTTTGAGTTTAATATTTGCATTAAGAGTTTGGTGTAAAGCAAGAGAAATCTTGATCCTTCCTTGGGTGTTCTTTAAGCTTTTCTTTCACCTTTTTCCCCCTTTTACTTCTTGCTTTTCCCTTAAGGTATGAATCATGGCGTGAACAATAAACCTTCAGGGACAACTAACTAGGAGTAATGTTTCAAGCCAAGTGAGAGGACTTTAGTTCTGAAAAATCTGCAATGTCTGTCTGGTTTAGAATCCTTTATATTGTACTTAGCTTCTTCTGCCTTTAGACTATTTCCCAAGGTAGAAATGTTGTGTGGTATCGAAGAAAACTACAAAAATAATTACCAGAACAACCTCTTCAATTGATCTTTCATCTGGATATCACCTTGGTCCACCACCTTCTGATGCTTTTCCACAAAACGTTAAGAGTTTAGCTTTTAACAGAATTTCTTTGCAGTGAAAGAATTTGAGCATTATCGGTTATAAGTTGCCCAAACTCTAGGCTCTTAAAATTAGCATATGTTTCCAGGAAAGGCAAGGACGAGGAAGAATTTCGTCACTTGAATTTTTGCTACTGAAAGGTTTGGCCATTCGTACTTGAGAGCCGATGGCGATCACTTTCCATGCCTTGAACCACTATTCGTCAAAGCTTGCTGGTACTTGAATTCTATCTCTCAAGATTTCTCAGAAATAATCACATTTCAGATAAGAGATATAAGCGGTTGTACACAATCTACTGCGAACTCCGCCAAGCAGATTCAACAGGATATTGAAGACAATTACGCAAGTTGTTTGGAGGTCCGTATCAGTTAGGCCTGTTAGGCATTTTTGCTTTTACTTGATTTACTTTTTAGAATTGTTAGTGAGTATTCTTGCCAATTTTTTAGCTAAATAACTATCTGTGACTATCCTGTAAGGCATGAATGTTGCTCCTCATTTTACCTGCTTATATTTTTGTAATGTGTGTTTCCTTATCTAAGTCTTCAACCTACCTTGCCAAGGAAGAGGAAAAAATAAATCGTATCATTTGGTATCAGAGCTTGGGCTGGATGAATTATAAAGAGATGAATGGAGTACACTACCCTTTCCTGGTATTTAACTGGAATACGATTCAGCAATTTATTAACCTGAATATACTTGGAACATCAAGTAATATATATTTGTAAATGTTGTAGTACAATAGACGTACTCTTTTTATTTTTATATCATGAATTATTTCAATAGTAGTTTTGGTTAGTGGGCACTTTCAGGATCTGATAATGATAATAAATAAACTCTCCTTTTCCCGTTATCAAATCGTCATTTTGACAAATTGACGAGAGAAAAGAGATTTCTATATGTTTATTTGAGAAAAGAGACTTGGTCTTGCTTTTTCCTGTTTTTATTTGAGAAATTGGTCAACTGTCAAATTTGAGAGTCCTGCCTTTTTATGAATTAGCCTTTGGATGCAGATCTTGCAGAAAGAAGTTGTTGCTAAAACACATACGAGAGGAAGAGAGAAAGGGGCATGGGTTATTGTAGAATTGTATTAATCTCTCTTAGGAGTCTTTCTCATTAATACAAATATATATGAGGGTATTCAGTAGTGGGCCTACCTTAAGGTAGGAGGTGATTGAAAAAGGGGAAGCCGGTCCCCTTACATAGCCATAATAGTCCTTCATCCTCCCTGAATAAGTAAGACCCCGCTCTTTCGAATTCAAAAAAAAGAGGGGCATCTCTACTATGGTGAATTGTGTGAACCGTCTCATCTAAAAAACTTAGATATCAGAGAGGGAACACTTTTATTTAGTTAATTATGTATTAACAGCTAGTACGTCGTTGCTGAGTTAGAAAGAAAGACATGGCTTCAAGGGAAATGCTTTAGGAAAGAAAGATCCCAAGCTTATGCTGAATTGAGAGTGGACTTGCCTTGGTCTTCTGTGAGTTCCAGAGATTCAGATCAAGGTAGTTCAGTTCTCCGAGGCTAATTCAATTCTTTCTTGCTGTGAAAGAGTAGTGTGTACACTATGAAATTCTATTTCTATCAGAATTATACATCACTAATAATTACAATATGGATTATAATATTCACTAATACACTCCCTATGTCGGAGCGGTAGGAGGCCGGACGCTAAGACTGGACCTGAAAACTAGGAAAAGCTGTCTAGGAAGTCCGTTGGTGAATATATCCGCATACTGATACAAAAAAAGAACATGCAACATCTTGACATGACCGAGAGCAACCTTCTCACGGAAAAATGTATATCCATCTCAATGTTTTTGGCTCGTTGATGCTGAACTAGATTATGAGATAAATATATGACAGATATGTTATCACATTACACCAAAGACGCCTTACGCAAGGGATACTGGAGCTCCAAAAGAAGGTTTCGGAGACAGCAGATCTCAGCAACAACATTTGCAACGCCTCTATACTCTGCTTCTTCACTCAAACAGGGTGGCTTGCCTCTTGGCAGACCAAGAAATGAGATTATCCCCTAAGTCCGGACAGTCTGCACAGTCAGCATCCGTATATGATAATAACTTGGTCGGTGTTGCTGGGTATAGATGCAATCCATAATCAAGCGTTCCCTTAACGTATCGAATGATACGTTTAAGAGTAGTAAAATGAGGCTCCATGGGGGCATGCATGAATAAGCACACCTGTTGAACAACATAAGCAATGCCAGGCCTAGTGAAAGTAAGATATTGAAGTGCACCTGCAAGACTCCTATAGAGAGTGGAGTCTGACACTGGATCACCATCGACAACACTAAGCTTAGATTTAAAGTCAACTGGGGTGGACATGATCTTGCAGCATCTTAGCCCTGTACACAATCTCCTCTGCATACTTACGCTAACACAAAAACATTGAATCGATAGTTCTAGTCACTGATATCCCCAAGAAATAACTCAACTTACCCAGTCAGTCATAGCAAATTCAGTTTTAAGTAATGCAATGATCTCAGTCTTCAACAGATCCGAAGAGGCAGTAAGCACAATGTCATCCACATATAATAACAAATAAGCAATGTTACCACCACGATGAAAAATAAATAGAGAATTATCACATTTGCTGCATACAAACCCAATATGCATAATGTATTGTACAAAACGATCATACCATGCTCTAGGGGCCTGTTTCAAACCATAAAGTGACTTACGCAGACGACATACATACTGAGGAGCTATTGGATGGACAAAACCAGGCGGTTGGTGCATGTAAACAATTTCTTTCAAATCCCTATGTAGAAATGCATTTTTCACATCAAGCTGATGAATCGACCAATGTTTACCCATAGAAATACTCATAATTGTGCGAATGGTAGCCGGTTTAACAACCGGACTGAACGTGTCACCACAATCAATGCCCTCCTGCTGATTAGTGTCATTAGCCACAAGTCTCGCTTTATATCTCTTAAGATCACTATAGTCTCTGTATTTGTGACGAAAAAGCCACATGCATCGGATCACATTCACCCCCTTTGGTCTAGGAACCAAATCTCAAGTGTGCTATTTCGTTAAAGCATTAAATTCCTCGCACATGGCCGCATTCCAATTTGGGTCTAATTTGGCTAATATTGGGTTTTTGGAAATTGGGGATATGGTTTGTGTGGATAGGTTAAATTGGACTTCGAGTTTGAAAATCTCGTGTTGTGCACGGGTTTCCATAGGGTGTATGGGGGAAGGGGCAGGACGGGTATTTTGGAGGGGTGCGAACTAGGTTGGTAGCGGGTCAGGAGATGTGGTCTGGGTTTGGGTCGGCGGTTTCGTAACAGTGACAAAGAGATTTGGGCTCGGCACCAGTGACTGGTTGGGTGTGGTGGAGTATCGATTTAGGTCGATGGGTTGGGGAAGGTCGGTGTTGATTCTGGTTCAGGCTACGGTGATGGTGTTGGGTTGATTTGATGGGGTCGTCGAGGGGTGGTGTCTAGGTTCAGGTGGTCGACAAGAGAGCTGAGGATATGCGGGGGTGACACTGGGTTTCATGACCCGAGTAGCCGGCGAGTGGAGAAGACGATGATGGGTTTCGTCATCTTTGCCGGTGAATGACCTGACAGAGTGCTGAAAGTGACAGCGTGGGTAGGTGGTGATGGAACAGTGGTGGTATAGACTGACGCCAGTAACGGGAGACTGCCGATAGTGGCAATGGCGGGAGGTGGTGGTGCTAGAGTGCTGATTGCTGCCGGAATAGTGGTAGCATGACGGAGAGATTGGTGGACAAGCAGTGTGTGTCCGAATCATCAAGAAATTTGTAATTAGTGACTCGAAATTTTTTAATGTTGTCAAACGGGAAAACATACTCGGAAAAGGTGATGTGGCATGAGATTATGATTTTGTCGGTGGATAGTTCATAGCACAAGTACCCCCTATGGTTCGATGGGAAACCTAGGAAGGCGCACGGAGTAGATCTGAGTGCCAATTTGTGGGAGGGTCGTGGATGTCAGATTAGGGTAACACAAACAATCGAAAATTCTAAGATGGTCATAGGTAGGGGTCCGACGGTAGAGAATTTCGGTAGGTGTCCTATTTTGAATCGCACAGGTAGGTAAAATGTTGAGAATGTGTTATACCATTTTAATGCATATACCCAAAAAGTAGGGGAGAGAGACGCATGAAAAAGGAGGGTACGAATCATATTATTAATGGTGTAGAGAATTCTTTCGGCTTTACCATTTTGAGGGGAGGTATGGGGGCACGAGAAACGAAAGATCAGGTCATTAGCCGCACAAAATTTATGAAATAGGGAATTATTAAACTAACGACCATTATCACATTGAAACGTTTTTATGTCTTTTACAAATTACGTTTTAACCAGTGTACAAAATTCAATGAATTTGGAGAACACTTGAGATTTGAGTTTAAGGGGATAGACCCAAAGGAAGTGAGAGAAATCGTTCAAGAATATCAGATAATATTTGTGGCCTAAGTTGCTAGTTATGGGAGAAGTCCATAAATCTGCATGAATAATATTAAAAGGAGATAAAGTAATACTCATAGAAGGCTTAAATGGTAGTCTAACGTGTTTTCCTAGATAACACGAGGAACAACTATGTGAAAGTGTCCCTTTATTACATTGGATTAAATTTTGATTTCTAAGGGAATAAAAAATGTGAGAACCCGGATGACCAAGTCTACTATGCCACGTTGATGGAGATATTGTTGTTAAAACGGTGGGAGGAGTGATGAGGGAAGCTAGAGATGTGGGAGGGGTGACACTGGTATCGAACGTGGATAGGAAAGGATAGGGGTCCCCGTCACTATTGCACATCGTAAGGAGTTTTTCGGTATGGAGGTCAATTACAGAAAACCCAAATAGGTCAAAATTAATTGAAATGAAATTATCGGTGGCAAATTTTCTAACAAAGATTAGGTTTTTGATAATGTTCGAGGCATATAGGACATTTTTAAGGGAGAAATGGGGATGCGGTGGTGGGGTTAGTGTGTGTCTAAATTCTTGAATTGGAATGCTATTACCGTTTTCGACCATAATATATTGTAGAGTATTTAAATTACGCATTTGAGGAAGATTACCATAATTATTGGTGAGGTGAGACGTGGCGCCCGTATCCATATACCACGCATTATCGAGCTTCTGATGAGTCAATATGCCTAAAGCTTAGCCCATACTGGATTGGCGAAGGCCCGGAATAGAGAAGTGGCCCCCAGGAAATTAGGCATGGCTTCTGTGGGCCGTTGGATGAGAACCCAGACTATTGGGTCATTGCAGGACAGAAGGCTGGTGGGCCGGATGGCCTTGGCCTAACAGTTGGTAGAGCTGCACTGTTTGTGGGACTTGGGCCGCAGCTTCTGGGCTATGTCTGGTGGACACAGCTGCTAGGCTTTATCTTGGGGCTGCTGGGCTCAAGCTGGAAGCCCAGTTCCCAGCTCGCCCACTGCTACCAGTGCTGCACCACTGTCCACAGCTATATCCGTGGTGATTTTCGACCATGGTGGTTGCCGGAGATCGGGTAGGAGAGAGAAAGCAATAAGGGGCGGTTTTGGGACGTATATGAGGCAGACACAACCGAAAACAAGGTGTATAACGGCTTAGGGAGGTTGTATACGGGTAGTATATAGTGGCAGGGATGGTATATCAGCCGTATACATAGTGTATATCGACGTGTATAGGTTGTATACAAGGGGTATACGACCTATTGGAGAGATAGAGTCTGAGGGGGGGATTGTATATCAGTAATATACCAGGGGTATATTGGGTTGTTTAGCATAATTTGAGGGTTGGGCAGCTGTATATCAGCGTATATCGAATGTATACGGTCGGTTCAGCGCCGGAAAAAGAGGGGAATGGGCGGCCGAAAGTAGGTTTTGGGTTGGAAAGGATTGTTGGCTTCTGATACCATGTAGAATTGTATTAATCTCCCTTGGGGAGTCTTTCTCATTAATACAAATATATATAGTGTGTACAATGTGGAATCCTAATACAATAGTGATCCTATTTCTACCATGATTAGACATCACTAATAATTACAATATGGATTATAATATTCACTAATAGTTATGCTGCTATTACTTTCCTTATGTGCACCGTACAACAATCAATGCAAATTACTAGATGTGGTTCACGGTCGTTCTATGAAAAGGTTGAATCCTTGAGAGCTATTATGGAGAAACCCTGCAATATAATAAGAGATGGCGATCTTGAGGCATTGATAATATTGGAAGCTGAACTCCTAGAGCTAGCGTCCACCACAGAAAAATATGGTTGACTCGGGATCAAGAAAAGCTTTTTTTGGCAGAAACTCCAGAGGAACAAATCACTGCTTTGTGGGAACAAAATTTCCTCTTGGAACAAGCAGTAGAATACATTGATTCCACCATGAAGCATTGGATGGCAATAGGGGGCAGATAGAACAACATCCAAGATCCGAAAGCACAAAATTTGTTTCCTACCTATGTATCTCTACATGCTGTAGAGACCGAGAATATGATGGTTGGCCATGAAAATGAATTTGAGATGATGTAGGATCAACTTGGTCGAGGAGAAAGGGAACTAGAAGAAGTCTCTATTGTAGAGATGGGAAGCATACAAGATAGATTTGGCTAATAAAACCTACAGTGATCTATTGATTCGGCCTGACTATGTCATGTTGAGGGAGGGGCTGAAAAAGCTGCCTCCATAATAGCCAAATAATGGCCATTATGGAGGTAGTAAAGCCACCAACATAAAGACCAACTGTTTTGGCCATTATAGGAGGAGTAATTCAGCCAAAATAAATGGTGAATTGAGTGCTTGGCATTTGTTTTTGACCGTCGAAATTCGATTTTCCGGAAACTTCGGGGACCAAAGCGCCCGTACATCTTGAAACTTCGGGGACCAAACTACACATCCGAAAGAATGCGGGCCAAATCGTATATCGAAACACGGGATCAAAGCGTACGCCGGCAAAGTTTTTCGGCCCAAAAAGATAATATCGAAGACCCACGGCCCACGACCCACGACCCACGACCGTGACCCGAGAACCGAAGCCGGGAACCGGACCGGGACGGGACGGGCGGGCGGCGGCGGCGCGCGTGTGGTCTTTCCTCGAACCGAAGCACATCTAGGTCCTCCTCCTTTAAACACATGGGATACCCTTGGGGTCCCAAACCCCTAACCAATTTCGAATCTTATATACACAACAATTCTTTCTTCCTCTACCGATGAGGGAGAATTACACACAATACCACACTTTCCATGCTTCAAACACCTTACTTCGTGAACCAATATCTCTTTCATTTCTCAATGAAATTTGACGATTCTTGGCCCTACGGTTATCTACGTACTTAGTAGATCATGCATGTGTGAAGAACCGGATTCTCCAACATACGTTACACTAGTGTTTAAGCCGTTAAAGTTGGTCGGTCGCAACTCCCGCCAAAGGCAAATTTCCAACAATCCCCTCTTGAAAGAGATTTTGGCGCACTCACATGGTGTCTTTTCATTTCAAAGCAATATTTCGGCGGACCGATGTTGCATAAGGAGAGGTAGCCTCGGCTTTGAACCTTCCATAGTTGAATACCATCGGACTTACTTTATCGCGGTGAACGTGATGTCTTGAACCGTCGGTGTTTAGTGTAAGCCAAGACAACGGTACCAACACAACATATTCCCTTACTCTCTTCTTCGTAATGTTTTGTCCGTTTTGGCCATGGACAACGTCTTGGATTCTTAAGTGCGTTCAATTTGAGGCGGCCCGTCCTCGCACTTAAATAGGTGGTCTCCTACAAGGTATCTGCTATACCCCACTTCACAAGTGTTAGGAACCATTAAAAGTTTCCCTAAGACCTAACCTCAAATGTTGAGGATCATTACGGAGTTTTGAAAACTTAACCTTTACCCATACCGAGATAGCACTTAACGTCTATCGCGGGAACGGCTTTGGATTTGGTGTTTCTTTTCGAAATCACTATCCGAAGTGCTCATGCTTCCACTTTGAAGCGATCAACCGAACCTTTACAACTTAGTTTTCCCATTGAACCAAATTACCGGGATCTCCGGTTCGTAAGGTTGGGTTTCCTTTGTATTGGTCCGTATATTTTGGGTTTTAAGCTCATTCCCCTATACGGGCGAGAACACTTGATCTCGGGTAGTCCCTTAGTTTGTAAACAAGGAAGTGACACCGTGATGATCAACGCCATACGGTCTTATGTCTCCGACAGATCGTGACGAGATATGTCCAGACGCGCCGTCATCCGTGTCCTTCCTAAAGCCGACCGGCTAGCCACGATGTGTAGCTGCTGAAGGCACGGATTTCTCCCAATAAGGGACGTCCTCTAATGAGTCGTGAAGTTACTCAACTTCTTTCATGCTTTGTATAAAGCGATAAACTCCGATACCATCATGAATCGGTCGATGCAAGTTTGCTTAGAGGATTTTCCAAGACCCACCATACACATATACTTGTGACTTTGGTGTTCTTCGGATACGATGTCCGGTTGCATCACTTGTGTTCTCTCGTAACCGCTGGACATCCAGAATACTATAATCCGTAGATAAGCGAATAATTCGGATATCGTCATATCCGACTTAACGCCTTCTATTGATCATGTATTAAGATCATCGATGAACCTTAGTTCAAGCGATCTGTTTGTTGGACGATACCGGAGTCGGTTGTAGTGTGTACAATACATTGAACTACACGTAACCCGAGCATATCGCTCCTTGTCTATGGGTGCACCATGATTCCAATCAGTTCTATGATTCATATCTATTGGTGGCTTCAACGAGGCTCGTCAACTATCGACCGATCCGTTAGATGTCTTAGAAATCCAATTCCTAAGATGTCATCTCGTGATACTCATATCTTTCATATCGAGACTTTGTTTCAATATGATTTTCACTCTAAGACCGTTGGTTTTCCCAACTCGTTGGCTTTCTAACTTCGAGTCAATGTTTCGTGATCGATTCATTGTTTCATTTTTATCCGAGACTTTCGGGACCAAAATGTTAACATTTCGGGGACCAAAATGAAAGTTCGGGGAAGAAGCCCAACAGTTCAAACAAACCAATTCGATCCTCTTCTTCCAACTCTCCGATTGGGAAGGTCATTTCAACACCCATGCCATGTAAGATTACAATGGCCCTGGATGTGAAGCTACTCACTGGGGAGCACTTTTTACAACCCAAAGGTTCTTTTCCGGAGGAAGATCAACCATTACACAAGTATGGTTCTATATATGGAATCTATTTCTCTCTTTAGCTTCTTTCCAAAGCGGCGCTTTTGGAGATAACAATTATTTGTTAATTGTCCATGGTTCGTTCTCAACCATACAAGCTAGAAGGACTCGGAACAAGTCTTTGTCCCCTCTTTGCTCCGTCTTGGTTCAACATCTAGAATCCCCGAGTTCTGCAGATCCGGAATATTAAGTTCCGGATAGACAAAGAACTTTCGAGTCATGAAGATACGGAATGTCTAGTTCCGGACAGTCAAAGCCCTCGCGGGTTCTTGTTAACCTTGAGCAATTACTCCTTTTCCTTTTCCAAGGAAAGTTATCTCCAAAGAATTAAGCATTCTTTGACGCCAAGAGGCGATCAACACTATCGTTATTTGCGGATCCGGTGGATATGCAATCACGATCTTAGGTCGAACTTGACCTATTTCGGTAGCCCATCTTTTACCAAGCTACCCCACATAATTTGGGCGTACGACTTCGCACTTGGCTAACACCGTTAGACTGAGGTGAGAAATGAACATTCGTTTAATGAACGATGCTTCACATTCTCCCCCTCTATCACTACAAATTTCTCAATCCGTAGGCTTAGTTGATTTTCAACTTCTGCTTTGTAGGCTTCAACAACTTCATCTTTGCTTTTCAATAAACAATGGATTCCATACGTTGTACCATCATCAATGAAGATCACAACGTACTTGTCTCCCCCCCTATTTTGTATAAACTTCAAATCACCCAAGTAGGTGTGACTAAGTTCTAGAGGAGCGGTGCTTCTTTCGCTATTCCCTTGATGGAATTTGGAAAGGTGATTTTGCCTCTTCGTCTACCTCACATTCATTTTGAGGGTTTATGTCGACGATAGGCAACAATCTCAACATCGTTAGCTTTTGAATGACTTGCTATTTAACGTGTCTTAATCTATGATGTCATAGATGCACGGATTACAATATGTCATTCATTTGGCTATAGACATATTGTACCACTCTTAGTTATTACGGACCTGTTGGACTAGTCTCAAATCAGATTTGACCAACAACGTCCTTTAACCAAGTTAGAAACATGTATCACCTCTTTTAGAGTGATCTCATTCCTTGAAGTCCTATTGAGGACAACCTCTCCGCCTCCTTCTACTTTAGAGGTGGCGTTGCTTCACATGAACAACCTCTTGCCGTGGTTAGGGCGTAACCGGATCATTTGTGATCTAGATACTCTGGCCTACTCCGGTTGCTTTGGCATCGAGTGTCCAATTTCTTTTGCCTTTCTTTAGGCCTTCGGATCATTCGGGACGGAAACTCGGCCCACCTTACTAGGTGTCCATTACTTTTCCTATGAAATGAATTTTGGCCCCACTCCGGCCGCCCGCAGGCTTTATATGACTAAGTGTCCAATATCATCATATCAAAGGAATTTTTGCCCACTCCAGTCGCCCGGAGGCTTTGTATGACTGAGTGTCCAATATCATCCTATCAAAGGAATTTTGGCCCACTCCAGTCGCCCGGAGGCTTTATGTGACCGAGTGTCCAATATCATCCTATGAAGGATCTTACGCCAAATAGTATGACAGTTCAACGTCTTTAGCTTTTAGACTCCTTTCGTTAAGATTGATGCCCGGATAATTCTTGGCGCTTACTTAAGAGTGGTAACGGTTTTCGCGCACGATCAGTGGATCTTACTCCCTCGTATGTGCGAACATACTTTACACACTTTAGTAATAACACTTAAAAGAACGGATCTTCTTAAGTCGTTTACAAAATCCAATCTTTAAACGGAAAAGAAGATGAGATTAAACTTCTGATTTTTTAAAGCATAAGGAATATAAATTATTTTCATATTCCTCCTTACTTTAATCCATTTTTAATCGACATAATTTAATCTTTATTCTTGACAAGTAAGAAAAATACTTATCATTTAATCCTTATTCTTGACAAGTAAGAAAAATACTTATTCCAATTTCGGATTCGGCTCACTTCGGTCACTTCATCGACCGAGTGTCCATTTTCTTCTCACCATTATTCGGATCCTTTGTCCGGGGAGATATAGGCCTTTCGCTACAAGATAGAATAACATCTTCGATCTTCTCCTCTTGTCCCGGTTGACATCCTCGGGCTCTCGAGAGCGCTTGTTTCCACCGATCTTGGTGGCGGTGACACCATGAACACGTTCATCATCATCACTCTCTTCTACCAAAAAACCATTGCCATATCCGCATTTGGTCACACAACTTTTGACCGACATCTTTCGAACACTAATAGTAATACTATACAAATATTGTCTTAAGTTGTTGGGAGATTTGGTCTATGGTACTTTATAAAGCAAAGACGGAAAGTATTTAACTATTACAAGTATTCGAAAGGATAAACAAAGATTTCAATAATTCAACATGGAATCGAAATTACAATCGTTACACAAGTAAAAACCTGAAATTCCAGCTTTGTAGAAGACGGAAAAATGTAAAATGTTTTTGCTTTGAGTCGAGTGTAGCACTCATGTCCTTAAGACAATATTGCCCCGTATGTATCCTTTATACGTCCCGGACAATTTGTCTCCCAAGATAAAAAAAGAAAGGAAACTCAAGAGCTACCGTGAAGAATATTGAGTAACGAAATGATGCTTGGAAGTTGTAGGAAGAAAACTATTTCGGTTGTGTATTTTAGTGCTCGTTTTTCTGCATCTGTTTATGTATTTTCGTGCATATGTCTTAGTGCTCAACAATGGTGTAAGGGGGTGTTTATATAGGTGAGGGAGGGCTGAAAATCGCCTCCATAATAGCCAAATAATGGCCATTATGGAGGTAGTAAAGCCACCAACATAAAGACCAACTGTTTTGGCCATTATAGGAGGAGTAATTCAGCCAAAATAAATGGCTGAATTGAGTGCTTGGCATTTGTTTTTGACCGTCGAAATTCGATTTTCGGAAACTTCGGGGACCAAACCGTACATCTTGAAATGTCATTCGTGCAAAAGCTACTGTTTCACAAGAGTATTGTGCGACAAATGTATTCCCAGGCCTTGTTTCTTCGATAAGTGATGAACCTTATGAAGAGCTAGATGATGGACAATTAGCAGACCGACTACAAAAGCTTCTAAAAGGCAAGAGATACTTGGTAGTCATTGTGAGCTTGGAATGATACAAAACAATGTTTCCCAGTTTGTAATAATAGAAGCTGAATATTCTTGACTATTGGGAATGTGGAAGTGGATAAATATGCTTGAGAAATAAATGGTGCAGTAGATTACCGCTAGTAATTGTCATGATCATGGTTATCAAATATTTATTGTGGTCACGTATGAGTTTCTTTTTTACCTACTTTTATTACTTAAAGAGGAAGAAAGAAAAGAGAGTTTGACATTTAAAAAAATAAGGAGAGTTAAAATGAAAAACAATTGAAAAAAGAAGAAAGAGGAAAAAGGTATAATTTCACCAATTATATTAAGTATCCATAAATAAAAATTGCAAGTCTAATATATTTGGATTTATTTCTTATATTTGTATATTAAAAAGGATCATTCGTAAGCTTAATGATGTGAATTATTACTGCGCGAAACGCAGGTAAATTACCTAGTAATAAGAATATTTTATATATATTTCTCACTAGTTTGCATGTAGAAGTATTCAATTCCAAGAGCAAAGTAGGAATATTCTAATATAGTATAGTATAGTATAGGACTTAGGAGTACTAGCTAGAAAATTTGATCCCGGTGTCAAACAACTTTGATCGCCGTACAATGCATCCCCGTTGGCGGCGGCAAGCAATCAAGCAAATCGAAAGTGAGCATAGAAGCACTCGGCCTTGGCAACCGTCGCAAATTGTTCACCGGAAAATTTGTCTCCGACTTAATCTTCGGCGAACCGAGATACTTGGCTTGCATGTATTTATGCTTCCTCCATGGAGCCATGTGCATCTTTTTTTCTTTCATCCATTTCTTTGAAGCACAACACAGTATTTTTATTAAATTTCTAAGCCTCTCAACTTTTCCTACGTATACTTCGGGTAATTGTTTGACTAGACGATTGTAGCCTTCGTTGGCTCGTGCCATTTCAAATTCTTCCCGGAAATTCAACTCAATGATCACCTTCATTAATTCCCCATTTTTTGAACTTGCGTTTTGCACCACTTCCATGTATGTGTATTCACCTTTAAAGGAAGAAAAGAAAAAGAAAAAAAGCACAACTAATTAGTTTTCTACTTTATATTTTTTAGCGTTGAATCAGAACAATAAAGGGTTGAATCTTGATTGATCACGACAACAAAGTCATTCTGCCACTTATAATTAATATTTCATCACATATATAAGTCGTGAACAAATTTTCTTTGTATAAATCAATCATTTTGATTTTGTATATACAAAGAGATAGGAGGTATCTGGTACCTGATGGAATTTCGGGTGAGCTTTTCCACTTGGACTTGCAAATGTAACAATTGAAACCTGCGTTTCTAAGGCGTTTGGAGATTTCATTTTGTGTACATTTCCGACAACTATCGGATACCATATTCCGGCAGCTGCATTTGATGCTTGTGAATTTCAATTCTTTTAGAGCCTCCTTTGTAGCTTTTCTGACTCTTGATTCAACAGGAGTTGTCCTACACAATGTTGTCTAAACAAAAACAAAAAAGATTTTGGTAAGCAAGAAAATAGTTTTATTTGTATAGTATTTTCCAGAAAACAAAGTTTAGTAATTCAAATTGTATAAATTAAAGAGCTTAATTACCTGAAGAAGCTCCTCTTGTGATGCCCAAAACGCCTTATTCTCCTCGCTATTGCTAACATTTTCATCTTCCTCTTCGTCCATTATATCTCCGTTGCTATAACTAATGTTCGACTCTAATGAACTTTCCGATGACTCAAACTCGAGACCTTCGTCTAAGAACCCAAATATCAGGCCATCAAGTTCATCGGATTGCTTCATCAGAATTTTAGACGCTTTTCCGGCCATCTTAACTATACTTTTCAAGACTAATTTCTCTAACTCAATTAGGCTAATTTTATTTGCCCTATGATTTTTGTGGCAAGAAGTTGTTAGTTCTTATAAAGTGCAGCATTGGGAACCACTTAGCAAATTAAAATTAAAGTTGCAACTTGCGTCAGCGTAGCTTTGAGAGGATTAAGGTTGATATGTATAACTGAATGTAATAATGGGAAAATTATTCAACACTGTTTTTCTTGTCCACTAGGCAAACATACTCGTCTTCCATTTATGTCATCAAACAATGTTACTTTTTCTCCCTTTGATATTGTTCATGCTGATTTGTGGACATCTCCGATTGTTAGCTCTTTGGGTCATAAATTCTATCTAGTATTTTTGGATGATTTTTCATACTTTGTCTGAATTTACCCACTGAAATTCAAATCTGAAGTTTTTGCAAAATTCCTCGAGTTTCAAAAATTCATTAAAACACAATTTGAAAAATCTATCAAATCATTCCAATGTGATAATGGACGTGAATTTAATAACTTAGCATTTCCCAATTTCTATTCTAAACAAGGCATGGTTTTCCGTTTTTCTTGTCCCTATACCTCTTCCCCAAAACGGAAAGGCTGAACGAATTATACGTACCATCAATAACATGGTTCGCACACTTCTGTTTCATGCCTGTCTACCATCGCCCTTCTGGGTCTATGCCGTCAAAATGGTAGAATCTCTTCTTAATATTTTACCAACTAGCACACTCCAAAACAAGACCCCTACCAAAATCTTATACCGTAGGCTACCATCATATAATCACCTACGTATTTTTGGATGCTTATGCTACCCCAACATGGCCTCCACTGCACCTCACAAACTTGCCCCTCGCACTCTGCCATGTGTCTTCCTTGGTCTATCTCCTAATCATCGGGGCTACTTGTGCTATGACATTGCTACTCGCAAAATCATCGTCTCCCATCACGTCACCTTTGACGAGATAACCTTTCCTTTTTCCAATCTCCGGAAATTTCAGACCACCGATTACTTCTTTCTCGATGAACCGAGTCTGTCCCCGGTCATCCAAAATCTATACCAACAGCAGCCCACTGTTCCGATAGACCACCATGTCCTGTCCCCGCCACTGTCCAACACCTCACCAACACCCTCACTACCTCCTATCGTGTCTCCTGCAACCACAGTATCCCTGCTTCCAACAGCCGGAAACACCGCAGCCACCGGGCCCCGCAAAGATCGCCGCCTATCGCCCTGAAACAGTTACCATGCAGTCTCCAAATCCGACAGCACTGCTGCCTCCCAATCCCGACACAGCAGCCCTGCAACCCCAGTCCCGACCCCCCACTGCTGCCCTCTCACCGCATAAAGATTCAGTGCACAACACGGGATCTTCAAACCCAAAGTTCACTTCAACCTCTCCACACAAACATTATCACCCATTCCAAAAAAACCAAAACTAGCAAAACTGGACCCTAATTGGAATCCGGCCATGTACGAGGAGTTTAAAGCTTTAACCAAGCAGAACACTTGGGATTTGGTACCTAGACCAGGCGGTGTGAATGTTATCCGGTGTATGTGGCTATTTCGTCACAAGTTCATAGACAGTGGTGACTTAGAGAGGTATAAGGCAAGACTGGTTGCCAATGGCACTAATCAGCAGGAGGGTATTGCTATGGGCATGCATTGGCCGATTCATCAGCTTGATGTCAAGAATGCATTTCTTCATGAGGATTTGAAAGAGACTGTGTACATGCATCAGCCTCCTGGCTTTGTTCATCCGGTAGCTCCGTAGTTTGTGTGTCATCTCAGGAAGTCATTGTATGGATCGAAACAGGCACCCCGCGCTTGGTATGATCGGTTCGCCAGGTATCTTCTGCAGATTGGTTTTCTATGTAGCAGGTGTGATACCTCTCTCTTCACTTTTCACTGAGGTAGCAGCACTGCATATTTGCTATTATATGTCGATGACATTGTTCTTACTGCATCGTATGACGGTTTGAAGAATGAAATCATTACTCTACTCAAAACTGAATTTGCTATGACTGACTTGGGCAAGCTGAGTTATTTTTTGGGTATATCGGTGACAGATCTGCAGCCACTCTGTTCCTGTATCAGCGTAAGTATGCAGAAGAGATAGTATACAAGGCCAAGATGGCAAATTATAAAATTATGCCAACTCCGGTGGACTCAAAATCCAAGCTTAGTGCCAATGACGGTGCGCCAATTTCTGATCCCACTCTATATCGGAGTCTAGCAGGTGCTCTTCGATCTTACATTCACTAGGCCTGATATTGCATATGCCGTTCAACAGGTGTGTCTGTTCATGCACGACCCCCGAGAGTCCCATTTTGCCGCCCTCAAACGTATTATCAGATACGTTAAGGGCACACTAGACTTCGGATTACATCTATACCCCTCTGCCCCAACCAAGCTACTTGCCTACACAGATGCAGATTGGGCTGGATGCCCCGACACACTTCGCTCCACCTCAGGGTACTGTGTATTTCTTGGGGATAATCTTATCTCATGGTCAGCCAAGCGGCAGGCCACACTTTCCCGTTCGAGTGCTGAAGCAGAATATCGCGGTGTTGCTAATGTAGTTGCTGAGATCTGTTGGCTCCGAAATCTTATTTTGGAACTCCAGTGTCCACTCTGCAAGGCGTCTATAGTCTATTATGACAACATATCTGTCATCTATATGTCTCATAATCCGGTCCAACATCAGCGGACTAAGCATATTGAGATAGATATCCACTTTGTGCGAGAGAAGGTTGCCCGTGGTCAGGTCAAAATATTACACGTGCCTTCCTCGTATCAGTATGCAGAGATCTTCACAAAGGGACTACCGCGACAGCTCTTCACTGACTTCCGATCCAACCTTAGCGTTCGGCCTCCTTCCGCTCCGTCTGAGGGGGGTATTAGCGAATATTCTCCGTATATTTTGTAATTATGATAGATGTATATTTAAGGTAACTTAGGATTCTAATTGTATTAGGAATCAACCTTTGTAAGGTAAGTTAGGATTCGTACCATATTAGGAATCAATCTTGTACAGCTATATATATTGTGAATAATGAAAGGAATTTCTAAGGGAAATTATTCTATCTTTCATTTTAGTGGTCAGCTTGGTCATTTAACTAAATGGCTGTTAATTAATTGAAAAACTTCTTGAAGAAAAACGCCGGCATGCAAAAATTAATTAAAACCCCTTGCTGAGATCATAATCTACTCCGCAATCGCAATTAAGTAATGTTTCTAGTTTACTATTTTAAAGTTTTGATATTGGTTTATTTTTACTTAAATTTTCTCATTATTTGTTACTTACATAATTTCATGGATGGTCACTCAATTATTATTTTATCTCACTAAAGTCACTAAGTTAGTTTTTGTAATGAAAACATTAAACTATATATGCCTAAGTATCACTAAAAGTCAATAAACAATGTTTTTGCAACCAAACAACTATCCCTATGTATCATAGAAGATGCCTTATTAATTTGTTCCCTCATAGTTACTTAGACAAAGTTGATTGATGAGCTTTTTAAGAAAATTGTCTCAATGACTTTCATGATATTTAAGTAATTAAAAAAGAGTGGTGTTTCATTAAAATATAGTTTAGCAATTTTGTGCATACAATAAGGTTGTAATTTGAGGGTCTGTTTATATATTATGCATTTATAATATTAAGTACCCTTAAAACATTCTGTGATTGATCAATTTAAACTTACATAAATAAAGTGTATTATTTGAACAAAAGTACTCTAACATAATATAATTGGAATTTATATAAAAAGGAAAGAATTGAAAAATAGAAGGACGACCAACAAGAATTTTGCATTAAGTTTATGACATGAAATGCGATTATATAGCATTCTATTGTAGTAGAGTTTATTCTCGAGAGATCCGGACAATTATTTATGTGGAGAATGTAGGAAACCATAGCTTCTGATATTTATTCTACTGTTGCTTCGGTCTTTGCAATCAGCAAATAGGGCAAATAAAACTTTAGCCAATCTTATGGCTGGATAGCTTTACATTATATTATATTATTGGCGATTAATTTACTCCGTTCCACTACTACAATTTTTTTTATACATTCTAATGGAAATTCAAAGGACAATAATATTATATATCTATATATATACATTATATTATATTATTGGCGATTAATTTACTCCGTTCCACTACTACAATTTTTTTATACATTCTAATGGAAATTCAAAGGACAATAATATTATATATCTATATATATACATTATATATATATCCTTAGCGTATGTTTCATTGATGAATATCAACCAGTCCATCACCACATTGCATCAACAAAGAGAAACTTATAAGCCAATTATGTTCATGCTTATCCTAATCTTTTTTTGTTTTTTATATGTGTGACCCTGTGAGTGTGAGTGCGCTTTTGGAGGACAACTAATTAACTTCATTGGCCAATCTGAACAATTCGATTGTGAGTGTCTTTTGAATTAATTAAGTTGTTTGTTACTACATGAGAACGTGGGGTCCTCCCTTTTTTTTAAAAGTTAATAATGGGGTCCTCCCTTTTTAAAAAGTTAAATATTACTCTAGTTGTCCCAATTTATGTGGTAAACTAAATAACTTCATTGGTCAATGTGAATAACTAAACTTTAAAATTTCTCCTAGCTACACGAATGGAGTATTATGTAAGGTTTATTTTAGATTAAAAATTTCAAAAAAAAAATATTTATTTCTTAAATTTTGTGACTAGTCAAACAATCTCACATAATTGAGACCGATGAAGTAGTAATTTTATTGAATTTACTTCAAAACATTTCTCGTTTAAAAATATTATTTGTCATTTTCTCAAATCTACCCTTTTGGCTTATTGTTTCAGGTAATAGAGTGTCAATTAAGTGAGATGTTTAGAAAAAATAAAAGACGGTTTGATAAATTACTCTTACAATTAAGAACATTGTATGTAATTCATTTAACAGACGTGTAAAAATATTTGTAAAAGACAAATAATATAGGTCAGGGAGGAAATATTATTTAACTAGCTAGGAGCAGAATTTTAGTGGGAATATGTTATTATTAATGCGAATAAATGTAAATGAGGAACCAGAATACTCATCTGTTGCCAGAACGTCATGTTACATAGGTTCTTACTAGTCTAGTAGCATTATTTACTCCCACGAAAAGAAGTAGTAGCAGTTAGATGCTTTAAAGAAATGGACTATTTTATTTGTTGCCACTAACGAAATTTATAATTTCGATATTTTTGAAAACTTGTGAAATTACCATGTTATTAAGACTATTGAAGAATCTGTCCAAATGGATAATCAAGAAAAAACTATACAGTTATTTTCTGATACTGATATTGAAAGATATCAAAAATTGTGTTATAATTTTTTGCATATTGGATTAGTGCAAATTGCATTTAAACCTTTAACTTTAAAGGGTTTACCTGAAAGTTTTATGACTGTTTTAAGAGATGCTAGAAATTTAAATTGGAAACAATCTCTTATGGGTACTATGCAATCCAGTCTGGCTTATGGACTAGTTTATTTTGATGTCAGGCCAAATCTTATTCTATTTTTGTCTGATCCAAATATTTTGCATGCTTTAACTTTATATGTCAAAGCTCATGGTTATAATTATATGCCTGAAACAGAAGTTATGTGCATCTGTTATCGTATCTATATCCGTGTGTTAGACACTATGAATCCTAATTGTAAGATTATGGATGATAAGAGAAATAGACAAACGGTTCTTATAGAAACCAACCTAGCCAAAAGGTCTAAGATAACAACTAGAAGACCTATCAGTTGGGATGAAATAAATTATCCCGACGATTGGCTAATTGAGAAGGCTATCCATGTCCAACCTAGGATAGATACTCGGATTGCTCAGGTAGTTCAAACTACTGATGGAAATATTCATCTCCAATTCGCTACTCAACCACCTAAATTAGGTAGATCGATGTCATCTCATTATTACCTCTCTCATCTCGATGACATTCCCAGACCTTCTACTGCTAGAGCGTCAACCTCTCATGTTAACGAAGACCTTTATAAGGTTACCACTCCTTCAGAAATCTCTCAAGATGAGAAGATTGATAAAATAAAAATAGGAGATAACAAATTCATGTAGGAATTAATACAGATCCTACTCCCAGTGAAATGGGATTCACTGATTATTTTAAAAATGAATAGCGACCATATTCATGCTTCTCCTCTGGATTATAGTTCAGGTTCAGGTCTGAGAAAATTTATTTCGAAAGACTTTCTGAGTGAAGATTATTATCTTCTTAGAAGATGGTTCTTTTCATTTTTTACTACAAAAGAACAATGTTCCATTAGAGATCAATTTTATGATGAGTTGCAAACCAAGCAGGATTATAAGCCTTTTGTTAGATGGTTTGTCGAAGAAAATGCTCTACCCAATAACAATGTTATTGAAAGACAATAGCATTTGGATTCCAAAAAAGTTCTTTGGAGTATATACCCTCCAGGTGAACCTTTTTCGTTAAAAAAGGACAATAGTAACAGTGATTTACAGGCACAACCTTTTATAAAGGTAATACATCAGACCCTTCATAATGGTCCTACTATTGATCATATCAACACCTTGTTCAAACAACATAACCATACCAATATCCATCTTAAGGTTATTAGTGAACAGATGAGCTTATTACATAACAAAGTAGACAAGCTCACATCTCTTATAGAGAGTCAACGAGTCAAGATTGATGCTACTACCGACCAGCCTCCAAAATCTCTGAAAATTTCAACAAATATCCAGTCTCCTCCTTCAATGAAAGGAATTTCCCTGACAAAAAAGACCACAGAACCATTAGTAAAAAATCTTTAAAATCTACTCTCTTAATTTCAGAGTAAGTTGAAGATTTCTCCAAAAGATGGTTCTACATCTACTGTTACGATTATTAGTACATATAAATTATCAGAGTCTGACAATGAAGCACAAATTGCTGCAGTGAGGAAGGGTAAATGGAAACCCAAATTCAATTCGAAAAATTACTACTATCTGAGGCCTACACCCATGGATGTTCTAATTGAAGAACAAGCTTATAAGAATGAGCCTACCGCTTATACTGGTACAGAAATTGTTGAATGGAACATAGATGGTGGCGCTGATAGTCAAATCTTCAGGACTTGCCACAAAATCATCATGTATGCTGCAACAGCCGAAGGTAATCACCAAACCGATGCTCACATCGTTAAGATGATAACTGCAGGATTCACATGACAACTTAAAGCATGGTGGGATAATTATCTCATACCAGAACAAAAAGCTTCTATTTGTAATGCTGTAAAGCAAGAGAGTAATGAGGCTCAACCTTATGTAGTTTTTACTCTCGATCTAACCATTTTAGATCACTTTACAGGAAATTATTCAACCAATTATGATAATATTAGAACTCTTCTACAAAACCATAGGCGGCCCACCTTAACTTCATTTAGGTGGTATAAAGATGTCTTCCTTAGCAGAGTGTTAAACCTCCCAGAAGCCACTAGTAGTTTCTGGAAAGCCAAATTCATAGATGGTCTTCCCTCTCTTTTTGTTGAAAAAATTAAGAGAACCTTAAGAAAGGATTCAGGAGATTCCCAGATCCAATGAGATTTTTATTCTTACGGTCAGCTAATAGTCAAATGCATGGAAGAAGGATTAGCTCTATGCAATGATCTGAAATTACAGAAACAGCTTAAAAAGCAGAAATTGACAGAAAAAATCCAATTAGGAGAATTCTGCCAACAGTTTGCATTCGATGAACCGACCTCTCACCAGAATGGGAAAAAGAGGAAAACCCCGGTTAAACCCCATAAAAAGCAGTACTATAAAAAGTACAAATCTGACTCTTACAAAAAGTATGTTGCGAAGAAAAGAGCCAAAAATGCAAAGAAGGGTTATATCCCTAAGAGAGAGAAAAAGTCTCCTACATGTTATGCATGTGGTGAAAAAGGACATTACGCCAATAGGTGTAAGAAGAAAAAGATCGACAAGATCAAGAATCTCAATATAGATGAAAGTATTAAAGATGCTTTGATGAAGATTGTTGTCTCATCGGATGAGTCTAATGGCTCAAGAGGAGATTATGAGTTCAGACTATGAAGATCCTTACTCCTCCTCTACGGAAGATGAAGCTCCTTGCACATGCATTGCAAAAGATAAATGTCAGGCTATCAAGGATAATGAAGTAACTGATGATGAGTTTTATAAACTTCAAGCACAATTCTCCAACTGCAATATAAATGTCATAAATGGAGAAGAAGTCAGTGACCTACTGGATAATATTCAAGACAAAGCTCAGAAAGCACAGGTCATCGAAGCTTTGTTTAAAGCTTAGGAAAAGGACAAAGTTCCTCTCAAAATCAGATCAAGAATTGATCCACCTTATAACTTTTCTGAAGTTCTTCGGGAATTACAGAAAAAACGGTGTCCTAATAGTTCTTTTACAGTCCAGGAATTGAAAACTGAGATTTATGATCTCAAAACAGAGCTAACTCTACTTCGACATCATTACACTACACTAGATGATATAGTTACTTCATTAGAATCAGGACGGGCTAGTCATACTCCTCTTCTTGATACTCCTATAGAGTTAGGTTATACTCCTATACTCGACCAACCAACTACCTCTGATAATCCAAATGAGGCAGACTTTATGGGAGCCATTAATTTATATTCCCGCCAAAGATGGATTACCCGTATTAATTTGTTAATTAATAGAGGTATCATTTATAGACATATCCCTACATTGATTGATTCAAGGGCATATCTTAATTGCATTAGGGAAGGACTTATCCTTACCAAATACTTCACCAAGATTACTCGTAAAGTAAGTGGTGCAGATGGGAGCAAATTAGATGTCTCCTACAAGTTACCAAGTATCCATGTTTGCCATGATAGAATGTGTATAGAACATTCTTTTGTCTTAGTAAAAAATTTGGCTCATGATATTATCTTAGGCATACCTTTTATTAATGGACTAATGCCCCTTACACATATCGATGATAAGGTTTTCACAGGTACCTTTGAAAATAATTCAATCACTTTTTCTTGGGTTCCTGCATCAAGTACAGTAAGCCTTATTAATCTTGTGTAGAACAAGAAGCAACATCTTGATTATCTGCAGCAAGAATTAATGTCTTATAATATCATAGACCAGTTGCAAAATCCTAAATTAAAGGAATAGAGCATGATTTTTCTATTTCTATTTGCAATGATTTACCTACTACTTTTTGGAACAGGAAAAAGCATATAGTTAGTCTTCCATACGAAGAAGGGTTTCATGAACAAAATATTCCAACAAAGGCTAGACCTTGCCAGATGAATATGGAATATCTAGAAATTTGCAAAAAAGAAATTACAACTCTAATAGAAAAAAGGTTAATTCATCCTTCAAACTCCACATGGAGTTGTACATCGTTCTATGTTAATAAGCATGCGGAATAGGAATGAGGAGTTCCCAGATTATTTATTAATTATAAATCATTGAATAAGATTTTAAAATTGATTAGATATCCAATTCCTAATAAAAAGGATTTACTTGACATGTTATACCAGTCTAACATATTTTCAAATTTTGATTTAAAATTAGGTTTTTGGCAGATACAGGTTGATGAATCTGACAGGTATAAAACTGCCTTTATAGTCCCATTCAGACATTATGAATGAAATGTCATGCCTTTTGGGCTAAAGAATGCTCCATCATAATTTCAGCATGTCATGAATGATATTTTTACTTCATATAGTAATTTTATCATTATCTACATAGATGACATATTAGTCTTTTCGAAAAATACACAAGATCATATTAAGCATCTTAAAATTTTTAAGAAAATTATTATTTTAAATGGTTTAGTTATATCAAAACCCAAAATGAATATTTTTCAAACAAAAGTTCGATTTCTTGGTCATAATATTGAACAGGGGAAATTGTTCCTATTACTAGAGGTATAGAATTTGCTTCTAAATTTCCTAATGAAATTCTTGATAAAACCAAATTACAAAGATTTTTAGGGAGTCTAAACTATATTTCTCCTTATTATAAAAAATTATATGTGGATGCAGGCATCTTATATGATAGGTTGAAAAAAATTGCTATTCCATGGACAAATGCCCACACAGAAGCGGTACAAAAAATTAAGAAGAATGTACAAGCTTTGCCATGACTTATGCTTGCTAACCCAAATTGGGGAAAATTATTGAGACTAATGCTTCGGACATTGGTTATGGTGGGATACTTAAACAAATTAATCCCCAAACCAAATAAGAATATCTTGTTCGGTATCATTTAGGAAAACGGACTAATAGTCAAAAGAATTATGCTACTATAGCTAAAGAAATTCTTGCTATAGTTAGGTGCGTCCTGAAATTCCAGCATAACCATTATAATACAAAATTCTTAATAAGAATAGACTGCAATGCAACCAAATTCATGTTTCAGAAAGATTTTAAACATGATGTGTCCAAACAAATGTTTGCAAGATGGCAGGTACATTTAGCCCCATTTGATCTTGAAATTCAATATCTTAAAGGAGAGGACAATTCACTCCCTGACTTTCTTACTCGTGAATATTTGCAGGGATAAGATGCGTCCAGAATGGACACCACCTACTCCTAATAGGGGTAGAGGCAGAGGAAGAGGTAGATGCTCGAGACGAGGCTCTAGCAAATCTAGTTCACTGGAAATAATATTTTCAATATTCCAAGAGTAATACTCGTGGACAAAGAAGTCTCTTCTAGTAGCCAACAACAAGGCTCATATGCCAAAAAACTCTAACAATCGGAGAAAGAAAACAGAGACCAATATTTAGTCAATGGTCATGAAGAGACAATTCTCTACCTATATCATGAAGATAAAAATTATCTAAATGATCCTTTGATTCTAATGAATTGATATGTAGAAATTTTCTACAATCCTTTCCCAGAAGGAAAGAACATGATGTATTATGATTATATCCTTATTGCGACTAGCACTGCTGAGATCACATCATTCCCGGATAATAAGCCTGGAGCAGAAATGAATTTTTGAAAATTCTATCTTAAGAAGATTATATCTCCTTATGAGTGGGGAATTAGCCTATTCAGATCAAAAGAATTTATAATTCCTCGAACGACCATTAAGATGGCGTTTAATTACTATGATTATATCAATGCTTTCACTCAGGTTTTCTATAATGAAAATCGAAAACATAGTCATTTCTGGTGGATTAAAATTAATCCTGAGATTTTTAAAAGCAGCCAGAATGGTTTATTACTTCCAGGATGGATATTCTCGTGGTGGAGTGTCATTAGACCTGAAATTCAGGTCTTACAAGAACCTTATATGGCTTTCTACAAAGAATGGGTTCAAGTAACACCATGTGTTACTCCAGAAAATCCTTCTGATTATATCGAATGATCTGCTTCATTATTTTTCTTCATGCATGCAAGAATCCCTTAGATATGGAAATGGATTCCAGAAGCAGGAAGGAATCAGCAAGGCATTATATGTCTCAAAAGGAAATTCCTTTGTAAGTTCTGGTCCAAATTAGTAGATAAAGATCCAGAAGACAAAACTCGCCATTATGGATGGCAATTAGAAGGCGATATATCTTCACTAGTTAAAAGTCTTTAAAATATCCATCATATGGAGAAAAAGACTAAAGAAGATGAATCATCTTTCTTTTCCAAATTGGAAAAAATTATTAAAGTCCGAAATCTCCAAGCATCAGACGAGGATCTCATGTCAGCATATCTTGATAAGGTAAAGAAGGTTTTCATAAAAATATTTAAGGCAAAGGTGGATGATAGTCCCTATTCCGAGACATCTACCGCATCCATGAGAGATGTCCCTGATGACAACCAATATGCTTGTCTAGAAGGTGAATCACAACCATTGGAGGATTATACTTACCATCCAACAACATAAGATCTGTTTGACAGCCTAATAGAGACAATCCAACAAAAACACAAATCCAAGAAGGAGGACAACAATTCAAAGGGAAAAATAAAAATGTCAGAGTGAAGTGACTTTGGTGGCCACGCGGATTCAATAATGGCCAGATAGGACAAATGTCCTTTCAGAACTTTAATAAAGTTTTTAACTTTTTATAAAAGTTTTCTTTTTTCAAGATAAGAAAGTGACGTATGTCGGGAAATCTTATCTTACTTTATGTAAAGTTTTCCTTTCCGCAAAGTTGTTTGTCCATATGTAATTATTAGATTCGTTTACTATTTTTATTTTGTAAATTGTATTCAGTTTTGAAGTCCGCCATCACCTATAAAAGGGGACTCTCTTTCATTTATAAAGCAAGCCTTGGAAGAAAATCACCAAACACTGTAAAAATTCTCTTCATAATAATATTTCAGTTTTCGTTGTATACCTTCTCTCTCTTGGACACAGCTTAGGTACTATTCTCTCTTCTTCTCTTTTATATTTCTTATTATTTCATATGATAGGCTAATAAGTCTATACTGTCTGAGATGCTCTGCGATGATATGGTTTAATTAAAAAAAAAGATAGAATGAAATAAAATTCTACACTGAAATTCCGAAAAAAATATTAGTACATATCACCATGGATTCTGAGGTATTCTAACAATTATGCTCTTGTTGTACGGAGTACCCTTTCAAATAATGATCATTTTCAGACCTAGTCTTAAGTCTTCCAAATGGTCGTGAAAGTACGTAGTGGCACACAGTCATATGTAGTTAGTATAATACTGGTATCTAGGAAGCATCATCAACTATGTGCGATGAGCGGCTTCTAGTTTTTTTTGTTGGGTCCTAGATTGTTCCATAAAATGCTATTAGCATATTTTTATATATAAGGTCCAATCAGTGATCACTTCGCCAGCTAAATATAATACATGGAGTCATTGGTACAACTTAAGGATTTTCTTATTGTGTAATTACAACTTGATCCAGCAGTAGTTGGCGTTGTATATTGCGAGAAATTAATTAGAGCAGTGTGTAATTAGTTTGATACTGGTATCTTAATTGGAAGCATCAACTCTCATGTGAGCGGCTTCTAGTTTTTCCTAGGTTTTAGCTGCTAGTTTGTCCTATATATAAAATGCTTTAAGCATATTCTTATGTTTTATATATGGTCCAATAAGTAATGATCATTTTACCAACTAATCCTGCTTTCGTACGTCTTATTAGTAGAAGTAAATTTACAACCTTTTAATTCATTTTATATACAGATAGAGTTCGATTTCGAGAAAATAAATGTATCAACATCTACTGATTATGAATTAGACTTGCCTATGCTTATGTGTGATACAAAGCGTAATATATCCTAGCCAAAGTAGTGCGACAATAAAAGCGCAATATTCTCAAGATAAAGTGTAATCGTTTTTCTCTCTATTCGGAATGAATGCCTAAAATAATATTCCAAAAAAGAAAACTTTCCTATTAACAATATGTATGTATTGGAGTCATTAATATATTAACTAGTGCTTCTTCTTGATTTTAGTAGCTATTCTCTCATATCATTTGTTACTAGGTTTATCCTGTTATCTCATATTTTCCAAATTATTCTTTATAAAAATGCGAGATAAAATTGCGTACAATAATTTTTTGTGGTTCAGACCTTCTCCGAACCCCGCACATAGCGGAAGCTTAGAGTATCGGGCTATGATTTTTTTATCCTTTGCAGAAAAGGGTGATGAGATAAAGACTACTTGCCATTTAATTTGTTTCTTTTCTTTCTCATTGCTTTTCTACATGACTTTGAAGTTTGAACATTATACACGAAATACGTTTGAGCCATGGAAAAGGAAAAGGTTTTCTTTGCTCCAATTTTGATTCGTAAATTACCCATTCCAAGAATTAATTTCATTTCAAAAAAGCACACTAGTCTCGTTTTGTATGGTATAATATATGGTTTCATAAGCTAACGATGTCAATGATAGTCAAGAAAGGTTAAAATTATAAGATAATTAACTATGAACATTCCACCTAAAGTTATTGTAAAAATGGCACTTTTCATTTATTAATTAATGAAAATAAATAACACTGATAGAATATTTTACATCTCCTATATTAGGTAAAATTGTAGTCCAATTGTAATTAGGAAGTGTAGTCCAATTGTAATTAGGAGGATTAATTACCTAGTTTGTAAAGGAGTAGATAATTATGTAACACTATATATATTATACATAATGATCAATGAAAAGCAGAGAACATATTTTTTCATTGTATCAACAGCCAAAACCTAAAATTCTCTTCCTAACCTCTCGGTTGCCCCCCAACCCTCGGCAGACGCCCTCCCCCAACCCTGTGCAGACGCCCTCCCCCAAACTTTCTCCTACCTCCTCTCGGTCGCTTCCTCCCTCTCATCTTCCCCAAACTTTTCAATGGCAGAACAACCTAAATTTCATCCTGCTATTGTAGTTAACCACATCAAGAACATCATTTCCATAACTTTTGAGATGGAAAAGGGTCAGTATTCATCTTGGGCGGATTATTTAAGATTCATTATCTTGTATACAAAGTCATTGACCATATCATCCCTCCTAAATCAAAGCCCCTAGAACACCCTGATGTTTCTGATGATGACCTTTGGTCTCGCTTAGATGTGGTTGTCCTATAATGGATCTACGACACGATCTCGAATGATCTATTGCATACAATCATTGAAACCGACGTCAATGCCCGAACCGACAAACGTAGGAGCGCTTGGAAAGTATTTTTCAGGATAATATGACACAACGTGCCTTGTACCTGGAAAATCAATTTAAGGACATTCAACAAGATAATTTTCCAAATGTGTCGGCTTATTGTCAAGAACATAAGATGATTGTCAATCAACTCTCCAATGTCGGTGCACCGATCACTAATCAACGGATGATGATGCAACTTATTGCGGTTTTGAATGAAACTTATGACGGCGTAGCTACCATCATCCAACAATGCACACCATTGCCTCCATTCTATGAGGTCCATTCGAGACTCATCCTTCAATAAACCAGAAAAACAAAGCGGGTCGCGGCTCATGCGAGCATCGCCGATGCCGCCCTCATCACTACCGACGGACCCTCCGCCGAAAGCAGGGCCCCATTTTTCGATTCACAGAAGTGGAAACTCGACGACCCGACACACAATCGCCTTTCCAAAATCACCACAAATGGAGAAACTCCGATAAAGCCCACGACAGTCGTGGCGGGAGCAGAAGCTGTGGCGGGAAGGGCTAGCGACTGCCGGCTGGCAGCAACCCGCAGTGACAGCGGCATTGGCAGCAGCCTCCGCCATGGGCTACATAGGCCCAGTCAGATTGAGCTACTATATCTTACCCATACCTGACAGCCTTCTGGGCCCCATCTCCGGCCCAACAGCCCTAGCCAGGCATCCTTGATGCACGTCCACAGTAGACATACAGTGCACATGTCTTTCCTCCTTCCACATATGCCCCGATGGATATTGGGTGGCTATGAACACGATGTCCCTCAACATTCCAAACAACATTTGGTACATGGATACTGGCGCCATATCTCATATGACGACATCCCAAGGTACTCTCTCGTCTTATTTCAATACGAGCAATTTAAATCGTCATATTATTGTTGGTAGTTGACACGACATTCCTATTCGAGATTGTGGACAATCATCCCTCTCCCCACCACACCCTCCATTAGCTTTAAAAAATATCATTCATGCCCCGACACTTATCAAAAATATAATCTATGTGCGTTATTTCACAACCGACAATAATGTTTCACTTGAATTTGATCTTTTTGGTTTTTCTGTAAAAGACCTTATGACAGGGATGCACATAATGCGATGTGATAGCATTGGGGACCTTTACCCTATTACCACCACTATCGATTATCCAGCCTCCTCTCCGTCATCTCTTGCAGCTATTTCCTCTTCTTTATGGCATAATAGATTAGGACATCCGGGAGACTCTGTTTTATGCTCCCTTCACCAAAATAAATTTATAGATTGAAAACATGTATCTTATCCTCTTGTTTGTGACTCTTGTATTTTTGGGAAATATGTCAAGTTGGGATTTTATTCTTCATCTACTTATGTTTTAATGCCTTTTGATATAATACACAGTGATTTATGGACTTCTCATATTTTAAGCACAGACGGGCATCGATACTATATGGTGTTTTTAGATTATTATTCAAACTTCCTGTGGACTTTTCCCATTGGAAATAAATCTCAAGTCTATTCTATTTTTTCTTCATTCAGCGCCTTCATTAAGACACAATTTGAAAAGAATATCAAATGTTTTCAATGTGACAATGGGAGGGAATTCGATAATAACTAATTCAAACTTTTCTGCGCCAAAAACGGCCTTATTTTTCATTTTTCCTGTCCCCACACCTCTCCACAAAATGGCAAAGCTGAACGAAAAATTAAGACCATAAACAACGTAGTTCGTGCCCTCCTTGCTCACGCCTCTATCCCTCCTCCTTTTGGCATTACGCTCTATCCATGGCAACCTATCTCTTAAACATTCTCATCAAAAAGTCTCTCAAACACAAGTCTCCCACACAAGTTCTCTATCTTCGAGATTCTTCCTATAAGCATTTAAGAACTTTCGGATGTCTATGCTACCCCCTCCATCCCTCCACACAAATCAACAAGCTGCAACATAGGTTCACCCCATGTGTATTTTTGGGTTACCCCATAATCATCATAGTTACAACTGTTACGACCTCTCCAATAAAAAAATAATCGTTTCTCATCATGTCATATTTGATGAATCTTAATTTCTCTTTATCGAGCTCAATTTCCCACCTCTGAATTCCTATGACTTCTTAAATGACGACCTTAATCCCCTTCTAATTCATCACTTACAAAATCAGTCGCTACCGTCACCGACGCCTGACCCACCTCTCTTTGTCCCGTGTCGGGTGGGCCAGCCAGCCCCGCCACATATTATCAGAACAGCCACACTCAGCTGCCCGAAGTCACTACCTCCCCACAAATAACACCCCCGCCCCTTCTCCCCGATTCTGCTGCTCTCTCTCGGCCTGCAACTCTGCCCCAGCCGCTTCCCTATCCCACCCCACCTCCCGCGGCACCCACACGGACGTTGGAAACCTGTGTTATGCATGGCATTTCTGAACCCAAATGACAATTTAATTTGTCGAATTCAGTTTCCCCTTCACCTCTTCATCGCAACTCAAAAATTCCTTGTCCGATCCTAATTAGAAATTTGTCATGATTGACAAATATAATGCTCCTATTGAAAATAAGACGTGAGAGCTAGTGCCCCGTCCTCTTGATGCTAATGTTATTCGTTCTATGTGGATTTTTAGACATAAAAAGAAATATAACAGTTTTGAGAGGCACAAGGCCCATCTTGTAGGTGATGGCAGGTCTCAACAGGTGGGCGTGGATTGTGATGAAACCTTCAGTCCGGTGGTGAAACTGGCAACTATTCTGACCGTTCGTATAAATCATGGCCCATTCATCAGCTGGATATCAAAAATGTACTCTTGCATTGAGACTGTGTATATGCATCAGACTTTGGGATTCAGGAATCCAGTACATCCAAATTATGTGTGTTATTTGAATAAATCGCTTTATGGGCTGAAACAGGCTCCTCGTGCGTGGTACCAATGATTTGTTGACTTTGTATCCTCTATCGGCTTTTCACATAGCAAATTTGATCACTCATTTTTCATCTATAGCCAGGGTAATGACATTGCATACATTCTGTTATATGTTGATGACATCATCCTAACTACATCTTCTGATGCACTTCGTCGATCCATTATGTCACTCATTGCCTCTGAGTTTGCTATGAAGGATTCCCCCCCAAGCTATTTTTTGGGAATTGTTGTTACGAGACATACATGTGGCTTATTTCTTTGTCAAAAGAAGTATGCCAAAGAGATCCTTGACCGAGCAGGCATGACGTCTTGCAAACCGGTCCATACACCAATGGACACTAATTCCAAACTCAGTGCCTCTTTGGGTTCTCTATACGCCAACCCAACTCACCATCGCAGTTTAGCGGGAGCATTGCAGTATCTCACTTTCATGAGACCGGACATATCCTATGTCGTGCAGCAAATATGCTTACACATGCACAACCCGACGGATGAACATATGAATGCCCTCAAACGTATTTTGCGATATGTACAAGGTACTCTTCATTTCAGCTTACACCTGTACAAATCCTTACTCTCCGACCTCACCTCTTATTCTGATGCTGACTGGGGTGGATGTCGTGACACTCATCGATCCACGTCGGGTTACAATGTGTTCCTCGGAGATAACTTGCTTTCTTGGTCTTCTAAAAGACAACCTACCCTATCTTGATCTAGTATCGAAGTCGAGTACCGAGGTGTAGCGAATGTTGTCTCTCGGTCTTGTTGAATACGCAACCTTCTCATGGAACATCACTGCCGCATCCATAAGGCTACATTGATCTATTTTGATAATGTAAGTGCGATATATATTTCCGGCAATCCCGTTCAACATCAGCGCACTAAACACATTGAAATGGATATTCACTTTGTATGTGAGAAAGTTGCTCGTGGACAAGTTCGTGTTCTTCATGTTCCTTCCCGATATCAGATTGCTGACATATTTACTAAAGGGCTTCCGCGCATACTCTTTGATGATTTTCGAGTCAGTCTCTCAGCGTACGAGAACCCCCCGCTTTGACTGTGGGGGTATGATAGAATATTGTACATATCCTATATTAGGTAAAATTATAGTCCAATTGTAATTAGGAAGATATGTTACCTAGTTTGTAAATGAGTAGATAATTATGTAACACTATATATATTGTACATAATGATAAATGAAAAAGAGGGAATATATTACTTCAAATACTTTTTGGGATTAATTGGAAAAAACAAAAATGTGGGGAACAAGTTGCAAAATAACAAATCAATGTGGACATAATGTGGGGAACAGGTATAAGGAAACCCAATAGCTTTAGATGATCAACAATCATAGAGGCAAGTGGGCTGTGATCATGATAAAAAGCAATCAAACAAATTTAATTATATTTGTCGCTCTTAAGCCTATGTGCTGCCTATTATGTCCACATTGATGAAAGCAACATAAAAATTTAGAAAAACAAAAAAAGGTAGATAATGTTTTACTAAGGGTTCGCAAATGAGCGATTTCGACTGAATTTAAACGAATCAAAATGGATCGATAAATAAATGAAATATTTTCAAACCCTGATCAATGTTCGCTTTGGTCTAAAGGAACTAAGCCAAGAAAAGCTAGATAATAGGTCGGAGCCAAACCCAGTACTGGCCCTAAAAATTTGAATCAAATCTTAATTTATAATATTCTCGACTTCTAAATAACGTCTAGTTCAAATTCTAGAGAGAAAATAAGGAAGTTGAAGGATCTCTGGCAATAGCTTTACGCTGAGGTGAATTAAACATTCTGTCATATTACCTCAATACCACCAACAAAAATTGAGTTTAACTTTTGGTGCTGGCAGTTTATGTTCAATGATTAAGGTGACCTACAACAATAGATAATTAATTATTGTGTATGTTAAGTTAGAAATGTACGAAAATATAACAAATATTTTGTTATAATTGGTTAATTTGAAAATATTAGTAATTTAGAAGTTCTTTACATAGTGTATTAGCCGTTTTCCTTATTACTAACAAATAGTGATTAGTTTTTAATTAAGCACATAGCACCCATGATACTTATTATTAATGAAATCGCAACACATTAACAAGGATTGTGGTAGAGTGATAAATACTTCTTCATCTTAATCAAGAGTTTCCGATTTGAGTCTTAGATATGAAATTGCCTTTGTTAGGGAGTATTTTACCTCCAAAGTAGGATTTTTCAGCGCGACTTCATATTTAATTAAACCCTAATGCGGATATCAAACACTAGGTGAAAAACCAAAAGGCAAAAAAATAATAAAATACATCAGCATTAGAACTGAAAATAACAGTAAAAGGTTATCAACCATTTTTAAAAAAAAAACTCTTTTCACCTGTAAGACCGGTAGCATAATGACATAAAAGTCACTCACTTTGCTAAGTGGTCTAAGTACTAGTTTGGATAATTAGAAGCTTGTTAATTAGGCGTGGGTAATTAATGATATTATGATGAGTGGGAAACATTTGGATCTATGGCTATCCAACGGGGCGGGTTCGGGGCTGGAAAGGGTCGGGACCGGTCCTCCGGCGGGATAGGCCAATATCCAGTCCCATCCCACATCCCGCCAGAAAAGGGGACTGGTGTTGGCGTGGCGGGCGGGGCGAGGTCGGGTCGGGTCGGGTCCGGGATTTCATTTTTTTAGACACTTAATTTTAAAAAAGTTGTGAATATAAACACTTAAATAATTGAACAAGATAGTGTATTAAAAATATCTCAAGGCTGTTTTTGTGCCTCTTATATTATTTAATAGAAATATAATTTTTTTGTAATACAATTTCAAAATTGCAACTTTGTGGCGTTGTTTAAAAGTTGCAAATCACATAGTAAAATTTCAATTAAAAAATTACATAGTTTAAAACACATTTTCTAATTTCTTCACAATGTCTTGTGGTTCTTCGGTTGGAATTGAAATTTGTTGGTCAAATTGGTCGACGTCGCTTCCAGTTCCCTCGAACAAGATTTTGTTGTATTTGTCATCGTCTTCTTCGTTGATCTCTGGTTGACCGCACCTTCTACGTTCTGCTCGTATCCAATCTCTGAATAGAACTGTAATCTCCAAGCTGTCTCCCGCTAATGAGTGTATGTGCTCTCCTATTTGAAATCTTCTGGCAGAAAAAGTGTTTTCAGACTCTGTTGATGACGCTTGAATGTTCAACACATCTCGGGCTATCTTTGGTAGAATCGGAATGTCTTCTCATTTTCCCTCCCGTATTTAAGCAAGTATTCACGTCCTTCTTCATTGAGAAATGCTTAGTACAGTACAACACCCTGCAAAACAAAAACATCAAACTCGCTAACTTGATTAGCAGTGGAACCACTAAACATTCTATTTCTAAGACTTTCAATACTAGCCGCAGAAACAACATGTCTTTTATAAGGTTGTATTGAAGAAGAAGAATATGGTTGGTGTCTAGCACTTTCTTGTTGGTAATGCATATATACATTTTTGCATTCATCGTGTATGCTAGACAAAAATTCTTCTTTAGTTGGTTCCTTAGGTGGTTGTTCATTTGAGTTTTTTGGAGTTGGAGGTAGAAGTACTGCTATACAATCATAAATCGTCAGGTTAATTTGACCTTGTACTTGGTCCGGGACACTATGTGAACCTTGTCCCGACTGAGAGCGCATTGACGCACCCGACTTTGTAGCCTCGTATTCATCCCACCTAGCTTTGTGAAAGCCTTGTACATGTCTCAATAAACCTCCCGTCCCACCCTGACCTTTTCTGATTTTAAATTTATAAACATTTTTACAAATTTTAATATAACTACTTGATTCTCTTGGCCCCTATAAAAAAAATCTCATGCGGCTGATTTTACTTTTCGTTGTGCGGGGCCTCGACTCATACTAGGGGGAATAGGAGGTGTTCCAATTTCAGTTTGAGGCTGAGACTCAGTCTGAGGTTGAGGTTGTTGAGGTGCACTAGTGGGTGTGTCATCTAGACTATTGTCTAAATTAAAGTCTGGTTCAATTGCAGAATATATCTCATCATCTAATGGTTTATCATTAAAAAAATGAGTTTCATCTATATGAGTGTAATCAATCAAATCATCCTGACTAGGAATAGGATGACTAGAAGAAGTACCTTGCCCTTACCCTTAATCATACGTCTAAATCCTTCTGTTTTACTTACACAAATAAATAACTAAAGATAATGAAATTAAGTGGGATAATTAGAATAAAGTCACAATAATAATTTAAAGAATGAATGAAGGTACCAAACGCCGACGTAACGTCGACGTGTAATCGAGGTTGAAAATTGAAATTTTGCTCAATGGATGATCCTTAAGCTAGTTGCCTACTTCAGTCCCAATTTTTGAACTTTGATACAATTATACAAATGAGCAAATAAAATAAAATAAAATATTTAGTAGGTAATGTAGACTTGTAGAGAGATAGATTGAGAGATTAGAGAGATTGTAGAAAAATTGAGTTAAAGTGTAAATATACTAACTTATGGATTAAAAATAAATATTAAGGGGTAGGGGATTTATGGGGGGGGGGGGGGGGGGGAATGGGCGTTGGAGCCGTTGCACAACAACTAAAATCTAAATTTGATCGTTGTTGCCGACTAGTTTTGCAAAGGGGGAAGGGGGATCGGGGCGGGGCGGGTCGAAGCGAGACGGGCCTGGGCGGGACGAGCCCATATCTCATCCCGGTTTCGAATCCCGAAACCGTAAAAAAAATAGGGGGATCGGGGGCGGGGCGGGGCGGGATCGGGTCGGGGCCAGATAGGGATCGAACCGACCCGGCCCACTGGACTGCCTTACTTGGATCTTATCTTTAACTATTTATGAAAAGTTGTACTGAAGCTAAAAGAATATTAGTCTTTTTCCTTTACAGAGATTCCTTAAGATTTCGTCCAGTGTATGAATCTTTCGACCGATACTACGCAATAACAGGACCATGTTGTGTACCTTCTCACAACTTCAATCCTCCGTTCGTTCTAATTTATGTGGCAAAGATTGAAGAAACATGAATAATAATAAATATATCATTACATAAATATAATTTTACGATTTTTAAAATTTGTGATCTTAAATATTCTCATATCATTTGTGTGGCTATAAAATCTTCTCGACTCTCATTAAAGATAAATGATAGATTTAATTATGTTAAATAATTTCTAAATTTAGAATGTTATCTAATGGACCGTGTGTATCATGGTTCGATTTGGACTCAACAAATTGTAATTCATGTATAATTGTAATTATGGTATTAGTCTTATACAAGGAAAATGTATTAGAATTAGAATAGGAAAAGGTAGAATTACTTTTCTATATTGTCCATATTTTAGGAATTGTATATTTGTATATATACCTCTCATTATCAATTAAAATAATTAAGGGATTATTTCTTTCATGGTATCAGAAGTCTAGGGCTAAAATACTTTCTCTCCAACACTTCCACTGCCCCCTTCTTTTCTCGATTTCCGTGCCTCCTCTCGGATTACGTGCCTATCTTTTCTCTCCTCTATTCCCAAATTTTCTTCCAAGTACCTCATTCACCTATTGTTCTTTCATTATGTCTACATCAAAGAACATGTTTCATCCTGCCCTTACAGCTTGCAACATCAAGAACCACATCCCTATTGTTCTTGAAATGGAAAATGTCCAATACGCGACGTGGGCAGAATTATTCAAAGTTCACGCACGCTCGCATCAATTTCTCCATGACATCATCCCCTCGGTACCTGGCGTGGAGAAGGTGCCTACCTCCGAGGATAATCCTATGTTATGGACAACCCTTGATGCTACCGTTCTCCTGTGGATTTATTTCGCTATCTCTACAGACCTCTTACAGATGATTATTGAACCTGATGGTACGGCGATGGACACTTGGAATAGGGTGCGTGATATATTCCAAGATAACAAGAATTCCCGTGTTGTCACTCTTAAGCAAGAACTTTCCCATGTTAACATGGAAGATTTTCCTAACGTCTCGGCCTATTGTAAAAGGCTAAAAGAATTAGCGGACCAACTTCGCAACGTTGGTGCGCCCGTTACCAATGATCGTCTTGTTCTTCAAATGGTTGCAGGCCTATCTGAGGCCTATAATGGCGTTGGAACACTACTTCCTCAAAGTAATCCTTTACCACCATTTTATCAGGCACGTTCCATGCTCACGTTGAAAGAAGTCGATTTGGCTAAAAATACGGATACCGATTCAAACTCTATCATGATGATGACCACGTCAGATGACCCTCATTCATTCTCTGAAAATTAAAGCCAAAACCGCAACAACGGTGGCGGCAAAAAGGGTCAGAATCGTAAATATAATGACAAAAACTGTGGCGGCAATCGCCGTGGTAGCAGTGGCGGACGAAACAGTGGAGGTAACAGATGTGGGCCTCGAGGCAGTGGGCCGCGGGCCAACTGGTCCCAGTCGTGGGCCCCTTAGCCGTGGAACTGGGCCAATGGCTATTGGCCCAACAACCCCTATTTTCCACCCTGCCAATTTTTGGAAACTGGGCCCAGTTTCAGCCCCAGTACAAGCCCTGTCTCTCGGCCAATGGCGGTAACATGTACAATAATGGGTCGGCGCTGGCAGGCCTACTTGGGCCTCGGCCTCCGCAGAGCTTTCCATGTTGTGGGCCCCAATAGATCCCGACGCCTACAAATATTTAGGCCACAATACATACACTTGGATTAACTCCTCCGGACGCAAACTGGTACATAGACATCGGCGCCACTTCTCATATGACGTCCGATCAAGGTACTCTCTCGTCTTATTCAAATTTGAGCAAAAATTGTGGTATAATTGTTGGTAATGGAAACTCAATTCCAATTCGCGCTTATGGACATACAACTTTGTCTCCCCCACATCCACCTTTAGTTTTGAAAAATACCCTTCATGTCCCTAACTTAATTAAAAATTTGGTGTCTATCCGAAAATTCACCATTGATAATTGGGTTTCTGTTAATTTTGATCCCTTTGGGTTTTCTGTAAAGAATTTCAAAACGGGGATACCTCTAATGAGATGCAATAGTAGGGGAGAGCTTTATCCAATCACAACTACCACCACCTCCACGAGTCAAGCCATGCGGTCTACTTTTTCCGCCCTTTCTCCTTCCTTGTGGCATGCACGTTTGGGTTATCCGGGATCGTCTATTATTTCTTGTTTGCATAAAAATAATTTTATTTCTTGTAAGGGTACGCATAGTACACCACTTTGTCCTTCTTGTCCGTTAGGGAAACATGTTCGATTACCATTTGTAGCCTCTACTTCCCATACTTTGATGCCATTTGACGTTATTCACAATGATTTATGGACATCTCCCGTTTTAAGTTCTTTGGGCCATCGTTATTATGTCTTATTTTTGGATGATTATTCTAATTTTTTGTGGACCTTTCTGTTATCCAAAAAGTCTTAAGTTTTTTCCACTTTCTTATAATTTAGACCATTCATCCACACCCAATTCGAACGAAAAATTAAAAATATTTAATGTGATAATGGCAAGGAATACGATAATGAGTTGTTTCGGGAATTTGTGATGCTAATGGCATAGTTTTTTATTTTTCTTGTCCTCATACGTCCTCACAAAATGGGAAAGTCGAACGGAAAATTCGTACCATTAATAATATTGTTCGAACTTTATTAACTCATGCTTCCGTACCCCCTTCCTTTTGGCATCATGCTCTACAAATGGATACTTACTACTTCCTACCAAAGGGTTAGCATATGAATTTCCCCTTAAAATTCTCTATAATAAGAATCATTCGTATTCACATCTTAGGGTTTTTGGGTGTTTATGCTATCCACTTTTTCCATCAACTACAATTAACAACCTTCAAGTCCGTTCTATTGTTTGTGTGGTTTTTAGTTATCCATCTAATCATCATGGTTACAAATGTTTTAATTTATCGTCTAATAAAATCCAATTAGTCGTCATGTTATTTTTTATGAAACCCAATTTCCGTTTGCTAAAGTGAGTAGTCCCGTGCCTAGTTCGTATAATTTTTTAGATGACGAGATCTCACCATATTTTATCCACCATTTATCAGACTTGTCCCGTGACCAAAATACGTCAGCAGGCCCACTGCCTGCTGGCCCACACAGTCATGTTACCATTATTTCGCCGATTATTCCCAGTGGGCCAGAAACATGGCCCAATATCGATCTCGGTACTGTTCCAATGTTACAGCTCACTCCAATATCGATTTCTGCCCTTGTTTTAGTTATTGGGCCAGCAGGCCCACTGCCTGCTGGGCAGTCCGTCACCAGCCCACCCACTTCCCAAAATCCACTCAATTCTACCTCGAGTCAAGGGCCCGTTACTCGTAGTCAAAGGGGTATTTTTAAACCAACACGATATTTTAATCTCAATTCTAATGTCTCTAAATCTCCACTACCACGTAACTATGTGTCTGCACTACATGACCCGAATTGGAAATTGGCTATGACTGACGAATATAATGCTCTTATTGAAAATAAGACATGGGAGTTAGTACCCCATCCATCTGGTGTTAATATTATTCGGTCTATGTGGATTTTTACTCATAAAGAAAATTCTGACGGTTCTTTTGAGAGGCATAAGGCTCATCTTGTATGTGATGGTAAAATTCAATAAGTTGGCGTAGATTGTGGTGAGACGTTTAGTTCGGTGGTCAAACCGGCTACCATTCGCGTTGTTCTTAGTTTAGCACTCTCAAAAGCATGGCATATTCATCAGTTAGATGTAAATAATGATTTCTTACACGATGATCTTAAGGAGACAGTCTATATGCATCTGGGTTTTGAGATCTCAATCATCCTCATCATGTCTGTTTGCTGAAGAAGTCCTTGTATAGGCTTAAGAAGGCCTCGCGGACTTGGTATAAGATGTTTGCAGATTATGTATCTACTATTGGGTTTTCTCACAACCGGTCTGATCATTCTCTATTTGTATATTGTCGTGGTACTTCTCTGGCATACATTTTATTGTATGTAGATGATATTATATTGACTGTTTCATCTGATAATCTGCGCAAGTCTATCATGTCACTTCTCAATTCTGAATTTGCAATGAAAGACTTGGGACCCTTGAGTTATTTCTTGGGCATTGCTGTCACGCGTTATTCAGGTGGTCTATTTTTATCTCAAAAGAAGTATGTTGCGGAGATTATTGAGAGAGTTGGTATGTCATCTTGTAAGTCTACTTCTACTCCGGTTGATACCAAACCGAAGCTGAGTACTACGTCAGGCACACCATACGAGGATCCCACGCACAATCGCAGTCTTGCAGGGGTACTTCAGTATCTTACTTTCACGAGACCTGATATTACTTATGCAGTTCAGCAGGTGTGTTTATTCATGTATGACCCGCGGATTGAGCACATGCATGCGCTCAAATGCATTATAGATACATCCAGGGCACACTTGATTATGGATTACATTTATATCCTTCTTCCGTCTCTACTCTTGTGTCATATACAAATGCTAATTGGGGTGGTTGTCCTGATACTAGACGCTCGACATCTGGTTATTGTATGTTTCTTGGGGATAACTTGGTCTCGTGGTCTGCAAAACGATAGGCTACATTATCGTGTTCCAGTGTAGAGGCTGAGTATCGAGGCGTGGCTAATGTGGTATTTGAATCATGTTGACTATGTAATCTTCTATTAGAATTACACTTTCCTATTTATAAATTTACCTTGGTCTATTGTGATAATATTACTGCAATCTATCTTTCTAGCAATCCGGTCCAACATTAGTGCACTAAACATATCGAGATGGATATTCACTTTGTTCGCGAAAGGGTAGCTCATGGACAAGTACGCGTTTTACATGTGCCCTCCAGATACCAAATTGTTGACATCTTTACGAAGGGCCTTCACTCAGTTCTATTTGAAGATTTTAGGGATAGTCCCAGCGTACGACAACCGCCCGCTATGACTGCGGAGGTGTAAAAGACCGTGTGTATCATGGTCCAATTTGGACTCAACAATTCATCTATAATTGTAATTATGGTATTAGTCTTATACAAGAAAATGTATTAGAATTAGAATAGGAAAAGGTAGAATTACTTTTCTATATTGTCCATATTTATGAATTGTATATTTGTATATATACTTCTCATTATCAATGAAAATAATCAAGAGATTATTTCTTTCATTATCATTCCTTGTAACGGACTAAAAAGTAGATTGATCAGTATTAATTATAATGATACCCAACATAGAATTCCTATATTATATATATGGAGAAAAAAATATATATATATAAAAGAAGCAAAAGAAAATTAATTAAAAGAACATGACCGAAAAAGAAATGCGGTGCACGTGGATCGAACACGTAACCTTCATATCTTAGGTCTGACGCTCACCCAACTGAGCTATCCCCGCAAAGAGCATATTGCACCAGCCGGGAATTTAACCTGGGCATGTGTCGTGGCAAAGTACTATTCTACCACTTGTGTTGTTCTGAACATACATGATATTTGATATTTATTAGTATATTTCTATTATATTTAATAAAGTTCTAATACGTTGATGATAATATGTTTTGCGCTTCTTCAATTAATTAATTCAAGGTCTTTAATCCACACGATTTGCATGTGCTTATGCTCTGTCTTGAGCCGAGGATCTCTCGGAATGTCTTCCTTAATTGAGTTCTTTAATGTTTATATGTTGTTAATATCCTTTAATCCCAAAGCAAAAAATATAAATTTACTCCCGCCATTCACTTGATAAATCATACATTTCATTTACTATTTGTTAAGGGGTATGCAAAGTCCATAGCGACAAGTAAAAGTGAATTTTAAGGGGTGTGCAAAGTCCATAGTGGACAAGTAAAAGTGAAAGGAGGGAGTATATTCTTTAGTCATCAATTCTTACGGTTGAGGAATAATTTTTGGAAGGGATAACAAATGTACCGTTAAATGTAAAGGGCTGTCGATTTAGTTGAAGCAATGACAGTAAAAAAAAATTGTGCATAAACAATTTTTACCTACTCTAGCAACAGATCACATAATTATTTGGCTATATTCATCTTAACTGAATTTCCTAAAAATAACAATAATAATAATAACAATTACTTCAAGGACTGTACATAGAACTGTATATATAATTCCCAGTTATCGCGATCCGAGATTGGTGACATAAATAGAATTGGTTGTTCTCTGCATCCCTTGAGGTTGACCTTTGCCTGCTCTTGCCTTCTCAAGCCTTGCTCGTCGTCCAGCTTCCTGGATACGACGATCGTGCTCTTTAAGCATTTGCTCCACTTTATTTGGTTGAACAAGTAGTGGACCGGAGAAATGGATTGTGTTTCCTTTGTGACCATGGCCGTGCTACATAGACAAAAAAGAGCTATATAAGAATCCAACTATATTAGAATTCCAGAAGAAAGCAGATGTGAAACCAAAATGCTACTACTGACTGCAAGCCTATTGCATTAGACAAGGGTTTATTAAATATTCAATTGAACGAAACGATTTTATATAATCACAATGTAAGAGGACCATCAAGGGATGTGATGGGATCCTTTAACCAGAAGTTACGGGTTCGAGTCCTAAGAATAGAAACTCTTGGTCATGACTGTTTCTACCTTAAATGGATCCTACACGGTGCAAATCTGAATTAGTTAGGCCAATAAGTTCCGGACAGAGGCGGGTCTAGAATTTCTAAAACATGGGTGCACCACTAAAGAAAGAGAGAAAAAAGAATGTATTACATGGGAATCGATTCTTGTTCCTCTAGATAAATAACTCAATATCCAACACCATTCAACCCTTTTGGAGCATGGCGGCCAGCAAATAATATTATAGATCAAATCTAGAAAATATGTGCATAAAATACTTAGTTTGGCGGAGAGATGGGTTCACGTGCACCACGATTTCTAGAGAAAATCCGCCCCTGATTCCACATACTAGATGGTTAAACTAAATAGAAAACAATCTAAGGGACAGTTATGTATGCGGACTTTTTGGAACCATGGCCGAGTGAGTTTAACTATACTTGACAGGTGAAGTTTCAGCAGCTTCTAAATCATCTTGTAAGTGAAATATGGCAATAACAAAATATCTCAATTATCTTTACACACTCAAAATTCGAGTCCTTCAAGGTCACGGTTCTTCAAAACTTCTTTTTTTGATAAGTTAAGACGTTTATAATACTTACCAGATTTGATTCTTTAATGCTCGCCCTTCCACTGTCAAACTGACGAGAACCAGTGGGGTTTTGCATGTGCCGCTTCCAATCCTGCTTCCTTGGGTGTTCGTCAAGCAAGCATACTGGCCTTTCTACTTGATGACCAGATTCCAGCTGTGAAGCAACAAATCGATCTCGAGCATCACCAGCCACAGTTGACCTAGATGCTACTAAAGTGGAAAACTTTGATAAGTCGGCTCTATTGGAAACAACAGAAATATCATGATCATATTTCTTCCCGGATTTTGCCCACCCAAATCCTGGAGCTAGAGGTCCTGAATGAGAAAATCTCTCCGAACGATTCTCCAAGTGATCTCTGCCTGTTTCTTTTGTTGGTTGTGATTGTCTATGTTGATCAATTGGAAAACCGGAAGCAGCTTCTTTATGGGGATAGAAATGCTCAGACCGGCTCTTAGGATTTGAACTGCTCTGCCTCCTCTGTTAAGAGGAATGAGTGTTTACTTGAAACGAACCAAACAGTATCCAATCACATAAATTGACAACTTGAGTAAAAGCATACTTGCACACAAATATGGCTACTGGTGCATTCTTTAGGAAGAAAAAGGCCAAGGTTTAAGTCAAAAGAGTTATCACATGTCAAATGCATTTAAAGTGGATCTTATTCATTCATTTTAAGTTTACATGACCCATACCTAAACTACTAAAAGTTTCCAAATGGAAAAAACCTAAATTATATGTTGCTCAGACTTTCCAAACATATCGCCAAGTGCATGTCAGATCCTCCAAAAGTAGTGCATCTTTTGGAGGATCCGCTGCTTGTGTAGGAAAAAGATGCTTTCATAAACAAAAAGGTGGGATAAAGTTTAAAAGAAAAATTAAAAAATGCATTGTAAATGTACGGGTTAAGATGATAGCTAAATTCATTTCATATTAAATCACACCAATTTTCCATCATAAGAAAACTTAGTAGGCTCTTAAACAACTGGCAGAAGTTAGATATTTCCAAAAGTTGAGAAAAATAAACTAGTAGAACAATATAGCTCTTTTTATATAACAATAGTGTATGGGCCAGCTTGCACACACCTCGACTATACCAGGGGTACCTGCTATCTCCCGTCAGCAAAGGTACCGTGTAACTCTGTCCAACAAGGTTTGAACATATGGAAAGAGGATTTGGCCTCATGGTTCTCAACCCATTTCATTGACCACTAGGTCATACCCTTGGATGCCAAATAGCTCTAGCTTTTATGCATTTCATCTTTCCATAAAAACAATTACTATGCCCCAAATCTAACACTTACAGGGGTCAGCTATATGAATTCTCAATATTCATTTCGCTTCAAAAAAAAATTTTGGGCAATTGTAAGCTTGGTTTTAAGGTGTAGGGAAGGGATTTAATCTCAAAACTTCCCAATGCATGGCAGAACCCTTACCATCTAACTAACCTCTTGGAGTTGCAACAGGAAGAAAATCGAAGAATCATGATTATCCTGTTTTCCTTGGTCATTAGGATCTGAATTTAAGTTAACATGTATTAACTTGGATACTAAACAATCAGGCCCCACATACATACCTGCATTGACCTAGCCAACTCGACATTAGCATCAGGTGCTGGAACAGCTCGAGGTTCTTTTGATCCTCTTGTATGCCCATCACCAAATTGGCTCTTCACTCCTGCAGCTCCTTGTCTGCAGAAAACAATTCAAACAACTATTATTACAAATCCTCCAATAATTGAAAAGAGAAATATTATTTTATACAAATTTTAAATCTCTAAGAAATGACTAAATTGGATAAGCAAAAATAAGTTTCTCAGTGCAAGCAAGCTAGGAAAGCAGCATCAGAAGTTCCACTGGACAATACGACTGTTGCACACTTTCTACAGATTTAAAACGACGAAAAAGCTTCTCGATAGAATTGAATAACATTAGCTCACACTACGAGAAAGATCGAAGTTATGCAAAACAAAGTCCTAGTTCCTCACAGGAAATGTGGATATCTAAAGATTATTTACCTTCGAGCTTCCTCTTCCCGCAATTTTGCATCAATTTCCTTGCTAGGAGGGTACTTTGGCAACCTTGACGGATCACAAGGCAATGGCTTTGTGGTGAAGAACTGTATGTGCAGAACTTTGCTAATCAGGAAAATAGTTGTGCAACTTTATTATGCAAAGATTAATGAGTCATTCACCTAGAAGAAATGATATGAAGACTCCGATGGACAAAATGAGACAATTCTTCGAGAACATCAGTTAGAATGATAATATGCCTCCAACTACTAAGAACTATGTTACTACTCCTTCCAAAATTTCAATTTTACGACATAAAAACTCACAAAGTTTACTCCTTTCAAAGATTTGCAAATTTTCTGTTTTTGGAAACTAATTAATGATAGCATCCCCATTATTTACACGTAATAACATGACTAGTTGGGACCCCACTTGATGTAAACGCTGATTATTAATATGATAGAGAAAGATGAAAGGACAACTGGAACTCTTACTGACTCTCAATTAAGTGTTGGTAGTACAAGCAATTCTGGTAATTTGCATATATTTAGCTTATATGTCAAAATGTTACTTTGTTTCTTAAACTTCATGCCACTCAAACACCTTAAATACTCATAGAAACAAATTGGCCCCAATTCTTCTCTTCGCTGTTTGTGACGATTAGGACCAAAACGTGCATGTCATTTGACTATAAGCATGCAGGATTCAGTCTTCAGTTTCATTTGACCATTTTCTACGGACTAGACTATAAAGCATCAAACTAAGACTGATGGCATAAACAGAGGACAAAGAAACGACAGGGAGGGAAAAACTTACCTCACTCTCAAGAGCACGGATAGCTGTTCCCCTAAGTTCGGGATCTATAGAAAGTAATGTGTCCATCAACCTCACAGCAGATGGAGGAAGATCCTTAAAAGCTTCCCCAATACGCCGTCTGTAAGGATGCAATGGTTTAAATGCTGTTGAATGATGTAATTTTTCTTTTTTCCAATAATTCTCAGAGGGTGAACCACAAAGCTTAAAAATCTTATGCAGCTGCTCCACCTAAAAGGATGAAAGAATTCATGTATTTAAGATGTAAAAAATATTGTCTTAATACAGGAGAAACCCACAGGCAAAATTAATCAGGCATAATGTCACTTAAAAGGGAACAAAGAGAAAATTTCAGTTGTTGAACAAGAGCATTTAAGCACCTAAAAGTGAAAAGTATATTAATAATTCATTATATACCTCAGTTCTACCCGGCATAATGGGCTTGCCAGCATATAATTCTCCCAGTATGCAACCAGTACTCCACAAATCTACAGCGACTCCATAGTGAATTGCTCCAAGTAAGAGCTCGGGTGGTCGATACCAAAGAGTCACAACACGGCTTGTCAAAGGAACACTTTGCTGATGATCAAAAAAGGTTGCTAAGCCAAAATCTGCAATCTTCAAGATCCCATTATTGTCGATTAGAAGATTTGAACCTTTAATGTCCCGATGCAAAACACCCCGACTATGACAATGATCAAGTCCACTAAGAAGTTGCTGCATATAGCATTTCATCTACAAAATACAAAATAAAGTCAGAAATAAGTTAACCTAAATTGATTGAAAAGTTGAGATAGCTAATTCATTCGTATAAAATTAGGCCCTTTCTAATTTATGGCCCGTCAACCAAAATTAATTAGGTGCGCTAGCTAAAATATACAAAACATATACAATGATTATGATATTAGATATATATTTACACTGATTATGATATTAGATGTATATTTACACTAATTATGATATTAGATGTATATTTAAGTATACAATATACAACAACAACATACTCAGTGAAATTCCACAACGTGGGGTCTGGGAGGGTAGAGTGTACGCAGACTTTACCTCTACCTTGGTAGGTAGAGCGGCTGTTTCTGAGAGACCCTCGGCTCAAGACACAACATAAGCACAAGCAAAGCAAGAGAAACGGTCAGGCCCGGACAAGAAACTTAACGCAGTATGAAAATATTGGTATCAAAAGCGAATAAGTCATGCTAGCGCATTCTGAAAAAGGAAGCAGTAACTAACGCAGGTACATAAGATAAACAAAGTACACTACAGAAAGGCATTGGACTGTAAATATCTCATAAAATTACAGAATAAAGCATAATCAAAGATCCCTGGAAAAGCACCTGGGGTTCTGTAAATTTGATATCAGGGAGAGATGCGAGTCCAGTGAGATCATGTTCCATGTACTCAAAAACAAGGTACAAATTACAAGATGATCTTGATGTGACCAAGCCTTGCAATTTGATAATATTCGGATGATAAAGCCTACGCAAAATGACTATCTCCCTTGCCATAAATTTGACACTTTCAGGATCCATATTATCAAACCTCACTCTTTTGAGTGCAACAAGTTTATCGTTAGTTAGGTCGCGAGCCTTGTATACACTACTATAAGTCCCTTGGCCAATCTGCAAGAACAAGAAGCTATCAGACAATAATTAAAAAAAGACGTAAGTGACAACTTTTGAACACATTGGAAAAGAAAACTAACACCTTAACGGAAATAGAAAAGGAAGGGAAATATTGGCACAGGCATTACAAATAAAGATAGTGATTTTTAAACCATCTAAATCAAAACATTCTTTTTAGCATGCACATTCAAAATGTTAAGCTGCACATTCTTATCTTTAGTAATTTCAACATAATCAGACTTCTACTCTTCTATATCTTAGACATGATTAAATGTGCAGCCCATTCTTGAAACAAATCAACTTCTCATATTGCTCAATTATTTCATCCGTCCCAATTTATACACTTTTTCCAACTTGGAACATCTTAAAATGTTGACATAATTCCACTATTAACATTATTCCATATAACTTTTACAACTTCAAAAATTCTAAAGTGTGTATAGTACTTTTGTGTGTCTGAGCTAAAGTGCTAGCACAAGAAAGTTGGACTATATTTTATTTGGTATAGCCTTCTTTAATAGATCAAATTTTAAACTTTCAATGGGATGTTTTCTCTGTCAAACTAAATTACTCGAACATCTTTTCCACTGTCACTAGTATAACACATAAGTCAATTTAATATTTTGAACTGCAACCCAATTAAACACCACCATATAAAATGGAATGGAAATAATTTAGGCTAATCAAACACAATTTTAAATGCTGTCCAATCTAATTGACAAATTAATCAGCCATAAAGAATGTGTATAGAATTGTACCTTGTCTAATTTCTCGAACGTATTGGCCTTGCGAGGAAGCCATCCATTAATAGCTTCACCTGCCACTGCAGCAAGCCAAGAAGGCCATCCAGCAGCAATTAGTTCCCCTTCCAAGGCTTTCGGGACGACTCCATTTCCAGTAAAACCATTCACAACTACTCCAAGCTTTTCCTTTATCTGCTCATAATGATCATCCCTAACCTTTCTTGATCCATTAGCCTTCCTATCTATTATTTCCAGCTTGTCTTTCACCCTGAAACTCTCCTCTCTCTTTGAAGAAACGGCTCGTGGTGCGCGTGCTGCCACAGTCGCCCCTTTTGTAAATTCTCCCTTGTTTTGGCCAACCCGCCTATGTTGGGCGGAGGAGGAGGGTTTTCCACAAACGCCACCCATAATCAAATTAACGAAAACCCAACCGAAAACCTTCCTCTGCAGTTGCAAAACTACAAACCCCAGAAGCAAGTCCTTGCAAAAATTAATCTTTCCCCCATAACCATGGAACCCCCAAAAGTCAAAACAACCCAATCCAGGCAACAAACATTCAAACCCAACTCAGTTGAACACCCACTCAACTGCAATTCCAAATTTCCATTGCAAAATTCAACTGCATAAAGAACTATCAACTACCCATAAACCATTTATGCCCCAGTAACTACAACTCCAAAAAGACTCTTTTTGCACAAACTACAACTGCAGGAAAAGAACTATATCAAGTCCTATCAAATGCCAAGAATCCAATCTCTATATTAAGTTCTTGAAGCTGTAACCACAACACCAAAAAGACTCCAACTTTTTGCACAAATTGCAACTTCAGAAAAGAACTATCAAATACCAAGAATCCAATCTCTATATTCTTGATGCAGCAACTACTACAAAACCAAAACGACTCCAACTTTATACACAATTCAATAAATAAACCCCCAATTTTCTACACAACTCAATTATGATAATCAAGATTCCACAATACCTTGATAAACCCCTCAACAGCTGATCAGACTTCTTGATCTCTAAAAAATTATGCGGGCAGCTTTTTAAAGAAAATAATAAAAAGCTACTGTTCAACACGCTTATATGGGAAAATAAGCATAAGAATAAAAACAACAGAATTTTAAAATTATATAAAAAAGGGAAATAAAATCAAGAAACAGATGTATGGATATATATATATATAGAGAGAGAGAGAGAGGGGCCGGCAAAAGAACAGAACTTTTCTCTATATATAACCGTAACACTTATTTTTTTGTGGACAAAGACTATTTTCTTTTTCTAGTATTGAAGGCCTTGAAGGGAAGAGACTGAGAAACAGTTGTGCATGTTGGCTTAACTATTTGGAAATAGAATGGTACGACCGCTATGGTTTTTTTAATTTCATAAAAAATAGAAACAAGTTAATTTATTTACTACTCTCCATTTCAAAATATTTGTTTATCTTATTTTGCCTTGACATGAAATTTAAAAAGTAAAAAATAGTTTTAAATCTTATAATAGTTGTTAACTAAAGATATGTAAAATATATACAAAACATATTTTAATCCTATAGTCTTAAACATGTTACGTGAAAAGTTGGAATCAAACAATTGCCAAAATAGTAAGGAGACATAGTTAGAATCAAAGAGTTGTAAAAAAAAAAAAAAAGCATTTATTTTGAAATGGACGAAAAAAGAAAAATAAGATAAATATTTCAAAATCGAGGGAGTATTTTTTATTATAGACAGCTACAGTTGGAATCAAAACCGAGAGTCTATCGGAAACAATTTCTCTACATCATAAAAGTGGAGGTAAAATGTGTCCACTACCTGTTTAGTTGAAGTTGGAGTCAAACACGACTTATATATTGTTGTGTTGTAGTATGTGGAGAGAGAGGTAAAAGAACATTAAAATTTAAAAGGGGGAAATAGTCGTCAAATGGTCCAAAAATAGAGGAGTAAGGTATGGGCTGTTTTTTCTTTCCCTTAAAAAGATGGAGTAAATGGAAGGAAGAAAGCAAATAAAACAATATAATCGAGCTCACACTTAATTGTATGTAAAACTCTCGTACAACTGGACTATGTGTGAAGTAGACTAATAATAGAAGGGAGAAAAACTTGAAAAGGTAAGAGCTTTTTATGGGGGGGGGGGGGGGGGAATGGAATTTTATACATGAATAATACAAGTAGAGGTAAGGCTGGATTGTGGTAAGAGTTCAATTGAATCCACTTTTTCCAAAGATTATACTCTCTCCGTCTCAAGTTATGTGATATTTTCATTTTTTAGTCAGTTTAAAAAAATAATATTTTCTCATATTTAGTAAAAATTTAACTTCAAACTTTAAATTTTACCCTTTATAAAATGATTTATAGTCACATAAAATTTTATGATTTATTTTAGATCACAAACTTCAAAAGTCTTTATTTCATTTTTAAAGTCTATGCTCAGTCAAACACGTTCATATAAATTAAAACGAAAAATACAAAAAAAAAATTATTTGTACATAAACTGTTGAATTCACCTCATATTAGAGAAGATGCTAATATGTGTAGATCCAATATTTAAACTTAATAGGATCAAAGGGTCAAAAATTCCCTCAACGTATTAGAAATGGTTCAAAGTTCTTCTTCCACCTATTGGGTTAAAATTGTCCTCCTTCCACCTATTTGGATAAAAAATACCCTCAACGTATTAGAAATGGCTCAAATTTATCCTCCTACTACCTAAAAATATGTTTATCAACTATTAAATACTATAAGCAACTTACGCTTATAAATTTGATGGATACATTTTGTAACGTCCATGAATAAAGGGGCAAACTAGTACTGATGGTAGGCTTTTTGGAATTATTTTGTTTTCGTCTTATTTCAATCATTTAAAATACAACCCGGAGGTAGATGCACATATATTTTCTCTATTTATAAGATTATGAAGTATTTCCTCATGCATTAGTGGGAAAAAGCGACGGATTTTATTATAGAAAATTTATTTAAAAATCACACAATCAAATCACTTAAAGTTATTGTAAATTCAATATATATCTAAGTATGAGCGATTAATCTAAAAGAATGATGAATACAATGTTGAAATCAACCAAATTTCACCAAGCATGTAAGACCATTTTACATAGACAATTTATGAGCAATTTATCACAACGAGGTAGATAACATGTATTGATCATATAATTTTACGTCGAATGTATACAATTTAAAAATATTTGTGATAATATTTAGGAATGAAGGTGAGTATTATTTTCCTTTCCAGTGATGAAGCTGTTGATCTCTTCATAACCAACTTGAACAACTCTGGCAAACTTCACGTAATATTTCATTCATATTGATGAACATGAAAAAGTAATAAAAAAGTAAATAAAGAGGAAAGTCTTGTTTTTATTTTGGATAAAGAGTAGTGAAGGAAATCCTGTGGGGTTTCAATGATGTGCATTTTATATTTAAAAATATATTTCCTACAAAATGGTCTACTTTTGCCATTTCTGGATTGATTTATTTCAGCTATCCTTTTCAGCCCTTTTAATGTCGTACAGTAGTTGAAGGTGAGCACTACTTTCGGATAGTTTACGATCAAAAGGAAACCAAATAATTGCCAAAGTAAGCTAAAAAATTGGCGACATAATTGGCATTAGGAAACATTTTTGAGTAGAAATATGTTAAGGCGTATTTGAGCTAATAGGTGGAAGGAAGGGGAAATTTGAGTCATTTCTAATAGGTTAAGGGCGTTTAGGTGGAAGAGGGACAATTTTAACCCAATAGGTGTAAGGAGGGCATTTTAAAACTATTTCAAATACGTTGAGGGCATTTTTGAACCTTTTCCGTTTTAAAAATTCTCAACATTGAATTTATTGTATTGTTAGAATTACTATTCAGATCTAAACTAATATTTATTGTAATTTTAATAAATTTTTTAATATACTTCTATACGATGGGAAAAGATGGACACAAATGAAACCATAGGAAAAGGCTACATCCCCTCTAAATATAGTGGCAAAGAAATTCAAAAATTACTCCAGATCTTATAGTTCACTCCTAAATGTGATATTTTAATACATTTTTGAATTCCCTCACATAAATTTCATATTTCGCCACGGAATACAAGATGAAATTGTAACTACTGATTATCATCTAATCTTGTCTGTTCTTTTTCTTAAATAGGTAAAAAAAAATTATAAATACGATTACTTTCTATTAAACATTAACGAAATACAGTGAGTTATCGTCTGGCATTACAAGTAGTAGAACTAAACTAGTACTAGATGTTGTAGGATTACAAAGAGACAAAGGCCCCTGTAGGCCGAGCACGAAGTGCTAGTAGTAACATACAGTAACCTATAGCTAGTAACATTCTTAAAGATGCCATTTCCATCATCTTGAAGGAGCTGAAGCATAAAAAGAGGTGGCTCTGCCAAAAAAGTGATGTTGCTTCCTGTGATTTCTGCACGAAAACGAGCAAGACGATCCGCTACTATTTTATACTCCTTGTACGTGTGCCTGATGGGTGGGTCATGGAGCTGGTGGAGGAGGAACCTGCATTATGTAATAATGTGTGAGTGCATAGTGGACTTATCCTGTAAAAGAGTAATCACAATGGAAGCATCAACTATTATTTGTAAGTTAGTAAACTTGCAAGCAACAGCTAGTCGCAATCCACGTAGTAAACTCAGAAATTCCTGTGTGATTGTATGAGCTTCCTTTGTTGTTCCAGTGTAACCTACTATCTAGTTTCCTGAATATGTACGAAAAACTCCTCCGATGCCTCCATTGTTTTTGGTAGAGGGCGTCGCTGCATCTGTGTGGAGGAATATTGTATTGCGCGTTGGCGGATTGCCGGGATCAAAGACAGTGTGGCTTGAGTTTTTTGTTCGAGTTTTGGTGCGTGATGCAAGATAGAGGTATTCGGAGCTTTGTTGAAAGATTGTTTCAATGTTGGGAACAAGATGTTTATGATCTAGAGTGATTTTTTTCGCGTGTTCCACAAATGCCATAATAAAAAAGGAATGAAAATAGTGCTTGGAATTACTCGAAGAAAGTTCTTGCGAGGCAATGTGATTCCACGTTTGATCCAAGTGTCAGGGTGGGATAACTAATTAACTATTTGGCGTATGATAGGGTTAAGGTAAAGGGTGCGCTAACAATATCGGGCATGAGGACAATCGAAGAATAGATGGGAGATAGTTTCGGGTTCTGTGTGACATAAGGAGCAGAGGGGTGAGGCGAGAAATCCTATGTGGTGTAGGTAACTATTGGTTGGGAGGCGATCATGGACGACAAGTCAAAAAAGGTTTTTAGTTTAGGGGGGACATTAAGCTTCCAAAGACAAGCATAAATGTTAAAAGTGGGAGAGGGCTTGCTCAAAGCTTGGCAACAAGAGTTTACTGAGAAAGAATCGGTTGGTGTTAAACCTCAAACTATACGATCAGGAGCAGTAGTGTTCGGTGACCTGTAGTGGTTAAGTATCCGATCTTGTAATGATGGAGAGAGGACGAAAGACAATGGGTTGTTGGAAGAAATAGTCTAAGTAGTAGGTAGCAACTATAAGATTTAGTTCTTGGGTGGTGAAAGGACCGTGGAGTAAGTGTCGTAGAGGTTGGTTTGGGGAAAGCCAGGGGTCCGTCCAAAACATAACAGTTGATCCCGAATGAATTTGTCAAATAATTCCTTTTTGGCGAAAATTCCAACCCTATAGAATGGCCTTCCAAATGCGAGAGGGTGGACTAGGTCGAGCTGGATGTGGAGGCATGTATTTTGAAATGAGAGTGGCAGCTCAAAGAGTTGAAGGGTGTTGGAACAATCTCCAGACCGTGCTTGCTAGGAGGGCCTGGTTTTTGGTATGTAGTTGCTGGATCCCTAAGCCTCCCTTATTTTTGGGTTTTGTGATTTGATTACAGGCTAATAAGTGCAACCTTTTCCTAACTGGGGAAGAGCCCCACAGGAAGTTACATTCGTATTTCTCAAGTTACTTCAGAATTGTCATTGATATAGGAACGAATTGGATTACATGAGTAGGAATTGCATTGAGAGTTACCTTTATGAGTGTAAGTCGGCCAGCCAACGTAAGAGAAGTGGTTTTCCAACCCACTAGTCTGGTCTTGAAATTATCAATCAGGAATTGAAAATCGATCATTTTAGGCTGATAGTGAAAGATGGGGAAACCAAGGTATTTTCGGAAATTGCTATCTTCCTGAATGTTAAAAGAGGAGATTACAAATTCCTTGTCCTGGGGGTGCGAATTTGGATAAGAAAACCCAAGACTTAGGATAATTGATTTGTTGGTCCGAATAATTGAGGAAGTAATTAATGTGATCAATAATTGTGTGGCAACTAGTAGCAGTAATTTTGGACACTAAAATGATATCATCCGCGAAGAAAAGATGGGGGATTCGCGGAGATCTATGACTAATATGTATAGGACGCCAAAGGTGATGATCAACTGCTATATTAATGCTTCTGGAAAATAATTTCATACATAGGATGAAAATATAGGGTGACAAAGGGTAGCCCTGACGTATCCGTCTTGAGGGTTCAAAATAGGGGGTACGGGACCCATTGATAAGTATGGAAATACGTGAAGTGGAAATGCATGTAACACCCCGTACTTTTGGATGATGGTTTGAACAGTTAGACGTATGCAAGTAGTTCAGAGCCTTGGAGGATTTATGTCATATTCACGTACGCAAATGAAGAGCTTAGTATATAAAAAGATGCAGTCCCAAAATGATTTAAGACTTAACAAGTGGGATGACGGTGATAGAAAATAATTTTTTGTGTGTGCTAAAAGAGGCTATGGATTAGTCCTATACAACATGATTATGGTATGGAGTATATGAAGTGGTGTGTGTTGTAAATGACACATGGTCCATAGAGAATTATGTTGGATGACTATTCATTTTGAGTGTGTTTAGGTTGGGACACATGGTAACGTAAAGTCTTAAGTGGTGGCCTAAGGGGGATGTGGACCCCACTGCCCACTACAAAATTAAGGAGAAGGTTTTAGATCATTTTCTCATTTTGGTTTCTACTATAATAATTTATTGTTACTTAGTGTTGCATGTTAGTTTAGTATTTTTTTTTAATAAACTAAGTGATGCACATTGGTATTCATACTAGGAAATAAACATATTAGATTTAGTGATTAAGGTAATTGGAACATTGTCCACATGTCAACGCCAAAATAGTGGTAATCCACTTAGCATTCAATCACTTAGACACCCCCACTGATCGGCAATCTTTTTGCAAAATATGGATGAAAGATTTTACACAAAGGGGAGAGTAAAAATGTTACAAAGGCATCTCTAATAGTAAAATCATTCGAGCACCTCTAGTTTAAATATCACCAAATTTTATTAAATCTCCTCTATTTCTCCTCCAAATATCAAGCTAATTTGAGAGTTCTTCATGACAATGTAAAGTGATGGGTGAAGTGGACAACCAAGGCATGATTCATCTTCTACGACCTTTTACGAGCTCGTATGAGCATCTAGGGTGGAGTGTATATCAAAATGATTGACCCGTTGTAGTCATCCGAAGAATGGGATCGAGGTATGTTAAGGCAAATCCTTCTTTCTTTTGGTATGTTCTAAGCTACGAAACGTAAACGTAATATTATCCCATAAATGATTCTACTCTTAGTAGTTAAGGATGTTCATGTTATTCATTCCTATTGTCAAAGCATGTCTAAAAATGTTCCTAAATCCTTATTGAGGTATATGGAAAATATGGTAGTATTCATAATGTTAATCAGAGGTGAAGCGATATTACATTACTCCGACAAACTTATAGTGTCTTATTGTCATATCCTTCATGCATTATATTCATGAACATACTTTGACCTCAAATGAGTTATATACTCTACTATATATATGCATTATATATGTATGAGGTATGGGGAAAATGAAGGAGTTATATATGCACCACCACCTACAGCTGGTACAGATATACACGATAATGATTATGCCCACAGAGGTCGATATGATATGATGGGATGCCCACAGAGGCTTGATGGCGTTATATACGCATATATATATATATGACCACATTGTGCATGATTATGGCCCTCAGAGTCATTCTACACAGACATGATACTTAGGCATATTATGGCCCTCAGATGCATTCTGCACAGATATGGTACTTAGGCATATTATGGCCCTCAGAGACATTCTCTACTGGTTGGTTGTTTTTTGTCACATGTTACTTTCAGATCTCTATTATGTTATTTTTCATGCCTGACATACTTGGTACATCAGTCGTATTGACGTCCCTTTTGTCGGGGCACGCTGCGTTTCATGTCCGCAGGCTCAGGTAAATAGGGTGACGGTCTGCACTAGTAGGTTGCTAGTTCAGTTGATATTGGAGCACTCTACTTGTTCCAAAGTTGTAGTCTAGTCGTGGTACGATATTCTTGATATGCATAGAGGTATGGCGAGGCCTTGGCCCGACCTTATGATATCACATATTCTTTAGAGGCTTGTAGACAGTTGTCCTATGTATAGTAGTCATGTATGGCCTAATCGGCCTTAGTATGTATATATGCATAGGTTGGGTTCTTCCGTTTGCAGGATTTTACACAGTACCTTTTCAATTTATTATTCTTATGCGTCAGCAGGGTACTTGGTGACGGCCCTCGGGGCCCATGAGTAATTATGGTAGCTGGTAAATGTATGATTAGTGGTGCCTGACAGGTAGGGTCCGGGTGCCCATCATGACCCTCCGGTTTGGGTCGTGACAAACTTGGTATCAGAGCAGGTCTGTCCTAAGGTGTCTAGAAGATGTGTCTTATTTATGGGTGTGTTGTGCACCACACTTATAGACATGAGGCTACAGGACATCTAGGATAATGGTTACCTTCCTTCTTGATCTAGAATCGTGCTATAGAGCTGAATTGTAAGAATTATCTCTGTAAACCTTATCGTGTTTATGATTACAACAATGCATTCTTCCAATAGAGCTATAATTAGCATGGAGATTGAGTGTAAATGCGAGTAGTATGCTCTCTATTGAGACAAATTCGTCAGAGGATATGAGTAAGTTGTTTTTCCAGGTATCGACGAATCTAGTAGTACCAGGGGAGTTGAGGTAAGCTCTCATACCATCAGTCCTACCACCGGCTCCGTCTGATAAAGAGGTAAGGAGAGTGGTGTGGGTATTGAATCAATTAGTTGTTTCCCAAGCACGACTTCAGCCTAGAGCATCTGATAGAGATAGGCCCTTGAGGGGTCAGGGAGCTCATAACCTAGGGAGTTTATTAGTCATGAATCGTCGATATTTAAAGGGTTCAAATATGCTAATATGTTAGGGTCAAAGTTGTAAAGGTCGAATGAGACCGCCCGATCATCTTGTAGTCAGTATGGTCGAGCACATGCCAGATTATGCCGCAAAGGTACAGGGGGTTAGTTTAATGTGGCAGCTATGGCCACAACATTCCGAAGTGTCCCAAGTTGATGCGCAAAGGTAAGGATATGATGATTATGAGTTGTACAGATGAAAAGCAGAAGACATCATAGGAAGGTTTAATAGGTTATGAAAATCTACACGTTTTACAGTGACTCTTGCTGATTAGAATAAGGGAATTGCGACCTAAATTATAATGTCCTACCTAGAATAGATTGGGAATTGTCCCATGACATCATTAAGAAGAATGGATTTCCCCAACCTAATCGTGTGAAGAGTGACCATCAGTAAATTCAAGAAGATCACGTAAAGTGACGTACTCAAAATAATGAGCCCAAGTCATATATAAGGATGGAGCTATCCACGGTAGTGGAAGGGGACATAAGCCTCTCGTCCGTGCGTAAAGGGTCATACCGCGTATTATTGAGAATTACATATATCAATGTTAGTAAGCTAAGACACGTTATAGGAATTAGACTGGTAAGGTCTTCGGCTTCATTGTGCATCATGTTACAATTCTAAATAACATCTGGATAACAATAGTTTGTTAGGGGCAATTGAGGAAGAGAACTATGGTACAATCAAATAATGGTTGTAAGAAATATGAAAACAGTTAATAAGTATGAATGGTATGATCAAGTATCAAGGCAAAAATATTTTTTGTTTAATGACGAGTAGAATGAAGGATTACGACAAGAAGGATAAATGTGAATGAGGTTATAGTTATGTAGGTTTCACAAAGGTATTATTACTCCAGAACAGCATAAGGACCAATGGTAGAGAAAGGACAGTAAGAACTCTTCGGCCAAAAGTGACGAACCTCTAATGTCCAGGAAGATAGTATGAGAAATACTTTGAGATAAGAGACCCCCCAAGGCAACTTGAAATGAAAATGTAAAGGTAAGACGAATGAGCACTCGGTCAATGAGAGATCTAATAATGATAAGACAATAAAACTTGACAAGTTATTAGATCATGTAATACTGTGACTTGAATCTAAACATATGAAGCATCGATTCCATAACAGATGCAGTCATACCTCTCAAAAAGTATGTAAGAGGAAGTAACAGTGAGTAAAGCTCGAGATTAGCACCTAAACGGGTGAAAAATGGGCTAATGACGCCTATGGATACAAGGTAGACATTAGAGATATATGTCAAGAGGTAACGACATTATAATGAAGATAAAATGTCAGGCAAATACAAATGTCTATGTGCATTTTTTTTTAACTAACCAAAGGTTCTACGATATAGATAAAGTAATGGGTTTACAGCTTAATGAGATCAAGGAAATTTTTTCCCAAAGGGCTATTGACAGGAAGTCTTAGCCATGAGGCAATTAAAGAAATTTGAATCTAAGTATTATGACCAGGTTTGGATATAGTAGGTCAACGTCATGTAATGCAAATTCTTCAGAATCTTCCACGTACTGAGTAAGAGAATAAGTTAACCGCTCATCCTTTAAGGGGTAGTAACACCAAGGATTGGAATCAGGAGCAATGTTTGAGATTACGTATGTATACCCAAATATTTTAGAACCAAGAAGAGTACAACAAGTAAGAAAATGAGTGAATAAGTGTCAAAAGAACTAAAGAAAGGAAGTTGTTTATAATTATGAGTAGTGAGAAGGTACAAAAAAAAGATTCCTTTCAGATCATGAATGAGAGTTAACTGTGATGATACACGCACTTCAGATTCGAATGACATTGTCCATAAAGTGTTCACGATTGAGATACTACAAATATAAGAATTTTCAGCACACCAGTTAGTAAACAAAGCTAAGTTGATAATAGAATCATTCACCACAAACAACTTGACTAGTGTGAGGAATAAGGAGAGAAATTGACCTGAGGGAACGCATCAGTTAGCTAAGTGGGAGTTCGATTAGAGTATTTAGATAGTGATAGACCTATGACTCAAAATATAGCAGGGTCATCCCTCATACTGAAAGGAAATGAACGTCATAAGAAAGATCCCATTTTTAAGGAATATTGGGAAGGATATCTAATAAAAGAAAATCGCGACCCTCGAGCATAATGGGAGAGGGACCCCCAGGTGAAAAGTCCATTTATGTATTCCCAATGTAGTAGGATTACGAGACAAGAATATAACAGAGGTTCATTGCTCACGATATTTCATTCACCCTGGATCTACTAAGTTGTATCATGATCTCAAGGGTATGTATTGCGGAGTTTATAGAATGACATGAATATGAACATTGCGGAGTTTATAGAACGACATGAATAGGAACATTGCAGAGTTTACAACTCAGTATCTTAATGGTCAGCAAGTAAAAGTAGAGCGCCAAAAGTCTGATGGCTTGACTCAGAACATTGAGATCCCGATGTGAAAATGGAAAATGATTAATATGGATTCCATTACGGGTTTACCTCACCCTTATCATAAGTTTGATTCTATTTGGGTGATTGTTGATAGACTGACAAAATCAGCTCAATTCCTGGCAGTCAAAACTACCTACACAGCCGAGGACTACGCAAATTTGTACGTTAAAGAAAGTGTTCGCCCTCATAGTATGCCTATTTATATTATATCTGACCGAGGTGCGCAGTTCACATTTAATTTCTAGAAATCATTTTTTTAAAAAAGGTTTGGGCACTCAAATCTTAACACAGTTTTCCACCCTCGGACAGACGGGCATGTCGAGCATACGATTCAAACGCTCGAGGACATGCTACGAGCTTGTGTATGGGACTTTAAGGGATGTTGGGATGATCATTTACCCCTTATTGAATTTGCATACAGTAACAGTTATCATACTAGCATTAAAATGGCCCCATATAAAACTTTGTATGGGCAAAAAAGTAGATCTCCTATCGGATGGTTTGAAGTAGGCGAATTAGAATTATTTGGGCCTGACCTAGTGCACCAAGACATAGAAAATGTGAAGCTTATCCAAGAATGGTTGTTAACCGCTCAGAGTCGTCAAAAGTCGTATTCAGATGTGCGGCAGGGGGACTTAAGAGTTCCAAGTGAATCGAGAGTGAAGCTATGATAGTTTTATACCTCAGATTTAAACTGGTCTCTTTCTTGTTGGTTTTATTGATAAATCATTCTTGTCATGGGCGAATTTACATTTAAAAAATGGGTCACGTGAATTCATGATTATTCGATTAACCTCGGTATATTATGTATATAATTTTTAAAATATTATCTAATATGAAATGAAGAAACACATGATCAAATGAGATTGAGTGGAGCACTTGTTAAGCATTTGGTTTAATCCCTTAAGATCATGGGATCGAACCCACTAAATGCACTTTTGCGTCTTTTTTTTTAATTTATAAGTGAATTCATCCTCTTAAAATTCTGAATGCGCCTCTAATTCTTGTATTGAAAACTTTTTTGGGGTTAAAAATTGTATTAATGACTTGTCTCACTCTTAGGTAGCGATTGAAAGAAGCTTCTTTGACTTTTGATAAATTGAGATTTTATTTTCAAATGGGCTACTTATAGAAGGAGAGAATCATTAATTCATATTTATGAGTAATTGAATATAATAACTTAAAGAAAATATGCCCTCCATGCAAAAATACTTAGTGATAAAAAGTCACAACTTAAATTTGTAGCAGTGTCATGAGTTCAAATTGTTGAGTTAGTTTCTTCTATTTCTTATTAATTATGTAAAAAAATGTAATTTTAGAAATTCTATAACGCTATTTTAACGGTTGTGAGAACCTTAACTTTAAAGATTCATTGGAATTTTTTCTTTTGACACAAAATATTTTGAATAATAATACGTTTAAAGAATTTCCAATAATTAATTTTCATACGCAAAACGTAACTTGTTGTTTAAAGAACAAATAGCAGTCCAATGTGGTTGTTTGATTACATTAAATCTCTTAGCCAATAATTAATAGAAGTAATAATAGTCTAAATGATCATTTAAATTATTTATAAAAGATTACGTTGTTTCAGATCTGGCAAATTTCAGGGAATCAGTTAACAACAAATTCTCAAGCACATAATTAAGTAGTAAGCTGATCTTATCTATTGATTTTAAATTTTAAATTTGACTTTTGTTTGTTATTAGGGAGAAATTTAATGTTGGGTCTCGCATTCCAAGTCATACTTGTGTGAGCCTCTTTAAATCTGGGCATTGGACCAGTGGGTCCCACCATTTTCTCTCTCTATTAATTCATCTTCCACATCCCAAACAGCCCCTTGTAATTTCCTCTCTTTACTCCACCAGAAAATTATACTCCACCCTCGGGCCTCGGCCACATCATAAAAACACTCGTGAAATTACAAAGCTTTTCATCCAAAACTAGCCACAACTAAACTGCTAAAGAATCCTAGAAAAAATTAATCTACATGCTTAAAAAGATACTATCCCTTCCTATTTGTTTGACACTTTTAGCTTTTCGAGAGTAAAATGAGTTTCACTTTAACCGTAACTTTTTATATGTATTTTAAATTATTAATTATGATGACATATAATACTTTTTATATAATTTTAAATATGTAGATTTTATTTCAAAAATTTTGAAAGATTTTATGTTCAAACACATGATTAAAATTAGAAAGTCTGACTTTCGAAAAGTGAAAAATGTCAAACAAATTGAGACAGAGAGAGTAACATTTACAAATAGTTAATAATAATTTTAAAAAAATGATTTTGGAATGGAGAAAAAGCGGAGAATCAAAGTTGATAGGGGAGGTAAAATAATTTAGATTTAACTTTTGTTGGAAATTTGCCTTTGGCGGAAGTTGCGTCCAACCATCTTTAATGACTTAAACACTAGTGTTCCGCATGTTGGAAACTTCGGTTCTTCACACGTGCATAATCTACTAAGTAAGTAGATGACCGTAGGGCCAAGGATCGTCAAATTTCGTTGAGAAATGAAAGAGATATTGGTCCACGAAGTGAGGTGTTTGAAGCATGGAAAAGTGTGGTATTTAGACCAATCCTCCCTCATCGGTGGGGGAAGAAAGATTTGTTTAGTTTATAAGTCTCAACATTGACTTGGGGTTTGGGACCCCAAGGGGTATCCCATGTGTTTAAAGGAGGGAGGACCTAGATGTGCTTCGGTTCCAGGATAAGCCCACACACGCGCCACCGCCCGTCCGGTTTGGTCTCGGTTCTCGGGCTTCTTCTGGTATTATCTTTTTGGACCCAAATTGCTTCATATTTATAGTTTGGTCCCTGAAGTTTCTGGTAAGTTATATTGGGCAGAAAACTTGTGTTTTTGCTGTTGATTTTTGGAACGTTAACCAACATTAATATGCACTCAATTCAGTCATTTATTTTGGCTGAATAACTCTCCCTAAAAGTTAATCCGTTGCACATCATTTCACCATTTATTTTGGCTGAATTACTACCTCCATAATTGTCATTACTTGGCCAGTAACAGCAATTATGTGGGCAGTTGGTAAGTCCTCTCCTTACAACTATATAATAAAGCATTTGCCAATTGTTGAGACAACATAGAACATACAAACGAAATCAGATTCTTCCTACTACTTTCTAGCATCATTTCATTACTCAAAATTCTTCAAAGTAACACTTGAGTTTCCTTTGCTCATTTGTTGAGTTGCTGTTTTATCTTTGGAGACTATTGTCCAGAACGTAGAAATGATATATACGGGCAATCTTGTCTTAAAGACAGAGTGTCATCACTCGACTCAGCATATCAAAACTGTTTCAGTTTATTGAAATTTCAGTTTGTTGTAATTTCATTGTGTTGTAATACTTAGCAGTTACTTATTTCCGTTTCCTGCACCATTGTAACCAACAACTGTTACACCCTAATTTCTTCCACGATCCCCTTCTCAAACATTAAAATCATTCTCCATAAATCCTTTTTTCCCATTGTTAACCCATATTTATTCTCCAGGAGCTGTTATTTCTTTTACACATAAAATAATAATGGAAAATATATAAATCCATAATCTTCGATGTCTGAAAATAAAGTGAACAATCCGTGTTCAAGGAAATTGAAGAACAATTATCTAACGAATTTTAGGCCAAGGAAAGTAAAGGAGAATTTTCTGGTAGAGAAAAGAAAGAAAAACGAGAACAGATTGTTTGGGACGAGGAAGACTAATCAAAAGTAGGACCCACTGGTCTAAATGTCCAATTTTAAAGAGTCTCACACAAATATGACTTGGCACGTGAGACTCAAAATAAAATTTCTCGTTATTGGAGGGTTCTAATTTTTTTTTGGGATGGAGTATTTTTAATAGAGGAGAATATCCATCAATTGTATGTGCATGAACAACAGCTTGTTGCATTAAAATATAGTATACATTGATTGGCCGAATTAAAATCTTTTAGCTAGTAATTATGATACTAAGCCCCATCGAAAGTGATTATTTTTAATGAATAAGTAGCTTGAGAGTGAGACTTTTTTGTAGGAAGAATAATAATTTTGGTCCCTCAAGTTTATTGATAGATTCTAATTTGGTCCTTGTGTAAAATATCCAACAGTTTGGTACCAAATGGGTTTCACAATCAATGTATATTTATGACTCTTTATGTTTATATATGGAACTTTCACGTTACGGAAAGAAAGAGAAAAAACCTATTTTTTATTGAACTATTATATAGGTACGAAGTCCCTATATATGGTATAATTTGAATAAAATAGTAAATGTCAATTTTGTTTATTGTAAAGTTTTTTAATGAAGGTAAAAAAGTTCAATCAGTATTTCTAAGGTCCTTCATGCTTTTAATATAATATAGATTCATATTTATCAATAGTATTCGACATCAAATTAAAGATTTTTTTATAATTAAACTCGTTGAAGTTAAGCAAAACAATTATGGTTTCTGCCAAAAGAAAAATATAGAATAATTCTTTAATACATGTATATACTAGTATTTATTTAAGGTGAATATAAGGCATGGACGTTTTTCTTGTAGGATTTTGTTGGGTTCAAAACACATAAGTAAGGCACAACAGAAGTTTAAAATTTGGTTTCTTACTTACCCCAACAACTTTAATAATCTGGTATGGTTATACAACAATCAAAACTTGTAATATAAAGCATAGAACTTACAGGTTATAGTATCTGGAGTCTTTATCTACTATAGGTGCGCACGCGATTGCCCTTACGATTGCAAGCTCCAAGCTTCAATGTATTTCTCTTTCGCAAAGCTAGAAATCCGGCAGAGGTTTGAGAGAGTATTTTAATTATAAGTCTTTAAGGCTTAAAATGATAATCTGAAATTAGGGTGTAAATAATGAAAAGAATGCCACTATTTATAGGTGAAAATTAGGTCAAAACCGGATTAGGGTTTGACCTTGGGCCTGGCCTAAAAATCGAGGCAAAGGCACCGCGGCCCTAGGGTATGGGCGTCACGGCGCTTGACGTGTTCCTACACTGTCTCGATTTATTTTTTGTACATTTTTAATTAAATCCAAAATCCAATTTTGACTTAATTAAAATAATCATTATTCATTTAAATATCTCGATTCTAAATCAAATATTTATATTCTCTCAATACATCCTTAGATCGAAAGGACAATCGACATAGTGTGACCCTACAGACCTTCACATATCGACATTAATCAAATTAAGGTCTACGTGGAACTCCTAGACGGTGCCGCAAGACGAACTCAATATGTGAAGTACGTTTACACGAATCCAGTAAACTTAACCTCTATGTGGTAATATAAAATCCTTTCATTCACGACACACCCGATCAAGATTAGGATTTGTCAAGTGTCTATCTAAATAGCTTAATCATTGTATCTCATCTATATTAGTTGACAACTAGACCATATTCAAAATATGTCTATTGCGTTGGCCAACGACTTAGTCAACCTAATATCACTGAGAATCCGAGTGTTCTCTCGAATATACATTCGAGGAATGAATCCTAATCTTGGCTCAACTACCACCTTTAATCCATATCGTAATGTACTCAATACAAGTCGTATCTCAACCTATAAGGCATTTGAGCTTAGGACAGGATCAAAGTACATTACTTTGTAGACAAGGTGCGTATTGACCTCAAGTCTAAGGACTTCTATCTCCCACACGTTGATCATACTCTAGACAATTATAACAAACAGTATATCAGCAGGGTAAACCAATACTTCCAAAGTATCCATGTGTACATCACGAGTAATCATTACTCGTAGCAGGTGAGAAATACTACATCATCTAAGGATGTGATGCAGACCACATGTCGACTTATCACATATCATCGATATCCCATTCTCGATGATCATTAGTCGAGGCTATTTTAAGAGTTATGTTATAATATTAATATCTCACACTATTAATAACAGTGTAACCTCCAGGGATGCATATTATAGAATATTATAAACAATCAATTAATAATTCAATAATTGCAAATGACAAAATATATCATCATTAATAATAATACGAATGTGTATAAAGTACATTTGTCCTAATACATATTGTCTCTAGGACATAAATATACTTTCAATCTCCCACTTGGCCTAGAGTTAATCTCCAACATATCTAACACCCATATTCTCAAAATGACCATTATGCTTGACTAAACTTAATGATTTAGTGAATGGGTCAGCTAGATTATCGTCTGTGGGAACATAGTCTAATCTAATCTCTTCAGTCTCCACCATCTCCCTGAGTATGTGGTACTTCTTTGGCACATACTTGTTTCTGTTGGTTGATCTTGGTTCCTTAGCTTGCACAATTGCACCAGTGTTGTCACAATAAATCGTTATTGGACAAGTGGCACTTGGAACAACCCTTAGTTCCTTCAGGAACTCAGAAATCGCGACAGCTTCTTTACCAGCTTCCGACCATCAATGTACTCAGCTTCGGTTGTCGAATCAGCAGTTGTAGCTTCTTTGTAGACTAAGAAGTAATCTTTAGTTCGTCTAAGATACTTAAGAATACTCTTGACTGCATTCCCGTGTTCTTCCCCAGGATTCTGCTGGAATTTAAAAGTCATACTAAGTGCAAATGCCACATCTGGCCTAGTACAGGTCATGGCATACATGATCGATCCTATAGCCGAAGCATATGGGATCCTTTTCATGCATTCAAGTTCTATAGTATTAGAAAGACTATCCTTCTTAGATAACTTGATGTCTTGTCCCATAGGTAGACCTTCTTTCTTTGAATTTTCCATAGAAAAATGTCTAAGCACTTTTTCTATGTAGACTGACTGTGACAGCCCCAACAATCTATTAGTTCTATCTCTATAGATCTTAATTCCCAGAATGTAGCAGGCTTCACCTAAATCCTTCATCATGAAGGTACTGGACAACCACTCCTTGACTGACTGCAGGAGAGTTTTATTGTCTCTCATTATCAATATGCCATCTACATATATGATAATGAAGTCAATACTCCCATACTTGAGTTTACTATAAACACATGGATCATCTTTGCTTCTGACGAAATCAAATGACTTGATAACCTTGTCAAAGCAAATGTTCCAACTCCTCGAGGCTTGCTTAAGCCCATAAATGGACTTTTGTATCTTGCATACAACATTTGGTTTGGACTCAAGCGAAAAAAACTCAGGTTGTTTCATAAACACCTCCTCAACTAGATTACCATTGAGGAAAGCAGTTTTGAAGTCCATCTGCCAAATGTCATAGTCATAATATGCAGCTATTGCAAGCAAAATCCGAATGGACTTAATTTTCGCAACAGGTGAAAAAGTTTCATCATAATCGACCCCAGGACGTTGATTATAATATTTAGCCACCAATATTGTCTAATAAGTCTGTACCTTTCCATATGAATCAATCTTCTTCTTGAAGACCCATTTACATCCTATGGGTCTAACCCCTGTTGGCAAATCAACCAAGTTCCAAACTTGATTTATGTACATCGAGTCCATCTCAGATTTCATGGCTTCTTGCCATCTCTGCGAATCAATGTCCAACATAGCTTCGCTGTAGGTTGTAGGTCATTGTCATTAGGAATATCTATCTCATTGTGTGTTTCAACAAGGAGATTAAGTCTTTCAGGCGGACGATGAGTCCTAGTGGTCCTATGGAGTTGATTATTCTGCGTTTCAGTGCTTGTTGCATTCTGATTGTGAAAAGGTTTTTGCGTGTTGGACAATCCATCACCTTAAGAGTTTCAGGAATGTCATTTTTATGTATTTCCTAAATGGAATGATGTACAACCATTGTATCATCTTCCATTGGTTGTGTATGAGAGCTTTGCATTTCTGCACTATCTCTCACAACACTCCCACTGGCTGAAGGGCGTACTCTAAGTACCCAATCTTCCCCAGATACTCCCACTGAATCCTTGTTTAGGTCATTCGAAAAGGGTTCAACTTCTGTGTTATCTTGTGGTTCTTGAATTTCTTCAAGTTCTATCTTTGTGCAACTATGTTTCTTGTAGACATATTCTTCTTCAAGGAAAGTTGCGTTCCTGGAAACAATGACCTTATGTTCTCCAGGAAGATTGAAGTAATATCCCTTAGTTTCCTTTGGATATCCTACGAAGTAACATTTCTCACTTTTGGATTCCAACTTGTCAGTAAGCATCTTCTTAACATATGCAGGGCACCCCCAGGATCTCATATGTTTAAAAGTTGGATTCTTGACACACCATATCTCATAGGGTGTCTTTTCTACTGACTTGGAAGGAACCCTGTTCAGAACATATATAGAGGTTTGTATAGCATGTCCTCAAAGGTATGTCGGTAGAGCTGAGGAGCTCATCATGGATCGAACCATATCCAATAAGGTTCGGTTTCTCCTTTCGGCAATACCATTCATTTGTGGTGTTCCAGGAGGTGTCCATTCTGTTTGGACTCCATATAGCTTTATGTAATCTAGAAAATCCTTGCTCAAGTATTCACCTCCTCGATCCGATCGAAGGGTCTTGATACTTGTTGCAAGTTGCTTCTCTAGTTCTGACTTGTACTCTTTGAACTTCTCAAAAGCCTAGGATTTGTGTCTCATAAGATACACATATCCATATCTTGTGAAGTCGTCAATAAAAGTGATGAAGTATGGGAAGCCTCCTTTAGCTTGAGTCGAGAATGGCTCACATACATCAGTATGGACCAACTCAAGCACCTCTTTGGCTCGCACACCTTTCCCAGAAAGCGGTTTATTGGTCATCATTCCTCTCAAGCAAGATTCACAATTACCATAAGACTCCAAGTCAAATGGTTCGAGGTAGTCTAACTTCTTCAACCTTGCTATCCTTGATTCGTTGATATGACCAAGTCTGCAGTGCCATAGCTAGGTAGAGTTTCTATTACTTATCTTATCTCATTTATTTTGTACATTGAATATATCTCGACTATAGTTTAGTGTATATAATCCATCTACAAGAGGAGAAGTTTCATATATAATATTATCAAAAGACAGTACTTGACTGCCATAATAAATATATGAGGAAAAACCCTCCATGTCCAAAACTGGGATAGAAATGATATTCCTCGTTAACGAGGGTACATAGTAGCAATCATTCAACACTAAACAATAGCCAGAAGGTAAATTTAATTTATAAGTCCCTACGCGCTCAACATCCACTTGTGTTCCGTTTCCAACGCGTAGGTCTACCTCCTTTGGTCCAACCTTCCTGCTATCAGTTAGCCCCTGCATATTTGTACAAATGTGTGAGCCACAAGCGGTATCCAATAACAAGAAATGAGAGTTATTTATAAACATATTTATTTCAATGACATACATACCTTGTCCACCGAGGCAGAAGCACCTGGTGTTTTTCCTCCTCCTGGTGTCGTGCAGTCCTTCTTCCAATGCCCCTTCTTGTGGCAGTTGAGGCATTCATCCTTAGTCGAATTTACCTTGTACTTCTTCACACCTCCCTTAGGTTTCATAGCTGAGGGAGCAGCGACTGCTTTGCCCTTCTTCTTCTGCCATTCCTTGCCTTTCGGCTTGGGTCGGCTAGAAGATCTCACTATGAGCATAGCTTTGCCTTTGGAAGTGGAAGACTCAAAGGTTTTGAGCATGTTGTGCAGCTCCGACATAGTTTCTTTCGTTCCATTCATATTGAAATTCACTATGAAGTTCTCAAAAGAACGAGGGAGAGAGTTTATGATGAGGGTAGTAGCGACATTATTTTCAAGCTTCGTTCCAATTGAAGCAATCCTCTCTATCAACCCTATATCTTCAACACATGCTGCGAGACCTGGCCTCCTTCATTAAGCTTACACTTAAAGAGTTCTATCAGTAACTCATATTCCATAGTCTGGGATTGTGAGTCATAGAGACTCTTCAAGTGTTCGAGCATCTCATTAGGACCCATGTTCTCATGTTGTCTCTGAAGTTCCATAGACATGGAAGACAACATCATGCATTGTGCTGAAGTGGCATCATCTAGGTGTTTTTGGTAAGCACCCTTATCAAAAGAGGCATATTTAGCAGAGTCTATCACATGGACTATTGGGAACACCGTGTCCAACACGTATTCTATTTTCTCTTGTCTCAGCACTATTCGCAAATTCCTTAGCCTGTTAAGGTAGTTTGGTCTAGTAAGTTTGTTCAGTTCGATCAACATTTTCAATGATAAGCTCGACATCTTTGATAATCTGTAGAATTAGATAGATTGGAAATCAAACTCAAAATCTATTTCCTATTATACACATTCGTTTAGGCTAATCAACATGGCTTTTATTTAATTAGCTCCCACTATTTTATCATACTTCTATGACCCCATGGTAGAATACAAACCTATAATAATTGAGGTCATAATGGGCTAAGATCCAAGCCTATGTTATCTCCGCGTTTTCTTTGGCTGATAACTTCAATAACACATCTTGGTAGGTTCTAAACCAATTGCAAAACTTATTTGCAACTCTTGGTTGATCAAATATTACATTTAATCTTGCGTCCTTAGATTAGTCCGACACTTTGGCGCAAAGATTTGTCTAAGCAAGTCAACCCCATTACACGACTGCGTTTATGTATCTAAGTAACTTTGTCCTTTGTGAGCAAACACTTTGGTGTAAATACCCACAAAAGTTTATCGTTTACATTTACATTAAAACACATCTATGAAGGAGTCTGGGTCCTCGTAGACTTAGAGCAAATGCTTTGGCATAAATACTCGTATCGCCGAAAAGGATTTTGCACTCTAACAATTATAATGGACGACGCGTTTTAATTTAGACTTGTATTTAAAGTTTTGGGAACATTTTAATTCAGGATTTTAACCAAGATCAACATTTTTACGCCATATCTAATATGACATCTTAATATCATGCAAAACTAATGATACATATAGTTGGGAACCGTCAACCCAATTTGCATGATATAAGATGGTTTAATAAAATACTGGGCGTCGCCTGCCCAGACAGTTATAGCGGACGTTATTCTAGTAATTTAAATGACAAACAATTTGATATTTAGCACATAAACAGTATACTTATCAATTATATACTGCATTATAATAATCTTGGGTTAAACATTCTGAACTTTGAATTTTTTTTTGTTTCTGGACAGGTGGGGCGTGACGCTAATCATTAGGGCCGCAGCGCCACTGAGGCAGAAACCTTTCGGATTCTGCGAATGCATTAGCGCCATGGCGCTCCACCATGGAGCCGCGACGCCTATTGTCCAGTGAGATCATATTTTTGAAATAAAGCATTAGCGCCGCGCCGCCGCCTTAAAACCCTAGCAAGCGCCGTGGCACCCTACCATAGGATCGCGGTGCCGATGTCATGACGAACGTTTCTGTGTTGATTTTTCAAAATCGTTCGAGCCCTAAATCCAATTTAGGGACCAAATCACAGATCATTTATTATCACCCACCATTATCAATAACGCACATATCGACCATCATCCGTTCTTAGCCGTGCACCATGCAATGAGCCGGACAACACACTTTTGGCTTAGTTCGAGTTAGAGCGGAATGACTTCCTCGAGTTAGCGTAGGAGATCATTTAGGGTGATATCAAAAGGTCAACATTCGATCAAGACATGTAGGATTTCAAGAAGCCTCATTTTAATCCAATTTTATGTTTAACCCATATTATTATTTTATTCAATTTTTTATATAACCATTGAACCAGCCTGGGCTCTGATACCACTATAGGATTTTGTTGGGTTCAAAACACATAAGGCACATCGAAAGTTTAAAATTTTGTTTCTTACTTACCCCAAAAACTTTGATAATCCGGTATGGTTATACAACAATCAAAACATGTAATATAAAGCATAGAACTTACAGGTTATAGTATATGGAGTCTTTATCTACTATAGGTGCGCACGCGAATGCCCTTACGATTGCAAGCTCCAAGCTTCAATGTATTTCTCTTTCGGAAAGCTAGAAATTCGGCAGAGGTTTGAGAGAGTATTTTAATTCTAAGTCTTTAAGGCTTAAAATAATAATCTGAAATTAGGGTGTAAATAATGAAGAGAATGCCACTATTTATAGGTGAAAATTAGGTCAAAACCGGATTAGGGTTTGACCTTGGACCTGGCCCAAAAATTGAGGCAGAGGCGCCGTGGCACTAGGGTATGGGCGTCACGGCGCTTGACGTGTTCCTACACTGTGTCGATTTATTTTCTGTACATTTTTAATTAAATCCAAAATCTAATTTTGACTTAATTAAAATAATCATTATTCATTTAAATATCTTGATCTAAATCAAATAATTATATTCTCTCAATACATCCTTAGATCGAAAGGACAATCGACATAGTGTGACCCTACATACCTTCACATATCGACATTAATTAAATTAAGGTCTACGTGGAACTCCTAGACGGTGCCGCAAGACGAACTCAATATGTGAAGTACGTTTACACGAATCTAGTAAACTTAACCTCTATGTGGTAAGATAAAATCCTTTCATTCACGACACACCCGATCAAGCTTAGGATTTGTCAAATGTCTATCCAAATGGCTTAATCATTGTATCTCATCTATATTAGTTGACAACTAGACCATATTCTAAGTGTGTCTATTGCGTTGGCCAACGACTTAGTCAACCTAATATCACTGAGAATCCGAGTGTTCTCTCGAATATACATTCGAGGAATGAATCCTAATCTTGGCTCAACTACCACCTTTAATCCATATGGTAATATACCCAATACAAGCCGTATCTCAACCTATAAGGCATTTGAGCTTAGGACAGGATCAAAGTACATTACTTTGTAGACAAGGTGCGTATTGACCTCAAGTCTAAGGACTTCTATCTCCCGCACGCTGATCATACTTTAGACAAGTATAACAAACAATATATCAGCAGGGTAAACCAATACTTCCAAAGTATCCATGTGTACATCACGAGTAGCCATTACTCGTTGCAGGTGAGACATACTACATCCTCTAAGGATGTGATGCAGACCACATGTCGACTTATCACATATCATCGATATCCCATTCTCGATGATCATTAGTTGATGCTATTTTAAGAGTTACGTTATAATATTAATATCTCACACTATTAATAACAGTGTAACCTCCAGGGATGCATATTATAGAATATTATAAACAATCAATTAATAATTCAATAATTGCAAATGCCAAAATATTAATCTCCATTAATAATAATACAAATATGTATAAAATACATTTGTCCTAATACAGATTGTTCTAGGACATAAATATACTTTCATTTCTAATGGTCAAATTCATAGACAGATCACATATTATCTTGAAGTCCGGCCTATTGAAAAGCTAAAGTGGTCAAATATTGTATTTTAAATCTTTCATTGGCTGTTATTTAGTTATAAAAATAAAACGCGTGGAGTTTACATAGGGTGAGTGACAATGAAATAAATAAAACAAAGGCTCGATCGTCAGCTAAAAGAAGAAAAAAGAATGACGCTTAAATATTAAAAATAATCGTATTATCTTGATTATTAGCTCCATATTGATGTTTTACTCTTGTTTTCGGAACAAAATGGGAGGTCGGGGTGGGGTGGGGTGGGGTGGAGGTAGGAGGTAACAAGTAGAAGATAATACTTTATTTGATGTATTCTGAGAAATTAAAAAATTTAATTATTTTTCAAAAATGTATATTACTTATACACTAATGTTAGCAATTGCTTTAAGTGAAATAATTTTTCAAAAGTAAACTCTACCTAAAATCAATAACGTCCCAAGGAAAAATAATAAATTGGCTAGAATATTGATTAAGAAAATCATTATTACGTATTGCATCTCAAATTGCTTGATGAATAAAATTCAAATAATTAAGAGCACACAAATTATGTTTAAAGTCTATTATTATGATTTGACTTTAAGGTACAATATCCATTTTATTAAACCGTTCTTGATATTTTATATTGAAGAAAGAATGTAGTGGTGTGAAGGAAGAAGAAGAAGGAGAAGATTTAATGGGTATGAATTTGTTATGAATTTAAACAAATATCCATTTTATTAAGCCGTTCTTGATATTTCATATTGAAGAAAGAATTGTTGGGTTACAAGGATTTGCAGGAAACGGAAATTACAAGTAACTGTTTATGTAAGAATTGAAATTACAATTCAACTAGAAAAACTGAAAATTAGAATATAACAACAAAACTGAAATTACAGTATTTGTTGAACAAGAAGACCGGAAACTGCTTTGATTTTTGCTGAGTCGAGTGTGGCACTCTATCCTTAAGACAATATTGCCCCGTATGTATCCTTTATACGTCCCGGATAATTCGTCTCCCAAGATAAAACCAAGAATGGAACAATTGAGCAAAGGAAACTCAAGAGCTACCGTGAAGAATATTGAATAATGAAATGATGCTTGGAAGTTATAGGAAGAACTCGATTTTACGGTTGTATATTTTCGTGTATATCAAGTGTGCCTCAACAATGGTGTAAGGGGTGTTTATATAGGTGAGGAAGGGACTGTTTGACTGCCTCCATAACAGCCATTATTGGCCAAATAATGACCATTATGGAGGTAGTAAAGCCACCAAATTAAAGGAGAGAACTACCAACGGATTGGCCATTATAGGAGGTGTAATTCAGCCAAAATAAATGGCCGAATTGAGTGCCGGACGTTTCTGTTCGTGTCTGCCGAAATTCTGAATTTTTGGAAACTTCAGGGACCAAACTGTACATCTGAAAGAATTCTGGTCCAAACTGTACTTCTGGCAAAGTTCTCTGGCCCAAAAAGATAATATCCCGTGACCCGAGAACCCGGAACCGGACAGGCGGCGGCGGCGCGCGTGTGGCCTTTCCTCGAACCGAAGCACATCTAGGTCCTCTCTCCTTTAAACACATAGGATACCCCTTGGGGTCCCAAACCCCAAACCAATTTCGAGTCTTATATACACAACAATTCTTTCTTCCTCTACCGATGAGGGAGAATTGATCACACACCACACTTTTTCCTGCTTCAAACACCTTACTTCGTGAACCAATATCTCTTTCATTTCTCAATGAAATTTGACGATTCTTGGCCCTACGGTTATCTACGTACTTAGTAGATCATGCATGTGTGAAGAGCCGGATTTTCCAACATACGTAACACTAGTGTTTAAGCCGTTAAAGTTGGTCGGTCGCAACTCCCGCCAAAGGCTAATTTCCAACAAGAATGAGGTGGTGTGAAGGAAGAAGAAAAAGGAAAAGACTTGATGGGTTTGAATTCGTTATGAATTTAAATAATATTGTAGTTGAAATGACGAGTCTAAATATATAAGAAGAAAATAAACAATGAGTGTACAAAAGAAAGAATGATCAACGTGGAAGAATCGTGAGGAAAGAGGAGTAAAGATTTGGGATTTATGATGGCAAAAAAAAAAGATTTAGATATAATCATATAAATGAGGAAGGAAAGGGTTGGTGCGAAGATGAAGAGGAAAAATAATAGAGGATGGGGTGCAGTGAATGAAAATATATTTTTTTATCAGAGATCTCGGGTGATTTTTTTTTTATAGAGAGCGATTCTCATGAATGAGTGTCATGCCGTACGAATCTAAAAATAATTAAACTCTAATGAGAATAACCGGACACGGAAGGAAGAACCTTAAAAAAAGAAGAGGAAAATGGTATTGGGACTAAATTATACATGTAGGGGAGTGGCAGAAAAAATGGTTTTAAAAAAAATGAATGGTGTAAAGATGAAGAACAAGAATGGTGTTGAATCTTATGGCCCAAAAACTGGCCACCAAAGACTCATTTATTGTCGAGACTTTCAATTTGTCAACAAAATATCATACTATTTTCTTGTCATAAGTATTGTCGCAGACATTATCTAAAGTCATTTCGCACACAACAAACTTCAAATTTCCAGATAGAAGCATTTATTGTAGTGATAAAACCTGAAGTCGTTTCACTCATCAAAATTTGGTGAGGAACATGAAACTTGTAACGTTGGCATTAAGGGTCAATAGACCCACATATAATAACTTCAGGTGTTTAGATGGAAAATATTACTCCCTCTATTTATTTTTATTTGTCCAAGATACTAACATCTACTCTCTAATTGTTTCGACAATAGATTAAAATGATTAAATATACCTTTCTTCTAAGTTCTAAAGAACCTGGAAAATCACTGCAAATGAGGTAACCCATGACATACTTCATCTCTTTCTCAAATTAGGTCCACTACGAGAAAATAGCAAATTTGTGACGGACGATTTTGTCACAATTCCGTCACGAATACGTGTTTGTGACGGATTTTGGGCCGTCACATAGTCGCTTGTCGTAAATAATTTCGTCACGAATTATAGTGACGGCTTTATGACGGATCTGTCTGTCACAAAATTGTGACGGATGTGTTATTCCGTCACAAAAATATTTGACTTAAAATATATTAAAATCGTCACAAATTATGATTCATTAAAGACCGAAAATTCCGCGACAAATTTGTGACGGACAAATTCCGTCACAAAAATTTATTTTTAAAATATATAATGATTAACTGATATTTTTATTTATTATCAATATTTATTATATAGTTAAATTTATATTTAGTTATTTATTATTAAATGATGATTAAATTAATAATAACTTAATTGATAAATCATATTTGTAAATGCTACCCATCTTACTCCTTTATACACACCACATTGCCTTCATATTTTTGGTCATATTCACGTATGCAAATAAAGAGCTTAGTATATAAAGGGATGCGGTTCCGAAATAATTTAGGGCTAAATAAGTGTGACGACGGAATTGAAAATAATACTAGTATATGTCCAAATTTTATAAAATAACCATGATTTAATTAGTGCATAAATAACCAAATGCTTGGTCCAAGTGTGTTCTACGTGTACAATTAGTATACACTTATAAAAAGCCACATTGTTGCACTAGACCTTGTAGTGCCACCTAGACTTGCGGATCAATTTCCTTCTTCCACATAATGCTTCTATAAACTTAATCATTTTACCACAGTGATAGATATTAGTACAAATCATTTTGTCCATTTCTTTATGTTAAGTCATTGATTAATAAATAATTTATCAAAGGAGTTCTAGAAATTCTTACTAAATATCCAAGGATATATGTTGCCTCTTCACCGCGTAAGATGTTTGGTCCAGCAATATATGACACCTAAAACTTCTTATAATATTCATAGTAATAGCAGCCCCTATGTGAAAATTCATGGCTACAAATCTAGAATTGATTTTAACTTCCAAAATCATTTACCCATCCATGTATCTATGATCCCGATATTACTTTCTCCTTGCTAGGAAATGGGACACTCCAATAAGTTATATATTTGAGCTAGATTAAGGTTATAAAATAAAAATTATCTGGGACAAATATCTAAGTGTGAGAACGGGATTGAGGTCATCGGAGATCGTTTGGGAATAATTTGAGTCTCAAGTAAAGGTTTAGAGTAATGTTTTTACTTTTACAAGTTAATGTTGATTGAGTCATTAGACTTCGCGGGACGTCCATTAGCTAGGAAGAAACCGATGTTAAGAATTTATACGAAGGATCGACTCATCGTATTCATTCGAAGGTTAAATCAAGGTACGTTAAGGCTACTCTTTTCTTTCTTTTGGCATGTTCTAAGTACGAAACTTAAACATAATACTGTCCCATAGATGATTCTACTCTTAGTAGTTAAGGATGTTCATGTTATTCATTCCTATTATCAAAGCATGTCTAAATATGTTCCTAAATCCTTATTGAGGTATATGGAAAAGATGTTAGTATTCATAATGTTAATCGGAGGTGAAGCGGCATTTCGTCACTCCGACAAACTCAGAGTATCTTAGTATCATTCATGCATTATATTCATGTATTACTCTTGACCTCAAAAATGTTATATACACTACTATATGGTAGGCATTATATATATGTATGGGGTATGGGAAAAGGGAAGGCGTTATATACGCACCACCACCTGCAACTGCTATATATATGATGATGATTATACCCACAGAGGCCGATATGATATGATGGGATGCCCACAGAGGCCGATATGATATGATGGAATGCCTACAGAGGCCGATATGATATGATGGGATGCCCACAGAGGCTTGATGGCGTTATATACGCATATGTATATGTATGACCAACATTGTGCATGACACTTAGGCATATTATGGCCTCAGAGGCATTCTGCACAGGTATGACACTTAGGCATATTATGGCCCTCAGAGACATTCTCTACTGGTTAGTTGTTTATTGTCTCAGTTTAATTTCATGTCTCTATTATGCTATTTTTCATGCCTGACATACTCGGTACATCAGTCGTACTGACGTCCCTTTTGCCGGAGGACGCTGCGTTTCATGCCCGTAGGTTCAGGTAGACAGGGTGACGGTCCGCACTAGTATGTTGCTGGTTCAACTTATATTAAAGTACTCTATTTGTTCTAGAGTTGCAGTCTAGTCGTGGTACGATATTTTGGATATGCATAGGGGTATGGCAGGGCCCTGTCCCGACCTTACAGTATCACGTACTTATTAGAGGCTTGTAGGCAGTTGTCCTGTGTATAGTAGTCGTGTATGGCCTTGTCGGCCTTAGTATGTATATATGCATAGATTGGGTTCTTCTGTTTGTAAGACTTTACGTAGCTTCTTTCCAGTTTATCATTTCTATGTGTCAGCAGGGTACTTGGTGACGGCCCTCTTGGCCCATGATTAATTATGGTTAGATGTTAAATATATGATTAGTGGTACCCGACAAGTAAGATCCAGGTGCCCGTCGTGACCCTCCGGTTTGGGTCATGACAAATTGTACCCTCCTTTTTCATGCGTCTCTCCACCATAACTTTTGGGTATATGCATTAAAAATGGCAGAAAACATTCTTAACATTTTACCTACCCGTGCGATTAAAAATAGGACACCCACAAAAATTTTGTACCGTGGGATCCCTACCTATGACCATCTTAGAATTTTTTATTGTCTGTGTTACTCAAATATGACATCCACGGCCCCTCACAAATTAGCACCGATCTACTCCGTGCACCTTCCTAAGTTTTCTGTCAAACCATAGGGGGTACTTGTGCTATGAGCTCTCCACCGACAAAATCAAAATTTCTCGCCACATCACCTTTGTTGAGTATGTTTTCCCATTTGAGAACATTAAAAAATTCCGAGTCACTGATTATCAATTCCTCGAAGATTTGAACCCATCACCGTCTGTCAACAAGCATTCCGCCATACTAAATGACAAGAGGGTGTGTTGTGCACCACACTTATAGACATGAGGATATAGGGCATTTAGGATGATGGTTACCTTCCTTCTTGATCTAGAATCGTGCTATAAGGCTGAGTATACAACCTATATACGCTGATATACACTCTGTATACGACAGATATAACTCCCTGCCACTATATACTATTCATATACCACCTTTCTAAGTCATTATACATCCCGTATACTGCTATTTTCTGCCTCATATACGTACAGTTTATGTCCCAAAACTCCTTCTTATTTTTTCTCTCTCCTACCCAATCTCTGGCAGCCATCATGGCCGGAAACCACCACGAACATGGCGAAGGACAGAATTACAGCAGTGGCAGCAAGGGTCAAGCTGGGAACTGGGCTTCCAGCTTGAGCCCAGCAGCCCCCAGACAGAGCCCAGCAGTTGTGGCCACCAGACTCAGCCCAAAAGTTACGACCCAACATCCAGTCCCAGTGCAGCTCGCCCTAGACCAAATGCTGGGCCACGCCATCCGGCCCACAAGCCCTCAACCCAGCAATGGCCCATCAGTCTAGGACCACATCCGATGGCCCATAGAAATCAGGCCCACTTCTCCACTCCGGGTCATCCGCAATCCAATTTGGGCCAAGTTTTTAGCACTTTGACCCGCCAACATCTCGATAATGCATGGTATATGGATACGGGCGCCACATCTCATCTCACCAATAATTTTGGTAATCTTTCTCAACTACATATGTTACAATCTCCACATTCTATTATGATCGGTAATGGTCATCGCATTCCGATTCAAGAATTTGGCCACACCCTTACCCCACCACCGCATCTCCACATCTCTCTTAAAAATCTCTTTTATGCCTCAAACATCATCAAAAGTCTAATATTTGTTAGAAAATTTGTCACTGATAATTTTGTCTCAGTTAATTTTGACCCGTTTGGATTTTCTGTAACGAACCTCCGTATTGGGAAACTCCTTACTAGATGCAATAGTGAAGGGGGCCTATATCGTTTCCTACCCACATCCGCTGCTAGTGTCACTCCTCCCACCATTTTAACAATCATATCTCCCTCAACGTGGCATAGTAGACTTGGTCATCCGAGTTCTCACATTTTTTATGTCTGAGAAACAAAAATTAAATCCAACGTAACAAAGGGAACCTGTCTCATAGTTGCTCCTCTTGTCAGTTAGAAAAACACGTTAGACTGCCATTTACGACTTCTATGAGTACAACTTTCTCTTCATTTGATATTATTCACGCTGATTTATGAACATCTCTCATAACTAGCAACTTAGGCCACAAATATTATCTGGTATTTTTGGATGATTTCTCACACTTTCTTTGGGTTTATCCACTCAAACTCAAATCTCAAGTGTTTTTCAAATTTGTTGAGTTTCGTACACTGGTTAAAACACAATTTGAAAAAGACATAAAACGTTTCAATGTGATAATGGTCGTGAGTTCAATAATTTCCTGTTTCATAAATTTTGTGCGACTAATGGCATGATTTTTCATTTTTCGTGCCCCCACACCTCCCCTCAAAATGGTAAAGCCTAAAGAATTCTCCTCACTATTAATAATATGATTTGTACCCTCCTTTTTCATGCGTCTCTCCACCATAACTTTTGGGTATATGCATTAAAAATGGCAGAAAACATTCTTAACATTTTACCTACTCGTGCGATTAAAAATAGGACACCCACCAAAATTTTGTACCGTGGGATCCCTACCTATGACCACCTTAGAATTTTTGATTGTCTGTGTTACTCAAATATGACATCCACGGCCCCTCACAAATTAGCACCCCGATTTACTCCGTGCACCTTCCTAAGTTTTCCGTCAAACCATAGGGGGTACTTGTGCTATGAGCTCTCCACCGACAAAATCAAAATTTCTCGCCACATCACCTTTGTTGAGTATGTTTTCCCGTTTGAGAACATTAAAAAATTCCGAGTCACTGATTATCAATTCCTCGAAGATTCGAACCCATCACCGTTTGTCAACAAGCATTCCGCCATACTATCATTATTCCGGCGGCGGCCTCCGTACCAAATGCCACCACCGGCAATCCAACCTCGGTCTCCCTTCATCGTCCCCTCGGGTCTGCCACCTCCGGTAGCCCAGTTGTCCCCTCCCCAAGGTGTCCCATCGGCTCTACCATCATCGGTGGTCAACTGCGTCAGTCCACTGTTGTAACCCCGTCACTGCCACTATCCGTTGCCACCTCCGACAACGTGTCTACGTCTTTGTCACCCCGATGTCTCCGTCTCAGACAACGTCGATTGCCACCACCACCGATAATCGACATAGAGTCTTTGTCTCACCACCGATAATCAATCCCCCACCAACCGGAACCCTCAGCCACCATCGATTGTTTCGCTGCCTCCAACAAACCATATAGTCGACTACCCAGTCAACCACCCATCCACCAAAAACCTAACGATCACTGCACCTCTGATCTGTACACCGACACAACTATAATATAGTCCTAACCCACCACCGTCACCATACCTAGACTTCGCTCAACCCATACCACACCTCTCCACCAGATCCACCGCCTCATCCACCAAACCCGCCGACAGTCCAAGACACCACTCACCCACTGCCTTGTCCCGTCGACCATCGCCATCACCAGACCGACACCACCTACCAAATCAGTGACCAAAATCCACCAACCAAACAAAATACCGAAACTGCCCATGTCCCCATACACCATATGGAAACCCGCTCCCAACACGAGATTTTCAAACCCAAAGTCCACTTTAACCTATCTACGCAAATCGTATATCTTATTCCTAAAAACCCAAGATTAGCCAAACAAGACTCTAATTGGAATGTGGTCATGCGTGAGGAATTTAATACTTTAACTAATCAGCACACTTGAGATTTGGTTTCTAGACCGAAGGGGGTAAATGTGATTAGTTGTATGTGGTTTTTTCATCATAAATACAGAGACAGTGGTGAGCTAGAGAGGTATAAGGCGAGATTTGTGGCTAATGACACTAATCAGCATGAGGGTATTGATCGTAGTGAGACATTCTGTCCGGTTGTCAAACCGGTTACTATTCCTACAATTCTGAGTATTGCTATGGGTAAGCATTGGCATATTCATCAGCTTGATGTAAAAATGTGTTTCTACATGAGGGGATTTGAAAGAAACTATTTATATGCACCAGCCGTGTGGTTTTGTCCATCCAGCAACCCCTCGATATGTCTATCGTCTTCGTAAGTCACTCTATGGCTTGAAACATGTCCCTCGAGCGTGGTATGATAGCTTTGCACATTATATTATGCAATTGGGTTCGTATGCAGCAAATGTGATAATTCCCTATTTATTTTTTAGCAAGGTAGTAGCATTGCTTACTTATTGTTATATGTGGATGACATTGTGCTTACTGCCTCTTCTGATTTGCTGAAAATGAGATCATTACTTTATTTAAAACCAAATTTGCTATGACTGACTTGGGGAAGTTGAGCTATTTTTTTGGGATAGCAGTGACGCGTTCTGCAGATATTATGTTCTTGTGTCAGCGCAAGTATGCAAAGGAGATAGTGTACATGGCTAAAATGGCGAACTGCAAGATTATGTCCACTCCAGTTGACTCAAAATCAAAGCTCAGTGTTGTTGATGGTGATCATGTATCTGATCCCACTCTTTACAGAAGTCTTGCAGGTGCATTGCAGTATCTTACCTTCACCGGGCCTGACATTGCTTATGTTGTTCAACAGGTTTGCATGTTCATGCATGCCCCAGGGAGCCCCATTTTACTGCCCTTAAGCGTATCATTCGATACGTTAAGGGCACACTTGATTATGGATTGCATCTATACCCCTCAGCACCAACCAGGTTATTGTCATATACGGATGCTGATTTGGCAGGCTGTCCGGACACGCGATGCTCCACCTCAGGCTACTGTGTGTTCTTAGGGGATAATCTCATTTCTTGGTCTGGCAAGAGAGAAGCCACATTATCCCGTTCGAGTGCAGAAATAGAGTACATAGGCATTGCTAATGTTGTTGTTGAGATCTGTTAGCTCCGAAACCTTCTTTTGGACCTTCAGTGTCCATTGCATAAGGCGTCTTTGGTTTATTGTGATAATATATCCGCCATATATCTATCTCATAATCTGGTTCAACATCAGCGAACCAAGCATATTGATATGTGTTAGGTCTCGAGGGTATGCTATGGAACAATAAAACACAAACTAAAAGTAAAAAATAAATCGAATGTCAATGCAGTTTGTAAATGTCGGCAATAATATTGTCTGACACAAGTGACAACACTTCGATAAAACTGAAAAACCTTTGAAGAGTAAAATGCAGCGAAAATAATAAGACATAAAGGTTTAATATTTACATAGGTTATATTGATTATATAACCTATGACGATCAGTGACCGAAAGTATTGTGTACATATATATATATATATATATAATTGAATAAATTCCTTCTTTTACAATATTACAAAATAATACAAAGGAATTAAAATTTTAAAGTCGCAGATGACTTCTGCATGAAAAATCTATCTAAATAGACATAGACAACATCTCATTATAATTGCTTCAATAAAGAACAAATCTAGAATCTAAGTAGCAATTATAATGTTGGACAGAATGACGTCGACACGCTCAGGCAACACTAGCGATCCAGTTTTCTGAGATGAATTATCGAGAGCTATCTTGATATCTTTGCAATCTTTTTCTGGATATCGATTCACTCTTCTTCCTTCTCTATTTAAAGTAGAGAGTCTTCCTAGAAAAACTCATCGATTGGTTGTGGAGGTTGAGGGAAAGGTGGGCAGCCGAAAGGATTTGTTGGAGAAGATCATGGAGCAAAATCCTCAACTTCTTGGACTTGTTCCCCAAGCTTAGCACCAGCTTTGACTTGTTCTTCCTACGTGTTTCATCAACTCCTAAACACCTTGCCTAGTCACTTTTACATCGTGGTAAAAATCCCACGAGATTTGCTTTAGTCCGTGAAGTAAGGCAAAATTGTTTAACAGAATGTTGGTCCGAATGTCGTGACATTTGTTCTAACATTTATGAATTTTAACTTAGTACTGAAAACGATATGTTGGGCAAAATGTCACAACACCAAACCCAACATTAATAATATGGATATCCATTTTGTTCGTGAGAAGGTTGCTCTCGGTCATGTCAAGGTATTGCATGTTCCTTCTTCATATCAGTATGCGGATATACTCAACAAAGGCCTTCCTAGATAGCTCTTCCTCGACTTCAGATCCAGTCTTAGCGTCTGACCTCCTCCCGCTCAGACTGAGGGGGTGTATTAAAGTGTGTACAATAATAATATTTAGTCTTGTGTAATTATGGTAGATATAGGATCCCTGTTGTATAAGGATTCCACACACACACACACACACACACACACACACATATATATATATATATATATATTGTATTAATGAGAAAGACTCTCCAAAAGAGAGATTAATACAATTCTACAATCCCTAACACCTATGTTCGCTACAGAGTGAATTTCATGGGTGGTAATTGAACTTTATGTTCGTTACACAAAAGTCTCATTTTTTTGTTACACAAAAATTATTTTACTTTGCTCCGGTTATAACAAAACTCACTTTGGCCGGATTAAACTAATGTGGTATCCTTAATTAGTACTTGATTTTGATTGTTGCCAAAGATAGATAAAAGCATTTAATATACTTTGACGGAGTTAATAGAGATACACATAAAAAAATTAGTGTCGGGGTTTGAATTCGTGCTGGGACCTGGGCTCGTTCCGATCCCGATTCGACCCACCCAACCCGACCCCGTCCCTCCTCGCCAGCCCCCATCCTCCTTTGCAAAAATAACCGTTGCAACAATGACTAAATTTTATTTTGGCCATTGTGCAACGGCTATAACAACAATCTCCCCCCCCCCCCCCCAACTCCATAAACCCCCCTACCCCCTTAATATTTATTTTTAACCTCTAAGTTAATATATTTACACTTTAACCCTATTTTTCAACTACAAATACCTCATTTTTCTCACAAATCTTCCTACCATCTCTCTAATCTCTCAATTTGTCTCTCTACAATTCTACATTGCCTACTAAATATTATATATTTTTTGCTCATTTATATCAAAGTTCAAAAATTGGGAGTGAAGTTGGCAACTAGCTTGAGGTTCATCAATCGAGCAAAGTTTCAATTTTCAACCTCGATTACACATCGACGTTACATCGCCGTTTGGTACCTTCGTTCCTTCTATAAATTATTATTGTTACTTAATTTTAATTATCGCACTTAATTTTATTTACTTTAATTATTTATTTACTTAATTATAATGGAATGCTTTGGACGTATGATTAAGGGTAAGAGTAAGGGTGCTTCTTCTAGTATGGGTAACAAGGGTAAGGGCACTTCTTCTACTAATCACATTCCTAGTCCCGATGATTTGATAGGTTACACTCATATAGATGAAACTGCTTTTGTTAATGATATATCATTAGATGATGATGTATATTCTGCATCTGAACCAGACTTTAATTTTGACGATAATGTAGATGACACACCCACTAGTGCACCTCAACCTCAATCTTAGACTTAGTCTCACACTCAAACTGAAATTGAAATGCCTCCTATTTTCAATAGTATGAGTCGAGTCCCCATACAACGAAAATTAAAATCAACTGCATGAGATTTTTTTATAGGGACCAAGAGAATCAAGTAGTTAGATGTAAAATTTGTAAAAATGTTAATAAATTTAAAACCGAAAAAGGTCAAGGTGGGACGGGAGGTTTATTGATACATGTACAAGGCAAGCACACATCTAGGTGGAATCAATACCAGGCTAAAAAATCAGGTGTGCCAATGCCATCTGAGTCGGGACAAGGTTTGCCTTTTTCATTTCCTTCCTCTCCTGGTTTTATTCATTACATTAGAGAAATGTATAATCCTTATTTTAACGGTTTTCCTATATCAACTGTTTGAAGAGACGTTTTAAATTTTGCAAGTGAATATCAACAGTATTTACGTTATACATTATATCATTTTAATGGCAAAATGGCTCTCACTTCTGATATAGGCCGTAGTACTAACGGTAATGATTATTTAACGGTAACATGTCATTGGATAGATCATAATTGGTCTATGCAAAAACGTATTTTAGCATATAGATATATTGATGATAGGCACACTTGAAGTTTTATTTCACAAAATATTTATGAAATTTGTGATTATTATGGAATAATTGATAAAATTATGACTATTGCATTAGATAATGCTACTTCTAATGATCATGATATAAGGCTTTTAAAAGTTCGATTAACTCCGTCTTTTTCTGATCATTTTCATATAAGATGTGTATCATATTTATAACTTAGTTGTAAAGGATGGCCTAAAACTTTTTGAAAACATTCTTGATAAAATGCAATTTCCTCTAAACTTAATTTTTAAAGGTAAAACATAAAAAAGACGCAAAGAGTATAAAAAACTTTTTCACGATTGTGGATTACCTTATAGAAAGATTCCTGAAGAAGTAGCGATTAGGTGGAATTCTTTATATGAACAACTACTTGTTGCTTACGATTATAGAAAACCTATAACTTTATTATTTAACGCCCATAATAAAAATCCAAGGGATATGCTTGTAGATAATTATTGGGAATTTTTTTAGAACTTAATGGATTTTTAGAGAAATTTTTTCAAGCTACTAAAGAATTTTCCGGTATTTATTATCCTACTATTTCAACTATGTTATTTTATATAGCTCTAATATTTTTGTTACTTAATGAATATATGGAAAAACAAACTTATAAGGCATCTATTGAAAAAATATTTATAAATTTTTTAAAAAAAAATCCTATTTTCACTATTTGTATTATTTATGATGTATTAAATCCGACTATTAAAGTAGACGGTTGTAAAACACTTGTTGAAACAATTTATGATTGTATAGCAGTACTTCCACCTCCAAGTCCAAATGAAGAACCAACTCATGAACCAACTAAAGAAGAAGTTAAGTCTAGCATACACACTGAATGCAAAAAAGTATATATGTATTACCAACAACAAAGTGCAAATAATCAACCGGCTTCTGTACCATCTTCTTCTACTTCGCTGCAACCTTATAAAAAAATGCGATTTCTGCTGCTAGTATTCAAGGCCTTAGAAATAAAATGTTTAGTGGTTCAACTTCTTCACCAGTTAGCGAATTTGATGTTTATGTTTTGCAGGGTGTTATACCATACGAATTAATTGTCAATGATGAAGGACATGAAGACTTGCTAAAATACTGGAGGGAGAATGAGAAGACATTTCCGACACTAGCAAAGATGGCCCGAGATGTGTTGAACATTCAAGAGTCATCAACAGCGTCTGGAAGCGCTTTTTCTACGGGAATATTTCAAATAGGAGAGCACAGACATTCATTGGCGGGAGACACCTTAGAGATTGCAGTTCTATTCAGAGATTTGATTCGAGCGGAGCGTAGAAGGTGCGGTCAACCGTTGATCAACGAAGAAGAAGACTACAACTACAATGAAATCTTGTCCGAGGGAACAGGAAGCGACGTCGAACAATTTGACCAACAACTTCCAATTCCAACCGAAGATCCTCAAGACATTGTGAGGAAATTAGAAAAAATATGGTTAACTATATAATTTTTTTAATTGTAATTTTACTATGTGATTTGCAACTTTTGAACAACACTACAAAGTTGCAATTTTGAAATTGTATTACAAAAAAATCACATTTCTATTAAATCATATAAGAGGCACAAAAACAGCTTTGGAGTGTTTTTATTAAAATATCTTGTTCAATTTTTGAAGTGTTATATATATATATATATATATATATATATATATATATATTATTTTTTTAATATTAATTGCCAAAAAAATCGAAATCCCTATCCCGACCCGACCCCATCCCGCCCCTCCCCCCAACACCGGTCTCCTTTTGCGGCGGGATGTGGGATGGGACGGAACATCTGCCTGTCCCGCTAATTCCGGTCCGCCTGTCCCACCGGAAACCCGATCCCGACCCTTCCCCAGTCCCGTCGGGACCTGCCCCGCTGGCCACCCCTAATATTTACTATGAAAAGGGAAGGCAACTTTAAGAAATAGAGCAAAAGCAAAGTTCTTGGATGATTGTACTAAAGATCTTTTAAGCTAGAATCTCGATTATTAAATTGAATCAGATTCTTCCTTCGTTCTTAAAAGATTGACACTTTTCTCTTTTTTAGAGTTAAATTTTTTAATTTTGACCGTGTGTTAGAACATAGAATTTTTAAATTTTTTGAAATAAAATTTACATATTTGAAAACTACGTAAAAAGTATTATAAGTCACTATAATTAATAATTTAGAATATTTAAAAGATATTTGAAAAACTTACGATAAAAAAATAACTCGGTTAATTCTCAAAAATTGAAACGTGTCAATCTTTTTGGAACGGGTAGTAAAAACTTTCTCAATTAAGCAAATGTACCATAAGCTGAGAAGCCAATCCCAAAGGTACCATTGAGAAAGCTGATATAGTAGTAGTACTAACTATAGCTCTGCCATATGCAATAATAATTTCAGTTTGAGATAGATGATGGTAGTAATTTGTGGTCAAGTAACCACTCAAAATTGGGGCTTTGCCAACTCTCAGATTTTTTTTCTTTTCGTGTTTTTTTAAGGGAAAATCACCTATACCCCATGAAATCAAATTATTTACCACCCTCTATCTCTATTACTTTTCGTGTCTTCTAAAAAAAAAAAAATATTATCCGAGATGCCCCCTCCCTCCCAATTATGATATCAACATGATATATAAATATATTCATATGGTATCATGAAACACTGTTTCAGTCCTTCTCTTAGTCCTGCATAATACTATTGTGGTATATAGATATACTGAGATGGTATATCATAAGTGATCATATTCGTTTATTAGAAAAAGACACACTTTTCTAAAAAAAAAAACTCTATGATACCATTATCTTATATACATATATTGTGATGGTATCATGGAGGGTTGCTTCAGTCCTTCAATGAGACACTCCTCAGGACCATGAGATCATCGTGGTATATAAATATACGGAGATGACATCATGTAATACTACTTCAGTCCTTCTCTTGGTCCTTCATAATACCATCCTGGTATATAATATACTACGATGATATCACAAAGAAAAGGGTTTTGGCGAAGGGATATGTCGGGTAAATAGTTATGGTCAAGGAGTACATCGGGTAATTAGCTTAAAAGGGGCATGGAACGAGTAATTAGTTTGTTTTGGGGGGGTATTTCAGTTAGTTTCTCTTTTTTTTTTATACATAAACTCTATTTGATAATACAACATCATACTCATTGAAATCTCATAATGTGGGGTCTGGGGAGAATAAAGTATACGCAAACCTTACCCTTATCTTGGAAGGTAGAGAGACCATCTCCGGTAGACCATCGGTATAAGGACAAGCAATTCAATACAGTATAAGAAATCATGATAAAATATTGTAAGAAACATGATAAAGATATCTGAGAAAAAGGAGCTGTAACTATCACAAATTAATACGATAGTCAAAATACAAAATATATATATATATAGTAGTAGAAAATCGAATGACACAAAACTACAAGCATAATATTATGACTACTAGTAAGAAATGATAAGTATGTCAACGCTCAACTCCCACTAAACTTCTATCGTACCCGTGTCGTCCAAACTTTCATATCTATTTGATAATAAATTTTTCTTAATTACCAAAACTTTTTGAATGATTATCAATCATTATGCGTAAAATCTCCACAAAATCAAACAAGGGCCAAGCTTATTGGTTTAACCAAAATGACAAAACATGTACTGTTATTACTGGTTGATAAATATTAAATAGTGTACTTCTAATGTAGATGTAAGGTGAAAAGCTTGTCTCAAATTCAGCCACAAGAATTTTATTTATTGATTGTTGTTATTTTTTGCCGACGAGGACCGTGATCCCTCACGAGCAGTACTTACTGTTACTGATTCACTGTCGGTGGCTTTGCATTACTCTCACATAAGTTCATTATAAATGTTTCTTTAATTAACAAGCAACAATTATACATTCGTGATTCCTGACAGAAATATTATACCGTGTGTATAATTGGACCCAACTTTATTATACAAATTTATCATAATTATAAGATTCTTGTACAAATATAATTAGAATTTATTGTTATAGTAGGAATATGATTTTTCATAATTAGGGATTGTAAATTGTATATAAATACATCTTCATCAATGAGAATAATCAAGGGATTATTTCTTTCATGGTATCAGAAGTGTAAGGCTAAAATACCTTCTCACAAAGACAATTCCGCTGCCATTTCTCATTCTCGGTTTCCGTGCAATTTCTCGGGTTTCCGTGCAATTTCTTCCTCTCTTCCCAAATTTTCTTCCAAATCCCTAATTCACCTATTGTTCTTTTTCATTATGTCTACGTCAAAGAACATGTTTCATCCTGCCCTTACAGTCTCCAACATCAAGAACCACATCCCTATTGTTCTTGAGATGAAAAACGCCCAATACGCGACGTGGCGGAATTATTCAAGGTTCACGCACGCTCGCATCAAGTCCTCAATCACATCATCCCCTCGGTAATTGAAAAGGAGAAGGTGCCTACCCCCGAGGATGATCCTACATTATGGACAACCCTTGATGCTACCGTTCTCCAGTGGATTTATTCCACTATCTAAACAGACCTCTTGCAGACAATTATTGAACCCGACGCTACGACGATGAAAATTTGGAATATGGTGCGTGATATATTCCAAGATAACAAAAATTCCCGTGCTCACTCTTGAGCAGGAATTTTCCCATGTCAACATGGAAGATTTTCCGAATGTCTCAGCCTATTGTAAAACGCTGAAGGAATTGGCGGATCAACTCTGAAAAGTTGGTGCACCCGTTACCAATGATCGTCTTGTTCTTCAGATAGTTGCAGGACTATCTAAGGCCTATAATGGAGTTGGGACACTGCATCGTCAAAGTAATCCTCTCCCACCATTTTATCAGGCTCGTTATATGCTCACGTTGGAAGAGGCCGGTTTGGCTAAGAAAGCGGTTTCAAAATCGGAAAAATAATGGCAAGAATCGCAGAGGCAGTCGTGGTGGTAACGACGGCGGTGGTGCTGGCCGGAATAGTGACATCGGCAACAGTAGTGCTCGGAACAATGGACCGCAGGCTAACTGGCCGCAACCTTGGGCCTCCTGGCCGTGGGGCTAGGCTAGTGGCCATTGGCCTAACAACCCTTATTTTCTACCAACGCCATATCCTGGAAACTGGGCCCAATTCCAGTCAGCTTCCAGGCCTAGTTTCCCGATCCAAAATAATGCATCACGATCCAGTGCTGGGCCAAGGCAACAGGTAGGCCTGCTTGGGCCTCGGCCTTAGCAGGCCTTCACCTACAGATATTGAGTTCGCGATGCATACATTTGTATTACATCCCCTGAACTCAAATTGGTACATGGACACCGGAGTCACTTCTCATATGACATCCGCACAAGGTACTATCTCGTCTTATTTTAATTTGAGCAATAATCGTGGCATTATTGTTGGTAATGGCAACTCAATTCCAATTCGCGGTTATGGTCATACGAATTTGTCTCCCCCGCATCCACCTCTCGTCTTGAAAAATGTTCTTTATGCCCCTAATTTAATTAAAAATTTGGTGTCTGTCCGAAAATTCATCATTGATAATTGAGTTTTTTTAATTTTGATCCGTTTGAATTTTCTGTGAAGGATTTAAAGACGGGAATACTTCTAATGAGATGCAATAGTAGGGGAGAGCTTTATTCAATCACCACCATTTCCATGAGTCAAGCCACACCTTCTACCTTTGCCGCTCTTGCTCCTTCCTTGTGGCATGCACGTTTGGCTTATCTGGGGTCATCTATTATGCCTTCTCTGCATAAAAATAATTTTATTGTGTGTAAGGGTACGCGTAGTACTCCACTTTATCATTTTTGTCCATTAGGGAAACATGTTAGATTACCGTTTGTAGCCTCTACTTCTCGTACTTTCATGCCATTTGACATTATTCATAATGATTTATGAACATCTCCCGTTTTAAGTTCTTTGGGCCATCATTATTATGTCTTATTTTTGGATGATTATTCTAATTTTTTGTGAACCTTTCCTTTATCTAAAAAGTCTCAAGTCTTTTCAACATTCTTAAAATTTAAAGCATTCATCCATACCTAATTCAAACGGAAAATTAAAAATATTCAATGTGATAATGGCAGGGAATATGATAATGGGCCGTTTCGAGAGTTTTGTGACACTAATGGCATATCTTTTCGATTTTCTTGTCCACACACGTCCTCACAAAATGGCATCATGCATTGCAAATTGCTAAGGCCGAGAGAAAAAATTTATTCCATAAATAATATTGTCCGTACATTGCTAGCCCATGTGTCATTACCACCTTTTTTTTTACATCATGCATTGCAAATTGCTACATATCTACTTAACATCCTCCCTTTTAAAGGCTTAGCATATCAATCCCCACTTAAAATTCTTTACAATAAAGATCCTTCGTATTCTCATCTTAGGGTGTTTGGGTGTTTATGCTATCCACTTTTTCCATCTACTACAATTAACAAACTTCAAGCCCGCTCTACCGCGTGTGTATTTTTGGGTTATCCATCTAATCATCGTTGTTACAAATATTATGATTTATCCTCTAACAAAATCATAATTAGTCGCCATGTTATTTTTTATGAGTCCCAATTTCTGTTTGCTAAATTGAGTAGTCCCATGTCTAGTTCATATAATTTTTTGGATGATGGGATCTCATCGTATATTATCCACCATTTATTCAAAATGTCCCATGAACCGAATTCGCCAGCAGACCCACTACCTGCTGGCCCACATTGTCCTGGTCCAACGTCGTCTGGCCCACATGGTCTCTCTGGCCCACATTGTCCTGGTCCAACGTCGTCTGGCCCACATGGTCTCTACAGTGGACCGATGTCTCGCCCAAGATACCAATACGATCGACCCGGCCTTCTCGCCCACCGCCGCCCGATTCCAGTTTCTCATCCCTTTGTTGGGCCAGCTGGCCCATTGCGTACTGGCCAGTCCACTACCAACCAAATAATTTCCCCAATTCCGTCCACTTCTACCTCGAGTCAAGGGCCTGTTACTCATAACCAAAGGGGGATTTTTAAATCGAAACAATATTCTAATCTTAATTCTAATGTCACTAAATCTCCCCTACCCCGTAACCCGATGTCTGTCCTTCATGACCCGAATTGGAAATTGGTCATAGATGACAAATATAATGCTCTTATTGAAAATAAGATGTGGGAGTTAGTGCCCCGTACACCTGGTGTTAATATTTATTCGGTCCATGTGGATTTTTACTCAAAGAAAAATCTGACGGTTATTTTGAGAGGCATAAGACACGTCTTGTAGGTGATGGTAAAACGCAACAGGTTGGCTTGGATTGTGGAGAGACATTTAGTCTGGTGATCAAACTGGTAATCATTTGCATTGTGCTCAGTCTAACTCTCTCGAAAGCATGACCCATTCACCAGCTAGATGTAAAAAATGCTTTCTTACACTATGATCTTAATAAGACAGTTTACATGCATCAGCCCTTGGATTCTAGGGACCCCAATTATCCTCATCATGTCTATTTGTTGAAAAAGTCCTTGTATGGGCTTAAGCAGGCCCCAAGGGCTTGGTATAAAAGGTTTGCAGATTATGTGTCTACTATTGGGTTTTTTCACAGCAAATCTGATCATTCTCTGTTCATCTATCATCGTGGTACTTCTCTGGCATACATATTATTATATGTTGATGATATAATATTGACTGTCTCGTCTGATAATCTACGCAAGTCTGTTATGTCCATTCTCAGTTCAGAATTTGCTATGAAGGACTTGGGGCCCTTGAGCTATTTTTTGGGCATTGCAGTCACTCGTCATGCAGGTGGTTTATTTTTATCCCAGAAAAAGTATACGATAGAGATTATTAAGAGATATGACATGTTATCGTGTAACTCTACTTCTACTCTTGTTTATACCAAACCCAAACTGAGTACTACGTCTAGCACACCATACGAGGATCCCACACAGTATCGTAGTCTTGCAGGGGCTCTTCAGTAACTGACTTTCACAAGACCAGATATTACGTATGCAGTATAGCAAGTGTGTTTATTTATGCATGATCCGCGGATTGAGCACATGCATGCGCTCAAACGTATTATCCGATACATACAGGGCACGCTTGATTTTAGATTGCATTTATATCCATCCTCGGTCTCTACTCTTGTGTCATATATAAATGCTGATTGGGGTGGCTGTCCAGATACCAAACGTTCGACATCTGGTTATTGTATGTTCCTTGGAATAACTTGGTCTCTTGGTCGGCAAAACATCAGGCTACTTTATCACGATCCAGTGTGGAGGCCAAGTATCGAGGGGTAGACAATATGGTAACTGAGTCATGTTGACTACGTAATCTTCTACTAGAGTTACATTTTCCTATTCAGAAGGCTACCTTGGTATACTGTGATAATGTGAGTGCAGTGTATCTTTCTTAAAATCCGGTCCAATATCAGCGCACAAAATATATCAAGATGGACATACACTCTGTTCGAGAAAAGGTAGCTCGTGGACAAGTACGCGTCCTCCATGTCCCTTTGCGGTATCAAATTGTAGACATATTTACTAAGGGTCTTCCCTTGATTTTATTTGAAGATTTTATGGACAGTCTCAGCGTACGATAACCACCTGCTATGACTACGGGGGTGTGACTGAAATATTATACCCGTGTATATAATGCTCCCAACTTTGTTGTACAAATTTACCATAGTTATAGAATTCTTGTACAAGTATAATTAGGATTTATTGTTATAGTAGAAATATGATTTTTTATAATTAGAGATTGTAAATTATATATAAATATATTAAAGGATTATTTCTTTCAATTCCTTTAATACGTAGATAAAATTTCAACCAGAATTACTATCTTACTGATCCATAACTAAAATTTATACATCCGCCTTTGCTTGATGCTCTATAAGTCATAATAGCACCTTAGTTTCATAATTAAAATAAATTGTCGGACTCAATAAATTTTATTCCCTCTTTTCTTATCGTCCCAGAAATTTCGAGCTCTTCTGTTGAATGTGATTTTTTCTCTTTCCCCAATAATCAAACTATTATAAATAATAGTACTATTTCTTTCCATCTTGAGTTCCACCTTTGTGCAAAGAAATGGAAAAAGAAAATTGCTCTTCTAACTTAGTGTAACAAGCATAGAGCTAATGGTATTTCATGTTTTTCTGTTCTCTTTTGGGTCTGAAAATTATGAATATGCACAAATTCTCTTATCATAGGAAATGAAGCTAATATAGTACATTAAAAAATGATAAGGTGGTCTTTGTGGTCAAAATTGCTATATTTCAAAGCATGATGAAGAAAACAAGCCACAACGTGATTGGCTCCTTATATCTAAATCCTAAACTTCATTTGCAATACAAAGAAACATTCCAGAGTCACAATTATTGACCATAGCAATAAAAGGGAAAAAAAAAGAAGAGGAACAATCTATATTAGTCAAATCATAATCAAGATATTAAAATACAGAGGTAAAGTCTGCTTCTATTACCAACATTTATAACCTACACTTCAATTTAATAATATCAAATTATTATTTGTTGCGATAGGATCTAGACAATTTATTTTTATGTCAACAAGGGGACCTGATCATAAATTAAATGGATTTGTTTATTCCGGTGAACAGAATGCTTATATAATGATAAAACTATTGCCGGAGAAGTAATGATGATATTTTAGATGGCAAGTTGGAGAAGAATTAAATTTTTGTTTGGCAATTTTACGAGCTTTTGTACAAAGAAACAATATGCACTTTGTTGAGTGTATGTGAAGTGGGAATAAAGTAGAAAAGAAAAAAAGATTTTCTTATAAGGCGTTAGATATTTTTAACAGTGCGATGATTTTTTGGAAAAAATCATATTGGTATAATTCAAACCATATAATATTATATCCCATTAAAAGTTTTTAGTGGTTTTTGCCCAACAATTACTAGAGTCAATGATTTAGCCGAACGAGTATTCAAACGGTAAAGTAATGGCATGGGGCCCGAATAAACCTTTGTTTGTCTATGAGCCGGTTAACTATCTTTACTCGTAAATTGGAGACACACACAAAGAAAAAGCATGCGGGCTTGATTGCCATAAATATTCAAATAATGTCATATTAGTTTTTGAATTAGCTCATGAATGATGATGAGTCATGGGAAACTTAGTTCAAGAGGGAGATTGTTGAGTTTGTGCAAATAAAAGCCTACATGAAAAGTAAAGAAAAAAATTACTTATAAAGTGTTAGTTACTATATTAACGACACTACTAAAAATTTATATTTTCCACTGATTTCCCACTGAAAAATGTTCAGTGGCTATTTCCCATTGAATGTCGGTGGAAAAAATCTAAATAGTACTTCCTTCAGATAAAAAAGATTGTCCACTTAGCCTTTATTTTTTGGTTCAAAAAGAGTGTTCACTTACCAAATTAAGAAAGAATTGACCTTACTTTTTCATTTTTGCCCTTATTTAGTGTTGATGACCAAATCCTAATACCTATTTAATTAAGATATTTTAATAAAATTACCTATTTTTACCTAGAAGTTAGTATTTTCGTAAGGAGTGTGCAAATGGCTAAGTGGACTCTCTTTTTGATCCGGAGGGATTAGCGTTTTCACACGGAAAAATTAAGTTTCCCAATATTTTAATGGGAACCTGTTTTCCACCATGCGTTATGCCAGTGAGTTGGTTCGGTGGGAATAAAATGAAAAAAAAATATATTTTATAGTATAAATTTCTCACTGAATGATGATGAAAAAAAAACTCTTTTTCTAATCGTGCGAAGTGAGCATTTTGGATAATAGCACAAGATGATAAGAAGATTTGTAGGCTTATTAACACTTTTTTCATATCATGCTATACTACTTTTACAAAAGTAGGTGAAAGAAATAATCTCTTGATTATTCTTATTGAATGAATAGGTATATATAAATGTTACAATCTCCAAATATGGAAAATCTTATTCCTACTAAACTTCTAATATGTACAAGACTTCTACAATTATGGTAATTATACAACATAATTAACTACTTCTATTTTTGGTACACTAATTGCGGAAACCGTGTATATCAAACGGATATACACGGTATATTCTATCACACCCCTGCAGTCATAGCGGACGGTTGTCGTACGCTGAGACTGTCCCTAAAATCTTCAAATAAAATCGAGGGAAGGCCCTTTGTAAAGATATCAACAATTTGGTATCTGGAGGGCACATGTCAGACGCGTACTTGTCCACGAGCTACCTTTTCGCGAACAAAGTGAATATAATCATCTCGATATGTTTAGTGCATTGATGCTGGGATGGATTTCCAGAGGGATAGATTGCACTAACATTATCACAGTAAACTAAGGTAGCTTTCTGAATAGAAAAGTGTAGTTCTTATAGAAGATTACGCAGCCAACATTATTCAGACATCATATTGGCTACCCCTCGATACTCGGGCTCTACACTAGATCGCGATAATCTAGCCTAGCATTTTGCGGACCACGAGACCAAATTATCTCCAAGAAACATACAATAACCAAAGGTTGAACATTTGGTATCTGGACAGCCACCCCAATCAGCATCTGTATAAGACACAAGTGTAGAAATGGATGATGGATACAAATGCAAGTCATAATCAAGTGTGCCATGGATGTATCGTATAATGTGTTTGAGCGCATGTATGTGCTCAATCTGCGGATCATGCATAAACAAACACACCTGTTGAACTGCATATGTAATGTCAGGTCTTGTGAACGTAAGATACTGAAGTGCACGTGCAAGGTGCGGTAGTGGGTGGGATCCTCATATGGTGTGCCAGACTTAGCACTCATCTTCGATTTGGTATCAACGGGAATGGAAGTAGACTTACAAGATGACATACCAGCTCTCTCAATTATCTCAGCCGCATACTTCTTCTGTGACAAAAATAGACCCCCTGCATGACGAGTGACAACGATACCCAAGAAATAACTCAAGGGCCCCAAGTCTTTCATAGCAAACTTTGAACTGAATAGTGACATGATAGACTTGTGCAGATTATCAGAAGAAGCGGACAAGATAATATCATCACATACAATATGATGTATGCCAGAGAAGTACCACGATGATATATGAATAGAGAATGATCAGACATGCTATGAGAAAATCCAATAGTAGATACATAATCTGCAAACCGTTTATACCAAGCCTGTGGGGCCTGCTTAAGTCCATACAAGGACTTCTTCAGCAAACAGACATAATGAGGATAATTGGGGTCTCTAAAACCCAAGGGCTGATGCATGTATATTGTCTCCTTAAGCTCATTGTGTAAGAAAACATTCTTCACATCTAACTGATGAATGGGTCATGCTTTTGAGAGTGCCAAACTGAGAACAGTGCGAATGGAAGCCGGTTTGACCACCGGACTAAACGTCTCACCACAATCCACGCCAACCTGTTGAGTTTTACCATCACCTACAAGACGATCCTTATGCCTCTCAAAAGAACCGTCAGAATTTTCTTTGAGTAAAAATCTACATAGACTGAATAATATTAACACCAGAAGGACGGGGCACTAACTCCCACGTCTTATTTTCAATAAGAGCATTATATTCATCATTCATAGCTAATTTCCAATTCGGGTCATGTAATGCAGAACTGGGTTACGTCGTAGTGCAGATTTAGGGACATTAGAATTGAAATTAAATTGTCATTTTGGTTTAAAAATACCCCTTTGGCTACTAGTAACAAGCCCTTGACTCGAGGTATAATTGGGTGGATTTTCATAAATATGCGGGAGGGTGACAGACTGGCCAGGAAGCAGTGGGCCTGGGCTGGTCTTGCGGAACAGTGCCCAGATTGGGACTGGGCCGTGATACCGGTCCACTGGACAGACCCATAGGTCCAACGATATCAGTGTTTTGTGGGCCAGTAGGCAATGGGCCTACTGACATGATTTGGTCACGGGACAAGTCAAAAAAATAGTGGATAATATATGTCGAGACCTCGTTATCTAAAAAAATATACGAACTAGGCTCAGGACGACACAATTTAGCAAACAGAAATTGTGTTTCATAAAAAATAACATGGCGAGTCATTATGATTTTATTAGATGACAAATCAAAACATTTGTAACCACGATGATTAGATGGATAACCCAAAAACATACAAGCAGTAGAACGGGCTTGAAGTTTGTTTATTGTAGTTGACGGAAAAAGTGGATAGCATAAACACCCAAAGACCCTAAGATGTGAATACGAAGGATCTTTATTATATAGAAGTTTAAGGGGAGATTCATATGCTAATCCTTTGGTAGGAAGTATGTTAAGAAGATAAGTAGCCATTTGTAGTGCATGATGCCAAAAAGAAGGAGGTACGGAAGCATGGGCTAATAAAGTTCAGACAATATTATTAATGGTACAAATCTTTCGTTCGGCTTTTCCATTTTGGGAGGACGTATGAGGACAAGAAAAATGAAAAACTATGTCATTAGTATCACAAAATTCCCGAAACAACCATTATCGTATTCCTTGCCGTTATCACATTAACATTTTTAATTTTCCGTTCGAACTGGACACGAATGAATGCTCTAAATTTTAAGAAAGTGGAAAAAACTTGAGACTTTTTGGATAAAGGAAAAGTCCACAAAAATTAGAATAATCATCCAAAAATAAAACATAATAATGATGGTCCACATAACTTAAAACAGGAGATGTCCATAAATCACTATGAATAATATCAAAAGGCAATAAAGTACGAGCAGTATAAGCTACAAATGATAATCTAACATATTTTCATAACGGACATGAAGGACAAAGTGGAGTACTATGTGTACCCTTACAAGAAATAAAATTATTTTTATGCAAGGAAGAAATAATAGATGACATTGGATGACCAAAATGGGCATGCCACAAGGAAGGAGCAATAGCGGCAAAAGTAGATGGCAAGGCTGGACTCGTGGAAGTGGTGATTGGGTAAAGCTCTCCCCTACTATTCATCTCATTAGAGGTATCCCCGTCTTGAAATCCTTCACTGTAAACCCAAAAAGGATCAAAATTAACAGAAACTCAATTATCAATTATGAATTTTAGGACGGACACCAAATTTTTAATTAAGTGGGGGGCATGAAGGACATCTTTCAAGACTAGAGGTGGATGTGGGGAAGATAGATTTGTGTGACCATAACCACGAATTGGAATTGAATTCCCATTACCAACCATAATGCCACATTTTTTGCTCAAATTGAAAATAAGACGAGAGAGTACCTTGGTCGGACATCATATGAGAAGTGGCTCCGGTGTCCATGTACCAATTTGCGTCCAGGGGATTTAAGCTAAGTGTATGCATTGCGGCCACAATATATGTAGGTGTCGGAATTGGATTTGGGCATGTAACATGGAAAGCCTGCGAAGGTCAAGGCCCAAAGAGGCCCCCCTGCTGCCCCGGCCCATGACTGGATCACTGGACACTGTTGGGGACCGAAAAATTGGGCCTGTAATTTTGCTGAGACTGGCCCAAGTACTGGGATATGCAGATGCCGAAAATAAGGGTTGTTGGGCCAATGGCCACTGGCCCAGCCCCACTGCCAGGGGCCCCAGGGCTGTGGCCCACTGCCCCGAGGCCCGATGTTGCTGCCATTGTTTCGGCCTCCCCCACTTCCGTCGTTACTACAACGATTGCCACCACGATTTTTGCCATTATTTTTATGATTGTGACCCTTTTCGCCGCCACCGTGATTATGGTTTTGTCCCGAATTTTTGAAGAATGTGTGAGGGTCGTCTGACGTGGTCATCATTACGGTGAAATCTGTTCCGATAGCCGCCTTTTTAGCCAAACCGGCCTCTTCTAACGTGAGCATGGAACTAGTCTGATAGAATGGTGGCAGAGGATTACTTTGACGAAGTAGTGTGCCAATGCCATTATATGCCTCAGAAAGTCCTGCAACTATTTGAAGAACAAGACGATCATTGGTAACTGGTACACCAACGTTGCAGAGTTGGTCCGCCAATTCTTTCAGCCTTTTACAATAGGCCGAGACTTTAGGAAAATCTTCCATGTGGACATGGGAAAATTCCTGTTCAAGAGTGACGCACGAGAATTTTTGTTATCTTGGAATATATCACGCACCCTATTCCAAGTATCCATCACTGTAGCATCGGGTTCAATAATCATTTGTAAGAGGTATGTAGAGATTGTGGAATAAATCCACTGGAGAACGGTAGCATCAAGGGTTGTCCATAACGTAGGATCATCCTCGGGGGTAGGCACCTTCACCCCACCAGGTGCCGGGGGGATGATGTGATGGAGGACTTGATGCGAGCATGCGTGAACTTTGAATAATTCTGCCCACGTCACGTATTGGATGTTTTCCATTTCAAGAACAATAGGGATGTGGTTCTTGATGTTGGAAACTGTAAGGGCAGGATGAAATATGTTCTTTGATGTAGACATAACGAAAAAACAATAGTTGAATGAGGGATTTGGAAGAAAATTTGGGAAAAGAGGAGAAAAATAGTACACTGAAATCTAGAAGAACCCACGAAAACCGAGGCAGCGGAAGGAATATTTTGGGAGAAGTATTTGAGACCTAGACTTCTGATACCATGAAAGAAATAATCTCTTGATTATTCTTATTGAATGAATAGGTATATATACAAGTTACAATCTCCAAATATGGAAAATACTATTCCTACTAAACTTCTAATACCCTACTTCTACTTGTACAAGAATTCTACAATTATGGTAATTATACAACACAATTAACTACTTTTGTTTTTGGTACACTAATTGCAGAAACCGTGTATATCAGTAGAATATACACGGTATATTCTATCAGTAGGAGTATATGATTATGTGAAAATCTGGCCAAAAAGGCTAGTTTTTAGTGCATTCACGAAATTCTTAGTATTTCTAGGCAATTATTAGACTATTAACTTTGAGTTAAAAGAACTTATTATGATGATCAATTATGATTAATCCATTTGAACAATAGACAACGATGGACTACACTTAATGTTTGACTACAATGACTGAGGAACCTATCAATTAAGGATTATTAATCAATTACTTAATTGAGTGTGTTCAAAGTGGAATTTAATAACCCATTGCCTAACTATTGTTCAAAATCGTTGTTTCCAAATTTAGTTAGAGCCACATCATTTGATTATTTAGAGTCCGACAGCATTTAAACAAAGTTGGTAAATATCCACAATTTGTTCCTTCTTGTTCATAATTAGGACTTAGGATAGTGATTTGAAGTTTTTAGGGGGAGTGTCGTTAGCAAGCGGTGGCCGACAAGGCCAGGCCAGGGACGAATTTACATGGAGGACCCGAACACCCTGGACAAGAAATTACAGTGTATATACAAAGTAGATTTTATGTATTTATGTACATATATTAACTTTTGAACAAATACAAAAGGTTAGCTCAAGTGGTCCAGGGTGTTTAAAATTGTCACTAACATCATAACTAACATCATAGGTTCAATTCTTAGGGACAACATAATTTTATATTGAGCTTTTGTTATATTTTTCGAACATCCTAAGTGAATTCTGAATCTGCCACTGGACAAGGCTCCTTTCTAACCCGTCAAGTGGCTTAACGCCCTAGTAGAGGATCAAAAAAGTGGGCGACAACATAATGGAATAGTAATTCCGAAAGGTCTCCTTATTGACTACTAGGGAGTCTACGCACATTCGAAGAGTGCCCTGCTCTACGAAAGGAAAACGGGCTCGGGCAACAAATCAATAGTCAATTTAGGGTGGGTAGCAATGGAGTCAAGAGGCTTGTCAAGAACATGAATCAGTTCATTGGGGCTAAGACTTTTCTTCATTCCTTCTCCAATTTAGATTTAAGGTCAAATTACTTTTGTTGGAAATTTACTAATGTAGAATTAAGTTTATCCCATTATTTATGACTCGAATAATTGGGGGCGCACATCGGAAACGTCGTTTCCACACACGTGCACTCGTAGTGCCAAGTATCGTAAATTTCGTTAGTGAAAGAGATATTGGTACTAACTAAATGTTTGAGACATAGAATCATGGACGATTATTGGCTAAATAACAAGTGTTCCACATCGGTAAACGAAGGAAGGATTGTGCAAAGTGTAAGATGGTAGGGGTCAGGAAGGGCTGCGACAACGAAAAGGGATGCGGCGCCACCAGGACGGAGCCGGGGCGCTGAGATACCTCCGGCCAGCGCCGCGGCACCGGCCAGGCAGTGGCGTCTCTAGAGCTGAGGCGTCGCGGCGCTAGTATGGCAGAGCTGAGGCGTCGCGGCGCTAGTATGGCAGAGCCGCGACGCTTCACTGGCAGTAAGTGCGACTGAAGTCCAAAAGTTTGGTTGATTATGGAGAGGTTTTGGTGTATTAAAATGATAGTTTTTCCTCCATAAATCAGCCATTATTTGGCTGCATTAAGTGACGAATTAAAGTGCCATTACATGGACACTTGAAGAGGCCATTCTTACACTACTATAAATTGAGGCCTTTAGCTCAATTCTACGCACACTTTTCAAGAACAACAATTCTGAAATTCTTGTTGCAAATCCTCTCCTCTTAGCAATCTTTTGTTATTTGTTTTCTTTGCTAGAATCACTTGTGTTTACTTTACACAAATGATAGTTTGTTGTTTTATCTTGGGAGACTATTGCCCGCTAACGTAAAGGCATATATACGGGGCAATCTTATCTTAAAGACAGAGTGTCATCACTCAACTTAGCATAGTTGTAACACTTCCAGATTTAGTATGTCTTGATTTCAGGTTATCAAGATTCAAAGAGTTTTCTGCAAATTGGTATAAATATTCAAGAACTCAAAAAGCTTGTTGTTGTCACAATTCTTATTTACTACAAGCTTGTTGCTAATGTAATCTTTATGGTTTATCCTTTCGAAGCACTTGTAATAGTTATTTACTATTCCCGTATTGCTTTGTTTCCAACAATTTTAAGACAAGATTGTATTAGTGTTCGAAAGATGTCGGTCAACAGTTGTGTGACCAAATCTGGCTATGGTTGTGGTTTTCTGGTTGAAGACAGTTCCATTAAGAGTTCTGTTGACAGTAACATTGTTTCTGCTAATAAACTAGACAATGGTTCTGATGTTGATCATGTTATTAACGGTCAAGGTGTTGATGGTGTCACCGCTCCCAAGAGTGGTGGAAACTAGCGCTCATGAGAGGCTGATGATGTCAACTGGGACAAGAGGATAAGGCTAAAGATATTGTTCTATCTTGTAGCAGAAGGCCTATATCAGTCCCAGACAAAGGATCCGAATTATGATAAGAAGGAAATGGACACTCAGTCTGACTGAAGTGGGCCAGAATCCAAAAGGTCTAAATTAATTATCCTTCCTTATCTGTAATGTGTTTAGATAATATCTAAATAAAAGTGTGTAAAGCAAGGCTGGTAATATGAAAGTGTTTTCATCAAGAACTTATATTCCCTACACTCTAAAATCAGAAATTGAATCTCCATCATTCACGGTTAAAGATTGGTGTTGGAAAACAAAACTTAAAAGATCCGTTCTTTTGGGTGTTATTATTAAAAGTGTGTAAAGCATGTTCGCACATACGAATGAGAGATATCCACTGACTGTGTGAAAACTGTTACCACTCTTAAGAAAGCGGCAGGAATTGTATGGGCACCAATCTCAAGGAAAGAAGACTAAAAGATAATGACTTATCTTAAGACGTTGAACCTGTCACACTATCTGACAGAAGATCCTTCATTTGATAGGATGGTTTTGGACACTCAGTCGTACAAAGCCTACGGGCGAGTGGAGTGGGCCAGAGTTTTCAGGTCTTAAATGATCTGAAGGCCAAAAGAAAGGCAAAAAAGGTTTTGGACACTCAGTCGTACAAAGCCTACGGGCGATTGGAGTGGGCCAGAGTTTTCAGCTCTTAAATGATCTCAAGGCCAAAAGAAAGACAGAAAAGAAATTGGACACTCAGTCATACAAAGCCTACGGGCGACTGGAGTGGGCTAGAGTTTCCAGGTCTTAAATGATCTGAAGGCCAAAATAAAGGTAGAAAAGAAATTGGACACTCAGTCTGCAAAAGCAACTGGAGTGGGCCAGAGTATCCAGATCACATATGATCCGGTTACACCCTAACCACGGGCAAAATTTTATTCATGTGAAGCAACGCCACCTCTAAATTAGAAGGGGTTGGAGAGGTTGTCCTTAAAAAGGACTTCAGAGAATGGGATCACTCTAAAAAGAGTGATACATGTACCAAACTTGGTTTCAGAGACGTTGTTGGTCAAACTGGTTTGAGATTAATCCAACAGGTCTGTAATAACTAAGAATGGTACAGTATGTCTGTAGCCAAATGAATGATATATTTGTAATCTGTGCATCTATGCCATCATAGATTAAGACACGTTAAATAGAAAGTCATTCAAAAGCTAACTAAGTTGAGATTGTTGCTTTCTGTCGACATAAACCCTCAAAATGAATGTGAGGTGGGCAAAGAGGCAAAATCACCTTTCCATTCCATCAAAGGAATAATGAAAGAAACACCGCTCCTCTAGAACTTAGTCACATACATGGGTGATTTGAAGTTTGTACAAAATAGAGGGGGAGACAAGTACTTTGTGGCCTTTATTGATGATGGTACAACGTATTACATCCTTTGTTTGTTGAAAAGAAAAGATGAAGCTGTTGAAGTGGATAAGCACTACAAAGAAGAAGTTGAAAATCAACTAAGACTACGGATTAAGGAATTCGTAGTGATAGAAGGGGAGAATATGAAGCATCGTTTATCAAACGACTGCTCCTTACTCACCTCAGTATAACGGTGTTAGCCAAGCGCAAAGTCGTACGCCCAAAATATGTAGGGCAAGACGATCCTTACCGCTAATACGATTCTCAATAGAACTCCGCATAAGGATAATGATAACCCTCCATGTGAAACATGGAAAGGATCCCACCTACAAATGTTGTGATGTGGGGTGGCTTAGTAGAAGTTGAAATACTGAAACATGTCAAGTTGGATCTAAGACTGTAGATTGCATATCTACTGGATCTGTAAATAACAGGAGTGCTAATCGCCTCTTGGTGTCAAGGAATGCTGAATTATTTGAAGACATCTTTCCTTGAGAGGAAAAGAAATAATTGCTCAAGGTTAACAAGAAGCCGCAAGTGCCTGATTATTCGGAACCAAACGTTCCAGATCTACAGGACTCAGAAGTTGTTGACTGCCCGGAACTTAATGTTCCAGATCTACAGAACTTAAGGATTCTAGATGTTGAACCGAGACGGAGCAAAGAGGGGACAAAGACTTGTTCCAGTCCTTCTAGCTTGTATGGTTGGAAATGAACCATGGACAATTAACAAAGAATTATCATCGCCAAAAGCGCTGCTTTGGAAAGAAGCTACAGATTTCATCGGATAGAACTATACTTGTGTAATGGTTGACCTTCCTCCGGGAAAAGAACTTTTGGGTTGTAAAAGTGGATACTCAAATTGAGTACAAAGTAGATGGATCTACTGACGAGTATAAGGCCTCGACTACTTGGACATGTGCTCCCCTGTGAATAGCTTAACATCCAGAGTCATTACAGTCTTGCGTGACATGGATGTTGAGACAGTCTTCCTAACCGGAGAGTTGGAATAGAAGGATCAGAGTTGGTTTGTTGGACTGTTGGGCTTCTTCTAGAACTTTTCTTTTGGTCCCTGAAATATTTATATTTTGGTCCTGGAAGTTTCAGATGAAACAAAAATAATGAATCTGACAACAGAAATATTGACTCTGAAGTTAGAAAGCCAACGGTCTGAAAGTGGAAGTCATATTGAAACAAAGTTTTGATATGAAAGATATGGGCATCACAGATGACATCTTAGGAATTGAGATTTCTAAGACATCTAACGGACTGGTCTAATTCCAAACTTATTTGTGAGGTATGTGACAGTCTCGTTGAAGTCATCAATGGATACGAATCATAAAATTGATTGGAATCATGGTGCACCTATATACCAGGAGTGATATGAACAGGTCACATGTAGTTCAATGTATTTTACAGACTACTACCGACCTGGTATCGGCTTACAAAGTAGATCAGTTGAACTAAGGTTCACTCATGATTCTGGAAATGATCGATAGAAGGTGTTAAATCGGATATGACGATATCTAAAATATCCGCTTAACTACAAATTATGGTATTCTGGATGTCCAGTGGTTCTGGAAGAACACAGTGATGCAAACTAGACATCGGACTTGAAGAACACCAAAGCCACAAGTGGACTTGTATGGTGTGTTTTTAAAAATCCTCTAAGCAAACTTGCATCGGTCGATTCATGATGGAATTAGAGTTTATCGCTTTGGACAAAGCATGAAAAGAAGTTGAGTAACTTCACCACCTCTTAGAGGATGCTCTTTATTGGGAGAAACCCATGCCTTCGTCAGTTATACATTGTGACTAGCCAGTCGGCTTCAGAGATGGCACGGATGACGGCGCCAGGACATATTAGTCAGAGACATAAGACCGTTGGGCAGTCGATCATCATGAGTGTCACTTCCTTGATTACTAATCAAAAGATATAGCGGACCTTTAAACTAAGGGACTACACGAAATCAAGAGTTCTGCTTGTCTAGGGGAATGGGCTTAAAACCCAAACAATACGAACCTTTGTGGTGGTAACCCAACCATATTGACCGGAGATCTCAAGCATTTGGTTCAATGGGAAAAGTAAGTTGTAAAAGGTTCAGTTGAGCGCTTCGGTGGAAGCAAGAACACTTCGGATTATGATTTCTGTAAAGAAACATAAATCCAAAGTCGTTCCCGCAATAGATGTGAAGTGCTACCTGCATGGTGGGTAAATGTTAAGTTTCAAAACCTTTGATGATCCTCAACAGTTGAGGTTAAGGTTTGGGAAACTTTTAATGATTCCTAAATGCTTGTGAAGCGGGGTATATCAGGATATCTTGTAGGAGATCACCTATTTAAGTGCGAGGACAAGGCCGCCTCAAATGAACGCACTTAAGAATCCAAGTGTGTCCACGGCCACAATGGACAGAACAATAAGAAGAAACGAATAAAGAGGAGGTATTATGTTGGTACCGTTGTCTTGTCTTACATTAAACACTGACGGTTCAAGACATTACGTTCACCGCGCAGTAAGTAAGTCCGATGGTATTCAACTAGGAAAGTTTCAAAGTAGAAGCTACCTCTCCTGATGCAATATCTTTTCGCTGAAAGTTTGCTGAAAGTAGGCACATTGTATATGCGTCAAAATCTATTTCAAGAGGGGATTGTTGGAAATTTACTAATGTGGAATTAAGTTTATCCCATTATTTATGACTCGAACAATTGGGGCCCCATACATCGAAAACATCGTTTCCACACACGTGCACTCGTAGTGTCAAGTATCGTAAATTTTATTAGTGAAAGAGATATTGGTACGTAAGTAAATATTTGAGACATAGAATAATGGACGGTTATTGGCTAAATAAAAAGTGTTCCACGTCGGTAAACGAAGGAAGGATTGTGCAAAGTGTAAGATGGTACGGGTCGGGAAGGGTCGCGGCACCGAAAAGGGCCACGGCGCCACCTGGATGGAGCCGGGGCGCCGAAGAGCCGAGATACCTCCGGCCAGTGCCGCGACGCCGACCAGGCAGTGGCGTCTCTGGATTTGAGGCGCCACAGCGCCAGTGTGGCAAAGCCGCGGCGCTTCATTGGCAGTAAGTGTGACAGAAGTCCAAAAGTTTGGCTAATTATGGAGAGGATTTGGTGCATTAAAATGACAGTTTTTCCTCCATAAATCAGCCATTATTTGGATGCAATAAGTGGTGAATTAAAGGGTCATTATATTGCATTTAATGGCCATTACATGGACACTTGAAGAGGCCATTCTTACACTACTATAAATTGAGGCATTTAGCTCAATTCTACACACACTTTTCAAGAACAACAATTTTGAAATTCTTATTGCAAATCCTCTCCTCTTAGCAATCTTTTGTTATTTGTTTTCTTCGCTAGAATCACTTGTGTTTGCTTTGCACAAATGATAGTTTGTTATTTTATCTTGGGAGACTATTGTCCGCTAACGTAAAAGCATATATACGAGACAATCTTGTCTTAAAGACAGAGTGTCATCACTCGACTCAGCACAGTTGTAACACTTTCAGATTTAGTATGTCTTGATTTCAGGTTATCAAGATTCAAAGAGCTTTCTGCAAATTGGTATAAAGATTCAAGAACTCAAAAAGCTTATTGTTGTCACAATTCTTATTTACTACAAGCTTGTTGCTAATGTAATCTTTATGGTTTATCCTTTCGAAGCACTTGTAATAGTAATTTACTATTCTTGTACTGCTTTGTTTCCAACAACTTTTTCTAGTGAAAATAACATCTTTCCAAGTTGTAATCCTGATTGAGCAGAAAAAAGAATTGTGTTGATATGACGAGTTTGAATCGAAATGAAAATTTTAGGAGGGGAAATATTACACTCAATGTTTGTATCAAATTATATTATTCTATCAAGTTAATGGCCAAATTAAAGTGTGAACGGGTATTAAGTAGTTATGCATATGGTTAACTTCTTACATAGATATTATGAAGTGTGTGACCATCTGATCTAAAAACTTAAGTTGTTAGATAGAACACACTTTTAATATATTTGATTATATTCTCAACACCCCCCCCCCCCCCCCCCCCCACGTGCCGACTTATTTTTTTTCATGGTCCAAGCACGCGTGGCGGTGAGGTTCGATCCCAGGATCTTTGGCATACTTTGATACCATATTAAAGTGTGTGACCATCTGATCTAAAAACTTATTTGATTATATTCTCAACAGATATAAATGTCTATATTTATTAAATTGATATAAACACATTGTATAAATAAAAAAATTCACTAAGCTTTGTTCATTCTTAGAGGGAAAAAGGAGAAAGAAGAAAAGGACCAAAAACTTAGCCAGCATTTCACAAAATTTTAAAAATAGTAAATACATGTTCAAACACATATTTAAAAAATCAATTTTTTAAGTTTCAACTTCAAATTCTAATTGGTCTACGGATTGTGAAATAAAATGTTTTCTAATTACAGATTGTGAAAAGAAAAAGATTCGAGTTTAAAAGTATGGTTCTACCAAAACTAATCCAATTCCTTTTAAACTTATTTCCTCCATTATTCATGGACCATTCGATTTTTTTTAATTCGACGTAATACAAATATCGTAAAAAAGGTCATTAAGATTTGCACGAAAACCGGCTAGAAGATGGGCTTGATTGGTGTTAAATGGACGGAACCTTCACATTTACTTTTGCCTAATTCTTTGACTACCAACAGTGACAACGTTGCCGTGCCTATAAAAAAATGTCTATTTGGTCAAATCTCTATAAATTGTTTATTTGGGAAACCACTTTTTTTTTTTTTTTTTTGTAACTAAAAACTGTATTAATCACCAAAGAGTCATTTACAAAACTATAGCCAAGATCAGACACAAACTTGTTAAGGAAGAAGACTACTAAAACACTATAAGACAAGTACTTTTGAAGAGAAATATTTTGTATTTGTGAAATTCATTTTTTAAAATATTTTAATAAATAGACTATTCTTGACCTTTTTCTTCAAAAAATATTTTTGAGTACAAATTACGAAGATGAATTATGAAGAGGACAACATTAACATATATTTGGCAATTAGTACTATTTAACGAGAGAATTATTTTGAATATTTTAAATTAAGTGTTTGGTTTATTTCGTTAAAATTTAAAAGGTAAAGTAAGAAAATATATTAAATTTCTTAATCAGTATAAATATAGTTAAGCAAACAAAGGCGAGAGGAGGATATGCTTGTATTTATATTTGACAGATATATAGGTTAAATCCACGATAGATAATTTGGTAAATATAAAATTTTGGTAATGATATTTTTATTTTGACAAAATTAATTTTCCGCTTAACATATCTTCAACATTAGAAAAATTGCTTTTGTTATTGCTCAAAAGTATTTTTAATTTTTGACCATACCTCAAATCTAAAATTAAAATATTAAGGACTTCCTCAAAACTTGATCAATTAGGCTATATAAATCATAATCCTTACTAGGGAGTCAAAGCAAACTAACGTGGAGAGAAAGTACTATTTGCTAATATGGGGACTATGGAGTACCATTCGTCACTTTGGCTCTTCTTGGTATTGGTTGGTCTTAGTTGTGACTTGTGATACAGAAATATATATGTATGAAGTAATCACCAAGAAATTATGGAGATTCAGTATTTGTTATAGAGATAATAGCATCTTTGGTTCTTCAATTATTGATAAATTTCTATTTGATTTTCATAATATATGACTCAACATATTTAATCTTTAACTAATTAAGATGCAAATTTTTGGTCGATATATAAGAAATACTATGTTATATTTTAATTATTTTAAAAATTATATTACCTTCAAATATGGATTTAACATTAGAAGTCTAATAAAAAAGACATGGAACAACTAATAATTCTGGTATAATTGTAAAATTTACGAGCATAATGATAAAAATGCATATTTTAATTAATTAAATGTTAAATGTGATTAATTAGATATTAAAAGGACAAAATTTTATTAACCCCTTATTACACACACATATATATATATAAACAATGTTATTAGTGTATGTGAAGGAGTTGGGATGAATCTTTTGCACACCTCACTTTACCCCAATGTGAAGGAGTTGTGATTAAATGTAGAAACAGCTTTATATAATTTTATGCAGGTGTAATAATACTCTAATTAGATTGAAGCTTCTTCACTAGTTGGAATTTGGCAAGAGGATGAGTAAAAAGAGGAAAGAAAGTACCATGAAACCAATGATGTGGATTAAAAATGACGAAACTATAAAAGGTTGCCCAGATCTCACGTGGGTAATGAAGTTTTGGAAGCCATTTTTCTCAGTTAATTTATGAACCTTCACTAAATATTATGCTAAAGAAAATAGCTTTAAAAAAAAAGCTATAAATTACTCTACATACAGTATCTTGGTTCTTGTGAAGTGAAACTAACAATTAACTAGTGGAGTAGGCACATGACCAAAGAATATATATATATACCCTCTGTCCCAATTTATACCCTCCTTACTAATATATTTTTCTTTTTAATTTGTTTTAAAAGAATAATTCATTTATATATTTAAAAATAATTTAATTTATAACTTTTCATTTTAGATCATAAATTTTTTTTAAAAAAATTCTTAAATTTTGTACATAATCAAACTATATCATATAAATTGAGATGAAGATAATATATATTTAATATACTATAAAGATGAAAGGCTTAAATCAACAATGACCCAAAGTTTGGAGTTTTAGCTATGACTTGTTCCTTATACTATTTTAATTAATATTCAAGAAAAAAAAAGAAGCTAAGAAATCAAGATTTCAGATCTAATTAAGCAAACTTCTTTTCCATTTTATTTTGAAACCAACATTCCACCTCACTGCCATCATCTTCTTCATTCATTCATTCATTCATTCATCTCTCTTAAGTTATTTTTCATGATGTTTTTGATTGGTTACATGTTAGGTGTACACTTTTTTTATATATATAAATCTATAAATGCCATCATTTAGAACCCATTACAATACAAACCCCACTTCAAATATTCAATTCTTGAACTTTGTCTACACTTGGAGTAATTAAATTTCCAAAATTGGATCTGATTATTGTTTCAAATCATTTTTCCCATTTGGTGTTCTTAAATATTTGTGAAATAATGAGATCTAAAGTATAAAGAACCCATTTTTCTTAGATTTAGAGCTCAGAGTTAGCATCTTTACTGTTGAACTCCAAAGTTAGCATTTTTGTTTGTTTGTTTAGTGTAATGGTTAAATCATCTATGAACAGAATGCTATCAGGGAATGGTTTGTTTTATCCAATTATTGGGTTTGCATCATTTATTGCATTTCTTTATTTGTCATTTGGGGACTTATGGGTAAATTACAGCAAAGAAATAAACCTTAGTTTTGTTGAGAGGAATGGGACTCAGTTCATTGTTGATGGTAAAGCTTTTTATATAAATGGATGGAATTCATACTGGTTAATGGACCATGCTGCTGATTATACTACTCGACCAAGGATTGGAACAATGCTTCAAGCTGGTGCAAAAATGGGACTTACTGTGTGTAGAACTTGGGCTTTTAATGATGGTGGTTATAATTCTTTGCAGATTTCACCTGGAAAATTTGATGAGAAAGTGTTCAGGGTAAGAAAATAAATTTGTTTTTGCCTTTTTAGTTTTATTTGGATAATTATGGGCTTCTACTTTAGTAGTATGCCCTTTTAGAGCAATTATTCTATAATTGTTTGTTAGTAATGATCTCTTGTATGTATAGTTATGGGCTCTAATTATGACTGATGAAGTTAAATATGCAATTTCTTAGTTACTTAAATCTGAAGTAACCTAATTTGGGGTATGATTGCTTTAATCTTTGAAATTACCAACACAAAAACTACATCCAATCTGGTTCATGGTTTTCTCATTTTCCAGGTTTCTTTTAGTTCATCCTCAGGACATGACAGTTATCCACCTCATTGACTCCAAAAGTCTACTTAATTTCATAATTGTACATCTGTTCAGTAGTTTTTTCTGGTCCATAGACTTGTTACTTTCTGGATCTATCCCTTCTCTAGTAGCTTACTACTAGCTTTTGTTGTAAAAAAACATCTACGCCCATTTTAACTGTCGCTTTAACTCAAAAAAATTGTCACTTTAGGAATTCAAGACTAAAGTTGACAATTGTTTCCAACTATACTCTTATCATTAAAGAAGTAAGTAGTTCTTTTTAATACTGCTCAATTCTCGAAAAACATTAATAAATAAGGGTAACTTACTAAACTATACCCAATATTTATAAATACTGTTTTTCTTAATGGGCGTGAAAAGAGCTACAATGACAGTTAAAATGGAATGGAGGGAGTATATATTTTTTGCTCCGTCTGGCTTCTTTTGTTTAATATAGAAATCCGTTGTTGCAGGCGTTAGATCATGTTATTGCGGAAGCCAGAAGAAATGGAATCAGGCTGATACTGAGCCTGGTTAACAATCTACAAGCGTATGGTGGGAAGACTCAGTATGTAAAGTGGGCGTGGGAAGAAGGTGTTGCTTTAAGCTCTTCCAATGATTCGTTCTTCTACGATCCATCCATCCGCCGTTATTTCAAAAGTTATGTCAAGGTAATTTTCCTTTTAAATGGTTTCTCCATAGATAGCTGCGAGTGTATGTTTCCAAATGCGGAAAATTTTATTTGTTGGACAGCGAACAAGATACATTACATCCATCTAACACTTTGTCCTTTTTCTGTATTCTTGGGCAATATTTTTGCGTACAGTTATTTATTCGACAAGTTTGCACTGCTTCTTTCTATTCTAGACATTTTTATAAAAACCTTGAAAAAACTTTTTATTCCACAAATTTGAACTTCTATTCTCTATTCGAGAAATTATTATAGAGGCAAGTAATTTGTTTGCCTCTGTTTTAAGTAAACTCTTGTACTAGGACTTCTGAATTTTAATCTCTAACTTGATATATACCTTAAATCCTATAGCTCCGATGTAAGTTGCGGGCTCACTTGCCTTTTCTGTCTTCCAAAAACTCTGAAGTGGTAAGTGTTAAACAACGCAATATACATGTGATATACACTGAATATACATCAGTGTATATCACATATATATCACTAGGCAAAACAGGCAAACAGGCAGCAAGGGCCTCAGCAGTGGGCCACTGGCAATGGGCCGCTGGAAGGCCATTGCACTGGAGCAGAAGCCCATCACGGGAGCAGACCCTATGATCACGGAAAAGCAGTGTATATTAGGAGTATATATTTATGTAATATTGTAGTATAATGATTACCATAATTAGAGTTATACACCTACCATAATTGTATAGTTAGAGTTATGGTAGAATAAGGTTTTAGGAATAGATTAGGAATAGGATTCTCCTATTTTGTAACTTGTATATATATCTATTCAATCAATGAAAATAATCAAGGGGATTATTTCTTTCATGGTATCAAGAGACTAGGTCTAAACAAAAGTTTTTTCTCTCAAACTTTTGCCTCCTTCTTGGCCGAGACCCCCCCCCCTCCTCGGGTTTTCTCTTCCAAAATTTCGTCTTCCGCTCTCAAAAACCTCTCTTAAATTTTCCCTCCTTCTTTGTTCTTTCAATATGTCTAAGAACAATTTTCACCCCCGCCCTCACGGTTTCCAATATCAAGCTAAGTGTCCCTATTGTCCTTGAGATGGAAAACGTCCAATATGCGACGTGGGCGGAGTTGTTTAAAATTCACGCTATATCTTATCAAGTTCTTCATCACATCATTCCTCCCGCTAGACCCCCCTTCTGCGGAGGATCCCGAGTTATGGATTACACTTGATGCTACCGTTCTTCGGTGGATATACGCCACTATTTCGGTGGACCTTCTACGGACGATCATTGAGCGGATACCACGGCTATGGTCGCATGGAATAGATTGCGTGACATATTCCAAGACAACCAACATTCCCGTGTCGTCACACTCGAGCAAGAATTCTCTCTCGTTCGAATGGATGTATTTCCGAACGTTTCGCATATTGCAAGAAACTAAAGGAATTGGCGGATCAACTCCGTAATGTTGGCGCACCGGTAACAAATAATCGTCTAGTTCTACGGTTGGTTGCCGGTCTTTCGGAGGCCTATAATGGTGTTGGCACTCTCCTTCGCCAAAGCAACCCTCTTCCCGACTTCCATCAAGCCCGCTCCATGCTTACGTTGGAAGAAGCGGTTTTTGGCTAAAAAGGCGGCTACGGAGCAAGTCCATTGTCATGATGGCATCCTCTCCTAATCCTTCGGGTTTTGTTAATAATTCGGGCCAAAACCATAATCATGGTGGCGGCAAGAATAATCGCAAGAATAATAACAAAAATCGCGGGGGCAAACGCGGTGGTAATGGTGGAGGTTAGGTAGTCGGCAAAACGTCGGTGGGTCCCATCCGGTGAACGGTGGCCCACCACCCCCGTGGGCTCAACGGTGGGGCCCATGGCGGTGGGCGGTGGCGGTGGACCGTGGGCCGGCGGCCCATACCAAAGATGCGGCGGGAGAAATTCCCGGCGGCCGGTGGGGCGGCCAACGGTCCGAGCCCAATGCCCGGCAGGTGGCGGCCCGCCGGCGGTGGCCCGGCGGCGGCGGTGGTAGCGGTTACGGACCGAGGCCCGGCTCGGCAAGGAGTTCTTGGACCCCGACCTCCGCAAGCCCATCATGCGACGAGCCCCACTCGGACCGATATCGAGGCCGCGATGCACACGTTGGGATTGACTCAACCGGACCCAAATTGGTACATGGACACCGGGGCCACTACTCACATGACTTCCGATTCGGGTACTCTCTCATCTTATTACAATTTGAGCACCCCTCGGGGAATAATTGTTGGTAATGGCGTTATTCCAATTCTAGGGTATGGTCGAAAACGTTGTCTCCTCCCAATCCACCACTCCTCTTGAAAAATACTTTACATGCTCCTAAATTGATTAAAAATTTAGTGTACGTCCGAAAGTTCACAAATGACAATTCGTTTCGTTGAATTTGATCCTTTTGGTTTCTCTGTGAAGGATTTCAAGACGGGGAGTCATCTCGTGAGGTGTGATAGTAGGGGAGATCTGTATCCTATCATGCCGGTTTCGATCCATCGAGTCTAGCCTTGCCATCGACTTTCGCACCATCTCTCCTTCCATGTGGCATGCTCGTCGGGTCATCCGGGATCTTCTATTTTATCACTTTAGATAAAAATAGCTTTATTTCTTGTAAGGGTACAAGTCGTACTCCAATTTGTCAGTCTTGTTCATTAGGAAAAATTGTTAAGTTGCCATTTGTAGACTCAAATTCTCATACTTCTATGCCATTTGACATTATTCATAGCGACTTATGGACATCTCCTGTTCTTAGTTCAATGGGTCATCGATATTATGTTCTCTTTTTAGATGATTACTCTAGATTTTTGTGGACGTTTCCAATTGCGAATAAATCACAAGTGTTTTCCGTCTTCGTAAAATTTAGAGCGTTCATTCGTACTCAATTCGAAAGAGAAATAAAAAATATTCAATGTGATAATGGGAAAGAGTATGACAATAGGGAGTTTCGGGAGTTTTGTGCTAATAATGGGATAAATTTTCGTTTTTCGTGTCCTCATACATCTTCACAAAATGGGAAAGCCGAACGCAAAATTCGTTCCATAAATAACATTGTCCGAACTCTCCTAATCCATGCCTCCATACCTCCATATTTTTGGCATCATGCTCTACAAATGGCCACTTACCTTCTTAACATAATTCCGAGTCCAAAGGTCGACATATTCTTCCCCCTCAAAATCCTATATAATAAAAACCCATCTTATTCGCACCTTCGGATTTTTGGGTGCTTATGTTATCCGTTATTCCCATCCACCACAATTAACAAACTTCGTGCTCGGTCTACCCCATGTGTGTTTTTGGGTTATCCGTCAAACCATCGTGGTTATAAGTGTTTTGATTTATCCTCCAAAAAAATCATAATCAATCGCCATGTCATTTTTGATGAAACTCAATTCCCATTTACAAAAGTTCATACTCCCGAACCAAAGTCATATAATTTTTTGGATGACCAAATATCCCCGTATATTATTCGGAATTTTTCGGACAACTCCGTACCCAAAATCCTCCGGCCGGGCCCACCGCCCGCCGTGGTCCCACATATCATCGCCCCCTGCTTTGTTCCGATGGCCGAAGCAGTTCCGGATATTGGGCCGTTCGGCCCCATGCAGGAACCGGTCCAAACCGAGGAGCCCAGTTTTTACCGATTTGGGCCAGCAGAGCCCCGCCGCCTGTGGCCGGTCCGTCCCGAACCCGGAAAATTCCCAAAATTCACTCCATTCTTCCTCGAGTCATAGACCGGTCACTCGTAGTCAGCGGGGTATTTTTACACCTAAAAGACATTTTAACTTACATTCGGATGTCTCTAAATCCCCCTTGCCCCGCAATCCTGTGTCCGCATTAAATGACCCTAATTGGAAAATTGCTATGACTGATGAATATAATGCTCTTATTGATAATAAGACGTGGGAGTTGGTGCCCGTCCATATGGTATTAATATTATCGTGTCTATGTGGATTTTTGCTCATAAGGAGAATTCAGATGGGTCCTTTGCTCGGCATAAGGCGCGACTTGTTGGTGATGGTAAGACTCAGCAGGTTGGTATTGATTGTGGTGAGACGTTTAGTCCGGTGGTCAAACCGGCTACCATTCGTACTGTACTTAGCTTGGCTCTTTCAAAGACTTGGCCGATTCATCAGTTGGATGTCAAGAATGCTTTTCTACATGGAGATCTCAAGGAAACGATCTATATGCATCAGCCGTTGGGTTTCGGGGATCCCAACCGCCCTCATCATGTCTACGTTTGTTGAAGAAGTCCTTATATGGGCTAAGCGGTCTCCACGTGCACGGTATACACGATTTGCGGATTTTGTTTCGACTATTGGGTTCACACACGGCGAGTCCGATAATTCTTTGTTCATCTACCGCCGTGGTTCATCATTGGCCTATATTCTCGTTATATGTGGATGATATCATCTTGATCGCCTCCTCCGATGCTTTGCGTCGGTCTATCGTAGCCATGCTCGGTTCGAATTTGCTATGAAGGACTTAGGGCCGTTGAGTTATTTTTGGGGATTGCCGTCAAACGTCATTCGAGTGGCTTGTTTCTGTCTCAACGGAAGTATCTTTGCGAGATCATAGAGAGGGTCGGGATGTCATCCCGTAAGTCCACTTCCACACCGGTTGATGCAAACCCAAAGGCGAGTGCGCGGCGAGGTGCACCATACGAGGACCGACCCCGATGTATCGCGGTCTTGCGGGGGCCCTCCGTATCTTACCTTTACCGGACGGATATTACATATGCGGTTCGGCGAGTGTGTTTATTCATGCATGATCCCGAGTTGAGCACATGAATGCAATCAAACGCATCATTCGGTATATTCGGGGGACACTAGACTATGGGTTGCACTTGTATCCGTCATCTACATCCACACTTGTCTCTTACACGGATGTCGATTGGGGTGGGTGTCCGGACACCGACGGTCGACTTCGCTCTTGTATGTTCCTTGGCAACAACTTGGTCTCCTGGTCGGCCAAACGTCGGGCAACTTTATCACGCTCAAGTGCGAGGCGAATATCGAGGGTAGCGAATGTGGTCTCCGAATCATGTTGGCTACGTAATTTGCTTTTGGAGCTTCATTGTCCCATTCGAAGGCAACCTTGGTATATTGCGATAACATTAGTGCCATCTACCTCGGGTAACCCAGTTCAACACCAGCGCACCAAGCATATCGAAATGGACATTCACTTTGTCCGTGAAAAGGTTGCAAAAGGTCAAGTTCGCGTATGCCATGTCCCGTCTCGTTATCAAATTGCAGACATCTTTACAAAGGGTCTACCAGCGGTTCTCTTTGAAGATTTTAGGAACAGTCTCAGCGTTCGAAAACCGCCCGCTATGACTGCGGGGGTGTGTTAAACAACGCAATATACATGTGATATACACTGAATATACATCAGTGTATATCACATATATATCACTAGGCAAAACAGGCAAACAGGCAGCAAGGGCTCCTTGAGGATCCGGAAGGCCGTGGGGCTCCTTGATTGTAGTTTCCTAGGCTGAATGAATATCCACAATTGTTGCAGAAACGTTTGTCTTGTGAAAGAAATGAATTATGTCGGTTTTCTTGAATTTTACCATTTGCTTTGTTTGTCCACAAAATGACGTATTTGCTTTCTGATCTATTATAATCCCTTGTAATATGTTTTGAGGAAAATTAGACTAATACCGTGAGCTGGGCTTATGTTGGTTCTTTTTTCTGCACTCACATGTGACATCCTGAAGTTGATATCAAAGCTACTTTCTATGCTGAAGTACTGACCTAAGTCCTCATTCTATTTCATCTTTCCAGACAGTTCTAACAAGGAGGAACATTTACACCGGTATAGAGTACAGGGATGATCCAACCATCTTTGCATGGGAGCTAATCAATGAACCTCGCTGCATGACCGATCCTTCTGGTGATACACTCCAGGTAACTTTTAAACTTGCTCTCATTTTGATAGTTAAATGTTTTAACAAGAGAGTAGTCCATTATTTCATCGATTTAATCTCTACAGTTTGGATTTTGCTTGATAACAAATCATTCAGTTAAGTCATGAATACTTTTTGTCTTGAGCTTGTGAGGCCTCACTTCGACGTCCATAATTAGTTACTTCCCCGTATCAAAAAAGATTGACACCTTTTTGTATTGGAGATATTTATTTTAACAAATCATTTTTCTGACATGACATGTTACGACTCCACTTGATATTGAATTGACCTTTTAATCGGCTGTAACACTTACCAGAATAATTCGTAGTCATTCCCCTTTAGACATGTAACCATGGCATGTTAATTCGAAAGACCAGAACATGGCTTCTTCTTAGTTCAGAATTGCATACCTACATTTAGTATATGCATTTTCGAGGGAGCCTTTTTTTTATTTTTTCATTTTTAGTAAATTTTGAGCAAATCATTTTTGGAAAATGGACTCTGCTTACATACACATTTATGTGGGTATGCATTAATAGCATTATGCCGATTTTCAGGACTGGATAGAAGAGATGTCAACATTCGTGAAATCAATTGACAGGAAACATCTGCTAACAGTGGGCCTTGAAGGATTTTATGGTCCTAAAAGTCCGAAAAGGACAACTTCCAATCCTGAATCTTGGGCTGCTGATCTTGGATCCGATTTTGTCCGCAACTCTGTACTTTCAACTGTTGATTTTGCCTCCGTACACGTCTACCCAGACCACTGGTAAGATTTTCTTTTGCTCATTTTGTGAATTTGTGATGATTGGAAGAAGAAGAAAGAGGGATAAGGCATTTAAGGAGTTGAAAAGGATATATCCAATCAAATTTAAAGCCAAGAATTTTTTTCATGTGTGAAACTCTTTTTCTGTAGGTTTAAACACAAAAATTTCGAACAAATGTTGAAATTTGCAGCCAAATGGATGCTTTCTCACATTGAAGACGGTGACAGGGAACTGAAAAAGCCTGTCTTGTTCACTGAATTTGGTTTGTCGAATGATGATGATTTTGAACCAGCTCAACGGGATAGATTCCTCAAAATGGTTCTTGAAGTCATATACAAGTCTGCAAAAAGGAACAGGTCCGGGGCAGGATCATTCTTCTGGCAATTCCTGGTTGAAAAAATGGAACGGTTCAATGACGAATATGGAATTGTTCCATGGGAGAGTCCATCAACATATCGATTAATTACAGAACAGTCGTGCAAGCTGGCCAAAGTTCATGGATTACTACCTACACAAATCGAGCATTTAAAGAATTTTTGTGCCCCGGGGAACTAATACACGTTTTGATTTTGGAAAAGAAAGTTTACATATTACGATATTACTCCAGCATTTTTTATTTCTTTCTGAAATTCGTTTTAAGAGAACTGTAGGACATAGGTTTACTCCTTGTATTATTTCTCACGTTATAGATGTGTAAAATTCTCATCAAATGAAACATATGCAGATCAGTCCTCCATTGCCTCTCATTTTCTTTGTGTATTTGCATTTCTACATTAAGTTATTTTGGAAGCATTTTGCAGATTATTAACCCGAAAAGTTTTCTGAGATTGGTATATAACTCGCTATAGCTTTCTGTTAAATACCATTTTCATTTAGGATGATTAAGAATTGTTTGAATGGGAAGAAGAAATACATGCAAAACAGTACCGCTCCAAGCCAACTTATGTGCTCTTCGACTATTCCATCAGTACGTGCTTTGCCTCAGCACAAGTACTGGATAATTTTACGCACCAATGCTTAGGCAGATGAAAGAAATTATTCAACGTTTTCTTTTGGTCCTTGCTAAGATTTGAACCTGGTTTATTAATTTCTTGAGCACACCACAAGTGTTTTATTAACTTCTTGATCACACCATAAGCACCATTAGGTGCCTCAAATTTGTGCACAAGCCTGACCAATGCATCGAAAACTGCATTAGTTTGAACATCAAAGTATCCCCGCCAAAATTTCTAGAGGAGAATAATCTCTTTCTTATCATCAAATCTTTAATTAAACACAAATACACAATGCATAGTTTTGCCATTTGACCAGAAATAGAGTTCAGTAAGTTTCTGAAAAAAGTTTTAAGGCTTTTACTTGCTGGGCATTTCTCTGGTAAATCTCTAGAATTCATCGGATTGTATCACCCATTTCCTTTTCTTTCAAATTCAAGCAAGTTTTCTTAAATTAAATGTCAATTAAGTAAATAAAAGTGTGTTCGGTATAATAGTTTAAACTTTTTGATTAGATGATGACACATTTCAATTGGTATCAGAACAAGCAAAAGTGAATTTTTTTAATAGTTTAAACTTTTAGATTAAATGGTCAATAGTGAAACTTGAGCTTGTGAATTAATTGTCCAATTGAAACATAAATTGCGCTGAGTGTCCTTCAAAAGGAGTGGTACCCTTGGTTCTTAAAATGTTTAACTTCTATTCTTCCCTTCATTTAATGAAATTTTTGTAACGCAAATACCCTCGATTTCTTCTTCTACAATACATTTCTTTTCTTCCTCTGCAACTTCATCCTCCTTTTTAATCTAGGGTTGAAAAAACAGTACCAAATCAGTTTATGTCTCTCATTTACATTATTTTCTTGTTATGAGTGAAGCTCTCTGTTTGCTTTCTTCTTCAATTTCACAATACGTTAGTTTGATCTTTTACATCGGCATTCGTTTGTGCTCATTTTTAATAATAGGAAATTGGGTTAAATTACGAATTATTTATTTTCTCACTATTGCTTGTGATTTTGTATTATTTTTATTCATTTGTTATACTACAAAACCCAAACTTACGGTACACTTTAATTTGCTGTTTGTACAATATATTTATGCTATGTTCGTACACCTTGTTGTTGGCTTCTAAATATTGTAAATATTAGTAGTTTAGGTGTTTCCTCAAGAGAAAAATTTAAGAAGCCTAGTTGGTGTTTGATAAAATGCCATAATAAAGATAATGTCACTTTAAAAAATAGGATTGTATAATGGTGTATTGTTTTGCAAGCAGTTCCTTGAATCATTGAAAGATGAGATGTCATTTTCAGACATTTGTAGGTTGAGTAGTTCTAAATCCTTTTAGTTAGATTAGCAAAGTAAAATAAAAGTATCTTTGAGTTAAATTAATTAATCATCAAGCTAAGTTTGTTTTATTGGGAAAAATTTGTAAATTATGCCTTGAACCAAAACTAGTTGAATTTTTGTATTTAATTAATCATCAATTTTCCTTGAGGCAAAACTAAGTTTGCCTTATTGGGCAAAGATTGTAAGTAAGTTATGCCTCGAGGCAAAATTAGTTTAATAATATTTTATTAATTATCAATTTGCCTCGAGGCAAAACTAGTTGAATTTTTAAATTTGATTAATCATCAAGCTAAATTTGTCTTATTTGGAAAAAATTGTAAGTAAGTTATGCCTCGAGGCAAAACTAAGCTTGCCTTATTGAACAAAATTTGTAAGTAAGTTGTGTCTCGAGGCAAAACTATATTTGTCTTATTGGGCAAAATTTGTAAGTTATACCTCAAGGCAAAACTAGTTGAATTTTTATATAATAAAACAAATTGATTAATCATCAAGCTAAGTTTGATGGATCAAGACTACACACTGTGAGTTCGATATATATATATATATATATATGCAACAGTGGCCTTTCTCAACAAGAGTGTGAAATCAGTTATGATTGGAGGGCCAATGTTAAGAGTAGTGAAAGCTTGTGATGCTTTTGTTGAATTGGCTGATTTTTCTGGCTAAATGCCATCAACAAAAGGGTTAGTGGCAGAACAACATCCTCACTTCATTGGCACTTACTGGGGTGGAGTAGGCACATTTTATTGCGTAGAAATTGTTGAATCAACTGTTGCATACTTATTTGCTGGTCCAATTTTTAATGATTATAGCTCTGTTGGATACTCGCTTCTAATCAAGAGAGAAAGGCATTAATCGTGCAACCTGATAGAGTTGTAATTGGCAATAGACCGACTTTTGGTTGTGTCCTAATGAAAGATTTCAAGATAAGTATGGTATGTAAAAAAAAATTCATATTTGGTTTTTCATTTCTTTTGATTTCCTCTCCGAATTAGCAAAGAAAATAGAGAAAAACAAAACTGCTTATGAAAACTATCGTCAGATATTTGTGCCTAAAGGAACTCCTTTAAAGTCGGAGCCTAACGAACCTCTAAGGGTCAATGTTCTGTTCCAACATATACAGAAGATGATTTCAAGTGAAACAGCCGTGATTTATGAGACATGAGATTCTTGGTTCAATTGCCAGAAGCTTGCTTAAGTTACCAGAAGGATGTGGATATGTGACTAATAACAACTTATCAGAGTGGTATCCATTTTATTTTCAGACATTACACAAAAAGTGCGAGTTGCAGTTATCAATTCCAGATGCAATATGGCTCCATTGGTTGGTCTGTTGGTGCTACCTTGGGTTATGCACAATCTGTCCCCCAAAACGTGTCATTTATTACATCAGTGATGGAAGTTTTCAGGTAATTTTCTCAAACATTTTCCTGAAAAATGACTTCTGTCATACCATCATTGATTTCAGATAGTAAGACTAGTCGAAGATCTATGTCTCCTCTGTTTGCACTTTCTCTCGCTAATATCTTTCTCTCCCTTCCATTTTTTTATTATAAAGAAGTTTTTTTTGTGATAATTTAATGGGGAGTGAATATGGGGATGCGAGCCAGAAGATAGACTATGTGTTCAAGGTAATGTTAATCGGTGATTCAGCAGTAGGCAAGTCTAAAATACTTGTTTGATTTGCTCGTAATGAATTTAGTCTCAATTCTAAGGCTACTATATGCGTTGAATTTCAGACACGAACACTTGTGATATAACACAAGTCTGTTAAACCTCAGATCTGGAATACTGTCGGTCAAGAACGGTAAATCAAATTTTTTAACAGTGTTGACATATTTCTACTTGATGACAACGAAGAAAATAGCTTGTTATCAGGAGAATAAATTATTCTTTTGGCTGTAGAAGTACTAGGTACAAGAGAATGGTCTTAAGATTTCAGTTTTTTATGGATCTGGTTCTAAAAATCTTAATGGTGGATTTTGATATTCTCCTCTGCTTGTGTTATATTGGTAATTTTGTATCTTTCTTTGTGGTGTTGTCGGCTTGATTAATCATTCAGATATGTCATCTTAAATATTGAACTCTATCTATATCACCAGTTAATTGATGATCTTGAAAGACTTCGGTTTTGACGGGCTTTCTGCTCTTTAGTGCGAATAAGGGGAAATTTTCATCTGTAACAATCAACTCTATCTAGATTTTCAGTTAATTGATGATCTTGAAAGACTTCGGTTTTGACGGGCTTTCTGCTCTTTAGTGCGAATAAGGGGAAATTTTCATCTGTAACAATCAACTCTATCTAGATTTTCAGTTAATTGATGATCTTGCTAACTCCGTCTCTGATGAGCTTTCTGCTCTTTATTGTGAGTAAGTGGAAAACTCCTTCATTTCATTTCTCAACAGTATTAATCTAGTCCCAGCATAAGTATCTAATAACATTCAAGAGTAATTAACTTATCCACATTCTTTCAATGGTAACAGTCATGTAAGTTATCAAGAGAAGAAAAAATTTATCTAGATGTTGGCTAATTAAGAGAAACAGCACGTTGGGATATATTGTGTTTTCTGAATTATGCAAATGCATATATGGGACGTGGGGAAATATCCTGATAGTTTATTTAGCTTTATCTTTCTCACAAACCTGTGGGGGAAAATGTGAATCTGTCTTCGACAAAAACTGAAAATGATTTGTCAGGTTTCTCTGTCCCTGTCTCTCACTCTTAGTTGGTTTACGTATGTGAGATTTAATAAAATTCACGAATTCTTGCTATGAGCACTTAAGATGAGACCTTTAGTTCATTATCAGATATGATATCTTGTTTTTTTTGTGCTTTGTATGTTGTTTCATGAATTTGATAACTTTTCTTGATATTAATTACTGAGAGTACTAACACACTTCATAATTGTAAACCAAAAGGTATATTACTATTTCACACATTTGCTTCTTTTTCATATGATTTGATGTTTTTTAGAAATACTTTGTAATTTTACTGCTAGAGGTATGGTGCTATTTCACACCTTTGCTTCTTGTTGTATGTAATTTAATGCTTTTTAAGCAAAGGTCCCTTACAAGTTTTAAAATTCTCTGAAATACGCTTTGTATGACACTTACCAACTGTTCTTATTGTTTTTCAGGGATTTAAAGCTTTAAAGCAAACTGTTAAGCTTTACTATAAGCTAGGGAAGTACAAGGAAATGATCGATGCTTACAGAAAAATGCTAACCTACATCAAGTCAGCAGTGACAAGAAACTATAGTGAAAAGTGTATTAACAATATCATGGATTTCATCTCATGATCAACTAGTCAGAACTTCAGTCTCCTACAAGAGTTCTACCAGACAACATTGAAAGCCCTTGAAGAGGTAAAGAATGAGGTCAGAACAACATTCCTTCTTAAGCTATAGTAGGTTGGAGTTTATGTTCTTGTCAAGGGTCTCGTAGTTCTCTTCTTTTCGCAGAGGTTGTGGTTCAAGACAAATCTAAAACTTTTCAAAATTTGATTCGACATTGGGAGTAGTACGAATGAGTAAGGTATCATTCTTTTTCAGATTAGCATCTGCAGTTGTAGTGTCACTGTATAAGTTTTCCCACTAATAACGTGAGCATTCAATTAGATTTTGAAAGAACTCCACAAATCTTGTCAAAAAGAAGATGACACTAATGACCAGAATAAAGGTACACAATTGTTGGAGGTATATGCAATAGAGATCCAAATATATACGGAGATGAAAAATAACAAATACTGAAGGCAGAGCCGTCCCTGGGGCGGTCGAGGCGGCGCCTCCGCACAGGGCCCCCCGGCCGGCGGGGCCTCCGCCCCAGAATTTTCATTTTTCTTTTATTGGTTTCAAATATTAAGATATGTATTAAAAATGTCTTCAATTTTATCAGTGAGAGTTGTAGCCTAAAGGTTGAGGGCTCCCTTCAAAGTACTTCCCTAGTGAGATGTTGTGTGTTCGAATTCAATGAGCACCGAAAGACTTTTTTTTATAAACACAAAATCAGATTTGGCGCCAAGTTCCAACCAGTCCCCCCCTCTTTAAACAAAAAACAAACCTTTTTTTATTTTTTTACTTTAAACACAAAAAAAATATTTATCAATAATTTTTTTTAATATTAATTAATTAGTTAATTTTAATTTTTCATGTGAATAAAAAAGGATCTCTTTTTGTTTCTCTCATCGGGCCCTTAAAAGTATATGAACTGCTCTGACTTAAGGTATGTTATTGAAAGTATGTATGTCCTAGTGACAATCATTATTAGGGACAAATGTACTTGAACACATTCGTACTATTAATAAGATTAATATTTATGACATTTGCGATTTTTGAATTATTATTTGATTATTTGTAATTATTCATTAATGTGCATCCCTTGAACTTACGTTGTCATTAATAGAGTGAGATATTAATGATAGAGTGCAACTCTAAAATAGCCTCGACTAATGATCATCGAGAATGGAATATCGATGATATGTTATAAGTCGACATGTGGTTTGCATCACATTCTTAGAGAATGTAGTATGTCTCACCTGCTACTAGTAATGGTTACTACTGATGGACACATGGATACTTTTGGAATGTATTGGTATACCTTGTTGATAAACTATTTGTTAGACATTTCTAGAGTGTTATCAGCGTGTGGGATATAAAGGTCCTTTGATTTGAGGTTAATACGCACCTTGTTTACAGAGTTATGTACTTTGACTCTGTCCTAAGCTTAAACTCCTTATAGGATAAGACACGGCTTGTGTAAGGTACATTATGATGTAAATTAAGGTGGTAATTGAGCCAAGAATATGATTCGTTCCTCGATTGGATATCCAATCATCCTGCTCTGGAATATTTAACAATTTGGCAAAAGAGGATCCACGCTTTTCAACTTCCACGAGAACAACAGGAAGACTAAGGTTCTGCATGGACAAAATGAATCAGCATTAGTTACTATATATCAAGTCCATGATAGAGGTCTTTACTAACTTACTAGTTTTGCTCTAGATATTAACAAAGCAGAGTATGTTTTCAGTGTTTCAATGGTTTTATGTCATCAATCTTCTTTAAATTAGTTAATCAGTTGCTTTATAGTGTTTTGTCCACTATTTTTATCTCAACAGAGACATCTCAGCTCTTCTGAAAGTCATTTTTCTTGAGCCGAGTGTCTATCTGAAGCAGTCTCTCTACCCCACAAAGGTAGGGACAAGGTTTGCATATACCCCACCCTACCCATATCCCATTTGTGAGACCACAGTCGGTATGTTTGTTGTTGTAAGCAGAGTCATCTCATGAATGTGATCATATTCCACATGTTAGGCACCTTCTCCTTGCCTGTATCCGCGAGAATGATGTGATGAAGGACTTGATGCGAGCGTCCGTGAACTTTGAATAATTCCGCCCACGTCGCGTATTTGATGTTTTCTATCTCAAGAACGATAGAAATGTGGTTCTTGATGTTGGAATCTGTAAGGGCATGATGAAACGTGTCCTTTGAGGTAGACATGATGAAACAACAAGAGGAGAATGAGGGATTCGGAAGATAATTTGGGAGGAGAAAAAAAAAGGAATGGTCGTCGGCCTGCTTCTTGGTTTTCAAGAAGAAGAGGGATGTGGAAGGGTTTAGGGAGAAAGTATTTTTGCCCTAGACTATGATACCATGAAAGAGAATAATCTCTTGATTATTTTTATTAATAAAAAAATTTATATATACATGATATACAAAATTAATTAAGGAAATTAAATCTACATTTTCCTACTATAATTCTAATACTATCACTACACTTGTACAAAAATTCTACAATTATGATAAGTTATTTACAAAACTCGGTTTGGTGATATACACGTTTGGTCCGTGTATATCTCGGTTTCTATCAACAATGTCATGCTCATCAAGGTTGCCGGACATGACACGTCATCTGTCTTGATAACTTTCATGGTAAGACTTATAGCAAAGAATCCAAACATCCATGCAGATGTCCTTAAAGGTAAGAACCCCTCTGAATTTCATTCAGAGTCGATTCACTCTGGGTGTGTTTGATTATGGAGGAAAATATATCCAGAAATGATTTGCAATTTTTCCATGTTTGGTTGTCCAAAATTTTATGCAAGAAAACAAGTTCTTTAAAAATGAGTTATCTAATGGAAGTATGGAAAATAAATTCCATAAGTGGTATTCTAACTTTATTGTTTCCTTCCCATCCGCCCATTGCCCCCAACCCCCACTCCCTCAGAACAAGAAGAGATTGCACAGATCAAGTCACCTGAAGCGTCCCTAACTTGGGAAGACCTTGGCAAGATGAAGTACACCTGGAGAGTGGCAATGGAGACAATGAGAATATTCCCTCCCATTTTCGAAGGCTTCAGGCAGACTGTAAAAGACATTAAGTACGGAGGCTACCTCATTTCAAAAGGATGGCAAGTAAGATCTAACCCTCTTTGATCTTCCATTCTTCAACCTGTTAATTTTGGTAGTACTTTTTTCTGATTGGTATAATCCAAGGTTAATCACTGCTTAATGGCTGCACATAGATATATTCTGGGTAACGGCTAAAACACACATGGATAGCAGTATTTTTCAAGAACCAGAGAAATTTAATCCAGCACGCTTTGAGAACCCAGGATCTTTGCCTCCTTACAACTTTGTTCCATTTGGAGGAGGAGTCCGTATATGTCCTGGATACGAACTTGCAAAGATTGAAACTCTGGTCACAATCCATTATTTAATAACACATTTTACATGGAAGCTATGCTGTACAGATGATTTCTTCAGCAGGGACCCAATGCCAGCACCAACTCAAGGACTTCCCGTTCAAATAATTCCCAGGAAACTTCTCTAATTCAACAAATTTTAATCCTACATGCTTCTCCAAGAGGCAGCAGAGTTTTGTAAACCTCAAGAATCCATAAAAAAAAAAAAAGGCAAGCTCCCGCTATGCGCGAAGTCCGGAGAAGGGTCGAACCACAAGGGTCTATTGTACGCTAACCTCAAGAATCCATATTCTGATATATTGTTGTTAGAAGGATAGTAAAAATTCCCTGTCTAGACTGGCATTGACATCAAATTTGTGATTCCGAAGGCGAATACTCCCTATATTATGATGTATTCATGTTACAAGATGTAAACTGTAAGGCCTGACAATCCAGCCACGCTTATTGGAACTTTATATTCGAAAATTAAGGGCTAAAAATTAGATGTGAGAAATTGAAACTTCAAATATGGATAAGCACGATTCTCCTTTTCTCTAGATTTAGCTATTATGGTTTAAAGTTATCCAACTTTTCTTTTCTGAAACTTAAAGGCAAAAAAATTGTTTGTGAAAGGAGGATTTTTTATGGGCATATGTTAGCACTGTTAGTCCTTTTATACTATGTAATTTGATTTTTGGGTAAAAAAAAAAGGGCAGTCCGGTTCAAGCCGTGGAAACATCCTCCTGCAGAAATGTGAGGTGAGACGTTAAGATAAATCTACAATGGGAAGTTCAGTGTAGATCTCTAAAGTTTTGAAGGAAGAAAAGATAACTACTCAATATTCACTTAGAATACCAAATCTTTTCCAAATGTACAAGTACTTTGGGATTCATTTTCCCAAGTACCTTCAGTATATATCCTAAATAAAAACGAGGAACTTGTCAAGCTAGCATTCTGGCCTGTGCAACTTTCAAGAAGCACTGAAAGAACAAACTCTGTACAAACTCTTAAATAAGAGCAACATATATGTCCATCAGCAACCTTGTACCTACTGAATTGTACAACAACCTGACAACTGACGAGTGAATAATTATATGCAACATGCTAACCTCTGATAAATACAAGGAAGATGAGAAACCCTTGTCAACAACCTTGAGGTGTGAAATATTTCGGAGGCATACATGGACATCTTTCATTCATATAGGGGTACTGATCCATACTTGAATCTGCATTGCACCACTTTGGTAACCGACTTGAATTATTTTCGAAAAAACTTGAGAGAGTAAGCATCTTTTATCTGCACCCCCAGCAATAAATACGTTACTTTTGAAACTCTAGATGTCAAATCCAACATGAGACTTCCTATGTTTTTCAATGAGATGAACCACCAGGGTCCAACAGAAAACAAGTAATGCAAGAAATGTAGTTTTCTTTCTTCCCAATGATAAAAAAATTGATGCAATAGTTTCGCAAACATAAGCAATTTTAAGATAGAAGATTGGATGACTTTCCAAAAATTGAAATACTTCTGGTTTAAAATTGGTTCCTAACTTTTACATTTTTGGCATTAAGATTCTGATATACATGAGTACAGTAAAATAGTTTCTGTTGTAGGGAGTGGACAATGGAGACAATGTTTAGACAACCCAAACAATTACGTACAACAGTTTATGGAGCAAGGATTGACGAATAATAGGTAGAACGAGCAAAAGATACCTCACTACAGATACAGACACATGTGAACACCCCCCCCCCCCCCCCCCAAAAAAAATCGCCATCCCACAAAAAAACAAGGGAAAAAAGTTTCAGATTCATGTAAGTACATACCATGCAAATGTTGGAAATTTGCCTTTGGCGGGGAGGTGCGTCCACCCATGTTTAATGAATTAAACACTAGTGTTCCGCATGTTGGAGGCTTTGTCTCTTCACACATGCATAATCTACTAAGTGAGTAGATGACCGTAGGGCCAAGAATCGTCAAATTTCGTTGAGAAATGAAAGAGATATTGGTCCACGAAGTAAGGTGTTTGAGGCATGAAAATATGGTGTGGGACAAATCTACCACATCGGTGGGAATAGGAAGAATTGCTCTCTATATAAGTCTCTAATGTGGTAAAGGGTTTGGGACCCCAAGGTGTATCCCATGTGTTTAAAGGAGGGAGGACCTAGATGCGCTTGGGTTCAAGGCAAAGCCCACACGCGCGCGCCGCCGCTCACCCGTCCGGTCACGGATCGTGGGCTGATATTATCTTTTTGGACCCCAAATTGCTTAATATTTACAGTTTGGTCCCTAGAGTTTCTGAAAAGTTGATTTTGGGGTGACGGTAGGCAGAAATACCGTTGGAATGTTTTTTGGAGCATTAACCAGCCATTACTTGGCTGATAACTCCTTAAACACCCCCTTCAATGGCCATGAACAGCCTCACTTATAGCCTTTAACATGTCACACTAATGGCCTTAAACCAGCCATTAACAGCCCTCCTAATGACTATTTACAGCAGTGTTTTGGGCGGTTGAATGCCCTCTTGTGATGCTATATATTGAGCTGTTTTGGCTCAATTGTGGATATACATACAGTGACAGAAAATACCACAAACAAACACGAAAAATCACTGCAAAACAGTGAGCAAACACTCACATATACACAAGATATACACAACAGAGACACACTATATACACAGAGACAAAACAAAAGAGAAAACAGAAACTCTTCCTTCCTTTTCCATATCTTCAGCAAGTCTATTCATATTTGTTTTCTTCGTCAAGCTCAACCTATTTGCTTTGTAGCGTTGAGATTAAAGTGTTGTTTTATCTTGGGAGACTATTGCCCGCTAACGTAAAAGCATATATACGGGGCAATTTTGTCTCAAGGAGAGAGGGCAATCACGACTCAACACACAACGTTGTAACCATCCAGATTTAGTTGTTTCTTGATTTCGAGGTTATCAAGATTCAAGACACAACAAGCTTTGCGGCGTTTTGAAGATTGACCTATTTGTTCAACAAGATTCAATTTCTGAATATTGAATATTTGTTTATCCTTTCGAACACTTGTAATAGTTATTTACTTCTCGTACTGCTTTATAAAGTACAATAGAGTACCAAGAGCAAATGCCCTAGAAACCAACTGAAAAGTGCAAAATAAAGCATACAAACTCACCGTGAATTCTGTAACCTGAATTGAGCTGGCAAGTTCTCCAAACAATCCAGCTTCCTTGTACATTTCAAGAATAAAAGCAACACACGATGTTGACTTTCCATCAATATAAACCCAATCATCCTGCTCTGGAATAGTCAACAATTTGGCAAAAGAGGATCCACGCTTTTCAACTTCCACAAGAACAACAGGAAGACTAAGGTTCTGCATGGACAAAATGAATCAGCATTAGTTACTATATATCAAGTCCATGATAGAGGTCTTTACTAACTTACTAGTTTTGCTCTAGATATTAACAAAGTAGAGTATGTTTTCAGTGTATCAATGGTTTAATGTCATCAATCTTCTTTAAATTAGTTAATCAGTTGCTTTATAGTGTTTTGTCCACTATTTTTATCTCAACAGAGGCATCTCAGCTCTTCTGAAAGTCGTTTTTCTTGAGCTGAGTATCTATCTGAAGCAGCCTCTCTACCCCACAAAGGTAGGGACAAGGCTTGCATATACCCCACCCTACCCATATCCCATTTGTGAGACCACAGTCGGTATGTTTGTTGTTGTAAACAGAGGCATCTCATGAATGTGATCATACAAAAACATAACCTGAGTTCGAAGTCGCTTGTTCAAGGCTTCATTCCACATGTTAGCAGCATTGCAGGCTGTAGTTGGTTCCATACAGTCCTGACAGAAGCAACCTTCACCACACATCACTAAAACATCAGCAATATGATTGATGCTCTTTCTTTTTTGGGAGAGTATGCCAATATGATCTCAATGCCCTCTATTCCACAACTTTAATAAAAAAGGTCACTGGACTTTCTTATTTTACTAAATTAGAATTTAGACGTACTCTCTCAGGTCCATTTTAGTAATTGTGCTTACTAAAATAAGTTAATAGCTGATCCAAATTAATTATCATTTTAAAATTAAAATAGTAATTATTAGTTTTCATTTTTGTAGAATTGTATTAATTTTCCTTAGAGAGCCTCTCTCACTAATACAATATATATATAGGCAATTTATAATATTCCCCATAATTGTATTAATTATGGTTTATATATATGTGTGTGTGTAATCCTAATACAATAAGGATCCTAAATCTACCATAATTATACAACATTAAATATTACAAAATATATAGGGAATTTATAATATTCGCTAACACACCCCCTCAGTCGGAGCGGGAGGTGGCCAGACGCTAAGACTAGATCTGAAGTCGAGGAATAACTGTCTAGGAAGACCTTTCGTGAAGATATCCGCATACTGATACGAAGAAGGCATATGTAACACCTTAACATGACCGAGAGCAACCTTCTCACGAACAAAATTTATATCCATCTCAACGTGCTTGGTTCGCTGATGTTGAACCGGATTATGAGATAAATATATAGCGGATATATTATCACAGTAAACCAAATACGCTTTACGGAAGGGACACTGAAGCTCCAAAAGAAGGTTTCAGAGCCAGCAGATCTCAGCAACAACATTTGCAACGCCTCTATACTCTACTTCTGCACTCGAACGGGATAGGGTGGCATGCCTCTTGGCAGACCAAGAAATGAGATTATCCCCTAAGAACACACAATAGCCGGAGGTGGAGCGTCGCGTGTATGGACAGCTTGTCCAGTCAGCATTCGTATATGATAATAACCTGGTCGGTGTTGAGAGGTATAGATGCAATCCATAATCAAGGGTGCCCTTAGCGTATCGAATGATACGTTTAAGAGTAGTAAAATGAGGCTCCCCGGGGATATGATCTTGCAATTCGCCATTTTAGCCCTGTACACAATCTCCTATGCATACTTACGCTGACACAGAAACATAGTATCTGCAGATCTAGTCACTGATATTCCTAAAAAATAACTCAACTTTTCCAAGTCAGTCATAGCAAATTCGATCTTAAGTAGTGCAATGATCTCATTTTTCAACATATCAGAGGAGGCAGTAATCACAATCTCATCCACATATAATAACAAATACGCAACGTTACCACCTCGATGAAAAATAAAGAGAGAATTATCACACTTGCTGCAGACAAACCCAATCTGTGTAATGTAGCGAGCAAAGCATTCATACTACGCTCTGGGCCTGTTTCAAACTAGGGATGTCCAGTGGGTCGGGTCGGCCCGATCCCCCATTAAAAAAATTGTCGTTGTCAGGGTTCGAACTGGGGATGGATCATGGGATCGTCCCGATCCCGACCCGATCCCGACCCCATCACGTCTCGTCCCGTCCCCCTCCCCCTTTGCAAAAATAATTGTTGCAATAACGGCTAAATTTTGATTTTGGTCGTTGTGCAACAGCTATAATAGTCATTTTTGCCCCCACCCCACCCCATAAACCCCCTACCCCCTTAATATTTATTTTTAACCCCTAAGTTAATATATTTACACTTTAACCCTATTTCTCAACTATAAATAACTCATTTTCCTCTTCATTTTTCTCACAAATCTTCCTACCATCTCTCTAATCTCTCAATTTATCTCTCTACAATTCTACAAATCTTCCTACTATTAGTATTAAAAATTATATCAAAGTTAAAAAATTGGGAGTGAAGTTGGCAACTAGCTTGAAGATCATCGAGCAAAGTTTCAATTTTCAACCTCGATTACACATCGACGTTACGTCGACGTTTGGTACCTTCGTTCCTTCTTTAAATTATTATTTTTACATAATTTTAATTATCGCACTTAATTTTGTGTACTTTAATTATTTATTTGTATAATTAAAATGGAAGGATTGAAACGTATGATTACGGGTAAGAGTAAGGGTGCTTCTTCTAGTATGAGTAAAAAAGGTAAGGGTAATGATTGGGAATTTTTTTTACTACTTAATGGATTTTTAGAGAAATTTTATCAAGCTACTAAAGAATTTTTCGGTATTTATCATCCTACTATTTCAAATATGTTATTTTATATAGCTCTAATATTTTTGTTACTTAGTGAATATATGCAAAAACCAACTTATAAGTCATCTATTGAAAAGATGTTTAAAAAATTTTAAAAAATATTTTTATCCTATCCCCACTATTTATATTGTTGGTGTTGTATTAAATCCAACTATTAAAGTAGACGGTTGTAAAACACTTGTAGAAATGATTTATGATTGTATAAAAGTACTTCCAATAGACTCAACTGAAGAATCAACTTACAAACCAACTAAAGCAGAAGTTATGTCTAGCATACACACCGAATGCAAACAAGTATATATGTATTACCAACAATAAAGTGCAAATAATCAACCAGCTTCTGTACCATCTTCTACTACTTCACTGCAACCTTATAAAAACATATGGTTTCTGCTACTAGTATTCAAGGCCTTAGAAATAAAATGTGTAGTGGTTCAACTTCTTCACAAGTTAGCGAATTTGATGTTTATGTTTTGTAGGGTGTTGTAACGTACGAATTAATTGCCAATAATGAAGGACAAGAAGACTTGTTGAAATACTGGAGGGAGAATGAGAAGACATTTCCGACACTAACAAAGATGGCCCGAGATGTGTTGAACATTCAAGCGTCATCAACGGCGTCTGAAAGTGCTTTTTCTGCAGACATATTTCAAATAGGAGAGCACATACATTCATTGGCGGAAGACACATTGGAGATTGCAGTTCTATTCAGAGACTGGATTTATGCGGATCATAGAAGGTGCGGTCAACCGGAGACCAACAAAGAAGAAGACTACAACTACAATGAAATTTTGTCCGAGGGAGCAGGAAGCAACGTTGAAGAATTTGACAAACAAATTCCAATTCCAACAGAAGATCTCAAGACATTGTGAAGAAATTCGAAAAAGTATGGTTGAATATGTAATTTTTTTTATATGCAATTTTACTATGTGATTTGCAACCACAAAGTTGCAATTTTAAAATTGTATTACAAAAGAAATCATATTTTTATTAAATATTATAAGAGGCACAAAAACAGCCTTGAGATGTTTTTATTACACTATCTTGTTCAATTATTGAAGTGTTTGTATATATAATTTTTGAAAAATTAAATGACAAAAAAAAATCCCGATCCCGACCCGACCCCGTTCCGGCGGGTTGTGGGATGGGACGGGACCTCTTCCTGTCCCGCCTGGCCTGCCGGAACCCGAGTCCAATGCTTACCCATAGCGATGCGCAGAATTGTACGAATTGTAGCCGGTTTAACAACCGGACTGAATGTCTCACCATAATCAATATCCTCCTACTGATTAGTACCATTAGCCACTAGTCGCGCCTTATATCTCTCTAGGTCACCAGTGTCTCTATATTTGTGACAAAAATTCCACATGCATCGGATCACATTCACCCCCTCTGGTCGATGAACCAAATCCCAAATACATTGTTTCATTAAAGCACTAAATTCCTCACGCATGTCCATATTCCAATTTGGGTCCAGTTTGGCTAATTTTGGGTTGTTAGGAATATGAGATATGATTTGTGTTGATAGATTAAATTGGACTTTGGGTTTAAAAATCCCGTGTTGGGCACGGGTTTCCATACAGTGCGTAAGGGCAACGGTATGTTTGGTAATTGTGTGAGGTGTTGGGTCAGAGATTTGTTGGGTGGGTGGTGTCACGAGAGAAGGTATGGCTGGGTTGGTTGGTCCAGATGACTGTAGGTTCGGCAATCCGGGCAGAGTGAGGGACTATGGGGTTGTCGACTGTGACGGTGATGGGTTGGTGGGGGTCTAGTTGCAGTGATGCGATGGGACTGTTGTCGGAAGGGGTTGAGTAATCGGGAAGTCGACGTTAGGTGGTGGCGACAAAGTGGGTTTGGGTTGCAGATGTCGGAGGCTTGAAATCACAGCGACGGGTTGTGACTGAGACATATGCAACCGATTTCTGGTGATGGGAGAGACATCCGGTGGTGACCTGGGTCGGGTCGCCACTGCCGGCGAAGGGCATGACAACGTGTTATTGGTGACAGCATGGTAAGATGGCGAAGTGATAGTGGCAGGGATGACGTGACTGTCGGATGTGGCAGTGACATGACCGAGAGATGTCTGGGCAGTGGTGGCGACGGGTGTGTCGGGTGCCGTCGGAATAGTTGCAACACGACGGAGAGTATGGTGAACAAGCGGTGATGTGTCCGAATCATCAAGAAATTGGTAATCAGTGATTCGGAATTTTTGAATGTTGTCGAACGGGAAAACGTATTCAACAAAGGTGACGATTCGTGAGACTATAATTTTGTCGGTGGGTAGCTCATAGCACAAATATCCCCTATGGTTTGACGAGAAACCTAAGAATGCACACGGAGTGGATCGAGGTGCTAGTTTGTGGGGGGGTCGTGGATGTCATAATTAGGTAACATAAACAACCAAAAAATCTAGGGTGATCATAGGTAGGGATCCGACGGTAGATAATTTCAGTAGGTGTCCTATTTTGAATCGCACGGGCATGTAAGATTTTAAGAATATATTCTACCATTTTTAATGCATATACCTAAAATGTGGGGGGAGATACGCATGAAAAAGAAGGATACATACCATATTATTAATAGTACGGAGAATTCTTTCGGCTTTACCATTTTGAGGGGAGGTATAGGGGCACGAGAAACGAAAGACCAAGCCATTAGCCGCACAGAATTTATGAAACAAGGAATTATTGAACTTACGATCAGTATCACATTGTAACGTTTTGATATCTTTTTCAAATTGCATTTTAACCATTGTACGAAATTCAACAATTTTGGAGAACACCTGAGATTTGAGTTTAAGCGGATAGACCCAAATGAAGTGAGAGAAATCATCCAAAAATATCAAATAATATTTGTGGCCTACGTTGCTAGTTATAGGGGAAGTCCATAAATCAGCATGAATAATATCGAAGGGAGAGAAAGTAATACTAAGAGAAGGTGTAAACGTAGTCGGGCATGTTTCCCTAGATGACATGAGGAGCAACTATGGGGAAGGTTCTCTTTATTACAGTGAATTAAATTTTGATTACGGAGGGAATAAAACACATGAGCACTCGGATGACCAAGTCTACTATGCCACGTGGATGAAGATATTGTTACGAGAGCAGTGGGAGGAGTGACGAGGGAAGCTAGAGGGGTGGGAGGGTTAGTACTGACAATGGACGTGGATATGAAAGGATAGAGGTCCCCCTCACTATTGCACCTCGTAAGGAGTTTTCCGGTATGGAGGTCCGTTACAGAAAACCCAAACGGGTCAAAATTAATTGAGATGAAATTATCGGTGGCAAATTTTCTAACAGAGATTATGTTTTTGATAATGTTCGGGGCATAAAGGACGTTTTTAAGAGAGAAGTGGGGATGAGGTGGTGGGGATAGAGTGTGGCCAAATCCTTGAATTAGAATGCGATGACCATTACCGACCATATTAGATTGTGGAGTTTGTAAATTGCGCAGTTGAGGAAGATTACCAGAATTGTTGGTGAGGTAAGACGTGGCGCCCGTATCCATAAACCACGCATTATCGGGCTATTGACGGGTCAAAGTGCCAAAAATCTGGCTCAAATTGGTTTGTGCGGGGCCTGGAGCGGACTGACGGGCTCCAGGATATTGGGCCTGATAGTTGTGGCCCGGTGGTGTTGATCCCAGAGTATTGAACCGTTGTTGGGCTACAGGCAACTGGGCCTGAGAATTGAGGCTTGTCGGTAGAGCTTCCAAACTGCTGGGCTGCAGGGACGTGGGCCGGATGACTGTGGCCCGTCGGTACTACCTGTGGACGTGGGACATAGGTCGATGACAAGTTGTTGGGCAGCTGATGGTGCCATTGGGCCGCAGGGTCTGGGGGTTGGCTGAAAGCCCAGTCCCCTGTATCACTCTTGCCGCTACCAGAAAAGCCACAATGATTAATCTCCGCCATGAGGGCTTGCCAGAAATACGTTGAGGTTCGGGGCGTATATGTGGTGTATGTGGGGCAGTAGCGCCTGTTTACGAGGTGTATATCGGCTTGTTTGAGAAATAAGGAAGCTGGGGAGGTTGTATATTAGTGGTATACAATCGGATTTGGCGCCGGAAAAAGAAGAGGGGCGGCCAAATTGAGGGGATTAGGGTAGGGATGAAGTTTTGGCTTCTGATACCATGTAGAATTGTATTAATTTCCCTTGGGGAGCCTTTCTCATTAATACAATATATATATATATATATATATAGTGTGTACAATGTGAAATACTAATACAATAAGGATCCTAAATCTATCATAATTATACAACACTAAATATATATATCATAATTATACAACACTAAATATATATATCATAATTATACAACACTAAATATTATAAAATATATGGGGAATATTTTATAATATCCGCTAACAATATATTTTATAATATCCGCTAACCCTTAACTCAATAAATATGAGAGAGATTAGTGTGATAGAGTAAAAAAAATAGTATTGAATTGAGATTAAAAAATAAATAAAATAATTTAATATTATCATTTTAGTTAATATTTTTTAAAAGGCGTAAAAAAAAACATGACAAACAAAATGAACCAAGGGAATAATAAAATGAAAAATAATTGCTAGAGAGCGGAATCTCATTTCATAGTTTCACGTACTATATGATACATTGCGTAGACATTTATGATAATCTACTGTCAGATAATAACAACTTATCTACTGTTAGATAATAACAGTATTAGTATTCACTTTTGAAGACAGATTAATGTGGTAAAAAAATAGTATTAAAAATAAATAAGAATAATTTAATATTATCATTTAAGTTAATGTTTTCTTTAAGAGACCTGCAAAAGAAAAACATGAAAATTAAAATAAATTTGGAGAATAATAAACAAAAATGAAAAATAATTGCTAGAGAGGAGCATAATTGAATTCCATTTCAATTATCACATACTACTTTTCTAATATATAGAAGAGCCTTGGGAAGCAGCTGGCCGTTGTCTTGCCAGCTTGCCTATCAAGGCCCATGTTTGGTATTATCTAATTTATGTGTGCTAAGGATATTGTACTTTATTGCTTTGTGTGTGTGCTTTTTTTCGGTTAGACACCTTTTAAATAGGGGTGACCAATGAGACGGGATAGGATGGGACGGAACGGAAAGGAATTAGGGGGACGGAGGCGGACATGATTAGGGGATAGAAGTGGTCTCATCCCGTCTCACATCCCACTAGCAGAGAGAACGGGATTTGGGGGACGGGAAGGGGATTTGGGGGGACTTTTAAAAATATTTTTCTAGACACTTAATTTAAAAATATATATATTTAAACACTTAAATAATTGAACAAGATAGTGAAAAAATATCTCAATGCTAATTGCATCTTATATTATTTAATAGAAATATGATTTTTTTTCTTATATAATTTCAAAATTGCAACTTTGTTTCGTAGTTCAAAAGTTGTAAATCACATAGTAAAATTGGCATTAAAAAATTACATATGCAACCATACTTTTTCTAATTTTCTGACAATCTCTTGAGGATCTTCTGTTGGAAATGGAATTTGTTGGTCAAATTATTCAACGTCGTTTCCTACTCCCTCGGATAAAATTTCGTTGTAATTGTAGTCATCTTTTTCATTGATCTATGGTTGACCGCACCTTCTACGCTCCGCTCTAATCCAATCTCTAAATAAAATTGCAATCTCCAAATTCTCTAAATAAAACTGCAATCTCCAAATTGTCTCCCTCCAATGAGTGTTTGTGCTCTCATATTTGAAACCTTCCAGCACAAAAAGTGCTTTCAGAAGCTGTAGACGACGCTTGAATATTCAACACATCTCGGGCCATCTTTGATAGAGTAGGAAATGTCTTTTGATTCTCCCTCTAATATTTCATCAAGTCTTCACGTTCATTTTCATTAACAATTGATTCGAACGGTACAATACTCTGCAAAATATAAACATCAAACTCGCTAATTTGTGAAGCACTTGAACCCACTATACATTCTATTTCGAAGGCCTTGAATACTTGAAGCAGAAACCACATGTTTTTTATAAGGTTGAAGTGAAGTATCCAATGACATGTAACAGTTAAATAATCATTACCATTAGTACTATGACCTATGTTAGAAGTGATAGTCACTTTGCCCTTAAAATGATACAATGCATAACGTAAATATTGTTGATATTCATGCGCAAATTTAAAAACATCTCTTCTAATAGTTGATCTAGGAAAACCATTAAAAGCGGGATTATATGTTTCTCGAATGTAATGAATAAAACCAGGAGAGGAAGGAAATGAAAAAGGCAAACCCTCTACAACAATTAGTTTTGCTAAATTTTCCTGATCTTTGTGTTTATCATATTAGCTATAACTGTAGGGTTTTGTTGGGTACAAAGCACATAATTAAGGCACATCGGAAGTTTTAAAATTTTATTTCTTACTTACCCCAACAACATTTATGGTATGGTTATACAACAATTAAACTTGTAACATAAAGCATGAACTTACAAGTTGTATTATCTGGAATCTTTATCTACTATAAGGTGCACACGCGATTGCCCTTCCGATTGCAAGCTCCAAGTTTCAATGTATTTCTCTTTCAGAAAGCTAGGAAATCCGGCAGAGGTTCGAGAGAGTATTTGATTCTAAGTCTCTAAGGCTTAGAATGATTTTCAAAAAATTGGTGTGTGAATAAAGAAACCGGATTAGGGTTTGACCTTGGGCCTGGACCAAAAATCGATGCAGAGGCGCCGCGACACTCGACGTGCTCCTACACTGCGCCACGGCCCAAGGGTATGGGCGTCGCAGCGCTCGACGTGCACCTGCACTGTCTCGATTTATTTTTCTGTGCATTTTTAAAAAAATCCAAAATCTAATTTTGTCTTAATTAAAATAATCATTATTCATTTCAATATCTCAATTCCAAATCGAACATTTAATTACTCTCTCAATACATCCTTAGATCGAAACGGACAATCGACATAATGTGACCCTACATGCCTTCTCATATCGACATTAATCAAATTAAGGTCTACGGGAACTCCTAGACGACGCCGGAACACGAACTCAATATGTGAAGTACGTTTACGCGAATCTAGTAAACTTAACCTTTATGTGGTAAGATAAAATCCTTTCATTCACGACACACCCGATCAAGCTTAGGATTTGTCAAGTGTCTATCCAAATGGCTTAATCATTGTATCTCATCTATATTGGTTGACGACTAGACCATATTCTAAATACGTCTATTGCGTTGGCCAATGACTTAACCAGCCTAATATCACTGAAAATTCGAGTGTTCTCTCGAATATACATTCAAGGAATGAATTCTAATCTTGGCTCAACTACCACCTTCAATCCACATCGTAATGTACCCAATAAAAGTCGTATCTCAACCTACAAGGCATTTGAGCTTAGGACGGGATCAAAGTACATTACTTTGTAGATAAGGCGCGTATTGACCTTAAGTCTAAGGACTTCTATCTCTCACACGCTGATCATACGTTAGATAAGTATAACAAACAGTATATCAACAGGGTATACCAATACTTCCAAAGTATCCATGTGTCCATCACGAGTAACCATTACTCGTAGCAGGTGAGACATACTACATCCTCTAAGGATGTGATGCAGACCATATGTCGACTAATCATATATCATCGATATCTCATTCTCGATGATCATTAGTCGATGCTACTTTAAGAGTTACGTTCTATCATAAAATATCTCACTCTATTAATGACAACGTAAGCTCAAGGGATGCACATTAATTAATAATCACAAATAATCAAATAATAATTCAATAATTACAAATACCAAAATATTAATCTCCATTAATAATAATACGAATGTGTATAAAGTACATTTGTCCTAATACAGATTGTCTCTAGGACATAAATATACTTTCAATAACTACTCCCGTCATCGGGTTAATTCGACCTTGTACTTGGTCGAGGAAACTATGTGAACATTGTCCCGACTCATAAGGAATTTGCACACCCACTTTTTCAGCCAAGTATTGGTTATACCTTGCTTTGTGATCCTTTTCCACATGTCTCATTAAACCTCATGTCCCACCTTGACCTTTTCCAGTTTTAGATTTGTAAGTTTCGCGACAAATTTTACAAATAGCTAGTTAGATTAGGAATGTCCATTTCAAAAAAATCGGAAGCATGTGATTTTAATTTTCGTTGTTTTTTGGCCTCTTCTCATACTAGGGGGAATAGGAGAGATTGCAGTTTCAGCCTGAGACTCAGTCTAAGCTTGAGGTGGCTGCACTAGTGGGTGTGTTATCTAAATTATCTTCTAATTCATTTTCTAAATCATAATCTGGTTCAATAGTTGGAGATGTAGAATATACCTCATGATCTAATGATTGCACATTTGCATTAATATTAACATTAAAAAGTTCGATTTCATCTACGTGAGTGAAATTACCATAATTAGGATTACTAGAAGATGCACTCTTACCTCTGTTACCCCTACTACCTCTATCAAAAAAACGTCCACCTCATTCCATTATAATTATGCAAATAAGGAATTAAAGTTAAGAAAATTAAGTACGATAATTAAAATTAAACAATAATAATTTAAATAAAAGAAGGAACTAGTGTACCAAACATCGACGTAGCGTCGACATGTAATCGAGGTTAAAAATTGAAATTTTACTCGATGATCCTCAAGTTAGTTGTCAACTTCACTCCCAGTTTTGAACTTTGATAGAAATTAGCAAATAAAATATAATATTTAGTGTGCAATTTAGACTTGTAGAGAGAGAAATTAGAGAGATGGTAAGAAGATTTGTAAGAAAAAAATGAAGAGGAAAATGAGATATTTATAGTTGAGAAATAGGGTTAATGTATAAATATACTAACTTAAGGGTTAAAAATAAATGTTAAGGGGATTTATGGGGTGTTGTGGGCCAAAATGACGGTTTGTAACCGTTGCCAACGACTAGAATTGCAAATGACCAATTGTGCAACAACTACTTTCTTTCGACAGAAACGGGGCGGAAATCCCATCCCGATTTCAAGTCCGACTAGAGTCGATCCATATCCCCTAATTTATCCAGGGAAATCGGGACGGTACCAGCCCTAACCAAATGACATTTGCGTCATCATTCTAGAGATCTACTTTACTACATAGTGCAATTTTCGAGAAATGAGTGTGAACACACTTGACTCTGCCACTATAGTATAGTATGATTAAAAGAAAAAAGGAAGAGCATTGTGAATCTTTGAACCAAACACGCTATACTTTATTTGTTTAATTTTATCGATTTTTGTTTTCCAAAATTCTCTTGTCACCGAAACAGCTAACAACGAGAGCTGATGAGAAAAAGCCTATGTTAAATTTAAAATTTTCCTCAATTAATTATCTATAATAACGAAAATTAGATAAGAAAAAAAAAACACAAATCAGGCAATGCCATACATGGCGTAAGACATTTATGATAATAATAATAATCTACTGTTAGATAATAGTAACAACTTATCAAAGACCTTCTCCAAACCCTACGTCTATCTAACCAAAGAAAGTTGAAAAATAAAACAAACCGAGCAGAATTACAATTTCCTAATTACCCAAAATTCAGATACAAGAAAGTCAATAATCAACATGTTCATCTTGTTTATGCCTTCTAATAACAAGAGCAAAATAACCAAGAACAGCACAAAGAGCAGCCACAACATTCCCTTCTTTAATCAATACCTTAACCACAAATCCAATAATATCACCTGTTAATTTCCTCCCTTCCAACACCAAATCCCTTCTGTTTTTTCCAGCAAATGTTAACAAGACCAAAATTGTTATCCACGTCACCAAAGTAGCTGGAACTGCCACAGCTAAAGCTGCCACCATGGAAAGAACACCAAAAGCTAAACCTAATAACACAGATGCATATAAAGCAGGCCACCCAGAAAAAACTGAGTTCGTGGGGTTTGAGGAATTAGCTGACATAGTTGATTCGTACCATGAAAGAACTGTTTTGAGAAAATTCCAAGAAATCGATAGTAAAATTGTGTAAACTGAGACAAATAGGAAGACCCATGTTCTTCTTTTGCTCATTATTTTGATGAGGAACATGGATGAGATTATTGATTGATGTTGTGGAATTGGGGGTTCTTGATTTTGTTTGGTTAATGACATTTTGATTGCTTTTTATTTTTTTGGGTATGATTTGATGGCTTTTTTGGACTTTGATTTTTCTCAATGGGTTTCTATTTTCATCACTTTTGTTCTGTTTCGTATTGATTTTTCGTTGTTTTGGTTTTGTGGGCAGTTCGATAAACAAAGGGATAATACTAGAATGCTTTTATTTTACCCAAAGAGGATATAACGCGCTTGTTAGTGCGTGGTGTCAGTGGAACCTTGCTTTGCAAATGTACTACTCAGTTCCATTTTGTGGTTAACTCGCCCCTAAATTTAAGAAAGAAATAAAGATTTTTACTCCCTAGTCCAGTTTTATTTGTAAGATATTGACTTAACATGCTTATTAAGGAATTAAAAATATAAAGAAAGGTTTATCATATTATCCCTAATTATTGTTAATTACCTAATAATTGAAATTAATTAAAATTTATCAAAAAAATGTACAGTCAACTAATTAAGTAATGGATTCTATCAATTCACATATTCCCTATAAGAATATATGTAATTTCAAAGTGTTGGAAAAAAGAATTGAAATTTTTGATTTATTAATACCAATGATAAAATACGAAAAAGGTAATAAATTATCTATTGATTTTTTAAATTAGACAATTATTTTTAGTATATTGGACAAGTAAAACTGGACGGAGGGAGTAAAATTTGTGGTTAAAATAAAATGTTGAGAAATATGTGGCTACAAATTATTTCATTAAGGGTAAAATGAGAAATTTAAAGTTACATGCGTAGGTAATTGTTGGGTACAAATCACATAAGTAAGGCACAACAGAAGTTTAAAATTTTGTTTCTTACTTACCCCAACAATAATTCTGGTATGGTTATACAACAATGAAACTTGTAACATAAAACATTTACTTACAAGTTACAATTATCTGGAATATTTATCTACTATATGGTGCACACGCGGTTGCTCTTCCGATTGCAAGCTCCAAGCTTCAATGTATTTCTCTTTCAGAAAGCTAGGAAATCCTGCAGAGGTTCGAGAGATTTGATTCTAAGTCTCTAAGGCTTAGAATGTTTTTCAGAATTGGTGTGTTAAAAATGAAAGGGAATGCCTCTATTTATAGTTGGAAATTAGGTCAAAATCGGATTAGGGTTTGACCATGGGACTGGCCCAAAAATTGATGCAGAGGCGTCGCGGCCCTAGGGTATAGGCGCCGCGGCCCTAGGGTATAGGCGTCGCGGCGCTTGATGAATTTCTGCACTGCGTCGCGGCCCTAGGGTATGGGCGTTGTGGTGCTCGACATGCAGTTGCACTGCCTCGATTTAATTTTCGTGCATTCTTAATTAAATCCAAAATCTAATTTTGACTTAATTAATGTAATCATTATTCATTTAAATGTCCCGATTCCAAATCGAATATTTTAATTACTCTCTCAATACATCCTTAGATCGAAATGGACAATCGACATAGTGTGACCCTACATGCCTTCTCATAATGACATTAATCAAATTAAGGTCTACGCGGAACTCCTAGACGGCGCCGGAAGACGAACTCAATATGCGAAGTACATTTACGCGTGTTGACACCCAATTTTGTCCCATCTTTTCGATTTATTTGCAATTATAAATATTTTTGACACCTCAAAAAATATTTTTTATATATATATTATTATTCTCATTATTATTATTCGTATTTTTCTACAACCATTTGCCTTTTTTTAAAATCGTAATCATAATTCCCCTAATATTCTATGTTATGTTATTTTCACAAAATTGCATCGATTCCACTTTTTATCAAGCATTAAACATCTCGCAAATATTGTGTTTTATTATTATCACATCGTTATATCTTATTTTTAATAATTTACATTTTTTATTCAATGCTTTTTTTTAAACCCCTTTTATGTTTTTAAACCCATAACCCATTTTTTTCCCCAACCCAAAATAATTTCTCCTCAACCCAAAACAAAACAACTCCCCCTCTTTATTTTCTGCCCACCCGCAACAGGCCAAACTCCCCCTTCTTTTATTTTTTAACCAACTCCCCATTTATTCCCCCTCACCCAAAACAATATCAACCCACCAAAGCCCAACCCTTTTCGGCCCAACCGGACCAGACCTTCACCCGACTAAATTTTAGCCCCCAATCGGCCACCCCAATCGGACACCCCCAATACCCAACCGAGGCCCAGTTCGACCCAACCCATATTACTCCTCAAAACTTATTCCCTAACCTATCATCCCAAAACCCAACCAAAACACCCACCAGCCCAAGTCTCCCCCAACCGAACCGGCCCAAACCCAACTAAAACCCCTAAATCCCAATCGTCCAAAACAAAACCAAAAAGAACCCCAAATCGAAACCAAAACCAGATGACCCAAAACCAAGCATTTCACACCGGCGCACCCCTTTACCCGCCGGATATTCACCACTATCGACGTCCCTGCCACCACGTCCCCTCTCCCATCGCCTATCTCCTATAAAGCCCCTTTCAATCCGACGGATACAAGCAATAATCAATGAATTTCCACCCCAACAGCTCCAAACGACTCCATTTCTTTCAAATCACTCTGAAAAGGGTAAAATTCAGACCCGTTATTCGTCATCTCGTCCTTTTCAGAAACTGTCACTTTTTCCCTCTTTTCTTTGAATTCGAATTTCGAATTCTAGCTGTTAAGCTCTCAAAATCCAGCTATAAATAGAGCTCTCTGGGTCGTGTTTTAGGGGGGTTCTTTTTTCGAAGGGGGATTTCAGACAACAAAAAGAAAGCCATCTGTTTTAAGCTATTGCAAAGAATCGATCCATCGGGTGGTTTCACAAAACATCTTTCGATTCTGAAAAATCCCCCTTTTTTACTCTCGTTTCCGGCTCGGAAAGCCGTAAAACATTCTGTTATTTTCAATCGCATAAACAAACTTCTCCGAGCGGGTCGACGATTCGAGACGACGCCTCAGTTTGCTGCCCGGAGAAGGTCCGTAAACTCATCTCCTCTTAACTTTATATTTCTTCATTTATGTGTGTTTTGTGTTAATTATGTAGTAGTTTTTATGTCGCTGTGTTCATCAATGTCTAAGTATATCAGATTTGTTAGCCTGTTTAGTTAACTATTAATGTTTGGTTCATATGATGTTGGTCTGAGAAGCATGTTAACCCCTTTAGAAATTGTGTTTAGTTAATATATACCTCTCAGTATTTGCTATGCCAGTTAGCATTATTCTAAGCTAAATATGACCATGCCTAGCCTGTTATTGTGCTATCTGGACCCAAATATGTAAGCCTTTCCCTTTCATGGTGATATTTAAAACATGTTTATATTTGGGCCAGCTTTGTTTTATCTCTTCTACCCGTTTTGTTAAGTATACAATGATATACCTCAAGGTATACAAGGTATAAAAGTCTAGGTATATATCTAGTGTATACTAAGATTGTATATCCTCGTGTATCTCTAGGCATATCATATATCCTTCGTATATCATATGCATTTTTGGTTAAAAGAATGTGGAATGTTGTGTTATGTTAACTTATTTATTTGACCATTTATGCCTATGCATGATGTGTTGGGAATTATGTGACGTATAGGCAGTCTCAACACTTGCTTAGTAGAGATTATGATGTATATATGTTTAGCATGATATGATGCCTCAATGTTTGCTTAGTAGGTCATCATCCTGATAAGTGTCCAGTTTGTTGGTTAACTGTGGTATGATAATGATTTGAGTTAGGATCTGCTTGACAATCATCTTGACCATACTGAACTTGTTTTGAAGTGTCATTACTTCCAATACATAGCCTGAATGTAATTATGTATGCTTAGTTTAGCTCTAGATATCTGAAATTGCCTCTTTGGATTGGTTACTTGTTCATTTCTATGCCTACATGTCTACAGGATTGACTGTACCTTGCCTTTTCTATTAAATCTGAATTGCATCCCTATTAGCATGAAAACCTCTCAAGTTATCTAGTGTCATGCCCTGCATCCCAAAGGATTGATTACTTCAAATATACTCTTAGTTCAAGCTCTTCTTATATTCTTAACATTAAAGGCCATGTCTTTGTTTGTGAAATTTGGACACTTTGTTGTGACATGAAGTTATTTTGTGTGCTCACCCACTCCTGGGATATCCTAACATGTATTTGATCTAATAATTCATTTATTACTTGAGCAAGTTATGATCCTCATTCAAGAAAGTGGAAATGCCTTATATGTGCTTTATCATTACTTTTGACAAACTTTGGTTGTTGTATACTCATTCTTCACCCCTCCTTTCTTTGCATAACCTGGGGGAGTTTCAAAATATCAAATAACCTTATGATGCTTCAACGAGCTTGCTGTATCTACTGCTGTGCTTGGTTGTTAGGCTCGCTGGATATACTTCTCTGTTATATTGGATTGTTGCTACTTGTTGTTGGTGCACTGCAAAGCAGATGACTGTTGGCATTTTGAGATCATCCCTGCATCTTCAAGGCCAATTGTTGTTGCAACTTGAGACTTCAAAACTGTTGCTACGTTTGGTTTGCTATCGCTATCTTTCGGTCTGCTGGTTATTGCATTTTTGGGATTAAATTGCTGCATTCTGAGGCAGATGGTTGCTACATCTTGAACCAATTGTTGCTGCTCTTTGGTGCCCCTTTTTGGGGGGCAAAACAGTTGCTGCTTCTGAAGTTTCTAAAAGGGCTTAATTGTTGCCACTTTTGAGCTAATTATTACAGCACTCTGGTCAAATTATTGCTGCACTTTTGAGCATATTTGATGTTTATCACTGCTGTATTTTAGCCAAAATTGATGCTGTTTTCTTGGCTGAAAACAACCGCTTTAACACTGTTTCGGACAGCCGCAATATTTCTGAAAAGTCTACCGACTTGAACAGAATACTACACTTAGGCCAATGAAATTGAATTTAAGGCCTCGTCCCTTCGGAAAATGCCTCTCAGTTTCGGTTTTACTGTTTTGGTATTATTTTACTAATTTGAACAAATATTACACTTAGGCCCATGAAATTGAATTCGAGGCCGCGCTTTTTTTTCGTTTCTCTGTTTTCAGTTTACTATTTTAAACATCCGTGCAACGGATATCTTACTATTTTACTGTTTTGAACCAAATACCGCATTTAGGCCGATGAAATTGAATTCGAGGCCGCGCCTTTTGGGCATTGCTTTCATGTTTCAGTTTACTGTTTTGACATTTAAACATCCGTGCAACGGATATCTTACTGTTTTACTGTTTTATTATTTTTAAACAAATACCTCGTCTCTTTGAGCATTGCTTTTCTGTTCCAGTTTGTTGCTCGGTTTCATATTACTCTTTTACTATTTTTTTTTACTGTTTTGAACAAATACCGCGTCTCTATTCTCTGTTTTTTGCTTACTGCTTTGATTTAATTTTGCTGATTTGAACATGATACTACACTGGCCGATGAAAAATATCCGTCGATTTTGAGGCCTTCACAGTCGTAAAGACGGAAAATATAACTTTTGGGCAAGGATGAGACTTAAGCCTTTTTACTTCATCCGAGAGATCAACATGTTTAGTAGACGAGGCGACTAAAATAACCAACCAGTTATATGTTCGCAGCCACGACGTGATTATAATGATCTTTTCTTTTTCATCTGAGAGACCAACACGTTTAGTAGGCGAGGCAATCAAAATAACTACCGAGTCATACGTTTGCAGCCACAACGTGATTGGAATGGTCTTTTCAAAATTTAAGTCTGAGCCCTCCGTGACCAAAACACTCATTGTTTTGGATACGGATCCGAAGTTATTTGTATTTAACTGTTTCTAGCCGTTTGTTCTTGACAGCTTGCAGGGAATAAAGTAAATAAAGGCAGATATTCCTCGGAGTTTATTTATTTTATTTACTTTCTTTAATTCAGCTTTTATCCCGCTTTGTATTGTAATATTATTTATCGCACTTATGTAACTATTGAAATGCTTAGAATAGGCAAACTTAGAATTAATTCATAGGGTAATTTAAAACTTAGAAACCATTCGCTAGTTATTTATTTTAGGCTCGTCATGCATGTTCAAAATTTTCTAAACAACGTTGGTCATCTTTTATTCGCTTTATCAATCATACAAATAAGTTTATCTTTTTTTAATTTGCAACTCAATGATTTCCAAAAGATTTACTTCTTTGGCATTATAAATAATTTGTGTTTACTATCAATTGTTAAAAATGCATACTTTTCAACTTTACATGTATTTCTCTTTAAATACCATACAAATGCATACTTGTACAAAAATGCATTCTTTTACTAAATATTTGCAATATTAGTTTAACTTTCTATTTTAAAATTGCATTTTCCTTAGTACAATAATTAACTTGAGTTTGACCGGATAACCGCAAGTTAGCGGATCTTAAAGGATGCCTAACCCCTTCCCTTTAGGATAATAAAGAACTCTTACCTAGAATTTCAATAGTTTCGCAGACCTTAAAATTGGAGTTACATTGCAGCTTTTATTTAATATTTAGGTGTCCTAATTCACCGTAAAATAATTAGGTGGCGACTCCTCAATCCAATACCCAAGAATCACCGACACGTTGTGCTCCGCTTCGACCCGCGGTCAAAAACGGGCGCGACAACGCGAATCCAGTAAACTTAACCTTTATGTAGTAAGATAAAATCATTTCATTCACGACACACCCGATCAAGCTTAGGATTTGTCAAATGTCCATCCAAATGGCTTAATCATTGTATCTCATCTATATTAGTCGACAACTAGACCATATTCTAAATATGTCTATTGCGTTGGCCAACGACTTAGTGAACCTAATATCACTGATAATCTGAGTGTTCTCTCGAACATACATTCGAGGAATGAATCCTAATCTTGGCTCAACTCCCACCTTCAATCCACATTGTAATGTACCCAATACAAGCCGTATCTCAACCTACAAGGCATTTGAGCTTAGGACGGGATCAAAGTACATTAATTTGTAGATAAGGCGCGTATTGACCTCAAGTCTAAGGACTTCTATCTCTCATACTCTGATCATACGTTAGACAAGTATATCAAACAATATATCAGCAAGGTATACCAATATTTCCAAAGTATACATGTGTCCATCACGAGTAACCATTACTTGTAGTAGGTGAGACATACTACATCCTCTAGGGATGTCATGCAGACCACATGTCGACTTATCACATATCACCGATATCCCATTCTCGATGATCATTAGTCGATGATATTTTAAGAGTTACGCTCTATCATAAAATATCTCACAATATTAATGACAACTAAACTCAAGGAATGCACATTAATGAATAATTACAAACAATCAAATAATAATTCAATAATTGCAAATGCCAAAATATTAATCTCCATTAATAATAATATGAATGTGTATAAAGTACATATGTCATAATACAGATTGTCTCTAGGACATAAATATACTTTCAATCCCCTACTTGGCCTAAAGCCAATCTCCAACATATCTAATGCCCATATTCTCAAAATAACTATTATGCTTGACTAAGCTTAATGGTTTAGTGAATGGGTCAGCTAGATTATCGTCTGTGTGAACATAGTCTAATTTAATCTCTTCAGTCTCCACCATCTCCCTGAGTATGTGGTACTTGGTAAATGCTTGTTTCTGTTGGTTGATCTTGGTTCCTTAGCTTGCGCAATGGCACCAATGTTGTCGCAATAAACCGTTATTGGACAAGTGGCACTTGGAACAACCCCTAGTTCCTTCAGGAACTCAGATATCTTGACAACTTCTTTACCAACTTCCGATCCAGCAATGTACTCAGCTTTTGTTGTCGAGTCGGCAGTTGTAGCTTGTTTGGAACTTTTCCAGCTCACTGCTCCACCATTGAAAATGTATGTGTAACCTGATTAAGATTTGTAGTCATCAACATCTGTTTGGAAGCTAGCATCAGTGTACCCAGTACATACCAGCTTCTCTTGTCCACCATAGACTAAGAAATATTCTTTAGTTCGTTTGAGATACTTAAGAATACTCTTGACTGCTTTCCAGTGTTCTTCCCCAGGATTCTGCTGGAACTTGCAAGTCATACAAGGGATCCTTTTCATGCGTTCAAGTTTTATAGAATTAGAAGGACTATCCTTCTTAGATAACTTGATGCCTTGTCCCATAGGTAGACCACCTTTCTTGGAATTTTCCATAGAAAAACATCTAAGCACTTTGTCTATGTAGACTGACTGTGATAACTCCAACAATCTGTTAGGTCTATCTCTATAGATCCTAATCCCCATAATGTAGCAGCTTCACCTAAATCCTTCATCATGAAGGTACTGGACAACCACTCTTTTACCGACTGCAGGAGAGTCTTATTGTCTCCAATTATTAATATGTCATCTACATATATGATAATGAAGGCAATACTCCCATCCTTGTGTTTACTATAAACACATGGATCTTATTTGCTTCTGATGAAATCAAACGACTTGATAGCCTTGTCAAAACAAATGTTCCAACTCATCGAGGCTTGCTTAAGCCCATAAATGGGACTTTTGTAGCTTGCATACGACATTCGGTTTGGACTCAATTGAAAAACCCTCAGGTTGTTTCATAAACACTTCCTCAACTAGATTACCCTTGAGGAATGCAGTTTTGACGTCCATCTGCCAAATGTCATAGTCATAATATGCAGCTATTGCAAGCAAAATCCGAATGGACTTAATCTTAGCAACATGTGAAAAGGTTTCATCATAATCGACCCCAGGCTGTTGATTATAACCTTTAGCCACCAGTCTTACTTTATAAGTTTGTACCTTGCCATATGCATCAATCTTTTTCTTGAAGACCCATTTGCATCATATGGGTCTAACCCCTATTGGCAAATCAACCAAGTTCCAAACTTGATTTATGTACATCGAGTCCATCTCGATTTCATGGCTTCTTGCCATCTCTTGCGAATCAATGTCTAACATAGCGTCGTGGTAGGTTGTAGGTTCATCGTCATCAGGAATATCTATCTCATTGTGTGTTTCAACAAGGAGATTAAGTCTTTCAGGTGGACGATGAGTCCTAGTGGACCTACAGAGTTGAGTATTCTGCGTTTCAGTATTTGTTGCATTCTGACTGTGAGAAGGTCTTTGTGTGTTGGACAATCCATCACCTTCAGAGCTTTCAGGAATGTCATTTTCATGTATTTCCTGAATGGAATGATGTACAACCATTGTATCATCTTCCATTGGTTGTGTATGAGAGCCTTGCATTTTCGCACTATCTCTCACAAAGACTCCCACATTGGTGAAGGGCGTACTCTAAGTACCCAATCTTCACCAGATACTCCCACTGAATCCTTGTTTAGGTCATTCGACAAGGGTTCATTTTCTGTGTTATCTTGTGGTTCTTGAATTTCTTCAAGTTTTATCTTTGTGCAGCTATGTTCCTTGTAGACATATTCTTCTTCAAGGAAAGTTGCGTTCCTGGAAACAATGACCTTATGTTCTCCAGGAAAATAGAAATAGTATCCCTTAGTCTTCTTTGGATACCCCACGAAGTAACATTTCTCACTTTTAGATTCCAACTTGTCAGTGAGCATCTTGTTGACATATGCAGGGCACCCCCAGGGACTCATATGTTTAAGAGCTGGCTTCTTGCCACACCATATCTGATAGGGTGTCTTTTCTACTGACTTGGAGGGAACTCTATTCAGAATGTATATAGAGGTTTGTTTAGCATGTCCCCAAAGGTATGTCAGTAGAGCTGAGGAGCTCATCATGGATCGAACCATACGCAATAAGGTTCTGTTTCTCCTTTCGACAACACCATTCATCTGTGGCATTCCTGGAGGTGTCCATTCAGATTGGACTCCATGTAGCTTTAAGTAATCTAGAAAATCCTTGCTCAAGTACTCACCCTGTCGATCTGATCGAAGGGTCTTGATACTTGTTGCAAGCTGCTTCTCTACTTCCGATTTGTACTTCTTGAACTTCTCAAAGGCCTCGGATTTATGTCTCATAAGATACACATATCCATACCTTGTGAAGTCGTCAGTAAAAGTGATGAAGTGTGGGAAGCCTCCTTTAGCTTGAGTCGAGAATGGCCCACATACATCAGTATGGACCAACTCAAGCACCTCCTGGCTCACACACCTTTCCCAGAAAGTGGTTTATTGGTCATCTTTCCTCTCAACCAAGATTCGCAGTTACCATAAGACTCCAAGTCAAATAGTTCGAGGTAGTCTAACTTCCTCAATCTTACTATCCTTGATTCGTTGATATAACCAAGTCTGCAGTGCCATAGGTAGGTAGAGTTTCTATTACTTGTCTTGGCTCATTTATTTTGTACATTGAAAATCTCTTGGCTACAGTTCAGTGTATATAATCCATCCACAAGAGGAGCAGTTTCATATATAACATTATTAAAAGACAGTACGTGACTACCATTAAAATATACGAGGAAAAGCCCTCCATGTCCAACACTGGGATAGAAATAATATTCCTCGTTAACGAGGGAACATAAAAACAATCATTCAACACTAAACAATATCCGGAAGGTAAATTTAATCTATAAGTCCCTACGCGCTCAGCATCCACTCGTGCTCCATTTCCAACGCGTAGGTCTGCCTCTCTTGGTCCAACCTTCCTGCTATCAGTTAGCCCCTGCACATTTGTACAAATGTGTGAGCCACAAGCGGTATCCAATACCCAGGAATGAGAGTTGTTTATAGACATATTTATTTCAATGACGTACATACCTTGTCCACCAAAGGCAGGAGCACCTAGTGCTTTTCCTCCTCCTGGTGCCGTGCAGTCCTTTTTCCAATGCCCCTTCCTATGGCAGTTGAGGCATTCATCCTTAGCTGCACTCACCTTCTTCTTCACACCTTCCTTGGGCTTCATAGCTGAGGGCGTAGCGATTGCCTTGCCCTTCTTCTTCTGTCATTCATTGCCTTTCGACTTGGGTCGTCTAGAAGAGCTCACCATGAGCACAACTTTGCCTTTGAAAGTGGAGGACTCAAAGGTCTTGAGCATGTTGTGCAGATCTGGCAAAGTCGCTTTCGTTCCATTCATGTTGAAATTCACTATGAAGTTCTCAAAGGAATGAGGGAGAGAGTTCAGGATGAGTGTGGTAGCGACATTCTTTTCAAGCTTCGTTTCAATCGAAGCAAGTCTCTCTATCAGCCCTATCATCTTCAACACATGCTGCGAGACCGGGCCCCCTTCATTGAGCTTACACTTGAAGAGTTCTATTAACAACTCATATTCGATTGTCTGGGATTGAGAGTCATAGAGGCTCTTCAGGTGTTCAAGCATCTCATTGGGCCCCATGTTCTCATGCTGTCTCTGAAGTTCCATAGACATGGAAGACAACATCATGCATTGTGCCGAAGTGGCATCATCTAGATGTTTCTGGTAAGCATCTTTGTCAAATGAGGCATATTCTTCAGAATCTGTCGATGGACCATTGGGAACACTGTGTCCAACATGTATTCAATTTTCTCCTGTCTCAACACTATTCGCAAATTCCTTAACCAGCCAAGGTCGGTCCAGTAAGTTTATTCATCTCAATTAACATTTTCAACGACAAGCTCGACATCTTTTATAATCTGAAGAATTAGATAGATCGGAAATCAAATTCAAAATCTATTTCCTATTATACACATTCATTTAGGCTAATCAACAAGGCATTTTGTTTAATTAGCTCCCACTATTGTAACATACTTCCACGACCCCATGGTAGAATATGGACCTACTTTAATTTATGTCATAATGGGCCAAGATCCAAGCCTATGTTATCTCCGTGATTGCTTTGGCTGATAACATCAACAACATATCTTGGTAGGTTCTAAACCAATTGCAAAACTTATTCGCAACTCTTGGCTGATCAAATTATTACATTTAATCTTGCGTCCTTAGATTAGTCCGACACTTTGGCGCCAAGATTTGTCTAAGCAAGTCAACCCCATTACACGACTGTGTTTATGTATCTAAGCAAACTTGGCCTTTGTGAGCAAATACTTTGGTGTAAATACCCACAAAAGTTTATCATTTGCTTTTATGTTAAAACTCATCTATGAAAGAGTCTGGGTCCTCGTAGACTTAGAGCAAATGTTTTGGCATAAATACTCATAGCGCCGAAGAGGATTTTGCACTCTAACAATTATAATGGACAACGCGTTTAATTTAGACTTGCATTTAATGTTTTGGGGAACATTTTAATAAAGGGTTCTAATCAAGATCAACACTTTAATGCCACATCCAATATGCCATCTTAACATCATGCAAAACTAATAACACATATAGTTTGGGAATTGTCAACCCAACATGCATGATAGAAGAAGGCTTAATCAAACATTGGGCGCCGCCTGCCCGGATAGTTATATCGAACACTATTCTAGAAATGTAAATGACAAACATTTTTGACATTTAGCACATAAACAGTATACTTATCAAACAATATACTGTATAATAATAATCTTGGGTTAAACATTCTAAACTCTGAATTATTATTTTTTTTGTTTTCTGGACCGGTGGGGCCGCGACGCTATTGATCAGCGCTGCGGAGCCACTGAGGCAGTAGCCTTTCGGCTCTGGAAAATTGCATTAGCGCCGCGGCGCTGGAGAGGCAGAAACATTTCTGCTTCTGCAAATGCATTAGCGCCGCGCCGCCGCCTTGAAACCCTAGACAGCGTCGCGGCGCCGACGTCCTGACAAACGTTTCTGTGTTGATTTTCAAAAAATCATTTAACCCCTAAATCCAATTTAGGGATCAATTCACAGGTCCTTAATCATCACCCACCATTATCAATAACGCTCATTCGACCATCATCCGTTCTTACTCGTTCTTTGCCGTGCACCGTGCAATGAGCCGGACAACGCACTTTGGCTTAGTTCGAGTTAGATTGGAATGACTTCCTCGAGTTAGCATAGGAGATAATTTAGGGTAATATTAATAGGTCAACATTTGTTCAAGATACGTAGGATTTCAAGAAAACCTCGTTTTAATCCAATTTTATGTTCAACCCATATTATTATTCTATTCAATTATTATATAACCATTAAACCAGCCTGAGCTCTGATACCAATGTAGGTAATTGTTGGGTACAAATCACATAAGTAAGGCACAACGGAAGTTTAAAATTTTGTTTCTTACTTACCCCAACAATAATTCTGGTATGGTTATACAACAATGAAACTTGTAACATAAAATATTTACTTACAAGTTACAATTATCTGGAATCTTTATCTACTATATGGTGCACACGCGGTTGCCCTTCCGATTGCAAGCTCCAAGCTTCAATGTATTTCTCTTTCGGAAAGCTAGGAAATCTGGCAGAGGTTCGAGAGTATTTGATTCTAAGTCTCTAAGGCTTAGAATATTTTTCAGAATTGGTGTTATAATGAAAGGGAATGCCTCTATTTATAGTTGGAAATTAGATCAAAACCGGATTAGGGTTTGACCTTGGGCCAAACCCAAAAATCGATGCAGAGGCGCCGCGGCCCTAGGGTATGGGCGCCGCGGACCTAGGGTATGGGCGCCGCGGCGCTCGACGTGCAGTTGCACTGCCTCGATTTAATTTTCGTGCATTCTTAATTAAATCCAAAATCCAATTTTGACTTAATTAATGTAATAATTATTCATTTAAATGCCTCGATTCCAAATCGAACATTTTAATTACTCTCTCAATACATCCTTAGATCGAAATGGACAATCGACATAGTGTGACCCTACAGGCCTTCTCATATTGACATTAATCAAATTAAGGTCTACGCGGAACTCCTAGACGGCGCCGGAAGACGAACTCAATATGTGAAGTACGTTTACGTGAATCCAGTAAACTTAACCTTTATGTAGTAAGATAAAATCCTTTCATTTACGACACACCCGATCAAGCTTAGGATTTGTCAAGTGTCTATCCAAATGGCTTAATCATTGTATCTCATCTATATTAGTCGACGACTAGACCATATTCTAAATATGTCTATTGCGTTGGCCAACGACTTAGTGAACCTAATATCACTGAGAATCCGAGTGTTCTCTCGAACATATATTCGAGGAATGAATCCTAATCTTGGCTCAACTACCACCTTCAATCCACATTGTAATGTACCAAATACAAGTTATATCTCAACCTACAAGGCATTTTAGCTTAGGACGGGATCAAAGTATATTACTTTGTAGATAAGGCGCGTATTGACCTCAAGTCTAAGGACTTCTATCTCCCACACGCTTATCATACTTTAGACAAGTATAACAAACAATATATCAGCAAGGTATACCAATACTTCCAAAGTATCCATGTGTCCATCACGAGTAGCCATTACTCGTAGCAGGTGAGACATACTACATCCTCTAAGGATGTGATGAAGACCACATGTCGACTTATCATATATCACCGATATCCCATTCTCGATGATCATTAGTCGTTGATATTTTAAGAGTTACGCTCTATCATAAAATAACTCACTCTATTAATGACAACGTAAGCTCAAGGGATGCACATTAATGAATAATTACAAACAATCAAATAATAATTCAATAATTGCAAATGCCAAAATATTAATCTCCATTAACAATAATATGAATGTGTATAAAGTACATTTGTCCTAATACAGATTGTCTCTAGGACATAAATATACTTTCAACATTATTACTAAATATAGAAGATGTCATTCTTTTTTAGACAAACTAAAAAGAAAAAAATATCATATAAATTGAAATAGAGGGAGTAAGTAAAATGTGAAATGTCAAAAAAATATTCTTTAACTTTTTACCTTTTAACTTTGTCTCAAGATCAAATAATTTTATTAGGGAAAGTTGCATTTTTAACCATAAGATAGCAACAAATTTTAAATTTGGTCCTTCTAATACTCGGTTATACATATTTAATAAGTACTATTTAATTAATGATTACGCTTTTAATCTTTCTGCTTGTGGATCTTTTATAAATTTGAGAAATTGTTGACTATTAAACCCTTTAAGTACTCGTGAGTTATGTTAAATTTATTTTATTACTCCAAATTTGAACCTAATATATGATTTAACTACATATTTTCTATGTTAAGGAACACAAAGCACATATTCTAATCAAAATACGGTTCAATGTTTTCAGTCAAATATTACAAAGACCAAAATCTAAATTTATTCAAAATTGAGAGATCAAAAGTGTAATTAATGCTTTTTATTAACTATAGACTATAGACTATACGGAAAAGATTCAATTATGCCCTTAAAGTATTTGAAATTTAGCAGATATATCATTCGTTAATAGTTTAGCTCATAGCGGGATCTTGTGGTCCGATCCTTCCTCGTACCCCACACATAGCGGGAGAGTAGTACATCGGACAACCCTTTTTTTTATCCTTCATTAATAGTTTAGCTCGCATATGCTTTTAGCGTTCAATAGTTTATCCGAATATGCTCTTAATTTAATTGGAGCCGTGATTATCCTAATTAGCTGATTAATAAGCAAAATTGAGCAAATATAACCTTCGTTAATGACCTTTACCAAAAAGAAATGTCCGGAATAAATAATGTCACAATTACAATAACAAATTCAGAAATAAAATTAATCCCAAAAGAAGACAGATTATGTTATTAAAAGTTAGTATGACTTTTATTTTACCTCTCAGCCAACGGAAACCCAAAGTCTCAATCGAAGCATTGTTTTTTTCATTTTAGGAATACACGGCTACAAGTCAATCAACAAGACAACATTCTATCCAATGTCATAGTTAATTTGATAATTATTATTAGTACTACATTTTCATAACAATTTGTAGATTAGAAAATCTTGTCGCTTCAATGAATCAATGTGAGACACAAAATAAAGTTTTTCCTTGAAGCTTGATACATTAAGCGTCATGAATTTAAATAGTGAACTATTACGTTTTAAAAAAAACAATCTATATTAGTAATATTTATTCATGCATGCTAGACTCAGTCACCATGAAAGGCATAAATCGCCTACTGGACAGTACAGAGATAAAAGAATGGCAGGAATGGGCACAAGATATGAGTTTGGGGTCCAAAAGTAAATGATCAATGGTGGCATTCATCATCCTTTTGGAACTCAAAGTCTGTGTGTGCGGTGTGGTCCAAGATTCCTTGCTGCTGCATTTCACAAGCCAACTTTCAACACAACATTTTGTGTACACATAACACGGAGGTAAATTAAAAAGGAAAAAAGTGAGCATGAAGCTGAAGAATTCTTTTTTCAGCCCTCTTGAACTTCAATTTTGCTTCCACAATGTATTGGGCATATGTTGTTTCATGTAAGTATCTTTTTAGTCTACAAATAAGACTGAAGATAACTACTATAAGACACAAACAAGCTGCACTTTGCATTGTTTAGACAGGAAAATTATGTATCTGAAAACAGGGTCGGAGCAACAGTTCTGCTTTCGGGTCGGTTGAACGCAATAGTTTTGGCCCACACTTTGTATCTCTGTTAAAAATTCTACTTAACATGTATAAATCATTTATTCAAAACCCAATAAGTTTCCTGTTCGAGAATTCAGAATTTATAACCCAATAAGTTTCCTGTTCGAGAATTCAGAATTTATAAACTCAAAATCTTAGTTCCGTCTCTTTAAAAACTACATGAAAGTCTAGTGTAGCTATTCGATTAATGAGATAATAGTCACACAGTTAACATCTAGAGTTTAGTATTATAGTGAGGTTTTTACTTGTTTTTCCGTCAAAACATCATTATTGGGACTTTGAAACATCTTAAACTAACAAAAATTCAGAAAAGAAAAAAATGAACAAAAGCTGCAAACCTACTACTCCATTAAGATATACAGAAAAAGTGACTTGAAAGCATCATACTCACTCTAAAGGGAGGACTCTGGAAATCTTTTTCCTGATATAGAGATCCAACTAAGTATACTCTCTATATTTGAAGATGTGGAAACTGATTGCTTACTTACTATCAAGTTTATGTGATCGAGCTATTATTGAAGATTGTAAGTATTTGTTGCAAGTCAACAATGTCACTATTATTTACATTTGGTGGGAGGCAAACCGGTGTGCCAATTTTCTAGGAAATGAAGAACACAAACATGTAGAGGATCTGTTAATCTGTGAAGCTGTAATGGAATTTATTCTCCTAGCTGATTTAAGTCATGTAGCTTATGAAATACTTTTAAGTTTGTTTAGCATTTTCCAATGTATAAATAAAAAAGATGTGGTTTGTTAATTGAGAAAAAGGAAAATACAAAAGTTAATACACCTAAGTATCAAAATTGCCACCTTTCTTTCATTTCTCAACATTATCAATATTAATAAGGAAAATCAAGGATTCCTCATCTCTTGATCCCTTTATTTCATTGGAAATTTACAGTTTAGGAGATGCAAGAAATAGTTACATGAACATTCATTCAGGCAGAAAAGTACCTCCAAATTTGCACCAAACAACAAGTACCACAAACTTTTCAAGTGATCTAATTAGTCTGATTCTGATGAAGACAAGATATCAAATGCATAATCAATTTACTTAACCATCCCAATTTAACAATTGCACTACTTTCCAACAATCTTTTTTGCTTTTTGACAATGCGTGCACCTGACAATTCCACAGAATACATGCTAACTCCCATCGGTAACAACAAATATCAGGTAACTTTGTCAATCAAAGCTTAGACAGATGAAAATAAATTACTTAATGTTTACTTGCAACAATCTTTCTACTAATCATACTTCTCCCTCCATGAATTAACAAGAAAGAACACCCACGAAAGTGCAAGAACAAAATCACCAACAAGTTGTCTTGGCCAATCATAAGCCAAATCCTCAAGCTTCCTCTCAAAATACACTCTCCATAACCCCATTGCTACATGAAGAAGTATACAACCTTTCGCGAAAAATCCCTGAAATTCCCTCTCCTTAACAAAAGACACCATAAATAACAACAACCCAATTACACATAAAAGCAATCCAACAAATGAATCAGATGTTTTTATCACCAATTGATCATGCGGGGTTGATCCCAGTAGCTTTTTTGCTGTTTCAATACCATGTCCAAGTACAGATATTTCATTCAAATAGAACATTATCAAAGCACCACTAATAGTGGCTATTAGTGAATGCAAAATGCAAATTATGAAGAACCCAGATGATCCCATTCACCAAAATTTGCAAAAGAATTTTTTTTTTGAGAGAGATAAATTGATTTCAGACTAAAACCCTAAGATCCATTTGAGGTTTATGGTGATGGAAAATTTTCAGCTACTTATAACAGCAGATGTAAAATTGGGAAGTGAAACTGCAAACACTAGATTATTGTTTTGTACAAAGTTACAATTTTTAGAGAAAGAAGCAAGGTCCAATTTGGGTTATAAAGACACATTTGGAATTTTGTATGTGCTGTATTGAGACTATCGAGGGAAATTGAGAAATAAGTATTGGAAACCCTAACGCTAGATTCACGGGAGAAGAAGGCTGGTGACAGCTGGCCATCTATTATTGGTAAGTGTGCTTTTGGAATTTGCTTGCTCGATATAATTGCATTTTATTTGGGGATTTTGTCTTCTCCTTTTTTTCTTTTTTTAGTTTGTTTTAAAAAGAATAATTTTTTATAATTTTTTCATTTTAATTTTTCAAATACATATCTAAGATTATAAGATTAAAGATCATTTTTGCACACCTAAAAACATCTTTAATTTAAGATCATAAAATTATAAAATATTTTCTACTTTCTTAAAATTTTGTGTCAAATTAAAATCAGACAATCTTTTTAAAACGAGTATTTTATTTTATTTATTGGAGGGCAATAATAATGTCTGCATCTATTTTAGACAAAAACTACTCCATGATCTGGGGTGAGCAAAAAACCTGGAGAATCGAAAAAATCGAACCGAACCGAAATTCGATTTAGTTTTTTCTCGTTTTTTTTAAAAAAAAATGATTTTTTGAAAAATCGAATAATGATTTAGTGATTCGGTTCGATTTTTTTATTTTAGATACAAATAGAACCGAAAACCAAATTAAATATATTTATTATTATTATTTTATTTTTTTATTTTAGGCTACTACTATTTCTTGAATCATAACCATTGAAGCTAATCTATTAAGCTTTTATGGAAGTCGCATGCGACATGAACTTGATTAACATATCACGGAAACATTGACATAAAATGTAGGGAGAAAAAGTAGTTGTAAATTGATAAAACTTTAAATGGTCATAACTATGCGCTCAGATGTTCGTTTTACCCTATTTTTGTTTTGATTTTGCGTATTTTTTCGAGACGGGGCAGTTTGGCACAATCAATTTTTAGAAATACGTCCGTTTTCCCAATCAATTTGTATTTTCTCCCAAATCGATTTTTAATTTTTCTTTTTCTTTAGTAAAAATCTCACGTTACACAATAGATTTCAACGTCGAAATTTCATGATAGTGTAGGTGTGAATGTCAATTTCAGTTTTGGAAATTCAATTTAAAAAATAAAAAATAAAAAATTCCCCAACCCGGCCCACTAGAAAAAACCGATATAATCTGATATGTTCGGCATATAAACCGAACACATCGGTTTTTTTAAAAAAAAAGTTGTATTCGGTTTTTTTTTTTTTTTAAAATAATTTTTATTCGATTTATATTTTTCGAATACAAAACCAAACCGAACCGATATACGCTCACCCCTACCATGATCCTCATTATTTCTTATGGCTTCATTTAAACACGTCTCAGTCCAACAAATGCCTATAAGAGAGTTTCGTATTATTAGCAAGAAAGATGACTTTTTAGCATGATGAATCAAATTGGGGGAGATTTATCTTCATATTTTTGCAATAGTAGCTGCTACAGTTGCTGGATTTCAGTATTGTGACTAATCTGAAAGTAAAAAAATATTCGACATTTTGTAGCAGCTAGAATTGTCTTAGTTGTGCCCCCAGGGGCACAGGCGAGTTGGTAAGTGGCAAGGTGATTGGGGTACAATCACTCCGACGTCGCGGGTTCGAATCCGTGTGGTAACAGTCTTTGCTGAAATATTGCAAGGGATGTTGCTGAGTTCGTGTCCCGTTGATCCTCTCCCTTGCAGGGTTGCCACTCGCGCATATCCTCGATTTACATCCCATCGGTTAAGGGACCTCTGGTACAGGTGGGGGTTTCGCCTTCGGACTTCCCCTTCACAAAGAATTGTCTTAGTTGTACAACTTGTACATATGAGGTAAACAAATTTAGTCAAGATTACTGAAAACTCTTAAACTTTCTATAGCAGGTTATAGCACTTAGTAATTACAGCTATTGAATGAAGTAACTTTAAAGGTTATAACACTGAAGCTGCCGCTGAACACAAGTTATGATGCACACATTGTGTTTCACTTGGCTGTTTAAAGATCATCCAAAATCAAAACTAGTCTATTACGTAGTAGTAAAATTGGAGTCAAGGTTCATCGATTTCAAAGGAAACCAATTGATAAAACAGTTCTTTTAATATCTCCAATATAAAAGTGCACCATCTTCATATATTTTTTTATTTTTTTTGCATTTCTTGTTTGAGCTCTTGACTTGTGTAAAAGACTGAGCAATGAATGACCCATAACCAGTAAATGCAATAGTATATCAATTATCAGAGACAGCAAAATCTCAACAATGCAACATTTAGCTACAATTAATGCCACCACATATCTGGAAACAGATCACACAAGTAGCCAAATAAATTAATTTTCTTCTCTCATTTATCTAAAACTCGAAATTTCAACTAGATTGGCTGACAGCATACTTTAACTAAAAAGTAAAAACAGAAACACTTTACATTATTCCTGTACTATACAACATCATATTCATTGAAACATTTTATCAAACAGCTTCAAGGCGACCGACGCTTTGCAAATCTAGGCGAAGTCCTTTTCCCATATTCAACCTTCTTAGATTTCACCTGATTAACCTCAACCACAACATCTTCATTCCTCCCAGCAATAGCCTCCACTTTCCTCTGCGACCTTATCAAACTCATCTCCAAACTTCCAACATCCTCAGATTCATCAATCAACGGAGAAGGCGTCATAGGCGGACACACCGGCGGGGGTTGAACCTCTTGCTTCTCTACTTTTTCACGCTCAGCGCGTAGCTTTCGATGTTGCCTTCAATGACGGTGGCGTGTGAAGCTAACGCCACCCATGGACCAGTGAGCTTCCTCCGCCCATGACATTAATGGATCGAGAATTGAGACAGGTGGATCTACTCGCTCTTCATTGGGCTTGTAAAATCGTGGCCTAGGGAGGCTACTGCCGTAAAACTTGTTGGAAATTTGTTTTGGTGGAGAGGTGTGTTCATCCATATTTAATGAATTAAATACTAGATTCGCATGTTGGAGGCTTTGTCTCTTCACACGTGCATAATCTACTGAGTTAGTAGATGACCGTAGGGCCAAAAATCGTCAAATTTCATTGAGAAATTAAAGAGATATTGGTTCACGAAGTAAGGTGTTTGAGGCATGGAAATATGGTGTGGGACAAATATACCACATTGATGAAAAATGAAGAATTGCTCTCTTTATAAGTCTCAAAATTGGCTAAGGGTTTGGGACCCCAAGGGTTAACTCATGTGTTTAAAGGAGGAAGGACCTAGATGTGTTTGAATTCAAAGCTAAGCCCACACGCGCGCCGCCACCGCCTGCCCGTCCGATCCGGGCTTGGGTCTCGGGACACGGGACTTGGGCTTCTTCTGATATTATCTCTTTGGACCCCAAATTGGTTAATATTTACAGTTTGGTCTCTAGAGTTTCTGAAAAGATGAAATTAGAAACAACGGAAGGCAGAAACTTTCTGCCTTCCGTTGGAGTTGATTTTTGGGGGCGTTATTGTGCATTAACCAGCCATTACTTGGCTGATTAACTCCCTTCATTAACAACCATTACTTGGCTGAATTACTCCCTCATTCAATGGCCATAAACAATCATTACTTGGTTGTTTACTACCTCCTTCAATGGCTTTAAACAACCATTTTCTTGGCAGTTGAGAAGTCCTTCCTTATGCTATATATATTGGAGCCTTTTGGCTCAATTGTGTGACACACAAAGACTGAAAAACGAGACAACAACATATATACACAGAGACAAAACAGAAGAGTAAAACACAGTCCAAAACGTGAGCAGTAACGTTCGAACGAAAACAAAAAATTCTTTCTTCCTTTTCTATTCTTCAGCAAGTCGTTTCGTGTTTGTTTTCTTCGTCAGAATCAACCTATTTGCTTTGTAGTGTTGATTAGTTATTGTTTTATCTTGGAAGACTATTGTCCGTTAATGTAAAAGCATATATACGGGGCAATCTTGTCTTAAAGATAAAGAGTCATCTCTCGACTCAGCCACAGTTGTAACAATCCAGATTTAGTGTTTCTTGATTTCAGATTATCAAGATTCAAGACTCAACAAGTTTGCGGCAGTTCTGAACATTGGCTTGTTTGTTTATCCTTTCGAACACTTATAATATTTATTTACTTCCCGTACTGCTTTACATATCCAACAAGTTTAAGACAAGATTATATTAGTGTTCGAAAGATGTCGGTCGAAAGTTGTGTGACCAAATCTGGATATGGCTGTGGTTTTTTGGTAGAAAACAGTTTTAATTATGCTGCTAAAGGTCAACGTGTTCATGGTGTCACCGCTCCTGAGAGTGATGGGAACAAGCACTCACGAGAGGCTGATGATGTCAACTGGGACAAGAGGAGAAGGCTGAAGATGTGGTTCTATCTTGTAGTAGAATGCCTACATCTGTCCTAGACAAAGGATTCGAATTATGGTAAGGAGAAAATGGACACTCAGTCCGATGAAGTGACTGAAGTGGGCCAGAATTCGAAATTGGGATAAGTAATTTTCCTTCCTTGTCAAAAATAAGATTAAATGATGTCTGATTAAAAGGGGCTTAAAGTAAGGTGGAATATGAAAATGTTTTTCAAGATAATTTATATTCCTTACGCTTTAAAATCAGAAGTTTAATCTCATCTTCCTTCCCGTTTAAAGATTGGATTTTGTAAACGACTTAAAAAGATCCGTTCTTTTAAGTGTAATTATTCAAAATGTGTAAAGTATGTTCGCACATACGAGGGAAAAGATCCACTGACTGTGCGAAAATTGTTATCACTCTTAAGTAAGCGCCAAGAATTGTCTGGGCACCAATCATAAGGGAAGAAGACTAAAAAGACGTTGAACCTATCACACTATTTGGCAGAAGATCCTTCATAGGATGATATTGGACACTCAGTCATACAAAGCCTACGGGCGACTGGATGGGGCCAAAATTCCTTTGATAGGATGATATTGATCACTCAGTCATACAAAGCTTACGAGCGACTGGAGTAGGCCAAAATTCCTTTGATAGGATTATATTGGACACTCAGTCATACAAAACGTACGGACGACTGGAGTGGGGCCAAAATTCACTTTACAGAAGAATAATGGACACCTAGTGAGGTGGGCCAGAGTTTCCAAGCCTTAAATGATCTGAAGGCCAAAAGAAATTGGACACTCAGTCTGCCAAAGCAACTGGAGTGGGCTAGAGTATTCATATCACATATGATCCGGTTACGCCCTAACTACGGGCAAAAGGTTGTTCACGTGAAGCAACGCCACCTCTAAAGTAGAAGGGGTTGGAGGTGTTGTCCTCAATAGGACTTCAGGGAATGAGATCACTCCAAAATGGGGTGATACATGTCCCAAACTTGGTTTAAGGGACGATGTTGGTCAAGCTGGTTTGAGACTAGTCCAACATGTCTATAATAACTAAGAATGGTACAGTATGTCTGTAGAATGATATATTTGTAATTCGTGCATCTATGCCATCATAGATTAAGACACGTTAAATAGAAAGTCATTCAAAAGCTAACAAAGTTGAGATTGTTGCTTTCTGTCGACATAAACCCTCAAAATGAATGTGAGGTAGGCGAAGAGGCAAAATCACCTTTCTATTCCGTCAAAGGAATAGTGAAAGAAGCACCACTCCTCTAGAACTTAGTCACACCTACTTGGGTGATTTGAAGTTTATACAAAATAGAGGAGGGAGACAAGTACTTTGTGACATTCATTGATGATGGTACAACGTATTGCATCCTTTGTTGTTTGAAAAGCAAATATGAAGTTGTTGAAGCGAATAAGCGCTACAAAGCAGAAGTTGAAAATCAACTAAGCCTACGGATTGAGGAATTCGTAGTGAAAGACGGGGAGAATGTGAAGCATCGTTCATTAAACGACTGTTCATTACTCACTTCAGTCTAACGATGTTAGCCAAGTACAAAGCCATATGCCCAAATTATGTGGGGCAAGGCGATCCTTACCGCTAATGCGATTCTCAACAGAAATACGCATAAGGATAAGGATAACTCTCCGTGTGAAATATGGAAAAGATCTCACATACAAATGTTGTGATGTGGGGTGGCTTGGTAAAAGTTAAAATACCGAAACAGGTCAAGTTGGACCTAAGACTATAAATTGCATATCTGCTGGATCTGCAAATAACAGTAGTGCTTATCGCCTCTTGGTGTCAAAGAATGTTGAATTCTTTGAACATAACTTTCCATTGAGAAGGGAAAAAGAGTAATTGCTCGAGGTTAGCAAGAACCCGCGAGGGCCTGACTGTCCGGAACTTGACGTTCCGTATCTACAGGACTCGAAAGTTGTTGTCTATCCGGAACTTAATATTCCAGATCTACAGAACTCAGAGATTCTAGATGTTGAACCGAGACGGAGCAAAGAGGGGACAAAGACTTGTTCCAGGCCTTCTAGCATGTATGGTTGAGAATGAACCATGGACAATTAACAAATAATTGTCATCTCCAGAAGCGTTGCTTTGGAAGGAAGCTACAAAGAGATAAATAGATTTCATCATATAGAACCATACTTGCGTAATTGTTGATCTTCCTCCGGAAAAGGAACATTTGGGTTGTGAAAAAGGATACTCAAAAGTGAGTACAAAGTAGATGGATCTACTGTCGAGTATAAGGCCTTGGCTATTTGTACATGTGCTCCCTTGTGAGTAGCTTAACAACCAGGACCATTCCAGTCTTGTATGGCATGGACGTTGAAACAACCTTCCTAACTGGAGTGTTGGAAGGGGAGGATCAGAGTTGGTCTGCTGGAGTGTTGGAAGGGGAGGATCAGAGTTGGTCTGCCGGACTGTTGGGCTTCTTCCTGAACTTTCATTTTGGTCCCTGAAATGTTTACATTTTGGTCCTGGAAGTTTCAGATAAAACAGAAATAATGAATTTGACCACAGAAACATTGACTCTGAAGTTAGAAAGCCAAGAGTTGGAAAACCAACAGTCTGAGAGTTGAAGTTATATTGAAACAAATGATATGGGTATCATTGATGACATCTTAGGAATTGGATTTCTAAGATATCTAATGGAACTGGTCTAACTCCAAACTCAGTTGTGAGATAATTGACAGTCTCGTTGAAGCCACCAATGGATATGAATCATAAAACTAATTGGAATCATGGTGCACCCATAGACAAGGAGCGATATGTGCAGGTCACGTGTAGTTCAATGTATTGTACACACTACAACCGATCTGGTATCGGCCTACAAACAAGATCAGTTGAACTAAGGTTCACTCGTGATTCTGGAAATAATCGATAGAAGGCGTTAAGTCGGATATGACGATATCTGAAATATTCGCTTATCTATGGATTATGGTAGTCTGGATGTCCAGCGGTTCTGGGAGAACACAATTGATGCAAACTGGACATCAGTTATGAAGAACATCAATGCCACAAGTAAATGTGTATGGTGGGTCTTGGAAAATCCTCTAAGCAAACTTGCATCGGCCGATTCATGATGGAATCAGAGTTTATCGCTTTATACAAAGCATGAAAGAAGTTGAGTAACTTCATGACTCCTTAGAGGACGTCCCTTATTGGGAGAAATACGTGCCTTCAGCAGTTATACATTGTGGCTAGCCGAGGCTTCAGGAAGGACACGGATGACGGTGTCTGGACATATCTGTCAGGATCTGTCGGAGACATAAGGTCGTATGGCAGTTGATCATCACGGGTGTCACTTCCTTGATTACTAATCAAAGGATTTAATGGACTCTTTTAACTAAGGGACTACCCGGAGATCAAGTGTTCTGCCTGTCTATGGGAATGGACTTAAAACCCAAATAATACGAACCTTTGCGGTGGTAACCCAAGCATACTGACTGGAGATCCCAAGAATTTAGTTCAATGGAAAACTAAGCTGCAAAAGGTTCAGTTGAGCGCTTCGGTGGAAGCAAGAGCGCTTTGGATGATAATTTCTGTAGGGAAACATGAATCCAAAGTTGTTCCCGCGATAGACATTAAAGTGCTACCTGCATGGTGGGTAAAGGTTAAGCTTCCAAACCTTTAACGATCTTCAAACGGTTGAGGTTAAGGTTAGAGAAACTTTTAATGATTCCTAACACTTGTGAAGTGGGGTATTGCAGGATACCTTGTAAGAGATCACCTATTTAAGTGCAAGGACAGACCGCCTCAAATGAACGCACTAAAGAATTCAAGTGTGTCCACGGCCACAACGGACAGAACAATAAGAATGAAAATGAATAATGAGAGTTATTGTGTTAGTATCATTGTCTTGGCTTACACTAAACACTGACGGTTCAAGACATCACGTTCACCGCGCAATAAGTAAGTCCGATGGTATTCAACTAGGGAAGGTTCAAAGCAGAAACTACATCTCCTGATGCAATATCTTTTCGCTGAAAGATTGCTGAAAGTAGGCACATTGTGTGCGCGCCAAAATCTCTTTCAAGAGGGGATTGTTGGAAATTTACCTTTGGTGGGGAGGTGCGTCCACCCATATTTAATGAATTAAACACTAGGGTTTCGCATGTTTGAGACTTTGTCTCTTCACATGTGCATAATCTACTAAGTGAGTAGATGACCGTAGGGCCAAGAATCGTCAAATTTCATTGAGAAATTAAAGAGATAATGGTTCACGAAGTAAGGTGTTTGAGGCATGAAAATATTGTGTGGGAAAAATCTACCACATCGGTGGAAAAGGAAAAATTGCTCTCTTTATAAGTCTCAAAATTGGCTAAGGGTTTGGAACCCCAAGGGGTAACTCATGTGTTTAAATGAGGAAGGACCTAGATGTGCTTGAATTCAAGGCTAAGCCCACACGCGCGCCCCCACCGCCTGCCCGTACGATCCGGGCTCGGGTGTCGGGACACGGGACTTAGGCTTCTTCTGATATTATCTCTTTGGACCCCAAATTGCTTAATATTTACAGTTTGGTCCCTAGAGTTTATGGAAAGATGAAATTGGAAACAACGGAAGGCCGAAACTTTTTGTAGTTGATTTTTGAGGACGTTATTGTGCATTAACCAGCCATTACTTGGCTGATTAACTCCCTCCATTAACAACCATTACTTAGCTGAATTACTCCCTCATTCAATGGTCATAAACAGTCATTACTTGGCTGTTTACTCCCTCCTTCAATGGCCTTAAACAACCATTTTCTTGGCAGTTGAGAAGTCCCCCCTTATGCTATATATATTGGAGCCTTTTGACTCAATTGTGTGACACACAAAGACTGAAAAACGAGACAACAACATATATACACAAAGACAAAACAGAAGAGTAAAACACAATCCAAAACGTGAGCAGTAACGTTCGGACGAAAACAGAAAACTCTTCCTTAATTTTCTATTCTTCAGCAAGTCGTTTCGTGTTTGTTTTCTTCGTCAGAATCGACCTATTTGCTTTGTAGTGTTGATTAGTTGTTGTTTTATCTTGGGAGACTATTGCCCGTTAACGTAAAAGTATATATACGGGGCAATCTTGTCTTAAAGACAGAGAGTCATCTCTCGACTCAGCCACAGTTGTAACAATTCAGATTTAGTGTTTCTTGATTTCAGGTTATCAAGATTCAAGACTCAACAAGCTTGCGGCAGTTCTGAACATTGGCTTGTTTGTTTATCATTTCGAATACTTGTAATATTTATTTACTTCTCGTACTGCTTTACATATCTAACAAAACTTTCCTGGTTCTAGGGCTACTACTAGTACTACCATGCTGCAAACTAAATTTAACTAGGATCTGTTTATCAAAATTAATTAGCTACTATAATTTGCTCAAATTCAAATGAGATTTGATCAATTTTATTGACCATTTCTTCTGAATTTATAAGTAGAGAATTGAAATGGAGGGAAATACTTTTTTTGAGCGGGGGGGGGGGGGGGGGTAACACTTGGCGCCATAAATTACTGCGCTTCTCAGTAGTTGTATTACGAAGATTTTCGTACAATGGGCCTGTGGTCCAAGTTACGATCACAAAGGGCTTGCAATCGCACATTGGGTCCTGTAAGCCCGTTAATGTCATGGCTATAATGAGTCTTCACTAGTTTCCGATTTTTTTTTGACAAATAACTACTTTTGAACCGCTATTCATGTTTTAAAATTTAAACTATTCAAAGTTGAGCTTCTTTTTAATTCGAAAATAAAATATAAAGAATATTCCTAGTTAAAATACTGAAAAATTTCAGCTCATTGTGCTAGACTTCGAAAAAATCATGAAGTTCAAAACTTCACTGTTCAAAATGCAAGAGGGAATTTTTAGAGTTTGAACCTTTAACCGTTCAAGCTCTAATAAAAATTCATGAAATTTGAATTATTTCCTTGTCGAACTTGAGAAAATGTCATGTAACTTTCTTCGAGTCCCACTTACCATCAAGGATTATGGAGTCCCACATGCACCATTTCATAACTCAATTTTTTTTTGTGAATAGTATCTACAACATCACAATTCTTAAATGGACAATAAAACGATAATGAAGTAATTTCGTTTATAGCATAAAAAGTATTAAAAAATAATTATTTGCGTACTTTTGTTTATAACAGCTAAATAAGATCTAAACATTAAATATTAATATATATATATATATATAACAACATCTCACTATAGCGGTCATGAAATTTTCGGACAAACGCTGGCAATATAGAGAGGTTTGATTGTACATGAAAAACTAATGAAACATTCCATGTATGCATGTTCATTGGTCGGTTTGAATCGGGTTTAGCACATTTCATATTATAAATTTGATTTTCGGATTTTACAATATGTAATCTCGATTGATCTCACCCAAATTACACCTTAATATGGTATAACGCGACCATTGTCAAATATAGTAACCCAACTAGGTTGGGGTTGAATCCCACAAGGAATACGATGTGAAATTATACAATTCGTGTTGTACTATGTCTTTACTAATTACTTTACTTCCATGGTAACCAAGTTTGTTTGTTTAATTGTTTGTCTTAACTATTCAAATTATCAAGTCAATTAATAGTTAATTTATCAAGTAATTTGAATGTTAGGGTTGTGACTCAATGCATGGGAGTGGTGTAGAGTTTTTGCTTAAGTGGGTGTATTTAGTGTGGTATGGGTAATGAGAACTATTATCTAGGTGGATATTTCTCAATTGATCCACCTAAATTTTACTTTAGGCTTTCTCAACCTCTAAAGTGTGAAGTATATGAACACTCATTATTACCCTTAGTATATTCCCTCCTAATTAAAGTTTGGAATCATTAAATTGGGTTTAAAGCCCCAAGTCCTAATCAACCTACCTCTTTCCTAGACTCCTGTCTCATTTTTCAAATTTGATTAGAGAAAATAGGTAATAAAGAGGTGTTTGCAACCAACTTTTAAACATTAAGAGTGAGGGGTAGTTGAATCTCATATTAATACACCCATTTCATGTTTTATAAAGCTACCCCAACTATCATATTTCATTATTCCATCACAACCCCAACCTATGTCTAGCCACTCATGTTAACTAATAAATGCTTAACAAAGCAATAAATGAATAGAGACATAATGAACATAAAGAAAAGCTTACAATGATCTTTAGATTAATAAATGAGATGTCTTCAACAATATGGATGAAAAGCACAATATTCTTGAAACCAATGTAACTCTAGATGGATAATAAATGTTGTCTCTCCGATACAAGACACAAGGAATCTTTCAAAAAGTGGCTAGCTAGGTAGGAATAAAAGTGTCAAATCACCAAACTCTTAGGTAGGCTTATATAGAGACTCAATTTTCAGACTACATAGAATTATAAAAACGACACCGCCTGACCACTCTGCGACAATAGAACATGCCCGCAGAATAGGTCTCAGTCCGCATAACGGACTTAGGGTTCGTAGAGTGGTTTCTTGTTTGGAATGTTGTTTGGAACTACGGTTCGCAGAAGTGTCTTGAGTCTTCGCAATCTGAGTTGAACTCGAATTGGAGCAGTGGTTTGCAGATCGGATTGCGGTCCGCATAACGAAAGTGCGATCGCATTTTGGTCGCACTTCGGGGCTCACTGTCTATTTCTGCGACATAGATACCATTATGCGGTCCGCAATCTGGTTCCGCGGTCCGCTGAAGTGGCTTTCTCAGCACCTTCATCCTTTTTCATCACTTTTGTCAGTATTTTAGCACATTTCTCCACTTTTTGTGTTCCAATGCAAAAATCTACAAAAAAATAAAATAACATAAGAAACGTCTACTATAAATGCATAAAGGACAACAATAATTTATGAAATTGATATCAAATATGCTATAATTTCTAGGCACATTAGATCCAAATACGTTCGGATTGGATAGAATTTTTTAAGTTTGGTTTCGGATAAATCGATTTGGATAATTCGAATTTTCGGTTCGGCTTATAAGTTTAATTGCTTCTCCTTCTCCTTCTTACAAAATGAACAATCAAATAAAAATTTTATACCAAATTGCCTAATATATAGTTATTCGTTGCTATCACAATCATATAAATAAAATACTCATACAAGTAATAAAATCATTGTCAATGATGCAACATAAGCATTGGTCCTATGAATTAACAAGTCCAATTTAGTAAAATTATCCCCTACGTAGAATATATACTGACAATGAAAATAAAAACAAAATCTAAAAAGTAGTTATCTTTAAAATTAACAAATCCAAACATATTGAACTTTATAATTTTTTTAATATAGGAGTTGATATGTAATGAATATGATATATTTGACTTATTAAATTGGACATATAGATAATGCATTAATATATTAATGGATAGTGGGGTAGCCTAAACATAAGGTATAAGAAATTTGGTTGTCGGATAGCCAAAAATTTGAAGTTCCAACTCGAATCCGATCTAAAATCCAATTATTTTTTTTATAAATTAAATCGAAACTCAATCCAAAATCTGAAAATTTCAAAATATAAGTCCAAATATTTGGATTTCGATTCGGATTTCGGGTTTATCCAAATTATGCCCACCCATAATTCCATGAATGGTATATAAGAAAAATAATTTGGATAATTTCCATAAGTGGCACCTGAAAATTTAATGAGGTTCATGAGTAGTACCTATATGTAATATTCTTGAAATTTGTATTATAACAATTCAAACTCTAGAAAAAAGGTTGGACTTTGAATTGCTACAGCTTAAAGCACAAAGATGGAACTTCGCCCAAGAAAAAGCACAAAGATGAAATAACGCTCTCCAGCGATTTCAACTAACAAGATAAGAGCAAACATGTCTTTGTAATATACAATTCTGAAATGCTGACTGGGCATTATTAAAAATAAAAATTTTACGGCATGTATTATTTAGACATTGATATTCGTAGTCAATGTCTGAGTCATGTTGGCTGCATATTCTTTTATTAAAACTTCACTTTTCTATTCAGAAAGCTAATTTGGTCTACCGTGATAATGTTAGTGCCGTCTATCTCTCTGGGAATCCGGTCCAACATAACGCACTAAACATATCGAAATGGATATTCACTTTGTTCGCGAAAAGGTAGCTCGTGGACAAGTACGTGTCTTACATGTCCTTCAAGGTATTAAATTGCTGACATCTTTACTAAGGGTATTCCTTTGGTTCTGTTTGAAGATTTTAGGGACAGTCTCAGTGTACGACAACAACCCGCTATGACTGCAGGGGTGTGACAGAAATCGTGTATATTTGTGAATATTTAGGTTACTTACCATATTTTATAGAATTCTTGTACAAGTGTAATTAATATATTAGTATTGTAGTAGGAATAGGATTTTCCATATTTAGAGATTATATATTGTATATATAAACCTCTTCATTAATGAAAATAATCAAGAGATTATTTTCTTACATGACCCGAATTGGAAAATGGACATGGTTGACGAATATAATGTTCTTATTGAAAATAAGATGTGTGATTTGGTGCCCCGTCACTGGTGTTAATATTATTCGGTCTATGTAAATTTTTACTTATAAAGAAAATTCTGACAATTCTTTTGAGAGGCATAAGGCCCGTCTTGTAGGTGATGACAAAACACAACAGGTTGACATAGATTGTTGAGAGACATTTAGTCTAGTGATCAAACCGATAACTATTTGCACTGTGCTTAGTCTGGCTCTCTCGAAAGCATGACTCATTCATCAGCTGGATGTGAAAAATATTTTCTTACACGGTGATATTAAGGAGACAGTATACATGCATCAACCCTTGGGTTTTAAGGACTCCAATTATCCTCACCATGACTGTTTGCTGAAGAAGTCCTTATATGAGCTTAAACAGGCCCCACAGGCTTAGTATAAAAGGTTTGCAGATTATGTGTCTACTATTGGGTTTTCTCACAACAGGTCGATCATTCTCTGTTCATCTATCGTTAGGGCTGACAATTTCACCCTAACCCGATGGATATCCGATCCACCCGACCCGATTATATGGACGAAAATCCGACAAAACATGGATTTTAATCAGGTGATAGATGGATTGGGTGACGAATCGGGTCAGATTCGGGTAGACATACATCCAACCCACCCATCCACCCATTATAAATTAATTATTTTTAATTCATCCCTCTTGTAGATCTTTTAATATTTGATATAAATAATTGATAAACATGATTACTAATTATATCTACCAATTTATGGATCTATTTTTACAAAATATAAACTTGTGGTCAACTTTTACATTTAAAATTTGAAATCTCAAATCATGCCTTTTTGTATGATTTGGAATTTCATCTTATGAGATGAAATCGCATGTCCAAATGATGATTTCATCTCATAAGATGAAATTGCATGTCCAAACGCTTAATAAATGCTATTTTTAATTTGACTGAATCAAGCTAATCAAAATAACTTGAGTTAAGAAATATGTGGGTCGCTAACTCATCCAAATTTAAACAGATTAAACAAATTATATTTCTATCTGCTAATTATACCAGTATAAGTTTGATCAACTAAAACGTACATTGAACAACGTAAGAAAGGGAAAAAATAAATGTTGATCGTTTCCACATAAAATATGAACTCACAGTACTAGGAGGATTGATGATATTTATTTTATCTTAACAGTTGATATAATCAAATGCAACTTTGTGGGTTTACCAGACCCTGCCATTCTCGAATTAATCGGTACAATTCTCTACTTCCAATAAAATGAACAAAGTAAAGTTCATTTTTGTGAAATTTGAACAGACATATCTTTTAACTGTCATAAATTACCTACAAGACTTGAGTATCGATCAATTTTCATAAGTCTTCGTCGCTTTCATCCGCGAATCACCCGATCCACCCAATTCACCCATGGATGACGGGTGGATCGAATGTGGATTAAAAAATAGGGTGATGGATGGGTCGGGTGGTGGATGGATCGTTGGCAGTTGGAGGCGGATTGAACTCCACCCGATCCACCTCCGATCCATTGCCAGCCCTATCTATCTTCGTGGTACTTCTCTAACATACATTATGTTATATGTGGATGATATTATTTTGACTGCCTCATATGATAATTTATGCAAGTCTATCATGACCATTCTCAGTTCAGAATTTGCTATGAAAGACTTGGGACCCTTGAGTTATTTTTTGGGAATAGATGTCACTCGTCATGCAGATGGTCTATTTTTATCATAGAGGAAGTATGCAGATGAGATTATTGAGACATCTGTCATGTCATCTTGTAAGTCCTCTTCTAATCTGGTTGATACCAAACTGAAGATGAGTGCTATGTCTAGCACACCATATGATGATCTCACTCACTATCGTAGTCTTGTAGGGGCTCTTCAGTATCTTACTTTCACGAGACTAGATATTACTTATGTAGTACAACATATGTGTTTATTTATGCATGATCCACGGATTGAGCACATCCATGCGCTCAAATACATTATACGATACATACATGGCACACTTGATTATGGATTACATTTATATCCATCCTCCGTCTCTACTCTCGTGTCGTATACATATGCTGATTGGGGTGGATGTCTAGATACCAGACGGTCGATATCTGATTATTGTATGTTTCTTGGTGATAACTTGATCTCTTGGTCAACAATACGACATGCTACATTATCGCGATCCAGTGCGGAGGCCAAGTATCGAGGGGTAGCCAATGTGGTGTCTGAGTCATGTTGGCTGCGTAATCTACTTTTAGAGCTTCACTTTCCTATTAAAAAAGCTACCTTGATCTACTGTGATAACGTTAGTGCAGTCTATCTCTCTGGAAATCCGATCCAACATCAGCGCACTAAACATATCGAGATGGATATTCACTTTGTTCGCGAAAAGGTAGCTCATGGACAAGTACGTGTTTGCATGTCCATTTAATGTACCAAATTGCTGGCATCTTTACTAATGGTCTTCCCTTGGTTCTGTTTGAAGATTTTAGGGACAATTTCAGCGTACGACAATCATCCGCTATGACTGCGGGGGTGTGATAGAAACCAAAATCGTGTATCTCACGGACAACTTATGTATATTTAGGTTACTTACCTTATTTTGTAGAATCCTTGTACAAGTGTAATTATGATATTAGTATTATAGTATGAATATGATTTTCCATATCTAAAGATTGTATATTGTATATATAGACATCTTCATTAATGAAAATAATCAAGAGGTTATTTCTTTCAAATTTGTTTTCAAATTTTAAAATTATTTAGCCTATACCAATTTTGCCAGACATCAAACAAAATATAGTCTCCTTTTCCTGTGAAAAGTGAATTTAAATAATTTGAGTGTTGTTGGAAAAACATTGGCAAATCACTATTATTACAAAATGAATTTATTTTATTTGCTGTTATTCCGACAAAGTCATAGTCGAGGTTTGACTTTGTAATATTTGAAATATATATTTCAAACTTAAGCTCATTTAAAATAAATTTGACATTAAATTATTGAAATTCAAATAACAAATTTTTGTGTGCAAAATTTTGTTCATTTGATAAATGTCGTTTCAGCCATATGACATTTTGGCAAGCCCAACTTCACAGACCATATGCATGAAATTATGTAGTTGGTAGACTTGCAAAATAATAAACTTATGGAATAACTTAAACTCCGACCCCAAAATTGCGATCTTTGCACTTAGACCACTAAAAACAAGACCAAAAAGTGATCACACGCACAATTTAAATTCTTTTGGGGGAAGTTATATATTTGACCGATTAACAAAAAAAACAATTACATTCGCTTCTAAATATTCAAATTATAAAATACTTATATATAATTTAAGCACATCATACGTATACTATATATCTACCGGCAATGATTTTATATGACAACTGTACAATACAAAAAATTCTTTAAAAATATCATGCATTGCCTTTTGCCACTTACCAACTACTTTGTGCCCCTGGGGCCATTGCCTTTCTGAGGCCCCTGTATAATTTATTCAAGTATTTACGATATCATTGATTCAATCTTAGGGGTAACCAGATTCAAAGCAAATACACATTGATTTAGTTGCTCATAAAAGAGGTTGGTTCCAAGATCCCTGATCATGGAATAAAAATTCCATTTAGATTGATGAAAATTCAGTCATTAAGGAGCGCAAGATGACCTCATAAAGAAATGTTACTCCTTTTTCCGCAAAAGAATGACAAGTTTAAACTTTAAAATAAACTATATATAGTATAGATCAGTAAATTTTTATTGAAGTTTTCACACCAAATGAATGAATATATGATATGTGTTTGAGTATACACATAACACAACTATTATAATAACCATGAATATTTTCACTTAGTACGTTAAATTTCTAAAATATGATAGCATGAATTAGTTTGATATAAATATCCTGCTGTAGGTAAGAATAAGTATTAACCCTATAAAGTACACAATAAATGCTGAAATTATTTATTATAGATAAAACACTTAAAAACATTCAAATTTCCGTAATATTTCCATAAATTCAATGGATCTTTCTATTAATTTTTCAGAGAAAAGGGAAGGCTGTATTTTTCAGAAGTCACAATCGATTTTGAAGTTGTGACCCCTTAAAATGACCCTAGACTTTGCAACTTGCAACTGCCTTGTAATTTGTTCCTAAAAGACAAGAAATTTCACTCCTTTATTTTATGTTAAATTTATTTATAGTAATAATAAATGGAGTGTATCACTTTACTTGTTTAATTTATGGGATTTTCATGTCAAATCCACTCCCTTTGTCATTAGCAAAATGAAATGATAACTATTCACATTTTCCTTATTTTTTTACTGTACATTTTATCCATTTCTTGGTGTAAACCTTTATTTATATTGATTGATGAATTTAGTATATTTGAATAATCATATCAGAATATAATATTAATATCATATATCAAATGTTATCGTTTTGGTTTACCGATATTTACATCGATTAAGACTTTAATATACATTTTTGTTTATTTTAAATAAATAAAAAAAAAATTAATTAAAGTTTTTCATAATAAATATTTAAATAATAATATTAAAATGAACCTTGACATTATTATTTTCTTAATTTTGACACACAAAATCATTTTTTGCAGAAATCGATCAAACACAATTTATTTATCTAACATTGAAAAAAAATACTTTTCAAACAAATTGGTGGTTACACAAATTATTGTCCTTATTATTTTAAAATAAAATAATCTCACATTTTACTAACCTTTATTATTGTAACCAAACAACACCTAAGGAAACACAGGTTTTCACAAAAATCAACCGGAAAGATATTACTAGTAAAACACCGAGAGTATCTCCGTAATATTCTACAATTTCGTTCAGTCAACACGTCAACGTTCGGTAATAATCTAGTGCAGAAGAGGACCACCGAACCTCGTTACACATGATCCCCTATTGGTTAGCACATACTCAAACCCAATGAAAAAGCAACACAAATTAGCGTACTATACAAAGTGTGTTCCTTTGAGCGTATGTAGTTGATAAGGCACGTCTCTCTAAAACCCGAATAGTTGAATTACTTAGATAGTAAGTGTGTTAGGGTTTTGGGATTAGTGAGAATTTTGTGGGAAAATTGAAATTGCAATGGACATTGAAATCGAAGAGATTTCTTCTCAAGAGAAGCTTAAAATCAATAAGGTATTTTCAATTACTCAATTTTTTTTTGTTTGTTTGTGTATAACTGATCAGTTATTGTCCTTTAAGTTTCAAGCTTTATTGATCGTTGCATTGGTAGTGTTTATGGCCTAGGGTTGCTCGTATCATGTGGTTAGATATGTTGCATGAGTATTAAAATATAACAACATACACTAGTGGGGTCTAGAGAGTCGTAGACCTTACCCCTACCTTTGAGAGGTAGAGAAGCTGTTTCCGGAAGACACTCGGTCAAGAGAAAGCATGACAAAAAGTTCAGACAATAGATGATAGAAGTAAAATGAGTATTAAAGTGATCATAGATAATTATAATTGAGAGGTGTTGAATTGGCCTATGTAGAATGAGGAAATTGTTGAATAAAGTATTGATCTTGAAGAGATTTTTTTGAAATTGTTGTCAATAACAGAGTTTTGCTCAGTGGTTAGAGCAATCAACGGAACCAAGAGGTTGAGAATTTGAGTCAACAATGGAGCAAAGTGGCCTAGGGTTGCTTGTTTCATGTGGTTAGATATGTTGTGTGAGTATTTATGTATGATCATCGAAGAATTATATTTCAGACTGTGTTGAAAATGTTGAATAAAGTAGAGCTGGCCAGTGGGCCGGGTTCGGGACTGGCGGGGTCGGGGCGGGACAGGACGGATGAAGGGGGCGGGATCGGGTTTGGCGGGATTTGCCGAAGTCCCATCCCTTTCCCGATCCCGTTGGAATCGGGGTCGGGGCGGGATCCGGATCGGGATCCGGGCGGTTTTTCCTATTTTTTTATTAATAACATATGTATAAAAAACTCAATAATTAACAAGACAAGATAGTGTAATAAAAACATCTCAAGACTGTTTTTGTGCCTCTTATATTATTTAATAGACATGTGATTTTTTTTGTAATACAAATACAATTGTCAAAATTACAACTTTATGGTGTTGTCCAAAAGTTGCAAATTACATAATAAAATTGCAATTAAAAAAATTACATTCTGAAAAAAACCTGTTCTAGTTTCTTGATAACTTCTTGTGGTTCTTCAGTTGGAATTGATATTTGTTGGTCAAATTGATCCACATCGCTTCCACCACATTCGGATAAGATTTCGTTGTAGTTTTCGTCTTCTTTTTCGTTGATCTCCGGTTGACCGCACCTTCTCCGCTCCGCTCGTATCCAATCTCTGAATAATACTACAATCTTCAAGCTGTCTCCGGCTAATGAGTGTCTGTGGTCTCCTATTTGATATCTGCCGGCAGAAAAAATGCTTTTAGACGCAGTTGATGACGCTTGAATGTTCAAAACATCTCGGGCCATAATTGAAAGTGTCGGAAAGGTCTTCTCATTCCCTCCGTATTTCAAACAAGTCTTCACGTCCTTCTTCATTGAGCGCGCTTGATACGGTGATGAGAACCCTGCAAAATAAAAATATCAAGCTCGCTAATTTGGATAGTAGCGGTACGGCCGCACATTTTATTTCTGAGGCTTTCAATACTAGCCGCAGAAACAAGATATCTTTTGTGAGGTTGTGTTGAAAAAGAATAAGAAGATGGTATGGAAGCCGGTAGGTTACTAGCACTTTCTTGTTGATAAAACCTATATACTTTTTTGCATTGGTCTTCTACGCTAGATGACACTTCTTTTTTAGTTTGTTCAATAGGTGGTGGGTGATTTGGATTTTTGGGACTTGGAGGTGGTAGTACTTCTATACAATCGTAAATAGTTTCAATAAGTGATTTAGTACTGTCTATTTTAATAGTCGGATTTAATACAACACCAATAATATAAATAGTGGGAATAAGAATAAAATATTTTTTTATTTTGATAAACATTTTTTTAATAGCTGCCATATAAGCTGGTTTTTCCATATATTCACTAAGTAATAAAAATATTAGAGCTATATAAAACAACATAGTTGAAATAGTAGGATAATATATACCGAAAAATTCTTTTGTTGCTTGAAAAAATTTCTCTAAAAATACAATAAGTTCGGAAATTTTTACCCACTCGCTATCTACAACCATATTAGCTGGATTTTGATTATGAGAGTTAAAAAATAAAGTTATAGGTTTTCTATAGTCATAAGCAACAAGTAGTTACTCGTATAAATAATTCCACCTAGTGGGTACTTCTTCTGGAATTTTTCTATAAGGTAGTTGACAATCGTGACAAGTTTTTTTATATTCTTTTCTTCGTTGTATTCTATTATTTTTAAAAATAAAGTTTATAGCAAATTGTATTTTACTAAGAATGTCTTCAAAAAGTGATAGACCATCATGTACAATTAAGTTATATATATGGCACGCGCATTTTATATGAAAATGATCTGGAAAAGATGGAGTCAAACTATTTTTTAAAATTGTAATAGCGTAATTGTTAGAAGAAGTGTTATCTAATGTATAGTCATAATTTTATCAGTTATTCCGTAATAATCGCACACTTGATAAATATTTTATGTAATAAAAGTACCAGTGTGCCTATCATCTATATATCTATACGCTAAGATACGTTTTTGCATAGACCATTTATAATCTATCCAATGACAAGTTACCGTTAAATAATCATGGCCGTTAGTACTACGGCCTATATCAGAAGTGATAGCCACTTTGCCATTAAAATGATATAATGAATAACGTAAATACTGTTGATATTCATGTGCAAATTTAAATACATCTCTCTTAACAGTTGATCTAGGAAAACCGTTAAAAGCAAGATTATACAAATCTCTAATGTAATGAATAAAATCGGGAGATGAAGGAAATGAAAAAGGCAAACCCTCCACAACAACTAATTTTGCTATTGCTTCCCTATTTCTATGTTTATTGTATTTAGGGCCTACAATTCCCCCCGTCATAGGGTTAATTTGACCCTGTACTTAGTCCGGGACAATATCAGTATGTGAATCTTGTCCCGATGGAACGGGCGTTTGCGCACCCGATTTTGAAGCCTCGTATTGGGCATACCTAGCTGGATGAGCCCTTACTACGTGTCTCATTAAACCCCCTGTCCCACCGTGAACTTTTCCAGTTTTAAATTTTAAAACATCTTTACAAATTTTACATCTAGCTACTTGATTCTCTACGTCCCTATCAAAAAATATCCATGCATTTGATTTTAATGGTCGTTTTGCTGGACCTCGTCTCATACTAGGGGGAATAGGAGACATTTCAGTTGAAGGTGCACTAGTGGGTGTGTTGTCATCAACATTAGTGGGTGTATCATCTAGATTATCGTCTAAATTAAAGTTTTCTTGAGTTTCAGAAAATAGCTCATCGTCTAAATCTAATGGTATTGTAGGAAAATGTTCAGTGTCAACAAAATCATCTTGTGTAGGAATAAGATGTCTAGAAGAAATACCCTTGCCCTTGTTGCCCCTACTAGAAGAAGCCTGACCCCTACCCGTAAGCATACTTTTAAATCCTTCCATTATAAATTTATAATTATACTAATAAATAATTAAAGTAAATGAAATTAAGTGCGCTAAATAAAATAAACAGACAATAATAATTTAATGAAGGAACAAATGTACCAAACGCCGACGTAACGTCGACGTGTAATCGAGAGGTTGAAAATTGAAACTTTGCTCGATGAAAGATCCTCAAGCTAGTTGCCAACTTCACTCTCAATTCCCAAATGAATAAATAAAATTGAATATTTAGTAGACAATGTAGACTTGTCGAGAGATAGATTGAGAGATTAGAGAGATTGTAGGAAGATTTGTGAGAAAGATGAAGAGAAAATGAGGTATTTATAGTTGGAAAATTGGGTTAAAGTGTAAATATAATAACTTATGGGTTAAAAATAAATATTAAGGGGGTAGGGGGGGAGGCCAAAAATGGCCGTTGCACAACGGCCAAAATGTAAATGGCCGTTGGTGCAACGGTTATTTTTGCAAAAGGGGGGGTTTCGGGCGTGATCAGGTCGGGATCGGGTCGGGACAGGCCCGCCTGGGGCGGGGCGGGGCGGGACGAGACATTGTCCCGTCCCGGTTCGAGTCCCGCTACCGATTTTTTTTTAACTACTTGGGACCGGGGCGGTGTCGGGCCGGGACCGGGCCGACCCGGCCCACTGGCCAGCCTAATCTTGAAGAATTTTTTTAAAATTGATGTCCATAAGAGAGTTTGCTTCAGTGATAAGAGCATTCGGTGGAACCAAGAGGTTGAGAATTTGGGTCAATAATGGAGCAAAGTGGGAAGGGGGGCAGTGATTACTCCAGGGCAGGGGGCTTAGGGTTTCTAAAAGGGGAATAAAGGAATCTTGAAATTGTGCATGCAGCTGTCGGTTCCCATGCTTCCGAATTTTTACTGTACTAGAGTAGCATACAATATTTCTTCGCTTCAGAATTTTACTGTATTAGTAGCATACAATACTGTATTTCTATGCTTCCGAATCTTACTGTACTAGAGTAGCATACAATGCTGTAATTCCTATGCTTCAGAATGTTACTGTACTAGAGTAGCATAGAGTACTGTAGTTTCTGGCATGTCTAAATTAGTTTACGATTCAAATATTGAATCAGCTGTTTTCCTTTGCATATTTATTTAGTTTGTTTCACTTACAGGAGGCTATTACTAAGGATAATTCACATACTGTAGCTGGGTCCACATCTGGATCTCTTGCCTCCGGCAATAACAATAGTTCCAATTCAGACCTCTCATTTCATGAAGATCAGAATGGCGGAGACGATGTGATGGATGATTGCGATGATGTGTCAAACTATGATGATGACGATATGTATTACGAAAATGATGATGATGATGAGTGTGATTACTTGAGTATGCAGGCACAATTTGATAATGTTGATTTGCCTGCTGGTGTCGAGGCATCAGTTTCTTGGTTAAATGAACCTGCTCCCAGTTCAAAAGCGCCTCCCCAGGTTAGCTCTTCGAGTCATCTAGCAGGTGCTGAGACATCGAATCCCACACTTCCTAAGCATGCAAGTAGTAGCTTTACTCAGGTCTCTGCTTCAAGCAGTTCTCTGGTGTCTGGAGGGTCAAATTCTCGTGGAAAGGAAGAGGCAACTGAAGATGAACTCATGAATAAGTATCAAAGTTTTAAGCATTTTGATGTGGTAGAGGACTTCTCAGATCACCATTATAGTAACTTGGGCTTCCAGGGCCAACAGGTAACTTGTAAGGGAATTTCTTGTGCTTTGCAGGTCATTTTCTGCTATTTTAATTGGTTGTGTTAAACCATGAATGTGACTGTACTGACCTCTGCTGTTACTTTTTTAACAGCCACCTAAGGCTTGGAGTAAGAAAGTTCAGGATGAGTGGAAAATATTGGAAAATGATTTACCTGGTGAGTCTGATACTGTTAGTTAGTGACTTATCATTTGTTTTTCTGTTGGTTTTGTATTTTTTATTCGTCTTGGTTAATGTATCAATGTTGGTTTCCTTCTGTAGAGGTCTTGTGAAAGCGGTATGCTTGCTCCAGCTAACCTTCTTATAATCTTTTTTTGATTGCTGTAATGGTAAATGCATCAATTGGCTCAACCTTTACCTTATTAAAAAAGAATGCATCAATTGGCTCATGTGATATTTGTGGTTCCTGAAAACATATTTGTGGTTTCTCTTGACATCCATTGCAATGTATATTTTGACGCATAGATTTGCCACAAGTAAATGATAGAATTGCTAACCTTGCTTTCCCCACTGGTTTCCTCTCCTAAACTTTGTTTTCTGCTGCTAAATTTAGGACTTTTTCCCCTTTGTGGCATGGTGCACTGTCTGTTTTATCTGGAATAATAGAAAATTTGTGTGAATTAACTGTGGGATGTCTTGTGATTTCTAGATTGCTGTAAATCTATCTGATCCATTTGAGGATTTATGTTGAACTCATACCCTCTCTCACTTTCAGATACAATATATGTAAAGGTCTACGAAGCAAGGATGGATCTCCTCAGGGCTGTCATCATTGGACCACAAGGCACTCCATACCATGATGGTCTCTTTGTCTTTGATGTCCTGTTCCCTCAAACCTACCCTGATGTGCCACCAGTATGTATTTGGGTGTTCTTGTTCTTTATTCTTGATTTTGTAGCATGAAAATATAAGGATATTTATTTACTTATATTCCCTTTTCCTTAGATGGTTTACTACTATTCTGGCGGTTTGAGACTGAATCCCAACTTGTATGACTGTGGAAAAGTCTGTCTCAGTCTTCTGAACACTTGGACTGGTAATGGTAACGAAAGGTGGTTGCCCAAGTCATCGACCATGCTGCAAGTATTGGTTTCAATACAAGCTCTAATTTTGAATGCAAAGCCTTTCTTTAATGAGCCTGGATATGAAGCTTCATATCCTGGACCTGACGGAGAGAGGAGATCTAAAGCTTACAATGAAGATGTTTTTGTTCTATCTTTGAAAACAATGACATACACATTGAGGAGGCCACCAAAGGTATGATCATGGACCGTTTTTGTCAACTTCTACTTCAATTATTCTGTCAAAAGTAACATCCAATTGTACTTCCAGTGTAGGCCAAGTGTCTTTTTCCTTTGAATTTCCTTGATCAGCTGAGATTTCGCGACCTTTTAATGACCAGTGCAATTGGTTATTGCAAATTAATGCCGTCCTTTTCATTCTTTTCACGAAATGGTGTCATGTTTAATCCGGCCGCAATTGTAACATAGGTTTATCTGGGAAAAAGTGGTACATAACCTAGTTCATCCTTAAAATGAGTTTTCATCTTATTTTGTTCTGTGTCGTGGAATTTGGCTGCTTGCATAGTCAGTAAAATAATTTGGAAAGAAGGGAAGGTCAGGTTCACAGTGTTCGATAAATACGGGTGAAAAACTTATATTTTATAGCTAAATTAGCTCGGTGGTTGGCATCTTAATATAAGTGATGTTTCAATTTGCTTTTGAAAGTTGAATTTTTTCTGCTTAGGTTCCTCAACTTTGGGGACTGAGTGCAGACAGTATCTGGTTCTGGAAACAAGGTTTTCTTACGACTGCTTAATTGGCTATATTGCATGGGAAAAGCTATAAAATTGAAAACAAGTATTCAAACAGACATTTACACATTTTCAAACAAATGGACAATCAAAAGTTTTACTCAGTACATTAATTTTTTAACTAGTTCTGTATAGTGGGTGGTAATGGATGTATATAGATGTAAATGTTGCAAATTAGTTATCTTTGTTATTGGGGAGAGAACTGTAAGTACTCATCTTCTTGAGGTTACTTGTGCGGTCCTAGAAAATTTTAAGTATGCCTTTTTCTTGAGGCTACTTGTGAAGTACTAGTATTCTTCCTAATGATATAGTAATATTATCTGGCATGCTCTAATTCCTTATTTTACATGCAGCATTTTGAAGACCTCGTCATTGGTCATTTCCGTTGTCATGCCGCAGACATTCTCTCTGCATGCAAGGCATATGTGGAAGGAGCTCCAGTTGGTTCTGTGGTCAAGGGAATAGTCCAGGGTGCTAGTGCAACTGAAGACAGGAGCTCAACAACATTCAGAGAATCAGTATCCAGAATGATGAATGGTCTTATATCGCTTTTCACTAAGAATGGTGCCAAGGATTGTGACTGGTTTCGTGCCTAACCCTACAGGATTGATTACCCATCAGATCTTATAATATGAAAATCACAAGTTGTCTTTGCTGAATGGTCCATTTTCGACTGTTTTGAGCTCCTCTTTTACCTTGCTTTTGGTGCCACTCACAATTTCGTGTACATAAAAACTCTAATTTTTGAATGTAGATAAAACCGGATACCTTTGTTCTGCTGCAGTAGGAAATTGGCTTATTGTCAAGCCATTCTAGGTGGAAGTAAATTGTAGCAGAGATCTATAGCTCATTCTGGACAAAAGTTTTAGATAAAATCTATCATCAGATAGTATAGCAATATTTCAGAGAACATAACTCTATTTCCTTCCGAATGACTTGGCAAGTGTTATGCGGCATCTCTTGCCTTTCCTGGTGGAGGTGATGGTAGTGACAGGCACAAAAGACATGGTGTATTTCAGTTTATGTAGGACACCGCCTATATGACTCAAATTTGATAAATTTAAAATAGAAATTACGTAGAAAACTTCATTATCAGAATTCAAGGGTTGATATTTCCCATGGACTGCACATTACTGGAATGATCAGGAACTCAAGGGCAACGATTCTTTTCTTCTCATGTTTTTTGCGCAACATTCGACTTTGACAGGATTCTTTTAAGCACAGCCATAAAGGATTCGAGTGCCTTTCCAAGATTATTTCTTAATGATTAGAATGCATTATACAGAAGTTGCTTTTATGACCTGGTTTAACAATCATATTCAGGAGATGAGCAAAATCAAGAGAGAGAGCACAAAACTGAAAAATCTTGTTTCAACTCGAATGTTTGGAATACAGAGCACAAAACTACAGCCAGCAATGCACGTATTTAGAGAAATAATGCCCCCTAGAAGTGCAGTAAAATGAAGCTTCACTCAACCATCACATATTTGCATGGAGAAGTGAAAATATTGCAATGCTCGATGAAAATTTACACTGGCAGTATAGGAGTACCCCAGAATTCACAACTATATACAAGTAGGTTGTCAATTGCGATTTTTATCCATCACCGGGTCCAAAATTACTCAACTTCTGAAGCTCATCAGTATCGCATAAAGCTGAAAATTAAGAGAAAGAAAAATTGTTACGCATGAATAGATTGTCTCAGAACAGGCAAGAATTTCCTTTTCCATTTCAAATTTACAGCTATAGAACGTTTATGAAAACATTAGAAAACCTCCAAATAATCTTAAAGGGTTGCAATGTCAAAGAAGCTTTTCCGTGGAAAAAACACAATGCTTGAATAAACAAAGAAGCTTACACAAGTTTTCAGCCTGGAAAATTCACAAACTTATGGATTGGAGCGCTGTGTTCGTTCAGACCAAGACATGCAACGGTGAAGATCATCTAATTTGTGTCTCCGAGTTTTAGCACTGTGCAATGAGAGTAGGTGCCAATCAGAAAATAGGTTAAATCATTGAAAATTTCTCTTAGTTTAACATCATTAAATCACACATACCCAACAGGACGTCGCTGCCCTCTTCTTTCTTCCTGGAGTACAAAAACAGAATCCAGCACAAGACTACTTCAGCAAAAAAGTCTATAAACATTTATCATTTAGCAAAGACAGTATAATGTTAAGATATAAAAGATAGAAATCTCCAAGTTAGTACATATTGGCTGGTCTAGAACCGGACTGACTCAAGAATAAAGGAGCTAACCATAGGGTAGGCTAGTAAATAGACCTAAAAGTCTAGAACTGTTTGAGGGTTATATATATATATATATATATATATATATATTGACTATAGATGAGAATACAAAGAAAAGAAAAAATATTGTATACTCTGTAACAAGTGAAGGAATAAATTTAGAGAATCAGGGATAAAGTTGCACAAGCTAAATATGGATGAAAGTTTTGAGTTTGTCCTAGATACTCTTTGGTGTCATTTCCATGTGCTACTAGATTTAGCAGTGATATTTTTAAATCATGATTTGACAAAAGCTTCAGTTTCTATCTTTTGACCGACCTGGTAAATCATGAGGAAAAAATTCTCTTCCTAAACTTCGACTGACAATTTTTTGTAACAAAGCATTTCTATGATGAGCCGAGAAATCCAAAAAGCAGGCTAGAGTTTATCAAGATGTTCCTGGCCAAAGGAATGACTAGTAATAATAGTCTTGCTCCATGAAAACGAGCATGCAGGTTCCAAAAACTAACCTTCTCATCGGCGTCCACACTTCTTGTTGAAGCCTTTAGATTCATTTCTGCTTGAAAAGCTTCCAAGACAAATACTACAATCTGAAAGAGAACCAAGCAAAGGTAAAGTGTTAGTACTATTTAAGCATTGACACATGCTATAGAGCTATACACTGGATAATTCCTAGGAAACAAGAAAGTGTCAGAACACAAAGAGAAAGTAAATGAGAAGATCAATTGGCCAAAAGTTCTAAAAAACTTAAAAGATGTAATGTCAACTTCTGAAATATTCGACAGGATTACGATATTTAAACTACCTTGTCTTGGACCCTTGGTAAAGAATATAGTCATACACACATATATACAGTAATATTATCAAGAAAAAAATGTTTGACTCTTAACTTCATTCATTTCTTCTTGTTGATATCATTAGTTGTACATCCTTAACTATGTTCTGAGACCATTTGACTACCCTTTTAGGACAAATCTAGCAACTTTGAATCAAGCTGCTGCCTCGTCATTCAGGTCACTCTATTGTATCCGCAGCGCTGGATACTAAAATGGTTTGTTTTTTTGATTGACTCCCTGAGAGGCTGAGAAGGGTTGCTGAGATGGAAAGTCTAGCAAATAATGCGAACACGCCTGAGGAGGGCCATGAAATCTCCACAGTTGGTCATCAAGAAAAAGATGGTGGTTCAGAAAAAGTCCAAATTCCCGTTAATAATGGCTGCCAATAGGCGAACTCTATAAAATTTCAATTACTATATGTATCAAATATAATGTTAGTACTTCGGCAAACATCCCCCCCCCCCCCTTATGAAAAATTTAAATCGACCATATACAACAAGGAAATAGAAAGATTTAGAAACTACCGGCAAGAAAGCATGGTGGTGAATTGGAATATATATGACATCAGATGCCTTACACAGGTGGGAAAATATTTACACCCTCCGTCTCACTTTATATGATACAGTTGGATTTCAAGAGTCAATCTTCTTAGTTTGACCACGAATTCGAGTATAGAGTCTTTAAATTTTTTGAAATAAAGTTTACATCTTTGGAAACTACATAAAAAGTACTATAAATCACAACAATTAACAATTCATAATATTTAAAAGGCATACGAAAAGTTTGTGGTCTAAGAAAAACTCGTTTGACTCTCGAAATCCAAACTGTCCCACCATTTAAATTGGATGGAGGGACTAAATGATATCTGAGTACTCCAAGGAACTAAATCATTATATTATTGGGTATAGGAAGACGTTATTTTAGGACATGGAATAAGTCCATTCACGAAATAAATAGTTCTTAGAAGGGAACTTCTAACTTTAAAAGCACACAAATGTGATATCATTTCTTGAACATGTTAAAGCAAAAATAAGTCAATATTCCAGTTTGTTATGCATTAGGAGGAGGAGGGATACACAAGGCTGGCACATAAACCATAGAAAACAACTGGATATTAATGTAATACACGTACAAGTGGACACATTGCCCATGTGATAATGTTATCTGATACAATGAAGTATGAACTTATGAGTAATCTAATCTCTACATGAGAAGTGACTTTAACATCATCTGTTTATCGTCTCTGCCTATAAATCTTAGTGGCGGTGTAGAGATCAGTTTGCAAAGAGTACACATGGATACTTACCAAATTGAATAGCCATAAAACGGCAATAAGATAGAAGCTGAAAAAGTAGACATAAGTCCAGGAGGTCCCCGTCAGTTCCTTGTAGCTCTGAAATGTTAGAAGCATATTAGCAGCTACTTGGAACACACATGGTAATAAGATATAACCTACTTAAAATTCATCAAGTTAGGAAATCAGCTAGGTCAGAACTGTCAAAACGGGCATTATTTCATCTTGATTCTCATTATATTAGCACATTAAAGCAAAATGCATGAGATGCAAAACCTGTAACAACTTGTAACAAATGACATCTCGCTACATGTTATAAGAATTAGTATTAAGTTTCCATAGATTCATTGAATCCTAAAAACATGTACTGACCATGGAACAAAAGTCCACCTTGCTCACTTACAGGTTAATAATGAACGAAGTAAGAGAAACAACATACTCGTAACCACATCAGAAGCATGAGCAGTAGTGTTGGCATGCTACAGACTACCCGATCATCAGATAGTTGCCAATTGTCTTAAGACTTACATCCTTTTTGGTGTTTACTCTTTACACAAAAACTTTCCTTTCTTTTCTCAAGATTTATTACCTCATATACCATAAATACCATCTCAAAAACAAAGGAATTATTCCTGAATAACTAGAGAAGTACCTCCAGTATATGTACTTGTATGTATAGCTGTTATGAATGAATCTGACCATCAACCTAATGGTAGATGTATAAGATCATTTTAATACATTTGAAAATCCTTAAATAGCCAATATATATTCTGCAAATTTCACCATCCTTCCACATGTGTGCATAATTGTAGAGTTCATGAAACAGACTTACACGTGTCAGTACAGGTTACAAACATTGTGTCAGATACCATGTTCAAAGATTTTGAGCTTCAAACCAAAAATATAAGGTAATGGGTGCAATAGTCTAGGACCATTACATATGCCGTCTAACAAACAACAACAACAACAACAACAACATACATATGCCATCTAACACCTTAGTTCAAATGATGTGTGACGTTGTATATCTCCTGCAAATATTTATCTTCTACAAGTGTACACATTTCGTCTTTACATCTTTTGTCGGTAAATTCTCATTTTCATCGAACCACAAGACAGACAAGTTTTTATCTTGTGAATATTTACACAAGGAATAAAATAAAGTACTTTGTACATCAACCCCTATAGATTAACTATTTTATATTTAACACATCTCAATGCTCAAAGTAAATATTTGCTTCCGAAGATAATCATTTTATACTCTAGAGATTGTTTTATCAGAGCACTGAGGAAGCAACAAAATTAGAATGCAGTCATTTCAGGACTTGGCTAGCCTCCATGACCAAAATCATCATTCCGCAGACCTATTTGAAAGTGCTGGTTCATTAAAGTTCCATTAACAAACACGACTGTTTTGTGTTGAATATGCATTACAAAGATGGCCCTTATGTGCAAATACTTCTTCTAAGCAGACATAATGGTAATTGAGGAAACCCTAAGATCAGGATACCTGCATCAACGGTGACCAGATTCCCATCACTAATAAATTGAAAAAGTGTCACCATTCCATTTGGATAGTCGTTGAAGTTAAAAAGCAAATAGCTAGCTTGTACTGTCAAGAAAACAAAGTCGACCAATTGACTTCCAAGTACAAACACTACAAGAATATTTGAAAATCAAATAGGATCTTGATATTACATGGTAAAATAGATTGTTTTTTGTCTTTAATAGATTGTTTCTTTTTCTTTGTTTTTTCAAATGATAATATAGATTGTTCTAAGAAGATAATCATGGCACGAGAAAAGCGTTGCCTCCTCGTTGTTTGTCAAGAAGAATGACTTGTAAAGACTCTGCAAGGAATTCACAACTGACAAAAGGAAACTCATAACCAGCAAGATCAGTCTGGTGTAACTTGGGGTTTCCCATGTTGACAATCCCCCCGAAGATCTGCACAAGGTAAAAACAGAATTAAGGGTAAAAGAGCAGAAGGCTAGAAAAAAGTTAAGACACACAATAGTGCAATATCCACTAAAAATGACGAGGGAAAGACAAATGAGTTTCTTCTATGATGCCATATTGACTATGCTCTGCAGCCAAAGGTAATTCTAACTGAGAAATAGATCAATTTTTTTGAGGATATAGTCTATAAAGATTAAGAAACATACAGGGTACTGCTTCAACACAAAAAATTGAAACTTTTAAGAGGAGAGAAACGAAATCCAAGATGGAGTGATTAGCAAAGTGATAGCAGCAAAGAATCAAATATTACCTGTAAACCAAGAGAGCAGTAGATGCATAAGATACAGAATATGGTCCCCAAGTATGGCAGCAGACAATGTATGAGGGTAAAAATGTGGTAACGAAAGCATGGAATCGCTCAATGTGCATCAAGAGTCTTATGAAACGTAACATTCTTCCGATAAGAAGGTAGCGAATCCTGTAAGCATCAGAAAACAGAAGCAATTACTGTATCCATAGACAGGAGTTCTAAATTGTAAAGCATCTGAAAGAAAAGACCGTGCACATTGTGCAACCCTGCTCCTGACCACTGTAAGTACTCAACAGTACATTTTTCATTCTTTTATGGTTAGTTGGTTACACATTTCTCAGGCAGTTACATGAAAATGTTGAATTTACATTATATTCGGACTGAATATATATCATTTTGAATTGCTTTCAGCTAATATGTCATACTCTTGTACTAGATTTTGAATTCCAATCTTTGTTGATAAGATGTAAGCTAAATTACCATTATTGTGGAGCAAAATAGTTTACATGATCAGCTCACTCTTCATCTTTCTGGAGATTATACAAAGTAGATGATATTATGCCCAATGTAGGTTCACTATCTCTAAAAGCAAAGGAGATGCAAGCCATAAAAGGAAAATTGGGAATTTTCTCATCAGTCTCTACCTTCTTGCTCGTAATTCTTAATAGCTCTTCGCCTCAAGACTAGCATTCAAAATACAGCTAAAACCCCCCCATCATATTGAGGAATAATAACAGAAACCAAATCATTAAGACAATATTCTATTTCACCGCCTCAAAATCTTTTACTTGTATGGTAACATACTCTGGAAAAAGAATTAAATTACTCAAGAACAGCAAAGAGCGTGAACTTTTTAGTCACTGCAAAAAGCTATTAAGGCCTTTACCAATTTCCGTTGGACATGAAAGTCAGACCATGAGGGCCTACCAAAGTAGTTATTTCTTCAGTAACTGTGAAAATTGCAATCATCCATAAAATGAGTTAGCAATCTCACAAAGTTCATAACTTCACATAAGTAAGAAGTTAAAATTTAAGCTAAGAACTTCACAACCAGCAGTGCTGTTGAATTGATTCAAATAATTTTACATTATTTATTAGAGAAAATAAAAATAATAATACATGTAATAGTCCACTATATTTTGCAAAAGAACAAGCAACCACCTCCAGTAAATGAAGTAAAATCATTGGAAGTTCGCATAGCTTTCACGTTAGCACCGTACTTCACATAAACTACCATTTCCCAACTCGACATCCTATTTTTCCTTCGCGTTTTCCAAATCCAACTACTTTATTTGTTCCAAGTAAATTAAGAGCCTTAGAGGATTTCTCATCTCTTCCCTTTGTCCATTATTTACATACCCTGATTACTTTTACCACCCACATTAACAAACAACAAAAGCAGAGGACAAACAATATGTTGTTAGTAGACATGCTAAGACAAATCACTCGAGTGTTTGTTTAATTTAAGCACAACTCTGATTTGAGAGGAAGTCAAAAGGACAGGTTGGTAAAAGTTCTCAAACAGATCAACACATAACAGAGAGCCAAAATAAAGAAAACATGCAATCTTTCTAGGGTGGACAGAAGGACTCAAACTTATCCCCCAAAACGAAGCTAAATAACACCAATTTATCCCAAGCAAATCAATGGACATATTCTAGAGTTCTTTCTCCTTCCTAGAGAAACACATATTAATCAGTGGAGGAAACCTTGATACAATAAACAAAGACAACAGTAACTGCATCTTTAATATAAAAGGCATGTATATATAAAATCCTCATACTAAAGAGGAAAGGTTAATCAACTATCTATTTTTGGCATTAATGAAGACAAGTTGAAAACTCAACTGTCGTGGAAAAAAGAAATTAACAGATTTGAAAATACATATTTAGCAAAAAAAAACAAGACCAAAAATCAATAATGGAAAACATCCAACAAAGGCGTGTGGATGTAGCTGAATCTCAAATACACCTTCAGATAAAACCTTATAGATAAGTATGAAGAGAGATAATTCTAAGAAATTCAAGTAGGAGCTAAACAATTCGGGGTGAATAAAAACATCAATCCAAGTGCTAATGCAGTACGTTCGATACACAGTTTAATAAGAGAAATCAATCAGGTTTAAAACCTCTGCAACCTACCAATGACACAAGTAATGCAAAAATCAAATTGATTTTTGCCATCCCTCCAATAGTTCTCAAAGCCATAGGTGTACACTTTTAGTGCCATCTCGATGACATAAACCCATCCCGTGCTACAAATTAGAAAATGATAAAAACCTAATAAGCTTAACTCGAAGAATTAAGCATGGCACAACTATTTTACGATGAGGGTCTGCGAAGCACAATGCTCAATTTTGAAGTGAGAGCACCAAGGCATAAGGATAGCAAAAGAAACTCTGAAATATTCTTATTAATTTCTCCAAACTCGAATTTCTGAGGTCTTAAGGAGGAAATTAACTGTAGAGGACAACGTATGAACCCATCCGGAGAGAAAATATGAACCAATTCACTAAAGAAAATGGGTGGAATAGCTCTAACTGGGATGAAGAGAAAATAAACAAATAGAATAGAGAGTTCCAATGCAGAGAGGAATCAGGCTTATTGCACTTGTCTATGGAAACTACAGAGGTAACGAAAGGAGAGTTTGTTCTAGTGTACAAGAATTAGAAATAAAAATATCAGGGTTGAGTAGACCTTTGGGGAGTGTATGAGTTGGCTAGGGAAGGGTCAAAGGAAAGCTTTTGAGAGGAGCTGTAGACTACCTTCCCGTTGGTAATGGGGAGGAGGGGAGGAGGCTTTAATACTATCTGATTCCTATAGGAAAGAGCAGGGTGTAGAACAATATTCAGGGAAATGGAGAAGTTCTCGGAGTTTATCAAGAACTATTTTCTTATTTATCTTCCTGGATGCACTTGTAGAGAACCATAACTTTTTTGCAGGATCTCTACTTTTTCTGTTTGGGATACAAATTTTTGTTCATGTTAAAAAAATTATTTTACTTTATAAAAGAAGAAAATAACTTCTAGCAATTGTGGTCAAACTACAACCAGACTTTGATTAATGAAAAAGGACAGAAATTTTTTTAAAAATTGGTGCCAAGGCCTGAAATTTATTATGCAACTTACCAAAGATATTCTCTGCCTTCTGCCAAAAGATTTGAGCTGAGTTATTCTGCACATCAAGCTAGAATCACCAGCAGTAAATTAGCAAGATTCATGCTGAACTTACGAAAGATGTAGACAAAGATAGTGGAAGAAAGAATAGGATATTTCTTGAAGCGCAGAAGTCTTTGTTTCATTGCATGGATGCACAAAACCCACCCGCAAAGGAAAGGTTCCTCAATGACATCCATTAAAATAAAATTAAAGAGAGAGAGAGATCGGTGGATAATATCATGTGATGATCTCAAGTCTACTTTCTTTCTTTTTCCTGTGAGAATGTTGATTAGATCTTTTCTTCAAAGTCAAATGGTTAGTAAAAATGGCGCCAGTCCTTTAAAAAATAAAAAAATTGGAAGAGAAGGTTTATATAGGTAGTTAAATAGGAGTTTCCACAGTGGCACTATGTTATACTTATCAGACATAGATCCTACATTCTTTACATTGCACCCACACAGTAAGAAAGCAGTAGACAGTAAACAAAGCAGAAGAGAAAAGTTCCTCAGTTCTCAGAAATTCAATGTTCAGGTGTGTAAATAAACAAGAACGTGGAGGAATTTTCCTGTAGTATTAATCCAAGAATGAGAGTTATTTATACATGTAAAACAAATATATTTAAGTAAACAAAAGGGCAGTGCAGCCCGGTGCACAAAGCATCCCGCGTTAGCAATGTCCGGGGAAGGGCCGCACCCCAAGGGTTGTGATGTAGACAACCTACCCTTGTGCAAGAATTAGTGGCTGCTTCCACGGATCGAACCTGTGACCTATAGGTCACACGGAGACAAATCCCTAAATATCTCTGCCTATAATTGTGCTACGTATAGTCGTATACTATATGAGAAGATGTATGTCTACATTCCGTAACAAGGTGGGGTTTGGTGGAACTTCTTATAACAAAAGGGAAGGACGCCAAACTTAAGCTTGATCTGAGATAACAATTGCAACAATCAGGCATGGTAGTTAATACCAGGTTGAGGGTCAGTGATCGGTACCTGGAGAGTAATGTATTCTCTCCATCATTTTACTTTATAGACATGATTGTAAACAATTAGCAAATATCATTTTCACATGTTCAAATGAGACAACCCTCTTATAGTCCTACAGTCGGGGGCTATGCACTGAAAATGATTAACTTGCATCCAAAGTTCAATTTAAGATTGTAGATGTCTTTGATTCATACCATAGTTTCAACAATAACAGCAACAAAATTGACAAGGAGAATGAACACTATTATGTACTCAAATGTAGGGCTTCGTATGAAGTCTCTCAACTTCTTTGATGCTGGTGAATGATAGAATTTTGGAAACTTCTCAACGATTGACATCTGCAACAGAAAGCAGCATATGAAGGATTTACCATTATAACCTTCAAAGTTGTAATTAAAAGGGGGAAAATGGACTTACTGAATCTTTCTCTTCAAATTTTAGTGCAATGACATTACATAGTCTAGCAAATTCATCCAAATTTATCTGCACTTCAAACAAAGGAATTCATGAGACAAGTAGAACAACAAAATTGGAAGACAATGCAAGCAAATTGATGATTGACAGACTTCCTTCACAGAAAGGATCTGATTCCTATTCTTCAAAAGCCATCTGGTTCCATGTTAAAATATGAGAAACTTAAAGTTCTTTGACTTCAGTAAATTTGACACCTTGAGAAGATATGGCACTAGAGAGATCTGCTTATTGCACCACATAAAGCCCTAGTGATTAGTAGTTCATCATCCATTCCCACAACAGACAAAGTACAGGAAGGATAAAAAAACAAGATTGAGAAGAAAATGGAAAATACTAAATCAATAGTTCAAATCTATACCATAATTTGCCAAATCTAAAGGTAAAATTCACACTTGACACATGGAACCGTGGAAGTACGACTAAACAAACAAAATTTCAAGGAGACGAAGTTCAAGTTAAATCTGTTTTCCATGTACCAATGTTCCTAGAGGTAGTTAGCAGAGTTACCCAGTACTTGTGTTAGTGGGAGCCGGGAGGTAGCAGGAACTTGGGGGAATAGTCGAGGTGGGACAAGCTGGTCGGACACCACCGTTACTAAAAACAATCCACAAGATAAATCATAACAAACAAAATGGAGCTAAAGCATAATAGCAAGACAAGAACCATAGTTGCTATTATGTGTTGGAAAAAGAAGATTTTGTTAGAGCCTTTAGAAATATAATGGGGGCATCGTTGTGATGGTCACTATCCAATCTATCTAAAACAGAGAGCAAAGGTAGTAAATATTCAATAAAGGGCAGCCCGGTGCACTAAACTCCCGCTATGCGCGGGGTCCGGGGAAGGGCCGGACCACAAGGGTTTGTTGTACGCAGCCTTACCTTGCATTTCTGCCAGAGTTTGTTTCCACGGCTTGAACCCATGACCTCCTGGTCACATGACAACAACTTTACCAGTCCCCTTCATAGTAAATATTCAATAATGAAAACAATTCAAATGTGTACAAATCAAAACCTAATGGAGAATTAAAAAAATGAATTCACCTAACTGCATCAGTTAATTAAAAGATTCATAAGTACCTTAGAGTCACAAGTAACATCCAGCTTATTGAATACGAACTCAAAATCATCTCTGGGAATTTCTGGTATCATCCTAAAGATGTTCAAAACATAATGTATTTCAATGTCTACTTCTAGATGTACAACCATGACAGATATACATGAAACAAAAAGTAGATGACACGAGGAAATCAATGTATCAAGAGAAGATAGCATAAGTCAATTCAAACCTAAGTTGCTCGGACTCTTCACTTTCGGTGGCGCCCCGTGTCGATACGACATGGGTGTGGGATCCGTACCATATATGGTCAACCGAATTTGGATACTTTATCCAAAATCGACTGAGAAATTCGGGAAAGATACAATGGCTTTAAGGTGAAATTGAAGAAATGGAATAACTTGTATATACAAATTTCTATGTCAGTCCTTTACCTTATATCTACTACTGTTGATCAATATTTTCTCCTCGTAATACATTGTAAGCTGTAACTTCATGTATTTTCGGGCTATAATTTGAATCGCTAGGCGTATGTAAATAGACCCGAGCGATTGGAGGATTTTTTGTCGTGTTCACGTAAGCAAATGAAGAGCTTAATATATAAAAGGATGCGGTCCAAAAATAATTTAGGATTTAACAAGTGTGACGACGAGGATTAATAATAATAGTTTTGTATGTCCCAAAAGAGGTTATGAACTAGTGTTATATCACACGATTATGACATTGAGTATATAAAAATTTTATAAGTCATTAAGATTTAAGTGAATTGAGATTAAAAAATTAATTATGTGTGTGATTGATTAATTGTGGGATAAGTGATTAGTTGACATAGTCCATGTGTAGCATGAATAGGTAACACCCTCTACAATTTCCACGTGTCATCATGAAAAAAAAACAGCAAATGACTGTGAGGTATTGTGATAAGGTGGCATCTTTAGTGGAAGGCAATTGTTAAGAGGTAATGGAGTGGTGGACCCCATTTACACGGTCAAGATATATTTACATGCATAAATCTCTAATGTTAACCTAGCAATGTTCTTAATCAAGTGTTCTAACAATTACATATGCAACAACTAACGTCCTTTGATCTTTCTCTTTTTGGGAACCCACTTTCATCTCTTTTTTTTAGTAACCTATTAGGTGCAGCAAAAATGAATTCTAATTTCAGTTCACCTGAATTTTCTCACGGTCTCATAGCGATGTGCAATTCCATGTTTAAACACGGTTCTCCTTCTGGTGATTTTACGATTCTAACGTCGATTGCATCCAGATCATAGCAAAACGAAGGTTTTCTCATGACGAAGCAAGGTACGGGAAGCTCTAAAGAGGGCAACCAAGATTAATGTGTGGATGAGGCTAGTTTCGACGTCATTAGTAGAGGTTCATGTTAACGGTATGTTAAGGCAAATTCTTCTTTCTTTTGGCATGTTCTATGTACTAAACGACAAATCACACAAATGATTCTACTCTTAGTAGTTAAAAATATTCATGTTATTCATTTCTGTTGTCAAAGCATGTCTAAATATGTTCCTAAATTTCTATCGAGGTATATGGGAAAGATGTTAAGATTCACAATATTAATCGGAGGTGAATTGATATTATATCATTCCAATAAACTCAGAATGTTTTATTATCATTCATGTATTATCCTTGACCCACATGTGTTATATACACTACTATATGGTATGCATTATATATATGTAGGGAATGGAAAAGGGATACAACGTTATATATGCACACCACCTGATCAGTTGGTATATGATGATGATTATGCCCACAGAGGCCGAAATGATATGATGGGAGACGACGTTATATATATATATATATATATATATATATATATGTATGACCGCATTGTGCATGACATTTAGGCATATTATGGCCCTCAGAGACATCTTACCCAGACATGATACTTATGCATATTATGGCCCTTAGAGGCATTTGGTACAGGTTGGTTGTTTCTTGTCACATGTTACTTTCAAGTCTCTATTATGCTATTTTTCATGCCTGACATACTCGGTACATCAGTCGTACTGACATCCCTTTTGTCGGGGGACGCTGTGTTTCATGCCCGCAGGCTCAGGTAGACAGGGCGACGGTTAGCACTTGTAGGATGTTGGTCCAGCTGATATTGGAGCACTTTATTTGTTCCAGAGTTGCAGTTTAGTCGTGGTACGATATTTTGGTTATGCGTTAAGGTATGGCGGGGCCCTGTCCCGACCTTATGTTGTTATGTACTCTTTAGAGGCTTGTAGACAGTTATCCTGTGTATAGTAGTCATATATGGCCTTGTCGGCCTTAGTACCTATATATGCATCGGTTGGTTTCTTCCGTTTGCAAGAGTTTACACAGTACCTTTCCAATTTATTGTTCACATGTGTCAGCAGGATATTTTGTGACGGTCCTCGTGGCCATGATTGATTATGGTTAGATGTTAATTACATAATTAGTGGTACTCGGCAAGTAAGGTCCGGGTGCCCGTCATGGCCCTCCGGTTTGGGTCGTGATATAAGTGTTTCGCATAATGTCTCATAATTTAGACATATAACTCTATTTTTAGATATTTGAATCATTTTAGCCGAATTCCCGCATCAGTATCCTTACCTGGATCCATATCCATGAATCTTAAAATTTAGATAGTGAAGGATCCAAAAGGATCCAACCTCTAGATCTGTACCTGTATCGGACACCCGCACCCGAGTCCGAGCAACTTAGATTCAAACACATAAAATTTTGAAAATAGGTAGAGAAGGAACTTTGATAATATTATCCCCAAAGAAAAATCAATAATAACTAGTATTATCTAAAGCAGAAGATTATTAATGATAGATGTAGTCCTAAGTACAAATATATACACGTTACCCACATAAAACCTTTCTTAACTTTCCCTTCCTTTTCCAGTTAGTAGTAAAATGGTCCTAGAGAAAAGAGAAACCTGAAGGAACTGAACCCATACTGGTTTTGTACATAGCAAATTTCACATAGATGTATCTTTTTATTAGGTGTACTTAATACAAATAATAAACTACTACCTTTTCAAAGTGTTTTAAATTAGCTAAACTAAATCATAGGAGCTCCCTCTTGTCATGAAACTATATGCATAATCTTAGGTATTCCTGAAGTGACTTCAAGTTGAAGGGAAGTTAGATAAACTTCCAAAACGATCAATCAAGTCCAGACCTGATTATCAGATCACAATGAGTCAATGACCAGCGAGCAGCTTTAAATGGCCAAAAGGTATGAAGTGAAACTTATCTAGAAGATACTAGTAGTTAATTGGCTGCCCTCTTCCTTATCACTCTCATAACCAGGTTCAACTTCCACTATTCAGATCAGACACTTTTCAGTGTATCCCCTTCATTAGTAATCAGGCATGAGATGCATCTTGACCAACGGGTATACGATTACACAGTTGACCCAATATGGCCTACTATAACATATTTGAACTAGCTATGTCAAAAGCTAATTCTGTGAAGCAAACTAACACCTGTAGTTGCACGTAATTAGTACATGAACAACCAACAGTTTATACGTAAACCATAAAAACAAGTATTGGAAATGTCTCTTATATTTTTTGAGAATATTGGAAATGTCTCCTATATCATTATGGAAATTTTTACTTTTATAGCATATCACTATCAAAACTAAAATATTATGTTCTCTCAGATAAATGGACGGTATTCTTTCTTCTTAAGAAAGCTAAAGGCAAGAGGTAACTATGTTTTTCTTGCTCAATTGACCTCTTAACAGAAAAAACAGAAAGTTCACACACTTGCCACTTCTTAGAAACAAGTACTTGGATTTTGAAAATCCAATTTTGGAGCCATTAAGGATATATTTGATTTTTGTGATGAATGGGGGTCATAAAGGATGGTCTATGCAGGAGTGCATCTATAACAGTATGTGCAACCTGGTCATTATTCTAACTGAACCCCTAAAGCAATAAAAGGTTCATACCTAAATAATTGCCATGGCATCATGCTCGCATAACAGTACTGAAAAACTCATGTCCCAAAACACAGTTTCACTACATTGTCAGCTAGAAAGCTCATGACATTGAATATAGTACAACATGTTGGTCTAGATTTTGTCAAATAGCCTTTCTATTTGGAACTGCTAGGTTAATTTTAATTTAAGGAGTGGCAGTATGCCAAAAGTGCATAAAGAATACAACAAATGAGAAGAAGCCAGATTATAGCAGCAGAACTCCTATATGTCCAAAATGCATCGGGAGGTCACATGGAGATTGACTTTCGTGATATGTTAATTAAGTTCATATCACATTCAACTTTCATAAAAGTTTTATAGATTGGCTTCAATGACTATAATTAAAGAGATAGCAGTAGCCTAAAATAAAAAATAAGATAAGTTTTATAGATTGGCTTCAATGGCTATAATTAAAGAGATAACAATAGCCTAAAATCAAAAATAAGATTTGGTTTGGTTTTCCTCTTTGAGCTCTGATAGCAATAACCCAAAGTAGGCAGTACGCAGTCGCAGCACAACCAAAACGATTTAGGTCAAGCTTTTACTTTTAATTTATATTGGCTATGATTAATTACAAATATACCCCCGGTTTTTTCGGTTCGGTTCATCACCAATACTAAAGAACCGAATCATTTAACCCTGATAGATTCGGTTTTTTAAAGAACCGTTTTTTTAATTTTTTAACCGAATTTAAACCGAATTGGCGGTTCGGTTCCATTTTTTCGATTCACCAGTTTTTATGCCCACCCCTACAACCAGTGATGAATCTGATATGGCGTACCTCACTCGAAGATTTCAGAAGATGGTTAAAAATAATGGTGGTCCCAAATAAAGGAAGCTCCAGCAAGAATTTCAAAGGAAATGACTGTTGTCACAAGTGTGGAAAGCCCGATCATTTCATCAAAGAATGTCCTCTTCACAAGCAGGACTACTACAAAAACAACACTGCAAAGGAGGCTAAGAGGAACCAGGTCTTCGATAGAAAGTTCAAAAGAAGAGATGAAACTGATAATCTAGTAAAGCAAGCTCTGACTGCTTGGGGGACTCTTCCAGTGAATCTGAAGATGGAGATGACCAAGATGATACATCTAGGATGGCTGTTGATAATGAACCTTCGAAATATGAGTCAATTTTTGCACTCATGGCCAAATCTGATGCCGATGATGACTATGATCAAGAAAAGGTAAATTATTTTTTATGTCCAGAAAAACTTGAAAAGTTACTCTCAAAGAAAATTGATGTCCTTAGCAAATGTGTTAATTGATGCATATCATAGCCTTATCAACGAGAAGAGTTGTCTAATTGAGGAAATTGGGGAATTAGAGCACGAGAGGGATGGTATGGTAGTTTGCATTGTAGATTTGAAGGAACAAGATGATGAAGTAACTAGATAAAACTCTTTGTTAAAAAATCAGATGAAAAAATGGATGAATACTCCTTCTAAGGGAAAAGAGATAGCTAGTGAGACTTAGCTTGAGCTTGAAAATGAGCTTAATAAAATCAAAAGGAGTCTCATTACTGAGCTATAAAAGAATAGACAGAGATGAGGGACATGGTCCTCTATTATAATTAGTTCTATGTATAAGAGTAAAGGAGGAGGCAGGCAAGGCATTGGGTTTCAAAAGGCTAAAAACCCCTATAATCCTCACGACAAGTCTATCACTATGACTGAAAATTGGTTGTGTACTCATTGTGGTCAGACTGACATTATAAAGATATATACAACAACATACCCAGTGAAGTCCCACAATGTGGGGACTAACCATTATAAAGATACATGCAAAGCCAAATTTCAGTCTCTGCAGAAAAATAAGAGTTCCATTGAAAAGAAATCCAGAGATGAGGGACATGGTTCCCGCAAAAGGAAAAACATTTTGCCTGGATGGGCTAAAAGAATCTTAATTCACCCGTTCTATCATCATAAGGGACCCAAGTTGGTGTGGGTTCCTAAATCAAGGCAGAAGTGAGATGAGGCAGTAAAAAATGATACATGGATAGTGACTGCTAGAAGCATATATCCGGAAGAATGGATGATTCCCTCTCACTCGAGGTCTTCCTAAGTGGGAGTATGTCTTTGAAAATGGCAAGACTCTCCCCCAAGCAATTGAAGATGTGGACTATGTAAACAACTTGAAGTGTAGATTGTTGAGTGTGTCTCAAATTTGTTATAAGGGAAATGATGTAAGGTTTCCTGTCTTGCTCTTGCGCTGTCACCAACCTCGAATCTGGTAAAGTTGTGTTGATGAAAAAAAGGTTCAAAGAATATTTATGTGGCAGATGTTGATTCATTGAAATGACAACGACTTGACATGCCTCAATGTCATGGATAATGATGCTGAACTATGGAACAGACAGCTGGAACATGCAAGTTTTTCCTTGTTGAACAAATTTGCGGTTAAGAACTTGATTCGTGGGCTGCTAAAGATCAAGTTCAAAGATCACAAGGTGTGTGATCTTTGCATGAAAAGGAAGCAAGACAAATCCTTCTTCCAACCTAAGAAAGAAGTGAGTTACTCAAGGACATCCTTCTTCATATGGATCTTTGTGGGCCAATGAGGATTCCAAGCAAAGGAGGAAAGAAGCATATTTTGTTGTTGTTGATAACTACCACAGATTCACTTGGACCTTGTTTACAAGAACCAAGGATGAGACTTCCACTGTTTTCACCGCTTTTTGTGAAATAAATTCAAGTGAAACTGGAAAATAACATTGTGAGTTTTAGATCTGATCATGAAACTGATTTTGACAATACCAAGTTTGATGAACTCTGTGCTGAAAATGGTATAAGTCACAACTTCTCTCCACCTAGAATGATGCAAGAAAGACCACAGACTTAAACTCTCAACTTGAGCCATTAAGTAGCTTGCCGAGGATTCCAACAATTTACCATCTACCTATGGATAAATGCCTCAAATGGGATGAAATGTAGAGTAGAATGAATGACATCACGTGAAGATTTAAGAAACATATTTATTTTCGGCTTTGTATGTAGGTCTTGGACGAAGACCCTTTTGTTTCTTTTAGCTTATCTTTTATTCTTAGCTTAGATTTTAGTTCTTATTAGGACATCATTAATAAGCCATGTAATAAGAAAGAATGACTAGGCTATGTAATAAGGTGACAAAGCCAAAAGTTCTTCCAACAAGTTGATTAGGCCGAAAATGATACAAAATGGCAAGGACAAGAGTTATCTAGAAGTTGGGGATTTCAAGGAGAGACTTTATGAACTAACAAGTTCATGAAGTAGGCTATATTGAAGACTTTAAATTCGGCCTAAGGAAGATCAAGAGGTGGCTGAAATGATCATCAAAACAAATACCAAGAATAGAAGATTCCAACACATTCCAAGAAGATGAGGTTTTTGGAAGAATTTATGAGCTAACAAATTCATGAATATGGTTACATGGGAGACCTCAATATCGGCCTAGAGAAAGGAAGAGGTGGATGAAACATCTTGGTCTCCAAGTCACTCCAAATCCGCTCACACTATGCCGAACTCCCAAGCAATTTGTGTCCTTTTGTCTTCTTCTAGAATAGTCCATTTTGTACGATAAATAAAGGCCTTAGGCCATTGTAAAATTCAGAGTTATTTGATATATAAAAGTGAGTTTTATTCAAAAGCTAAGGTATTCAACTTGTGTGTTGTATACATTAGTTGGTCCTTGTGTGGGCCTTTGGTTCTTGTATGAGCCGAAAACCCCTTAGTGTAAGTTGAAGTTAGGACTGTGTGACCTAGTTAAATTCAAGCTAAGGTTTCCGTTTGGTGTAAGTCTTGGTTAAGAATATATGACCTAATCAAAACCCAAGCTTAAAGAACCCCCTTGGTTGCAAGTGAACGTTGGAACTATGTGATCCAACCTAGCCTAAGCCTAGGGCCTATCTTAAGGTTTCCGGTCATCCTTACATGGTTTGTATTCGGGTTTGTACTTAACAACCCCGATCAAGTCCTTGTGAAATTGGTCACCTTCATCTTGGTGTCGGCTAGGGCATTAAAACCCCCGTGTCCATATCCTTGCTATATTGAACGTGTTTCACTCAACCCACATCGATCGATTCAATACTTAACCAAATCCACCATACTTCACCCAAGATTGTTACTCGCAACTCGTGTGCAATCCTTACCCATTCCACTAGATATTGATCACCCTTACCTCCCACAGTATTTCAGAAACACCCCCTCCACAGTTTGTTGATCGAAACCACTCACAACTTCCCGTCCAACCCCGACAATATCAAATTGTCCGCATAATATATCCTGTCGAGAACCTCACTGGTTTAGTTCTATTTCGTGGCCTTGCCACTATCAAACCATCAAGTTCGATCACAACACAACCCTTAACGTGTCCACAACATCCCCATAAAACATCTTGACCCAACTCCACTTAAGTCCACCCGTCTAAACCATCAAAACCCCACTGCCCGGCTAGAAATCGAGAACTCGAGAATCACCTTTTTGTGTCCAATTTTGGGTCGACCCATTTATAACTAAGATCCGAACCACTTACCATCCCACACCCCTCTTTATATACATCAGATTGGTATCAGAGCGAGGCCATCCCATCTTACGCTTTGACGCTATGGCTCACGTAAAAAAAGAAAAACTAAGGAGGATCATCGGTGACATTCTTGCGGAACGTGCGCAAACCTTGAAAATGGAACTTGTGGAGCATACCGCAAGGGATAAAGCTAAACCTAGGATTGTGCAAAGCAATCGAAGATATGAAAATAAAGAATACCACGGTTTTGTGAATTCCTTTCATATGAAGAAGGCCGAAATCGAGGAATTCCTAGAGAAACAAGGTCGTACCTTTTTCACTAATCCATTGTATCATGTTGAAGAAAAGGGCAATACCTCATTCATTAATCCATTGTATGATCAAGAAAATTGGGGGAAGATAATGATCTTGTGGAGGTGTGTGAAAATTTAGTTCTCCAACATGTGTTGAGTGTTCAACTTGAAGAACACGAGGAGACACAAATTGAACAATTCTTTTACACCCGATGCAAAGTAAAAGATAAAGTGTGCAACATGATCATTGATGGAAGAAGTGGTGTCAACTTGGCCTCCGTGAAGATGGTGGACAAGTTAAAATTACCCACCCATAATCATCCGAAGCCATATGATCTCCACCGGTTAAACCAAGACGAAGGGCTAAGAGTGGTGAAACAAACTCTTGTTAGCTTTCGGATTGGGAAGTATGAAGATAAAATATGGTGTGACATCCTTCCTATGGATGTGTGTCATATTTTATTGGGACGACCGTGGCAACTTGATCGAAAGGTGCAATATGATAGAGAAAGGAATAACTATTCTTTTCGAATTAATGACAAAAGATCTGGTTGGTGCCGTTGTCACCTAGTGAGGTGAAGGACATGAGAATCCGAAAGGAAAGGAAAAGTAAAGCCGAGGCTATCTTACTTGATACATAAAAGATAGATGAGGAATTTAAGAAGTAGAGTCCTCTAGTTCCATTGGTGCGCAAGGAAAGCCTCGTGGAAGACACAATTGGGAATGCCGACCCTAAAGAACCTGTGAAGAAACTTGAAGATATATTGTCGGGTGATCTTACAACCGAGTCTTTATCGATGGAGGTATTGGACATGCTCTTGGTTTATTTCCAAAAGTTCATACCACCATTCCTATAGACACCATCCGAAAAGGGAGACGACATCCACCTTGTTAGTGCAAAATGGAAATGAGGCTTGGCACACATGTGTTCTCATCCAAGAGATCAAAAATAACATGAAATGCAAGTTTTCTATGACGAGGTGGAAAATTTCTTTTGAGGAATCAAGTGGAGCCAAATGGTTCTACAAGATAGACTCAAGGAGAGGATTCCATCAAAGGGGAACCCGAGAATGAGATATATGGAGGATATCTTCCAAGGTCAAGCATGATGTGTACAAGGAGAGTGTGATGTCATTTAGAGTATGTAACGCTCTAAGCTCTCTCGAGAGGTTCGTGCACGATACAACACAATAATCCATGGGTTACATGGCATTAATCGAAGGCGTGCATGAGAGCCCTTCCACGGAGAAACTTCCCGGAATTGTTTTGAGAATGTAAATAGAAGTGTGGTAGGAAACTTCCATGGCTTGCCTTCTTTTTACCGACGTTTCATCCGAGATAATGGTTGCTACAAATGGTTTGTAATACCATTTGAATTGTGTGACGGTCCAAGCCATTTCTTGCACAGGGTACTTCGGCCATCCTTTGGATACTTCACATCATTCGCGGACATTCATGTTAATCCACCCAAGGTGGAAATTCTCCGGAATTGGTCTGAACATGCATATGTAAGTATGGTCCGAGGCTCCCATGACTTGGCTTCTTTTTGTCCTCATGTCATCCAAGTTTATGACATTCTGGACATCCCTATTCCACACGACGAGGTTCCATTCGAAGAGGTTGGTGGAAGTAGTTCCATCTTAACTTAAGACACGGAATCCATGGTTCCCACTAGTGAAGAATTTGGTAACGCATGAATCACTTCATCTACCTATGATTACTTACTCCAATGGGAAAATTATTTGAAGTGTGGGCCCTTCAAGATATTGGATAGTTTCCGAGAAAACTCCTACAAGGAAGGAATTCCGGACGATGATGGGAGTTCAACATTTTATATTGGAAACTTAGCAATGCACTTAAACAACGAGAATCCGTGGACGAATTCTTTTGAAGAATGGGAGATTGATGCAAGAAAGACCACAAACTTAAACTCCCAACTTGAGCCATTAAGTAGCTTGCCGAGGATGCCAACAATTCACCATCTACCCACAGATAAATGCCTCAAATGGGATGAAATGTGGAGTAGAATGAATGGCATTACGTGTAGGGATGTCAATGGGGCGGGGCGGGGGCGGGGGCGGGGAAAGGTACCCCATACCCGTACTCGCCACATAAAACCCACCCCCACACCCGCCATACCACCCATGGCGGGTAGTACTTTTGATACCCATACCCGCCTTACCACCCACCAAACCATCCCATATACCCGACCCAACTGGAGCGGGTGAGGGGCGGTACCCGCCCCACTAAAGATGCTTGGAGTATTATTGGGCAGGAGTTGACAAGTGTTGTGGTGGAGTTCTTTGAGAATGGTAAATTACTAAGACAAGTAAATTCTACCATTATATCTCTGATCCCCAAAGTGACAGCCCCCCAATATGTTAGTTAATATAGGCCCATATCTTGCCGCAATATCCTATATAAATGCATTTCTAAATTAATTTGCATGAGATTAAAGAACATCATTCCTACTGTTGTGGCTGAGAATCAAGCAAGTTTTGTAGTTGGAAGATCATTGGTTCATAATGTCTTGATATGTCATGATTTGTTTAGGTAGAGAGATCTCATGTCACCACTATTGTTTGTGTTGGTGATGGAATATCTTTCTAGAACTCTACAAGAAATGAGTGAACTATCTGATTTTCAGTTCCTTCCTATGTGTAAACTCTCAAAATTGACTCACCTTATCTTTGATGATGACTTGATGATTTTTTACAAATGAAATATGAATACCATCTCTAGAGTTATGGAGGCACTCAGGCATTTCAGTGATGTAACATATTTGATGGCTAATTTAGATGTCAGTGGGGAGAGTAAATGCGGTACCCACCCCATTATTTAGGCGATGCAGGTACGGACGGTGCGAGTAGCGGGTGCGGTGCTGGTATGATGCGGGTCTTATATGAAATCCACCCCCACCCTACTACCCATGGAGGGTAGTACTTTTGATACCCATACCCGCCACACCACCCACCAAACCATCCCCCATACCCGACCCAACTGTAGCGGGTGCGGGGCGGTACCCATATTTACCCGCCCCACTGACATCCCTAATCACGTGAAAATTTAAGAAACATGTTTATTTTCGGTTTTGTGTGTAGGTCTTGGCTGAAGACACTTTTGTTTCTTTTAGATTATCTTTTATTGTTAGCTTAGCTTTTAGTTCTTATTAGGACATCATTAATAAGCCATGTAATAAGAAAGAATGACTAGGCCATGTAATAAGGTGACAAGGCCAAAAGTTCTTCCAACAAGTTGACTAGGCCAAAATGAAACAAAGTGGCAAAGACAAGAGACATCTAGAAGTTGGGGATTTCAATGAGAGACTTTATGAACTAACAAGTTCATGAAATTTGGTATATTGAAGACTTCAAATTCGGCCTAAGAAAGATCAAGAGGTGGCCGAAATGATCATCAAAACAAATACCAAGAATAGAATATTCCAACACATTCCATGAAGATGAGGTTGTTGGAAGAATTTATGAGCTAACAAATTCATGAATATGGTTACATGGGAGACCTCAATCTCGGCCTAGAAAATAGGAAGAGGTGGCCGAAACACCTTGGTCTCCAAGTCACTCCAAATCGTTCACACTAGGCCGAACTCCCAAGCAATTTGTGTCCTTTTGTCGTCTTCTAGAATATGTCATTTTGTACTATAAATAAAGGCCTTAGGCCATTGTAAAAGTCAGAGTTGATTGATAAATAAAAGTGAATTTTACTCAAAATCTATGGTATTCAACTTGTGTGTTGTATACATTAGTTGGTCCTTGTGTGGGCCTTTAGTTCTTGTGTGAGCCAAACCCCTTAGTGTAAGTTGAAGCTAGGATTGTGTGATCTAGTTAAACCCAAGCTAAGGTTTCCCTTTGGTGTAAGTATTGGTTAGGACTGTGTGACCTAATCAAAACCCAAGCTTAAGGAACCCCCTTGGTTGCAAGTGAACATTAGAACTGTGTGATCCAACCTAGTCTAAGCCTATGACCTATTTTAAGGTTTCCGGCCAACCTTACTTGGTTTGTATTCGGGCATGTACTTAGCAACCCCGATCAAGTCCTTGTGAAATTTGTCACCTTCATCTTAGTGTCGGCTAGGGCATTAAAATCCTCGTGTCGATATCCTTGCTATATTGACCGTGTCTCACTCAACCCACATCGATCGATTCAATACTTAACTAAATCCACCATACTTCACCCAAGATTGTTACTCGCAACTCGGGTGCAATCCTTACCCATTCCACTAGATACTTATCACCCTTACCTCCCACAATACTTCACAAACATCCACGGGTTGTTGACCGAAACCACTCACAACTTCCCGTCCAACCCCGATAACAACAAACTGTTCGCATAATACATCTTGTCGAGAACCTCACTGGTTCAGTTTTGTTCTGTGGCCTTGCCACTATAGTTCGATGACCAACACAACCCTTAACGTGTCCACAACACCCCCATAAAATGCCTTGACCCAAATCCACTTAAGTCCACCCGTCTAAACCACCAAAACCCGACTGCCCGACTAGAAACCGAGAACTACCTTTTTGTGTCTAATTTTAGGTCGACCCATTTATAACCAAGACCCGACCCACTTACCATTCAACACGCCTCCTTATATACATCACATAATATCTCATCAAAATGGTGATGTGAAAAGGAAAATAAGGTCCCTGCTTAAGAAGACTTTTTATGAATTGCTCACTAAATGAAAACTCAAATTGATTTACCTAAGAGTTTTCGGATGCAAAGTTTGTGTTCTTATCAAGAATAAGTAAGCCTTGAGGAAATTTGATGCAAAAAGTGCGGAAGGAATCTCTCTTGATTACTCTTCTCATAGCAAGGCTTATAAGGTCCACAATCAGAAAATTGAGTATCTTAAAGAAAATATGCATGTGGTCTTTGATAAATCAAATGTTGTGGATAGTATAGGGTCACATGGTGATGAAGCTGAATAAGGGAAACATTCTAAAAAATCCCAGATGAAGCTATGGAAATCTCAAATGGAAGACAACATTAATGAGTCAAGTCCAGTAGAACAATGAAGAAGATGCAGCATAACCTCCAAAAAGGTGCATGGGAATCGGGTCCCACTATTACTCTACTAAAAGCTGAGCATCGGGTAGTTGATGCTGTGTTAGGGACCACTGGGGCTAGATAGATCAAGCGTGAAAGTCAAGCCTCTGATGAAGTAAATTACAAATCTAATATGGAGGAAGTTGGTCCCAAAAAATTCTGAGAGTACAAGTATTCAACTAGAGAGCACAAATGGTCTCATCCACTTCTAAATATGATTACTTTCTTGGATTATGGTATTAAAACTAGATCTAGGGCGAGTAACATGGTTGCTTGTTCAACCTTCCTATCTTAAATTGAGCCTAAGAATATCAAGAAAGTATTTAAAGATGCTAACTGGATAACTGTCGTGCAAGAGGAGCTTAATATATTTGAGAGAAATAAAGTGTGGCACCGAGTCCCTAGATCTTCAGACAGAACAGTAAGTGGAACGTGGAGATAATTATTTACTGAATTGGGTATGCTGATGCTGATCATGCCAGACACTTGGAGGACAGAAAGAGCACATATGAAATGACACATTTTCTTGGGCCATACTTGATATTATGGGGTGCAAAGAAACAAAAATATGTGGCTCTTTCTACTGCAGAAGCTGAATATGTAGTTGCTACCTCTTGATGTGTCCAATTTTTATAGATCAAACAACAACTTGAGGATCTTGGTAGCTTACTTACTATATAATTTTATTGTGTGATAATACAAGTGCACTCAATATGGCAAGATTCTAGTGCAACACAAGAGAACTAAGACACTGAGCATGTAGCACTTTGAAAGAAATCGCTTGGAGTTGGGATTGAATTAGGTTCAATTATGCTCAACTAGTTGTCTCTCCGCAAGCTCACTCAATGATTGGCTATGATAAGAGGACAAGTACAATGTTGAAAGTTTTTTGGTGGCATCTAACTCAGTTCATATTGTTACATGTATACACGCATAGCAGTTTCAGGACAACACAAACATATACAACATCGCACTTCTCAAAGTTTTTGTCTTCACTTTTAAAAATTATCAAAGAACCTGGTTCCTGTGACTAGGTTGGTAGTCTCTTCAGTACCTATGTGTGTTTTTAAACTGCTTAGATGCCACGTCATTAATTTTTGTCTCGCCTTCATTTCCAAAATGAACTGTTGATTGTCATATCTCTTCTGAAACATTACGAGAAACAAGGAGTTCTTCTTACTTCACACAATCAAAATCGGTTCCTTCGTCCACCTTATTACACCAAAGGAGTTCTTATTATTCACTTCAGTTAAAACTTCCAAAGCAAATTTTTTTCATTCTCTCTTTCTCAAACCAAAAGGCTACTGATTTCTTCGTCACTCTCAGCCATCTCCGATCAAAGTTGATATATGTCTCAATCATCACCACCCAACTCACCCAAACCAACCACCACCATTGTCTTCTCCAAAATTCCCAAACCCACCTGAATAAAACCCTTAAACGTCACTCCTAAAATCCACACTATCAACTTCTCTCAAACCTCCACCTTCTTCTTCACTAGTTCCTCCGTGCAATCGGAAAAGTCAAACCCCTAAGAAGTTTATGCCTGAAACTACTTCCACCGCTCTTGAGGAGCAATCATCATCAACTGATATTGAACAGTTAAAAACTCCGATTGAAATAGGAGAGAAATCTGTACAAATGGAAAGTGAGTTGGTTTAGCAAAAATTCCTCTGATGCTGCTAGAGAGAAGTAATGAAAGGGTGTATTATTCTGCTGATAAAATTCTTGATGATTCAAACAAAGGACACTCTGAGTCCTCTATCGACCATATGTTTGATGGTAGTCTTTGTGAGGGAGAAAAATGAGGAGAAACATCTTGGAGAGTGAGGCTGCTGAAATCGTGTTTGGGTTTGTAGAATCTATGGGTAGATTAAGTAGTGGAGAAACTGGTGAGGGAACAGGTGCCTTCACTCAGGGGGAATTTGTAACTGAACCTAAAAAAGAAACTTAATGAGGGACCCAGTCCCTCAATCTAAGGGGAGTCTGAGTCTTCGGTGTTTAATACTGCTCCCATTTGGGATGGAGCACCAGGTTTCTCAAAATCCAACTTGGATATCATTTCTCAACCTGTGCCACTATCACTTTACCCATGTGAGATCTCTCCTCTAGGAAGGAACCTGATCCTGCTAGACCTTCTCAGCAAGTTGTTGATGATGATGAATTGATTTGAGTGTTGTGTTCAAAATAAAATCTAAGACCTCGACAAAGGCTTATCTGAGTGAAAATGAAAGAAAGCATATTGCCTATAAAGTTTTTACTACCAGACTAAGAAAGAAAGCTTAAAGCACAATGCCTACAAAGTTCCCACTACCAGACTAAGAAAGAAAGCTCAATTAGAGTCTGCTCTGAAAGCTAATAAGAAAAAAGTTTCTTAAAAAAATAGAGATGACCGGTGAAAAGTCTGTTGGTTGGTGAGGAGGAAGTGTCACCTGCTGATGTGGTGACCATCGAATATGAAGAGAATGTAGTGAAATAATCTTCACTTGTAAGGAAAAATTCCAAGAAAAGAAACATGGCAAAAGGAAAATCTATTGAGAGTTTTGACCCAGATGCTTAGGTTGAAAAGTCTGAGAAGAAGAAGAGTGAGACTCGTTCACTCCGGAAGAGGAAGGGAGATGTGGAAGATGAATTTGGTTCCTCATCAAATAAGCAAAAGAAAGAACTGACTGAGTGGAGAGGAAAGATACTCTGAGATCTCAAAAAGTGTTGCGTGGCAGAGTTTTTGATACTGATATTTCAGAGAAAAGTGGGATGAAGGAACTTCTGGAAATAGTTGAATTCCAAATGTAGAATCATCTATTTGTTCCTCTAGCTCTTAGTGTCTTTGAAGAATAAGTTGTCAACTTCTATGCAAGCTTATATGTTATTGTTGATGATACTCTAGTGTTGAACGTGAATGGAACTGACCTTATTCTTGATGATGAGAAGCTTGGTGAGATTCTTGATGTCCATACTGAGGGATTGAAAATAGTTAAAGGGAGTGCTGCTTTGACTGAGTTATTGAATGTTTTTTGAAGCGAGAAAGGATAGTGAACGAGGCCACGATCTTTAAGAAACTCTTCGAGCCCGAATATCAGCTCATTTTTTAGTTTGTTAACAAAGTATTGCTTTCTATGGGCTGAGAGAAAGTCCATTACTGCGATTTATGTCTTGGTTCTAATTGAGGCATTGGCAAATTTTACTCCTATCAGCCTGCCTACCCTTATGATAAAGCACATTCTGAAGGTAGCCAATACAAAGGATGATAGACATGGTCTTCCCTATGGATTCTTTCTCACTAAGGTGTTTGAGCATTTTGATGTTAAAGTGGGAAAGACAACCACGGGGACTAGGAAACAAATGTTCACCTTGAGTACTTGGAGGAATGTGAGTGCATGCCGCGAAAAGAAGGGTTTGGAAGCAATTCCATAATTTCAAACTTGATCGAGGCTCAAGAAAAGGTTACTTCTGAGATTCAAAAGCTACAAGCTGAAAATGCTATCTTAAAATCTCAGTTTGTTAATGCTCAACTGCAAGCTAAAAATGAGAAGCTAAAGCAGCAGGTGGACGAGCTTCGTGAACAATTGGTCCAGGATCAGAGGGCTGCAAATGAGAGGATGGACAGGTTACTTAAGCTCCTCCCTGCCTAACCCTCCATCTCCTCGGTCTCTGTCTCCTTTAGCCTTTCAATATCCCTTTGAATATTTTTTGAAACATGTCTCTTAATGACATTGGACTTTAGGCTGTTAAATTATCGCATTTTGTACTGTTGAAACTACTTTGCTTTTGTTATGATCATCAAATTTGGGCATTCTCTCTGTTTTGTGCAATGATACTCACCTTGTTTTGTCACAGTTATTGCTTGTGTTGTGTTGCCCCAGTGACTATGAATTAATGCTACTAAACTTCTTTATGCTCATGCTAATAAGTTTCATTCTTTCAATGATGCCAAAAGGGGGAAGTTCTGGTTATTGAATTGAGGATATGATGTTGTTGTTAACATGTTGTGTCTTGAAAGTATATAGGTCTCATTCCCATATTCTCATGGGGAACAAGTGAGAATCCGATTTTCAGGGGGAACAAATGGGAATCTGGTTCTTAGGGGGAATATCAATTACGGGTTTGTCATCATCAAAAAGAGGGAAATTGATAAGTTACCCTATTTTGCGTTTTGATGATTTTTCAAACATATTTGAGGAACAAGGTAGAGATCAGATGTGATTAGGCTCTCTAGTGGTCGTACAGTCAACCATATAGTTGTAAAGGATGTTGCACTGTACCGACTGATACCAGTGCAGCAACACAGCTGCAGTCTGCTGGAGGCTAAAGTAAACGTTGAACGTCTCTCATATCTCACATTCTCTCATAGTTACAAGTGTAATACACACACTTGAAAACCTAAATATCATATTCTTCTCAAGTGCCAGTCGCCCCTGCTTTCAAGACTCTCTCAAGAACAAAGCTGCAACAAACTTAAGGACCGGATCCCAAGCACTGAAGATTTATTAAGTCCTTAGGTTGTTGAGTCTTTGCCTTTTGGTCCTTATTTGTATTCCTACACTACTTCAAGAAGTGTCACTGTAGAACAGATTTACAACATTTCTTAGTTGTCTATTTAGCTAGAGTTAATCAAGGGAGATGTATTGTAAAGGTCTTACAATATAGTTGTTGTAAGGGGTGAGGAATTAAGAGTTTAATTCATTAGTTGCAATAGGTTGTAATATGAAGTTGCTCAGTTTTAGTGAAGATTTGGAAAATCCTACTCTGGTAGGTCGTGGTTTTTAATACCTTGAGCAAAAGTTTTTCCACGTAAATATCTTATGTTATTTACTCTCTTGTCTTTAGGTGCTCTGCCCTGTTTGGTAGACTTATATAAAACATATATATATGTAGAAGACTTACAAGATCAACAAAAGCATATAAGTTGACCCAGAAGCAATAGCCTCTGATCTGCGGTTAAACCTCGAACCACCACCACCACCCCTACTCTTTTTATTCACCTCAGCTGAGTACTCTTCTTCCATCCTCATTAATTCTCTTTGCTCTCTAGCTTAGCTACTAGTTGTATGTGAAGATAAAAAAGAAGAAGAAGGTGTCACTTTCTAGATTGGTCAGCTTCGCACTAACTTATTGGAAGATTCAACCAGTGATGACTTGTCTTTTGTTTGTATATATTAGGACGACTAGTATGAATGTAAACTCTCATGTTTCTCAAACTTTTATTTCATTTCTTTATTCAAAAAGCTGCCACGTGAAAAATCAAAAGAATATTTTAGAAAAGATATTTTATTTTTTTTAGTTTTTCACCCGATGTCCGGTACCCATATTAGAGCCCGACTGTATCCGGATTCGCGCCGCTTAAAGCCCTATTTGGGAAGCTCTCCCTAGTAAGAATTTTCATATCCATGACTCGAACCCGAGACCTCTGATTAAAGGAGGAGCAACCCCATCCGCTGCACCATATCCTTTGGTGGTAGAAAAGATATTTCATAAGATTATGGAACTACCACACTAGTACTTGTTTATATTTTACACACAAATACTCCATTCATCGCAAATTATCTGTCGTGCTTTTTTAAAATAGTTATATGAAAATAATTTATCGTTTTAGAAATTTAAGATAAAATTTATTATTCTTTTCGCAGTTACCCTTAGTAGTAATTATTCTTGAAAACTACAAAAACCTCAATTGTGGAGTGATGACACAAAAATAAAGTAAATATAAGACATAAATAATAATAAAATAATTAAAATTCATCCTAATTAATATATGAGAGAGAAATACAATAGATAATTTCGACAGGGAGTAATGTATTAACCCCGTAAAATGTTGTATTTAGTTTAAAGCTATTTCTCTCCGTTTACCGATGCAATATGATTCTCTTTAATCATTTTCGTTCAGCTATTTCTTCTCCTATGGCCTAAAAGATAATGTCGCTTAGATAGAATTAGAAAGAAATGAAAGTAAAAAATGACATAAATTTTCCTTCAATCTTTAAACACTTCTTATAATTAATTCACTACATTTGTTGGGCGTCCATGCCCAAGTATAAAATACTAGTGAACCAGAACTAAAGGGATCATTTTATATTTTAAAGGTGCCGACTTCACCTAAATAGTTTGGTCCACCATATATGACAACCGTTTAAGTCGGGAATATATATAATATTTTTGATCATATATTTGGCTAGACAATGTATTTATTTTAGCCGATCAGCCAAATGTATAACTTGTCCTACAATTTAATTATAGTACATGTAGGGGTGTCAAATGAGCCATTTTGAAAGCTGGACAGATCAAAATGAGTTGAACTAATAGATGAGTCAATGACCAACCCTTCCAAAGCTTGTTTGGGCTAAGATGGGTTTGGTCAAAATGAGCTAAATGATGGGCCATAACTCAATCATCCCAACTTAACCCACTTTTCAAACATTTTGAGAAACTAAAACTATTTTTTTAAAGAAATTAAAAAAAAATTCAAATTATTTTTTTATAAAAAAAAAAATGAAAACTAAAAAATTATTATAAAATTTAAATAAAAAAATAAAAATTATTATAAATAAATAAAAAATAATAAAAAATAAAATTTAAAAATAATTTACAAAAGTTAATCATATTTTGTAGCTTTTACACCTCTAAAAGGAGGACAATTGGTGGGTCAATTTGGGCTGATGATTTGTGATGGGTGAACTTGAGCTACCCCAAATTAGCCCATTTTCAAATCCATTAAAGCTTGAACGGGTTGTGCGGATCAAATGAGTTTGAACTAATTTTGCCACCCTAAATACATGACAATATTATTATTTGATTTCACTTTTTCCTTTTTTTACGCTTAACCATAATTAATTAACTATATGTGATAAAATGCTATATTTTGACCTACTCTTTTCAGTCATCACCTTGATTTATCACTTAATTATGATAAATTAATGTACCTCGTGTGGTGTGAACATTAGCATAGGTAAAGTTTCTCATGCAACAATGACCAATACACACATATCTTAACAATCAAACTTAATTTTCGTGTGAATTCAAATTCTTCGAATATTTGATATATTTAAAAATTACTAAAAGTCATAAAAGCTAAAAATAAAAACATTTGAGAAAAGCGTAGTAAAAGATGAACTCATTTGATTTTTCAAATAGTATTATAACACGATTACAAGTTGTTTTTGCTGAATCTTCGATTTGAAAATCTCTTCTTTTTTTTTACTTTTATTATTGAAAAATGTTTTTTTTAGACATCTTCAGCTGCGGAATGTTATAGTCCCCCTTTCACTCTATCTAGATACATGATAAATGTTACCAAACCTTATATGGTTTTAAATATGCCAGTAAAATGGTACACTACTCTCTAATAAAAGAACATTTTGGGTGCTCTGCCAAGATTACTCATCAAGGATTTACTCTCTGAAAAGATGCTATTCCAACAGAATTAACAATAATATCTAGGAGATACAGAAGTGGAGAGAGCAGAAATCTTCAAACTCTATAAACTGTAAATGAAAAATTATTTAGTTCATGTTTTAACTTGAATGTTTGAGAAGCAGAGTGAAAAACTACAAGCAATCAACGTTCAACGTACAATACAGCAGCGTGTGAGGCTTCCATATGTGCCACAAGAAAGGTGCAGATAAATGAAACAGCATCACTTTTGGCGATTACATCTATAAGTTGAGTGGAACAGCTACAATGTTGTCTTGGCTCGGTGGAATTTATACTATGTATACAACACACGACAATTCACGATACATACACATAATTGGTCGGAAATGTACATTGCAATTTCTCTTCACCAACAAAATAACTCACCTGATGATGTTCACAGGGCTGCAGAGAGCTGAAATTAACGGAAAATATGATAATTAAGAGTCAACAGATTGACATATAACATGCAAGCATTTCTATCAAATGTACAATCAGAAATATTGACGAATGATGCAATGCTAAAGGAAGTTTATGAAACAAAATATTAAGATTCAAAATAAAAAAAATGAAGTTACCAGCATGGACAAAGGAGCAAGCTTATGGATTGTTGTCATTGGAGCATTCTGTTAGTTCAGAACTCAACATGTGATGGAGGAGGGAATCTACTCGCTGGCTCCGAGTCTTGGTGCTGTGCAATGGAAGAAGTTGCCAATCAGAAAATAGGTTACATCCTATGTGTGTTAATGAAACTTTCCCCTAGTTTAACATTAAGTCAATAACACATACCCAACATTACGTCGCCGCTCACTTCGTTCTTCCTGAATTATACAAAAAGAATTCAGGTTCACATGAGTACTTAAAAACAATTATAATTAGCAAAGACAACACTGTTAAGTAACGAAAGAACAAATGAATAGCTAGTAATAATAGCTTCGCTCCATTACAACCAGCTGATGCAGGTTCATAAACAAACCTTGTCCTCGCCATCCACACAGCTTGCTGAAGCCTCTAGATCCATTTCTGCTTGAAAAGCTTCCAACACAAATGCTACAATCTGAAAGAGTTCAATCAAAGGTTTAGTGTTCATTTATCATTTTTTTTAATTGTTGAAGTGTTTGTTTGTCGTTTCAGCAGTGACACATGCTAAAGGAACTAAATCCCTTCCACTTATAGGTAAGAGCTAGGAATCTTCCAGTATTGGGATTGAAACATTTTGAGATCAGCTTTCAGTGGTTTATTTTTTTCCAACTTCCATATATATATATATATAGAGAGAGAGAGAGAGAGATCAAAGGTCTTAGAAAAACATCAATTTGGGACACAAAATATGTCTAGTCATCAAAATTCCCAGAGGTAATGGATTTAAAGCCACATCAATTTAGCAGACAACAGCTCATAAACATGTTGAATTACCAAAAAAGCAATATAACAGTTTGTTTTGTGCATTAGGAGAAGAGGGAGGGATAAATATCTGGCACATAAAACACAGATAACAAACTGGATATTGATGTAGTATACCTACAAGTACCTAGAGACCAAAAAATTGGTAGCCACTGGAGCAAGTACCCTCATTTTATGCAAACAGACATAATGACCAATGTGAGTAAGTTATCTAGTACAATGAACTCATGTGAACTTATCTAAACATCAGAAGTTACTTTTTGGTTTGCCTTTATGTTTATGGAGAGCTTTAGAGGAGGTCTAGAGACCATATTTTACAAAGATAGACAAGGATACTTACCAAATTTAACAGCCACAAAACTGAGATAAGATAGAAGCTGACGAAGTAGACATAAGTCCAGGCAGTTCCCGTTAGTTCCTTGTAGCTCTGAAATGTTAGGTAATTATTATCAGCTACTTGGACCACCCATTGTAATTAGATATACCTACTTAAATTCATCAAGTTAGGAAAGCAGCTAGGTCGAAACTGTGGAAACGGCATTAATCATCTCGAAACTCTTTACATTAGCACATTAAAGCAGAATGCATGAAAGATGCAAAAACTGCAAAAACTTGTAACAACTGAGATCCTACTACAGGTTACTCAAAGTTAATAAGTTCCCAAGATTCATTGAATCCTCAAATACATAATTTATACTCAAAAAGGCACTAAGAGAAACCAAACATAAGACTTACTGGGAAAAAAATGAAACAAGATTTGTGATATTGATAGAACATTGATCTTTTAAACCACATAAAGAAGGATAAGCAAAAGTATTGGCATGTCACAAACCACTCAAACATCAGAAATTTGCCAACTTTCTTAGACTTCCATCTGTTTGGTGTGTAGTCATTAAGCAGAAAAAAGAGATACTTTCCTCTCTCAAAATTGTTAATTACCTCGTACATAGTAATTACCATTTCAAAGCTGAGGAAATGTTCCTGATAACAGAAATACCTCCAGTATATGTACTTGCCAATATAAACATTATGAAAGAATCTGAGCATCAGCCTAATTGTGGAATAGTCTTAGATCAGTGTAAAACATTTGAAAACCCTTATATAGTCGTCTAGGATATTGTATATCTACAACATCCTCCTGCATGTGTAACCTGATTATAGAGTTCATGAAGCAGACTTGCAAGTGTCTGTACAGGTCTACCAAAAGTTGGGTTAGATACATGCTAGAAATGTTTGAGCATCCAACCCAAAACTTTAAAGTAATGGGTGTGGTTAAGAAAATGGACATTGAGCCTAATTCAACCAAAAAAGCTAGCTCATGAGGTGAGGATCGCCCAAAACCTTATCAGAAGGGGAAGCAACAGCTCATTCGCAACCAATGTGGGATACTTAACACCCTCATCTCCTGCACGCCTAGTACCGGGAATTGGTGCGTGGACAATATAAATTTGGGGCCGAAAAGTTGGGTCAGATACATGCTGAAATATTTGAGCATCCAACCCAAACCTTTAAAGTAATGGGTTTAGTTAAGAAAAATGACATTGAGCCTAATTCAACCCAAAAAGCTATCTTTTCCAAAGGCAGTGCATGGAGTAGTTCAGGACCATTTGAGCTCCTTTGGAAACCCTTACACAGCCAATGAGGGATAAGTGTCATATTTTCTAACAGGTGCAGTAGTCTCTACCATTATACTCTTTAGGAAACCCTAATCGAAATGATGTGAGCACTGCAAACCTCTTACAAATAATTTCTCTCTATAAGTGAATGCACATTGATGTTAGCATTTGGTCTATAGGATTCTCATTTTCATAAAACCACAAGACTAACTTTCATCTCAATATTCCAAGGTGAATCTTTCCTCCAAAGGAATTCATTTTACACTCTGTAAAGACATATTTATGGTTTATCACAGCACTGAGGGAACACAACAAAGTTAGAATGCAGCCACTTAAAGATTGGGCTAGGCTCCAGTCACCAAAGTCATCATCCCTCATACCTATTTTGAAGGTGGCCCATTGGTTCATTAAAGTTTTCCTTTAAAGGTAAGAAAAATACACGGCTAATCTATGGAGAATATGAATCATAAAAGATGACCTTATATGTATAAAGATAGTTCTTGTAAGCAGATAAAATGGTAATTGAGGAAATCCTAAAATCGGGATACCTGCATCCACACTTGCCAGTTTCCCATCACTAATATATTGAAAAGTGTGACCATGCCACTTGGATAGTCATTGAAGTTAAAAAGCAAATAGCTTAGATTGTCAAGAAAACAAAGTTGATAAATTGACTTCCAAGTGGAGAACACTAGAAGAACATTTAATAATAATAAGGGATCTTGATATTAAATGATATAATAGTTTCTCCCAAGAAGATTATCATGAAATGACAAAAAGATAGTCCCCTTGTCGTTTATCGAGAAAAATTGTCCTGTAGAATGCTCTAATTTCACTATTGACAAAAGGATACTCATTATCAGCAAGATCAGTTTGGGCCAAATTCGGGTTTCCAGTGTTGACAATCCCCCCAAAGATCTGCACAAGTTAAGAAAAGAAACTAAGGTTGAAAAGGCAGAAGAAGGATAGGAAAAGAGTAGATACACAGTACTTCAATATCGATAAAGGAAATGATGAGGAAAAGCTATTTCAGTTTCTTGTATGATGCCATATTGACTAAGACCTACAGCCAAATGCAATCTAACAGAGAAAAAAGTTAATTTAAGGACAAAGAGGTCCATACTTCACAAATATTAAAAACAGAATTCAGACGAGAGGAATGAAATCCTAATGGAGTGATTAGCATAGTAATAGGCTAATACCAACAAAAGAAGTCAAGTGTACCTGTAAACCAAGAGAGCAATAAAAGCACAAGATGCAGAATATGGTCCCCAAGTACGGCATCAGACTTGGTATGAGGGTCAAAAAAGTGGCAACAAAACCACGATATTGGTCAACGTGCAGCAAGAGTCTTATTAATCGTAACATTCTTGCGATAAGAAGATAGCGAATCCTGTAAGCACCATAGTTGTCAGCACACAGAAGCATTTAGTCTATCCATAATACAGATGGGCTAAAGTGTAAAGCATCAGAAAGAGAAGACACCGAGTAACTGTGCAACCATATTCCTGACCACTTAAGCAATCAATAGTGGGTTTCTCGTTCTCTTACGGACGCATTCCAAGTAAAAGAACATATGTAACACAGGGTATGGAGAATAAACTGACTGATTATTATTCCAAGAGATGAGCAGTATAAATACATATACATCAAGTGTTAACTAAGGAAAGAAATAAAACAAATCCCTACAAATTTGCTATCTATATATGGGTTATGTACATTACTTAGGAAAGAGTCTAGGTTCATTCTATAACTCCCCCTCAAGCCAGCTTGTTACAAAGGTAATCAACTCGAGTTCCATTCAACGCTTTTGTGAACATATCAACTACTTGCTCTCCTGTCTTCACGTAGCCAGTGGAAATTAGATTTTCCAGAATCTTCTCGCGAATAAAATGACCGTCCACCCCAATATGTTTAATTCTTTCGTGGTACACCTGATTTGAGGCAATATGAAGAGCAACTTGATTATCACACCAGAGTTTTGCAGGTACATGTTGCTGCAACCCAATTTCTGTTAAAAGATGATGTATCCACATAATCTCACACGTTGACGGTGACATAGCTCTGTATTCGGATTCTGCACTGGATCGAGACACAACACTTTGCTTCATACTCCTCCATGATACTAGGTTCCCTCCAACAAAGACACAATAGCCTGTAGTAGATCTCCTATCAACTTTGGATCCAGCATAGTCTGCATCTGCAAAACACTCTACACGAGTATGGCCATGATTGCTATACAATATGCCAAGTCCAAGAGCTCCTTTCAAGTAACATAGAATTTGTTCCAAAAAGAATCCCAATGCTTGACCGTACGTGCGGACATAAACTGGCTAACAATACTTTGCAAAAGCAATATTCGAACGAGTCACGGTAAGGTAGTTTAACTTCCCAACTAACCTTCTATATCTCTCTGGATCATCAAAAGGGTCGATGTCGTCTTTCATAAGATAAACATTGGGAACCATTGGAGTATTGCAAGGTTTGGCTGCCAACTTTCCCGTGTCTATAAGCAGGTCAATAATATACTTTCTCTAAGACAGAAAAATTTCCTTCTCGCTTCTATTTACTTCTACTCCCAAAAAGTATTTCAACTAGCCAAGTCCTTCATATGGAACCTAGTATGCAGGAAAGACTTGAGAGAAGATATTCCCGCATAATCACTTCTTGTGATGACAATATCATCAACATATACAACAAAGAGGATAACGCCCGTTGTTGATTGCAGGTAGAAGACTGAGTGATCACATTTGCTCATTTTCAGCCCAAAATCCTGAACTACGTCACTGAACTTGCCAAACCAAGCTCATGGATTGCGTCAAGCCATACAAATACTTCTTCAAGTGACAAACTTTCCCATATTCCCTTGAGCAACAAAACCTGGTGGTTGCTCCATATACACTTCCTCTTAAAGATCACCATGAAGGAACACATTCTTGATATCCAACTGATGTAACGGACAATTCTCGGAAGCAGCTAGAGAGATGAACAAGCGGACCGAAGTGAGTTTGGCAATCGGAGAAAATGTGTCTGAATAATCCACCCCATAAGCCTGAGCATACCCTTTAGCCACGAGTCTGGCCTTGAGTCTTGCCACGGAACCATCTGGATTAACTTTAACTGTGAACACCAACTTACATCCCACTGGTTTCTTTCGGCTAGGTAAATCCACCAAATTCCATGTGTGATTTTCCTCTAAGGCATGTATTTCCTCAAGCATTGCGTCAGACCATTCAGGATGATTCAAAGCCGCCTTCACTGTTTTGGGTATACAGACAGAGTCTAGAGAAGCAATTAAGGATCTAGATATAGACGATAAGTGATCATAACAAACATAATTAGCAATGGAATATGTGGATTTGCAAGTCTATGTACCTTTGCGAAGGGTAATAGGGAGGTGGTCAAGGTTTTCTGGAGGATCATGTGAAGGAATATCTGATGACGAAGGAACTGGTGTAGGACATGTATCATTGGTCTCTTGCTGCCTCGAGTAAACTTGAGGAATTGGCAGTCTAGCTGAGTCTAGCCAATGCAGATGGAGCAGATGCTGGAGGCACAATAGTCGATTGGTGCTCAATAGAAGGACTAAAAGATAGAGGGACAATATCATATGACTGTTCTGTCAAAGCACGAATAACCTGATAGACTAACCACTCATCTTCCTCCTCCTGACTTATAGAAATGGGAGGTGCATAGAAGAATGGTGTAGTTTCTGAAAATACCACATCAGTCGACACCAAATATTTTCCAAGTTCAGTAGAATAACACTGATACCCCTTCTGGAGGCAAGAATAACCCAGAAAAACACACTTCAATGCCTTGGGATCCAACTTGGTAACAGATGGACGAACATCGCGAACATAACATGTGCTTCCAAACACCTTAGGTTCCACCGGAAATAGTGACTTGTTTGGAAAAAGAACACTGTAAGGCACATTACCAACAAGCATAGTATGGCATACGATTAATCAGAAAACAAGTCGTAGAGACCGCATCTGCCCAAAACTGTTTAGGAACCTTCATTTGGAACAAAAGTGCCCGAGCTATCTCAAGTAGATGCATGTTCTTCCTCTCAGCAACTCCATTTTGAGAGGGTGTATCAACACATGAAGACTGATGGAGAATATCGTGTTGTCTCATGTACAACTGAAACAATTCTGACATTTATTCTTTAGCGTTATCACTCCTTAGAATACGTACTGAAGCATTGAATTGAGTTTTGACTTCAACATAGAAGGCACAAAGTGAGTGAACACTTCAGAACGACTCTTCATAAAATAAATCCAAGTCATTCGAGAGAAATCATCCACAAAAGTGTCAAAATACTTGTGCCCAGTTTTGGAGACAACGGACATGGTCCCCAAACATCAGAGTGATCTAACTCAAACGCCGACTCAACCCGCTTATTAACTCTTGGACCTACTGAGGTGCGGTGGTGTTTTTCGAATCGGCATGACTCACATTCCAATGAAGAAATGTTTTGAAACTGAGGACAAAGCTTTTTCAACATAGGTAAAGAAGGATATGCCAATAGGCAATGTGCTTCAAATGGAGACACGACACTGGAATAGGTAACAAATAGAGGCTTGTATTGATCAAGGATGTAGAGACCATCAGATAAATGTCCTTTACCAATAACTCGATCCGTCGTAAGATCATGAAACATGCAATGATCAGGATAGAATGAGATTTAACAATTGAGATCTCTAGTAAGTCTACTGACAGATATCAAATTAAAGGCCAATTTCGGTAGACTTAATACAGAGGACAGGGTAATAGTGGAGGTTGGTTTAATAGTCCCAGATCACACAATGTTACAAGTTGAACCATCAGCTACCTTAATAGGAGAGAGTGCTTTCTGTGATTGAAAGCTAGAAAATACATTAGGATTACCGGTCATGTGATCTGTGACACCTGAATCAATACCCACTTATTTGAAGAGGAGACAAGACAAGGGTAGTAACTGAAATAGATTCCTTCAATGATTTCTGATACTGTAAGAATTTATCAAACTCCACCGAAACTGAAACTGTTTGCCCAGATGGTTGACCAGAAGCAATGAGAACATTAGTTGATTGAGTGTTCTGATTGCAATTATCTGTAGCCTTTCCTTTATTGTGTAGTCATTCTCAACCAAACTTATGTGGCAAAATAACAATATCATAAAATAAATGAAGTTGGCACCAATAAGTCAATAACACAACAGATTAATAGCAGCCCAAGAAAAAATCTGAAATTTGAAAAACACGCCAACAGACCCACGTAATAATTTCAGTGTGCAAGGAAGATGAGGAGTCGACAATGGAATCTGACAGAGATCAACACCCAGTCACACTTGATCAGCAACAAAATCAATCCAAAGTTCAAACAAAATCGATCCAATTCCTAGGAAACGATCAGCAAACAGAGTGATAGAGATCGAAAATTTCCTCAAATCACCAAACAGAGTACCAAAGGGAAATACCCAAATCACTAAACTGAATTACTTGAAATCCCAGAAGCAATTCGCAGCAACCATTGAACCAAGCAGCGATTAGAACAGAACAAGAAACAAAGCGAAGTAATCAGACCAGGAAATTGTGGTTTACCACCAGAAACGCATCAGGGATGTGTCGGATTCGATGAAGCGATGAGGAAAATCAAAATCCCCAATTGATTCTGCCGGAGTACGCGCTTCTACGCACCAAATCGTGAGAGACTGTCAGAAATTTCTTCTTCCGACTCCCTCTGTGGTAAGAACACTTCTCCAGAAAAGTTTCACGAATGGAGCGGAATATCGAGCCCTAGTGGCTCTGATACCATGTAACACAGGGTATGGAGAACAAACTGATTGATTATTATTCCAAGAGATGAGCAGTATAAATACATATACATAAAGTGTTAACTAAGGAAAGAAATAAAACAAATCCCTACAAATTTGCTATCTATATATGGGTTATGTACATTACTTAGGAAAGAGTCTAGGTTCATTCTATAACAAGAACATACTCTAAAATTGACGTGCTATAAGCAATCACATGAAGATGTGAATCATATTAGGACTTCTGAATCTGGAGCGGTAAGCACTCAACAGTACATATTTCATTCTTTTACAGTTGCAAACCTTCTAAGTTTAATTAAAATATTCTACATTTGTCAATGCTAGAATCTGAAGCAATCACATGAAAAATGTATGAAGTGCAGCATGTTAGAGCACAATATATAGCTTTTTCATTTACTTCCAGCTAATGTATGTATCATTCCCATGAACTATTTTGAATTTCAGTCCTCCTTGTAAGACCTAAGCTAAATTTCCATCATTGCTGGAGCTCAAAACATGTTCGACCTACTTTTGAAAATTAAAAAAACTTATCACTGATTTATTAACACAATGTACATGATGTGCTCCTTTATAGGAGTTTAGGCTATGTATAATAAGATAGTTGATCAATCCCAATACTAACAAGGTAAGTAGATATTGTATAATTACATATAGGATATCTTTCAGAATATTCTATATGTCTATATGATTTCCTTATTCAAGTATAACGAATCTAGACGTGTATGAATCTAGAAACATACTCTTTTGATATTCTAGCATGCCTCCTCAAACTCAAAGGGGGAAACCAACTTGAGTTTGCTTATTTGAAAACATAGAAAGTTAACCCTGGAATCTCGCTGGAATAGTGGACAATCACCAAAGGAAAAGCGGTGCTAGAATTCTTTCCTTCAGAGAGTCGCTGATAACTTCACAAAGGGCTTCTTGCACTACACACAGAGGAATCTTTTCTCAATCATCGAAAAAAGATTCGGTGTTGCAAAATCTCCAAAAATTATCAAAGTTGAATTGACAGGACAATGACAAGAAAGTCTTAGAGGGCGCTGGTCACAATAAAAGTAGCAACACCGGTCGCCCCTTATCAGTTGTGGGAGATAGGAGCACTGGTTGCCGTCGAGAGAAGCGTCGTCAGGCACCAAAAGTAAAAATAAAAGAAGAAAACATCGGCTCAACAGGCGGCACACATTGGTCTGTAGGGCCCGCCAATAGCAGAAGCGATTTGAGTTTTGGAATATTCTATATGATTTCCTTATTCATGTACAACGAATCTAGACTTGTATGAATTTAGAAACATATTCATTGGATATTTTGACACCACTTGTCATCCTTCTGGAGACCATAAAAAGCAGATAGTGTTATTATGGTCAATGCAGGTTCACTATCATTATAAGCAAAGTTTATACAAGCCGCAAAAGGATAATTCAGAATTTTTCTAATCATTCTCTAGCTATAACATCTAAATCTTATTAACACCTCACTTTAAGAGTAGCATCCAGAAGTCAGAACACAGCACATAGAAAAATAAAATCATAAATCCATCCTATTGAGGAAGAAAAACAGAAATCAAATCATGGAGACAAACATCTAATTCTTGCCTCGAAAAAGTCTTTTACTTGTACATGGTAATATATTCAGTAAAATAATTAAAATTTATACAAGAAATGCCAGAACTGCAAGAGCAGAAAATTTGGCAGAACTGCCAAAACGCCAGAATTGCAAGAGCAAAAAAATTAAGAGGCCTTTACCATTCTCCGTTGGACAAGAAAGTCAGACCATCAGGGGCTACAAAAGTAGCTGTTTCTCCAATAACTGTGAAAATTGAATTCATCCATAAAATCAGTTACAACCAGTAAATGCAGAGAAAATGATTTAACAATCTCACTATGTCCAGAGAAGTGAGAAGTGTCAATTAATGCAAAGAACTTGACAAGCAGTAGAACCATTGACTGGGTTCACATTATTATTAAAAAGTCACTCTTAAACACCCAGAGAAATATTGGCAGTAGTGCACCATTTTTTAGCAAAAAGACAAACAACCAACTCTAATAAATGAAGTCATGGAAGTGCATATATCTTTAGAGGATTTCTTATCTCATGACTTTTCTCTATCCTTTCCATTAATATATGTGAAGACATGACCTTTGGGTCTAACTCAACTGCAAAAGTTAGCTCATGCAGGGAGGATTGCCCAAGACCATAACCACAACCTGTTCCCTCAACCAATGTGGGACTTCACACTCCCCACACGCTTAGGACTCAAGCAGAACATGGATTAAGGGGACCCAACATTGCGATCACAACAACAGGGATCGATGGGTCTGGCTTTGATACCATGATAACAAAATGGACCGTGGGACTAACTCAACCCCCCAAACTAGCTCATAAGGTGAGGATTGTCCAAGACCATAACCACAACCCATTCCCTCAACCAACGTGGGACTTAGGAAAAACTTCAAGCATTATCAAACAAAGGTGTGGTAGCATAGCATATTGCAAATGGCACTTTCAGATACAGCCTGACATATGTTTTAAATTGAATACGAAGAGAGATTTAAGAAATACAACTATGAGCCAAACAATTTGAAATGTCAATCCAAGAGCTAACACAGTACTTGATATAACATTAAACCTTTAAAACCTACCAATCACCCAGGTGATGACAAAATCAAATCGATTTTGACCATCCCTCCAATAGTTCTCAAAACCGGAAGTGTACACTTTTAGTGCCATCTCGACAACATACAGCCAGCCTGTGCAACAAAATAGAAAATTGTAAAATCTCAAATATGCTTAACTCAAAGAAGTAAGCACAGCACCACAATTTTAAGATGAGGGTCTGTGAAGAACAAAGCTCCTGTAATTTTGAAAGCAGTTTTGAAGTCAAAGAGGCACCATCATAATGATAGCATAAGAAATTTAAATATTCATATTAACTACTCAAAGTCTACAAGGTCATTACACATTAATTGACTGTAGAGGACAACTGCCAAGTCTAAGGATAAGAAAACAAAGTATCTAGTTCTTTAACATCAATACCCTTACCCTTTCCGTTATGTCTTTATGCTTTAAAAGAAATTTCATTTGTTTTTCCAAGCTCTAAGCAGACCCAGAAAGACATAACCTTCGCTATGACATGGTACACTGAATTATTAGTAGGATTATTCGGTGGTCAAAAAAGCGTAAAACTTTCTTTCGGCTACATGAACCTAAAGAAGTTCAGATGCAACAGGAGACTGCATATACAAGTAAATCATTGTTGCTTATCTAACTTGGTACTTTTCAGTTGAATTAAAAGTTTTTCAGGCATCTTAAGTGAGACAATAGAAAAAGGGAACATCCATGAGCAATAATGTGGGTTCTTCGGAGAGAGAGAAATATGAGAGCATTTGAAGGGATTGAAAGTGATTTCGTTTAGTTGCAAACTAGATATTTCTTGTGGCAAGGCAATAAAGTAGGTAAGGGGTACAATTTAGTGAAATGGAAAATAGTGCAGCAAGGTAAGAAACAGGGGGGAATGGGTATTAGAAACCTCAGGTTGCATAACGATAGTCTATTGATGAAGTGGTTAAGGAGATTCAATGAGGAAGAGCACTCACTTTGGAGGGATGCAGTGCAGTGCAAATATGAACAACATAAGCCTTGGTGTACAGATGAGATCAACAACACCTATGGTGTGGGAGTTTGGAAAGCTATCAGATCTTTGTGGGATCACTGGAAAAAAATACTTTCTTAGAGTGGGTGATGGTACAAAGATAATGTTCTGGAGGGATATTTGGCTAAACATTAATTCACTAAAGGAAAAGTACCCTGATCTTTTCTCCTTCTGTTCAAATCAGAATGCAACAGTGGAGGAATGTTGGACTCCTCAAGGCTGGAATCTCATTTTTAGGAGAAACCAAAATAATTGGGAGGTGGGAAGAGTGACAAATCTTTTGAAGGAGATTGAGGTTTTCACAGGTACAACTAATGGGGCTGATACTATCAGATGGAGACACAACACTGATGATGTCTTCTCTGTTAGTTTTTTTTTTTGATAAGGTAAATAATTTTATTAACAATTGGGGAAAATCCCGTATACAAGTCGTATACCAAAAGAAGATAACCTACACCTCTTCTCTGTTAGTAGAATGTACAAGAGAAAATAGGGTTATTGGTATAGGGAGGCCAGCTTTATGGAAGAATATTTGGGAGAGTATAACACCACACAAGGTGAGATGCTGTACTTAGCTGGTTACAAGAAGAGCATGTCTAACTCAGGAGGTCCTACAGAAGAAAGGCCTCCCAGTTGTGCCCAGATGTATCTCTTCCTTCATTGTAGATTTACAGCCCAAATTTGGACAATGTTCTTCAGTCTCATAGAAGTCAAATGGACAATGCCTGAACACACTGCTGATCTATTGAGTTGCTGGATAAGAAGAGGGGGTAGTAAGAGTCAGAAGAAATGGTGGAGAGCAATCCCTGCAGTCATTTGGTGGTCAGTGTCGAAGGAAAGAAATGGAAGATGCTTTGAAGATATATCTAATTCCATTCATAAAGTGAAATGGAATTGTATTGTATCTTTATATTTTCGTTGTAAAGAACATTGTATAGATGATGTAGATGATCTAGTAGCTTTCTTAGGATCTCTGTAAGTTTTTCTTCTTTGCTCTTTTAATTATGTTTCTTTTACTTTTCCTTTTGAAGGTCTCTAACATATCCTTAATGATGAGGAATACAACAGTACCCGTTTAAAAAAAAGTTTCTTGTATCTAATTTTGCTTTTGGTGCACCCATGAGGTACCTATGTGTATAGATGATTGGTTTTCTTTCGTAGAGAACCATGTTTTAGTATAAGTTCTCTACTTTTTGGTATACTGCTTATATACGGGATTTCCCATCTTTATAAAATTACTTTATCAAAAAAATCTTAAGGCAACATCTTAAGGTACTCCCCTAAAATGCAGATAGACCAAAGACAACCTCAACAGATAATGACTAGCGAGGTCTCTTTTCGCAAATTTTTCTGGCAATAAAGACATCACCATAATTTTTTTATGGAACTTTCTAGAAACCTTTGCTGAGTATGATCATGGCAGGTGGACAATGAAACTTTTCCAGAAATAAGAAAGTGGCCAGTGCTGCACCTTGCCATATGTCCAAACTTATTGGTGTCTTGTGCTTCTTTTATGATTCCTTTTATAAATGGTACTCCCTCCGTCTCAATTTATGTGTCTTACTTTCCTTTTTATCAAGTATTGTAACGGGTATTTGAACAAAAATCTCAAGTATTGTGATGGGAATTTGAACCTAGGACCTACAGGTTTTTCTTGTAACTCTCAACTACTTGGTGCTTCAAGTGTAAACACTCGGGGGAGGACGTGGATCATCTCTTACTACATTGACAGGTAGCGCCACATCTATGCTGGGAGCTCTTTAGATGGTTCGGCGATACAATGGATCATGCGGGGTACTGTGAAGGATGCTTTATTCAGTGGGCCTTTAGAGGAGGGAAGAGAAGTCAGTGGTCAGACATGGGATTTACTCTATTAGCACTTATGTAGATAGTATGAACGGAAAGAAATAGGAGAGCTTTTGAAGGGAAAGAAATAGCATGATTTTGTACGTCTGAGGAATAGCCTCCTACTTTAATTTCTTTTTGATGTAACCATGAGGTTACTGTAAAGAATGGATCTTGGGCCTAACTCAACCCCAAAAGCTAGCTTGTGAGGGGAGGATTGTCCAAGTCCATATAAGGAGTCCACCCATCCCTTAAACCACCGATGTGGGATATTTTAACAGTTAATATTTGTATAGAATATTGATTGTGTCTAGTAGATAACCATATCTGTCTGTAGATTCTCTACTTTATGGTATACCTCTTGTATAAAAAGCTTGCCCATTATCAAAAAAAATTATACTTAATCAAGAAAAAAGGGTGCACTGTTAAGTAAGGATCAAACAATATTAAAGTCAAATCTCAAGAACTTAAAGAAGTCCTCCAGTTCAACAGAAAGAATTGTTAGGAAAAAGAAAAAGTTTTAACATTTGAAATATCAAATAAAAATGCAAAATACAACCAGCAAATTTCAGAAGCAATATACTTATATCTCTGCCTTAAACAAATTAACCCTCTACTAGGTATGGTCTATATATCTAATGCAAACGGCAACGAGTTGTTACCACTAACATAAAACCATCTGGATAACTTTCTACCTATTGGGGTCAAACTATAACCAGAATCTGATGAATGAAAAAGCACAGATCTAATTTCTAAATAGAGGTGCCAACCCCTGAAATTCAATATGTGACTTACCAAAGATGAACTCCACCTTCTGCCAAAAGGTTTGACCCGAGTTGTTTTGTATATCAAGCTAGAATTCACCAAAAGAAAAAGTCAGTGAGATTCATACTGAACTTAGAAAAGATGTAAGCATGAGAAACGAATAGGATATTTCTTCAGTTGTTAGTCCTTGTCTCAAGTATTTTACATAAAAGCACAAAACTCACCACCCAAACAAAAGCTTTCCTCATTGACATCCATGAAAGTAAAAAATAAGTGAAACAATCACAAATATCATAGCATATGAGGATCTTGATTTTTCTTTTGGGGTGAGAATGTTGATCCTTTCCTCAATACTCAGGTGGTCAGTAAGGTGTACCGGTCCTTCCAAACAGAAATGATTTGGAAGAGGAGGTTTCTTTGAGGTACTTAAGCAGAAACTTGTATAGTGGCACTGTGTTATTCTTATTTTGATAGAAGAGCAACCCCACTTCCTTGATGTTTGCATCCACACAGTATCAAAAGCACTAGACAGTAAACAAAGCAGAAAGGACAAAAGTTCCTTGGTTGTTCAGGTTCAATGTTCAGCTGCGTGGCGGATGGAGTCAGGAGGTACTCATTCTTATAGCAAGCGGAAGGATGTCAGTCACGCCACACTAAGCTTGATTAAGATCACAGTTTTAACAATTTGGGTAGTTGCTAGTTATGACTAGGTCCGGGGATAAGTGGTTGGTAATCTAATGCTAATGTATATTCTCCATATCATTTTACTTATAGACATGATTGTTCAACAATTAACAGATCAGATACCAAAAGGAGTTGATATCACTTCACAAGTTCAAATTAGACAACCACTAACAAAGCTATATGCTAGGTTTACTTTAAGCGTAGAAATAATAATTTATTTGCATCGAAAATCCAATTAGAGATTGTACAAAGTTTGATTCATACAGTAGTTTCAATAATAACAGCAACAAGATTGACAAGGAGAATGAACACTATTATGTACTCAAACGTAGCGCCACGGACGAAGTCTCTCAGCCTCTCTGATGCTGGTGAATGATAGAAATTTGGACAATATTCAAAGATTGGCAGCTGCAATAGAAAACAGAACATGAAGGTTTCTCTGGTATAACCTTCAAACTGTAATTGAAAGGGTAAATGAACTCACTGATTCTTCCTTCTGAAATCTTAGTCCAATTGCAATGCACAGATCATTAAATTCTTCCAAATTTATCTGCATTTGAAACAGAGGAGTTCATGAGAAGAGTGAGAACAAAAATGAAGATGGAATTTTTAGTGATTGAGAAGATTTCGTTCATGAAAAGGATCAGATTCCTATAATTCAGACACCCATCCGGTTTCATGAATAAATATGAGAAAGTTGAATTTCTTAGAATTAAGCAGATCTAACAACTTGAAATGGTATGGTACTAAATAGATGTGCTTATTGCTTAATCAAGCTCTGGTGCTTAGTTATTCGACTTCATCACCCATTCTGATAAAACACCAAGTATTGATAGGATAAACCAAAACTTTCGACTTTGAGAAGCAAATGGAAAATATATAATCAGTAGTTTAATCTACCGCATATTCATAACTTAAAGGTAAATTTCAAGTTTGAGACATTGAAGTACGAACTGAAGAAAATAAATATCAATGACACAAGTTAAAAACGTTTAAGATCCGTTTTCCATGTAACAATGTTCCTACAAATGTTTGGAAAGCCTAATCGTTTCTGTATACTCCATTATAAACATAAAATCTACTTTTGTGTGTTGTTGTGTGGTCAAGATCATTAAGATAAAGTGTAAAATTGAAAACAAAGCTAAAGCATAACAGTAAGACAAGAGCTATAGTTGGTATTACTGTTGGCAACAACGAATAGTTCTGCAAAGAGGGGCATCATTGTGATGGTCACGATCCAAACAACATATACATAAAAAAAGGTAACCAACTCACAATATCAAAACAATTCAAAAGTTCCCATAGAAAATAATTAAAACATAAACTGTTAAAGTCACTATTCAATCATGAGACAATTCAAATGTGTACAGATCAAGAAAAATGGACAGTAACGAGAATGAAAGTACCTCAATGTATCAGAGAATTAAAAAGGATTCATAAGTACCTTAAAGTCACCAGTATCATCCAGCTCAGTGAATATTGACTCAAAATCATCTCCTGATATTTTCGGCAAAGTCCTGAAGACATTTAATGATAATGTATCAATGTCTAGTGCGAAGTGGAACCTTGATAGATATATGTGAAAGAAAAAGTGCATGACATATTCATGTATCCAAAGAGAAGATAACATAAGTCAATACAAACACAGCAAACAGGAAGAGAAAGAATTTTAATTATATCATCCCCAAAGAAAAACAATACTCCCTCTGTCCCAATTTTTGTGGCACTTTTTGCTTCCCGAGATTCAAACTGCATGAACTTTGACCAACATTTTAAGATGTATTTTCTCACCAAAATGATATGAGAAAAGTTGCAACTTATAGTACTTTTCATGTAGTTTTCAAATATATATATATACGTTGTAATGTTAAAATATTGAGTTAATCTAATCCAATTTAGCTTCAAAGTTTAGTCAAATTGACTCTCGAAAAGCGAAAAGTGCCACATAAATTGGGACGGAGGGAGTAATAATTAAGAAGAGCAGAAGAGTATAAAGGGTAGATTTATTCCTAAGAATCAAACCCCTAATCACGACATAAAATGTTGTGCTTTCTTTTAATGACCAAAACCCAGTTTGGTTTTGTATTTCCCCTACATGGATCTGTTTACTCAGTATGCTTCGACACAGAAGATACCTTGTCAAACTCGTTGAAGACACTAGCTAAACTTATATCATAGGATGCTCCCAGCTTGTAATGAAACTATATGCAATAATCTTAGGTGTTTCTGTCAATAATCTCAACAGAAAATAGAAAAAGGTTCACTCACGTAACCACTACTTAGAAGTGAGAAATTCTTCATAAGGTCATAGGTGGATTTTGAAAATCCAATTAGTGGGCCATGAATGATTTAATTAGATTTATGATGAATGGAGCCACTAAGGATGATATCTCCCACGCAGCTATTACAATGTGTGCAACCTGGACAATATCCTGATTAAGCCGCTAAAACAATTGAAGATTCATGTCTAAATAATGGTCGTGGCAACATCAGTTTGCTCTCATGCCAGTACTGGGAATGCTGTGTCCAAAACACAGATTCACTACATTATCAGCTAGAAAGCTTTGCAGCTAGCATGTTAATCTGGATTTTGTGAAACGGCCTTATCAGTTCAAGTTGTGACAGCAAGGTCAATTTCAGTTTCAAGGAATGGCAGTAGGAGCCACACTACAACAGAAGACAATTAATGAGAAGAACTAGAGAATAGCAGCAGAACTCCTACACGTCTGAAATGCATTGAGAGGTCACACAGAGAATGAATTACCTGTAATTGTTAAGTTCCTCAAACAGACGGGTACATTGCTTCTTGTCGAGGACCCCGTTGTTCTGCCAACGCCAAAAGAACACAACTTTAAAAGGAGTGGCAACCAAAAAATTTAAGCACACACAAAACCCCTTCTAAATCTTATATCTAAGATCAAATTTGGATATACCAGAAGGTGTTTGTCCAGTGGAGTCATGCGGACTGTATCAACTACCTCTTTCTAGTCTCAGTATAATCTATCATCCAATACGGAAAAAAATCCCATCACATTAAAGATTCTTATTAGACACTCTTTTGACACTTCTTTTGGCCCTTCTCCGTTAATAAAATTATTACTTTATCAAAAAAACTATAATTCCTCTTCTTTTTGGTGGTAGATTACATTCGCTTTAAATTTGATCTGTGAGCAAGAAAGGCAGGCAACTACATTCAATATACAGGATGCCTACATGAGATTTGTGAGGGAGAAGATTTTTATTGACAGTTGTTACTGCCACTCTTTTGGAAAAGGAAGAACAAGGATAGAAATTTCTTTTCCATGGGTAAAAGGAAGGAAGAGAAGGGTATGCATGTAAACGACAGAAACTTAATTGGAGAACCAGTTATGAAGTGTACTACTCACGCTGTCATCAATCAAGCTAAATGCTTTCTTCAAAATCCTTAGCCTCATACGATCTTTTTCAGCCACTTGTTTTACAAGCTACAAAACAAAAGAGAATAAATAAATAAATATGTGCAAAGTGCAAAATCTACAGGAAAAGTACTAGCTATGGCAAGCAATAACATGGTAGCAGTGATTTCCAATAGCTTGAAGCAAAAATGATGGAAGGCCTTACCTCACTTTTGAAGCTATCATATACAACAGCAAGAACTAAGTTGGTAACGAAGTAAACACCCAATAGCACGTACAGAACAAAAAACAAGCAATACCAACGTGAGTCCCTGAAAGGAAAAAAGCATACCACAGGTTTAAGTCGATAATTTACATAGAAATAAAAGTTAACTCAAACATTAACTTAAATAAGAGCAAACACTCAGTAAGAAGGCTTGACGATGAGAGCAAAATGTACTTTTCTCAGATGGTGCTCTTGTTATGAGGGTGGGAGACGCTATCTTTAATTGTAGTAAGAAACATAACCAAAACTCAGAGCTATTAATGGCAAAAACTAATCTTTTCTCTTTGATAAGGAATGGCAAAAACTATCTTACACATTTTCTAGATCTAGGTAAACTCAACGATATTATAGAGAGTACAAGGGAACTAAAGACAATTTTCGAAGACCACTCACTTGTACGCAGGAATCCAAACATCTGGATTGTTTGATGTGGTGAATAAAACAAACATTTGGTACAACGTGGTGCCATACGAAGTAAACATTGTTTTCCCCTGCCGTGTGTCTTCAAAGAAGACATATGCTAACCAGCTCGAGAACAGAAGAAATAAAGCAGTTAAAGCCTGCAGCGGGGAGGAAAGAGAACATAGACAAAAGGAGAAGGGTTTAGGTTAGCAATGAGTTGGAAAAAGGACGTAAGATGATAATGTTCAGGTGTGAAATTTTTAGTTTATCATATCATATAGCATAATGTGTCTGTTAAAAACTATGCTATGAAAATAACCATTAACCCACAAAGACAAGGATAACTAACCACAACGTTAAGGTAGGTACCAAACATTCCTGCAAGGATGAAGAAGCTATCTCGTAATTCCCTGTTGTCAAAAGTATGAAATTAAGATCATATTAGCAACAACAGCTAGAAACCAAGTAAACCAAGAAAAAAAAGTGCATGATGTGGACCCAACATGCCATCTTTCTGAACCTTAGAAAGGGAGAAAAGAGAAGGAACATCTAGTAGATTACACTGATTAGGCCTCATTTGTTTGCACTTAATGGAGGTTTGAATCTGAGTCATTCAAATCTCAACCTATTAAGTGTGTTTTTTTTCTTTGACAACAACTTATTAGCTCTTAATAGGTCTAACTCATACAGTGCTTGTATAGTCTTAAAATCATTATGATATTCACTTAAAGATTCCTACGAATATAACAAGTTATTATCACAACCAACTACGGCATGAAGGTAGGGGTAAGGTCTGCGTACATCCTACCCTCCCCAGACCTCACTTGTGGGATTACACTGGGTATGTTGTTGTTGTTAACCAACTACGGCAGCCACCGCACAACAACTACGGCAGCCACCGCCTACCACTACCACCACCAACCACTGCCACAACCACACAACTAACGCCGACTACCTCCACCACCAACCACCTCCACAACCTTCCATCACCAACAACCACCTCTACCACCAACCTCCACCACCATTAGTAACCGCCACTAGCCGCCACAATCAACCATCTCTCCCACTACCCTCGACTTCACAAACACCACACAGGTGCAGCACAGGATGAAGGGGTTAGGAAAATTCATGTTCTTACCCAAAAGTCGTGTTCTATAATTTACATCAATTCAAAGGGGGTGGTCTTTCCTGTACAATCGATGTTCTTGACATCATATGCACTATTAACATGATACTGATAAACAGTGGAAAAGACTGAAGATGCATCAGAATGAATGAGTCCATACGAACCTTCATATTTTTAGAATCAATACATTTATAACTAAAACATACTTTATATGAGAGGTGCATTCTCATTATCAGAAGAATAGTTGTGATTACTATAACTTACGCGGAAAATTAAATGTTATAAATCAGGTGCATGTCCAAGACAGACTTTACACATCTGAAGCTCATACAGCAAGTCGAAGGTGGCAACATGGCCAGAGAGAGAGAGGAACACAGTGATTAAAATCATATCTGGCATTTCCATTCATTTCAAAAGTTGATAAAAGGCAGACATTTCACAGAACCACAGAAGATATGGCCCGTCTTTCAGTGATGACATGGGGGAGGGTGCGAAAGCATTATGGACAATGAAAGAACATAAGCGTGAAACTATAATTGATTAACAGCAGTAGAACACAACGCTATTTACTTAATATTTGGGGGGGGGGGGGGGGGGGGAAGCTCACTTCTTTAAGGTCCTTCACATATAATACTGAAGTTATTACTTTTTGGTATACACCTTGTATACGGCCAGTTTTGGCCATGTTTATGAATGAAAATACTTTTACTTGATAAAAAAAAATAGTACTGAGGTTACGAATTGCATATAAAAACCATATTCCCAGTAATGATTATATGTCACATTTTCAAGTAAAAGATAGACAACTAAAAAATAAATAGTGAGACCACTTGGAGGGAGCAGTCTGGGTAAAGAAAGTTAAAACATAAACATCAATAGTGAGGTTGTGACTAAAATTGGAAATTAAATGAGTAGAGATCTTAGTATAGCGTACCTAATGTTCGCTATAAAGAACACCACGCGGAGATAGGGTGCAAGACGGAATGGTAGATAATAGAAGTCTGCTAGAAAGAGAATGTAGACCACAATATCTGCAACCAAGATTAACAGCAAAATGACCTGAAAAATTATGCATAACAAGAAAGAGATTGTTATTAACTATATAAATACTATCAGTTTCTGTGGAAGTGTTAAGCAACCTAAGATTCACCAATTCCAAAGAACCTTCCAACAATTTCTTTCCTCAAAAATCATTATGAAAAATCTAGTTCTGCATGTCAGTTTTGAACGTAAAACAGTTTGGGCAGGAACTACAAGAGTGGCTTTTACACAAACATAGTGGGTTTATTGGAGAGAGAACTTCTTGTTGGAACTTACCCTCTGTGTGGGAAGGAATTGAACGGAAGTACAAAGAGGAAAATAGAAAGTGATTCTGTTATTTAAAATTGCATATACAGATATATAAATAAAACTTTTAATCGCTTATGCTTCAATTTCTTTGGTTTAAAATTCCAAATAAATATAAACAAAACATTTTGATCGTGTATGCTCTAAATTCTCTCTACATTTTCTTCCCTCCCAACATGAGAGAGAAAGGAATCCAAAATAAAGTCTATTTTCTGTTGCCAATTTCATTCCCCTTTGATTTTGCCAAACTAAAGAAGGAAATGGGCAATTCCACCATTTTATCTTCCTTTCCACTCCTTTATTTAGTCACAAAACAAACCGGTTACTATAAATAATGGCTCTCCAAGATGCGCTTTTCCAAAGAAAAAATTAAAGTTATAGAAATGCTTTAAAAAGATGAATTTGAGGAGGAATTTCAAGAGCAGCACAACATAAAGAACCTCCCTCACCAGAAATGGGTTCATTACCTAGCTCTGACATAGTTCCACTTCCACAAAGTGTAATGACCCGTTTGGTCATTTTTGAGATTTATAGACTTTTTCCCAAGAATGATCCTTCCCGTAGCTTTAGATGGGAGTTTTGGCTTGTGGGGTTGGGTGGCACGATTCCTGAGGCAATCGGATGGAAAACGGGAAAGAAAATCTAAGTTTTGAAATTTTAAAGTTCTATATTTGAGAAGTTTGACCAAGAGTTCGACTTTTGAGTACATGTGTTCGGAATCGAATTCCGATGGTTCCGTTAGGCCGGAGCGTGATTTTTGACTTAGTTGGATAGTTGGAATGAATCCCGACAGGTTCGGGTGAGATTTGGGTACTCGGTAGAGATTTTTGTCATGTTGAGAAAGTTAGGAGGTTTTTGTGGATAAGCTTGTCTTAACGATTCTGTGTTTTGACGATTCGAGCAAGTTTATAGCGTCGTTTATACTCAAGTCGCATATTTGATTTGTGACCGGGCTGTCCCGGATGAGTTTCGAGGGCCGATTCCGAGATTTGGGAACACCAGAATTTTCTGGTGTTCAGTTGCTGAATTCCTCTTTCGCGATCGCAAGACCAAGTTCGCATAGGCTGACCTGGCTGGTCATCACGATCGCGGAACTTCGGGTAAGGGCGGACCACGATCGCGAGGGTCCTTAGCAATCGCGAAGAAGGACCCCTGGCGGTCCGATATGTTAGTCGGAAAATCGGGATTGGACATTTCACTTTCATATTTTGAGCTCTAGACTTCGAGTTTGGGAGATTTCAAGATTCATCAGGGTAAGATTCTAATCTTCCTTTTATCATTCTACCTTCGATTATTGCTGGATTTCATCTTTGAAATCATGATTTGGGTTGAGAAATTGGGATTTAAAATCCAAAAGTTAAAAATATGATTTTCTTCAATTGGAAGTCGAATTGATGTCGGATTTGACTCATTTTCGGTATCTAGGCTCTATGAGGTATGGGTAAACTTATTTTGGAGCAAAATTACAATTTTGTCCTTCGGGGCACAGGATTGCCCTTTTAGGTGACTGTTTGGGTCCGAAATTATAATATAGCAATACGGGTGTCTACGGACTCGTATACTAACGTAGATCACGTTCTTGACAGATTGGGATTGTTCTGAGGCACTCCGGAAAGAGAATGCATGATTGTGTGTTCGTGGCATGTGCTCGGCACCAAGGTAAGTAGCTTACTTTTAAGACTACGTTTGGAGAATTTATATATCGTATACATACTGAAGGGGTTGAGGGTGTGAAAAAGGGACGGGCCATATTGATATTATTAAAGAGCCGTTGGTATATTATTGTGAACTCTAGGTTGGGTTGTCTGCTGATAGATAGTTATTCATGATTGATCATATGTGCGAAATCTATCGTGTATTGATTGTTATGTGTTACATTCATCACTCTGAGCATGCCTACATCGTACCTTCATGAGATTATGTGGCTCTCGAGCTCTATTTGAACAATATGAGATATCTATTGTGTTTTCATGGAACCTTTATGCTTATTGTGATCATTCATAATTACTTATTGGAATGAGTCATGGATTTTATGGCACGTGATGGTCTCCTTAGGCCTGAAAAAGGTAAGAGTTATGTTCTCACAGACCGATGGTACTGATTCGGGCAACACAAAAGGCTTCGGGCGGTACACTGACAGGTCTAGGGATGTTCTCACAGTCTGATGGTATTGAAACGGGTAGTACAGTAAGTGGTCACAGTCCATGTGAGAAGGTCCCCGGTGGTACAGTGACAAGTATATGGACCTCGCGAGTCCCCCATGGGTCATGACTAGTCGGCATGGCCGTTAGCATGTGTGTACCGGGATTTACCATTGGCCAATGCATCCAATTATTCATTCTTCTACTCTTTCCTATTTGAATATATTCATATATGTTGTTATTACATGAAACATGATTTCCCTTGTTATATTTTGGAGAACACATGTTCAGTCTTTATATGTTATATGCGTCTGTCTCCTTCGTTGTCGGCCTATGATGCCTACGGAGTACTAGTGGTTGTACTTATACTACGTTTACTGCACTTTGTGCAGATATGGACGCTTGTTCTAGCTCTAGGCCTCGTGGTTGACTCCAAGATGAGTCTCCGAAGCTTCAAGGTGAGCTGCTGGCTGATCCACAGCCCCTAGACCTCTTCTTTTACTTTCCATATTTGTTCCTATAGACAGTTCCATTTCAATCCTATGGGGCCTGTAATTTTAGTGCTCTTGTATGATTGACACCAGGTTTTGGGTATGGATAATTGTTATGTTTTCCGCATTTCTATATTATTGAGACTTGAAAAATATCCTGTATTTCGATTATCGTATTAATTTGTGGTAGTTACGATTCTTTTTTTTCATACAGTTTTATCATGATTTTTAGTATTTTGCCATTGCTTGTTTACACGGATTTGAATTGCATGTCCTTGTGCCGAGGGTTTACCGGAAACAGCCTCCCTACCTCCCACGGTAGGGGTAAGGTCTGTGTACCCTCTACCCTCCCTAGACCTCACTTTGTGGGATTTCACTGAGTATGTTGTGGTTTGTTTGTTTGAGACTTGAAAGATATCCTATTTTTTAAATATATTTTCTGCACTTAATGGTTAAATGGTTTTCTAAACTTGGGGATGATTCGCCTACCGGGGGATAGTGTGGGTGTCATCATGACCCGTGATTTGGGTCGTGACACAAAGGAGTATAGAGGTCAAGTGAGTTAATATCTCTAATACCTCGTCGCTCAGTCGCCATGTTGAAGAACACCACAGTAGAACGTGCAATGGAGGCAATACATAAGAAGTCATGCTATGGTGGAATATAACCATCATTTCAGACACCTAAGAATCTAATTTCTTCATGATGATCCATAGTCGCTGTCAAGTAAAATTTCCACACCAATTTGGTGCAATATCTCATTGCTATTTTTTTGGCAGATTTCCAACAATATAAAGAGCCACCATCTCAAATCCATTCTATGTTTCTTCATCAACAGCAATATGCACATGGTTGATTAATTATATGTTTCTTATTCTCTTTCCAGTGAGGAGAGAAGGTCCCGTCTTTTCCACTGTAATTTATTTTATATTCTTTTCCAATTAGTAATATACTCCATAATCCAACCTCCATGAATATTTAGTGCTAAAAGAGTTATTTTTTCCGGTGTTTGATATTGAATGTAGAATATGAGGAAAATGGGGAAGGAGACGAGGAGGCGGAATCAACTGCAGGCTCAATTTGATGCCTTTATTCGTGATATTGGTACTCTTTATTTCTGTATCTAAAGAAGGTGCCAAGTCACTCTCTTCGCTTCGACGACTGTTCTTTCAACCATCCATTGCTAACTGTTGTAAGAAATTTAAAAAAAAAACTGAGTTCCCTGTTAGGCATTATTCATCTTACCATGTTTTGTTTTCTTCAACTGCAAAAATCCGACATATCACAACCAAGATATTTCACCTTCTACTTTTAGGGAGAAGAGTGACGAGAACATCAATACAAAAGCACTAACTTCAGAGTCAGACTATCTTCACAAAAAAGTTATCCTTTACAAGGAGGAATGGAAATGTATGAAAAAAAATTAAAAAAGATCACCATTCATAAGGAGAGAACATAAAAGGACTGGTACCAAATACCTTTAGTCTGTTGAGACGACTTCTCCAGTAGAGATGGAAGCCTTCATATGATATTGGAAATAAAATGTGTATTACAAGAAGTAGAAGAGTAACACCCTGCAGAAGACAGTTTAAAAGAAATTGCTAGTAAGCCCGGGAAGAATAAGGAAGTCTACCAAACTAAGTAGATACCTCTGGTGTTAATGTTTGTGCATTTCACACGAGTCTCCTACAGCCTAATATATGACTAGAGAAGTTCCTCTTCTGACGCTACCTAGCTAACTACATATATGTGATAGTAGTGTTTATGCATCCAGAGTTGGCCCCTATTATTCAATATTGGACCAAAAAAAAATCCTCTTTTAGCGCTTCCTAGTAAAGCCAGTAAAGAATAAGAACAAGAAACAATGAACAAGAATACCTCGCGAGCAAAGTAAGAACTGTCCTTAATTCTCGTGTAATAATAATGCAGCTATGGTTTTAAGATAGAACAAGAAGTCCTAGTTCTCCTTATTCAAGTTTCCTATACAACAACAACAACTACGCTTCAATCCAAAAGAGTTGAGGTCAGCTATACGAATTCTCACTATCCATGTCGCACCATTTAGCCAATCTCACTATAACAATAACAACAACAATAATAATAGCAATCAATAAAAATTAACAATAATAAGCTTCTTTGGTATTAGAAGTTCTCTACATTTTCTATTGGCATAAAAATCTTTGACAAAGATTAAAAACCTCATAGCAACACAAGACCTAAAGTAAACATCCTAACATGACTAAAACTAACCCCAACTAATTTATATTGCATGCATAGATCTTTTCTCTTCCACTATGCCAAACTTTTCGCTAGCTCTGCATGGACTCAAAGAGATTTGAGGTCTTTCAAGACAATTTCCTTCCTTGTAATTCTTGCTTTACCACATTTCCTTCAAACACCTTCATTCACCAGATGGTTACACACATACAGACGGATGCATCTGGAGGTCGACGTAGGACATAACAAAGCCATCTCAAGTGACTTCTTTCAATTTATCTTCTATATATGCTTCTTGCACCTTTTGCCGAATATGATCATTTTTAATCTTGTATGACTGTACGTTCATGTTAGCAACCGCATATCTGTGACAATCATCTTGTGGATATGATGGACTTTAGAGACTCAATATTCACTCCCATTTAACATTGTTGGTCTTATAGTCGTTCTATAGAACTTGCCTTTTACTTTAATAGGTATCCTTCTATCAAAATAATATTCCGTTAGCACTTCTCTATTTCAGCCAACAACAACAACAACATACTCAGTGTAATCCCACAAAGTCCCGGGGTATGGGGAGGGTAGGACGTATCCAGACCTTACCTCTACCTTTGTGGGGCAGAGAGGTTGTTTCCAATAGACCCTCGACACTTCTCTATTTCAACCATTCTATTTTAATTCTATGTGTAATATCTTCATCCATCATACCATTTTCATGGAATATCAAGCTTAGGTATCTAAATTATTTGCATTTAAGCACTGCAATCCCCACTAATCTCAGCTCGGCTTCACTCTTTTATGTTGCTAATTTTTTTGTGCATGTATTCAAGCTTACTTCTACTTAACTAAAACATTTACTCTCTAAAGTATTTCCCATAGTTCAAGCTTTTGGTTGACACCCTCGCTAGTTTTGTCAATTTGCAAAATATTGTCTGCAAATAGTATATATCCTGGGACCTCGCCGAATATAGTGTTAGTTTATCCTTAAGTAGGGTTAATAAATACAGGCTCAGTGTCACGGTTATAGAGAACTCTTTTTATCACCTAATACTGTTCTCATACTAGTGGCGGCTCCTTCAGAGATATCCTTTATGGCATTTATATATTTAAATATGAATTTCTTTTTTCTCCTAACATCTGCCAAAGGGCTTTTCCGGACACTCTATCATATGCTTTCTCTAGGTCAGTGAACGCCATGTGTAGATTTTTCTTCCTCATGCAATAAACTTCCATCAATCTTTTTAGCAAAGATATAACCTCTGTTGTAGATTTACCAGGCATAAATCCAAAATGGTTCTTTGTCACTCTGGTAGTGTCCCTAATTCTACACTCTATCACTCTATTCCAAAATTTCTTGTATGGCTCATAAGTTCAATGCCATGATAGTTCGCACAACTTTGAATATCTTTTCTGCTCTACATATTGGAATCAGGATACTCTTTCTCCACTAGTCGGATATCCTACACTTCTTAATATAACATTAAATAGCTTGGCCAGCCAAACTACTCCAACCTCCCCAAGATACTTCCAAATCTCTATAGGGGTACCATCTAGACCGGACAACTTTTCTGATCCTCATATTTTTCATGGCATCCTTTACATCTAACAATCTAATATTATGAGTGTAGCTAGAATTTCGTTTGTGCAAAGTTATATGGATCTATAGAGTTATCCTCGTGATTTGAGTTGAACAATTAATTAAAATAGCCTCTCCATCTCTCTTTGATCTCATTATTTCCTGTCAACATTTACTGAGAATTCGGGAACAGTCGTTAATACGCTTCATCTAGCTTCCTATAGAAATTTAATTTAAGTTTCCATGCAGAAGCACATGCATCAGTGCTGAACACCAGGAGGAAACAATCTCCTAAGGCTCTTCAGAATAACCAAACTTGACGACAGCCGAAACCAATAAATTCACGGTAAATTAGGCAATATCCAGAACCATCAATGGTTCTGCTTAAAATATTATCTTCTTCACATACTCTTATTAAAGACTCATAAATCTAACAAACAACCAGCAATGCACAAGCTTACCTCATATATAAGGGACTCAGCACCAGTCAAAAATGGCAGCTCTCCTAGATAGTAGTAGTCTCTGTTATTGCAAGACTCAGCTAAATGCTTGGAACACCACAATGGTTTCTGAGAAAAATGAACAGGAAATAAGTGAAACTATAATTGCCAGTTCTAAATTCAGCGAACAAGTAGGAACTATGAAATCAATTTAACATGCAGAAAAATACAAAGGACTGAAGCTGGAATAGACAGCAAGGGAACTGTGCAAACCTCAAGGAAATTTAGAACTACTAGTGCGAGATAATTAAGTGACCATAGGAAGTCAAAACGAGTAAACATGAAGTACAATTGTGCTGCCTTTCCAAAGCTCGATCCCTCAAGAACTTCCTCAGGAAGACCAACACCGTCTTCAGCCTGCATGTGTAACTTCCGGGATTAATATCTCACCAAACAATTACTAAAAGGAAAACATTAAAATTTCATGATTTATCATCCAAAAAATCATTTCACTGTTCCACATTTCAAACAATTTTTCTCAACGCTTTTCTACAAAATAACTAAATAGGGTAATCTATTAAATCCTACCAAGGTAGAGGTAAGGTCAGCGTACACTCTATCCTCTCCAGACCCCTCGTTGTGGGATTTCACTCCTCGTTGTGGGATTTCACTGGGTATGTTGTTGTTGTTGGTAATCTATTAATCATTTTATTACTAATGACCCTGCAGGTCAATCCAGGCCTAATCTATTGAGAAAAGAAAGTATTTGTCTGGAGGCAAACATCATAGCACATTCAGCTATCATCCTTCAGTATAAAGGTTTTATCAGAGTGTCTACTTTAACTTCTTTCTGGAAAAACAAAAAAAATTTGTATAAAGAAAGGCAAAAACACATACAAAAGAAGAGTTATTTCCTTGCGAAAAGTGATTCTCAATAAAACCTGACACAATGTTGTGTGTTGGACATGGAATTCTTGACCCCCCCCCCCCCCCACACACACAGAAAAAAAGGACTTTTTCACAAGAATGGAGCCAGATAAAAAAAGTTCAGTCTGAAAACATTTGGAACGCATGAACTCTTGTGAGAAGTCACTAAGTTCCTCGATGTCTTCTCTCTTTCTCTTGTTGTCTCCAACTGTATTCACAAGAAATACAGAAATATGACCAAGCCCAAATTTTCACTCTTTGAGTCTTTAATATTTCCTGCACCTAATTAAAGTCCTTGCAATTGCAGGCACCCATTAGCCTGCCTCATATCAGATTGTCCGAAATTCCCTTCTTTTTTGAGAATAGTGTCGATATTTTCTTGAAATTCGACCCCATTTTCACCACTCTAAGCATCTGATTTCAAAATTCGAATCTTTCAACAGCCCAAACACTACTACAGTACCCATACATTACTACTACTACACTATTTGTTTTGCAATTTGCATATTACTATTAAGATCTCTACTTCATTAAAGCATTAACAAAAAAAGGGATGATTCATTTCACTGCATACTTTAGGAATTAAGACAAATAGACAAGTCTTAGGGAGGTCAAAAGTGAAACTCAATACCCAGCAAGTGTTGTATTGTGGCTAATTACATAACAAAGCTGCAAAAGTAAGGAGAATTTCCTTGCAATTGCAGACACCTAATAATGTGCCTCATAAGTCATATCAGATCAGATTGTTCCAAAATTTTCTGGCATGGTGTAAATATATTCTTGAAATGGACCCCCATTTTACCATCTAAGCATCTGATTTCAAAATTCGACTCTTTCAACAGCCCAAACACTACTACAGTAGTACCCATACATTACTACTACTCCACTAGTTGTTTATAATCTGCAGACTACCTATTAAAAATGAGTTGATTTCTCAGATTTCCTTGACCTTAATATTTTCATATATCTTTTAAATACTTTGAATTATCAACTATTGTCACTTATAGTCCGTAAATTTTATTTCAAAAAACTTAAAAGATTTCATGTCCGAATTCACGGTCAAAATTAAACTGTTTGACTCTCGAAATTCGAAGTGTCACACCTTAAATTGAGACAAAGGGAGTAGTTATTATTTCAGAAAGTCACTTTATTTGTCGAAGGAAATTGGAATCAAGAAGATATGTGACTTTTTGAGATACTAACTACTCCCTTTGTCCCAATTTATGTGACAAACTATCATTTTTAGTCGGTCCCAAAAAGAATTGAAACATTTCATTATCTGGCAACAATTTAATTTTAAATTTTACATTTTATGCTTAACGAGATATTTATAACACACAAATATCTTTCTTGTTTAAGACCACAAAATTCAAAAATCTTTCTTTATTTCTTAAACTCCGATCAAACTACATCCATAAATTGGGACGTAGGGAGTATAAGTTGAGTGATCATCTGAGAAATCAATCAACCCCTATTAAGATCTCTACTTATTAACAAAGAAATGAATAATTCAATTAAAAAGTGAAACTAAGTAGCATTGAAGTGTGGCTAATTAATTACAGTAGAAAGGATTAAAAGTGAGTAAGGGGGACGTACAAGATCAACCAAAGCAGCAGCTTTTTGATAAGCAGATCCATAAGCAATAGCATTTTTCCTATCAAACTTGGAACCACTCAATCTCCTCCTATTATTACTACTACTCTCTCCTGGCAGTAGATATTCTTCCATCTTTGTTGAAACTGAATTAAGCAGAAATGAAAAGAAGTGTGTATTAATGAGTACAGTAAAGAAAAGGGTCGTTGGGTTCAGTACATAGATATACTTTTGAGAGAATTCCAAAAGAGTATACTATGTGGATGTTGTTTTGGTCGGTGTCAACAAGACTTTAACAAAAATACCACTTAAAGTTGCTACCATGTGTGATCAAGAGTCATTTGTTTAAATCATTTAAACAGTATCTCGCAGAAATACAAGATAATGCTGCAACAACAGACTATTATGGTTTGACCCTTCTCCGAACACCGCGCATAGTGTGAGATTGGATGCATTTTAGACCCGCATACGTGATACACTTTATTCCATAAGAAAATGTAAGCAATCACTTTGTAAAATTTTTAAAGTAGACTTACAACTTGTTTGGCCAAATTTATAAATTTTAATTATTCTGAAATATATTTTTTATGGAAAGTACTTTTCAAAAAATACATTTGAAAAATACTCACTTTGTGCTTGAGAAATAAATTGGAAAAACAATGTTGTCAATGTATTTAATCGAGATTGTAAAAGTACTTATTAGAAAAGCTACTTTCAATTATAAAATATAACTTTTACTATTAATCAAAAGCACTTATTTTTTAATAAAAGCTTGATCAAATATCTGAACTTTCTAAAATACTTTTTAAGAAAATATATATATTTTTAGCTTTCCAAAATCTTGATTAAATGGATTATTAATTGGTGAAACGTGTTTACTTTAAGAGGGCAAGGTTCATGTCATGTTGGGGTAAGATAAAAATTACTACGTACTAACTATTGATCTTATTGGAATAAGGTAATTAGGGTAAGTTAAAATAATCAGGAAAAAAAACTGTAAAGTTATGATTCAAGTATTACTGTATCATGTGAGTTCTGTCCAATTGATATTTTTTCCTATTTTCTTATAATAATGTAGATCTAAATCAGACTTCAAATTCTTATAAAAAATAAAATTTATAAGCATGAGATTTTTTCGTTTATATGAGAAGAAAATAAAAAATTAAAGAGAAGACGGTGCATCAGTCAGCCCATGTGAATTGTGAAGTAGTCAGCAGGATAGCAACATTGTTGGTACCATTACTTCTTCATTGCCGACAGATCTATCACTGTTAATAATTTACTCTTGCATTCAATTTAAAACTGTATTTCTCTGAAACTCGAAACATGTTGCAATGACTTTACTGTGGATTTATTATATTTATCAATAATCACGTCATACAATTTAAAAGTATTAAAAACACGATTTTATTGGATAATGTTTCTCAAAATTCGACTTGCACGAAAGAATATGATGTTTATTCTGTAAAATTTCATTCTAAGTAGATGAGAAGAGAGAGGATAGTGATTTTATTGTTACAAAATAGCTCGAAAGATAAAAGAAAAAAAATAATAATCTTAGTTTGCCTCAATAGTTATGAAATGACGAGTACTAATAACCGAGTCACTTTTGCTCTCAAAATGTTTAGTAACAATATGCTTTTACAAGGTTTAGTCAAACTTCATTTCAATTAGATACTCATATTAGCTAATTCACCCTTCTATGGTGATTCAAGTTGCTTTTAATCTACTTATGCACTATATATATATATATGTATATTACTGAAATAATCTCTAGATGTTGGATATTTTCATCTCTCAACAGTACCACATGTTTGTACAACTAATTTGAAAAGAACACTATCTAACAAGGCAAAAAGTCAAATAAAGATAGTACTTTTCATCTGTCTAATACATTTTTTTTAATCTGTCCAAAAAAGAATGATACATTTCTATTTTTTAAAATAATTTAATTTAAAACTCCATCTTTTACCCTTAATGAAATGATTTACAACCACACAAATATTTATGACTCATTTTAGACCACAAGTTTCAAAAGTCTTTCTTTCTTTCTTAAACTTCATGTATAGTCAAACTATATCACATAAATTGAGACGGATGGAGTAATAATTATTTATCGTTTAAAGTATGAACGAGTGACACCTGTGAAGAAAATGAAATCATAAACAATTATAATTGGCTGAGGACTTCAATGAGATTTTTTTTGGCAATTGGCCAATTGGAAGGCCACAGCACATGTGCAAGTCAAGTCAATTCCATTCATATGATATTTTGGGTTCTAAGCAAAACTTACCCACATTAAGTAATAAATTTAATTAAGAATATATCACTTAATTATGATTAAGGAAATGAAGAAAGGGATCAGACAAATAGACAATCACAATTTACCCATCTCAGTTTGTAAGAAATTTTGTTTTCTTTTTGGAGGGTAAGAAAGGGATGACGGGGAGGAAAACTTGCATCTTAAAGGGTGTATTTGGTAGGTCAAAAATAATTCTCTAAAAAAAATAAATTTCAGAAAATGAGTTCAGTAAGTCATTTCAAGTTCATTGTCTCCTCTACTCCTCAACACCCCCAACCCTCATTTTTTGACCATCCCAATCTCAACCCCATAGTGTTTTACTAAATTACATATAAATATTTTTATATTAATATTTTTTTACTTACTTACCGAATACCAAAAATGAAAACCACTTAGTACAGTAGTATTTCTTAAGAAAATATTTTTCTTCAGCTAGCAGGAGGTCAACATGCCTGCTTGAGATTTTAAGGGCAAACTGGTCATTTTAAGTTAAATGAAATAATTTGATTGGCCCTATTGTTTTCTTTTACGGTAGCTTCAGTATAACCTTTTGATTACATTGACTAAGTTACCCTTTGTTTTTGTCATCATACATCACCAAGGCCCTTGCTTTGCTCTTTTATTGCCTAATTGTCTGCATGTGTTTATGGTGAATATAGAGAAGTTAGAGGACAGTTTTCTATTCCAAATACCAACAGAAGTTACATCAGAAATTTCTTTCAATACACTTGGAAACTTATCAATACTTCTTTCAATTGTTAAAGGAAATGCTTAACCACCTAAATACTCATGTCTAAACCATAAAAAATAATTGAGACAAATGGGGTACTTGCATAATAAAGACATAAAAAATTAGTTGACTCAAAGTTATTCTTTTTGACATATAGCAATAAATATAGTTGGATTAACAGATTTATTTAAAAGGTCAAAAAAAATTCAAAAAATATACGACAGCTTTGCTCTTGGTGCTGAAAACATTTTCCCCAAAGGAAAAAGAATTAAATCCAAATTTATTTTCGCTTAGTATAAAGGGAAATGAGAGTAATTATTTTCCCACCTGAATGTTCCCAAAAAGTAACTTTAAGAAAGACCAATATCCTATATTTCAAAAAAATAATAATTTAAACCTCTTGTATAATGAAAATCCAAGATAAACAAAACTTCATCCAACAAAGTAAATTTAAGATAATTTTGAACCAAGAAAAATAAATAAGTAAACTAAAATATAAAAATATTCCATACACAACATAATTTATAATTAAATAAAAATATAAAAAATTTACATATTTAAAGTTCAAGAAAGCTATTACTAATAGATGGTATATCTAATTAAGTAATTTGTGTTCATTCCTTCGCAAGATACATGTTTCAAAAAGTATTTGCTTTTTTTTTTTAATCAAAGACACGGGTAAATTTTCTTAACAAAAAAATATTTATACTCTGCGCTAAATTTCAAAAACAAATAAATAAATAGACTTCTTATTATAGAGGTGTTTAATGTAATTAATCCAAAAGTTAATTAACTTATAATATATTCAAATAAGGTGTTCCTTATGAGCCATAAGGACTGAAGCAATATTCAAATACAGTTATAGTTTAGTAAATTACCCCTATTTATTAAATACTTTTTGAGAATTGAGTAATATTAAAAAGAATTATCTTTAATATTAAGGGTATAGTTGAAAACAATTCCCAACTTTAATCTTGAATTTCTAAAATGAAAATAATTTTGGAACAACATTTTGGAGCTAAAATGACTGTTAGTTTGAGACAAAGGGAAACTAGCCCAATGGCGGATGAGGTATTAAAGCTAAAATGAAAAGAATTGGATGGATTTTGGGAATTTGCTGGGCTCGGGATGGATCAAGCCGGCGGGCGGTGGGCCTCTTGGCCCAACTCGGGAAACGAGAGCGAGGCTGGACGGTTCAGAATTGGGATGAACTGGCCCAATCGCTGGAACTAGCCCAATGGCGGTACTGGTCTAGGCAGTGGGTGACGGATCAGTGGGGCCAGCGGGCGGTGGGCCCACTGGAGAATTTTGGGTGTGAGATACGTCCGAAAAATGCTGAATAATATAAATGGATATACTATCATCCAAAAAATTATACGAACTAGGCACGTGAGTATTAACTTTAGCAAATGAAAATTGGGATTCATCAAAGATGACATGGCAATTAATGATGATTTTATTGGAGGATAAATTAAAGCATTTGTAGCCACGATGATTAGATGGAAACCCCAAAAACACGCACGGAGTATACCGGGCCTGAAGTTTGTTAATTATGGTGGACGGGAATAACGGATAACACAAACACTCAAAAACTCGAAGATGTGAATATGAAGGAATTTTATTATATAAAATTTGAAGGGGGGAAGAATATGTCAAGCCTTTGGAAGGAATTATATTAAGGATATAGTTAGCCATTTGGAGAGCATGATGCCAAAAAGACGGGGGTACGAAAGCATGAAGCAATAAAGTTCGGACAATGTTATTTATGGAACGAATTTTGCGTTCGACTTTCCCATTTTGTGAAGACGTACGAGGACAAGAAAAATGAAAATTGATCCCATTATTAGCACAGAATTTCCGAAACACCCCATTGTCATATTCTTTGCCATTATCACACTGAATATTTTTTATTTCTCGGTCGAATTGGGTTATGATGAATGCTCTAAATTTTAAGAAGACGGAAAAAACTTGAGATTTTTTCGCTATTGGAAATGTCCATAAAAACTTAGAGTAATCATCCAAAAAGAGAACATAATACCGATGATCCATAGAACTAAGAACATGAGAAGTCCATAAGTCGCTATGAATAATATCAAATGACATTAAAGAATGAGAATTTGAGTCTACAAACGGCAACTTAACAATTTTTCCTAAAGAACAAGACTGACAATTTGGAGTACTACTCGTACCCTTACATGAAATAAAACTATTTTTACGTAAATACGACAAAATAGATGATCCCGGATGACCAAGACGAGCATGCCACAGGAAGGAGAAATGGCTGAAAAAGCGGATGGCAGTGCTTGACTCGATGGACCGGAACTGGGTGTGATAGGATAAAGATCTCCCCTACTATCACACCTTATGAGAGGACTTCCCGTCATGAAATCCTTCACAAAGAAACCAAACGGATCAAATTCAATAGAAACAGAATTGTCAGTAGTGAATTTACGGACAGAGACTAAGTTTTTAATCAATTTGGGAGCGTGTAGGGTGTTTTTCAAGATAAGAGGTGGATGAGGGGAGATAACGTTTTATGACCATAATCACGAATTGGAATAGAATTACCATTACCAATAATTATACCGCGAGGGTTGCTCAAATTGGAATAAGACGAGAGCGTACCTGAATCGGATGTCATGTGGGTAGTGGCATCGGTGTCCATAGACCAATTTGGGTTTGACGGATTTAAACCAAGCGTGTGCATTGCGGCGTCGATGTCGGTAGACGTGGGTGCCGCTGCGTGATGGGCCTGCGGGGGCTGAGGCCCAAGCACCCCTGCTTGCGGTCTCGGCCCGATTGCGGCGTAGTTGGGCCGGGAGGGCGGGCACGGGCTTCTTTGGGCGACCACCGCCGATTTTGCGAAAATTGGCTGGGCCCAAGCTGTGGCTGTGGGGCCACTGTGGGGCCCAGAACTGGTGATGCTGCTGCTGACCACCGTGGGGACCACCACCGCCACCACCATTCTGGCGGCTACCGCCGTTGTTGCCATTATTTTTTTTATTTCCACCCTTTTTGCCGCCACCGTTGTTGCGGTTTTGGCCCGAGTTGTTGGAACCGGTAGGATACACCGTGGACTCGGTCATCATGACTACGGGACTAGCACCGGTAGCCGCTCATTTTTCCATGCCTGCTTCTTCGAGTGTAAGCATAGAACGAGCTTGATAAAATTGCGGAAGCGGATTGCTTTGCCGAAGAAGCGTTCCAACACCACTATAGGCCTCTGAAAGGCCGGAAACCATTTGGAGGACCAAACGATCGTTCGAAACTGGTGCACCAACGTTGTGAAGTTGGTCCGCCAATTCCTTTAATCTTTTGCAATAAGCCGAAACATTAGGGAAATCTTCCATATTGACGTGGGAGAAATCCTTCTCAAGGGTAACGGCTCTAGAATTTTGATTATCTTGGAATATATCACGCAGTCTATCCCAAGTCGCATGTGCCGTAACGTCAGGCTCAATAATTGTTTGCAAAAGGTCGGTAGAAATTGTGGAATATATCCACTGAAGGACGGTAGCATCAAGAGTCGTCCACAACTTAGGATCATCCTCGCGTTTTGGCACCTCCGTATCTTCAGGAGCCGCGGGGATTATGTGATGGATGACTTGATGCGATCGTGCGTGAATTTTGAACAGTTCGGCCCACGTCGCATATTGGACGTTTTCTATTTCAAGAATGAGAGGGATGTTATTCTTGATGTTAGAAACTGTAAGGGCAGGATGAAACGTGTTCCAGGATGTAGACATATTGATAGAACAATATGATAATGAGGGATTTGGGAGAAAAAATTGGAAAGAAAAGAGTTCCCATCGGCACACAAACCGAGAGCAAAACGTCTCGGAAGTGGAGGGAAGTCGACGAAAAAAAAAAGAGTAGAGAGACACTTTCAATTGTTAAAGGAAATGCTTAACCACCTAAATACTCATGTCTAAACCAAATGAACGAGTTTTATATAAAATAATTGAGACAAATGGGGTACTTGCATAATAAAGACATAAAAAATTAGTTGACTCAAAGTTATTCTTTTTGACATATAGCAATAAATACAGTTGGATTAACAGATTTATTTAAAAGGTCAAAAAAATTAAAAAATATACGACAGTTTTGCTCTTGGTGCTGAAAACATTTTCCCCCAAAGAAAAATAATTAAATCCAAATTTATTTTCGCTTAGTATAGATATAGAGGGAAATGTGAGTAATTATTTTCCCACCTGAATGTTCCCAAAAAGTAACTTTAAGAAAGACCAATATCCTATATTTCAAAAAAAAAAAAAATTAAACCTCTTGTATAATGAAAATCCAAGATAAACAAAACTTCATCCAACAAAGTAAATTTAAGATAATTTTGAATAAAGAAAAATAAATAAGTAAACTAAAATATAAAAATATTCCATACACAACATAATTTATAATTAAATAAAAATATAAAAAATTTACATATTTAAAGTTCAAGAAAGCTATTACTAATAGATGGTATATCTTATTAAGTAATTTGTGTTCATTCCTTCGCAAGATACATGTTTCAAAAAGTATTTGCTTTTTTTTTTTTTTTTTAATCAAAGACACTGGTAACAAAAAAATATTTATATTCTGCGCTAAATTTCAAAAACAAATAAATAAATAGACTTCTTATTATAGAGGTGTTTAATGTAATTAATCCAAAAGTTAATTAACTTATAACATATTCAAATAAGGTGTTCCTTATGAGCCATAAGGACTTGAGCAATATTCAAATACAGTTATAGTTTAGTAAATTACCCCTATTTATTAAATACTTTTTGAGAATTGAATAATATTAAAAAGAATTATCTTTAATATTAAGGGTATAGTTGAAAACAATTCCCAATTATAATCTTGAATTTCTAAAATGAAAATAATTTTGGAACAACATTTTGGAGCTAAAATGGCTGTTAGTTTGAGACAAAGGGAAACTTCAATGATATTGTGTAAATACTATTTTATATTATCAAATCCAGAAATAAAAAAGATTGTTTTATCTTTTTATATGTGACTTGAAAACGCAATAGAATGTTGACAGATCCTTGTAATCGTTGAAAAATAAAATTACCCACATATATTGGGCCCGTGTTCACTTCTCCTAGTTACAATGATAAGCTACAGTCCCAATCTCGACAACTTTTATATTTTTTCTGTTTTTCACTAACCTTTCCTCCTTGTTTCTATAATTCCATTTGTCCCGTGGACCACATTTGCCATGGTGAGTTATTACTGATAATGACAAGATTTTTGGCCATGTACAAAAAATCTGCCACACAACTTTCCCTTTGCCACAGGCTGTATAATACAACCCAAAAAAAGAAAAAGAAACCAGAAGTAAGTGAAATTCATCCTTAACCAGCGCAAGAAAAAAGAGCAGAAGATGGCTATAGAACAAGTACAAAGGAATCTAATAATTCAAACACATTTGAGAAATGCATTTAATACAGAAGGAATTGCTACTACACACACTTACACGTTGCTCACAGTAGAAACTCAAAGAACAGTACAAAATGACTAATCTGTGCACTAGTATGACAAAACACATGAATACAACGACAATTACAAAAGATGAACCTTTGATGAAAACTCGTCAGTAGCGTCTGCTGCTCCAAGTAGCCAGTATAATTCACACTACAAGCTCTACAATAAAATAAAATTTAACCTCCTAGCCTCTGAAACTCTGTACTGTATCTACTACTTCACATTAATGCTCATCCCTGCAAAAGCAAAGCAACTACTTAAGTATCTTTCACCCAAAAAAAGGGGTTAATCTGTAATAGGTCATCATGAGAAGATAAACAGATTAGCAAATGACAACTCAGCACTCGTTAACAATTTCCCATTTGATTCTAGTTAATTTGAGTACATTAAATTGGACAATCCTTAACTCATGAGCTAACTTTGGGTTGAGGTAGGTCCAAGTTCCAATTTTATTAGCATGGAGTCAGAACCACCACTCACTATCCCTGACATTGAGTTACCCAATGTAGGCCCCGGCCCCCATATTTTGTAATTGGTGCTCCAAATTTCCAGTTCTTACATAGAAAGAAGGGGTGTTAAAGTCTCACATTCGTTGACACTATAAGCCTTAGTCTCTTCTCTTTATATGGTTTTGACAATGCTCATTTCATGAGCTAACTTTTGGAGTTTAGATGTTAGCATGAAGCCAACTAATAGGATTGATTCTCTCCCTACTTCACTAGTTCAGCCTGCTGCTATTACTGTAAGATTCTAGAAAAACGAGCAAAGAGTTGGTTGGTCGGACTACTATTTACTCAAATCCACTTCGCTTGTTCTTTTCCAATAAAATTTGGGTTTATGTCTTGTACAGGAAAGGAAAAGTGGAAACACTTGAGAGATATCTTGAATGTTAAATTATTCTGGACATCTAAGTAAACAGACCAGTTTTTAACAAAAGTGAATGTGGAAAACGAGTAAAAAGATTGCCATAATTAGAGAGCAGCAAAATATTTCGAAATTTGGACAGGCAGCTTTTAAATGTTACCGTAATATCTCTGCTTAAAAGTCAGCTTCAGAGCTAGCTGTTGGGTTTTGTGTAGTGTGAATGGGAAATTGAATGATTTTCCCTAAAAGAACAGTACTAAAGAGGAACTCCACCCTGCCCTAACCTAATCGTTTGGAAATAAAGCACCATGAGCAAAGGATGTGACTTTTCTGGAGTAAATTCCCTTAAAGGTCACCCAAGTATTGAGAATTGACTCCTAATATCACTTATTTTTGTTTTAGGACTACAATATCACTATTTTCCTCAGAATATACTAAACACACAAAACCCTTTTTCTCTCCTAGTTGGCATGTCATGTCACATGAAATTCTTTTTTTTAATAAATTTATTGAATCATCCAATCTATTTAACTTAATCCAACCTAAACTCATTTAACCAACCAACCCATATCTTATACCCATTTATCCGGTTAGAAAAAATTAAATGAGCTAACTTTTATACCTGATTTTTTTATGTGCCTATGCTTTGTCTTGAGCCAAGGGTCTCTCGGAAACAACCTCTCTACTTAACAAGATAGAGATAAGGTTTGCGTACACTCTACCCTCCCCAGACCCCACGTTGTGGGACTTCACTGGGTGTGTTGTTGTTGTTGTTAACTTTTATACCTGATTTTCTTCACACCAAATAATAGTTATCAGACACTCAAAATTGAAACGAAAAGCCTCATTATTTTTGGTCTGAATTTTTAATTTTAGTATGTTTGCTCTACTTTCATGAAATTACAATGTGCTTTTGGCTAATATGGGGTTCCGAATGTCATTTTGTTTGAAGGTTTTGGGAGAATTGGTCGATTGGTGGTCAGGGTGGCTCTCCAAAGAGATGATGTTGAGCTTGTTGCTGTTAATGACCCCTTCATTACCATGGAATACATGGTACATGGCAATTAATGATAGTAATATATGAATTAAGCTTTGACCGGGAAATGAGAGGCTTCTCGTTTCAATTTTGATTGTCCGGTAGCTATTATTTAGGTGTGAAGAAAATTGGGTATAAAAGTTAGCTTGTTTGACATTTTCTAACCGGATAAATGGATATAAGACATGGGTTGGTTGGTTAAATGGGTTTGGATTGGATTAAGTTAAATAGATTGGATGAGTTAAATAAATTTATTTTAAAAAATAGAATTTCATGTGACATGGCATGCCAACTAGGAGAGAAAAAGGATTTTGCGTGTTTAGTATATTCTGAGGAAAATAGTGATAGTAGGGTGATATTCTAGTCCTAAAACAAACATAAGTGATATTATGAGGCAATTCTCAATACTTGGGTGATGTTTTAGGGAATTTACTCTACTTTTTTGTAAAGTCACCATACCTTTCATAACACCCTTTAGTTGGCTATATAAGTTGAAGTTTTGCTTAAGATTTTCAATTTCACTGAAGCATAAAACACCGAAAATCTGGAATTTTTTCTCCCCTAAAAAAACCTATTCTCTGCATTTGTTTTCAAAACAAAAATATTATAGAGTCATTTGATTTGCTGCCACCATTTGAGTTCGTTGAAGTTTTGCAATTTGCATTGCCGCTATCGCAAAATAGTTTTCCGTTCCATCCTGTGTTAATCCATTAACCTTGGCAAATGTGAGAGGATTAGATTTCTTAAGGACACACAAGAAACTTGTGGGCTCGGAAATATTCTAATTCTTCTACATTTCTGTTCTTAACGTTTTTTCAATTTTTTTTGTTGAATTCTTAAAACAGAAACTGGTTTTGTTAAATTATTGCTATGAACACAGGAAGATAACACTAGCAAACAGATTTATGAGAAATCAGATTATACCATAATTTAACTCCATACTGAAGGATGGTTGTAAAGGCTCATAAGAAAGTGAAAATCTAGTCATCTCTTTATAAGTAAACTTCTAACGTTATCTTTCTCATATGTAACTAATAAAGTTATCTTAATGTTATCATTTTCATACGTAACTTCTAAAGTTAACTTATAAAGTTATCTTAATGTTATCATTTTCATACGTAACTTCTAAAGTTATCTTATATCTTTTTCATATGTAACACTAGAAGTAACAGATATGCATGATTCTGCTCCAAACAAGATGGTTGGTAAACTGAACTATTAATAACTGGCGAAAATACAAACTAGACCATAATTTAACTTCAAATGTTGAGAAGGTTTCCATACCGTGCCTTAATTGTCACATGTATATTGGACATTGAAGTACATGGAGCACTCATACTAAATGTTCCGTGAATCCTGAAAGTGACGAAAGAAGAGAATTGTAGTTACACAAGAAATAAGTTCAGCAATTGAGGAATGATCAAAAACACAAATTCCAGGAGAGGCAACAAAAAAAAAATGATATTTTAGCAAATCGAATAAAACTATTTTAGGAGCTATAGGTAGCTAGAAGATATCTAGTTTCCACGGAATAAGATAAATAGTACATAGCTAGGAGAAATTGGACCTATAAATTGGCTTCTGAAGTTTTAGAAAGTAGCATTACACGATCAACTTTCACGAGAGGTATGATAACTCGATAGAAGCATCCTACTAAAACAAGATAGCCTTCCGAGTACAAGCTGTTAATACTCTTGCTATAAAGTGAGAAACAAGGTGTATATCTTCATATATAAGGTATACAAGTTGTATACGGTCGTTTATGAATGAATATACTTTTACTTGATAAAAAAAAAGGTACGCTAGTCATAAATTGAGCTACACAGACAGAAGAGTTTCTATTGAAGGGGAATAATTCAACGGTGGTAAAAAACAGTGGTGTACTGGCCAACTTCAGAACTTCACCAATTCAAAGCAAAGACCAGTCTTTAAGAACCTCAGCTCCACTACATATACATGAGTAATCTTACTTTATCTATTATATCAAACTGATTGAAACCTGTCAGAGAAATCAGAAAGCACAAGTCTAGAATAGATCCCAAACTAAAGCTTGTTCATATTTTAGTCCACAATAGGATTTAATTTTATGTAGTAGTCCACAAGAGAATATGTAGACTACTAATAGTAACTATCATCATTTTTAGATGTGAACCAGCGATTTATGTGGAGAGTCTTGTGCAAGAAGAGAGTACAGTTTCTAGCGGAACCAAGTTAACAAGGACTCTTATAGTTTTGATTCTTTTCATCCTCCATAATTAGCTCAAAACGAGATGAAAGTAAAACTAAACAGATGGATGCAGCTGGGTAATATACTAGCTTCATTGCAAATTAATACATGTAACATATTGCATTCTTAACAATTTCTATGAAATCCCTCATACATCAGTATACCCAGAAGAAGATTCAATATGAATCCATATTAATGCTGACTACCCTCCCCCCATCCCCATTAAAGAAAGGAAGACGGAAAATAAACGAAACAACTCAATGACACTGATTAAATGCCACAACCGGGCAAGCAAGCTGTACACACAAAAATAAGGAAGTCAGAAGTCGGACAAACGAAGAGAAAGTACAAGTGACAGAATCATTAATCAAATTACTGTTAGTGGCAAATGTGTGAGGTCTTTTAAGAATGATCAACAAAAAGAGATGCTGTTACACAGCAAAACATGTATATGTGAAACACTCAAAAGGCATTCATTGTAGCAGGATATAAAAATTATATACAACATTTTCTAAATGCTAGAAAATTTACCTCAAAATCACACGTCACTCTTAGGCTTTTTTCCTGTCACAATCTGGAATATCCGCAGACCTCTACTAAATGCATCATTGAATAGGATCCTTGTCTGCATTGGTTGGAAACCAGGCAACCAAGACAATACTGCCACAGGGACCATGACAATAATCCCAAACATTATCTCATATAGTCGCGCCACAGAGACAATAGTTCCCCATATCATGGTGTTTTGCAAAAAGGGACGTAACACTTGGGCGACTGAAATGAAACCCCAACCAGTAGGAATGAAAGCCAACAGGCTGATGAAGAGATCACCAAATTTAAAAGCCGTGAACTGCAGTAAAGCAACAATTACAACTATGAAAAAGACAACAGCAAGGAGCTGCACAAGACGAAAGTATATGTGCTCCCTTGCAGCATATTTTTCCCGAGCATAAGCTGTAATATTAAAAAAGCCAAGAGCCACCACCACATAAATCCACGAAAGCAAGTAAACAGCAATGCTTTTGCTTCCAGCAGCTATACCCAGCTGATATACAATGCCATACTGGAAAAAGAAAAGCGAAGGTCTATGATAATTTCCAGTATCTTTCCCCACAGACCTGTCGTTCTTAGGTGATCCTGTTCCTCCTCCCACCATTTTTCCCAGCTCTGTTCTGACTTTGCAAAAACGCTACCACGGTACCATATCCAATTCATGAAGTCATCAAAATCATACACCGTCTTTAACCAATCAAACCCAGAAGGATTAAACACAAAGGGCCCCAAGATCCATGACACCACCAGGAACCAACTTGAGATAGTCAGTGCTATATATGTAAAAGTTCCTTTAGCAACAGGGCTGTATGCAGCATACACTATAAGTATCAAACCAAGTTCAATTGCCTTGGTAAAATGGCTACGAGCATATAACCGATAATTCTCAGCAAAACTCTTGTGCTGCACAACAAAACCACGCCCAGTTGCCCGGTATTTTGCGCCACCATGGAGAATAGTACGACCAAAGTAATGAGCACGAGTTCCCATTGAGAATGTGTAAAATACAGATGAAAGTTGAAGCATCATTGTTAGAAACTCCCAGATAGATGTAAGAAAACCATGCTCAAGAGAATTCTCCACAATCATTGGTAACGCAGTGAAAAGACCCAGCTGGATGATAAATTGCTGGTTCAGTATGGCACCGAGTGCTTTGTTGTTGGTGGTATCTCCCGCAACAGAATCCTCAATCCCACTAAGTGCAAGGTAAAGTCGTCCCCATAAGAATGCATATACAGTGAGGACAATCATCATTGTATTGAAGAAAAATCCTACAGTTGTATAAAAGAAAGAAAGCATTCTGAAGAAATCCAGCCTATGACCCAACCTATAGACATCTCTGCTAAGAACTTGTTCACCATTGCCACTGGCAACCTTGGCTTCAAACATAGATATTTGATTCAACCCAACATCCCTTCCTTTGCCAACTTGTATGTACTCGTGGTGAGTGACATTGCCGCCTCGCAGTGTGCAGTTAAAGCCAGCAAAAATGTCCTCGCTGATGTTGATCACTCTAGATGCCTTGCTTATTCCTCCCCTTGTTAGAAACCAAAACCTGTCGAAGACATCTGGATGTCCATAATGCATTCGGATTTTCAGGGGGTTGGCTAATACACGCTGTCCCAGGGTTACAAAACTCATTTCCTGAGCTGACATGAACCAAGCAAGGGATGACACAGAACCAGTAAATATATGTTCCCGAACTCCAAGAATTGTAGGCTTGCGAATACCGTAGTAGCGTTTGAATTCTTCCAACAAGTTCCTCATTTTCAGCGCCTCCTCGAAATAATTATCTTGGTTCATGTCGATAGTCTGAACTGCATCACCACGGGTAAAGATAAAGGCATGGTTCTGATTTTCTGGTTTTCCCTCCCCGAGCTTCAAGGGACCAGGCAACTTAACTCGATAGATCTCAACTTCCCTTTCAAGCTTTTGATCATACTTCACAAGCACAGAATAATAATCCTTCTCATCCCTTCCTGTGGGAACCTCATCAACATAAGCTACACGAAGAGCTTCATTATTTTTCATCAGATACAAAATTTCCTCTGCATGCGGATCTTTTTTGGCCTTCTGAGTACCATATATCTGACAAGCTACCACGTATGTGAATTTCATTAAAGCAGTCCCATACTCGTGGCCTTTAAACAACAAACTCACTGAACTGTCAGCTCTGCTCAACCTCCTCGAAGACGGAGACCTTTCTGAGCTTAAACCATCAATGCTACCATCATGCCTCATAGAACCAAGCTCCACCGATCCTTCTCTGATATCCATCTCAGACGCAGAATCCAGAAACGCCAGCATTTTGAGAGCTCGATAGTAGTACATCATCCCCCTAACTGTGCGAGTAAGAGTCTGCCCTCTGTACGATGCCCAGAGACGAAGATCTCTTAGCTTCATTGTCCATAACTCTTTCTTCTCATCAACCATTCCTTCTCTACGCATTCGCTGCAAGAAATTTTCCCACTCATCAGCATAAATAGTCTGCAAGTAATATAATGTAGAAATCCCATCTTCATTCTCAGTTCTAAGGTTTTCCTTGTTGTACAGCACTTCTTCATTGTAGTAAGGAGTCAAAACACTGAAAGCCATCATTTTCTCAACTTGGGGCGCGTGTGGCATGTTCATAAATAGAGAATTGCTAAAAAAGGCAAGTCGGCGTCTCGCCTCAAGATTTCTCGGGATATTACTCATAGAGTCCCGAGATGTTAGAATAGTGTTTAAGCGGCGAGCCTGCCGATAAAATGTCTCATTCTCTGGATTTGGCAATGAAAGTACATTCTCAAAAAGCAATCTAGTCGCAGAGGCCTGAAGAGCCAGACCTTCCTCTCTCAGTTGATCTCCAGTCATCTTCTCTTTCAGAAAATCCCTAGTGGCAACCTCATATAAGGCCTGGAGAACATTCACAATCTTGTCAACGTCCTTTTTTGGCTTGAGTATTAGATCTAGAAGAGCAATCAACTTTCCACGGATCTGGGCCAGGGAAGTCACATTGTAGTATTTTGTGAACTTCTCCAGCTGAATCCACTGATCAATCTGCTGAAAGAAGGTTGTTATAATGGAATGTTCCTCGCTGTCCAATTTGACAATTTCCAGCAGCAAATGCCTTGTACTGTCATAAGCCTCAATAACAGCACATCGCCTGTACTCATACTTGCTGATCTTATGCCAGAGCCACCTATCAGGAGCATCTACCAGCTCCTTTGCCTGGCTGAGAGCAAGCAGCACCTCATTGCAGAGGAGCAAACATGGCCAACGAATCACTCTAACATTCCACGTGTTCTCGGGCAGCTCTAGCAACTCAACCTCACGGTCATTCAGAATATCTTCTTCTCTGAAAGTTGTAATTATCTCATTCCAAATCAAGGAAAATTTGTTTGCCTCCACCTGGTTTGATTCAAGCTTTTTGAATGGTCGACCAAACCCATATCTAAGTTTCAAACGGAGGATGGCGTCCTTGATCTTGCTTTTTATTGTTCCTTGGGCATTCAGCAACTGCTCTTCTGGCATCAGATTAAACTGAATTGCACTTGCAAAAAATTGGAATCTCAACCGTAACTGTGGCATGTTCCGTATCTCCCCCAAGTGATCAAATAATCCAACCGCCGCCCCAACAAAAGAAGAGTAGATTGAGTACCATATCTGAATATCCATAAGATAAATCAGTACAACTGGAAGCCAAAGCAATCCTACTGAGAACCTGTTGCTATGGCTAAAGAATTCATGCCATTCGTACTTCACACCCCTGAGGCGCAACAGTGCTTTTGTTGGAAAAATCATAGGTTTGATCTGTAGGAAGTAACTGAAGGAAAACTTGGTCGCAAGCACTACCACCCAAAAGAGGGAATACTTTATGTTATCGACAAGGCCTTCCCTAAGTCCACGGCCCACAAACGTCCTACTCTGGAACCACCATGTAAACAGGTGAAACATCCTCCAATTCGTGTTCTCGAGAAAATTCCTGACCCATGGCAGAATAAAGAGTGCCAAGGCTAACAGTTCTGGAACAATGAAAACAAAAGCAACCTCAAGAAAATTCACCACCCTCTTGTTAGCAGCATTGGTCCAATCCCCATCATTATTCCTCTGAGTCCAAATCCTCCCATAGAATGCACCGAAAACCACAATCCACCCTGCAGCAACCACACTCTTCAACACCATTCTCACCCCATGCCACGGGGTCTCCCTCGAAATGAGACTATATTGCATTCCCGCATCAAGCAGCGACTGCACAAACCTCATCCCGCTCCACGTGAAGAATATCGTTAACACCCTCACCTGAACCTCCCTACTCTGCAAAGCCTGCCACGGATACTCCTTCCCCTCCCAAGCTACAATTATCGCAGCTTGCAAAAACAACGCTAACATAATCCATAGCTTATCAAAACTCCTAAACAAATTCAAAAACGATCTCTGCTCCACAAACCCCGTCTTCCCAACCTTCTTTCCCTTATTAGTAGTCACGAAAAACGTACTCCCAATATCAATAGGCCACTTCAACTTATCAAAACACCTTTTACTCCAAAAATACTCATTAATATCATCATAATTCCGCCAATCCGAATGTGGAGCAGTACCATTCCTACTATTCTCAACCTCAGCTTTAATCGTATCATAAATCGGTTTAACAACCCGATTCAAAAACGCATTATTACCCGAAATCGAAGGCAAAAATGGTCTACCAGTATTCTCATCAATATAATCTTCTAAAATCTTATTCAATTCCATAGCCATATTATGAAAAATATAACATAAACATTCAGGAACAAATCTCAAATTCGCTGACTCACCCCATATAAGTAAATAAAGCGATACATAAAGCAACTCACGTCTATGATCCGATACATTATGACGGTCGGAAAGCCAAACGTTAGATTTAACGCCTAGAAAAGCACACCAGGAAGAGTAATTTTTAAGCAATTGACGGCGGAAACGGCGTAAAACGTTAGGGTCAAGTGAGTCAATGTTATCAGGTGGTGGTGATAAACGCATCTGAGCATTAGCGAGATGTAACACAATGTGTTCACGTTGGTTACGGACGTTAGATTCTTGAAAACCGAAGAAAACGGACAACCAGTTAAGGAGGTCATAGTGTGGGTCCCATGGAGAGAAAGGAGGTTTACGAAGGTCGCCTACGGACCGTAGAGCAGCAGCGGCGGCACGTACTTCAGGGAAACGGAGAGATGGGTGGTCAGCTAAGAGGTTGTGGATTGGAATGATGTTGTATGGTTGTTCGTCGTCTATTGCCGCCGCCGCCGGTGTTCGTTGCCGGTCGCTCATTTTAGCATTCGTCCACAGATCTATCAAAATGATTGGCTTCTTAAATTTGTAGGCGCAGCGAAAAGCTTTTTAACGGTAAATGCCAGCTCAAATATCAACACTTGAACGACGGAATGGTGAAGACTTGAGAAGGCCAACTATTGTTACTTTTTCTTAATGGTGAAGACTTGAGAAACTACTTTATTACTGAGGGTTTAAATTCTCATATTTTAATTTTCTTTCCTCCTTCTTCTACCCTACGTAATAATAATAATAATAATAAAAAGAAGCTGTTTGTAAATTTCGAAGAGCCCATAGAAAAGAACATTAAAGGGTTATGAGGTATACGATGATATATCATTTAGTATAATTTTATTTAATGCTTGATTGTAATTTGAATCATATATAATTTAATACATTAATTCGTGCATTATTTTATACATCAATAACATGAAATAACTAATCTCTGTATTATAATTCATGTATAACTATATATCAAACCAAACAACTTCTAAAAGGGAATGAAAATTTTTATGAGGACCTATTTGTATATTGTAATAAAGAGAAAATTGAAAAATTGAAGTCCCACTATCATTTCATAGGACATTAAAGACAGAGAAAATCGTTTGAAAGATATTATACCAGAATAATGTATATGGTGTTTCTATATTTTAAGGAATGTATATATATATTTCCGGTGAATTGTGTAATAGTGTTTGACCTAAATTAAGTTTCTTCTTTTATGATTTAAGGAACATTTAGTACATTGTATTTGATATTTTAAGGAATTAACATAGTATAAATGAGTTTCTTCTTTGTTATTTAATGAACATTTAGCATTGTACTTGATGCTTCAAACTAAGTACATACAAAGTGAAAGGTTCGCTTTCAAAACATGCCGAATTCCAAGCCAATTGTGTAGCCATATTTTACTTGACATTGATAGGGATGGATTTGTGCCATTATAGGATGTGAACATGAGGCATGAGCCACTATAGTCAATTTGAATGAATATTGTCAATTCACATTGTTGATAGAAAAAACCATAAAGATTCAAATTTAGTCATTTGAGAAATTACTTAAAAAACATAAATTCCCAAAAAAAATCAAATCTAATGAAGAAATAATTTAAATGGTGAAAGAAAATTAAATACTTCACATTTCAAGCTTTCATTAGTAATGGCATTATTTCTAAATATGGTGAAAATCAATAAAAGTAACGCCTATGAAAGTTATACACGACTAATAATTCACAAGAAATGCATAAGTAAGATAGTGGCATTCCTTTTTATAGTAGTACTTTACTAATTAAGGCATGTTAACCTATTTTATCATAATTAATACCCTCCTCCTAGTATTACATATGAGATGAATAATTCACTCTTCATGTACCTTTATGCATCTAAATCAATCACATAGTAGTTACTAAATCATTCTTTACTTTGAGTTCTAAAAGCTCTTCACACTAGCAATTATTATACATTAAAAGGCTTTCAATATGAGGTTTTGATTAATACTAGATTTATCATACTATTTTATTTTATTTATTATTATTTGTGACCTAGCTAATTTATAACCGGATACTTCATATCCTCTATAATCACATGTGTCAAGTAATTCTAGTATTTCTTTGCATACATTTTTTGGTTAACCACCTGACCAACGCTAACAAACAGATCGATTTTACGATTTTAATATAACAAATTGTGCATGATCAGATTCATCATACATCCATGAGTATTAATAAACAATTGAATAATTTATTGCATTTGTACTACTAGTTATTAGAATCACATTTTTTTATTAAAAAAAGATAATTGTGAATTAGGCAGGAAGTCAAGGACATTTCACTGCCAAATCACAAGTGATATTTAAATAAGGTTTTCCTTTCATTGGCAGGATATTGTTTTGTTTTAGGCCGCCACGTACTATGTTAAAACATAGAAATTGCTACATATCGTTCTAGAACTTTATCCTTCAATTTTTTTTGGTGGGACTTGTTAGTCTCAATCTAGTATCATCAACGATGAAATGAATTGAGCACAATAATATAATAATAACTCAAAATAACTTGAAATCAACAACAATGAATTCAGCAAATTGAAAACATATACTAACTTGGTGTCGATAGAGGCCTGCTTGATACAGTGTCCTAAGACAAAAATTCGTCCTCACTTGTGTTGCAGTTTTACGGACGTCTGTCTAGAGTATATAACTATCTAAGTGAGAGTTCTAGCACAAGAACTTCACTTCTGGCGAATTTACTATATGTGTTCTTCAGAAACTTGTTTTTAAGAAGAAGAAGTAGAAGCCACAATCTTAAATCATTAATTGTGAAAAAACTGATTGATTGTAGTTTTTTCTGTCTTGTTGTGTATCTTTCTCCAACCAAGTGATCAACCTTCTTTATATAGAGTAGCATATGAACAGTTACAACCATTCATACCAAAGGTTGTAATTGTTCTGAAAAGTTGCAACATTTGATTCGAATTTTCTGTCTATTGATCACTTTATTTCTTCTTAATTCCATACAAGTTCCAACAATACCCCACATTTTCTATTCAAACATCAACAATACCCCACATTTGGATAGAAAATAAGATAATAAGGAACTTTTCGTTATTTCTGAACAACGTAATATGACATGCATCGGAAAAGGTGTCTTTTGGACTTGAACCGTTCGTAGTGAATACCTATCGGATCTACTTTGTGAAATAGTGGACGAAATGTCTTGAACTATTCACGTTTTGTAGTAAATCAAGACAACAAGTATCACACATATCATATCAACATATTTCAATTCTTACGATTGTGTTCATTTCGGTCGTGAACAACTCCTTCTTCGTGAGATTTTCTAGAGAACGTAGCCATATCGGTTCTCCCAGATGCGACCCCACATCAATCTCATATAGGTAATACCAAACAAGAATATTCCGTACTATCACACCATAAGGCTTTTAGTATTATTAAGAATAAGATTCAGCCCTTAAAACATCAACGGAGTAACACACTTAGTACACCATAGGAATGAGCATATGTGTGTTTTATGCTCCTTGAGTCTTCCCCAACTAGTTTTCCTATTGAACCTAAACCATGGGATCTCCAATTATGATAGGTTAGGTTTCCGCCAGTTAACGACTCATTGTGTTGGCTTTAAGCCCATTCCCCTCGATGTAAATACGACTTGCTCTCTGTTAAGGCCTTTTGTCAAAGGATCCGCTATATTGTCCTTTGATCTCACATAATCAATGGAAATAATTTCATTTTTTAGCAAGCTTCGTATTGTATTATGACGTCGCCTTATATGTCTCGACTTGCCATTGTATATCTGAGTCTTTGCCTCGTCAGGGCAGCCATACTATCACAATGTATGCAAATGGCTGTCACAGGCTTTGTCCACAACGGAATACCTTCTAGGAAGTTTCTGAGCCATACTGCCTCTTCGGCAGCTTTGTCTAAGGCTACAAACTCTGCTTCCATAGTTGATCGCGTATTTACCATTTGCTTTGATGATTTCCAAGATACCGATGCTTCACCAAGTGTAAATACATAACCACTTGTGGACTTACTTTTCTACTGGTTGGAAATCCAATTAGCATCACAATATCCTTCTAATACATGAGGATATTTTGTATAATGCAATCCATAGTTCATTGTATGTTGTAGATATCAGAGTGCTCTTATTAGTGCAAATCAATGATCCTTTCCAGGATTATGTGAGTATCGACTTAGTCGACTCACTGTATATGCTAAATCCGGTCTCGTACAATTCATTATGTACATCAAGCTTCCAAGAACTTGTGTATACTCCAATTGAGACACACTTTCACCTTCATTCTTCTTAAGGTGACTAGTGGGGTCAAATGGTGTAACAACCGGTCGATCATCATAGTGTCCAAATTTTCTAAGGACCTTTTCAACATAATGGGATTGTGTTAAGATGTAACCATCAGAATTCTTTTGAATTCTAATACCAAGAATGACATCCGCTATTCTCATATTTTCATATCAAAAGCGGCATGCAACATCTTCTTAGTTTGGTTAATTACATCTTTATCCGTTCCCATAATTAGCATGTCATCAACATATAAGCATATAATGACACATGTATCTTTACATTGTTTAATGTAGACACATTTATCACATTCATTTATTTGAAAACCATTTGATAATAACGTATTATCAAACTTTTCATGCCATTGCTTTGGAGCTTGTTTAAGTCCGTATAAAGACTTAATCAATTTACAAACCTTTCGTTCTTGACCTTTAACAACAAACCCTTCGGGTTGTTCCATGTAAATTTCTTCATCTAATTCACTATTCAAGAATGTGGTCTTCACATCCATTTGGTGTATTTCCAAATTGTGAATCGCCGCTATAGCAATTAACGTTCTTATAGACGTAATTCTCGTTACTAGTGAGTAGGTATCAAAGAAATCTACACCGTCTTTTTGTCGAAACCCTTTGGCTACTATACGAGCTTTGTATTTTTCTATAGTACCATCATGCCTTAATTTCCGTTTGAAAATCCATTTATGGCCTATTGGTTTTTGTCCCAGAGGGAGATCAACCAATATCCATGTATTATTGTGCACAATGGATTCTACCTCACTTTGAATAGCCTCTTTCCAATAAGGTGATTCGGATGATTCCATAGCAGCCATATATGTTTGAGGTTCTCCTTCAACGGAAAAGGTCATGAAGTCCGGTCCAAAATCTTTGGCGATTTTCCCACGTTTACTCCTCCTTGGTTCAGAAATTTCTTCTTAAACAGATGAAGTAAGATTTTCATCATTATTAGTGTTTTGGTTTGACTCATCTCGAGGCAGTGTCCTTTTCTTATGATTAGGAACACTTTTATCCTTGTCGTTGTAAGGAAAAATATCCTCAAAAAATTCTGCTTCAGCAGATTCCATAAGTGTGTTTTTGTGAATACCTTCAACATCGGAATGATACACCAAAAACTTATATGCTGCACTATTATTGGCATGACCAATAAATATGCAATCCACCGTTTTTGGTCCAACTTTAGTTCTCTTTGGTAAAGGAACTTGAACTTTCGCTAGGCAACCCCACACTTTCATCCGTTTGAAAGTAGGCGATCTTCCTCTCCATAACTCATAGGGAGATTGGTCATTTTTCTTTTTAGGAATTTTGTTCAATATCATATTTGCAGTAATTAATGCCTCACCCCATAGACTAAGGGGTGCACCCGAACTAATCAACATTGAATTCATCATATTCTTCAATGTTCTATTCTTACGTTTGGCAACTCCATTTTGTTTTGGAGTATATGGCGCAGTGGTTTGATGAACTATACCATGAGTAGAACAAAATTCTTTGAACTCATTTGATTGATATTCACCACCTCTGTCTGACCTTAGAATCTTAATTCTTTTGTCAAGTTGGTTTTCCACTTCTGCTTTGTATGTTTTAAACATGTTCAAAGCCTCATCTTTGGTATGTATTAAGTATACACAACAAAATTTACTGCAATCATCTATGAATGATATATAATAATTCTTTCCTCCACGAGATGGGGTTGCTTGGTAATCACATAAATCACTATGAATTAAACCAAGCACTTCATTTGATTTCACTACAGTTTTTTGAGGATGACTTGCATATTTTGATTCTATGCAAACTCCACACTTAGTCATTTTGTTCATAGAGCAATTTGGAAATATTCCTAACTTCACCATTCTTTGTAAAGAGCGATAATTAACATGGCCTAATCGTGAATGCCATAAAGAAGGGGAATCAACCACATACATAGAAGCAGTGCTAGTGCCTGCATTTTCATTAATAATGGCAATTGCCTTAGTAGGTACAACAGATAGGTAACCCTTCCCTACATACAACCCGCCCTTGGTGAGTACAAATTTGTCAGATTCAAATACAATTTTGAAGCCCTTGTTACTAAGAACAGGCCCAGAAATTAGATTCTTACAAATTTCAGGCACGCGCAACACATTAGTGAGTACAAGATCATTCCCGGAAGTGAGTTGTAAAGCCACCTTCCCTTTCCCTTCCACTTTCACAGAAGCAGCATTCCCTACGAACAATGATTCTCCATCCTTGAGGCCTAGTAGGATGAAAACATATCCTTTTCAGAACATACGTGCATTGTAGCACCAGTGTCCATCTACCAATCGGTTGAATTTGTAACCAGATTTGCTTGAGCAGCCACAACCCCAATGAATTGGTTTTTAGTTTTAGCCCGGTTGGATTGGTTGACATTACTCGAACCTCCAACACCACCACCTTGATTCTTGCGAAGGCGACAATCTTTTTCTCTGTGTCCAGGTTTGCCACATACCCAACAAAGTCTTAGTTGTGGTTTCTTGAATGCATTGGTCCTTTGTGGGGCGAATGTATTCCTCCCGGTTGCAAAAGATGGCTTGTCACCAATAAATTTGCCCTTGCCTTTCTGAAACTTGGCCTTAGAAGAATTGCCTTCAACCATGTTGGCATTAGGCTCCAATGAAACAACATCTGCCTTTTCATTCTTCCGGTTATCCTCTTCAACACGAATTTTCAGAACCAATTGCTCAAAATTCATTTCCTCGGTTAGATGCTTAAGATAAACCTTAAAATCCTTCCATGAAGGAGGTAATTTCTCAATAATAGCACCAACAAGGAAATTCGGGTTAAGGCCCATACCTTCAACCTCTAACTCATGAACAATGACTTGGAGTTCCTCCACTTGCTTGACAACTGCCTTGGCATCACTCATCTTAAAGTTCAGAAACTTTCCGATGACGAACTTCTTGGAACAAGCAACCTCAGTTTTGTACTTGTTCTCCAATGATTGCCACAACTCCCGTGCCGTTCTGAACGTGGAGTAGATGTCGTAGAGAGAATCATCCAAGGCATTGAGAATATAGTTTCTGCAAAGAAACTCCTGACTTTCCCAAGTTTGAATGTCTTTCAGCCTTTCAGCCTTTTCCGCATCAGTCGGAGTATTCTCCCCTTCTCCTTCTGACAAAGTCATAGGAGCCTCAGCAATCAATATGTTTGCCACGTGAAGAGTTGTCAAGTAGAACAACATCTTATGTTGCCAGCGTTTGAAATCAGAACCTTTGAATTTCTCAGGTTTTTCACCATTGACGATCCAGATTGATCCATCTTTGCAAATCAGGAAATTGAATTCTCTGAAAATTTTTGCAACCTCAACAAATCGAAAAAAAAAATTGATTTTTTTTAATAGTAAATTTTTGTCTTAGATTTTTAGTGTCAATCTAGTATCATCAATAATGAAATGAATTGAGCACAATAGTATAATAATAACTCAAAATAACTTGAAATCAACAACAATGAATTCAACAAATTGAAACACACATACTAACTTGGTGTCGATAGAGGCCTGCTTGATGCAGTGTTCTAAGATAAAAATTCGCCCCTACTTGTGATGCAGTTTTACGGACGTCTGTCTAGAGGATACAACTATATAAGTGAGAGTTCTAGCACAAGAACTTCACTTCTGGCGAATTTACTATATGTGTTCTTTAGAAACTTGTTTTTAAGAAGAAGTAGAAGCCACAATCTTAAATCATTAATTGTGAAAAAACTGATTGATTGTAGTTTTTTCTGTCTTGTTGTGTATCTTTCTCCAACCAAGTGATCAACCTTCTTTATATAGAGTAACATATGAACAATTACAACCATTCATACCAAAGGTTGTAATTGTTCAGAAAAGTTGCAACCTTTGATTCGAATTTCTGTCCGTTGATTACTTTATTTCTTCTTAATTCCATACAAGTTCCAACAGAACTTGCATTTAACATATAAGTATTTTATTAGTATTAATAACCAGAAGAAATAAATCAAGAAGAATCACAATAGGAAGATGAACTAGTGCCGTACTTCACAAATCTCAATCCAAAATAAGTACTATTAATTAATGAATTAATTACGAGTATATTACTAAACGAAGAATGGATCCCTAATAAAGGGAACAAGGTTCCTTAACAGTTCAGAGGTGAACTAATAATATTTTGTCAGCTTATTTTTAAAAGTGATTTTCAAAAAAGTAATTTTGATGAAAAACTGTTTGTGTTTGGCTAATTAATTTTAAAAGCACTTTGAACCACAATTAGTGTTTGACCAAGCTTTTAAAAAGTATTTCTAAGTGTATTTTTCTTAAAAGTATTTTTCAATAAAGTGCTTTTGAAAAAAACTATTTTTTAGCTTCTGAAAAACTGTTTCTGCTACTACTCCCCCAAAACACTTATTTTTTTCAAAAACTTGGCCAAACACCTCAAAGATAAGCACTTATTGAAAAAAATAAACACTTTTGAAAAAAAATAAGTTTGGCCAAAAAACTATTAATCCCTTGTTTTAAGGCACTCTTAATTCTTAACTCTAATTTAAAAACTTCTTAATTTGTTTGTCTATGTGAAGAAGAAAGGTATATCATATTTAATTTGAATCTGTATTTTAAGTGAAATATAATTGTGTTTCAGTCATAACTCTTGAATTTTCATAATAAGAAATTTTCAAGTAACGGTAATTAAATAACACAAATTTTAATTTTTACAAATTTCTTTCAACTCAACTATTGCCTAAACACCAGCAAACTATGTGAATAAAAAAACTTCTTTCAAGTAGTTAGAAGTTTTTTCCTTAAGGACAGGCGAGAGGGAGTGACTAATATCAGTAGTTAATAATAATATTAATTCCTATGTCTAAAGTTATTGTGAGATCATTTGGATTTTCAGAGTAAAATATTTTAATTTGATTACGAATTTGGACATGAAAATTCTAAGTTTTTCTGAAATAAAATCTTATATATTTTAAAACTGCATATAAAATATTATAAGTGATCTCAATAATTGATACTGCACAAATATTTACTAAGGTATTTAAAAAAGATGCAATTAAGAAAAATTCTTTTAACTCTTAAAATTAGAAATTGGGACTGGGGGTTGATTGTCGTTTCCCATTGATGACGGGATTTTTGCTTTATATAAAATTGAAAGATTCCCAAAGGCTTTTGGACGGATACCTAAGGTAGATTTTTAGACAAGATCCACTGTTTAACTTAAAATAGCATTCCTTTCCTCGGAATTGCATAGTTTATTTTTTCAGCCTTTTTTCTAGATTCTACACTAGAAAAATTAAAAGAATAAAGAATCTCTTTAACATGTTGCATGTTACTTTCTTTTGTACTCAAAATAGTTACCACGTTTCACTTTTTAAATATTAATTTAATTAAATTAAGATAATAAAAATTATATAAAAAATATTACTATAAATTATAATTTATCTTATATCAGTATGGTGAAAAAGTATATTTTTAAAATGTTTATCAAAATTTCATGTAGTTAGACAGATGGAGTTTTTTAACTACTCCTTTTATTGCATTATAATTTTACTATTTAACATTCCAATTATTTCACTCAATTTCTCTTTCTTTTTTATATTTAAATAAAAATTATATAGATATCCTTTTCCCATATTTAAATAATATTTTAATCAACAAATATTTATATTTATATTTTTATTTTTATTTTTATAATAATATAGATATATTTAATTTATTTGATATAAGATAAAGATTGCATGAGATCACTATATTCAATAAGTAGATAGGATGAGAAAGTATAATATTAATAAATGAACAATAATAACAAAAATTTAAAATAGAAGTAGTTGAATTCCTATGCTGTCTTGACCTCAATTATTATATTTAATTTTTTTTTTTTGAAATAAGACATGTCATGTTAAGAATTTAAAGGAAACCAACATAAACAACACGACAATAATAAATATAGTTAGGATTTTTTTTTGTCTTAGTTTTATTTTGCTTGAACTTGCTAATTTCTTAAAATTCAATGAAATAATTATTTTGGTTGAAATTAGTTACATGATAATGAGTAAGTAGGAGTCCTTATCTACTACTAACTCATATATAAATAAAGAAAAGAAAATAATGGAATACGTTGGTTTTAGATTACTTTTCCAGTTGAATTCAAAGTCCTAGATATTAGGAAAAAGTTAATATTACAATTTCATCCAACATGAAAGTATACAAAAATAACAATATATCAAGTGAAATCATACAACATGGGGTCTGGGAACGGTAGAGTGTACGCAGACCTTACCTCTACCTTGGTAGGTAGAGCGGCTGTTTTCGAAAGACCATCGGCTCAGGACATGCAAAGCAGGAAAAACAAACGTCATACCCGATAAAAAATTTAAGAATTTAAAATTTTCAAAATTTAAAGAAGTATGCAAATGGTGATAGAAAACGCGAATACGTCATAATAGCGCATCCTGACAAAGAAGGAAGAAGCAGTAACTGACACAGATACATGAGATAAACCAAGTACATTAAAGAACGCATAGCAGAAGAAATTCAACTACAGAAGACTATAAAGCAATACTATGCCTATTCGTATGATATGCTAAGCGGGCCTACAGTAATAACTAATAACACTACAACTACCAGTTTGTAAGCGTAAGTAGGACTATGCTCGACTACCTACTAACCATCTACCCTAATTTGCGTCCTCCACAACCCCCTATCTAAGGTCATGTCCTCAGTAAGTTGCGCCTGCTTCATATTCCGTCTAATCACCTCTCCCCAATATTTCTTTGACCTACCTCTACCCTTCATGAACCCGTCCATAGCCAACCTCTCACACCTCCGCACTGGGACATTTGTGTCTCTCATCCGCACATGTCCAAACCATCTCAACCTCGCTTCCCGCATCTTATCCTCCACCGAGGTAACTCCTACTTTGCCCCGGATATCATCATTTCTAATCATATCCCTCCTTGTATGCCCACACATCCATCTCAACATCCTCTTCTCCGCCACTCTCATCCTTTGGGTGTGCGACATCTTGACTGGCCAACACTCCGCCCCATACAACATAGTCGGTCTAACCACCACCCGATAAAACTTGTCTTTTAGTTTTGGTGGCACCTTTTTATCGCACAAAACTCCAGATGCAAGCCTCCATTTCATCCGCCCTGCCCCAATACGATGTGTGACATCGTCATTAATCTATCTATTCCCTTGAATAATAGACCCGAGGTACTTGAAGCTTCTTTTATTCGGAATGACCTGAGTCTCAAGCCTCACCTCCACGCCTGTCTCACAGTCGCTCCCGTTGCTGAACTTGCACTCTAAGTATTTTGTGTTGGTCCTACTCAGCCTGAACCCTTTAGACTCCAGAGTTTGTCTCCAAACCTCCAGCTTAGCATTCACCCCGCTGCGAGTCTCATCAATCAGGACTATGTCGTCTGCGAATAACATACACCATGGCACCTCCCATTGAATTTATCGCGTCAGTCCATCCATCACCAAGGCGAATAAGAATGGGCTAAGAGATGATTCCTGGTGAAGCTTCATCATCACTGGAAAGTGCTCCGAGTCTCCTCCTACTATCCGTACCCTGGTCTTGGATCCATCGTAGATATCCTTGATCGCCCTAGTGTACGCCACAGGTACACCTCTAACCTCCAAACATCTCCATAGAACCTCCCAAGGGACTTTATCATATACATTCTCGAGGTCGATGAAAATCATATGTAAGTCTCTTTTTCTCTCTCTATACTGCTCCACCAACCTCCTAATAAGATGAATGACTTTTGTAGTCGAACGTCCAGGCATGAATCCAAACTGGTTCTCGAAAATAAACACGTCTCTTCTCACCCTCAACTCCACAACCATTTCCCAAACTTTTATAGTGTGGCTCAGCAACTTCATATCTCTAAAGTTTTTGCAACTTTGGATATCACCTTTGTTCTTGTACAAAGGAACCATTGTACTCCACCTCCATTCGTCGGGGCATTCTCGTTGTCTTAAAAATGACGTTCAAAAACTAAGTCAACCACTCCAAACCTGCCTTGCCTGCTCTCTTCCAAAATTCAACTGGATCTCATCAGGCCCGATCGCTCGTCCCCCGCGCATCATGCATACAGTGCCCTCAACCTCCTCAATCTTAATCCAAAATCCCGGTACCTACTAGATTACTCCAGATCTCCCAGCACAATGTCTCTATCTCCTTTTTCGTTTAAGAGTTTATGGAAGTAAGACTGACACATCTGCCTAATATGCGCGTCCTCCACCAGTACTTTGCCGTCCTCATCCTTGATACACCTCAAGTGATCTAAGTCACGAGCCCTCCTTTCTCTCGCCTTGGCTAGTCTGTATAACTTCTTATCCCTGTCTTTTCCCTCTAATTTCATGTATAGGCGTTCAAAAGCCGCCGTTTTCATCGCCGTGACCGCTAGCATTGCCTCATTCCTCGCCATTTTATACAGTTCCCTATTCGTCCACTTTTCCACCTCATCATTGCTTTCTACCAATTTTGCATACACCACTTTCTTCGCATCCACCTTCTCTTGAACTTTAGCATTCTACCACCAATCCCCTTCGATACCCACCACGGCTACCCCGCGAACCCCTAACAGTTCTCTAGCTACCTCCCGGATGCAACTGGCCATTTTGTCCCACATACTGGTCGTGTCCCCACTACTCCCCTAAGCACCCTTGGCCATCAACCTCTCCCCCATCTCCTTTGCATTAGCCATGGTCAAACTTCCCCATTTGATTCTCAACCTGTCATCCACGACCCTTCTCTTCTTCTCCATCTTGATCTCCAAATCCATCACCAAAAGCTTATGTCGGGTTGTAAGACACTCATTTGGAATAACCTTGCAGTCTTTACAAAAACCGTTGTCAACCTTCCTAAGGAATAAAAAGTCTATATGAGTCTTAGCCACTGAACTACAGAAAGTCACCAAGTGCTCCTCTTTCTTCAGGAACCTTGAATTGGCGACACCAACCCAAAAGCTCTAGCGAACTCCAAAAGTGAGACGCCTCTCCCATTCATGTCCCCAAGGCCAAAGCCTTCATGCACGTCATTGTAGCCCCCGAAAGTGACCCACTATGTCCATTGAAATCCCCTTCCACAAATAACTTCTTAGTGGGTGGTACTCTGGCCACCACCTCGTCCAAATCCTCCCAAAAGCACCTCTTCTCCTCATCGGCCAAGCCTGTCTGCGGCGTGTAAGCACTAATAATGTTCATAGTAGACCCTCCAACTACCAACTTAATTGTTATCATCCTATCGTTGACTCATCTAACCTCTACCACCTAGTCTCTTAGCTCGTTGTCTACCAAAATGCCTACCCCATTCCTATACCCCGACCTACCAGAGAACCATAACTTATACCCGTCCACCTCCTTAGCCTTAAGTCCTACCCATTTGGTCTCTTGGACACATGCTATATTAATCCTTCTCTTCTTAAAAATCCTAACTAGCTCTATGAACTTTCCTGTTAAAGTCCCAATGTTCCAAGACCCTATTCTCAGCCTAGCATCTCCCCTACTCCGCTTACCCCCCCCCCCGACCCTCGCCTCCGTCCCCAACCGAGAACATGACCCTAGTCTATCATCAGTCGTCAAATCCACTAAAGCAGTTATAGACTAATCAGCTATTTACCCTAAAATAAGCAGAAATCAATGTGAAACACACAAATCAATGCGACAAACACAAATTAACAAGAATCTAGGTGCAAGTCTAGCCACTACAAAAAATTGATATAGCTAAGGAGAAGACTATTAACGGCAAGAATGTAAAATTAATATACAATACAACAAAGCAGATAAAATTTAACTACGAATGTAAGGACAAAGAATGAATATGGGCACATGGAGGTACCAACTCCAGGTGAATCTAACCTGTTTGCTGTCAAAAATCACTGAGAGATAGAGTCCAGATGCGCGTCGTGACAAATCTGTTCTTGATGGTCGTGTTCCGGTAGTTGATGCTTTGGATATATATTTGTTGGCACCTGCAAAAGCAAAGGAAAACACAAAGGGGAAAGGGAAGAGATATAGGAAGCAGGGTCACCTGAGAAAATAGAAACTAAACACAGACAAATCAAGATTTACCAATCTAATGCTACAACAATAATGATAAAGCAATTATAGAACAATAATAGAACAGTCAGTAGTCTCAGAGAGACGAAAATAGAGCAAAATGGTGGTTTGTCGTTGGGTGTTACTGGTCAAAACACTATCAGGGAAAACAAAGTTTTAGAGAAAATTTTAACTTAAAAAGATATAAAAGTCATTCAATATTTATGAGATATTTTGGTCAACTAACATTTATATTCATGCTTTTAAAATAATATAGATATAGATAAATATATTCACAAATCACAACAGAACCGGTATTTGATGTGATAAAAAATGACAAACTTAGGTTTTAGTGACATGATAAGTATTTATTCATTCTTAATTAAAGCTCTTATATTTAAATTATTTTAGCAAAAAATATTTTATTTAAAATAAAAAAGTTGATGCGCTGAACACTGGGAAAAAAAAGAAGACAAATTTAGGTTATCTGTTTTTTAAATAGAATAAATACTTGGCAGTTGTATTAATGGGCAGCACATGCGTGATGCAACTCCTACTACTGAAAAGATCGAATTGATATACTAAAATCTCAGCTTTTAAAATAAATTAAGGGGGAGGAATAAGAAAGCAAAGTGGGGATGAAAAGACATAATAGGAGAATTAATTAGAGAAATATTTATAATATTCAATAGAATTAATAAAAGAGGGCAGACTCATGCACGAAGTTCTTGTTATGCGCAAGGCTAGATGTACAAAAGTCCGCTCAAATATGAATAAGTTTATACCACACGATTGAACCTTAGATTTCCTAAACAAAAGAGTAAAATGCTCCATCGAAAGTGCAAGTCAAAGTTGAAGACTATGTAATCTTTTATAGTTTAACACCGCATAATCTGAGGTGTATTTCTCATTTTAAGTTGCAGCTGACATAATCAGACCAAATTACAACTTGGAATGATACTTTTTATGCCTAGATAAATTGAAACTATCATTTGAAAATTATAATTTTACAAGTCATATTGGTCCGGGGAGTATTCTGTCCCCCCCTTTTTTTTTCTTCGAAGCCCTACATCGGATCGGGCCTGAATTTGACTTTGATACCATGTCAAATTAGGTTTTGAGCCTAATTCACATTCCAAAAGCTAGCTCAAAAGGAGGAGGATTGTCCAAACTTTATAAAGAGCCCAAAAATCTCATCACACACCGATGTAGTACATTTTTCTTCAGATTCAATTCTCCATCGTGTAATTCCCTATCACCTAATGCGATAATAAAAATGTAAAATGGGGGGGGGGGGGGTGTTCTTGGTTTCAAATTTTCGTTATGGAAAAGACGCTTGGATATCTTTCTTCTTCAAACTGTGCATGTGCTATTTTTATGATTCTGTGAACAACCTTTGTACACATTTGAAAAGTCGCACATGAACTAAATTGAGCATAATTACTAGTAATTTGTCATTCATTAACGCTTCATTTATTTGTTCAGATAATAAAAGTTTTCTCAATTTTCTATCACTAATATATTTTTTTTGTTTATCTAATCATGTAACTGCAACGTGTGCAAATAATATGATGCTAGGAATTAGATTGTTGTTACACTATGAAAAACAAATAAATCTTTTAACTTAATTATGTTGTGTGATTGCTAGATTTACAATTTTGCATTTACTAAGAATTGCACTGTGATATCCAGACATATTAGATTTATTTTTTTGTTTTTCATCGGTGTCATGTGTCCGGCTATATTCGAATTTGCACCGCGTAGGGCTCATTTAGGGAAAGCTTTTCCTACCGAGAATTCTTTTATACTCAAGACTCAAACTCAAAACCGCTGATTAAGAGATAGTAACCCTTCCACAGCCCACATCCCTTGATGGTGACATATTACATGTTTGTTTTGCCTAATGATGGAGCTATATTTCCTAAGAAATGGTATAAATGTGGACCTATTAATTAAAGAGAAGAATAACTATGCATATATACTAATATTTGATGGACTGACCCCCTCAACATTTATTTATGAGGTTCTGAATCTAGATATTTATTTTTCAGATCGTAAGTGATAACTCAAAATTTTCTTCTTCTTTTGCGACAAGTTATTTGCTCTGAATAAGTCTGGTTAATTCAAATCCCATACTCCTAATTTTATTGTTCATTAAAGGATTGTTTGGTTGATGGTATTAAATATTTTTTAATGCTATTTTCATTTTTGCTTTAGCTCAAAAAGATTATCCCGAAATAATTGTTACCGAAATAAATAATCCCCTGATTATTTTCATTAATGAATGAGTATATATACAATTTACAATTTTCATAATATGAAATTTTTTATTCCTAATCTACTCTCAAAACCCTATTCTATTTGTACAAGAATTCTATAATTATGGTAAGTGAATAATGCTAATTAGATACAACAATATATTACCTAAATATACAAGTATACACGGTAATGGTTCGGTAAGGGTTTCCTTATATTTCCGTGATATACACGGTATATATACATCAGTGTATATACCGTGTATATCACAGTATATTATGTCACACCCCGCAATCATAGCGGGCGGTCTTCGTACGCTGAGACTGTCTCTAAAATCTTCAAAAAGGACCGAGGGAAGACCCTTAATAAAGATGTCTGCAATTTGATACTTGGAAGGGACATGGAAGACGCGTACTTGTCCACGAGTTACCTTTTCGCAAACAAAGTGGATGTCCATCTCGATGTGTTTAGTGCGCTTGTGTTGAACCGGATTACCAGAAAGGTAGACGACACTAATATTATCACAATAAACCAAGGTAGCTTTTCGAATGGGACAATGAAGCTCTAAGAGAATATTATGTAACCAACACGATTCAGAGACCACATTGGCTACCCCTAGATACTCGGCCCCTGCACTAGAGCGTGTTAATGTAGACTGTCGCTTTGCAGATCAGGAGACCAAGTTATTACCAAGAAACATACAATAGCCAGACGTGGAGTGTCTGGTATCTGGACAGCCACCCCAATCAGTATCTGTATACGAGATAAGTGTAGCCGTCGATGACATATATAAATGTAAGCCATAGTCAAGTGTCCTCTGGATGTATCAAATAATGCGTTTGAGCGCATTCATATGCTTAACTCTGGGATCATGGATAAACAAACATACCTGATGTATGACATACGTAATATCTGATCTCGTGAAAGTAAGATACTGAAGTGCTCCAGCAAGACTGCGATAGTGGGTGGGATCCTCGTAAGGTAAGCCAGCCGCAATACCCAGCTTGGGCTTAGTATCAACTGGAGTGGAAGTAGAATTACACGAGGACATACCAGCTCACTCAATGATCTTAGCGGCATACTTCCGTTGTGATAAGAATAACCCACCGACATGATGAGTGACGACAATCCCCAATAAGTAACTCAAGGGCCCCAATTCTTTCATAGCAAACTCAAAACTGAGCAGTGTCATGATAGACTTGCGCAACGCATCAGAAGAGGCAGTCAAGATAATATCATCCACATATAAGAGAATATAAGCTAGGGAAGTACCACGACGATATATGAACAATGAATTATCAAACCTGCTATGAGAAAACCCAATCGACGAAACATAGTCTACAAATCTCTTATGCCAAGCCCGTGGGGCTTGCTTAATCCCATACTAGGACTTCTTCAATAAACATACATGATGAGGATATTTGGGGTCTCGAAACTCCAAGGGCTGATGCACGTAAACGGTCTCCTTAAGATCACCATGTAAGAAAGCATTCTTCACATCCAACTGATGAATGGGCCATGCCTTTGAGAGAGCCAGAATGAGAACAATACGAATGGTAGCCGGTTTGACCACCGGACTAAATATCTCACCACAATCCATGTCAACCTGCTGAGTTTTACCATCACCTACAAGACGAGTCGTATGTCGCGCAAAAGAACCATCAGAATTATCTTTATGAGTAAAAATCCACGTAGACCGAATAATATTAACTCAAGAAGGACGGGACACCAACTCCCACATTTTATTTTCAATAAGAGCATCATATTCATCGATCATAGCCAATTTCCAATTCGGGTCATTAACGCAGGCACTGGGTTACGTGGTAGGGGGATTTAAGAACATTAGAATTTAGATTAAAATGTATTTTTGGTTTAAAAATACCCCATTGACTACGAGTGACTGATCTGTGACTCGGGGGAGAATGAGGCGGATTTCGGGAAAAATTCGGATGGGTGACAGACTGGCCAGCAAGCAGTGGGCTTGCTGGCCCAATACGAAACTCGGGATTAAGACCTGAAACAGAAGCAGGGGCAGAACTAGGCTGGATATTCAGCCTAGTTGTTGGACCCATGACAGAAACAGAAGCAGGGGCAGAACTGGCCTGGATATACTTCCTAGTTGTTGGACCCGAGAACTGAGTGTTAAGACCACTAGGCAGAGCAGACGGTATTGGAGGTCCAGCGGGCAGTGGGCTCGTTGGAGGATTTGGGGTGCGGGACAGGTCCGATAAATGGTGGATAATATATGGGGAGACATCGTCATCAAAAAAATTATACGAACTAGGCCCGGGACTACTTACATTAGCAAACGGAAATTGGGTTTCATAAAAAAATAACGTGGCGACTAATTATGATTTTATTAGACGATAAATCAAAACATTTGTAACCACGATGATTGGACGGATAACCCAAAAACACATAAGGGGTAGAACGGTCTTGAAGTTTGTTAATTGTAGTTGATGGAAATAGCGATAAACATAAGCACCCAAAGACCCTAAGATGTGAATACGAAGGATCCTTATTATAGAGGGTTCTAAGAGGAGATGAATATGCCAACCCTTTGGTAGGAAGTATGTTAAGAAGATATGTAGCCATTTGTAGAGCATGATGCCAAAAGGAATGGGGTACGGAAGCATGTACCAATAAAGTTCGGACTATATTATTAATGGTATGAATTTTTCATTCGGCTTTCCCATTTTGTGAAGACGTATGTGGACAAGAGAAACGAAAAACTATGCCATTATTTGCACAAAATTCCCGAAACAACCCATTATCATATTCTTTGTCATTATCACATTGAATATTTTTAATTTTTTGTTCGAATTGGGTACTGATGAATGCTTGAGATTTTTTTGCTAATGGAAAAGTCCATAAAAAATTAGAATAATCATCCGAAAATAGAACATAATAACGATGGCCCACAGAACTGAGAACGGGAGATGTCCATAAATCGATATGAATAAGAACAAATGGCATTAAAGTACGAGAAGTAGAGGCTACAAATGGTAATCTAACATGTTTACCTAAAGGATAGGATTGACAAATGGAGTACTACGCGTACCCTTACAAGAAATAAAATTGTTGTTATGCAAGAAAGAAACAATGAATGACCCAGGGTGACCCAAACGTGCATGCCACAAGGAAGGAGCTAGAGCTGCAAAAGTAGATGACAATGCTTGACTCGAGAGACCGGATGCGGGCTTGATTGGATAAAGATCTCCCCTACTATTACATTTTAAGAGAGGTATCCCCATCTTAAAATCCTTCACAGAAAACCCAAAAGGATCAAAATTAACAAAAACCAATTATTAATGGTGAATTTACAGACAGACACCAAATTTATAATTAAATTAGGGGCATAAAGGGCATTTTTCAAGACAAGAGGTGGATGGGGAGGAGACAAAGTAGTATGACCGTAACCACGAATTAGAATTGAGTTGCCATTAGCAATAATTATGCCACGATTTTTGCTCAAATGGGAATAAGACGAGAGAGTACCTTGGTCTGACGTCATGTAAGAAGTAGTGCCGGTGTCCATGTACCAATTCGGGTCTAGAGGATTTAATCCAAGCGTATGCATTGCGACCTCAATATCCGTCGGAGTCGGTGTGGGCCCACTGCCTAGAATGTCTCCGGAGGCCGAGGACCAAGCATACTGGCCTGCTGCCCCGGCCCAAAAGAGAATCGACCGCCTGAAAGTGGACCCGAGAAACTGGGCCTGGCCTGTTGTTGGAGCTGGGTCCAGTTACTCGGGTAATGGCAAGGCTAAAAACGCCCACTATTGGGCTAAGGACCGTTGGCCCAGTTCCACTGCCAGGGGGCCCACTGTTGAGCCCAATTGGGCTGCTTTCCACTGTCTCGAGGCCCACCGTCGGTACCACCACTATTTTGGCCGCCGCCGTTGTTGCCATTATTTTTACGGGTTTGACCCTTCTTGCCGCCAATGTTGTTGCGGTTTTGGCTCGAATTGTCAACAAAACCATGAGACTGATTGGATGAAGTCATCATCGCCACAGAACTAGCGCCGGTAGCCACTTTTATTGCCAAGCAGCTTCTTCTAACGTGAGCATCGAATAAGCTTGATAAAAAGGGGGAGGCGGATTACTTTGCGAAGGAGAGTACCAATGCCATTATAGACCTCAGATAGGCCTACAACCATTTGTAGAACAAGAAGATTATTGGTAACAGGCGCGCCAACGTTACGGAGTTGGTCCACCAACTCCTTGAGCCGTTTACAATAGGCCGAAACATTCGGAAAATCTTTCGTGCTTACTTGAGAAAATTCTTACTAAAGGGTGACAACTCGAGAATGTTGGTTGTCCTGGAATATATCACGCAATCTATTCCAGGTGGCCATAGCCGTAGTGTCTAGTTCAATAATCGTTTGTAAAAAGGTCGGTAGAAATAGTGGAATAAATCCACTGAAGGACGGTAACATCAAGAGTAATCCATAATTGAGGATCCTCCGCAAGAGCGGGAGTAGCGGGAGGAATTATGTGATGGAGGACTCGATGTGAAATGATGTGAATTTTGAACAACTCTGCCCACGTCGCATACTTGACGTTTTCCATCTCAAGCACAGTAGGGATATTGTTCTTGATGTTGGAAACAGTAAGGGCAGGATGAAATACGTTCTTAGACATAACGAAAGAACAAAAGATGATGAAGGGATTTGGACTAATCTGGGAAGAGAAGAGAGAAGAGGGGCACAAAAACTGAGAAGGAGGCTCGAAAACCGAGGGCTTGCGAAAGAAAATATGAGAGAGTTATGAATAAACTAGACTTCTGATACCATGAAAGAAATAATCCCCTGATTATTTTCATTAATGAATGTGTATATATACAATTTACAATTTCCATAATATAGAAAATCATATTCCTATTCTACTCCCAAAACCCTATTCTATTTGTACAAGAATTCTATAATTATGGTAAGTGAATAATGCTAATTAAATACAACAATATATTACCTAAATATACAAGTATACAAGGTAATGGTTCAGTAAGGGTTTCCTTATATTTCCGTGATATACACGGTATATACAAGGCAATGTATATACCGTGTATATCACGGTATATTCTGTCAGTTACTTTACGAATTCAAGAATAAAGTGATAATTATTTTCAATTATGTTCTTAACATTAAAGGAATAGTTATTTTTAGTATTGCTTAATTCTCTAAAAGCGTCTAATAAATAGGGGAAATTTAATAAAGTATATCTTGTATTTATTATTTTTCTTAATGAATGTAAATAACAGCTAAAGGAACAATTAAAATGAAACGAAGGGAGTATTCTTTATCATTGCTTTAAAAGGCAGTTTTGGGTCTCGGCTCGGGGCTCGCCCCGTGGCCGGGCATTGAAAAAACACCTTGAAGCTAACTTGTGGGGCTTAGTTCTGTGAAGCTTATGCCCTAAGCGCCCAACTGTACGCCCTAAACACGCCTAACACGCAACTCTCAGACTCGCCTAAGAGTTCTTACACAACTCATGTGTCAAATTCCTTAGTTAACGTTGACCCTTAAAATATTCTTCAATAAATGAATCATGCTTGATAGTTTTTGATCTATAGAAATAAGAAGATTGCGAGTAACTCAAATATAAGTCATAATATTGCATATTTACTATTTGAAAACACCCAGAGGGTGAATATCACTAACATTTCTTTTTAAACTACATAGCCGAATTTAATTATATCTTCACTTGTCATTGGTCATTCATCTTTTTGTTTATATCTCATATTTTATTATTTCGCTATTTAAAAGTAATTTATTTTTATTTATGTAGAAGTGGTGTTTTAAATATAAAACTGATAAAAGTTTACTGATTTTTTTTAATTAGGAAGGTAAACTACATAGTATGATAGTAAGATAGTTTGAAAAATTGCGATTCTTTTTAATTTGAAAGTTAAGATGATAGAGTCGATTTGCATCTCATAACAACTTTTATATTATTATATTATTTATACTTGTAAAATTATGTTAGAAGTCTTATTTTCTATGAGTTTCTTTAATTATATTTTAAAATTTTAAACTATTGTATTTTTTTAAAAAAAATTGTGTTATTATACTATTTTATTAGTACATTATAAATTAAAAATTTAAAGATTCATGGGGCTTAAGCCTCGCCCCGTGCTAAGTAAAACACCCCCGCCTCACGCTCCCGCCTTTTAAAATATTGTTCATTATTTGGATTTAGAGATAATATTCAAAAAAATAGCATTTACTTAAATTAATACTTATAAGAAGAAAAAACCAAACGGGCGTAAGTCTTGTCCGTTAAATACTTGTCACTTCAAGAACAATCTTCAAAATGCTCTAATATAATTGAGTGTCATAATCGGAGCTTCTATCTGAATTTTTTGAATTAGATTGGTTTATTATTGCTTGTATGATTAACATTACATATTACAAAAGTCAAATGCCACGTCAAATCTTCTTCATTAAGGGTCTTTATCACAAGTCCAAGTTGAAATTGTTGAAGCTACCGCGCTGAAATTATTCGGAAACTCTCAAAAATAAAGCAAACCAACGTATGGGTCCGTCCTTACGATATTGACACTTTCAAAGAATTATAAAATTCTTTTTGTTGGTTTTTCACCTAATCTGTTTAATCCTCCATTTGTCGAAAGATGTAACTTCCTCCCTTCCAAAATACTAGTTGCTTTTTGCATCTGGAATTGTAGGGATGGCAGATTGGTACAATTTTGCAAATTCTGCATCGCACCGGTCCTAGTTGGGGCGAGTATGAGTATAACTTTGATGGGTAGTATGTGGGTATGAGTATAACTTTGATGGGTAGTAGGTGGGTATGAGTAGGTGGTAGATTTGCAGTTATATCCGCCTGCCCCGCCCCGCATCCAACCGCCCGCCTTATACATTTCAAAGTTATACTCATACCCGCCTGCTACCCGCCAAAGTTATACCCATATCCGCCCCAACTGGGTAGTAGGCGGGTGACGTATATCCACTTGGGTGGTGGAGCGGGTGTGAATTTAGGAATATACCTGCCTAGGTGGATATGGATGTTGAAAATGTACCCGCCGCGGGTGACGGGTATAAAATTTTCTAGTGGGTACGGGTGCGGGGGAAGGGGCACCCGCACCCGCCCCACCCAATTGCCATCCCTATCGAGTTTGAAAGTACATAAATTTGATAAATATTTTCACCATATTGATACGAGAAGTTGTAACTTATAATATTCTTTGTATAATTTTCAAATATTTAAATTTATATTTCAAAATCTTAACTTAATCTAGTTCAATTTAATTTTAAAAATTAATCAACTTAACTATCGAGAACCAAAACGTGACAAATATTTTGATAGGAAGGAATTACACAACTATACATGATGAGACGAATACACATAATACTCTGTGTCCCAACCAAAACACAATAGAGTTCAAAATACATTGTTCCGGCCGATACATTAAACATTGGTCCAGGGTGCTGCTCTCTCTACCTTCTCTCTTTCCCAACTATAAGAACTCTAATCCCCACCCCTACCTCCCCAACCCCCAACGCTCTAACCCCCATCTGTTCCGACGGGAAACCAACGGTAAGAACACATGTTTCGACCAGCCACCAATTTTCGACCAGATAGCAGCCACCGACGGTGATAGTACTTTCCGGCAGTGAATAGTAATTTTCGACGGCGAATAAAATTTTTCAGTGGTGAATAGTAGTTTTTGATAGAAAACAGGTTATACCCAACTGGAGTTTGTAATCGACGTTCCAACAATTTCTGCTGGTGAACAGTATCACAACGGTGAATAGTGCCCAACCCAACAGGTTCTACCCAACTGGAGTTGGTACCTCCGGTCGCCCTTACCAAATCTTAATCTCTCATCCTTGTAGCAATTTCTTTTTTTGTTTCATTTACTAAATCTTAAATTTTACATTCTAACCTATAGTTCTATCATTCTTGTCGTAGTAGTTAGACTTGCTTCTACATTCTTGTGAACTTGTCCTACAATATTGATTCCTGCTCCTTTTAGTGTGAACTTTGATTAGTTTATATCCGCTTTAGTGGCACTGGTGACTAATGGTAGACTAAGGTCATGTTCTCGGGTGGGAACGGAGGCGATGGATGGGGGGAGGGGGGGTAAGTGAGGTAAGGAAGATACTAGATTGAGAATAAGGTCTTAAAAGATTGGGACTTTAACGGGAAAGTCCATAGAACTAGTTAAGATTCTTAAGAAGAGGAAGATTAATATAGCATGTGTCCAGGAGACCAGATGGGTAGGACCTAAGGCTAAAGAGGTAGACGGGTATAAGTTATGGTTCTCGGGTAGGTCGAAGTATAGGAATGATGTAGGCATTTTTATAGACAACGAGCTAAGAAATCAGGTGGTAGAGGTTAAAAGGGTTAATGACAGGATGATAATGATTAAATTAGTAGTTGGAGGGTTCACTATAAACATTATCAGTGCTTACACGCCGCAAAACGGACCCTGGACGAGGAAGAGAACAGGCGCTTTTGGGAGGATTTGGACGAAGTGGTGTGGAGTATACCACCCACTGAGTAGTTATTTTAGAAGGGGATTTTAATGGACATATCGGGTCACTTCCAGGGGTTATGACGACGTGCATGGAGGCTTTAGCCTCGGGGACATGAACTGGGGAGGCGTCTCACTCTTGGAGTTCGCTAGAGCTTTTAGGATGGTGATAGCCAATTCGAGGTTCGTGAAGAAGGGGGAGCAATTTGTTACATTCCATAGTTCGGTGGCTAAGACTGAGATAAACTTTTTTTCTCCTTAGGAAGGTTGACAATGGTCTTTGTAAAGACTGTAAGGTTATTCCGAAGGAGTACCTTACAACCTGACATAAGCTTTTGGTGATGGATTTAGAGATCAAGATGGAAAAGAAGAGGAGGGTTGTGGATGACAAGTTAAGAATCTAATGGGGGAGTTTGACCATGACTAGTGCAAAGGAGATAGGGGAGAGGTTAATGGCCATGAGGGCTTGGGGGAGTAGTGGGGATGCGACCGATATGTGGGACAGGATGACCAGTTGTATTCAGGAGGTAGCTAGAGAAGTGCTAGGGGTCTAGCGGGGTAGCCGTGGTAAGCATCGAGGGGACCGATGAAGTTCAAGAGAATGTAGAAGCGAAAAAAATGTCGTATGAAAAAATTGATAGAAAGTAATTATGAGATGGAGAAGTGGACGAATAGGGAATTGTATAAGATGGCGAGGGAGGAGGTCAAACTAGCGGTTACGGCAGAGAAAACGATGGCTTTTTAATGCCTATATGTGGAATTAGAGGAAAACTGCGGGGATAAGAAGTTGTACAAACTAGCCAAGGCGAGGGAGTGGAGGGCCCGTGACTTGGATCACGTGAGGTGTATCAAGGATTAGGATGACAAAGTACTGGTGGAGGACGCACATATTAGGCGGAGGTGGCAATCTTACTTCCATAAACTCTTGAACGAAGAAGGAGACAGAGACATTATACTAAGAGATCTGGAGCAAGCTAGTAGGTACCGAAATTTTTGGTATTTTAGAAAATTAAGGTTGAAGAGGTTAAGGGTGATGTTCGCATGATGCACATGGGACGAGTGACCGGGCCCGATGAGATCCCAGTTGAATTTTAGAAGAGCGCAAGTTTGGAGTGACTGACTGAGTTGTTTAACGTCATTTTTAAGATGATGAGAATTCCCGAAGAATGGAGGTGGAGTACAATGATTCCTCTGTACAAGAACAAATGGGATATCCAGAGTTGCAACAACTATAAAGGTATTAACCTGCTAAGCCACACTATGAATGTTTGGGACATGGTGAATGCTAAACTGGACGTTTGGAGACAGACTTTGGAGTCTAAAGGGTTCAGTTTGAGTACGACCAAGAGATAAAACTTGGAGTGTAAGTTCAGTAACGGGAGAGACCTTGAGACATGCGTGGATGTGAGGCTTGGTTCTCAGGTCATTCCGAAGAAAGGAAGCTTCAAGTACCTCAGATCTATTATCCAAGAGAGTGGAGAGATTGATGACGATGTCACATATCGTATTGGGGCGGGGTGGATGAAATGAAGGCTCGCATCTGGAGTCTTGTGCGATAAAAAAGTGCCACAAAAACCTAAAGGTATGTTCTATAGGGTGGAGATTAGACCGACTATGTTGTATGGAGCGGAGTGTTGGCTAGTCAAGACTTCGCACATTCAAAAGATAAAAATTACGGAGATGAGGATGCCGAGATGGATGTGTGGGCATACAAGGAGGGATAGGATTAGAAATGATGATATCCGAGACAGAGTGGGAGTTGCCTCGGTGGAGGATAAGTTGCGAGAAGTAAGGTTGAGATGGTTCGAGCATGTGCAGAGGAGAGATACAAATACCCCAGTGCAGAGGTGTGAGAGGTTGGCTATGGATGGGTTCATGAGCGGTAGAGGTAGGGCGAAGAAGTATTAGGGAGAGGTGATAGACGGGATATGGCACATGTGCAACTTACCGAGGACATGACCTTAGATATGTGGTTATGGAGGACACGAAATAGGGTAGAAGGGTAGTAGGTAGTCGAGCGTAGCCTTACTTATGCTTACAAACTGGTAGTTGTAGTGTTATTATTGTAGGCCCACTTAGACTATCATACTAGTAGGCGCAGTAGTACTTTATAGTAGCATTTGATTTCTACTGCTATGTGTTCTTTAATGTACTTTATTTATCTTATGTACCTGCATTAGTTATTGCTTCTTTTTCAGAATGCGCTAGCATGACTTATTATTTTTGCTTTGCTTGTGCTTATGCTTTGTCTTGAGCCGAGGGTCTCTCAGTAACAACCGTTCTACCTATCAAGGTAAAGGTAAGGTCTGCGTACACTCTACCCTCCCCAGACCCCACGTTGTGGGATTTCACTGGGCATGTTGTTGTTGTTGTTGTAGAGTTCAAAATACATGGATTAGCAGTGAATCACTCTTACGACAACAATAACAAAAGTAATAACATACTCAATACAATTTCACAAGTGGAGTCTGAGAAGAATAGTGTGTACGCATATCTTACGCCTATTCTGTAAGAAATAGAGAGACTGTTTTAATAGACCTTCGGCTCAAGAAAAGTATTTAATGAGTCACTAATATTATAGATAAATATTTTATTCGAACTGTAGTTAATGGCACATGATATGTTAACAAGGACTTGCTAAGATCGCCTTATAAAGACCATATATGCAAGACTAACAAAAACACGACACAAATTCAAGGTACACGGATCAACGCGTATGATTTTTGGTTTCAATTAGAATATTAATTTGTATTTTTTAAGATACAAATTTAAAACAAACTTTCACGGATTGGATTCAAGTGTAAAACAAACTTTGACGCACTAAATTCATGTTTCAGTGTTTCACTTCCAGCAATTATTCTGCTGTTCCAATAACCAGAGAACTTAAATAGATGGAAAACTTGTAACTTCTAGAATCACATATCACTTCACATGAATGCAATTAGCTAAATGAATATCCACTTAACTTACATCTACAATTAGGATTTAAGCCTAATATTACATTTACACTATTTGGGCTATGCAACAATTATTTAGGCTATAGCTAATATAAGGCAAATCCTAAATTCAATATTTTAAGTCTGGGGTTTTTGATGACCATCACTAACTTCGTGTTCATTGACAAATAAAATACACACCATGCCCCGTGACGCTTTCCTTAGTTATTAAATTTTCATAATTATTTATAACATAGACTTTGACGTTCTAATATTCTTTAGTTTATTTTTCTGAAAATTATTGTCTTCTCTTTTGGTCCATTTTTTCTGTTTCTGCGGCAGCTAAGTTAGAATACTTTTAATTCTGGAACGACACATTAAAAGACATGGTCGTACGAAATGACAACGAAACTAAGGCAAGACGAGACCAAAAATTATCAAACGTTGCATACAAGGTCAGTTCAATATCGTTGTATACTGGTGGAAAAAAGACAATTAACATTTGAAGATATCTCAATTCTCATGTTGTGAAATTGAAAGCCAAATGGGCATGACAATAGTATGGTCCAAAATGCTACTTGCTCATTTTGAAGAGTCATTAATGGAAGCAAACACATGCTACAACTAGATAAGGATAGTCATGGGAATGGGCTCTTCTGCCTGGTCCCGAAAATTCACAAATATCCACTATTTAGTTTTTGTAATTGAAAATAACCGTTACTTGGCTTATCTAGTAGACAGTTTTTAGGTTTCACGTGTCGAGAGGGATAAAACCTTTAGCTTTAGCAAGTACTACTACTCCTATGTTTTTGGATAATATAACCGATTATATGATCTTCTTTTTGCTCTTGGAGTTGTCATAGAGTCATTACAAGAAAGTATAGAATTGACAACAAAACTTTAGCAACAATATATTTATTGTTGCTAAAAAAACGTAAATGACAATAAAATTTTTAATATATTGTTGCTAAAAAACGTAAATGACAACAAATTTAATATGTTGTTGCAAAACCTTTTTGCATCGGAGATTATTGCAACGGCATGCAACAATTTTTGTCGTTGCGAAAATTACTTTCGACAACAACATTGAACATATGATAACAAAAATGTTGTTTGCAAATATATTTCTACTTGTGTCATGGAATTTCACTTCTAAAATTTATAACTTTATGACAGAGGCTAAGTTTGAAAAGCCGGATTGAAAAATCGGCCGTAGACGCTATTTCTACCATTCCCAACAGCCCCTTAAGTAGCTTCTCTTCTTATTTATATTGTTTGATTCCTTTTTCACCTTTTTTTGGGGCAGGGTAAGCTACGATCAAAACAACTGCATTTCTTAAACAAGAATATACTCACTTATTATAATATATATCAGTACATTGCGTTTTGCACACATGACGTATGTCTTCTTTTGTGATTTGCACCCTGTACTATTTTTTTTATGATTCACACCCTTACCTCTTTAGTTTTTTTGCAAAACAAAACACTTTTTTTAATATTTCCACTAAGGCAAAATTGAAAATACAATTAATAAAGAAAACAATGACACAAAATAAAGCTCAGCTAAATAAGAAAGTCGATTGGGGCAATGTTTCTTTCATTTCTGATCACCATTTTCGTTGTACAAGCATTCAAATCAAAGGTGATCACCATAGCTTCAGAAGCACAATACAACAAATATTTCTAACGAGAATGAACTTCTGATATTGGCAGATTCAAACTTTTGCAGTTAATTAATTGAGTCGTAAAGCAGCAAATCCAGAGGAAATGCTAAGAGTTATTGTCAGATTCAAGTAATACCAAGGCAAGTAGAACATTTCTTGAAACCATTACTTAGCCTGAACAACCATCCATAATGGACAACAACCTTTTCCAATTAATTAATTACCTTCAGTAGATGTCGAAATTTCTCTTTTTTTCTCTTCCGTCCAGTGACCAAGGAAGTACCAAAGGGTTAAGTTAAAAGGACATAATTCATTCATCACACAAATTGCTCAAGTAGCAGAGCAATGTCACAGTAGCTTTTATTCATTCGAACAAGTTCTATCCATTTTTTTCCAGTTTTGTTCTCTTCTTTTTTGATATTTTTGAGTTTCAGATTCAGTTAGTTGTGTTTCTGCACCAAACTGATGAAGCATCTTTTACTCATGTTTTCTTGCATCACCATAATCAGAAGTTCACTCTCGTTAGAAATATTTGTTGTATTTGCGCTTCTAAAGTTATGATAATCACCTTTGATTTGAATGCTTGTACAATGAAAATGGTTATCAGAAATGGAAGAACCATTACTCCCAAACGACCTTCTTATTTAGCTTATGGCCGCTTTGACTTTGATTAGCCAATAGAGTGCGGAGGGTGCTGTGCTCCTCTTCATTTGTTCCCGTTAACGACCACAAAGCCCAACACTGCTCCTGCTCGCTACTTGCCCACTTGCGGCAAACCTGATCCATATCATATAAAGGCTATGGCAAGCAAGGCGGACATGAAACTAAAGCGACCATTGTGGAATGAATAATACGACACTTTGGGATGTAACAAAAGTCTCAAGAGAACTAACAATCGATGGACTGGAAGGGCGAGAGAGAGAAGAGGGTTTGGCCCCATATCCCAAAACTCTCATTCAAAGGCGTAAATGGCTTTCTCATAATCACCCATAAGAAAATCTGTTTGATAAACATCTTGTCGATGATTCGATTTTCACATATTATTTAGAATCTTCGTGTGCACTTTTCGCCTGGCTTCTTTGCATAAAGAACCTAACATACAATTGGGGTTTTGAATAAAACGACCTTTTTTTTTTTTTTCTAAAGTCCTAAAGAAAAGCAACCCCAATCCCTCCCCAGCCCAGGTCAAAGGTCTTCCCGCCCTTTTTTTTCAGGGGCAGAGTCAAGTTCGTTACGGTCACAGGAGAATGCTCAGGTCCGTCTACGTGTGATTCCTCATTTGGTTCCTAAAAGGTGACTTGACTTGACAGATTCATTCAATTGAACCCACACTCAAAGGAGGACCACAAGCTCCATGCTCTTGACCCGGTGTGCTTTGTGGATTTCGAGGTGCTAGAGTCCTCCGGGGTGGGGTGTGCCTTAGTGCCTGAACGTCTCTCTTTGAAAAATAATACCTTTTTCAGCTTTATTTTGTGTCATTGTTTTCTTTATTAATAGTATTTCCAATTTTGCCCTTGTGAAATATTTAAAAAGTGTTTTCATTGTTTTGCAAAAAAATAAAGAGGTTAGAGTGCGAATCATAAAAAAAAAAACACGGTGCAAATCACAAAACAGGACATATGTCGGGTGCAAAGCACAACGGACTCTGTGCAGACACAGATTCTGATTTAAAGTTTCACCAGGTCCCATTGTAAAAAAAGAACTTCCATGTAATTGACCCATGAAAAAAAATTAAACCCACATATAGGAGTGTTATCCCTAAATTCTAATGACTTTAGCTTTTAGATGATACAAAAGAGCTATCACAATTCACACATACATGACATCTTTCATATGCGTAATGCATGTAGTGGACAAGCCAATGCATGTATAAATGACCAAGAGAAAGAACAAAATTATTGCACAAGTAATACTCAACAGAAGCAGATTCGATTAAAAAGAACTCTCAATACGTTAAGTTCAGATTTTTAACAAGCATGATTCTATGGGTACACATTTCTATATCCATTTGCCCATCCCAACTCATGTAGGTTGATTATTTATAGATAGTAGACAGAACAATTCAAACAGATTATCCAGATTGAAAACCTATATACTGAGCTAGGCATAGATCAATAAAGGGCAAGAAAGAGAGCACTTTCAAACATAGGTGTAAACCCCTTACAAGTTACAACTAATTCCAGAGCTTCAGAAGTTTGCAGGTAAAATAACAAAGCTTCAGAAGGCATGACAAATATACAATGCATCTAAGGATCTCATATACACCACATTCTACGCTACTAACATGACTCCTTATTCAGCTATAGATGGTATTCGAGTCACCTGTTTAGAACATTACTAGAAAGAATGGACCTGATCACTTAAACTCACCATCCTCTCTGAGAACCACCAGATGAATGTCCATTCATCCTGTCTAGGATAGCATTGAAATCAACAGGCTGACCACTTTCCTCAAGCCTTTGGATCACATTAACAACATGATCACTTCGGTAGCCCATGCTCACTAGTTTCTCAATCAACTCATTGTATGGATGGTTGTGCACCAGCTGAGTTGGACGAACCATCAGATTTGCACTGGGGGTAGGCTGCGGATTTTGGAGAGGGAAGCTAGATGGAGGGTAACCACTTTGTTGGAAATTTGGTTGGGGTGGTGGATGTTCCCTTGTGCCTTCGCCATCATACATCACATATGCATTTCCTGGAGAGAGTGTTGGATGAGCTCCACTAGCTGCATACCCGTCGCCTGGTGCACCAAATGAAGGCTTAAGATGTGGCGTTGGGGGCTGTTGCTGAAGGGGCCTACCAGACCTATCATACCCATAAGGCATTAATTCGGGACGGCTAGCAACTGGTTGAGATAATCCAGAGAATCGCCCTTGCATTGGCATACTATGGGGCGCTGTCTCAGGAGTAGGATTTGGTTGACTGGGCAGATAAGAGGGATAAACAGCAGGTGATGTAGGTCTAGCTTGCTGTTGCATAGTTGGTATCTGTGACTGTTGAACCTGTTGGGCCCACTGCTGCTGATATTGGGGCATTGACTGGAGTTGTGGCGTCTGATTCACCTGAGGTGGCGCTGGCTGTGGTGGTACTTGCATTTGAGGATTTCGATACTGGGAGTCGGATGACAAATATTGACCTTGAGACAATTGAGTTGGAGCTTGTTGACTTGCCATCTGAGGAGGGGGTAAATAATAGCCTTGTGATTGTGGCATACTTTGGGATGGAATTGATTGTGGAGGTGGCACAGGTGGCTGTTGTGGCTGCTCCACAGGTCGGTTGGTAAGACAAGCCTGGGGTGCCACTTGATGGGGTAGTGCAAGAGCCAGTTGCTGTCCATGCACTTCAGGTGAGTCATCACTTTTTTTGTCATCAGATGGGTGTTGAGCACTTCTCTCCTCGTTCTGCTGAGAATTGCTGGATGAAGCTGATCCTTTCTGTGCAAGCTGAAGCTTGGCCAGCTCCTTTTGAGTTTCGGCAAGTTCTTGTTTATCTCTTAGAATCTGTACAGATCTGTGAACCTGCAGGAAGAACAGTTTAGTCAATCAACAGCTATTTAAGTTGTGACACAATGTGATGGACAAAACATTGAACACCAACGAGCAACTTGAAAATTGCCAGTAGACAAGGATGAAATCATCTATATGCCTTAGAACCAACGAAAGCAAAAATTCAGATTTTTAAGTACATCAGAAAGTGCATCTAAAGCTTCAAGTACAAACAAAACAAAAGGCACGCCTCTGCAGAGGAATAGGGAAGCAAACCATACAAGTCAATTTGTCAACTGTCCATTTTTAACTAATGGAGAAGATGTCTAGTTTAGAAAATTCTCTCAGGTGCAGTCACGTGTTAAAGCTAAAAACAGATCTGCACCACACAAACTTCTCCAGCGACTATTGGTCCAAGATGAATCTTCATACATAAGCTGCTAATTGCAAGTAAAGAACCAAGAAGCACATTTCCCAATACGTCTCAGTTAAACTACATTAAATTACATGCTGCCTAGTATCAGTGTCAGGTTTTGAAACTAATTCAAGACACAAAGGAGCAGTAACTTTTAAGAGTAACTTTAGTCCCACAGAAAGCAGGTAACTAACCTCTTGGACATGCTTCTCAAGAGCCTTCAGTTTTGAATCTGCCTCGCCGTGATCCCGAACTAAATCAGAGCGCATTTCTCCAATAGACTTATCAAGATTGTAACAGTATAATTCCAACTGTGACAAGCGTGAACTGATTCCCTCCAGGAAACGCATGAGATTGTCGGCATATTTCTTCATGGTCTTCTCAACAGTACTTATCATGTCTTGGTTGAAGGAAGATTCTTCTGGAGGACTATATGCTGGAGCAGGAAACATTGATGACCTTGTCATTCTGCTTTTGTGGAACTCCTACATGATACAAGAGAAAATTGAGTTAAATTCTAAGAAAGCGACTGCTTCTACAAACTTACAAGTGAGTCACACTGAGTGTAAACTTTTTCACCCTACCAACTAAATGAAGAAAACCAATTGGTTAAGTAAGATGCGTATATATAATATGGATCTTTGTAACTATACTTAGAAATATTACATAACCATTATGGTGGTGTAGAACTTAATCTCTAATGTAATGCGAAATGGTTCAAATAAGGCCCATTAATGCAACTATTTAATGGTCATTTTTTTTGGTTTCCCTCCCAGTGTCTGGTACCCGCATTGGAGCCCAACAATATCCGGATTAGCGCCAGGTAGGCCCATTTCTGGGGAAGCGCTCCCTACCAAGGATTTTTCCATACCCAGGGCTCGAACCTGAGACCTCTAGTTAAGGGAGGAGCAGCCCCATCCACTGCACCACATCCTTTGGTGATTAATGGTCATTTTCAAAACAACAAAAACAACATACCCGGTTTGACCACCATCAGATAAAACCCAGACTTTATCCAGGGACAAAAAATTCACCATCAGACCTTAAAACCAGTTGCAACCCAAGGCTACTGTGCCAAAGGAGGAGAAAACATAGGGAAGAAGGGTAGATCATTGCTTGGGAAAGGGAAGGTAAAGGAGAAGTATCAATGCTTTTAACTCCCCACTTACAGACCAATATCTCAAGGATGACTATTACTAGCTGAATCAACTACTAACCAAGGGCTGACACAGTTAACATTTGGCTCTTAAATCAGAAAATATTTTCAACGCTGTCTTTATAATCATTTTTTTGATAAGTACTACTGTCTTCTTTTATCAGTAAAAGTAAATTTATTAAATAAACAGGCAGTACCATGCTAGTACTACAGTATTACAGATATTAACTGGATATAGTCATATAGATTCCTCAAATATCAAGAGAATCCAAGAAATCCAGCAAAGTGCCAACTCCAAAATCAAAAGAGGCATTACACCATACTTTTAAATTCAGACTGCATCTATTTTTACAATCGAGACGTTTCCTCCCTTCTAACCACACCTCCAGTTTCTTTTTAACACGTCCACATAACGAAAAGAGGAATGTTCATCCAAGTCTTCTGCTTTTGATAAGTTATACTGTCTTTATAATTTCTCTTCTACAATTTCAGTTTCTAGAGCTTTTGAAGCAAAGAAAGATGTCAAGGAGAAGTTCACTGTGCCAGCATGAAAAGAACAAGATGAATAATACCAAAAAAACACAAGCATCAAAGTCAAAGTTCTAAAAGCAAAGCAATTGAACAGAGCGTATATCAGAAATGGAAATCAAACTCTTTCTTCGACAAATGCACATAAGCTAGACTGTGGCAAGAACCATCAACAATGATGTAAATAACAACCTCTAGTTTAACCAAAAGCATCTCTTCATATACCACTAAAGTTACGGAAAGAACCACCAATGCCTCTCATATCACATTCACAATCATATAAAAAATTCTATTGCAACACTCTCTTCATCCATTTCACATTAATAGCACGCATTTCGATGTTCTTCCTATTTCCTATGAATTTGGTTCTCTCCATCTCAAATTTCTCAAGCAATCCTAACAACTAAAACACGAGCTACAACGATTCCACACCAGCCAAAAGATTACATTGCAACAGAAAAATACAACACAAACAAAAAAAAAACATAAACCTAGCATTGATCAAGGGCTTTTTGTGGGGTTGATATCTAAAATGTTCACTCAACTAATAGTTATTATCCCATAAAATCACCACACTTTAAGCTTTTACAGTTATCATCTTAACGATGTGAGCATCGGTTTGGTTATTACCTTTGGCTGCTGCAGCATACATAATGATCTTGTAGCAAGTCCAAAAGATTTGACTATCAGTGCCACCATCTATGTTCCATTCAACAATTTATGTGCTGGTATAAGCGGTAGGCTCATTCTTATAAGCTTGTTCTTCGATTAGAAGATCCATAGGTGTAGGTCTCGAATAGTAGTAATTTTCCGAAATAAACTTGGGTTTCCATTTACCCTTTCTCATTGTAGTAACTTGTGTTTCGTTGTCAGACTCAGATAATTTATCTGTACTAATCATTGTAATAGCAGTTGTAGAACCACTAGGTGGAGAAATTTTTAGCTTATTCTGAAATAGAGAGTAAATTCTCTAAATTCCCTACTAATGGATCTGTGGTCTTTTTCCAGGTAAATTCCTTCCATTTTAGCTTATTCTGAAATAGAGAGTAAATTCTCTAAATTCCCTACTAATGGATCTGTGGTCTTTTTCCAGGTAAATTCCTTCCATTGAAGGGGGAGGCTGGATATTTGCTAGAATTTCCAGAAGTTTTGGAGGCTGGTCGGTAGCAGCATCAATTTTGACACGTTGGCTCTCTATGAGAGATCTGAGTTGGTCTATCTTGTTATGTAACAAGTTCATCTGTTCGCTAATAACCTTAAGGTGGATATTCGTGTGGTTATGTTGTTTGAACAGGCTATTGATATGATCAATGGTAGGACCATTAGGAAGGGTCTGGCATAATAACTTCATGAAAGGCTGAGCATGTAAATCATTGTTACTTTCAGCCTTCTTTAATGAAAAAGGTTCATCCGAAGGATATATACTCCAAAGGACTTTTTTGGAATCCAAATGCCATTGTCTCTCAATAACATTAATATTGGGTAAAGCATAATCTTCAACAAAACATCTGACAAAAGGTTTATAATCCTACTTGATTTGTAATTCATCATAAAATTGATCTCTAATAGAACATTGTTCTTCCTTGGTAAAAAATGAAAAAACCCATCTAAAAAGATAATAATCGTCACTAAGAAAGTCTTTAGAAATAATTTTTCTCAGACCTGAACCTGGACTATAATCTAGAGGAGAAGCACGATTATGGTCGTCATTCATCTTTAAAATAATCAGTGAATCCCATATCGCTTGGAGTAGGATCTGTCTTAATTCCTACAGGAATTTGATCATCACCTATCTTGATTTTATCAATCTTCTCATCCTGAGAGATTTCCGATGGAGTGGTGACCTTATAAAGATCTTCATTCACCTTAGAGGTTGACGTTAGTAGTAGAGGAATGTCATCGAGGAGAGATGTAATAATGAGATGACATCGATCTACCAAATTTAGGTAACTGTTTCGAAAATTGGAGATGGATATTACCATTCGTAGTTCAGACAACCTGAGCAATCTGAGTATCTATCCTAGGTTGGACAAGGATTGCTTTTTCAATTAGCCAATCGTCTGGGTAATCGATTTCGTCCCAACTAATAGGTCTTCTGGTTGTTATTTTAGACCTTTTGACTAGGTTGGTTTCTATAAGAATAGTCTGTCTATTTCTTTTATTATCCATGAACTTACAATTAGGATTCATGGTGTCTAACACACGAAAATAGATACGATAACTGATACACATGACTTTTGTCTCCGACATATAATTATAACCATGAGCTTTTACCTATACTGTTAAAGCATGCAAAATATTTGGATCAGATAAAGATAAAGTAAGATTTGGTCTGACATCAAAATAAACTGGGCCATAAGCCAGACTAGATTGCATAGCACCCATAAGAGATTGTTTCCAATTCAAATTTCTGGCATCTCTTAAAACAGTCATAAAACTTTCAGGTAAACCCTTTAAAGTTAAAGGTTTAAATGCAATTTGCAAAAAATTATAATGCAATTTTTGATATCTTTCAATATCAGAAAATAACATTATAGTTTTTTCTTCATTATCCATTTGAACAGATTCTTCGATAGTCTTTATAACATGGCAATTTCGCAAATTTTCAAATATACCAAAATTTCCTTAGTGGAAACAAACGGAATAGTCCATTTGTTTAAAGCATCTAGCTGTTTTGAAAGTTCATACTCTTCAGATCTAGCATTCTTAATGATGTGTTTATAATTCTTGAAAATATTCATCATGAATAAAAATACTGTTTGTGAAAACATGGCTCTGATACCATCTAAAAGCCTGCCGGAGACTCAGGCCGGTAAAGATCTTTATAATATATAAAAGATAGAACAAAACAAAAGAAATCTACAACCGGATGGATCCCAGTACTGTTCACAAGATTAAGGATTTACCCCTAACAGTCACACATAGATTAATACGAAAAAACGACCCATGAAAATGACTTATGCCTAACAACGGCGACGGCTAAAAGGGCACTCCGTACGACAAGAGCATAATTGTTGGGGTACCTCAACACTACATCGTGATATGTACCGTAAATAATATCCTTTTCGGAATTTTAGTGTAGAATTCTATCATTTTTTTAAACCAGACAGTATAGGCTTATTAGCCTATCATATAAAAACAGTAACCACGAAAGAGATAATCCAAGTCGTAAGTACGAGCCACTCAATGGAGAATCTCAGGCTAATAAGCTACGACTACGAAACGAATTGATTAAAAAGAGAAGGGAGAGAATAGTACCTAAGATATGCCCAAGAGAGAGAGAGTATACAAGAAATCTTCGAGAATATTATTTAATTTTTTTACAATGTTTGGTCTTTTTCTTCCAAGGCTTGGTTTACAAATAAAATGAAGTCTTATATAGACAAGCTATGGACTAAAAGAGTATTAAATTTACAAAGGAATCTAAATTATTACAACTTTACAAAAAGAAGATAGAGACATCTTATCTTCTGAAAGCAAAAGAAATAAAACAAACGACTTTATTAAAGTTGTGGGACAATGTGTCCTTTCTTCTTTTCCCTTATTATGAATGCCGTGTGGGACCTTTGGTCACTTCATTCTGACATTTTTGTCTTCCCTCGTGATCCCGTGTCCTCTTTCTTGGCTTTTGAATGACTGTTTCAATTAAGTTGTCGAACAAATCTTCTGTAGTAGGTATAATCTTCCCGCAACTGAGATTCTCCTCCAAGACAAGTGTATTGATTGTCATCTTGAGTTTCTTTCATGGAAGAAGTTGAAGTTTCTGAATATGGACTATCATCCACTTTTGATTTAAATTTTTTTAACAAAGTCTGCTTTGACCTTATCACGATAAGCAGTAATCAGTTCTTCTTCCTAAGCATGAGGATTCCTCAATTTTATGGATTTTTATCGAAGGAACTGCCACATTATTTTTCTTTATGCAAAGAGGTATTCCATGGATTTGGGAATGGATTCCTGAAGCTAGCAGAAATATACAAGGCATATTATGTCTTAAGAGGAAATTCCTTTGCAAGTTTTGGTCTAAATTATTAGACAAAGACAAAGAAAATCCGACTCGCAAGTATGGATGGCAGTTGGAAGAAGAAATTACTTCTTTGGTTAATAGCATGTAATCTATTCATCATATGGAAAGACGAGCTAAAGAAGATGAAACATCCTTTTTCTTTTCTAAATTAGAAAAATCCATAAAATTGAGGAATCCTCATGCTTTGGAAGAAGAACTGATTACTACTTATCTTAATAAGGTCAAAGCAAACTTTGTTAAAAAATTTAAATCAAAAGTGGATGATAGTCCATATTCAGAAACTTCAACTTCTTCCATGAAAGAAACTCAAGATGACAGTCAATACACTTGTCACGGAGGAGAATCTCAGCCGCGGGAAGATTATACCTACCAACCTACTACAGAAGATCTGTTCGACAGCTTAATTGAAGCTGTCATTCAAAAGCCAAAAAAAGAGGACACGAGATCACGAGGGAAGACAAAAATGTCAGAATGAAGTGACCAAATGTCCCACACGGCATTCATGATAAGGGAAAAGAAGAAAGGACACATTGTCCCACAACTTTAATAAAGTTATTCCGACTTTAATAAAGTCGTTTGTTTTATTTCTTTTGCTTTTCAGAAGATAAGATGTCTTTATCTTCTTTTTGTAAAGTTGTAATAATTTAGATTCCTTTGTAAATTTAATACTCTTTTGAAGTCCGTCGCTCGTCTATATAAGAGTTCATTTTATTTGTAAACCAAACCTTGGAAGAAAAAGACCAAACATTGTAAAAAAAATTAAATAATATTCTCGAAGATTTCTTGTATACTTTTCTCTCTTGGGCATATCTTAGATACTATTCTCTCCCCTCCTCTTTTTAATTATTACTATTTTTATATGATAGGCTAATAAGCCTATACTGTCTAAGATGATATGGGTTTAAAAAAAAAGGATAGAATGAGATAGAATTCTACATTAAAATTCTGGAAATGATATTATTTACAGTACATATCACGATGTGGTGTTGAGGTACCAACAGTTATACTCTTGTCGTACGGACTTCCCTTTAGCCGTCGCCATTGTTAGGCATAAGGCATTTTCATGGGCCATTTTTCGTATTGATCTATGTGTGACTGTTAGGGAGTATACCTTGGTAAATCCCTAATCTTGTGAACAGTACTGGAATCCCTCCGGTTGTAGATTTCTTTTGTTTTGTTCTATTCTTTATATATTATATTAATATAATAAAGATCCTTACCGACCTGAGTCTCAGGCAGACTTTCAGATGGTATCAGAGCCATGTTTTCAAAGAGTATTCACAGACAGTATTTTTATTCATGATGAATATTTTCAAGAATCATAAACACAACATTAAGAATTTAGATTAATCTCCAAACCAAACAAAAAATACATAAACCTAGTATTGATCAAGGGCATTTTTGTGGGGTTGATATCTAAAATGTTCACTCAACTAATAGTTATTATCCCACAAAATCACCCTTTTTTATTCCAATTTTTTAAGCAAAGAAAGTGACTTTCTGAGATTAAAACTATTAGTTGAATGACCATTTGAGAAATCAACTCCATTTTTAAATAAAGAAAGTGACTTTATGAGATAAATACTATTAGTTGAGTGACCATTTGAGAAATTAACTCCATTTTGTGTGGGGTGGGAGGGGGGGGGAGCAGTGGTGGAGCCACAGCCCAACAAGGGTGTTCGTCGAAAAATAATACCATGTAGACATGCCAATTATTACGTACTATGGATATATATTACATATTGAACACCATTAATATACATATTATATAAATTCGAACACCCTTATTATACATATTACGTTATACTGTCTTTATAATTTCTCTTGCATAATTTCAGTTTCTAGAAATTTTGAAGCAAAGAAAGATATCAAGGAAAAGTTCACTGTGCCAGCATGAAAAGAACAAGATGAATAATACCAAAAAACACAAGCATCAAAGTCAAAGTTCTTAAAGCAAAGCAATTGAACAGAGTGTATATCGGAAATGGAAATCAAACTCTTTCTTCGACAAATGCACATAAGCCAGTGTGGCAAGAACCATCTAACAATGATGTAAATAACAACCTCTAGTTTAACCAAAAGCATCTCTTCATATACCACTCATGTTAGGGAAAGAACCACCAATGCCTCTCATATCACATTCACAATCATATAAAAAATTATATTGCAACACTCTCTTCATCCTTTCTCTTTAATAGCATGCATTTCGATGTTCTTCCTATGAATTTGTTTCTCTCCATCTCAAATTTCTCAAGCAATCCTAACAACTAAAGCACGAGCTACAACGATTCCACACCAGCCAAAAGATTACATTTTAAAAGAAAAATACAACACAAAAAAAAAAAAACATAAACCTAGCATTGATCAAGGGCATTTTTGTGGGGTTGATATCTAAAATGTTTACTCAACTAATAGTTATTATCCCAGAAAGTCACCCTTCTTGATTCCAATTTTTTTTAAGCAAAGAAAGTGACTTTCTGAGATTAAAACTATTAGTTGAGTGACCACTCGAGAAATCAACTCCATTTTTAAATAAAGAAAGTGACTTTATGAGATAAATACTATTAGTTGAGTGACCATTTGAGAAATTAACTCCATTTTTTTTTGGGGGGGGGGGAATGTGTCCGAAAATTATACCATATAGACATGCCAATTATTACGTATTACATATATATATTACATATTGAACACCCTTAATATACATATTATATAAATTCGAACACCCTTGACAAATTTTCTAGCTCCGCCACTGGTGGGGTATAGACAACACACACATAATCCGTACCAAATTCCAAATTCAACAACCAATTACCAAAATCAAACAGCAAATTCACTAATTTTCCATGTAAATCTCAACACCTAAAGAGGTCATAATTACAAATAATTACAGTACCTTAGCAGAATTAGCAGTCATCACAGGATCAGAGTGGGTCCCATTAGATGGATCTTGATTAGCATAATCTTCATACGAACAAAGAATATCATCTGTCCCAAAATCAAAACCCTTCGACCCGGTATTATTTGGTCGACCCGATGATCCAGATGCCATTTTTCAATGATCCAAAAATTAGGGTTTCGCTTGGATTATCAAAACAATCAACAAATAAACCCAAATAAAAGAAGTGGATTTTTAATAGATTAGGTTTCTTGGTAGAGAGGAGATATATTGGGAATAGTAGTTTGATTTAGCTTTACTGCTAAAACAGGAAGGTTCGTCGTAATATAGATTTGTACTACTTCTATACTTTATAGATTTGTACTACTTCTATACTTTATATAATATAATATATTTATAGTGTATCATAAACACATTCATTTGATATTTTATTATTCATAAAATAATAAAAGATGACATATAAATAAAATAAATATAAAAAAAATATAATTTAATTATAAATAAAAATATAATAAATTAATTAATATTTTTAATGAGCGTGAAAATTAAAAAAAAATGATAGATAATTTAAGACGGAGAGAGTATTTATACTATATCAATATTTGTTTTTCTAATTTACATTCTTTCATACTTTGACCTTTTTTTTTCTTTTACTTAAGTGTGAAAATCATGGATTGTTGAAATTAAAAAAGAAGAAGAAAGAAATAGGTTAAGATTAGGATAACCTAGTGACCGACCTTAAAAATTGAATATGACCGACCACGATGATTATGTGGTAGGTTTATATGTTTTCTAATTTAATTTTTTCATTTCACCCTTTCTTTATTACTACAAATTTACTATTGGAGATTATATTATCTTTGTTCGAGCTCTTTTTGTGGACGCTATTTATACCTTCTTTTTATAATAAGGTATTTATATTATTATATTTCTTTAGTTGTTGGAACATAGTAGCACAAATGAACAATGCACTTTACTAGCCAAGCTTGATTCTAATTGAAATGTGGCCATGCGTGAGGAATTTGATGCGCTCACTACAATATGAATTTTGTATGTTCAGTATTACAAATGGGTACGCTCGGACAAGTAACACACCAGGTGTCGGCCACGTCCCCCTGGATTGGGGCGTGACACATTTTCACAACACTAATTCCTTCATTATTTTATAATTATTAAAGTGTTAAAGTTGGAAATGAATCTATACGATCGTCTAAGGATTGACAACTGTTATGCAAAGTGCTACCAGGTTGATACATAAGACGTAATGAATACAAGCAATATTCCTATCGAATAACGAAGAAGAATGTGACCCGAGATAACAACGCCATCAAGCCTCTGTGGGCATCCCATCATATCATATCGGCCTTTGTGGGCATCCCATCATATCATATCGGCCTCTGTGGGCATTCCATCATATCATATCGGCCTCTGTGGGCATCCCATCATATCATATCGGCCTCTGTAGGCATAATCATTATCGTGTATACCTGTACCAGCTGCAGGTGGTGTGCATATATAACGTTGTATCCCTTTTTCCATTTCTCATACATATATAATGCATACATATAGTAGAGTATATAACTCCTTTGATGTCAATGTATGTACATGAATGTAATGCATGAATGATAATGAGACACTCTGAGTTTATCGGAGTGACGTAAAGTCGTTTCACCTCCGATTAACATTATGAATACTACATCTTTTCCATATACCTCAATAAGGATTTAGGAACATATTTAGACATGCTTTGAATATAGGAATTAATAACAGGAACATTCTTAACTACTAAGAGTAGAATAATTTATGAGACACTATTACGTTTGCGTGCTGGGGTCCAATGTGAATATGATTAGACATAGTCTGGTGATTAAGTGGGTATGTACAGTATGAATCTTTTATGCTACCTGAGCTAGGACATATCTTATGATTGATAAACCTCAGTGTGATTTGAGTGATTTATATGCTTCATAAACCTTGATGTGGTATAGTACTTTATATGATTTCATGGAGTTAACGTGTCTATTTATACTTCTAGAATAGGACTTTATATGCGAGTCAACTAATGTTTATCTTTATTTGTGTTACGTCCGTCGTTATCGGTCTATGATGTCTATGGGGTATGTTGTGTGCTCATGCTACGCAACGCGTGTCGTCGACCTCGATAGGGTGAGGGAAGGAGTCGTTAATGTGATGAAGCATGTTATAAGCACATTCATGAATGCGAAAGAGTTCAACCCACGAATAATATTGACCATATTCTTGATCAAGAACTAAGAGAATGAAGTTCTTGATATTTGTGATGGCAAACGCTGAATGAAAAGAAGAGGTAGATGAGGGAGTTGGGGGGGGGGGTGGGGGTGACGACTGGGGAGGAGGAGGAAGTCGTGGGAGAGATCTTCCAAAAATATTGTCGCACTTGTGTAGGATCTTCCCAAATTACACTATCTTTGGAGGGTCCAATATAGGAGCAATGCACTTTTGAAAGACCCGAGCAACATAGAGTGAGATCCCCAACAAGTATCACCACTCCAGGAAGAGCAAGTTCTTGATGCAAGACCAATTTTAAGCTCACATGTATCTAATGGCTCTTACATTTTCTTTGAGATTCTCGAAACTCATCCATACATTTAAAGAAAATTTCAAACACATTTAAGATAATTCTACTTCATGTATATGTTAACTAATTGTGGTCGGTCTATGATGTCTACTGAGTATCATGGTTTTTTGTACTCATACTACTCTTGCTGTACTTTTTCTGAGTGCATAGTTAGAACACAGATCTAGTTCGAGGCCCGGTGAGTAGTCCGAGGCTTATTTGCTGAGATTCAAAGGGTGAGCTACTATCCGACCTGCAGCTCTAGATCCCTTCCTTTCTATTGTCTATCATTCTATCTTAGATAATACTTTTATATTTCAAACTTAGTAGTATTTTTCAAACTTGTAATAGTTAGATGTTCTTGTACGGTGACTCCATTTTCTGGGAAGGATTATAATATTGTCCACAGAGGCCTATGACGTTATATACACGATATATATATGTATAGTACCACTGATCAATTAGTTATTATGATGATGATGATGCCCACAATGGCCTGTGGCGTTATATATGCATTATGTATATCACAGAGCTATATAGATGATATTGCCCACAGATACCTACGATGTCATATACACGATATATATATGTATAGTACCACTGATCAATTGGTTATTATTATGATGATGATGCCCACAACGAGATGGTTTTGTTTTGATTGAGGAAAAAAACTTAAACCGGGTCTAAGATCTTTGCTTAGACTAAGAACACCACGGAAATGAAAGACTATCTATCCCCAACTGCTTTACTTTTATCACCTTCTCATGCTAATAAAAGGCCTTACAGAACATTCCTCAAAGAAGGGAGTGAAAAGATATTCCAATGGGGAATCCTGTTAGTGCGATATCTCTCTCGGGGAATCCTGTCTAGCATCAGCGCACTAAATATTCGTGAAGAGTATGAGAACTTATAGCATGACGTATAGCTTCGTGGATAAGGTATGCAAGGCTATCCCTTTCTTTCAAAGCATGAAATCCAAGAAGTTATCGCTTTCAAATAGAAATGCCAAAAACTTGTCCTATTGTATCTTGAAGTCTCTTGTCGAGAAGCATTCATTGAGTATTCTTATTCTTAAAATCATCGTTGTTGGTTACTGATCGTATCCTAAGTCTTCAAAAGGAAGCTTCTAAAATATAGTCATCGAGTCGACCAAAGAGTCATCCTAAGCATAAAGTCAAGAAGTTTATGAGTTTAAAAAAGGGCCAGTAAGCCATTGTTACAATAATCTGTTGTAGTCGAGGTGACGTAAGGTCATTGCACCCCGACTATTCTTATGTGGACTCATATACTCTTTTATGTTGCGACGATCAATCATAGAGTAGACTCCTTACCTTAGTTTTTTAATCATGAAGTTCTAACTCTAGCTTTATTCATAAAAGGGAACAACATCAATGATGGATCATAAACTTAATGAGCGATGGATACATACCTAATCAAGGAGTGGATTAACCTCAAGTGTCTTCTTAATCATCTATGAATAGAATATTTTCAAGGTCATGTTTGTAAAGATTGTTATAAAAGGATCATGCCATAACGGAGAAGAAGGTAATCCCTACATACCTTGTCAAAGAAGCTAGTTATGTCACACGAACCCCCGCACCTTCCATTGTACATCATATAATGAATTGGTATCAATATCGAATCCATTTCCCATAAGAGATTTCTAATTTTCTCACAATCTCTTGAGGATCTTCTGTTGGAATTGGAAGTTGTTAGTCAAATTGTTCGACGTCGCTTTCCGCTCCCTCGGATAAGATTTCGTTGTAGTTGCAGTTGTATTCTTCGTTGATCTCTGGTTGACCGCATCTTCTATGCTCCACTCTAATTCAATCTCTGAATAAAACTGCAATCTCCAAGCTGTCTTTCGCCAATGAGTATGTCTGTGCTCTCCTATTTGAAATCTTCCAGCAGAAAAAACACTTTCTGAAGCTGTTGTTGACGCTTGAATATTCAACACATCTCATTCAATATCTCTAGAACCACTCTCAAGTGACGCTCATGGTCCTCTCGAATCTTCGAATATATCAGGATGTCATCAATAAACACAATAACAAAAGAATCCAAGTACGGTTTAAATATCCCATTCATCAAATCCATGACCATTACAGGGGCATTGGTAAGCCCAAATGACATCACAAATGCTCATAACGATCTGAAAAGTTGTCTTGGGAACATCCTCAGCCTGAATCTTCAGCTGATGATACCGGATCTCAAATCAATCTTCAAAAACATAGAAGCTCTCTGAATCTGGCTGAACATGTCATCAATACACATAATTGTATACTTGTTTCTGATAGTGACCTTGTTCAACAATCTACAATCAATGCACATACGCATAGTGTCATCCTTTTTCTTCACAAATAAGATGGGAGAACCCCACAGAGATATACTCGATCGAATGAAGCCCTTACTCAACAAATCCTGATGAACTCAATCACTTTCACAACCCTTTGTGGTTCCCATGTAGAATAATGTATGAACTAGTACATGCAAGGTAGCATCCATATGTGGAACTCGAGGACATTTAAAAAATTGACTCAAATATTATACAGAAAAACAAAGATCAGGCCTTGTGTGGGTTAGGAATTTAAGTTTACCAATGAGACACCTATAAAACTCTAGATTGGGAAAAGGGTCCCCAAGATCATACTTAAGTTTCCCACACAGCTCAAGTGGACAAACAACATCAAATACATCATCACATAAAAAAGTAGTAAGAAAATCAGAGATGAATTTCTTTTGATAAAGCAAAACCCTATGATCAATATACAACACTTGGGCCTCCTCCGCATGACCATATCCAACATTCGGAGCACAATTCCAGCAAACCGGGCGACCTGGTCTTTTGGGATCGGCTCCAGGAAATCGACAGGCCCTTCAGGCTCATCTAGTTTCGGCCCAACAAATGCCTACTGGTCACAATCTGGCCCCTGTCGCACCCCATTTTAACCAGGTATAAGCGGAGTACAATATATTGGTGATTCCTGGATTGGATTAAGGAGTCGCCACTTAATTATTTTACGGTGAATTATGATACCTAAACGTTAACTAAATGCTGCAATGTAAACTTCGATTTTATGGTATGCGAAACTAATGAGATTCTACGTAAGGGTTCTTTATTATCCTAAAGGGAAGGGGTTAGACATCATTTAAGATCCGCTAACTTGCGGTTGTCCAGTCAAACTCAGGTTATTTATTATGCTAAGGAAAATGCATGTTTTAAAAATATAAAGTTAAAATGATGTTGCAAGTATTTAGTAAAAGGATGCATTTTGTACAAGTATACATTTGTATGGTATTAAGGAAAATACATGAAAAAAATTAAAAGTATGCATTTGTGACAATTAATTGTAAGGAGAAAAGCGAATTATTTATAATGCCAAAGAAGTAATTTTTTGGAAATCATTTTGAGTTGCAATTTGTAAAAAGACAAACTCATTTGTATGATTAATAAAGTGAATAGAAGATAATCAAAGTTGTTTTGAAAATTTTGAATATGCATGACGAGCCTAAAATAAATAAACTAGCGGCGGATTTCCAAATTTTTAAAACTAACCGAGCCTAAAGTAGGTAACTAGCGACGTTTTCTAAATTTAAAATTACCTTACTACTTATCTATTCCTAGCCTAGTTATTCTAAATGTCCTAACAAATATACAAACATTAAATATTTACAACCCCAAAATAGAAATAACAAAATTTAAAGAATAACAATGAAAGGGAACTAAAGCCGATGATGATGTCATCTCGCCCTATTTGTTTTGAAATCCCAATTTTGGAGAATGCAAGGAGTGTGAATGCGGGTCTTCGTTCGGCAATGATCAATAAAAATTATGTCAAACTCTAATGAAAATGTTTGTTGAAAACAATTTGCTTATAAGAAGATATGCATATTAATAAGAATTACTGTCGAACTCTCGAATAGTGACATGCAGTGAAACAGAGCAAACGTCTTGTCCAAAGTCCTTCTTCTGACTAGAAATTTGGTCGGTCAACACTTTCCATGTCTATCGGCGTCTTCTCACAGTGATCCCTTAAAAATTTACCCACCTTCTGATATGTGAGGATGCTGAACTTTAACTGGACCAAGCCGAGTCTTGTGTGGGTTGCTTGCTTGTTCTATCAAGGTGATCGGACGGATGTACTTTATTACACGCAAGATAAAGGAAGTGGGATTTTAATGGTGTGACCGAAGCTGATGTAGGCCGCCTACGTATCCCAACAAGGAAATCAGGTCATAACGTAGTTCGTTACACGCAAAAAGGGATTGTAATGTTTTCTAACAATGGGACCGAAGCCGATGTGGCCGCCTACGTATCCTGCCGAGGGAATCAGGTCATAACGTAGTTCATACACGCAAAAGGGATTGTAATGTTTTCTAAAAGTGGGACCGAAGTCGATGTGGCCGCCTACGTATCCCGCCGAGGGAATCAGGTCATAATGTAGTTCATATAAACAAAAGGATTGTGAAGTTTTCTAAAAAAAATGGGACCGAAGCCGATGTGGCCGCCTACATATCCCGCCGAGGAATAAGGTCATAACGTAGTTCATACAAACAAAAGGATTGTGAAGTTTTCTAAAAAATGGGACCGAAGCCGATGTGGCCGCCTACGTATCCCGCAGAGGGAATCAGGTCATAACGTAGTTCATATTACAAGAAAAAAATGCGATTTTAGGGAAATTTGTGCTCTAAAGAAGCGGAACCCGACATAGGTTCTTTGCGTATCCCGCCAAGGGAGAGCAACTTTTACAACATAAAAAGTGCATTACATAGAAAAATTCTAAATGTAGTATCTTTTCACCGCATCTGCGTTGATAGATTTTGGCCATACTTCGCCGTCCATTTCTGCTAGGATTAATGCTCCTCCAGTTAGCACCCGGTGAACCGTATAAGGCCCTTGCCAGTTAGGTGCTAATTTTCCTTTAGCTTCATTTTGGTGCGGGAATATACGTTTTAGCACCAATTGCCCTGGTTTGAAAGTCCTTGGTTTTACTTTCCTGTTGAAAGCTTTGGCCATTCTGTTTTGATAAAGTTGCCCGTGATAGACTGCGTTCAATCACTTTTCATCAATCAATATCAATTGTTCGTACCGATTCTGTATCCATTTTGCTTCTTCAGCTCGGCTTCTTGGATAATTCTTAAAGATAGTATTTCCACTTCTGCTGGTAACACATGTTCTGTTCCATAGACCAAAAGATACGGCCTTGCCCCAGTAGAAGTCCTGATTGTAGTGCGATAGCCCAAAAATGCAAAGGGCAAATGCTCATACCAGTGCTTGTAATTATCTATTGTCTTTCGCAGTATTCTTTTGATCCTCTTGTTGGCTGCTTCGACTGCTTCGTTCATCTGAGGTCGGTATGGAGTGGAATTGCGGTGAGTTATCTTAAACTTTTCGCATAACTCATGTATCAGATTATTATTGAGATTGGCTCCATTATCTGTTATAATCGATCCAGGGATTCCAAATCGGTAAATGATGTTATTGCGGACAAAATCAACTACCACTTTCTTTGTCACTGACTTGTAGGACGATGCCTCTACCCACTTTGTGAAATCTTCAATTGCCACTAGAATGAATCTGTGTCCATTTGATGCGGCAAGTTCAATAGGACCAATGACATCCATGCCCCAAGTTGCGAATAGCCAAGAAGAGCTCGTCACATTGATTTCGTTAGGAGGTACCCTGATTAAATCGCCATGAACCTGACATTGATGGCATTTTTGCACAAAGCGAATGCCATCTGTTTCCATAGTCATCCAAAAATACCATGCTCTCAGAGTCTTCTTTGCTAAAGTGAAACTATTCATATGAGGCTCGTACGTGCCTCCGTGTATCTCTTCAACTAACCTACTTGCCTCTTGGGTATCAACGCATCTTAACAAACCTAGATCCAGAGTTCTCTGATAAAGGATTTCTCTGTTTAGGAAGAAATGGTTTGCTAACCTCCAAAGTGTCTTCTTTTGTGTGCTAGTTATGCCTTCTGGATATTCGCCTGACTTGAGATACCTCTTAATGTCGTGGTACTAGGGTTTTCCATCCAACTCTTCATCTATGTGGAAATAATAGGCCGGCTGATCCAATAAGTTTACCTTGATGGGATCAATATAATTCTTATCCGGATGTTGAATCATGGAGGACAGAGTCGCCAGAGCATCAGCAAATTCATTTTGAGTTCGTGGGATATGCTTGAATTCTATCTTGCTGAACCTCTTGCACAATTCTTTCATGCAATTCACGTAAGGAAGTATCTTCACGTTCTTGGTGGCCAATTCGCCTTGTACCTGATGAATCAATAAGTCTGAATCACCTATAACCAATAATTCTTGAATGTTCATATCAACGGCCATTCTAAGTCCGAGTATACAAGCCTCATATTCTGTCATATTGTTGGTGCATGGAAATTGGAGCTTCGCCAAAATTGGGTAGTGTTGACTTGATTCTGAAATTAAAACTGCTCTGATACCAATTCCTTTGAAGTTTGCAGCTCCGTCGAAGAACATTCTCCAACCCGGGTATTCTTATGAGATATCTTCTCCAATAAATAATACCTCACCGTTTGGAAAATAAGTCTGGAGAGGCATATATTCTTCATCTACGGGGTTTTCAGCAAGATGGTCGGTTGGTGCTTGTCCTTTGATAGCCTTTTGGGTAACATATATGATATCGAACTCACTTAGCAAGATTTGCCATTTTGCTAGCTTCCCAGTGGGCATGGGCTTCTGAAAAATGTATTTGAGCGGGTCCATTCTTGAGATGAGATAAGTGGTATATGCAGACAGATAATGTCTAAACTTTTGCGCAATCCATGTCAAGGCACAACAAGTACGTTCCAGCAAAGTATACCGAGCTTCATAAGGTGTGAACTTCTCGCTCAAGTAGTATATAACTTGCTCCTTCTTTCCTGTTTCATCGTGTTGTCCCAGCATGCATCCGAGTGCGTTTTCTAACACAGACAGATATAACAGCAAAGGCCTTCCAGGCTCTGGAGGTACCAAAACAGGTGGATTAGATAGATATTCTTTGATTCTATCAAAAGCTTGCTGGCAATCTGCTGTCCATTTAGTAGCAGCGTCTTTCTTCAGTAGCTTAAATATTGGTTCACATATTACCGTTGATTGCGCTATGAACCTGCTGATGTAATTGAGACGACCAAGAAAACTCATCACGTCCTTTCGACTCTTCGGAGGAGGCAAGTCTTGAATAACTTTTACCTTCGAGGGGTCCAATTCAATACCCCTTCTACTCACGATGAAACCTAACAGCTTCCCAGCAGGGACACCAAATGCACACTTTGTAGGGTTTAATTTCAGGTTATACCCCCTCAGCCGGTCAAAAAACTTCTTCAAGTCTATCAAGTGATCTGAGGCCCTTCGCGACTTGATAATAACGTCATCTACGTATACCTCGATTTCTTTGTGAATCATATCATGAAAAATGGTAGTCATGGCCTTCATATAGGTGGCACATGCGTTCTTGATTCTGAACGGCATTACCCGGTAATAGTATACTCCTCAAGGTGTAGTGAATGCTATTTTTTCTACGTCTTCTTCATCCATCAAGATTTGGTGGTAACCAGCAAATAAAGATAATCCACACACACCCGTATTTTTTCATCTTTCTTTGGCACATGTACAATGTTGGCCAGCCAAGTGGGGTATCTTATGACTCAAATGACCTTTGCATCGAATTGCTTGGACACCTCTTTCTGGACCTTTAAACTCAAATCAGGCTTGATTTTCCTTGGTTTTTATTTCACCGGAGGGCATGATGGATCAATAGGTAATTTATGCGAAACAATATATGTGCTCAGACCTGGCATATCGTCATAAGACCAAGCAAATACGTTGATATATTGACTCAAAAGATCCGTCAGTTCTTTCCTTTGTGCGGTGCTCAAATGGACGCTGATTCTCATTTCCTTCACATATTTTGCATCTCCCAAATTTACTGCCTCAGTTTCATCTAAATTTGGCTTTGGCTTATTCTCAAAATGCTCCAATTCCTCTGTCAATTCTTCTGGCTACGAGTCTTCCTCATACTCTTCGAAGTCCTGTTCGGTGTTTGGATTTTGTTTGTTTGTTTCATTACATGTCACATTCACATTATCAATAGATTTATTAGTTTGCATGCTGAAAGAGAAAAGAATATAGTAAACAAAATAAATTTTGAAATAGCAAAAACAATGTGGATTTGTCATTTAAGCTTTCAAAAGATGGAGGCAAAACACATTAAGATGCATATATGCGATCCAGGCCTCAATCAGAATCGCATTGTTTCATAAAGTACTAATGTAATTTCTACTAAGCTTCCCGGAGAAACAGGGCCGGGGCACAGGTCTAATTTTTTAAAACATCTCCATGTTCTGCATCCCAAATGGTTGGGTCTTCAGCAAAATCATCCAGAATTACATTGCATTCCGCTTCTTCTCCCGCAATGAAAATACTTTTGAGTCCTTCCACGAGGTTGTCTGCATCATCTTCCTGTGACTCCTGAGCAGCGTATGCTTTGACAAATGACTGATTCAGAGGCGGAACAGGCTTTGGCAGGGAAGTGTCTCTTTTTCTTCGAAGATTGATTGACTAGACTTCTTCAGGAGTGGGTTCGTATCCGAGACCAAAAGTATCATTTTTACTGAGCAAATGAATCGGCTCTACTATACCTTCTAAGTTTAGTCTGAGGCCTTGACCGGACTTAAAGCCATTCTTCAATATTTTCTGGGCCACCATTGTGAGAACCCCGGGGTAATTTCAGTTTTTCAGCTTTGGAGGCACATGCAATTTCTCTGTTATGGAAAACAGACCCATCCAATATATCTATGCTTTCAATAGCAAGGATTTGGCCTTCGGGACATATTAAATTGCTCCATTTTTCGTGTATCACGACCTCGTGATGATCCTAGACAAACTTCAGGCTCTAGTGTAGGGTAGAAGGAACTGCACCAGCCATATAGATCCAAGGTCTTCCCATTAGCAGGTTATAGCCGATAGATATGTCTAACACTTGGAATTCCACGACGAACTCTATGGGTCCTACTTGTAATGTCAAATCCATTTCTCCCATAACGCTCATTTGGGCTCCATCAAAGTTTTTAACCTTCACATGGCTTTCGCGAATCATTCCAATGCTAATTCCCAGGGCTCGGAGAGTTGCCATAGGACAAATGTTGATAGTTGAGCCTCCATCAATCAACACCCTAGAAATGAACTTGTTCATGCACTTTACAGTTATGTTCAACGCTTTGTTGTGCCCCAAGCCTTCAGGTGGCAATTATTTGTCATGAAAAGAGACTTTATGGGCCTCTAAAATCTGTCCGACCAAGGCCGAGAGTTTCTCGCCAGTGGTCTCTCTCGGAATATAAGCTTCCTTGAGTACCTCCAATAAAGCACGTCCGTGGGTCGCGGAATTCATCAACAATGATAGCAAAGAAATTTGGGCCGGTGTTTTCTTTAACTGTTCTACAACGGAATATTCCTTGGTTGGCATTTTCCTCCAGAACTCCTCTACTCCGGTCTGTGTTACGACCTTTTTTGGATTGTCTTCCCTTCCAGGTGCTCCTCACGCTACTTCTGCAGAGGCATAACATCGCCCCGATCTTGTCATACCAGCGACGACAACTTCTACAATTTGTTTCTCTTTTCCCCTACTCCTTTCCCCCGTTGAATAACTTTAAGGAACAATTTTGGTATCAAAAGACGGTGTCACTATCCGTGATTTTGGAGGAAGTACTTCCACTTCAAACGGTGCCCTCACTTGAACTGTAATTATAGGGGTGATTAAGGCCGATGATTCAACCTTTTCCTCTCTTTGGACCGGCACAATGGTCCCTTCCAAACTGTTTTCTTCATCAACAGTAATCATGTTCACATTGGCATTGTCATGATTTGACAAAGGGTTATTGTTTACATTAGGGGAAGGTCCTTTCAGTTGGATGATTCCTTCTTTGATCAACACCTCGATCTTGTCTTTGAGGGCAAAGCAAACCTCAGTGTCATGTCCAGTGATTCCAGAGTGGTATGCACAATGCTTAGTTTCATCGTACGATCTGGGAATAGGATTGGGGATATGTCCTGGGATAGGTTGGAGTATTCCCGCGGTCTTCAATCTTTCGTATAACTGGGCTAGAGGTTCGGCTAAAGGTGTATATGTTTTGACTGGCCTTCTTTCGTAATTCACACGGGGTCTGGGAGCATTTGGTGGATGGGCCCGTGGCTGAGGTGGATATGTGGGTTGATACTGTGGGGAATTCGGATAAGTAGGTTCTCGTAGTGGGCTATATATTGTCTGGGTATGGTAGACAGGGTAGGGAGTAGGTGAGTGTTGATAATAAGGATGAGGGCTTTATGTGTTTTGACTATAGTAGAAGGGCTGAGGATTTTGGGTGTTTTGATTGTAGTAGAGAGGCTAGGATGATGGGCTTTGGTAGGTTGGCATTTGGTTTGACTTATGTTCCTGGACCATCATGATAAGAGACACTTCGTCCCTCATCTTCTTAATTGCTCCCCCAAATGAGTCCGACCTGAATTGCCTTACTCGTTGCCTGCAATGCTGCTAAGTTTGTGATTCTTCCTATTTTGATACCCTCTTCTATGAAATCTCCCATCCTTACCACAGAGAAACTCCGTCCTATGACACTTATCATTCTTTCATAGTATGTTGCATCTTTCAAAGACCGCACAAAGAGAGTGGTCATCTCACTTTCCGCCATCGGGGGTTGAACCTTTGCTGATCCACCCTCCACCTCATGGCATATTCTATGAAGGTCTTTGTAGATATTTTCTCCAATTTCATTAAATAAAATCAATCTAAGACTGTGTCGGTGTTAAACCTGAACCTATCCATAAAATCCTGTGCCATTGTGCCCCAGTTATGACATTTCCGCGGGTCCTGGCTTGTGTACCAGTCGAGCACTTCTCCTATCAAACTCCTTATGAAAAACTTCATTATGATGGCCTGGTCTTTACCCACTCCAACCAACTTGTCACAATACGATCTTAAATGAGAGCGAGGATTTCCCTTTCCATCAAATAAGTCAAATTTTGGCACCTTATATCCGACAGGCAACTGAACGTCGGGATGCATGCAGAGATCTTCGTACTCGAGTCCTTCATGCCCCTTGCTGGTTTGGATGTTTTTGAATGCTTCTTTTAGGCTATGAATTTCTCTCGCCATACTTTCATCGGTTCTGATCCTTGCTTGCCTTTCCATCTCTTCATATTGGTCTATCTCATGTGGAGGTATATTTGGTATGGTGGAAGTAGAAGGTTGGGCTTCCGTTGAATATACTGGTGGCACATACTACTTGTTAGCGATGTGTGCCATCGGTATTTGTTGGGTTGCATGGTAATTTTGTGTGGGGGGATATTTTGTACGAGTGGGGTAGTTTGGGTAAGTGGAGCTTGAGGCGCATATGGAGTTGTGAAGGATACTGGGTCATTTTGTAGCGGGCTTTGTTGTGGATTGGCTTGTGGGTTGATAGGATGCGGATTAGTGCGTTGCGGGCTGACGTGTTGAGGACTGGTTTTGCTTAGTAAGGGATTTCGGGGAAGGTTTTGGGGAAATGGCGGTTCAGGAGATGGAAAGGTTTGTGGTGCAGTTGCGCTCGTCCCTTGTTCAGGGAGTGGAGTATTGAGGCTGATGGACATATTGGTAAGATTTTGGAGCCGCTCGCTCTCAGTCTGCATGGTTGCCATTTGTTGCAACAGTTGGGCGAGGTATTCATCATGGACGTTAGTATTTTTTTTTCCGATGTCTCTGGTTCACCTCCGGAAGAGCGACAAGTCCTAGGCCAGTTTGTTCGGATGCTCCTGAATCAGTCATTTTGTTGGATGATTGTACCTTTGATCTCGTGAAGTAGGGGTGTTCCGCCAGTTTCAGTCAACACGAATCAACTTTTGGGGAAATAAATCAGGCAAAAATAAACCTTCTTCAAAGATGAAGCAAAGTAAGTTAGTACAAGATGAGTAATTATTGCTTTAAATAACCTGTACAGAGTGGGAAGCAGTAAACAAGTAGCAAGCATATTGTATGGAAATTAAATGCGCGTCCTAATATGCATGGGGCCTCTCTTATGCCAGAGGTGGGCCTAAACGCCAAATATGCGAGATAATGATAAATTGATCCAAGTCAGTAATTGTGATGTCTTCTGTTGGAAATGAAGACAAAATGAACGTGCATTTTTCAATTTCGGCATGATGTTTAGGCTTGGATCCGTCTATCATTATCACTCTACACATAATATGCTGAATGGTCGTTGGATTTCTTAATTGTGGAGTCGATGCCAAGGATCGACCCACCTAAGGTGTATGCATGCATGACTTAAGATAAAGGGTGGTATAGCTCTATCCAAATTTTTCTATGATTTGGCTGACTAGACTCAAGGTTCTCGAGCGGACTACACGACCACCGGATGGTCCGGACACTCTGCGCATACGCCAACTCTCTTAAAATTTGGTAATTTGAAAGAAATTTTGCGGGTGCGCAAAACACACCTCGCGTGTATGTGTGATAGTGTCAATTTTCCGAAGTGGAAGAAATATGAGCGGAATGTTAATTTAAGGAAAGTAGTAAAAGAAAGTAGCAATTAAAGTAGTTAAACATACAAAATTTCAAAAAGGAAACAATTTGAAGTAGTAGATCAAATAAGAAGCAAAATAAAGTGCAATAATAATTAACCTGAATTTGCTATGGTTAAGAACCTGAATTTCCTCAGTGGAGTCGCCATGCTGTCGCACCCCATTTTAACCAGGTCTAAGCAGAGTACAACATATTGGTGATTCCTGGATTGGATTAAGGAGTCGCCACCTAATTATTTTACGGTGAATTAGGGCACCTAAACGTTAACTAAATGCTGCAATGTAAACTCCGATTTTATGGTATGCGAAACTAATGAGATTCTAGGTAAGAGTTATTATCCTAAAGGGAAGTTGTTAGACATCCTTTAAGATCCGCTAACTTGCGGTTGTCCAGTCAAACTCAGGTTATTTATTATGCTAAGAAAAAATGCATGTTTTAAAAATATAAAGTTAAAATGATGTTGCAAGTATTTAGTAAAAGGATGCATTTTGTACAAGTATACATTTGTATGGTATTAAGGAAAATACATGAAAAATTGAAAAGTATACATTTGTGACAATTAATAGTAAGGAGAAAAGCGAATTATTTATAATGCCAAAGAAGTAATTTTTTGGAAATCATTTTGAGTTGCAATTTGTAAAAAGACAAACTTATTTGTATGATTAATAAAGTGAATAGAAGATGATCAAAGTTGTTTTGAAAATTTTGAATATGCATGACGAGCCTAAAATAAATAAACTAGCGGCGGATTTTCAAATTTTTAAAACTAACCGAGCCTAAAGTAAGTAACTAGCGCCGTTTTCTAAATTTAAAACTACCTTACTACTTATCTATTCCTATCCTAGTTATTCTAAATGTCCTAACAAATACACAAACATTAAATAATTATTACAACCCCAAAATAGAAATAACGAAATTTAAAGAATAACAATGAAAGGGAACTAAAGCCGATGATGATGTCATCTCGCCATATTTGTTTTGAAATCCCGAGTTTGGAGAATGCAAGGAGTGTGAATGCGGGTCTTCGTTAGGAAATGATCATGATGAGTCTCATAACGAGACTCTTTGTAGCTCCCGATGCATTTCATGTAAGTGAAGAAAAGAAAAGAAAAGAAAAGGATTAGTAGCGGAACATGGACATATACATACGTGTAAATAAATGACTCATGAAAAAGTAATATGTTGTTGGGCCTTCGGACCCACTAACTCAATACTGCCGTAAATCAATAAGGTATGGGCCCGTAGGCCCACGAGACATACATAAGGAAGGGAGAAAACACATAGACCAGTTATCAAAGCATCCAATTATATTAACTATAATCAAATATGAAATTTAACATTTATTTTATACATATTTGATTGATTAAGGCTAGACAAAACAGTAAACCCAAAAGATAATAACTCAAATGACTTAATTCAGATCTGGGATTAACTATCCTGCATGATATAGGTATACGAATTGGCAGGCCCAACAATTCAGAGTTTAGAGGAAATAAGGGAAGACTTGCCCCCAATACGGTGCATTTAGATCTGATTGACATGGAGGTATACAAAATGTCTCGAAGATATGTGATATACATAGGAATATACACCAATATATAATTATGATGTATACGAGGCATATATCAGAGTTATATACCTCATATATATCCTTAGGTGTACCATTTTCATGCTTCACCAAAATGTACAAAGTGACAATTTCAAACTACAAGGCAAAGCAAAGAAATCAGCCTTCTGCAAATCACACTCATATAGACAAAATGTTTGTTAATTATGACATAGAGAATCAAAGTGGGCTACAAATCTAAGCCTGACATTTCTAGTAGGTAACTTAGACATGTAGATGTGCAGTATATTGCTAATAGGTAACTTAGACCTGTAGACATGCAGCTTGTCACAGAGTGTATGCAATTTATTCATATATATATATATATATATATATATATAAGAAATAAACTAATACAACATTTCTATTCATTCTCAGATAACTTCTACATCTAATCATACTCTATTTACAATCAGATTTCAAACTAGGTACAAACAGGGATTTCTAGCCCAACATAACAATAATCAATTTTCAAACAGATGCCAACACAAATGTCCACCACTTAATGAACAAGACATGATATAAAAAATGATTGAAAAGTCATCGTATACTAGCATGGTAACACATTAACACTTGGACATGATAGGATAAGCATATTATAAGTTTGGATTAATATGTAAGCATAAGAATGAACAGATGACCAATCAACAATAATATTTCAGAGATGTAAAACTACCTGAACTATGTTAAACATTCATAGTTATATTTATGCTATGCATTTAGGCATGATAACCCTTAAATAAGCGAGATAGGCACATAAACAGACTCATAGGCATAACCACAACTTTGGCTAATCCAAAGATGACATTTTATAGGTACATAACTGGCAAGCTAGACCAAACATGCATGTCTTTTCAAGTAAGCAACATACACTAACCACATGGATCCAAAAGGATTTTCATACTAACACAAAACAAACTTACACTAAGATAAGCAAGGATATATGTATAACCAACTTAGGATAAACATGGAAGGCAAACATAAGAGATTTTCATAGTCATTAGAAAATTAACAACTTAAGTATGCAAGGCAACATGCACAAGACATACACAATCCTAGCTTAGGCTGTATGAGACATGATGATACTTCAAGTTAGGCATGGCATGACTCAACATGGTTACCAAATGAACCTCAGCTCAACAAACTATTATATCCAAAGCAAGAAATATCTAGAACATGTCACTTATATGAGAGGGGAAATGTTTCTTTCAAGAACCATTTCAAAACAACCCTGACTTCACACAATCTACTTATACAGATAACACCATCCATACAGTTTGAGTTCAAATCACTGCATATCTTAACATGATCTTTTAAATAGCAGAGAGGCATATCAAGGACCAAACATGATTTCCACTAACCAGGGATTAATTATGAACATATTATGAACTCAAAATGGCATCTAACATCAGACCTAGTCTTGAGGTAAATTAAAATAGTAATAAGCATTCAAACACCCTTGATAAATTGTTAACAATACTTTAATATGCCACACACAACTAGATGGTTAAATATTTGAACCTAATCAAGTTTAAACACATAGTACTCGATACAAAAATAGGACCTAATCATTAATAATAAGCATATCAAATGTATAATAGATATATTAAGTTAACTGAAATTAATATAAACATTTCACAACTAATATACACAATAATTAAAGTAAACGAGGGAAATTTGAAACTGACTAACCTTCTTCGAGCAGTGAACCAAGGCGTCATCTCGAATCGTCGAGTCCGCTCGGAAGAGTGTGTTTATGTGATTGAAAAGAAAACGAGGTTGAGTGTTTCTTGGCTTTGCCAAGCCGGAAACGAGAATAAAAGAAAGAGATTTTGAGAATCGAAAGCTATTTTTGTGAGATCACCAGATGGATCGATTCGTTGCAATAGCTTAAAACAGAGGGTTTTCTTTGTTGTCTCCAATCCCCAATCCCTTAAACAAACCACAAAGGGTTCTATTTATAGTCCCAACTGAGACCCTAATGGCTAAAAAAATCTCAAATTCAAATCCAAGATTGAAATGTAATGGTTTTTTTCATCAAAATCGAGATGATAATGAAGGGGTACCGGTTTTTCTTCTTAACCACCGAATCCTTGAAGGTATTTTAGGGGTCGACTATGGCATGCATGCTTCGCAGGTCGATTTGACTTGGATGAGCTATTCCAAGCTTTGGGGTTTGTAGAAAAAAGGAAAAGGGGACTGGGCGATGTGAGGGATCGATGGTGGAGGGGACATGGTGGCAGTGGCGTGGTGAGGGTGTTTGTCCGGCGGGTAAGGGAGGCTACGGTGGAAGGGTTGCTGGATTTTTGGGTTTTCGTTCGGTTTTGGGGGACGATTTGTTTTTTTGGGTAAAGGGTGTAGGTTTGGACGATGGGTTAGGGAATAAGGGGTATTGGGCTTGGGTCGACGGGTTTGGGGATTGGGCTATTTTGTGGTGAGGGGAAATAAAATGGGTTATGGGTTTAAAATATAAGGAGTTTAATATATAAAAAACCTTGAGGAAATGTAAATTATTTAAAATAAGATATAATGATGTGATAATAAATAAAACGTAATATTTGTGAAATGCCTAATGCTCAATATAACATAGAATTTTAGGATAAAACTATGATTGGGATATTAAAAGGCAAGTGATAGTAAAAAATGCGAATAATAATAATAATAATAATAATAAAAATTGATATTGAAAATAGACGACGGTATTAAAAGTCTTAAAGAATGCGTATATATATAAATTATTTTTGAGGTGTCAAAATATTTAAAATTGCAAATATGTCGGAAAAGATGGGACAAAATTGGGTGTCAATATCCCCAACAGATTTGGGCCATGCATTTAATGCTTTGAACCTTTAACAACCCCACAAAATTTGGTACATGGATACCGGAGCCACATACAGGATGTGGCTGTTCCTGTACTTGGAAATGTTTGTCATGTGTTTATGCATGGTCTCTATCGTGTTCAGGTAAGCTAAATTCAAGCGAGTTACTATTTTGGCCGTTGCCTAATTGGGAGAAATAACTAGACAACTTTTGCAGATATATGGTGCAAAAAAATTACATGAGGTGCTGGTAAATAGAATGGAGAATAAACCTCTTATTACAGTAAGCCATGATCCTGAGTTACTTCTAGTTCCTTCCTTTAAGCCTCCGACCCCTGGACTGGATTATATCTTTTGATATCTGGTTCTACTATGTAAATGAACTCTGGTGAGCAATCATGTTTCTTTCCTTCCATGTTACAACAGGATAAGGTCTCAAAACATCATAGACAAGAATAGAGACGTTTAGGCTAAACTACAACATCAACAATTTTGAATCCTTCAAACAAATAAAAATAGGAAAATCCTATTGGCTACGAGTGCATCTATCACGCCCCAAACCTGACCCTGAACGTCACATACATCCGATGCTATGAACAACACCGGATGTCATTCTCATTACGTTTGTGCAAGGACGTCACATTTTTATTACGTCTGTGAAAAGACATTATTTTGCATTACGTTTGGGCAAGGACGTCATTTTACATTTCGTCTGCGCAAGGATGACATTTTGCATTACATTTGGGCAAGGACGTCATTACATTTCGTCTGTGCCAGGATGGCGTTTTGCATTACGTCTATGCAAGGATGTCATCTCATTACATCTGTGTAAGGGCGTCATTCATCACATATGTGCAAGGACGTCGCATCGCATTACGTCTGTGCAAGGACGTTATTTTACATTTCGTCTGGGCAAGGACGACATTTTGCATTACGTCTGGGCAAGGACGTCATTACATTTCATCTGTGCAAAGATGACATTTTGCATTACGTCTGTGCAAGGACGTCATTCATCACGTCTGTGCAAGAACGCTGCATCGCATTACGTCTGTGCAAGGAAGTCATTTCACATTGCATCTGGGCAAGGACGACATTTTGCATTACGTCTGTACAAGGACGCCCAATCGGCTAAGTGTATAATGCTCATGGATGACTCGATCTCGGCTAAGTAGAAGTGATGGGCCCAGGAAGGGCCCATCTCGTAGTGATGCAACATGAAAACACAAAAGGGGAAAATAAGGGTGCAAGTTAAAGTGTATCTAGGCTTATCAAATTAATTTATGAAATAAACAATCAGACAGCCCACAACAACTTGTCCACGAGCAACTTTCTCACGTACAAAGTGAATATCCATTTCAATGTGTTTAGTGTGCTAATGTTGAACGGGATTGCCGGAAAGATATATCGCACTTACATTATCACAGTAAACTATTGTAGCCTTATGGATTGGGCAGTGAAGCTCAAGTAGAAGGTCGGTTTGACCACTGGACTGAAAGTCTCACCAAAATCCACACCAACCTATTGAGTCTTCCCATCACCTACAAGACGGGCTTTGTGCCTCTCAAATGTACCATCAGATTTTTCTTTATGATTAAAAATCCACATAGATCGAATCACATTAACATCAGGGGGACGAGACACCAAATTCCATGTCCTATTATTAATAAGAGTATTAAATTCATCATCCATAGTCATTTTCCAATTTGGGTCATTAAGGACATACACAAGATTATGGGGCAACGGTGAATTGGCAACATGGGTGTGAAGACCGTATTTTTTGTTTGGCTTAAAAATCCCGTGTTGACTATGAGTGACAGGTCGTTGGGCTGGAATTGGAGTCGGGCCGGATGAGAGTGATGGACTGATGGGCAGTGATATCTCAATTTGTTCCTTTCCCTCCATAAAAAGGTCTGTTGAATCCCAGCCAAAGGAGAAGTCTATGCCATAATGCCTTGATGATGTAGTAATTAAAAAATAGGTGCTGAAAAGTTTCATCTGCTACATCATAAAACACACAAGATCTTCAAGTATTTTTTTTAACTCCACTCCACACTCCATTCTACATTAAGTATATCACCATAGGACGGTGACAATCTTTGGCACTCCTAGCAAATCACCTCATGGCTCAGCCCAGTTCTGACCCTGTCGCTGTTCTAGTTATCGGTCCAGAATCCCGTGTTGGGCCAGCAGGCCCACTACCTGCTGGCCGGTCCGTCACCCCTCCCAATTTTTCCCAAAATCCACCCAATTCTCCCTCAGTCACAGACCGGTCACTCGTAGTCAACGGGGTATTTTTAAACCAAAAAGACAGAGCTTTGTCTGAATTTTGTTGTAGTGGAACTGTAATTTCATAGAAAAGTTTGGCTTTTCTTGTGAAGTTTGAATTTGTTTTTCTAGTTTTTTTCCTTTTGAGGTGTAATTATTTATAAAGTTTTGACCTTTGTCTGAATTTTGTTGTGGGGGGTGCTTAGATAACATATAATCCTGAAGAGAAGTTTAATAAGTTAGCTGATGAAGTGGATAGGGAAACTCCAATATTATAAAATGGTCGCCAAATTGGGAAGGACACTTGTAGTAAGCCAACAGATTGCTGGCAACGCTTATCGACTAATAGACATGCATAATGAAGAGCTTGACAGAAACGTAAACGACAAATACTTAAAAAGGTATTACCCTTCGATTTGGGGTATGCAGGAGTAAACAACTGCCACATACCATACCTTTAATCGCTCATAGCAACGAACTATGTTTTTTCTAACAAAGAACGCTCCAAACCCTAGCTTGAATTACTTGCGAATGATTTCATTGTTAATCTTATGTTTATGTTGGAGGATCATATTACTAAACATGATTTAATGCTAGAATTACTAAGAAATCGTTAGGAGCGAACTTACCTTGTTATGAGAGGTTGAAAGGAGAGAAAAATGATTTTTAAGGGTTTTTGAACGAAGTGGGAGGAGTCTCAAGGAGTTAGAGATATTTAAAAATTGGAAAAATTTATGTTTTGCTGGAAAATAGGCCTAGCGCGCATCCATGCCCATTGATTACGTCAAATCAAAGGATAACTTAGAGGATTCTATGAAAGATCATCAAGTTCTCAAGTTGAGGACTAAGTAAGTCACTCCAATGAAAGTGTTGTAAAGTAACCAAAATGTGAAGAAGGCCACATGGGAAGCCAAAGAGGATACGAAGCCCAAATATCAACACTGATTGATAAATGTATGCCTTATTTAAATTAACACCATGATAAAATATGATAGTTTAGAAGCTTGCTTGATTCCTTAATAGTTTACTTGGAATCTATTCAGAGTAGATTTAGCCTTGAATCAATATAAAAGTGTGTTGTGTCATTAATACAGTGGTAAAACCCACTTACTTAAACTCTTAGAACTTGTTAGATGGGTTGAAAGCAATTTCTGATTATCTAAAGGAAGGATGTCTTTGCTTGCTCTTAGTTCAATAAGAAATATGTGTAAGAATATATTGTTTGCAAATTCATGACATTTTAAGGTGCCCATGTAAGCTAATTTGAAACATGTAGTATGGTTTAGGAGCATGATAGGGTGTTGAATCTCTCTGAAGTTTGAAAATTGTAAGTCTGCAGACAGACCCGCGATGCATGTGCGTCGCGGGTGCATCACACGAATCACAACAGTTTTTCTAATTTTGATGGGATTTGGTATACTTATTTTAATTTTTAACCTAGACTATAAATAGACCCTTTTGACATTTTTAGGATATGCTGGGCATTTATGTCTCTCCTGTGCACATGCCCTAACCATCTCAATCTCACTTCTCGCATCTTATCCTCCACCGAGGACACTCCCACCTTATCCCGGATATCATCATTTCTAATCCTATTCCTCCTTGTATGACCACACATTCATCTCAGCATCTTCATCTTAGTAACTTTCATCTTTTGGATAGTCCAAAAGTAGTATACGCATATGCGGACAGACTCCGCATATGCGGACAGACTCCGGATATGCGAGATCGCAAAGGCAGCCAAAGATACGCAGATGTGGCTTATGAAAAGAGGCCATCACGTCACAGAAGTAAGAAGAACTCTGCAGAGGCGGAGTCACAGGTGTAGATAATAATCCGCAGAAGCAAACAACGGTTATAAGGTAAAATTTGTAAAATCCTTTCACAAATCAGTGATAGTAACTGGACAACCCTACAAAGCTACGAATCTCCGTCACAGTAGTGGCCTTGCCCAATCTCTAATAGCCTCAATCTTCTTGGGATCAACCATAATCCCATCCTTCGACACCACGTGGCCCAAGAATGCCACAAAATCAAGACAAAACTCACATTTTGAAAACTTGGCTTAAAGCTCATTTTCTCTCAATAATCCAAGGACAGTCCTCAAATGCTGCTCATGCTTCTCCTTACTTTTTGAATACACTAATATATCATCGATAAAGACATGACGAAGGAATCCAAGTATGGATTAAAAATGCCATTCATCAAGTCTATAAAAGCTGTCGGGGCATTTGTATCTACATATAATCTCAACCAACAACCCCAACATACAAACCAACACGACTCCCTATTATATAAGAATTGGTTTTTCAAGATTATTCTTACAATACTTCCATAACTTTCAAGTTATCTTCGCCAATAAATCAAGATAAGCTAGGAGGAACTAAGAACACAAGCCTTTCTATCATCAAAACACCAATGCCCGACCATCAAAACAACCCTTAACGTGTCCACAACAACTCAATAAAACGTCTTGACCCAATTCCCTACAAAACTACCCGAAAAGCCCCCAAATCCCCACTGCCCAGCTAGAAACCAAGAACCTGAGAACCCCTTTTCCCATCCATTTTCGTGTCAACTTGTTCCCTGCCGAACTCAGCTCCACTTACCCTCACTCACCCCTCCGTACTTACATAAAAACATATCACTTTAGCAGACATTTCATCGTACGTCGACACTTCGGTAAACATGCCAAGAAAAGAAGGAATGAGCCTTAACATACCTTTAATATCCTCCTTTGCAAGCTACCAGATACAATCGATTGCTCACGTCAATCTACACCAATAATCAGAAACCAGTTGTTATTTATGAAGCTAGATTCCGATATTAAAAGTGCGGCAAACTTATTCTAGACTAATTCGGACAACACCTCCCCCAACCCTCTCACTTTCTTCATACTTCAACAATCAAGATCCATACATCCAACATACCACTAACCATGTATGCCACCATATCCACCACATACTACTTTTTACCATAATATCTAACCTTTTCGTCAAGTTCATTCTTGTTACATCTCCCACTGTTCTCAACGAAAACAATAGGAATCGAAGAAGCCTAACACCAAAGACAGTAAGATAAGCAAAAAAAATAGTTATGAAGGATACTTCTAAAAAAGCATCGTCAAAACAAAACAAAAGAAACATATAATCACTATTCGAAGTAGGGTGCTAAGCAAGATGGCTTGTTTGCCAGCTGACTGCTCTACTACATCCTCTTGTTCACTCATACAGATGGAAAAGAAGAAAGGGAAAGATAGCTTTCGCCACTATCACGGTTCCTCTCGTGGCTTCTGAAACTAAAGTTCAAGTTAACTTTGCAAATGCAAGTATTCAATATAGATCTAACACACACAACACACTGAATGTCATAACTTAACTAAGGTCTGCATAGTATTTTTTTCTCGAGTGTTCAACAATCCAGTATAGAGACCAAAGTGTTATTCTTGAAGAGAGAAAACCAATACTTATGATCCTCTCGAGTTGGATCTTTCGAACTTAGGTTGTCGTCAACGCCCCTACTTGTGAATTCTTGTTTGATCTACCAATTATTTTTTTCACTCTTGTGTAGCCATCTTAAGAGCTAGAATGTATATAGCATTAATGAACTCTACATAAACAGAAAACCTAGAATACATGTATGACTTAATATCTAAAACATTAATTGGAAAAGTAGCATATTGGATAGAATCTATAACTTACCAATTAAGAGGAGAAATACTTATCCATGCAACAGATTGGAAATCTATGGTAATAATATTTGATATTATACTAAAAAGATTTTTTTAGGAGAAAGGTGGTTAGTAGCTAGAGAAAACGTATTTGTAGAAAGAAAAACTGAAATAGTAATGAATTTGAATAATATGAAATGTTGCAAGATTAATAAATTACCAGAATATACAATTAGTTTTAGTAAGTTCTTTTATGAAACAAGTATCTAAAAAATACTATCCTTCGATTTGGGGCATGCATGAATAATCGACAGCCACAGATGGCTGCCTGGTCACATAAAATAAGCTAATTCCCTCCGATGGGAGATGTATGGCTAAATGACAGCTAAAAGAGAAAATAAAAGTGAAAAACACGTTAATCACTAAAAGTATAAAAGAATTACACTCATTTTTCTTTTTGTTGAACGAGAAACTGAAGTCAGACTTAGTAAAAGTTAGAAGAAAAGAAGGATCAATTATGGGGTGGTGCCTTTATAATACAATGTTTGACGGACAAAATGCTAAAGTTTCACCGGCAAAAGTTTGAATTTTAGTAAAGTAAATTAAGATTTCACTTGTTAAAGTTTGATTCCGAAGACATTGGTTTATTGTGATAATGTGAGTGAGATTTATCTGTCAGGGAATCGGTTCAACATCAACGCACTAAGTATATTGAGTTGGATATTCACTTTGTTCACAAAAAGGTTGCTCGTGGACAAGTACGTGTCTTATATGTCCCGTTACGCTACCAGATCGTCGATATTTTTACAAAAGGTCTTTCGCTGGTTCTATTTGAAGACTTTCGTGTAATCATAATCTTTGATGAGTTCAAGCCATCTACGTTGTCTCAAGTTCTACTCTTTCTATGTACCCAAGTACTTTAAACTCTTGTAATCAGTAAATATATGACATTTTTGTCCGTACAAGTGATGCCTCCAATTTTTCAAAACAAACACTATGGCAGCAAGCTCAAGGTCGTGAGTAGGATAATTCAACTCATGTGGTTTCAATTTTTGAGAGGCATAAGCAACCACCTTACCTTCTTGCATCAGAACGCATCACAATCCACGATGAGATGTATCGCTATACATCACATACTCTTTCCTTTCAGTTGGTAGAGTAAGTATAGGATCTTGTGTCAACAAGAATTTGAGCTTTTCAAAGATTTCTTGGCATTTGTCATCGCTACCATGGTATGCAGATATGGTGAATTTTCTGGTGTGTGCAGTGTATCCACTCGATGCTAATTCAGAGAGAGAAAATGGCTCTTTCACGATAGTAGATTCTATATTTGACCCTTTAAGTTTGTCAAAAGTTAACACTTTTAGTATTTGTCATTTTCTTTGAACCTACCCTCAAAATAAGGGACCATTTTTGTCATTTGCTCTAAGAAACTACATCAGGTATCAAATCAAGTCACCACTTGTGTATATAGTTATGTTTATGGATAGATTCAATTGCCAAAATAGTCTCCGCAGCATAAAATCTTGCTTCGTCCCAGGTTCAGATAGAGATGCAGATGATTCCTCACAATAGGTGACTCGAGTGAGCTGAAGGTTGTCGCTCTCCTTTCTTCCGAAGCTATCTAGTGAGCTGATAGGTATGATGGGTCTATATATGTATATAATTGGGTATGGCGGGGCCCTGTCCCGACCATATGTTGTCGTTTCACTCCTTAAAGGCTTGTAGACAGTCGTGTTATGGATTGTGGTTATGTGTGTGGCCTTGTCGACCCATCTAGTAGATTTATTGTGTTCATGTCAGCCTTGTCAGCCTTGTCAGCCAGTAACATTTTTTAGATTAAAATACTTCACACGCCCAACAAGAAAAGAAAGAAGAGAAAAAAGTTTTGTGGTTTGGGGCCTTTGGGCCCTCAATATTGAGCTTGTAAGTGCAACTATAAAGTCCTGAATTAATTTGTGGCTGCTCCATGGACCAATGTGAATGAAACTTTTTGTTTCGAGTTGCAACTATGAAGCCCGTGTTAAATCAGTTTATGAAATATGGTTTTTAATTTTGGGAAAAGCACGTGGATTGCCCCATGAATCCAAAATATTTACGCGGCCCTACCCCTTTTGAAACTATTTTCGTGTATGCCCAACTCAATGTAAACTATTTACCCGCCCTACTCCCTATCCCAAATAGGCCCAATTTCGCCCTTTTCCGCCGGCCCATGTTCTGCGAAGTCCAAGCCCTAACCCCTTTCCCATTAGCACGTAATCCTATCACGTTTTTCCTTTTATATCTTGCGGTTTTTTTAAAATTGAATAAGACAACTCATCTTAACGTGCATTTTTAACAGGTACACCATTTTATGCTTCTTCTTTATTTGATTTAATTTTTTGTTTTGTGTAATTTATTTTAAATATTTTTGAACTTTTTACATAGTTTTTTGCTAGCACAATTTTTTTTGTAGTTCTCTGTGTGTGTTTTTGCTTAGTAGGTTTTAGTTTTGCGTGTGTAGTTTTAGTTTATGTTGGTATATGGGTATTAAGCATCGTGTCGAGGATAAATAGTGGGGTCATTGTCCTCGAGACTAGGTGAATAATACTGACATTAATGATTATATATACGAAGGTACACAAGAAGAGTCTGTTGCGTCAATCTCAATGTCGGGCCAAAAAGTTTCATTGCATGTTGATGTGTTGCCATCAGTTTATGTTGATAGTCCAAAAAATCAACAATCAGGGGATGTTGCTGAATCAGTTGTGGAAAAAGATCTTGACAATGTGAAAAAATGGTAGCAGGTGGTTCATATGATGAGAATTCGAGGAAGAAACGAAAAACTACAGTTGAAGAATCACAGGATATTCCTTGTGAATCAATCCGTGAAACAGTACTCGATACAGCACCTGCAACAGTCGATGATTTTATTAATACGAAGGTAACTTATTTTTTTTCGTGTTCATGAAGTAGTATTGTGTGTTGTATGATGCTATATATATATATAGACACACACACTATTGTGGCATCATATAGAAGGTAATAGTAGTTAGGCAAAGTAATGTATGATTCCCTATGATACCTTTTCATTATACTTATATATAATGAGGGTATCATATAGGATTATTTTATTTACATAGTATGTTAGTAGGTATGTGTTTGATAGTCTTGTATTATATATATATACTATGTGGGCATCATTGAGTAGTATATGAGATATACTAATTGAGTATTATTTGTGTTTCCAGGTTGGGAATATTTATATGAAGATAACTATAAGCCAAAATTTGAACGCAACACCAACTGCAAGATTATTAATGAGTTGCATTCGAAATTGTCGGGAAAGCAACTGAAAATGTTCAGAAGTACTTGTATTGGCTAATTTTTGGACGTCATTACCCAATAAGTTGGTGAAAAAGTACTTTAAAGGTTTTGCTAATGGCCCAGTTTGAAGATTTTTTACGAATACAAGATGGAGGTCCGATGCTGATGCTGTGAAGATTGCAATGTTGTACTTTGTCAACACTTTCTTGTTTGCTTCGTTGAAGACCAAATATATTGACATGACACACTTTGATTTGGTTGAGAGTGGTGAGATCAATACCTATCCATGGGGGATAGATGTATTTAATGCGACTGTTGAAGCGTGCACGAACAAGTTCAAGACAAAGCCCACATTTTATCATTATGGTGGATTTTCTTTGGCACTGCAGATTTGGTTGTATGATTGTTATCCGGCATTAGAATGTCGTTTTGCTGAACATGTTTCTGGTCTAACCCCACGTATTCTAAACTGGAAGACAGATAAAAATGTAGGCCATGATTATGTTTGTTTGCAAATGCTTAGTTTAGAAGCTGACCAGGTATATCATTTGGTTGTTTTACATATTAGTGTTTGTTAGTTTTGGCACTATTTTTTGTATAATCTTTGAACTTTTTGTTAGCTGTATTTACAGCTGTGAAATGTCTTCCCAACTGATGATGAGAGGGTGGTATTAGATTAAGAAGGTTTAACATTTGAAACTGGCACCGAGGCTTTTCAAAGTCAGCGTATGTGTGATGGATTCTTCTGCACGTAAGTGCCAAAGGGAGATATGGGTCAGAGTAGTCATGGAGACAATGAATCCAACAACACTGATATAAAAAACGAGTTTAAGTTATTTCAGATTCATGTCAATTTAAAGTTTGGAGAGATTCTTCAAGCCATTAGGGATTTGGCTAAGAAAGTAGATGGAAAAAGTGATTTGCCGGTATGGTTCATTCTTTTTCATCTTTTTTTTGGGTGTTCTGTGTGTTTAATCAGTACTGAGGCTTGAATCATGATCCTCTATTATATTCTCTATCAGTATATTTATATATCATGTGGGTATCATAGTGAGATTTTTGTGAGGATTGAACCTTCATCCTCCCCTGATACCCACATGGTATATATATATATATATTGACATTGTATCATGTAGGATAAAGGTTCACATGTGATACTCACATAGTACATCTTATATACTTTCAGAATATCATATAATTTTTTAGTAGTATTTTTTTTAATGTTAGTTCCTGTTGTTAAGATTGTGTTTATAATTGTGCATTTTGTACACAACCATCTCAAGATAAGAAGAATGATGATTTTGCTGATTATGGTGGGTCATCTCCAATTTTTTATATGGATGACAAGCAAGATGAGGGTGATGTTCGTGCTGGTGATGTCACAATAAAGGATGTCAACGTGAATGTTGGTGTTTGTAGTGGCGAGAGTATAAATGAGGTGGTTGGTGAACAAATTGATTCTTAGGGTGGCTTCCCTTTTGTCTCCATAAGTGAGTCAACTATTATTGCCATTACACAACAGTTTCATACCAATAAGAAAGTTTAGAATGACAAGGTACCCGACTTGAAGTCATAAAATCCTGAGAATTTGTTGGATAATGATTTTTTTGTGAATTTGAGCGATTCTACTATAGCAGCGCTTACACAAGCTACAAAAGCTAGTGTCGCATCAACCAAAGGTAAAGAACATGAGCCATCTACAAAAGATGCCCCTCTTGAGACCATTAACGTTAATTCATGTGTGAATGACCAAGCTAGAGAAAATGTGTTACCTCAAGCAGGAGACGTAGTTGGTGAGGGTGGAAACTTGTCTGTAGATGTTGCGTTGTAAACACGGAATGTGGTTACCGAGTCTGTAGTCCCCCTGCCACCAAAAGATGATATTGTGCAGCCTCAGGCTGGAGAATTGGCAGAGGAGGTTCCTACCAAGGTATGTGATGATATTGTACAACCAAAGGTTGGAGAATTGGCAGAGGAGGTTCCTGCCAAGGTAACATTGAAACAACATATGACATTGTGCGGGCTGAAGCTGGTCAGGTGGCAGAGGAGGTTCCTACCAATGCAATGGGTGGTGTTAAAGATTCTGAAGTTGGTCCGTCTGAAAAAAGAATTGGGGATAGTGATTCTGAAGATGAAACGCTTGAGTTTGTGATTCCACCAGGTACAACAGTAGTAGAGATAGGTGATGATGAAAAAACACTTTTAGCTCCTTAGAAATCTAGGCCAAAACGTCCTAGTAGGGGAAAATAATCACCATTTATGGCTGGTTCTGGTCTTAGTGCCTTTATATTCATTTTATTAATTATTTATTAATTGCTTTAGATGACATACCTGTTAAGGATATGAAAGACAATTCCCCGTTGATGCCGAGTATAATAATCCATGTTGATTACAAACTGATACATGAGTTCTTAGCTTTGGTTGATGAAGTATGATCACGCGCGAGTATGCATTTTAGTTGTTGTATTTATTTTGTTTTTTCTCTTTTTTTCTTATGATTTTGTGTTGTTTTATATGTTTGTGTTTTTGTAAGGGGAGTGCTCATATTTATTCTCCGGAGGATGACTATCTGGACCTTGACTACAGGTTTGAAGTTTTCATAGTTCGGTCTAAAGCGTTGGTTTCACACGTTAAACTATGCTGGCAGACCAATATCATCTAGTGTATGTATATATAAATGTCTAGCTTTTCATTTTTTCTATAAGTTAGAATTAGTGAGTACTTATGCATTTTTTTATTTTAATTTTTTCACTGCACTTAGAATGTTATTTTCTATTACTCGAGGAAGAAGGCAAAACACGAGTCAATGCCAATTAGGGTGACAACAACAAATTGTTACTTTCATAATACAATTATCAAGTTGTATACAAAGTTTGTGCCTGGTGAAAAATATGATCACTTGATAGATAAGTCAACAAATATTATGGAGTATATGTATGGGTATCGTTTGTTCTGTAATACTCCATGGACTGAGGTTGATTATGTGTTATTACCTAAGCACTTGGCAAGCAAGTGGCATTGGGTTTTGGATTGTCTATCCATCCATGAAAGGCGTTTCTTTGTATATGATTCTTTGCGAAGTCCTCAATACTCCACAACTACTCAAGAGCCGGTAGAGTCATATTGTGTATTGTTTCCCATGTTCTTGAGAACAATGGATTTCTATTCGTCTAGAAAGGATATTGTAGTCGTAGATGGTCATCACCTAAGTAAAAATATAACCGATCCATTTGAATTTCAAATGGTTCAAGATTTGCCTATACAGAACACCACGTATGATTTTAATCATTTGATATTTTTCCTTTATTTATTCAGTTTTTACTTTACACATTGTAATCATATTTCTTTGTGATTGTGGAGTGTTCACTATTTGTTTTACTGAGTATTTTACTAAAATTATTAAAATCTCGATTGATAATTTGGACATTTATGATATTCGAAGCAGATATGGGATATTATTGTGGCGTTGTGGTAGGCAGAAATAGGAGAATAGTGAATGTAGTGATTCTGAGAATCCTGGACGGTAGAGGAAACAAAAACGTGGAAAGAAGAAGACTTAGTTCTTTTTTTGTGTTGGGTTTTATAGTGATGTGAAAACTTTGATAGTTTTATGATCTAGTAATTTGGTGTAGGTAAACATGTTTTGTGTGTATGTGTTATGTTTTGAAGGGCTGAACCTTTTTTTTTGTTTTAGTATATATGGTATGTGTTGAATTGTTATGATATATTTTCATGTGGATATATGTCTGAATGTTTTTTAAGATTTTTGTTTAAAAGTTGGGTTCAACATTAAATGGACTTGAGAATTATTTTATATGTGAATGGATGATGTAGTCCTTAAATGACACATATTTAAGCATATGGTTGTCACGACTCAAACCGTAGGGCTGTGATGGGCACCCAGATCCCACCCGCCGGATACCACCAATCGTACATCCAACACCTAATCATAATTAAATACGGACTAAGTCGAAAGACCAGTATATGAAATCTTTATCCAGAAAACCAACTTATATATATACATACCCATACCAAGGCCGACAAGGCCATACAAGTCTACTACACACAAGACACATGTATACAAGCCTCTAAGGAATACATGACATCACAAGGATGGGACAGGACCCCGCCATACCCATATGAGTATGCAAAAATATTGTACCACGACCAGACTGCAACTCTGAAACAAATAGAGTGCTCCAAAATTAGCTGAATTCGCAACCAACTAACGTGGATCGTCTCCTTGCCTACGTGAACCTGCGGGCATAAAATACAGCGTCCCCAGATAAAAGGAACGTCAGGACGACTGATGTACTGAGTATGTCAGGCATGAACAATAGTATAACAAGGATATAATAACAACTGAAACAGAAACAGCTGACCAGCAGTAAATGCCTCTGAGGGTCCTAATACATATGCCTAAATGTTATGCACAATGCAAATGCGATATGTATATATATATATATATATGTATATATATATATATATATATATATGTTGTATGAACGTATATATATGTAATATATATATATATATATATATATCCATATATATATATATATATGTTATATATATATATATATATATATATATATATATATATATATATATATATATATATATATATATATATATATATATATATATATATATATATATATATATATATATATATATATATATATATATATATATATATATATATATATATATATATATATATATATATATATATATATATATATATGTTGTTGAACGTGCAACCAGATCCAATACATATATTAATGTTACGGAATGTGCAACCCGATCCAATATATGTTAGTGATGCGGAACGTGCAACCCGATCCAATATATTATATGTTATACACATATAATATATGAATGAATAATGAATGAATGAAAATGAAACATTCTGAACTTATTGGATGACATAATATCATTGTACCTTCAGCTAACACTGTGAATATCAACATCTTTTCCGTATGCCTCAATAAGGGCTTAGAAACATATTTAGACATGCTTTTAACATAGGAATCAATAATATGAATATTCCTAACCACTAGAGTAGAATAATTTATGGAGCAATATCACAATTATATTTCGTTACATGGAACATGCCAAAAGAAAAAATAATTTGCCTTAACATACCTCGAATATTGTCCTTTCAGCAATTTCGTATTTTGAATTGCTAGAACGTTGTTGCTTTGAAATCGTTTGAAGGACGTGCTTCTCTAGACCAAAGATGCACGAATGAATTGATTATCTTAATCACCTAATGAACTAAGCTAAATGATCACGTTTCTTTGGTCTCACTTCTCTAACATACTAAAACCAAAATGCTTTCACAATGAAATATCAAAGGTTGCTGAACGTTTTTGGGTCTTAAAGGATTCTCAAGCAAGGATATAACTCTCAAAGTGAATCATTATGTCTCCCACTTATTTTAGTCTTGGCGGTGGAGCATTGCCAATCGACGCCACATACCCCACAAAGTGTCATTTTGCTTCTCCACTAAGTGACTTGCCTCCCATTAAAATTAATTAATCACACATAATTAATTCTATAATCTCAATTCACTTAAATCTTAATGATTTATAAGACCTTTATAAACTCAATGTCATAATTTTGTAATATGACATTAGTCCATAACCTCTTTTATGCGCACACCAAATTTATTTCCGATCCCCATCGTCCCACTTCTTACGTCCAAAATTATTTCAGGATTTTATCCTTTTATATACTAATCTCTTAATTAGCGTATGTAAATATAACATAAATTTTCCCTAACGCTCGGGTCTATTTACATATGCCTAGCGATTCAAACCGTGTCCCGAAAGTACGGGATGTTACAATGGTATACTATGATGATATCATGGAGTATTAATGAATGTCATTTGAAGTTATGAAAACACTCCACCATGATACCATATTTAATATATGCATATAGCATGATGACATCATGAGTATAATTTTTTGAATGACTAAAGTGGTCATTCATGATACCACCTCAGGATATGCATATACAATGATGGTATGACGATGGCTCTATTTGAATGACTGTGATAGTCCTTCATGATACCATCTCAATATATGGTATATACCATGATACTATATCAATATATTTTTATACCATAATAGTATTATGGAGGACTGGAGACTGTTTCATTCAAGGACTTCAACAGTTCTTCATGATACAATCTGAGTATATGATATATACCATGATGTTATAATGTAGTAATCTCTTTAAATTATTGAAGCAGTAAAATATGATACTATTTCAGTATATGCACATACCAAGCTGTTATCATGAGTATTTTTTTGAATGACTGAAGTGGTCCTTTATGATACCACCTCAACATATGCATATACCATGATGGCATCATGAGGACTCTTTTTGAATGACTGTAACATTTCTTCATGATACCATCTGAGTATATGCTATATATCATGATGGTATCATGTATGAATTTCTTTCAATGACTGAAGCAGTTCTACATGATACCATCTCAATATATTTATATATTATGATGGTATCATGCAGGTCTGCTGAAGAGAATCAAAGTAAATGAAAATACTGAATATATGGTATATAACATGATACTGTTTCAATATATTTTTATGCCATAGTAGTATCATAAAGAACTGAGTATTGTTTCATTCAAGGACTTCAACATTTTTTCATGATACCATCTGAGTATATGATATATACCATGATGGTGTCATATAGTAATCTCTTTCAATGATTGAAGTAGTTCAATATGATACTATTTTCAGTATATGCACATACCAAACTGGTATCATGAGTATTATTTTGAATGACTCAAGTGGTCCTTCATGATACCACCTCAACATATGCATATACCATGATGGCATTATGAGGACTTTGTTTGAATGACTGTAACAGTTCTAACATCTACTCAGATGGTATAATGCACAAATTTATTTCAATGATTAAAGTAGTTTTATATGATACCATCTTAGTATATTCATATACTATGATGGTATCATGCAGGTCTGCTGAAGAGAATCACAGTATATGAAAACACTAATACTATTTTTGTTCTTATTTAAGTATGTTCTTTGAATAAAGACCAAACATTTTAGACTAAAAAATTGAAAAGTTACTCTTTTGTGTCGAACAAAATGAAAACATTATAACGTATATATCAGTTATAGTAAGGGAGAATGGGAATATTTTGATTTTTAATGGGGATATTTCCGCATGTCCTTCGGTTTTGGCCTTTCTTGCCACTGCGACTGCATGTTACTTTAGTGCCCCCAAAGAATGCCTCGAATCCTCCTTTGCCTCTATGTTGCTTTTTAGGCCTTCATGGTCTGATTTTTGCATTTGGAGGAAGAACTGTACGAGTAGAGATGTGTTGTGGAATCTTGCACATAGTTTGGTGCGATAGATGATGCACTAGTATCTCATATGTTTTGATTAGAAAATCTCTGGTGTTGTATGAAGAGCAGTACTGATATTTATCGAGGTAGAATTTTGTTACAACTGCCATTGTGTGTGGACATGGTAGCTCATTCACTTGAAACATGCGACATGTGCAGCTTTTTTGTTAAAGAGACACAATGTGTTTCATTTGATCATTAGTTACTAAGTGGAAAAACTATGTCAAAGGGACGACCTGCAATATTTTTTTGTGAATAAATGTTATTAGTGGTGGACTTAAATAACCAACTTTTTGCACCAGTTTTTTGAAAATTGAAATAAGTTAAACAATATATCTTACCGACATCGTTTGTGATGCTTTGATGTTTGCAGTCAACACATCCTCATACTTCTTGCCCAATGTGGTATTTATATATTTGGCAGTAGCACCATTATTGTAATATCCAGATGTAGAACGTCTATCAGAGGGTGATCCTGCATAATCAACGTTTGTATATCCAACGATCTGCTCATGGCCTCAATCTTCGAAAATCAGTCCTTTACCTGGAGCTGATTTAATATATCGCAGTATGTGGACAACTGCATCCCAATGACTATCACAGAGAGAATCCATATACTGACTTACAACACTCATAGGAAACAAAATGTCAGGTCTAGTCACTGTGAGATAATTCAACTTACCAACCAGCCGCCTATATCTTCCTGGATTATTGAGTGGCTCCCCCTGACGTGGAAGGAGTTTAGCATTTGGATCCATAGGAATGTCAATGGGTCTACATACCATCATTGCTGTCTCCTCAAGAATATCTAAGGCATACTTGTGTTGCGAAATAACAATACCTGACGTGGATTGGGAAACCTCAATACCTAGAAAATACTTTTGTCTGCCGAAATATTTAGTCTGAAAATTCTGAAAGAGATGTTGCTTTAAATTAGTGATACCCTCTTAACCATTGCCAGTTATAACGATATCGTCAACATAAACCACCAAATAAATACTCAAATCTGGAGCAGAATGTCGATAAAACACAGAATGATCTGCTTCATATGAGTTATGCCAAACTCCTGAATTACTGTGTTGAATTTACCAAACCAGGCTCGAGGAGACTGTTTTAAACCATAAAGTGACTGACGCAATCGACACACAATATTAGACCCCCCTTGAGAAACAAAATCAGGTAGTTGCTCTATATAAACTTCCTCCTCAAGATCACCATAGAGAAAAGCATTCTTAATGTCTAACTGATAAAAAGGCTAATGACAGACAACAACCATGGATTTTAAGAGATGGACAAACTATTTTAGCCACGGGAGAGAAAGTATCACTGTAATCAAGCCCAAATATCTGTGTATGCCATTTCGCAATAAGGCGAGCCATAAGCCAGTCAATTTGATCGTTTAGACCAACTTTGATTATATAAACCTAACGACAACCAACAATAGATTTACCTGAAGGAAGAGGAATAAGCTCCCAAGTACTACTCGTGTGTAAAATAGATATCTCATCGATCATAGCTTGTCGCCATCCGGGATGAGAAATGGCTTCACTTGTAAACTTAGGAATGGGGACAGAGGATAATAATGATACAAAGACATAATGGGATGATGATAGACGATGATAACTTAAAAGGGTATAATGTGGATTAGTGTTACGAGTGGACCATTTACCTTTTCGGAGTACAATCAGCTGATCAGAAGGAGACAAGTCCACAGTAGGTGCAAGGTTCGAAGCAGGACATGAATCATCTGGGCCTGATGTTTGATCTGATGCTAGATGTGATTGACGATGATAAGTCAGAAGTAGTGGCTCTGTGATTGGAGATGTAGAAGTAACTGTAGATTCCTCAAAGGCTAGTGTAGGTAAAATCTGAGGTATAGGTAAGACCTTAGAGATATCAGTATGATCAGAAGGAGATCTAAAGTAAGGTTGAGACTAAAAAAATATGACATCGGCAGACATAATATATTGACGGAGATAAGGTGAGAAGCAACGATACTCTTTTTGAATTCGAGAATAACCAAGAAAGACACATTTAAGAGAGCGAGAGACTAATTTATCTATCTCCGGAGCTAGGTTATGCACAAAATATGTGCTCCCAAAAATACGCAGAGGAAGAGAGTATAGAGATGACTGAGGATATACTATGTAATATGAAATATGATTTTGAATAGATGATGAGGTCATTCAATTAATTAAATGACAAGTTGTGAGGACTGCATCGCCCCAAAAGCGCAACAGAACATGGGATTCAATTAGAAGAGTGCGAGCAATCTTAATGAGATGCCTATTCTTCCTTTCTGCTACCCCGTTCTAATGAAGGGTGTACAAACAAGATGTTTGATGAGTCATAAACTGCTGAAACTGGGAGGATTTGTATTCTAAGGCATTATCACTACAAAAAGAATGAATAGAAACACCAAATTAAATTTGTATTTCAACATAAAAACTCTTGAATATAAAGAATAACTCAGAACAATCTTTCATTAAGAATAACCAAGTGCATCTGGAAAAATCGTCAATGAAACTAACAAAATAACAAAAACCTAAAGGTGAACTGACTCTACTAGGACCCTAAATATTAGAATGAACTATTGAAAAAATAGACTCTACACGACTCTCAGCACTACGTGAAATGTAGTGCGAGTGTGTTTCCCAAGTTGACACGACTCACAATCTAATTTGGACAGACTAGACAAACTAGGCACCATATTTTGTAGCTTGAACTGACTCATATGTCCCAATCGTTTATGGATTAAGTCTAAATGATATGTAACTAGACCTGCTATGGAGAATTTAGGAGTAGATGTAAGGTAGTAGAGGCCTTGTGATTCATATCCTATGTCAATCGTCTGTCCCGTACTGCAGTACTGCATAATAAAAGAATTATCAAGAAATAGTACAACACAATTTAAGGCACGAGTCAAACGACTGACCTATGTAAGATTAAAAGGACAACCAGGGACATAGAGAACATAATTTAGAGTGACCGAAGATATAAGTTTAGCTTGTCCAACTCTTTTTCTTTTGTTTGGATCCCATTGACTAAAGTAATAGCGAGAAGAGACGGTGAATAACTAATATCCGATAAAAGTGATTTATCACTAGAAATATGATCAGAAGTGCCAGAGTCTATAACCCACAATCCAGCAGTATTAGATTGTGCGACTGAGGCTGCTTGTGGAGATGTCTGTTTACTTGCACGATACTGAATGTGCTCATTATATTCTTCTTCGGATAAATAAACATGTTGGTTTCCTGTAGTGACAGTCTCAGCAATATGAGTATTCTTGGGTGGTCGATTATGTAGAGAATAGCATACTTCACGAGCATGTCCAAACATATTACAATAACTACACTTAGGTCGAGATCGACACACTTCACGAGTGTGTCCAAGCCTTTTACAATAACTATACTTAGGTCTTCCAAAATGACCTATTTTTTGTCAAATTTTAGACTATGATGTTTGATCTGATCTCCTTATTAAGGGTTATGAATTAATCATAGGACTTGACTTTTCAATTCCCGTATTTTTGGAATGAAAAACATCAAATTCGAGAGACATGATTCAAAACTTTAAGAAATCTATAGAGGTCGATAATGCTCAGAAACCGTGATCAAGAAGTTGCAAAAAACAGTCGCCGGAAAAGTCTTGTTGGAAAAATAAAAAAAGTGATCGGATCGTGAAGAAAATTATACGATTGTGGTCGAAATTGCAGGGCAATCTGATTTGGAAAAGAAATTTCTCAGAAAAATGGCCGAAAAAATGTAGATCTGCCGGAGAATAAATCTGACGGCGCCAGATTAGGGTTCCGGTAGCCGAAAATTTCTAAAAAGTAGAGGGTTTGGCTTGTAATCCCTGGGCCACCACAACCCAAAAGAAAATTATTAAAAACTGCCGGCGAGTGTGCCTGACGCGCCGCCGGCATCGAAGCTCTGGGAGGTGCGTGAGAAAGATTCTGCCGGAGCAGTTTGCTGGGGTTTGGTCATGGGATGATGCTGAATCTAATATTGTTATCAGAGTTTGCACAACACTTGTAGAAACCTTCTGGTCCTCTGGCAGTGCCGGAAATAATATTCAGTCACCGAAAAAATGCACGGTGATAATATTCTACAATGGCTCTGATGCCATGTGAGAAATTATGGGAGAAAAATATTATTGAATTGTGTATCTACATGATTACACTGAGCCCTATTTATAGACACTACATTACAATCATTTTCCTAGTAGGATACTATATATGAAATTCTATTCCTATTCTAACAATTGACTTGTCTCGGGCTTGAGTCAAAGCAAAAGTATCTAAATCTTTTAACTTGAATTTAGTATTACACTTGATTGTACTGATGCGTTAATCTTCCTAGGATCACAAAGTTTAAACATCAACGAAAAGAGAGAGTCACTTTTTAGTTGCACGCTAAGGTGGTACAGGTCGTTTTAGTACTAAAGAGTTGTGACATCTTGTTCAGGATTAAGGTTTCTCATGCCAATTTTGTTCTTTCTTTTAGGCATTGTGAAGGTTATTGGTTGAAGTGGTAGCAGGTTAATTTAATTGATAATTGCTTGATTGAACGAGATTATGATTGCATTGCTAGCGGGTTTCAATCATCATTTGTCTCAATTAAGTTGTTTCAGTCTAGCTACTTTTTCTTAACAACAGTTCCACTTTACCGCAAACATGTGAAACAATGAAAGGATGAATTCTGACATGTTGAGTTGTGTCCGAATACTCGGAACATTTCAGAAATTTGGGAAAGAAAATCCTAAGTTATGTGATTTCCTGGTGTCAAACATGTCTGATACAAAATCTTTACCGTGTACAAGTATTAGGCTAGTTACTGCTGCACGGAGCTATGTGAGAATAGAGTTGGTTCCATATTAGCATGGGAGATTTTCTGTAGTTTTAGCGTACTTGAAGCTTCACTTCTCTCCTTTTCCCTGCAGGTTGACATTTTGAGTTGTTTTTTTTTCGTAGAAGAATTTGGTCAGATAGGGGAAGACTTTTGTCTTGAATGCATACTTATGATTCAATGAGCAATCAGAAAATGTGTTGGGATGTTCATCTGCAATTAGACTTTTGATATCTTCGATATTTCCATGATTTCCTGACTTTTTGTCTTTCATTGTCTTGGGATGTTCATCTGCAATTGTAAATAGACATTAGAGTTTAATCAAATTTTACAAACGTAAATAGTGAACTGACCCTTTGCATAGTCAAAATTTGTGTTGTTTATCTCCTGTTTTAGAAAGATGCTTCAACTCAGCCTTCTACTTAGAGTATTGCAGATTCCCTTTCTTATTCATTCTAGTTGAATCCTAAGTAACAAAGTCCTCCTATGAACCTATTCACGGCTAAAAGATAAAATATTACAACTATAAGTAAAGGTTGCATTCGAGCAAGCTCTCAGTTCTCACCGTGAGTCAGAAAAACTGATTCAAGAGAATGCCTGCTAGTCTTTACCTGCACAGAAGAATACGATGGATAGAGGACTTGTACTGGGCGTAGTTAATCTTTTATCTCGTTTCCTCATTGTTACTTATGGGTTCGACATTCATTTGGCTGGCTAGAGTTTTGAAGAGTTATTTTGTTCTTGTGCTTTGGCAAGAATAAAAAAATATGCTGGCTTTTCTTTTTTGCTTCAAGAATTATTGTATGCAAGAATTCACAAGGATAAAGATGATGCCAAGAGGAGCAGTAGATGTTACATGTAGGTGCGCGTGCACCCAGTATGTGTTTCCGGCACAACACATAAAGTATGTCAACCACTAATCTAGGTAAAAATTGCTGCATCATTTCTGACTCTGCTTCATAGGACTTATTTTTTTTATCAACATTTCTGTTTCTTGCTCAGTTTCTCGTGTTATATTCTATTTCTGAGATGGCCGCAGAAAATGTTGGAGTTATGGTTTAGTGTCACAGTAGACAATAATTGTATGGTTCAAGTGAAGAGGAGAAAAGAAAGAAAAGGAAAAGCGCACATTGCTTCTTTGTACATTCATATCTGCAGGCTTCAATTTCTTTTGGATTTTCAGAATCAGCAGGCAGTGGTCTTTGAAATTTGAATTTCTTGAAGTGTCAACAGTAGAAAATGAAAGCCTAAGGGTGGGTTGGTTACTTCCGCTTTCCCCTAGTTCCACCCAACTACTAATATAAGCAATGGCAAATAGCAAGTATCAAGTATGGTTATTGTATGGGACAGTTTATCTAGTACTACTATTTATTGGCTTGAAGCTTTTTACATATGTTAGTGCTGGTAAAAGGTCCCAATAACATTTGTGTAATGGGTGTGTTGTGGTGAGACAGTTGGGATTTCTATACCCTCAATTAGAATCATAGTCAGGGAGCATTCTACCTTCCAGTAGGCCTTATTCACGCGAATCCAAATTAATTAAGTGAATTTTGGGTACTAGATAATTAACGTTAAAAAACAAAAAACAACTGCTTAAGTTTTGAAGTAATGGTAGAGCGCTACTTGCTGAGAGGAACTGGAGAGACTGACATAATCTTCTTATCTTTGGAAGACATCCTCATCCTATTTGTCTACAAGTTGCATCTTTTTTGTATTGCCTTTTGACCATAAACTTTTAAAAAGAATAGAGGTAATAAAAATGACTGAAGATATATGCCAATATAATCGTTTGGTGCCTCAGGAATGACGTTTCATTTTCTATTAATTAGTCAAACTTCAGTAAACATGTTTCCTGTGATCATGTCAATGGTGGTTGGACGAAAGCTGATTCTCATTAGAAGAGTTTAGCTATTGGGAGTAGGGGTGTACATAGGCCGGGTTGGTTCGGTTTTTTCCTTTACCAAACCAAACCAAAGGTGTAGGGTTTCTATTTTTATAAACCAAACCAATAATAGTTGGGGTTTTCAGCCTCGGATATTATCGGGTTTCTCGGGTTGTTCGGATTTCTTGGGTTTTTTTTGTGGTTCAATTGAATCAGCTGAGTTCGTATATATATCGTTGAATGATGCCTCTCCTGCATATTGAGTTTTCAAAACTTTCTTCTATGTAAAAGAGTGTTAAATATACTAAATATACATAAGATGTACACGGTATGCACGTGTATATCCTATGTATATTTAGTCTCGATTTTGACGTTTTTGTATCATTCTTGTACACGGTTTTGTATAGTTGTAGTGTACCTTAATTAGTCTTGTACTCTTACTATAATTGTATAGTTAGTCTCCAAATAGAATAAAGTTTTAGGAGTAGAATAAGAATAGGATTTTCCTATTATGGAAATATGTAAATTGTATATATTGTCTTTGAATTAATGAAAATAATCAAGGGATTATTTCTTTCATGGCATCAAAAGTCTAGGTCAAACAAAAAAAAATTCCCAAATTTTCTTGTTCCTCGGCCAAGCAGAATCCGAGAGCCTATCCTCGGTTTCCGCACCTGTTTTCCGCTCTCCAATTCTCTTCCAAATCCCTCTATCACTTCATGTTCTTTCGTTATGTCTACGTCAAGGAACATGTTTCATCCTGCCCCTGTTGTTTCTAACATCAAGAACCATATCCCTCTAATTCTTGAAATAGAAAACGTCCAATACGCGATGTGGGCCGAGTTGTTCAAAATTCACGCTCGTTCGCAACAAGTCATCCATCACATAATCCCCGCGACTCCTGAAGACACGGAGGTGCCTCAACGCGAGGATGACCCTAAATTATGGACCATACTTGATGCCACCGTCCTTCAGTAGATTTATTCTACTATCTTTACCGACCTATTGCAGATGATTATTGAGCCAGACGCTACGGCGATGGCTGCGTGACAAATTCCAGGATAATCAAAATTCCAGAGTTGTTACCCTTGAGCAGGATTTTTCCCACGTCAACATGGAAAATTTCCCAAATGTTTCAGCTTATTGCAAAAGGTTAAAAAAATTGGCAGACTAACTCCGCAACGTTGCTGCGCCAATTAGTGAAGATCATCTTGTTCTACAGATGGTTGCTGGCCTATCCGAGGCCTATAGTGGCGTTGGAACTCTCCTTCGTCAAAGTAATCCTCTTCCAAGGTTCTATCAAGCCTGCTCCATGCTTACCTTCGGCTTGGCTAAAAAGGCGGCTACGAGTGCTAGCCCCGTGGTCATGATGACATCTTCCCCTACTCCTCCAAATTTTGGTGAGAATCCGAACCAAAACCGGTCTCATGGTGGCGGCAAAAATAGTCGGAAAAATAATGGCAAAAATCGCGAGGGCAAACGGGGATGTTCCGGCAATGGTAACGGGGGCTGAAATGGTGGCGGAGGATAATATTCCGGATACAATGGGCCGCCGACCAACCGGTCCAAGCCTTGGGCCATTGAGCCATGGGCCTGGAACAGTGGGCAGTGGCCCAACAGCCCAGTTTCACCGTCTAGTACAACCCAGTTCTAGTAGGCTTTCCAGCAGCCTCCTCAGCCCAATACCAACTGGGCCAGTGGGTCTTCCCGAAGTAGCACTGGGCTGGGGCAGCACGCAGGGGTACTTGGGCCCCGGCCTCCGCAAGGCCACCATGCAGCAGGCCCCACTTAGATCGATATTGAGGCCGCGATGCACATACTTGGTTTGACTCCACCAGACCCGAATTGGTATATGGATACCGGTGCCACTACCCACATGACATTCGATTCAGGTACTCTCTCGTCTTATTCCAATTTGAGCAACCCTCGTGGCATAATTGTTTGTAATGGTAATTCTATTCCATTCGTGGTTATGGTCATAAAACTTTGTCTCCCCCGATCCACCCCTTATCTTAAAAAATACCCTACATGCCCCCAAATTGATTAAAAACTTAGTGTCTGTCCGTAAATTCACTACTAACAATTCCGTGTCTATTGAATTTGATCCGTTTGGTTTCTCCGTGAAGGATTTCAAGACGGGGAGTCCTCTCATGAGGTGTGATAGTAGGGGAGATCTTTATCCTATCACGCAATGTTCCGGTCTATCGAGTTAAGCCTTGCCATCAGCGTTTGCAGCCCTTGCTCCTTCCTTATGGCATGCTCATCTTGGTCATCCAGGGTCGTCTATTTTGTCTTCCTTAGATAAAAATAATTTTATTTCATGTAAGGGTGCGCGTAGTACTCCGAATTGTCATTCTTGTTCTTTAGGAAAAATTGTTAGGTTGCCATTTGTAGACTCTAATTCTCATGCTTTAATGCCATTTGATATTATTCATAATGACTTATGGATGTCTCATGTTCTTAGTTCTTTGGGTCATTGATATTATGTTCTCTTTTTGGACGATTACTCTAAATTTTTATGGACTTTTTTCCGATAGCGAAAATATGTCAAGTTTTTTCTATCTTCTTAAAATTTAGAGCTTTCATTAGAACCCAATTCGAACGAGAAATAAAAAATATTCAATGTGATAATGGCAGAGAATATGACAACGGGGTGTTTCGGGAATTTTGTGCAACGAATGGGATCAATTTTCATTTTTTTTGCCTTCATACGTCTTCACAAAATGGGAAAGCCGAATGCAAAATTCGTACCATTAATAACATTGTCGAACTTTATTGATATGAGCTTCCGTACCCCCTTCGTTTTGGCATCATGCTCTACAAATGGCTACATATCTCCTTAACATTCTTCCTTCCAAAGGCTTGATATATTCTTCCCCCTTCAAATTTTATATAATAAGACTCCTTCGTATTCACATCTTAGGGTCTTTGGGTGCTTATGTTATCCGTTATTTCTATCCACCACAATTAACAAACTTCAGGCCCGGTCTACTCCGTGTGTGTTTTTGGGTTTTTTGTCTAATCATCGTGGTTACAAATATTTTGATTTATCCTCTAATAAAATCATCATTAGTCGCCATGTGATTTTTGATGAATCCCATATCGCAGTCTTGTAGGGGGCCTTCAGTATCTTACGTTCACGAGACCAGTTATTACATATGCCGTCCAACATGTGTGTTTGTTTATGCATGATCCCATGGTTGAGCACATGAATGCGCTCAAACGCATTATTCGGTACATCCAGGGGACACTTGACTATGGCTTGCATTTATATCCGTCATCGACGTCTACACTTGTCTCGTACACTGATGCTGATTGGGGTGGCTGTCTGGACACCAGACGGTCAACGTCTGTCTATTGTATGTTTCTTGGTAATAACTTAGTCTCTTGGTCTGCGAAACGTCAATCGACTTTGTCCCGCTCCAGTGCAGAGACTGAGTATCGAGGGGTAGCTAATGTGGTCTCTGAATCATGTTGGTTACGTAATATGTTGTTAGAGCTTCATTGTCCTATTCAGAAAGCAACCTTGGTTTATTGTGATAATATTAGTGTCATCTATCTTTCGGGTAATCCGATTCAGCACTAGCGCACTAAACATATTGAGATGGACATTCACTTTGTCCGCGAAAAGGTTGCTCGTGGTCAAGTACGCGTCTGCCATGTCCCTTCCATGTATCAGGTTGCAGACATCTTTACTAAGGGTCTTCCCTCAGTCCTTTTTGAAGATTTTCGAGACAGTCTCAGCGTTCGAAGACCGCCCGCTATGATTGCGGGGGTGTGTTAAATATACTAAATATACATAAGATATATACGGTATGCACGTGTATATCCTATGTATATTTAGTCTCGGTTTTGACATTTTTGTATCATTCTTGTACAGGATTTTGTATAGTTGTAGTGTACCTTAATTAGTCTTGTACTCTTATCATAATTGTATAGTTAGTCTCCAAATAGAAATAAAATTTTAGGAGTAGAATAAAAATATAATTCTCTTATTATGGAAATATATAAATTGTATATATTGTTTTTGAATTAATAAAAATAATTAAGAGATTATTTCTTTCAAAAAAGTCCAAGTAGATAGCACAACTGCACAAGCATAACCCCTTAACAACGAGCTTCCTTTTTCTTAGTGTTCATCCCGTGCCAAGCACTTGCTCATCTGGAAACATTTATGAGCAAATTTTGCACTTTATGACATCATAATAATGACATAGTTTGGAAGTGTAAATTAGTTTGGTTTGAGCTTATTTACCTTAGTGATATATATGGGCAGTGGGCTTAAATTGTAAGCCCAAATCTGATGTTAAAAAGTAAAAATTATGACAAAGTTAAAGGAAAATATATAAATTATTTATAATTGATTTTTAATTTTAAATATCAAATCAAATCAAACCAAATTAATAGTGGGGTTCTTTTTTCAGTTTAACTCAATTTGTCGATTTGATGGGGTTTGGGATTTTGTTTTGTTCTCTAATTGGGAGTACTCCTTTTGCCCATGTACTTTTTTTCCACACTAAGAAAAGATGCTAACATGATTGCTGTGTGATGTAATTCTTCTTTCTTTATTTTATTTTAGGCCACGCAAAGCGGTTATACTTTAAACATTGTATCACCATTGTCTCGGATAAAATTCACAAATAAACATTTTTTAATTTTTATAATTGAAAAAATAATTATCATAAAATTTCAAATTTCAAAAGTAAATTTTAAAATTTGTTATAGAATCTCACATGTAGAATTTAAAAGTCCATAATAATAATTGCGTAACTTACATAAATAGCTATAGTATAGGAGCTTTTAATCAATCATAGCTATATTTTTGTTAATTACATTTCGTAGCTAGTTTTTAGCTATTTCGGGTGTATTTTACTATATTCGAATACACTGTTCCCTTGTATCTAAATATTTGAGCGAGCTAACTTGGTGTATTTGACTGTATTTAAATATATTATTCCGTTGTATCTAAATATTTGAGCGAGCTAATTTTGTGTATTTGACGGTATTCATAAGTGTATAGATAAACGGTAAAACAAAGAAACTTGATATATTTAACTGTATTCATAATTGTATAGATAAATGATCCTAATTGGTAGTGATATGAGTTATTAATGTATTTATGCATTTTATTCATCATATTAAGTACTATGTATATATAAAAGTTGAATACAGAAAATTCAGTTTGAAATACAGACTTGCGTAGATACTGCATGCATAAATTGAATGTATTTGAATGCATTTGAGCTCAATCTCCTGTCAAATATAAAAATATACACTCAAAAAATGACAAATAAACTCAAATCAGAGATACAAGGAAAAGAAGCCATGAATTCCGATCAAATATCCGATGAAAATATAAAATACACTGTATTTAAAGATAAAGAATACAATCAAATCCGATCAAATCTCTAGAGAAATACAAAATACAATGTATTTACTTAAAAAAAGAAAAAACACTCAAATCCATTTGGACAATATTTTTTCTAATTGTTAAACTTTTATTGTTTAATTGTGATGGCCAGATCTGATGGAGGGCACTGCAGTGGAACAACAATGGTGCGCCGCTGCAGCCACCACGGTTTCCGCGCATTAGGCGCATCAACAGAACATTCCACCGCCATTGTTTTTGACTTTTCCATCATCGCCGTTGCCGTTTGAGATACAGGGGTATCCAGATCCGATGACGAGTAGGTGTTACCGAGGGAGAAGAGAGAGGGAACGGAAAGAGAGGAGTGAGAGCCAAGGGAGAAGAGAGAGGGAATAGAGAGAGATAGGTGAGGAGAAGACAGATTTGGGAGGTGAGGGAATATCGATTGAAAACGAAAGACTATTGAGATACATGGGTATCTTTTGCTGGGTATAAGCACTAGTTACGAGGTGTAAATTAGAAAAAGACTATAGCTACGGAAAATAAAATAAAAGGTAGTTATTATACATAAATATCTCTCAGAGGTAGCTACACTATATAAAATTTTCATAATAATTTCTTTTTTAAAATAGGACAGAAAAGTGATCGCAAGACTATTTCTATCATAGTTCTAAGCAGCTCCAGAATCTGTCAATTTGGAAATTTATCCAACCAAAAGGAATATCACTTCCATGCCCAATTACTAGTCACATAATTTGCTCTTTAATAATTGATGAAAAGAGTGGTTGACGAAGAAGTGGACGTGTTACGTGTCATGATCCACCTTGGCCAATTATACTTGGCTGTATAAAACCTCACAAACTGAAATACTATATCCAGCCAAAATGGGTCCACATTCCTTAATTCGTCTTAGTTTGACAATAAATATGATTTTAGCTCACAAATTGAAATGTATCCAGAATTACTAATTTCACTACTTATTATAAGTAGTTATTTATAATTATCTTTTTAGGCAATCTCATATGTAAAAATTATGTTGCTATAACAATATATAACTATATTCTCACGATATCTGATGTGTTTAAGAAATAGGAAATGATCTCATATACCACTTATAATTTGAATAGAAGAAGATGATCCCACAAAGATTTCATGTATTTTAGTTACATACTAGTGTTTGTACTCGCGCGATGCGCGGACAATAATAACGATATTAGGCATCGAAAATGTAATGCGCTAAAAATATCAAAGAGAAATGAAGTTCTTCTTTCAATTAACTTTTTCTTACGCATCACGAAGCTTTTTTTTTCTTTGTGCTAGGTCCGGGGCTACGGAGAAACAAGAATATGTAAGAATAAAACAGTAACAGCTAAAGCAATTAAAACAGTTTCTGGATGTTGCCTTCAATGTTGTGTCAACATCCGAGGCAACATTGTGATAAAACAAGATTATAAACCTTTATAGAGTAAATGCAACGGAAAAGTAAACAGACACAAGGTTTATATTTTCAAGGGTATATATTAATATATCCCTTGATGGTCAATGACCAAAGAATTGTATAAATTATATACAATTACAAATGAATTTCTTTTTACAAGATTGAACAATAAATGCGAAAAAGAAATTACAAACAAAAGTGAAGTCGCAGATGACTTCAACCTAAAGTTAAAAGATCTAAAAAGACAAATACAACATCTTCATTACTATTGCTTGAAATATAAGCTTGATCTAGAATCTGAGCAGCAGTAGTAATGTGAGACTAGATGTTGTTATACTACTTTAGGCTAAGTGTGTTGATCCAGTTTCTAAGGTGAATATCCGAGATCTCTCTTGGTAATTCTTCTTGTTCAAATCTGGATATCGATACTCTGAAGTTCCCTTCTATTTATAGTGTGGAACTTCCCTTGAAATCCTCACTGGTTGGTTGCGGAGGTTGAGTAAAAGAAGTCTTCAGCTTAGACCGGTTCTTTCTCCTTCAAAAGCTCAACGTTCTGGACTTGGTCTTCACGCTGCTTCCTCTCCAAGCTTTGACTATTTCTTTTACCACGTTTTAAACACAGCATCATTGTTAGCTTGCCTAGGTCATTTTTTACTCATAGTAACACAACCTGTTTTGGTCGGAAGAATAGGCAAAATCGTTACAGAAATGTTGTCAGGAATGTTGTCACAACATCGCAGGCAACATTCTTATTTTCATAAGATGTTGTCCTGAGCATTTCCAGATGTTATCACAACATCCATCCAACATCAACAATCTCCCCCTTTTTGCCTTTCTTCACAAAAATCCATACAAAGCGAAAATGACTAGGATACTGATTCCCGATGTAGTCCTTACCTTCCAAGAATCAGTAGGATCAGTGCTATGCTTTCCCCCTTTACCTGCAGTGTTAAATTCCAAGCAGTGTAGTATCAATGATTTGATTAGACTGTAGACTTACTTACATCAATTGCGTAATCAGTCTACAGTACTCATTCATACCAATCCACATCAGGCAATCATATATAAAAAACTTTAGAAAGCAGTTATAATGTCTGCAAAAATAGACCAAATGTCCCAAAGTAAAATATTACAAACACAAATAATATTCCAAATGTTAGTATATCCACAATTCAAATAAACATTCATCATTGAATCACCAACTCACCAACTCCATCAGCATGATGATCACAGTAGCTTCCAGCCGCTTTTTTGTGATCGATCACTCTGTCGCAACATTGTGCAGCACCATCTTCATCTTTAGCATTTTCATCTTTAGCATTAGAAGTAGTCAGCAATCAATCATCTCAACTCCTCTCCACCTACATCATTTCCTGCACCCTTATCAGTAGCAACTCCCCCTGTCTGTCTGCTTCCAGCAGCAGCATCAGCATCATCTCCCCCTTTTTGTGAAGAAAGTAAGCCCATGTAATAGTGTCTGGCTCGCACTAGTTCTTGAATTTTCCTGTCAAGTTCAGCAATGTGCTGTCGTAGCCAGTCTTTGGACATTGGGACCTGTCCTTGAGCAATGTTGCTAGGAATGTCGGCAACATCCTTTGATATGTTAGTGTCCCATTCATCTTCCTTCCAGGGCAGGTCAATAACCCTGTCCTTGTTGTTAACAACTGCTCGTTGTACTGAGTAAACCTCTAAGACTGGACTCAGCTTTTCTCCTTTTGGAGTCTTAAAACCTTGGTTGAGCAGGATTTGAAAAATCAAGGAGGGGTATGGAAGGGCAGAGTTGCTTTGTTTTTTTGCCAAGTTGACAACATGGTTGAATATAAGTGTTCCTAAGTCAACTTTCTGATTCCTTCCAATCTTGAAAAGCAGTGATGCTTGATCAAGGGTCACTACTGTCTCGTTGAGGGAGAATAGCCAGTTGTATATAGCAAGTTTGTGCAAAGTGGCAAACAGGGCAGTGAGTTTCGACACAGGGTTGCAAGGAGCCCAAACAGTGATTAAATTCCCTGTAAGGTACTTGATCATTGAATTGAGTTCCTCCACAGTGGGGTTTGGTTGAGGTTCTCTTTCACTAATAATTATCCCAAGAGTGGAGTTGATGATATTAGGTGTAAAATTGTATACCTTGTTGTATAGGTATACTTTTCCAAATTTCTTTGAGGTTGTGTCCTTAACATCAAGCGTCAGATTAGCATAGAACACCCTAATCACCTTCTCACAATAAGGATTCTTACCAGATACAGAGCTTAAGATGTTTCGACTACTTAAGAAGTCCACTAAACCATTTTTGGAGAATGAAGTTAGGTCAATCACCTTATCCCCTCTAACTCATCTATTCTTAAACCAATTCCAGTTACTGGAGCATGATTTAGTTTGAAATATGGAGGAGTAAGGAATTACCTCAGAATCTGTTTCAGATTCTGTGTTTTCTCGTTCGGAAGAGGTGGCTGCAGGTGTTGCCTCGGATGTTGGGGCAACATAGTCTGGGTCCATTTTCTCGTCTATTGCCTTTGATGTTAAGGCAACATTTTTGTCAAAATTCCAGTATGTTCTATGGACCCCTTTAGGAATGAAGTTTCGTAGAGGTGTGTCATCAAACATCTCTTCTTCTTCTTTTTCCTTCTCAAATTCTGCTTGTGGAGTGGAAGTTGATGGAGTTCTGGAAGAAATGTGCACATTATAATTAGTGTCAGTGTTGCTGCTTGTGATAGTATCAACAGGGAAAGTCGACTCTTCCCTGGATCTTTTGGCAGACTAGTATTGACCGAATTGGTTTTCGAAAACCCTCTTTGACCTTCGCATCGAAAATGTCGATTTTGAGGCAAGGTTTGAGAAATCAGATGTTGCATCAACATCGATTGGGTTTTCATTATCGCCTGGGTAGCTCACATGTAATGACTTATCTGAACCAAACATGATCATAGCCTGTGTGCAGTCCTCCTCGACGGGTCTCAAGTCATTGATGGAAGTATAATGCTTGTAAACCTTGTTGTTATTTGCTGGACTAGTCGACATTGGAGAATAATCTTTGGTGTTTGTGGATTTTGAGGACACGGACATGGGAGAGGGTTTTGAAGGATTGAGTGTGTTGGAGAAGCTTTGGGTTTTGAGAAATGACGGTGTTGTTTGGGCTGCCATAGTTTGATGGATTGGTAGTCGGCTGATGTGACAATTCCAAGACAAAAATAGGAGGTTTTATTATGGCAAAGTACACTCAAACTCCTTTTCCTTAAATTTAGATTGTATAGAAGAATAAAAATTCTTTACACACCTAAAATAAGGATTGTCATAGCACATATCATCATTTAAAAAAAATGGTCATCCAAAATTTTTGGACTTCCAGTTAAAGACAGAGACGTGTTAAATACCAAAAACAGGAATAAAATAAGATAAACCAGATTGATCAATGTACTGGAACATGATGTTGTTGATGATGTTGGCAACATTTCAAAGTTAAACAAGCATTATGAGACTCCAAGGATTTTCTGATTTGGCAGATGATATTTCCGTATATGTTCCCTATGAGACTGATCGCTGGACTAATGTAATATTTTACCATTGTCCTTAATCAACTTAGTTGAACACATACAGATTAAAAAATATATTGAGGAATTTTCAACCTTTTTGAAGCACGTGGTACTCCTATAGAATAGGAACGATACCAATCTTAGAGCTTTGTTTTTTTTTTTTTTTGTATACATCCAAATCTTTTAGTAGAGACTTCGCCTTCATATCTTGTCCTTTTAGAGTTATGCTTGAATATTTTGAAACAGTGCAACATCACTACAACACTTATTATGTATATTGACTCAACAGTAAATGTTACCCAGAATGTTAGGACAACATTTCGGACAACATCTACCTAGCCTGTCTTATTTTCAAAGGAAACATAGACCAAGAGATTTTTTCAAGTTAGAAAATCTCTCATGATTTAAAGGTTTGGTAAAAATGTCAGCCAGTTGACAAAAAGTATCAACATGTTCGATTTGAACTAGCTATTTTTCCACTAAGTCTATTAGAAAATGATGTCTTATATCTATGTGCTTTGTACGTGAATGCTGAACATGATTTTTGGAAATATTAATAGCACTCAGATTATCACAGTACAAAATCATGGAGTTATTAGATATGCCATAGTCATCTAGCATATGTCGTAACCAAATCAGTTTAGCACAACAACTTCCGGCTGCCACATATTCAGATTCGGCAGTCGAGAGTGATACACAATTTTGTTTACGACTGTACCATGAGACTAGATTATTGCCAAGATAGAAACACCCACCACTAGTGCTTTTTCTATCGTCTACATCATCGGCCCAATCCGAGTCACTATATCCTATTAGATTAGGATTAGTGTCTTTGGAGTACCAAATTCCCAAGTCACTTGTACCGGCAACATATCGAATGATACTTTTCACAACATTAAAATGAGATACCTTGGGACTGGATTGGAACCTGGCGCAAACACATACGCTAAACATGATATCGGGGCTACTGGAAGTAAGGTATAGAAGGCTACCTATCATAGATCGGTATAATGTTGGGTCAACATCTTGTCCAACATCGTCTTTACATACTTGTTGCGCAGAGCCCATTGGAGTCTTCATGTGTTTAGCATTTTCCAGACCAAATCTCCTAACAAGATTCTTGGCGTTTTTGCTTTGAGATACAAAGATCCCATCTTCATTCTGTTTAATCTGCAAGCCTAAGAAAAATGTTAGTTCTCCAATCATGTTCATCTCAAATGTTGTCGACATTGCTTCGACAAAAGACTTTACTAGTGATTCTGTAGTCGAACCAAAAACAATATCATCAACATAGATTTGAGCTATTATTACATCTACACCGTGTCTTTTAATGAATAATGTTCTGTCAGCTTCTCCACGGGTAAAACCAAACTCAACAAGGAAGTTAGTTAAACGACCATACCATGCACGTGGTGCTTGTTTTAGTCCATACAAGGATTTCTTGAGCTTGTACACATGATGTGGATGGTGAGGATCCTCAAATCCCTTTTGTTGTTCAACATAAACTTCTTTGTCCAAGTATCCATTGAGGAAGACACCTTTAACATCCATTTGGTGCAAGGTAATCTTTAGATAACAAGCAATAGCAAGAAGCAATCTTATTGACTCAATTCTAGCCACATAAGCGAAGGTCTCGTCATAGTCGATACCTTCTACTTGTGTATATCCTTGAGCAACAAGTTGAGCATTGTTCCTGACAATCTTCCCTAACTCATTTGATTTGTTTTTGAATATCCACTTGGTCCGAATAACATTTGTATTGTTGGGTCGTGGTACCAAGTCCCAAACCTCATTTCGGGCAAATTGTTCAAGCTCCTCTTGCATGGCTTGAATCCAAAAATTATCTTTTAATGCTTCCCCATTATTTTTAGGTTCCAAAGTAGATGTAAGACAAGAGAGACTTACCTGTTGATAAATGGCGGACATGCACACATACCTTACCATTTCTCGGTAATTTACTGGCTCTTTCCATCTTGTACACCTCTCCTAAAAAACTCCCCCTATTACCTGGTCGGGTGGATGGTTCCTTCTAATCCTCGATGAAGGGTCTCTTCTCACTTGATCATTCAGTTCAGTAGCAGATTCCTCCTCGATTTTGTCCCCTGTGTTCTCTTTTTGAGGTTCAGATGTTTCTTCTAATGTTGAGACAACATCTGGGACTACATCTGTTTCTTCAGTGGGTTGATCCTCTTCAACTGTAACCACAATGTTGTTTTATGAAGATCTACCACATATATCCAGCAGGTCATCGAAAATAACATTGACTGATTCTTGTATGGTCTTTGTCCGAAGATTGTATATTTGATAAGCATGGCTATTTTGAGAGTAGCCAACGAATATTCCCTTGTCACTCTTAGATTCAAATTTGGCCAGTTTATCCCTGTCATTAAGAATATAGCACACACATCCAAAGACATGAAAATACCGTACTGTAGGTTTCTTTATGTTGATATTGGATGGATGTTGTGACAACATCTTATGAAAATAAGAATGTTGCTTGCAATGTTGTGACAACATCCTGACAACATTTCTGTAACAATTTTGCCTATTCTTCCGGCCAAAATAGGTTGTGTGAAGATGGTTCTTGATGCATGGAGTCATAGTGATTTCATGTGTAAGAATTACATATTGAACTGCTTGTCAGACCCTCTCTACACGGTGTATTGCACCGTTGGCACTGCCAAAGAGTTGTGGGAGAAGCTACAAAAGAAGTACAACACACAAGATGCAGGTACTAAGAAATTCATCGTTGGAAAATTTCTGAAATTTCAAATGGTGGATAGTAACACAGTGATGTCCCAAGTCCAGGAATTCCAAATGATTTTACATCACCTGGATTTGGAAGGTATGAAGCCAAACGAGTAGTTTTTTTTTGCATCACTGATTGAAAAGTTACCTCCTTCGTGGAATAAGTTTATGAGCTACTTAAAGCTCAAGACAAAGGATATGACCTTTGAAGAGCTTATTATCAAACTCCAAATTCAGAAAGATAATAAGAAGGCCTTGCCTAGGGGTAAACAACCCGCTGAGGCAAAGGTAAATCTGGCTGAGGCCAAAGGGAACCAAAGCAAGAAGCACAAGTTCCAGAAAGACGGCAATACCCAAGCAGCGGAGAAGTTCAAAGGAAACTGTCACCACTGTGGGAAACCTGGTCATATGATTAAGGACTGCCGTAAACTCAAGACTGAGCAACAAGATAAGGCCAAGGCTCAGGTTAACCTTGTCAAGGACCAGTTTCTGGACGACATGGTTGAGGAGTTCTCAGCGGTGGTGCTAGAAGCAAACCTGGTTGAGAATCCTATGCAATGGTGGATGAACACAGGTGCTACAAGACACATCTGTTCCAACAGAGATGCCTACTCCATTTATACAATGATTACAAACAAGAAGTTGTTCATGGGCAACAACGCTTCCTCTGACGTGCCCAGTAGGAAAAGTAGTCCTGAAGATGACTTCTGGGAAGGAGCTCACTCTAAAGGAAGTGATGCATGTTCCTGAGATTAGAAGAAATTTAATTTCAGGTCCTTTATTGGTTAATGCTGGATTTTAGGCTAGTGTTTGAGTCCAATAAATTTGTAGTCACTAAGAATGGAACATTTGTGGGAAGATAATTCGTCTGTGAAGGCCTCTTCAAAGTAAACACCATGTTTGTATTACGTATAAGCAATAATATTGAAGCCTCTTCATTTTACTTGCTTGAGTCCTCTAGTTTATGACATCATAGATTAGGACATGTCAACTACAAGTCCATCCAAAGGTTGGTAAAGTTGTAGTTGTTGCCGTCTATCGACGTAAACCCTCAACATAAGTGTGAGGTGTGCGTAGAGACAAAACTCACAAAGCTGCCTTTTTGATCTGTCGAAAGGAATACCGCGCCTCTAGAAGTTATTCACACAGATATATGTGATTTGAAGTTTGCACAAACTAGGGGGAACAAGTACTTCGTGACATTCATTGATGATAGCACAAGGTATTGTTACCTTTACTTGTAGAAAAGTAAGGATGAAGCCTTTGAAGCGTTCCGACGTTACAAACCAGAAGTTGAGAACCAACTAAGATGCGGATTAAATCCATTCATAGCGATAGAGGGGAAGAATATGTAGCGCCATTTGAGGAATATTGTGCCCAAGAAGGCATTGTTCATCAAACGACAACTCCATACTCACCTCAATCGAACGGTGTGGCAGAACGTAAGAACCGTACATTGAAGAAAATGATGAATGCCTTGCTCATCAATTCTGGTCTTCCCCAAAACATGTGGGGAGAAGCTGTCCTTACCGCTAATACGATTCTTAATAGAGTCCCACATAAGGGTAAGGACAAAACTCTATATGAATCATGGAAGGGAAAGAAACCCACCTATAAATATTTAAAGGTATGGGGTTTTCTAGCAAAGGTTGAAGTACCCAAGCCAAAACAGGTCAAGATTAGATTGGGCCTAAGACTGTAGATTGCATATTCATCGGATATGCAAATAACAGTAGTGCTTATTGCTTCTTAGTGCATAAGTCAGATATTCCAGATATTCACGAGGGTACAATCATGGAATCAAGGAATGCTCAATTCTTTGAAGGTACCTTTCCTAGAAAGGAAAAAGACATAACCTCTCGCAAATGAAGTTACGAACAAAGCTCTCAGGAACCGGGAGTCGTTGACGGCCCGAATCTAGATGGTTCAGATCTAGTGGATCTTGAGGTGGATGATATCCAGAATCTAGTGTTCCAGATTTTCAGAACTTGGAGACTCCAGAGATGGAACTAAGGCGAAGTAAAAGGGCCAGGAAGGATAAATCCTCCGGTCCTGACTTTGTAGCTTATATGGTTGATGATGAACCAAGGACAATTGCTGAAGTATTTTCAACTCCATAGGCACCGCTCTGGAAAGAAGTTATTGAGAGTGAAATAGGCTCCATTCTGCATAACCATACTTGGGATTTGGTTGATCTTCTTCCAGGAAATAAACCGGTGCGTTGTAAATGGATACTGAAATGGAAATATAACGAAGATGGGTCTATAGATAAGTACAAGGCCAGGTTGTTATTTAAGGGCTATCGGCAGAAGTAAGACCTTGAATACTTTGACACATACTCTCCGGTGTCTAGGATGACGTCCATCCGAGTATTCATTACGATCACAGAGTTGCGTGACCTTGAGATACATAAAATAGATGTCAAGACAGCCTTCCTAAATGGTAATTTGAAAGAAGAAATTTATATGGACCAACCTGAGGGGTATGTGGTTCAAGGGCAACAGAAGAAAGTCTGTCGGCTTGTCAAATCTTTGTACGGGCTGAAACAAGCCCCAAAGCAATGGTGTCATATCCCATTTTAACCATGGTCAAAGCGGAGTACAACATATTGGTGATTCCTGGATTGGATTAAGAAGTCGCCACCTAATTATTTTACGGTGAATTAGGACACTAAATGTTAACTAAATGCTGCAATGTAATTCCGATTTTATGGTCTGTGAAACTAATGAGATTCTAGGTAAGAGTTCTTTATTATCCTAAAGGGAAGGGGTTAGGCATCCTTTAAGATCCGCTAACTTGCGGTTATCCCGTCAAACTCAGGTTAATTATTGTACTAAGGAAAATTCGTGTTTTAAAATATAAACTTAAAATGATGTTGCAAGTATTTAGTAAAGGATGCATTTTGTACAAGTATGCATTTGTATGATATTAAAGAAAAATAGATGTAAATTTGAAAAAATATGCATTTGTAACAATTAATAGTAAGGAGAAAAATGAATTATTTATAATGCCAAAGAAGTAATTTTTTGAAAATCATTGAGTTGCAAATTGAAAAAAAGATAAACTTATTTGTATGATTAATAAAGTGAATAGAAGATGATCAAAGTTGTTTTTGAAAATTTTGAATATGGGTGACGAGCCTAAAAATAAATAAACTAGCGGAGGATTTCTAAGTTTGAACTAACCGAACCTAAAAATAACTAAAATAGCGACAGATTTACAGTTTTAGACTACCCTATTAATTAATTCTAAGTCTACCTATTCTAAGCATTTCAATAATTACATAAGTATAATTAATAATATTACAATACAAAATGAGATAAAGTTGAATTAAAGAAGTAAAAACAACAACAAAACAAATAATCTCCGTGGAGTATTTGCCTTCGTTGACTTTGTTCCTTACAAGATGTCAAGAACAAACGGTTAGAAACAGTTGAAAATAATAACTTCGGATCCGTATCCAAAATAATAAATGTTTTGATTACGGAGGGCTCAGACTTAAATTTTGAAAAGATCATTACAATCACGCCGTGGCTGCGACCATATAACTCGTTGGTCATTTTAGTTGCCTCGCCTACTAAACATGTTGATCTCTTGGTTGAAAAAAGAAAAGATCATTCCAATCACGTCGTGGCTGCGAACATATAACTCGTTGGTCATTTTAGTTGTCTCGCCTACTAAACATGTTGATCTCTCGGATGAAAAGAGATTTAAGTTTTCATCCTTGCCCAGAAGTTTTATTTTCGTCTTTCCAACTATGGAGGCCTCAAAATGGATGGATATTTTCATCAGCCAGTATAGTATCATGTTCAAATCAGCAAAATTATACCAAAGCAGCAAGCCGAAACCGAGAGACAATTCCCGAAGGGACACGACCTTAAATTCAATTTCATTGGCCTAAGTGTAGTATTTGTTCAGATCAATAAAATAAACTGAAAACAACAAACTAAAATCGAGAAACTATTTCCGAAGGGACGCGACCTCGAATTCAATTTCATTGGCCTAAATGCAGTATTTGTTCAAATCAGCAAAATAGTATCAAAGGAGTAAAACCAAAAACTGAGAGGCAATTTTCGAAGGGATGCAACCTCAAATTCAATTTCATTGGCCTAAATGCAGTATTTATTCAAATCAGTAAAACATTAAGATATTCGTGTACGGATGTTTAAATGCCAAAAACAGCAAACTGAAACAGAGAAATGATTTTCGAAGGGTCGCGGTCTCGAATTCAATTTCATTGGCCTAAATGCAGTATTTGTTCAAATCAGAAAATAATATCAAAGCAATAAACAGAAATAGAGAAACGATTTCCGAAGGGACGCGGCCTCGAATTCAATTTCATTGGCCTAAATGCAATATTAGTTCAAATAAGTAAAATAGAAAGATATCCGTGTACGGATGTTTAAATGCCAAAAACAGCTAACTGAAACAGAGAAACGATTTTCGAAGGGACGCGACCTCGAATTCAATTTCATTGGCCTAAATGCAGTATTAGTTCAAATCAGTAAAACAGTAAGATATCCGTGTACGGATGTTTAAATGCCAAAAATAGCAAACTGAAATAGAGAAATGATTTTCGAAGGGACGCCACCTCGAATTCAATTTCATTGGCCTAAATGCAGTATTTTTTCAAATCAGCAAAATAATATCAAAGCAATAAACTGAAACAGAGAAACGATTTTCGAAGGGACGCGACCTCGAATTCAATTTAATTGGCCTAAATGCAGTATTTATTCAAATCAGTAAAATAGTAAGATATCCATGTACAAATGTTTAATTGCCAAAAATAGTTCACAATTAAAAATACCCGACCCGAATTCTGAAATTTTCGAACCGAGAAAACACTTGAAATGCTCCTGAAAATTTGACCATGTTCTGAAAAACAGACTTGGATAGATGACCCAGATTTTGGGTCAATCCAAAACAGTGTGACCCAGAATCAATTGTGGATTTGCAGATAACCAACAACAAGATATAAAATACAAAATCTGGAAATTTATTCGAACTGAGAGAAACCCGACCCGGATCGATGAACCGACCCGAATAAAAAATTTCACAAATTTCAGATAACCAACATGATAAACAACACATAAATCTGGAACTTACCCCAACCACAAAAACAGATTTTTTTCGGATTGGGGTTTACGGGACCCAATAGAAGTATCTAAAACCAAAGTTCAAGAATGAAACTCACCCCTTTTCCTTTCGATTTTGGATTTGTTTTCGGACTTATTTCTTGAATGACAATGAGGGTGAAAACTAAAAATCAAGAACACAACAAATATTTTTCTTTCTTTTCGGTCCGGTCTCGTCTTTTTTTTTTAAGAACAAAAAGAGAGTTTTATCGGTGGAATCAGACCTCAAATCGACCTCTTTCATGAAGAATAAAAAATGGGGGATTTATAGGTGGATTCCCCCATAAAACCGAGCTTGAGTTTAAAATAAAGGGGCCCAAAAGCAATGATTTTGGAACGGATTTTAGGGGTATGGGTTGCGGATTTTGGGGGTATGGGTCGCGGATTTTGGGGGTATGGGTCGCGGGTTTTGGGGGGTAAGGGTATGGGATGATGGGTTAGTGGTGTCAGGGCAGAGGGGGTTGGTGGTGGTGTCGGGTGAGGTGATAGGCGATGTGTGGGGTCAGAGGCATGGGTGAGGTGCGACGGATTTGGGTGTGTTGTTTGGTGAAGGAGGTTTGTTTGGGTTTATGGTTAGTTAGGTTAGGGGATTAAAGGGAAATGGGTTATGGACCGACGGGTTGGGCCGATTCGGGTTGGCCGAAAATGGGATTTTGTTTTGGGTAGAAATTATATTTGGGTTGGAAAATAAAATGGGTTATGGGTTTAAAATAAAAAATAAAAGAAAGGATTTAATAATAAAAATGCTTTGAAGAAATGCAAATTATATATATATATATATTTTTACAAATACGATATAACGATGTGATAATAATAAAACATAATATTTGCGAAATGCTTAATGCTTGATAAAAAAATAGAAATGCGATGCCATTTTACGGAGAATAAAATAACATATAATATTATGATAGAAGTATGATTATGATATTAAAAATACAAATGATAGTAAAAAATGTAAATAATAATGATAAATAATGATATTAAAAATAATATATATATATATATATATATATATATGCCTATATATTAAAATTGTTTAAAGGTGTCAAAAATATTTAAAATTACAAATAAAAATAGAAATGATGGGACAAAAATGGGTGTCAACATATGCCCCTCTTTGGCCGGAGATGATGAAAGAGTTTTCGGACAAAGAAGTTGACTGAGTAGCCAATTTTGTCCTGACCCTCGGGCTTTGAACGAGGAGTAGGGATGCACGGGTAGAGATAGAATCCCGAGGGAGAAGAAATTGCAAGAGTTGGTGTGGATTCAAGAAGTATTTCCAAGTGTCGAGATATGATGACACTGGTTGTAGATGTGGCAAAATTATTAGGTAATGAGTAGAACGATGTTCGCAGTAGGACGCTGACCGAAATTGCCTCGATTTGCTGCAGGAATTAGTCCCGCGTGGAAGCTCCTGCAAATTAACGCTACCTGCATACTAAAGCTTAAGATAAAATTAGTGCATAATTGCTGAGACACAAATAACAGAGAATGAGTACATAAAAATACAACCTTGTGAGTCAAAATGATGCCCTTGAACAATGTAATGCGATGACGTTATTGTAAGGACGTAATGCTGATGTCGTCGTTGTGTTGACGTAAATGTTGTTGATTGTAAGAGACAATTATTGTGCTGACATAATGCAGATGACGTCGTTGTAATGCCGTTGACGTCGTTGTAATGTTGTAAAAGACAGTTGTCGATGACGTCGTTGTATGGACGTTATGTTGATGACATCGTTGTATAGACGTTGCTAATGATGTCGTTGTATGGACGTTGATGCTGTCGTCATTGTATAGACATTATGTTGGTGATGTCGTTGCATGAACGTTGCTGATGACGTCGTTGTATGGACGTTGTACAGATGACATCATTATATGGACGTTATATTGATGATGTCGTTGTATAGACGTTGTGCAGATGTCATCATTGTATGGACGTTATGTTGATAACGTCATTGTATGGACGTTGCTGATGTTGTCGTTGTATAGACGTTGCTGATGTCGTCGTTGTATAGACGTTGTTGAATACATCATTGTATAGACATTGTGCAGATGACGTCATTGTATGATGTTATGTTGGACGCATTGTATCGTTGATGTCGTCATTGTATAGACGTTGCTGATGTCGTCGTTGTATAGACGTTACTGATGTTGTCGTTGTATAGATGTTGTGCAGATGACGTCGATATATGGACGTTATCTTGAATATGTCATTGTATGGACATTGCTAATGTCGCCATTGTATAGACGTTGCTGATGTCGTCATTGTATAGGCGTTTCTGATGACGTCGTTGTATAGACATTGCTGATGTCGTCATTGTATAGACGTTGCTAATGTCGTCGTTGTATAGACGTTATACAGATGATGTCGTTGTATAGACGTTGCTGATGTCTTCGTTGTATAAACATTGTTGATGACGTCGTTGTATGGACGTTGTTGATGATGTCGTTGTATGAACATTGTTGATGACATCGTTGTATAGACGTTGTTGTTTATGATCCGCATGGGCTGAGATGGCGTCATTGTATAGACGCATTGTGTCTGCGACCTGTATCCAAAGAAAACTTATGAGTTTGGGGGGGGTCGATTCGTATTGACTTTTGTAGCTTTGCCCCCTGACGCTCGTGTGTCCTACTGGTTTGGACCATAGCTCCTGCCTGATTTCCGGTCTTGGCTAGTTGTTAGTGAAAACATTTGTTGAAACAATTTGTTTATAAGAAAGTATGCATATCAATAAAAAATTTGTCGAACTCTAATGAAAATATTTGTTGAAAATAATTTGCTTATAAGGAAGTATGCATATATATAAATGTCTGTCGAGCAGTAACATGCGGTGAAACAAAGCAAACGTCTTATCCGAAATCCTTCTTTTGGCTGAAGACTTAGCCTGCCGATGCTTTTTCATGTTTATCGGCGTCTTCTCGCAGTGAACCCTTAAATTTTGCCCCGGTTTCTGATATGCGAGGATGCTGAACCTTTAGCTGGATGAGACCGAGACTTGCGTAGGTTGCTTGCTTGTCCTATCAGGGTGATCAGATGTGTACATTTTATCATATGTGAGATAAAGGAGAAAAGATTTCCTAATGGTGGGACCGAAGCCGATTTAGGCCGCCTACGTATCCTCGTGAGGGAATCATGTCATAACGTAGTTCATTAAAAGCAAAGGGGATTGTAAGGCTTTTTCTAAAAATGGGACCGAAGCCGATGTGGCCGCCTACGTATCCCGCCGAAGGAATCAGGTCATGACGTAGTTCATGTGGCGCAAATGGGGTTTTTTTCAGGAAATTTCTGTCTTAAAGAGACGAAACCCTATGTGGGTTCTATGTGTATCCCGCCGAGGGAGCGCAACTTTTACATCATAGAAAAGGTATTACATGGAGAATAATAAATCCTAGATATAGTATCTCTTCACTGCATCTGCATTGATATCTTTTGGCCACACTTCGCCGTCCATTTTAGCCAAGATTAGCGCTCCTCCAAGTAACACCCGGTGAACCGTGTAAGGCCCTTACTAGTTAGGCGTGAATTTTCCTTTAGCTTCATTTTGGTGTGGGAATATGCGTTTCAACACCAACTGCCCTGGTTTGAACATCCTTGGTCTCACTTTCTTATTGAAAGCTCTAGCCATCCTGTTATGATAAAGTTGTCCGTGACAGACTGCGTTCATTCGCTTTTCATCAATCAACATCAATTGCTCGTACCGATTCTGTGTCCACTTAGCCTCATTCGACTCGGCTTCTTGGATAATTCTTAAGGATGTTATTTCTACCTCTGCCGGTAATACAACTTCCGTTCCATAGACCAAAAGGTACGGGGTTGCCCCAGTTGAAGTCCTGATTGTAGTGCGATATCCCAAAAGGGCAAAGGGCAAATGCTCGTGCCAGTGCTTGTAATTATCAATCATTTTTCGCAGTATTCTCTTGATGTTTTTGTTGGCTGCTTCGACTGCTCCATTCATCTGAGGTCGATATGGAGTGGAATTGCGGTGAATGATCTTGAACTTCTCACATATCTCATGCATCAAACCGCTGTTGAGGTTGGCTCCATTGTCTGTTATAATCGACTCAGGGATTCCAAATCGACAAATAATGTTGTTGCGAACAAAGTCAACCACTACTTTCTTTGTCACTGACTTGTATGATGATGCCTCTACCCATTTCGTGAAATTATCAATTGCTACTAAAATGAAACTGTGCTCGTTCGATGCTGCAGGTTCTATAGGGCCAATGACATCCATGCCCCAAGCAGCAAATGGTCAAGGAGAACTCGTCACATTGAGTTCGTTTGGAGGCACTCGGATCAAATCGCCGTGAATCTGGCACTGGTGGCATTTTTGCACAAATCGAATACAATCTGTCTCCATGGTCATCCAAAAGTACCCTGCTCTCAGAATCTTTTTTGCTAAAGTGAAACCATTCATATGAGGCCCGCACGTGCCCCCGTGTATCTATTCAATTAGCTTGCTCGCTTCTTGGGCGTCAACACATCTTAACAACCCTAAGTCTGGAGTCCTCCGATAAAGAATTTCTCCGTTTAGGAAGAAATGGTTTGCTAACCTCCGAAATGTCTTATTTTGAGTGCTGGTAATGTCTTTTGGATATCCGCCTGCCTTGAGATAGCTCTTAATTTCATAGTACCAGGGCTTTCCATCTGGTTCTTTATGTACGTAGAAACAGTAGGCTGGCTGGTCCAACAAATCCACATTGATAGTATCAATGTAATTCTTATCCGGATGTTGAATCATGGAGGACAGAGTTGCCAAAGCATCCGCAAATGCGTTCTGAGTTCGTGGGATATGCTTGAATTCTATCTCGCTGAACTTTTTGCACAACTCCTTCACACAATGCAGGTATGGAAGTATCTTCACATTCTTAGTGGCCCATTCGCCATGTACTTGATGAATCAATAGATCTGAGTCACCGATTACCAATAATCCTTGTATGTTCATGTCAACAGCCATTCTGAGTCCAAATATACAAGCCTCGTACTCCGCCATACTGTTGGTGCATGGGAATCTGAGCTTTGCAAAATTAGGTAATGCTGACCTGATTTTGAAATCAAAATTGCTCCGATACCAACTCCTTTGAAGTTTGAAGCTCCGTCGAAGAACATTCTCCAACTCGGGTATTCTTCTGAGATATCTTCTCTAACAAACAATACTTCCTCGTCCGAAAAATAAGTTCGGAGAGGGATGTATTCTTCATATACGGGATTTTCGGCAAGATGATCAGCTAGTGCTTGTACTTTGATGGACTTCTGGGTGACATATATGACTTCGAACTCGCTTAGCAGGATTTGTCATTTTGCTAGCTTCCCAGTAGGCATGGGCTTCTGAAGGATGTATTTGAGCGGATCCATTCTTGAGATGAGATAGGTGGTATATACAGACAGGTAATGTCTAAACTTTTGAGCGACCCAAGTCAAAATAAAGCAAGTGCGTTTTAGCAAATATACCAGGCTTTATAAGGCGTGAACTTCTTACTTAAGTAGTATATAACTTGCTCCTTTTTTCCTGTTTCGTCGTGTTTCCCCAGCACGCATCCAAATGCATTTTACAACACCGATAGATATAGTAACAAAGGCCTTCCGGGCTCTGGAGGCACCAAAACCGGTGGTTTAGACAGATATTCCTTGATTCTGTCAAATGCTTGCTGGCAATCTGCTGTCCAATTGGTAGTAGCATCATTCTTCAGTAATTTGAATATCGGCTCACATATTACCGTCGACTGTGCTATGAACCTGATGATGTAATTGAGACGACCGAGAAAACTCATCACGTCCTTTCGGCTCTTCGGAGAAGGCAAGTCTTGAATAGATTTGATCTTCGAAGGGTCCAATTCAATGGCCCTTCTACTCATGATGAAACCTAACAACTTCCCAGCAGGGACACCAAATGCACACTTTGCGGGATTCAGCTTCAGATTGTACTGCCTCAGCCGGTCAAAGAATTTCTTCAAATCTGACAAATGATCTGAAGTCCTTCGTGACTTGATAATGATGTCATCCACGTATACCTCGATTTCTTTATGGATCATATCATGAAAAATGGTAGTCATGGCTCTCATGTAAGTGGCCCATGCGTTCTTGAGTGAGAACATCATTACTCGATAGTAGTATACTCCCCAAGGTGTGGTGAATGCTGTCTTTTCTGCATCTTCCTCGTCCATCAAGATTTGGTGATAACCAGCAAAGCAATCAACGAATGACTGCAACTCATGCTTCGCACAATTATCGATGAGTATGTGGATATTTGGGAAAGGGAAATCATCCTTCGGGCTAGCTTTGTTGAGATCCCGATAATCCATGCATACTCTTATCTTCCCATCTTTCTTTGGCACAGGTACGATGTTGGCTAGCCAAGTTGGATACCGGGTGACTCGAATGACCTTTGCATCGAACTGCTTGGAGACTTCTTCTTTGACCTTTAGACTCAAATCAGGCTTGATTTTCCTTGGCTTTTGCTTCACCAGAGGACAGGATGGCTCAATGGGTAGTCTATGTGAAACAATATCTGTGCTCAGACCTAACATATCATCGTAAGACCACGCAAATACGTCGACATATTGCTTCAAAAGATCCACCAGCTCTTTCTTTTGGGCGGTGCCTAGATGGACAATAATTCTTGTCTCTCTCACAAGTTCTGCGTTCTCCAAATTCACGGCTTTTGTTTCATCTAGATTTGGCGTTGGCCTATTCTCTTGAAAGGTTCCAATTCTTCGATCAATTCTTCCGATTGTGGGTCTCCCCTAAATTCTTCGGAGTCATGTTCGCGGTTTGGATTTTGTTTGCTTGTTTAGCTGCATGTCACATTCATTTTATCGACAGATTTATTGTTTGTATGTTGAAAGAGAAAAGAAAATTATGAAATGACACGAATTTTAAAATAACAAAAGCGCAGTTGATTTGTCATTTAGGCTTTCAAAAGATGGAGGCAAAATACATTAAAATGCATAAATGTGATTCATGCCTCAATTTAAATCACTTTATTTCATTAAATACTAATACAATTTGGGTAGGCATGATTGGGAAATAAAATATGGGGTGCTCCGCCAGTTTTAGTCAACACGAATCAACCTTTGGGGGAAATAAATTAGACAAAATAAACCTCCTGAAAAATGAAGAAGACCAAGTTAGTATAAGACAAGTAATTATTGCTTCAAATAATATGCACAGAGTGGAAAGTAGCAGAAAATAGCAAGCAAATTGTATGGAAATTAAATGCGCATCCTAATATGCATGGGGCCACTCTTATGCCAGAGGTGGGCCTAAACGCCAAATATATGAGATGTGATAGATTGATCCAAGCCGTTAAATTGAAATGTTTTTTGTTGGAAATAAAGGCTGAATTCTTTTCCAATTTCGGCATGTCATAATTAGGCTTGGATTCGTCTATCATTATCACGCTACACATAATATGCTGGTTGGTCGTTGGGTTGTGAGACCCGTCGACAATTTTGGTGGATTTTTTAATTGTGGAGTCGATACAAAGGATCGATCCACCTAAGGTGTATGCATGCATGACTTAAGAAAAAGGGTGGTATAGCTCTATCCTAAATTTTCTAAGATTGGATGACTAGACTCAAGGTTCCCGAGCGGACTGCTCGAGTGAGAAGGCTACGCGGCCAACCGGATGGTCGGACACTCCGCGCATATACCAACTCTCCTAAATTTTTGGAAATTTGAAAGAAGTTTGCGGGTGCGCAAAACACACCTCGCGTGCATGTGTGATAGTGTCAATTTTCCGAAGTGGAAGAAATATGAGCGGAATGCCAATTTAAGAAAAGCGGTAAAGAAAGTAGCAATTAAAGCAGTTAAGCATACACAATTTCCATGAAGGAAATAATTTAAAACAACAGATCAAATAAGGAATAAATAAATAAAGTGCAATAATAAATAACCTGAGTTTGCTATGGTTAAGAACCTGAAATCCCCAGTGGAGTCGCCATGCTGTCATATCCCATTTTAACCATGGTCAAAGCGGAGTACAACATATTGGTGATTCCTGGATTGGATGAAAGAGTCGCCACCTAATTATTTTATGGTGAATTAGGACACCTAAATGTTAACTAAATGCTGCAATGTAACTTCGATTTTATGGTCTGTGAAACTAATGAGATTCTAGGTAAGGGTTATTTATTATCCTAAAGGGAAGGAGTTAGGCATCCTTTAAGATCCGCTAACTTGCGGTTATCCCGTCAAACTCATGTTAATTATTGTACTAAGGAAAATGCATGTTTCAAAATATAAACTTAAAATGATGTTGCAAGTATTTAGTAAAGGATGCATTTTGTACAAGTATGCATTTGTATGATATTAAAGAAAACTAGATGTAAAGTTAAAAAAATATGCATTTGTAACAATTAATAGTAAAGAGAAAAACGAATTATTTATAATGCCAAAGAAGTAATTTTTTGGAAATCATTGAGTTGCAAATTGAAAAAAAAGATAAACTTATTTGTATGATTAATAAAGTGAATAGAAGATGATCAAAGTTGTTTTTGAAAATTTTGAATATGCATGACGAGCCTAAAAATAAATACACTAGGTGAGGATTTTTAAGTTTGAACTAACTGAACCTAAAAATAACTAAAATAGCGACGGATTTCCGGTTTTAGACTACCCTATTAATTAATTCTAAGTCTACATATTCTAAGCATTTCAATAATTACATAAGTATAATAAATAATATTACAATATAGAACGAGATAAAGCTGAATTAAAGAAAGTAAAAACAACAACAAAATAAATAATCTCCGAGGAGTATTTGCCTTCGTTGACTTTGTTCCTTGCAGCTGTCAAGAACAAACGGTTAGAAACATTTGAATATAAATAACTTCGGATCCGTATCCAAAACAGTAAATGTTTTGATTACGGAGGGCTCAGACTTAAATTCTGAAAAGATCATTCCAATCACGTCGTGGCTACGAACATATAACTCGTTGGTCATTTTAGTTGCCTCGCCTACTAAACATGTTGATCGCTCGGATGAAAAAAAAAAGATCATTCCAATCACGTCGTGGCTGTGAACATATAACTCGTTGGTCATTTTAGTTGCCTCGCCTACTAAACATGTTGATCTTTTGGATGAAAAAAAATTAAGTTTTCATCCTTGCCAGAAGTTTTATTTCCGTCTTTCCAACTGTGGAGGCCTCAAAATAGATGGATATTTTCATTGGCCAGTGTAGTATCATGTTCAAATCAGCAAAATTATACCAAACCAGCAAGCCGAAACTGAGAGACAATTCCCGAAGGGACACGACCTCAAATCCAATTTCATTGGCCTAAGTGTAGTATTTGTTCAGATCAGTAAAATAAACCGAAAACAACAAACTAAAACCGAGAAACGATTTCCGAAGGGACGCGACCTCGAATTCAATTTCATTAGCCTAAATGCAGTATTTGTTCAAATCAGTAAAATAGTATCAAAGGAGTAAAACCAAAAACCGAGAGGCAATTTCCGAAGGGACGTGACCTCAAATTCAATTTCATTGGCCTAAATCCAGTATTTATTCAAATCAGTAAAATAATAAGATATCCATGTACAGATGTTTAAATGCCAAAAACAACAAACTGAAACAGAGAAATGATTTTCGAAGGGACGCGCCCTCGAATTCAATTTCATTGGCCTCAATGCAGAATTTGTTCAAATCAGCAAAATAATATCAAAGCAATAAAATGAAACAGTGAAACAATTTTCGAAGGGACGCAGCCTCGAATTCAATTTCATTTGCCTAAACACAGTATTAGTTCAAATTAGTAAAACAATAAGATATCCGTGTACGGATGTTTAAATACCAAAAACAACAAACATAAACAAAGAAATGATTTCCGAAGGGATGCGACGTCGAATTCAATTTCATTGGCCTAAATGCAGTATTAGTTCAAATCAGTAAAATAGTAAGATATCCGTGTACGGATATTTAAATGCCAAAAACAGCAAATATCAAAGCAATAAACTGAAACAGAGAAACAATTTCCGAAGGGACGCTGCCTCGAATTCAATTTCATTGGCCTAAATACAGTATTTATTCAAATCAGCAAAATAGTAAGATATCCGTGTACGGATTTTTAAATGCCAAAACAGTTCGCAATTAAAAATGCCCGACCCAAATTCTGAAATTTTCGAACAGAGACAACACTTGAAATGCTCATGAAAATTTGACCCTGTTCTGAAAAATAGACCCGGATAGACGACCCAGATTTTGGGTCAATCCGAAACAGTGTGACCCGAAATCAATTTTGGATTTACAGATAACCAACAACAAGATATAAAACACAAAATCTGGAAATTTATTCGAATCGGGAGAAACCCGACCCCGATCGATGACCCGACCCGAAGCAGTGGTCTCGACCCGAATAAAAAATTTTCACCAATTTTAGATAACCAACATGTTATACAACACATAAATCTGGTACTTACCCCAAATCGGATCGACCCAACCCGAATAATGGCGCAAATCGAAGACCCGAAAACAGTGAAGAACAAACCACAAAAATAGATTTTTTTTCGGATTGGGGTTTACGGGACCCAATAGAAGTATCTAAAACCAAAGTTCAAGAATGAAACTCACCTCTTTTCCTTCTGATTTTGGACTTATTTCTTGTATAACAATGAGGGTGAAAACTAAAAATCAAGAACACAACAGATATTTTTCTTTCTTTTCGGTACGGTCTTCGTCTTTTTTTTTAAGAACAAAAAGGGGGTTTTATCGGTGGAATCAGACCTCAAATCGACCTCTTTCATGAAAAACAAAAAATGGGGGTTTTATAGGTGGATTCACCCCTAAAACCGAGATTGAATTTAAAATAAAGGAGCCCAAAAGCAACGATTTTGGAACGAGAAATGGGTTATGGGCCGATTCGGGTTGGCCGAAAATGAGATTTTGTTTTGGGTAGAAATTGTTTTTGGGTTGGCAAATAAAATGGGTTATGGGTTTAAAATAAAAAATAAAAGAAAGGATTTAATAATAAAAATGCTTTGAAGAAATTCAAATTATATATATATATATATATTTTAAAAATAAGATATAACGATGTGATAATAATAAAACATAATATTTGCGAAATGCTTAATGCTGGATAAAAAATAAAAATGCGATGCCATTTTGCGGAGAATAAAATAACATATAATATTATGATAGAAGTATGATTATGATTATGATATTAAAAATACAAATGACAGTAAAAAATGCAAATAATAATGATAAATAATGATATTGAAAATATATATATATATGCCTATATATTAAAATTATTTTAAGGTGTCAAAAATATTTAAAATTATAAATAAAAACAGAAATGATGGGACAAAAATGGGTGTCAACAAATGGCACGAAAAATTTGATAGTACTCTACTATCGAAGGGTTTCGCCATTAATGAGTGTGACAAATGTGTCTACATGAAAGGTAACTCTGACTCGTTTGTTATGATATGCCTGTATGTAGACGACATGTTGATCACAGGGAGCAGTCTTAGCATAATTCTAGAGACTAAGAACATGTTGAAACAATGCTTCGACATGAAGGATATGGGTATCGCAGATGTCATCTTAGGGATAAAAATCTCTAAGACGTCTGACATACTGGTCTTATCTCAGTCTTACTACATCGAAGATGTTTTGAGAAAGTTCGAGATGTTTGACAGTTTGCCTATAAAGTCACCAATGGATTGAAATCAAAAGCTTGATAAAAAAAAAATCGTGGTGCACCCATATGCCAGGAGCAATATGCACAGGTGATTGGTAGTTTGATGTACATAACAAACTGCCACCGACCTAATATTGCTTATGCAGTCAACAAGTTGGCTAGGTTTACCCGTAATCCGAGTAATGATCACTGTAAGGCGTTGAATCGGGTACTTCAATACCTGAAATATACACTAACTTATGGGTTGCATTATTCGAGATATCCAGCTGTACTAGAGGAGTACAGTGATGCAAACTGGATATCTGATATAGAGAACACCAAGTCCACCAATGGGTATGTATTTACAATTGGTGGTGGGGCTGTGTCTTGGAAATCCTCTAAGCAAACTTGCATCGCCCGATCCACGATGGAATCGGAGTTTATCACTTTAGACAAAGCAGGAGAAGAAACTGAGTGGCTTCACGACTTCTTAGAGGATGTTCCTCGCTGGAACAAACCTGTACCTTTTGTAATGATCCACTATGACAGCCAGTCCGCTCTAGGAGTGGCACATAATGTTGTGTACAACGATAAGTCTCGTCATATTCACGAAGACATAAGACCGTTAGGCAACTGATCACCACGGGTATAATATCCATTGATTACATAAAGTCAAAGGATAACATAACTGACCCGCTGACAAAGGGCTTACCCAAAGATCAGATGTTCTGCCTGTCTAGGGGAATGGGCTTAAAACCCAAAGTATAATTCCTTACTGACTGGAGATCCCAGGAATTAGGTTCAATGGGAAAACTAAGCTGTAAAGGTTCAGTTGATCGCTTCGGTGGAAGCATGAGCACTTCAGATAGTGATTTCTGTAAAGAAACACCAAATCCAAAGTCGTTCCTGCGATAGACTATAAGTGTTATATGTAGTGTGGGTGAAGGTTAAGTTTCCAAAACCTTTAATGATCCTCACCGGTTGAGGTTAGGTTTGGGGAAATTTTTAATGGTTCCTAACACTTGTAAAGTGGGGTATAGCAGGATACCTTGTAGGAGACCACCTATTTAAGTGCGAGGACAGGCAGCCTCAAATGAACGCACTTAAGAAACCAAGAAGTGTCCACGGCCACAACGAACAAAACATTACGAAGAACTGAGTAGAGGAAGTTGTTGTGTTGGTACCATTGACTTGGCTTACACTAAATACTGACGGTTCAAGACATCACGTTCACCGCAGTAAGTAAGTCCGATGGTATTCAACTATGGAAGGTTCAAAGCGTATGCTACCTATCCAAATGCAACATCGGTCCGCCGAAAGATTGCTAGAAAAGGCACCATGTGTGTGCGCCAAAATCTCTTTCAAGAGGGGATTATTGGAAATTTATTAAATGTGGAAATAAGTATATCCCATTAATTTATGACTCGAACAATTGGGCCTGCACATCGGAAACGTCATTTTCACACACGTGTATACGTAGTGCCAAATATCGTAAAATTCATTTGTGAAAGAGATATTGGTATGTATGTAATACGTTTGAGACATAGAATTATGAACGATTATTGGCCAAATGACAAAGTATTCCTTGTTGGTAAAAGATGGAAGAAGTGTAAGATGAAACGAGTAGGAAATCGCCGTGAAGGGCCGGGCCGGAGCGCCGTGGCGTCTCCCAGGCAGCGCCGCGGTGCTAATTGGTTGGGCAGTCACTGGAGCCGCGGCACTTCGGAGGCAGAATGCTGCGACGGGAAGTTGGAAAAATCTGACCTTTGGGCTGGTCTTGGAGCATTGATTCTCCATTACTTGCCACATGAATTCAGTCATTATTTGGTTGAATGTAACCCCTCAATCAAGTGCCATTACATGGCTATTGAAGGTCATTAGTTGGCTAGTTGAGGGGTCTTCTCCTTACACTATAAATTGAGGCATTTGTCTCAATTGAACAATACTCAACACTTAGAAAATACTCCAGATTTTCTGAATTCATCTTCTTCCTCTCTAGGAAATTTACTATACTCAAAGTTCTTCAAAAGTAACACTTGAGTTTCCTTTACTCAATTGTTAAGTTGTTGTTGTATCTTGGGAGACTATTGCCCGATAACGTAAAAGGAGATATACGGGGCAATCTTGTCTTAAAGAAAGAGTGTCATCACTTGACTCAGCGAATCACACATGCAATCAGTTAAGTTCTTGATTTCCAGTTTATTGTAATATTTAGTTTATCCTTTCTTTCTATTGTAATAGTTACTTACTTTCCGTTTTCTACAACAATTGTATCCCGACAGAAGTTTGTTTACGTTTTGACCACGACTGCGGGACCAAAGATAATGATTAAAATTTGGTTATATCTTTTCCGGTGATACTTTGATATGTATATATTATTGTAAATCTTGGGTAGAATACTAACATCACAACATGAATTCTATTTTCGACTTCATTTTCTGTATCATATATATATATAATTGCCCAAATTTTGGGGTGGATCCATCAGGAGGCAATAAACTTCCAATTTGATGATAATTCTGGCCAAAAAGTTTGAAAGTTCTTGGTCCACGTGCTTGATTGACGGAGACATCAACCTTTCCCCCATTGATGTAAATGAGAACATAAAATTGTAACTCCTAATGTTCTCTCGGAAATGATCACTCTTAGGACCTACGTAAAATAACAGTTGGAGAATGATGAGCATATATATGAAGTGCGGATTATCATATAAACAACAATTGTTTTAAAATTTGAGGAGGCTCCTTTATATCGGGGAGCTTGATCTTTCCACTACAACAACACAATTTGAACACTGGTCTTTTTGCTTTAAAATGCTTGTCGCTTGTTTCTTCATACCAAAAATATGCCCCACAATGTTCACATTCATAAGTAGCATCTCCTATATCCCAATACTCTGAAACAAATAAAATGTAGGGTTAAGATCACCATATTCAATATGGGGATTACTTAATTACTTCTATATATATACAGACAACATGGTACATACCATCGTTACAGATGTCTCCACATTCGACGTCATCCTCTAAAAAAAATTAATAGTAAAATAAAATAAGTGGAAATCGTGTTGTAGTTCTAGTTAATAGTAAAATCAAATAATTGGTGTGCTCAAAGGTTTATATATATATATATATATATATATAGACAATGCACATACCTTCACACGCATCGTCATCTTCATCTTCTACGCTTGATTGCATATCATGACCTGTTATACATGAAATGAAATACAAATGAACTTGTATGTTTGTGTTCGTGTTTAGCAATGTCACTATAAAGGAATTTTATCATAGAAGTCACATGTTGAGTTGTTGACATTATTAAAATTCAAAACCATTATTCCCTAGTGACGTACCTCGTATAGCACCATCAACATTTTCGGCCTCCGATTCTAAAAATAATTTAAAATTATTGTTTGTCAGTAACTTTCAACGTTACATGTTATTCAGCGTGAAAGTGAAGGAAATTCAATTATTTAAATATATACAATATACACACAATATACATGTGTATATTAGGTCTCGACTATGCTCACGGATTGGCCCTCGGATGGGCTGATTATTATGTGTAATTTATGGTAAATAATTAGTATCCTAGTTTAAGTAAGGTTGTAATATAATTAGTATTGTATTACCATAATTAGTGTATTACCATAAATGTATAGAATAAGGTTTTAAGAATAGAATAGGAATAAGATTCTCCTATTATGTAACTTGTATATATAGCCTTTCAATTAATGAAAATAATCAAGGAATTATTTCTTTCATGGTATCAAGAGTCTAGGTCTTAAAATCCTCTCTCTACTCTCCTAAATTTTCCGTCAACTTCCCTCCACTTCTGAGATGTTTTTCTCTCGGTTTGTGTGCCGACGGGACCTCTCTTCTTCCCAAAATTTTCTCCCTAATCCCTCAATCACATATTGTTCTATCAATATGTCTACATCCCGGAACATGTTTCATCCGGCCCTTACAGCTTCTAACATCAAGAATAACATCCCTCTCGTTCTTGAAATAGAAAACGTCCAATATGCGACGTGGGCCAAACTGTTCAAAATTCACGCACAATCGCATCAAGTCATCCATCACATAATCCCCGCGGCTCCTGAGGATACGGAGGTTCCAAAACGCGAGGATGATCCTAAGTTGTGGACGACTATTAATGCTACCGTCCTTCAGTGGATATATTCCACAATATCTACCGACCTTTTGCAAACAATTATTGAGCATGACGCTACTGCACAGGCGACTTGGGATATACTGCATGATATATTCCAAGATAATCAAAATTCTAGAGCTGTTACCCTTGAGCATGATTTCTCCCACGTCAATATGGAAGATTTTCCTAATGTTTCGACTTATTGCAAAAGATTAAAGGAATTGGCGGACCAACTTCGCAACGTTGGCGCGCCGATTTTGAACGATCGTTTGGTCCTCCAAATAGTTTTCGGCCTCTCCGAGGCCTATAGTGGTGTGGGAACGCTTCTTCGGAAAAGCAATCCGCTTCCATAATTTTATCAGGCGCGTTCTATGCTTACACTAGAAGAAGCAGGCATGGCCAAACGAGCGGCTACGGGTACTAGTCCCGTAGTCATGATGACCGAGTCCACGGTATATCCTACCGATTCCACAACTCGAGCCAAAACCGCAACAACGGTGGCGGCAAAAAGCGTGAAAATAAGAAAAATGGCAAAAACCACGGCGGCAGCCGACAAAATGGTGGTGACAGTGGGGGTCCTCGCGGTGGTCAGCAGCATCAACAACAGGTCTGGGGGCCACAGTGGGCCCCTATGCAGTGGCAGTGGGCCCCACAACAATAGTTTGGGCCCAACTAGTTTACCTCCCAACGACAGTAGCCAGCCCAGCAGCAGTCCATGCCCAATTCGGCCTGGTCCAGTTACGGCCGCAGCAGTCTGAGCCGAGACCGCAAGCAGGGGTGCTTGGGCATCGGCCCTCGCAAGCCCATCACGCAGCAGGCCCCACTCGGATATATATCGAGGCCACGATGCACACACTGGGTTTGACTCAACCGGACCCGAATTGGTATATGGACACCGGTGCCACTATCCACATGACATCCGATTCGGGTACTCTATCATCTTATTCCAATTTGAGCAACCCTCGTGGTATAATTGTTGGTAATGACACTTCTGTTCCAATTCATGGATATGGTCATAAAATAGTCTATCCCCCTCATCCCCCTCTTATCTTGAAAAATACCCTACACGCCCCTAAATTGATTAAAAACTTAGTCTTTGTCCATAAATTCACTACTGACAATTTCGTTTCTATTGAATTTGATCCATTTGGTTTCTCTGTAAAGGATTTCAAGATGGGGAGTCCTCTCATGAGGTGTGATAGTAGGGGAGATCTTTATCCTATCACACCCAGTCCCGGTCCAGCAAGTCAAACCCTGCCATCAGGTTTTGTAGTCATCTCTCCTTCCTTGTGGCATGCTCGTCTTGGTCATCCGGGGTTCTCTATTTTGTCAGCTTTAGATAACAATAGTTTTATTTCATGTAAGGGTACGAATCGTACTCCAATTTGTCAATCTTGTTCTTTAGGAAAAATTGTTAAGTTGCCATTTGTAGACTCAAAATCTCATACTTTAATGTCATTTGATATTATTTATAGCGACTTATGGACGTCTCCTGTTCCTAGTTCTATGGGTCATCGGTATTATGTTCTCTTTTTGGATGATTATTCTAAATTTTTATGGACATTTCCAATAGCGAAGAAATATCAAGTTTTTTCCATCTTCCTAAAATTTAGAGCATTCATCAGAACCCAATTTGACCGTGAAATAAAAAATATTCAGTGTGATAATGGAAAAGAGTATGACAATGGGGTGTTTCGGGAATTATGTGTTACTAATGGGATAAATTTTCATTTTTCTTGTCCCCATACATCTTCACAAAATGGGAAAGTCGAACGTAAAATTCATTCCATAAATAACATTATCCGCACTCTATTAATTCATGTTTTCGTACCCCAATATTTTTGGCATCACGCTCTTCAAATGGCTACATATCTACTTAACATAACTCCTTCCAAATGTTTGACATATTTTTCCCCTCTTCAGATTTTATATAATAAATCTCCTTCTTATTCTCATCTTCGGGTTTTTGGGTGTTTATGTTATCCGTTATTTCCATCCACCACAATTAACAAACTTCAGGCCCGGTCTACTCCATGTGTGTTTTTGGGTTTTCCTTCTAATCATCGTGGCTATAAATACTTTGATTTATCCTCCAATAAAATCATCATTAATCGCCATGTAATTTTTTATGAATCCCAATTTCCATTTGCTAAAAGTCATTCTCCCGTGCCTAGATCGTATAATTTTTTGGATGAACAAATATCCCCGTATATTATTCAGCATTTTTCGGACATCTCCCGCACCCAAAATTCTCCAGCTGGCCCACTGCCAGCTAGTCCCACTGGCCCGTCACAGTCCTCTCTGCCCAGTTTTGTCACTGGGCCAGTTTCAGCAATTGGGCTTGTCCAGCCCAATATTGGAACTGGTTCAGTTTCTGTTTCCGCCACTAGTACTACTTCCCGAGTTGGGCCAGCAGGCCCACTTCCTGCTGGCCAGTCCGTCCCGAGCCCAGCAAATTCCCAACATCCACTCAATTCTTCCTCGAGTCATAGACCGGTCACTCGTAGTCAGCGGGGTATTGTTACACCTAATACATTCTAATGTCTCTAAATCCCCCTTGCCCCGTAATCCTGTGTCTGCCTTAAATGACCCGAATTGGAAAATTGCTATGACTGATGAATATAATGCTCTTATTGATAATAAGACGTGGGAGTTGGTGCCCCGTCCATATGGTATTAATGTTATCAGGTCTATGTGGATTTTTGCTCATAAAGAGAATTCAGATGGTTCATTTGCTCGACATAAGGCGCGGCTTGTGGGTGATAGTAAGACTCAGCAGGTTGGTATAGATTTTGGGGAGACGTTTAGTCCGGTGGTCAAGCCGCTACCATTTGCATTGTGCTTAGCTTGGCTCTTTCGAAGACATGGCCTATTCATCAGTTGGATGTCAAAAATGCTTTCCTACATGGTGATCTCAAGGAAACTGTCTATATGCATCAGCCGATGGGATTCAAGGATCCCAACCATCCTCATCATGTCTGTCTGTTGAAGAAGTCCTTATATGGGCTTAAGCAGTCTCCATGGGCCTGATATACAAGGTTTGCTGACTATCTTTCAACTATTGGGTTCACTCACAGCAGGTCGGATAATTCCTTGTTCATCTACCGTCGTGGTTCGTCCGTAGCCTACATTCTGTTATATGTGGATGATATTATCTTGACTGCCTCTTCAGATGCCTTGCGCCAGTCCATCATGACCATGTTCAGCTCCGAGTTTGCTATGAAAGACTTGGGGCCCTTGAGTTATTTTTTGGGGATTGCTGTCACTCGTCATTCCGATGGGTTGTTCTTGTCACAATAGAAGTATACAGCCGAGATCATCGAGAGGGCTGGGATGTCATCCTGTAAATCCACTTCCACTCCAGTTGATACCAAGCCCAAGCTTGGTGCCGTAGTCGGAGTCCCTTACGAGGATTCGACCCGCTATCGTAGTCTTGCAGGGGCCCTTCAGTATCTTAACTTTACCAGACCGGATATTACATATGCTGTCCAGCAGGTGTGTTTATTCATGCATGATCCCCGAATTAAGCACATGAATGCACTCAAACGCATCATCCGGTATATTCAGGGTATACTGGACTATGGGTTGCATTTGTATCCTTCATCGACATCCACACTTGTCTCATACACAGATGCTGATTGGGGTAGGTGTCCAGACACCAGACGGTCTACGTCTGGCTACTGTATGTTCCTTGGCAACAAATTGGTCTCCTGGTCTGCGAATCGTCAGGCGACTCTATCCCGCTCAAGTGCCGAGGCTGAATATAGAGGGGTAGCCAATGTGGTCTCAGAATCATGTTGGTTACGTAATTTACTTTTGGAGCTTCATTGTCCTATTCAGAAGGAAACCTTGGTATATTGCGATAATATTAGTGCCATCTACCTTTCTGGTAATCCGGTTCTGCACCAACGCACTAAACATAACGAGATGGACATTCACTTTGTCCGTGAAAAGGTTGCCCGTGGTCAAGTTCGCGTATGCCATGTCCCGTCGAGCTATCAAATTGCCGACATCTTTACAAAGGGTCTTCCCTCGGTCCTTTTTGAAGATTTTAGGGACAGTCTCAGCGTTCGAAGACCGCCCTCTATGATTGCGGGGGTGTGTTAAATATACACAATATACATGTGTATATTAGGTCTCGGCTATGCTCACGGATTGGCCCTCGGATAGGCTGATTATTATGTGTAATTTATGGTAATAATTAGTATCCTAGTTTAGGTAAGGTTGTAATATAATTAGTATTGTATTACCATAATTAGTGTATTACCATAAATGTATAGAATAAGGTTTTAAGAATAGAATGGGAATAGGATTCTCCTATTATGTAACTTATATATATATAATCTTTCAATTAATGAAAATAATCAAGGGATTATTTCTTTCACAAACCTGGCAAAATTTGAGGAACGTTTAAATCAGGCAAAATATGATGTGTGTTAATATCTGGAGAATGACTCTGGATACTTATCATTAGTTGATTTAATATAGATGAAGGTCAGACAAACATTCAAATAAGAAAGATTTATTAATACATGTGTTGAATTGATGTGATACTAATAAACTGCATTCTAACATAGATTCTCTTAGTTTTAACAATGTCCTCTAAACAGATTACCCAGGGCACCTGAAAAGTAACGGTTGCGAGGGTTCAAATTTTTTTTATAATGGACTACAAAATCAAATTTCCATTTACAAGGCATGGCTATGGGACGAACGAAAGTCCCTTTCTCCTTCTTTGGGTGCTTTTGTTTCATTTACTTTTTAAGTATAATTTAGTTAGTATTATTTTGCGAATCAAAATTCATTGGAGTAGAATAAAGTGAAGTTTTAATAATGAACCTGCTATAATATAACGAATTCCAAGAAAATATTCGAGTGTTACATGATTACATTTAGGATTAGATATATATGCCATTACTTACAGTACTAGAAATCTCTTTTTATATCAAAATAATTCAATAGTTCATATATTATTATAAAAATTACTATTTTTTATTCTATTTATACGATATATTTTTTTGATTAAAAAGAATTAATTGATATCCCTTCTATCCTTGTAGCTTCGCCCTGCAACCAGCTGCACAACAGGATCCTAAAAGTATATTTGAATTATGTGTTCAAGCGCAATCGGTGGGGGAAAACATGAATTAGATTTTGGGAATTATGAGATGTCAACTTCCAATGAGTAATGAGTGGCTGTTACATTCCCAGCTAGAGATGACAATGGATCTTGGATCCGGTGAATCCAAATCCATTTTATAGGATATTGATCTTCAAAATTTGGACCCGACGGATCCGGATCGGACTCGGATCCGTTTCTGACGGATCGGATCTGGATCTAGATCTTGTATTTGAGATCCGTATGCGGTCCAGATCCGAACCGTGGATCCGTTTTTTATTAAATATATCCATAACCTAGAACACAATTTTCTAAGTATTTTCTTAATTTTTTTTCATAATTTATGTATTGGATAAAGGGTTGAACCAGGATAAGGCACAAGTCACACATCCATGTAATTTGTCTTTGAAATTTCATTTCTTTTACCTATATGATCTCTGCAGTTTCCCATATTTTCATTTCTATAAAAAGAAAAAATTATCACTCTTCTTTAAATTTTTCTTTCTTGAATCTGCTAGCCGTAAGCTTTAAGTATCTTTCTCTCATTTGTTTGATCAACAAAAAAAAATGGAACTTTTGATATATGACTGACATTGTTTTATGTTGTTTAATGAAGTCAATCAGTAGAACTACAAGTAGAGCATCACTAAAACCTCCAAAAATTAGCTCAAAGTTGCCACCTGTTCAGCATCACTAATGAAGTCAATCTTCTTTATTTTCTTGTAATGCTAAAACTTTGTTCAGTATTTTGGAAGAATGGTGTCATGTTTGTGTGGGTTGATTGAATGAACTCAATCATTTTTTTCAATCAGATTGCGTTTTATTTTGTCATAAAAGTTTCAACATGTGGGAATATTATTCAAGCCAAAAAAATTTACATGTAGATCCAGATCCGATCCGTGGACCCGGTAGATTCGATGGATCCGAATTTGGAATTGATTTTTTGTAGACCCGATAGATCTGGATCCGGATCTGAATCCAGGTATGAAAAATGAATCTGGATCTAGTAGGATCCGGTCCAGATCCGATCCGTTGTCATCCCTATTCCCAGCTCTCCCCCGAAAGACAGGCCATGAAAACACCACAAAGGCTGTCGTGGACTGATGTCATACATACACTTGTCTTCATTTGGTTCGTCTCTAACTTTAAAAATATCAGCCTATCAAACTTCGACGTTCAAGTTCAACCGAAGCTTTGTCTACCAAAAAATCCTGCAAATGTGTCTCAAAACAACTGAAAAATGCAAGTGATATTAACGGAATTTAAATTCTATATATTCAATATTTCAGGTTTTCAATATTGAGTGCATTATGTTTTTAAAATTATATATTTATATATATATTATTTGTAATTTATATTCCACGTCGAAAGTTTTAAGTTCAGATAAATTCGATGACACATGAATTTGTGTCTGCTCTATATTTACATTTTACATCAAATAAAGAAAAAAACATTCTTATAAGTTGTACAAATTCAAGTGCGTATATATGTTACTATAATCAAATGATAAAAATTTATATAAGTAACATATATATTTCATTAATTAGTTTTAAGTATTATACGCGACTAAGTTTTTCCCCTCAACTTTCTACATATTATAGTCTTCCATATAAGCCACCGTGATGAAGCATAATTCTTGAAATATGAAGCAAAATTTCCATTTCGAGAATTATGCATGTATCTAACAATATCCATTGTAGTGGCTTGTGTCAGCTTGCTTGTCCCATCATTCCGTTGATGATTACAAATTTAGCTCATGTACATTTAACCGTCTTTTCAACTATCATGTACTGCAAATTTAGCTCATGTACATGTTTTACTAGTACTCTAGTCGTTTCAATTAAAAATAAAAAGGGGAGATGCACATCCATGAAGAATTTCTTCTAAGTGCTAATCTTTGCTCCAAAAGGTGGAATCTCCCACCCCAGGAGCCCCCACACCCCGGTCCGACAGGTCTGTGAAGGAGGTAAATCATGGTGACTCAATTGATTTCAAAGGTTAGACCAGTACCACGCTGCGCACAAGGGGCCCTCCTTTATTTCTAAGTGCTAATCTTTAAAATACGTGCACTTGATAAAGAGCTTTTGTAATCTAAATTCTTATTTCTTTTGGGCCGCAAAAAAACTACTAAGACGATCCCTCTGTCAATTAAATAAATTAAGTAAGATAAGTGCTAATATCATTCTTGAGCAACAAATGATGTTACAATGAAATTAAATATAAAGAGTTGTTGGACCGCTTTTTATAATAATAGTATACGGCTAGTTTAAGCGCACCTCAATTATTCCATAAAATACGTGCCGGCATCTTCCACTTGCATAGATATGAATAATCTACTCACCTAAATAGAAAAGAAGAAATCGCTTACTATCTTAACTTGCAAAACTTAAACCCCGGTCTCTCATTATTTTTACGCCGTATAATGATTACAATAAAATTAGACGACCAAAAGGTGACTTTATATATGCACTACTTTAGTGTAGGAATTCCAATTCTAATGAAGACTCACCTCTTCCCTCTTTTATTTTTTTTCACCCGCTGTTTGATATTTATATTGAACCCTAATTTCAAAGGTTCACGTCCACTTCATTGACTACTAGACCACACCTTGAATATGGATAGAAAAATACTTAATAAGGTGAAAGGCATGTTTTGTAGGAAGATTGTAATTACCAACAATACTATATGGTGACAGCGGGTGCAAATAGCACACAGGGATGATATAATGAGAGAAGGCAGCCTAGAATAAATTAGTCGTGTCTTATGTAGACCTCCCGATGAACCGGTTTGTAGATGTGAAATTACAATGATTGTTAGTAATAAAAATGGATGCGGTAGAACTAAAATCACATGAATAAAATTTGTCTAAAAAGATCCAAGATATCCCATAAGCAATGCAAACCTAATTAAGAACATAACGTAATGAAATCATACGATCTCTATAAGTGATACCAGCTTTAGAGTACAAATACACAATGCTTTCTTATATAGAGTAGAGGAATAAACTTAGTTTAAGTGTGTGATTCAGATAAACTCCAATTTGCCTTGCAGGGAAATATTTAATATTGAAATTAAATTGACATCAATAGAGTGCAATACCTAGAATGAAATAGACCTGATTAAAGCAAAACGGATTTATTTAGGTGACCCCAACGGATTCAGGATTGAGGCGTAGATAGTTGATGTTAATTAATACTAATACTGGTTGGTTCAAGCAATTTGATAATTATCTTGTATCAACCAGTACAGCTACTACTGAATAAAGGGTCCATACGAAAGCAGTTATAAAAACGGGCAGACAACAGTAAGTCCATTAGTGACATTCAGTATCTCTATGTTTAGCATTGATGGAAAACATTCCATTAGCCCTACGGCGTGCATTAGGAGCCATCCTTGTCTAGGAGTAAACTGTCGAGAAATTCAACTTACAACTGAGATTATCTTTTCCTGACATAAATAAGTTGTGGGATACAACAATGGCAGGAAACGGAAAATAAGTAAATATTACAATTGCTAGAAAGGATAAACTAAATATTACAACCAAAAACTGGAAATCAAGAATGAAATAAACTCCTTGTGTGATTTGCTGAGTCGAGTGATGACACTTTGTCTTTAAAACAAATTGTCCCGTATATCTCTTTTTACGTTGTCGGGCCGTAGTCTCCCAAGATACAACAACTTAACAATTGAGCAAATGAAACTCAAGTGTTACTCTTGAAGAACTTTGAGTACAGTAAACTTGCTAGAGAGGAAGAAGATGAATTCAGAAATTCTGTAGTATTTTTCTAAGTCTTGTGAACAATTGAGCCAAATGTCTCAATTTATAGTGTAAGGAGATGACCCCTCAACTAGCCAACTAATGGCCATCAATAGCCATGTAATGACACTTATTAGAGGGGTTACATTTAGCCAAATAATGGCTGAATTCATGTGCCAAGTAATGGAGATTCAATGCTCCAAAACCAACCCAAAGGTCAGAACTTTTCAACTTTCCGTCGCAGCATTCTGCCTCCGAAGCGCCGCGACTCTGTGAATTAGCGTCGCAGCTCCAGTAGCTGACCAACAAATTAGCGTAGCGTCGCGGCGCTTCGGCGCCTCGGCTCCGACGGGGCTGCGTCGTGGCCCTTCGCGGCTCCGCGGTGATTTTCGACTCGTTTCATCTTACACTTCGTACACTTCTTCCTTCGTTTACCAACGTGGAATACTTTGTCATATGACCAATAATCGTCCATAATTCTATGTGTCAAACGTATTACATACGTACCAATATCTCTTTTACTAATGAAATTTGCGATACTTGGCACTACGTGTGCACGTGTGTGGAAATGAAGTTTCCGACGTGTCAAATTGTTTGAGTCACAAATAATGGGATATATTTAATTCCACATTAGTAAATTTCCAACATAAGTCATCATTATTTTGCTAAAAGAACATTCAATTTTCAAAAAGTGTTCGCCTTATGATTAGACTTGTGAAATATAAGCAACCATTTTTTTGTGTGGTTTCACCAAAGCATCCAAATCCTCAAACTAGTCAGTGAAAATATTCTGCTCTAAGGGGTCATTTGGTTGGTAACAAGCTATAATCCCAGAATACAGCGATTTTATCTCAACCAAATTTGAGATGAACTTATATTAAATTTAATTCCGAGATTAAATATCTCTTATCCCTCGTATCAAACGAGCCCGTAGTAGCAATACAGAGAAACAAAAATGCAGAATGTACAAGTACAACTTCCATTGACCAAAACTGAAAATGTAACCACTACAATTAGCTTAAACAGAAAATTATTTAGATTCCAATTACTCACAATAAAAATTAGAACATTTAACAGTCATGCTGCAATCCATCACATTCTTTTTGGGACCAATGGAGTAAAAGTCAAATCTTTTTACCGAGGGTTTGCCGTGATTGCCACCAAAGACCATGTGGGAATCAATATCTTTCTCCAAAAGATTCAAGTCGTCAACTACCTGAGTAACCATGGCAGGTACAGTTGAAGTGGTCCCCCAACCCCGCCATTCTTCAATGCTAATTGCAGCTTCTCCACTGCTGGTTACTTTGTGGGGTTCTCTTGAAGAATGATCTGTAGCTATTTGTTGTTGTTGTAGAGAAGAGTTTTGAGGAGTCCATACAAGTAATGGTGTGGTTGCAAAATTGTTGAAGATGAAAATGGAAGGAGCTTTTGAAGCTCAAGGGTCTTGTTGGAAAGATTAGCATTGTGCTCGGTCATTTCTTCAAATCTAAAGCCCACTTTATTTTAGATTCTCTGAAAAATGGAAGCTCTTACATAACTTTTTTGGGCCTCCAAAGTTCATTGAGCTTGTTAGATGGATATGTGTAATTAGCCCAACCTATATGGATATGCTGCTGCTGCTATTATCCCAAGCCAAAACTATACTCCATACTCCATTTTCCTTGTACATCATTGACCATCATATTCCACAAACTCTACCCTTTTCTATTCCACTACTGTTGAACTTTGTCCCCCTGCCAAAGTTTTACATATACCCTTACTTTGACGGAGATGCCATGTGGCACGCTCTGAATGAAAGACCCAACCCATCACTTAAAAACCTCATGCCCGACCCAGTTTGCTTTAAACCTCAAACCAAGAATTCTCGTTCGGACTATGGTGGAAAAACAACTTCTATTGGGTGTTACAGACTAGTTGGAAATCTTTGTTTGAATTTGAATCTAATGTTTGAGTGCATTCGAAACGTGTGTTTGTGACTGTGTGTTCGAGTTAATTGCCTGGAGTTGTGTCTCATATATGCGCTAATATGGTAGTGTATTAGTCGAGATTTGGCCAGGGTTTGAGATCAAAATTGTTGAAGATGAAGAAGCTGATTTGGGTTTGTTTTAATTTGCAACTGGGTCGGACTGGTTTTGGCCCTTTTGGGTTGGGTATGGGCTTTTTAAGTGCTGAGTTGGGTCTTTTATTCAGAGCGTGTCATGTGGCGTCTTTATCAAACTAAGGGTATATGTTGAATTTTGGACGGTAAAGGCTTAAATGACCAAAAAATATAACGGAGAACAAAATTCAATAATAAAATAATGTAGAAGGGTATATCCGATCCTATTCCGTAAATTCAAAGTATCATCCAACCACACCCTTTAAGATTTTGGAAGCTGGTTGTAGTATGTGACCTGCCGAGTGATATTCATCCTCATGTCCTTCACTTTTTTTTGTTTTCAACTCGGTATCCGGTATTAATGTGGAGTTCTGATTAAATTTAAATTCATGCCATAAAGTTGATTATGTACTAAGGCTGGCCAGTGGGTCGGGTCGGCTCGGTCCGACTCCGACCCAACCTACCCCGATCCCCCTAAAAAAATACGATGTCGGGACTCGAAATCGGGAGGGGACCTGAGCTCGTCCCGCCCAGACCCGTCCCACCCCCGACCCCCTTTGCAAAAATGACCGTTGGACAATGGCCAATTTATATTTTGGTCGTTGTGCAACGACCATTTTTGCCCCCCCCACCCCCATAAATCCCCCTACCCCCTTAATATTTATTTTTAACCCTTAAGTTACTATAATTTTCCAACTATAAATATTTCATTTTCTTTTCATCTTTCTCACAAATCTTCCTATAATCTCTCTAATCTCTCAATCTATTTATCTACAAGTCTACATTACCTACTAAATATTTTATTTTATTTGCTCATTAGTATAATTGTATCAAAGTTCAAAAATTGGAAGTGAAGTTGGCAACTAGCTTGAGGATCATCCATCGAGCAAAGTTTCAATTTTCAACCTCGATTACACGTCGGCGTTTGGTACCTTCGTTCCTTCTTTAAATTATTATTGTTACTTTATTTTAATTATCACACGTAATTTCATTATCTTTAATTATTTATTTGCATAATTAAAATGGAAGGATTAAAACGTATCATTAAGACTATGAGTAAGGGTAATGGTGCTTCTTCTAGTAGGGGAAACAAGGACAAATGTACTTCTTCTAGTCATTCTATTTCTAGACATGATGATTTGATTGATTACACTCATATAGATGGAACTGATTTTTTTAATGATATACCATTAGATGATGAGATATATTATGCAATTGAATCAGACTTTAATTTAGAAGATAATCTAGATGACACACCCACTAGTGCACTTGAAGAATCTCAACCTCAGACTGAGTCTCAGCCTCAAACTGAAACGCCTCTTATTCCCCCTAGTATGAGACGAGACCCAACACAACAAAAATTAAAATCAGCTGCATGAGATTTTTTTGATAGGGACCAAAAGAATCAAGTAGTTAGATATAAAATTTGTAAAAATGTTTATAAATTTAAAATGAAAAAATGTCAGGGTGGGACGGGAGGTTTATTGAGACATGTACAAAGCTTTCACAAAGCTAGGTGGGATGAATACGAGGCTACAAAGTCGGGTGCACCAATGCACTCTCAGTCGGGATAAGATTCACATAGTGTCCCGGATCAAGTACATAGTCAAATTAACCCGACGACGGGGAGAATTGTAGGTCCTAAATACGATAATCGTAGAGATAGGGAAGCAATAACAAAATTAGTTGCGGTGGAGGGCTTGCCTTTTTCATTTCCTTCCTCTCATGGTTTTATTCATTACATAAGAGATATGTATAATCTTGCTTTTAACGGTTTTCCTAGATCAACTGTTAGAAGAGACGTTTTTAAATTTGTAAGTGAATATCAACAATACTTATGTTATGCATTATATCATTTTCCTGGCAAAATATCTATCACTTCTGATATAGGCCGTAGTACTAACGACAATGATTATTTAACTGTAACATGTCATTGGATAGATTATAATTGGTGTATGCAAAAATATATTTTAGTATATAGATATATTAATGATAGGCACACTGGAAACTTTATTGCAGAAAATATTCATCAAGTTTGCGATTATTATGGTATAACTGATAAAATAATGACCGTTACGTTAGATAATACTTCTTCTAATAATTATGCTGTGAGACTTTTAAAAGATCTATTAACTCCATCTTTTTCTAATCATTTTCATTTAAAATGTGCGTGACATATTTATAACTTAGTTGTAAAGGATGCTCTATCACTTTTTGAAGACATTCTTAATAAAGTACAATTTGCTATAAACTTTATTTTAGAAGTAATAGAATACAAAGAAAAAAAAGAATACAAAAAAATTTGTCACGATTGTGGACTACCTTATAGAAAGATTCCTGAAGAAGTAGCGACTATATGGAATTCTCTATATAAACAACTATTTGTTGCTTTACGATTATAGAAGACCTATAACTTTATTTTTTAATGCACATTATCGAAATCCAACTAATATGCTTGTAGATAACGATAGAGAAAAAAATTCAGAACTTATTATATTTTTAGAGAAATTTTTTCAAATAACTAAATTTTTTTTTGGTATATATTATCCTACTATTTCAACTATGTTATTTTATATAGCTCTAATATTTTTATTACTTAGTGAATTTTAAAAAAAAACATACTATAAGGCACCTATTAAAAAATATTTATCAAACTAAAAAAATATTTTTTCCTATTTCCATTATTTATATTATTGGTGTTGTATTAAATTTGACTATTAAAATAGACGGTTGTAAAACACTTATTGAAACTATTTATGATTGTATAACAGTACTTCCACCTCCAACTCGAGAAAATCCAAATGAACAACTACCTAAGGAACCAACTAAAGAAGTTTTGTCTAGCATACACGATGAATTCAAAAAAGTATATACTCATTACCAACAAGAAAGTGCTAGCAACCAACCGGCTTCTATACCCTTCTTCTTCTTCTTCTTCTTCAATACAACCTTATAAAAAACATGTTGTTTCTACAGCTAGTATTGAAAGCCTTAGAAATAGAATGTTTAGTGGTTGCACTGCTAATCAAGTTAGCGAGTTTGATATTTTTATTTTGCAGGGTGTTGTACCGTACCAAGAAGTTCTCAATGAAGAAGGACGTGAAGACTTGCTTACATACTGGAGGGAAAATGAGAAGACATTTTCGACACTAGCAAAGATGGCCCGAGATGTGTTGAACATTCAAGCATCATCAACAACGTCTGAAAGCGTTTTTTCTGCCGAAAGATTTCAAATAGAAGAGTACAGACACTCATTGGTGGGAGACAACTTGGAGATTGTTGTTTTATTCAGAGATTGGATACGAGCGGAGCGTAGAAGGTGCGGTCAACCAGAGATCAACGAAGAAGACAATTTAAACTATAACGAAATCTTTTCCGACGGAGCTTGAAGCGACGTCAATCAGTTTGACCAATAAATTCCAATTCCAACCGAAGAACCACAAGACATTGTAAAGAAATTAGAAAAGGTGTTTATAAATATGTAATTTTTTAATTGCAATTTTACTATGTGATTTGCAACTTTCAACACCACAAAAATGCAATTTTGAAATTATATTACAAAAAAATCATATTTCTATTAAATTATATAAGAGGCACAAAAACAACATTGGGCTATTTTTATTACACTATATTGTTCAATTATTGAAGTGTTTATATATGTTATTTTTTTAAAATTAAGTGGAAAAAAACGGAGATCCCGATCCCGACCCGTCCCCGCCCCGCCAAGACCGATTCCCTTTTCTAACGGGATGAGGGACGGGGCGAGACATTGGCCAGTCCCGCCAGAGGACCGGTCCTGCCCTTCCGCAGTCCCATCCCGTCGGGGCCCGCCCCGCCCCGAACCGTTAGATACCCCTGTTTTGTACCCAACAAAGTGTAAACCCGAGATGTATAATTATTGATAAAGAAGTACATACGACTATATCAGAATCATTATTAGTCAGATCCTCTTATACTTTCTAGAACTATCGAGAAGCTAAGGACCAAATTATTGGACAAATGTTGTCATTTGCCATCGAATTCTAAGTTGAACTTCAAATTAGGAATTCCATGGCTAGCATTTATGATAAGCGAAAAAAGGTTTATTATATTGAGCAATACAAATATTATTATTCTTTACGTTGAACCACAATACAAGTTTTTGTACATTGCGCTAAAGTCATAGGAATATTATTAAAGTGTGTCGAATTCTTGTTATCAAAGGACATGTCTAGACCATAACGATGTTATAAACATTGTCAATGTTGGGATTGATGTTGTGAAATTTGACCCAACATATCTTCTGAAGTACTGATTTGAATGTATAAAAATGTTGGGACAAATGTCATAACATTCAGACCAACATCTTCAAGAAACAATTTTGTCTTACTTCACGGTAACCAGTAATATTTTAATGTGAGGTAAAAATGACTTAGGCATGGTGAATTAGAGCTATGTAAAATGTGGGAGAAAGAGTCAAACCTTGGGGAAGAAGTCGAGTAAGGAAGAAGTCAAAGTTGTTGAGATTTTCACTCCTTAATCATCCACCACAAACTGCCCACCTTTCCCTAAACCTCCACAACCGATCGATGAGACTTTCTAGGGAACTCTCCACTATAAATACAGAGGCCACAAAAGTGAATCGATATCCAGAATCAGATTGCAAAAATATCAAGAGAGCTCTCGGGATTTCATCTTAGAAATATGGATCACAAGTGTTACCTGAGCATGTCGACAACATTCTGTCCAACATTACAATTGATGTCTAGATTCTAGATTAGTTTTGTATGGAGTGATTGTAATGAGAGGTTGTCTATGTCTACGTAGTTAGATTTTTCACGCAGAAGTCATCTGCGACTTCAACTTTTAATTCCTTTCCATTTTATCATGTAAATCTATAAAGAAAGGAATTTGTAATTTTGTCTATAATATATATACAATACATGTGGTCATTGACCATCATAAGTTATATAATATATATAACTTATGAAAATTTTAAACATTTGTGTTCATTAAATTCCGCTGCATTTACTCTTTAAAGTTACTGTTTTACTAAGTGTTGTTACTAGTATAGCTGACCAGTGGGCCGGGCTCGGGTCTGGCGGGCCGGGTTTGGCGGGGTCGGGGGTCGGGGCGGGACTGGCGAAGGGAGCGGGGTCGGGTCTGGCGGGGTCTGGCGGGGTCGGGTTTGGCGGGACTTGCTCCAGTCCGGTCCCAATCCCGATCCCGTCGGAATCAGGTCGGGGCGGGGTCGGGTCGGGATCGGGACGGGATCCGACGGGTTTTCCTTTTTTTTTTTTAATAACATATGTATAAAAAAACTCAATAAACAAGACAAGATAGTGTAATAAAAACATCACAAGGCTACAATTGTCTAAATTGCAACTTTGTGGTGGTGTCCAAAAGTTGCCAAAGTTGCAAATTACATAATAAAATTGTAATTAAAAAAATTACATTCTCAATAAAACCTGTTCTAATTGCTTGATAATTTCCTGTGGTTCTTCGGTTGGAATTGGTATTTGTTGGTCAAATTGATCCATGTCTCTTCCACCACCTTCGGATAAGATTTCGTTGTAGTTTTCGTCTTCTGCTTCGTTGATCTCCGGTTGACCGCACCTTCTCCTCTCCGCTCGTATCCAATCTCTGAATAATACTGCAATTTCCAAGTTGTCTCCGGCTAATGAGTGTCTGTGGTCTCCTATTTGATATCTGCCGGCAGAAAAAGCACTTTCAGACGCAGTTGATGACGCTTGAATGTTCAAAACATCTCGGGCCATCATTAAAAGTGTCGGAAAGGTCTTCTCATTCCCCTCCAAGTATTTCAAAGCAAGTCTTCATGTCCATCTTCATTGATAACTTCTTGGTACGGTACAGAACCCTGCAAAACAAAAATATCCAACTCGCTAATTTGGTTAGTAGCGGTACGGCCGCACATTCTATTTCTGAGACTTTCAATACTAGCCGCAGAAACAACATGTCTTTTGTGAGGTTGTGTTGAAGATGAAGAAGATGGTATGGAAGCCGGTAAGTTACTACCATTTTCTTATTGGTAAAACCTATATTTTTTTTTGTATTGGTCTTCTACGCTAGACAACATTCTTCTTTAGTTTGTTCAATAGGTGGTTAGTGATTTAGATTTTTGGGACTTGGAGGTGGTAGTACTTCTATACAATCGTAAATAGTTTCAATTAGTGATTTAGCACCGTCTATTTTAATAGTCGGATTTAATACAGCACAAATAATATAAATAGTGGGAATAAGAATAAAATATTTTTTTATTTTGATAAACATTTTTTTAATACCTGTCATATAAGCTGGTTTTTCCATACATTCACTAAGTAATAAAAATATTAGAGTTATATAAAACAACATAGTTGAAATAGTAGGATAAGATATATCGGAAAATTCTTTTGTTGCTTGAAAAAATTTCTCTAAAAATACAATAAGTTCGGAAATTTTTACCCAATCACTATCTACAACCATATCAGCTGGATTTTGATTATGTGAGTTAAAAAATAAAGTTATAGGTTTTCTATAGTCATAAGCAACAAGTAGTTGCTCGTATAAAGAATTCCACCTAGTGGATACTTCTTCTGGAATTTTTCTATAAGGTAGTCCACAATCGTGACAATTTTTTTTATATTCTTTTCTTCGTTGTACTCTATTACTTTTAAAAATAAAGTTTATAGCAAATTGTATTTTACTAAGAATGTCTTGAAAAAGTGATAGACCATCCTTTACAATTAAGTTATATATATGGCACACGCATTTTATATGAAAATGATCTGAAAAAGATGGAGTTAAACTATTTTTTAAAATTGTAATAGCGTAATTGTTAGAAGAAGCGTTATCTAATGTAATAGTCATAATTTTATCGGTTATTCCATAATAATGGCACACTTGATAAATATTATCTGCAATAAAAGTACCAGTGTGCCTATCATCTATATATCTATACGCTAAGATACGTTTTTGCATAGACCATTTATAATCTATCCAATGACAAGTTACCGTTAAATAATCATGGTCGTTAGTACTACGACCTATATCAGACGTGATAGATACTTTGCCATTAAAATGATATAATGAATAACGTAAATATTGTTGATATTCATGTGTGAATTTAAATACATTTCTCTTAACAGTTGATCTAGGAAAACCGTTAAAAGCAGGATTATATATATCTTTAATGTAATGAATAAAACCGGGAGATGAAGGAAATGAAAAAGGCAAACCCTCCACATCAACTAATTTTGATATTGCTTCCCTATCTCTATGTTTATTGTATTTAGGGCCTACAATTTCCCCCGTCGTGGGGTTAATTTGACCATGTACTTGGTCCGGGACAATATGTGAACCTTGTTCCGATGGAGCGGACGTTTGCGCACCCGGTTTTGAAGCCTGATATTGGGCATACCTAGCTGGATGAGCAATTACTACATGTCTAATTAAACCCCCCGTCCCACCGTGACCTTTTCCAGTTTTAAATTTTAAAACATTTTTACAAATTTTACATCTAGCTACTTGATTCTCCACGTCCCTATCAAAAAATATCCATGCATCTGATTTTAATGGTCGTTTTGTTGGACCCCGTCTCATACTAGGGGGAATATGAGGCATTTCAGTTGAAGGTGCACTAGTGGGTGTGTTGTCATCAACATTAATGGGTGTATCATCTAGATCATCGTCTAAATTAAAGTCTTCTTGAGTTCCAGAAAGTAGCTCCTTGTCTAAATCTAATGGTATTGTAGGAAAATGTTGAGTATCAATAAAATCATCCTGTGTAGGAATAGGATGACTAGAAGAAGTACCCTTGCCCTGGTTGCCCCTACTAGAAGAAGCACCCTTACCCTTACCCTTAAACATACCTCTTAATCATTCCATTTTAATTATGATAATAAATAATTAAAGATAATAAAATTAAGTGCGCTAAATAAAATAAACAGACAATAATAATTTAATGAAGGAACAAATGTATCAAACGTTGACGTAACGTCGACGTGTAATCGAGAGGATGAAAATTGAAACTTTGCTCTATGGAAGATCCTAAAGCTAGTTGCCAACTTCACTCCCAATTCCCAAATGAATAAATAAAATTGAATATTTAGTAAACAATGTAGACTTGTAGAGAGATATATTGAGAGATTAGAGAGATTGTAGGAAGATTTGTGATAAAGATGAAGAAAAAATGAGTTATTTATAGTTGGAAAATTGGGTTAAAGTGTAAATATAATAACTTATGGGTTAAAAATAAATATTAAGGGGGTAGGGGGTTGGGGGAGGGGGGAGGACAAAAATGGTCGTTGGTGTAATAGTTATATTTGCAAAGGGGGGGGCTTTCGGGCGGGATCTTGGCGGGCTCGGGATTGGCGGGCCTGGGGCGGGCTTGGGACGGGTCGGGATGAGATATTGTCCCATCTTGGTTCGAGTCCCGCTACCAAAATTGTTTTTTTATTTTATACTAATCGGGGTCGGGGCGGGGTCGGGTTGTGGTTGGGTCGTCTCGGCCCACTGGCCAGCCTTAGTTATTGGTGTCGAATGACATAATTGACGACATTCTGAAACAGAATTGGCATTCAATTTATTCCATCTATTGTTTTTATTTCCCATAGCATTTGACACCCTTCAAGTTATATCAGAGCCGACACTTAACACAATAAGTGTTTGGTCCTATTGTCATAAGCTATGGATCCGGCAAATCCAACTATTGGTAGACTTCCTATATTAGATGGATCAAATTATGCCTATTGGAAGATTCTCCTACGTTCTCATATCAAATCAATTGATATTAGGGCATGGAGATCTATAACCAATGAGTATGGTATTCCAATGTTGCCACTGGATGAGGAAGGTGACATTCTTGTTAAACCTGGATCCGAATGGACTATAGAAGAAACCAATAATGCTAGCTTTAACAAAAAGGCCTTAAATGCAATTTTTGGATGGGTTGATCTTTACATGTTCAAACTCATTCAAAACTGCCCCACGACCAAGGACGCATGAGATACTTTACAAATTCATTGTGAAGGGAGTTTAAGTGTTCGTCGAACAAAGCTACGCATGCTCATGAGTAAATATGAACGTTTAAGGATGAAGAAGCGGATGATATTAAATCTTATTTTGAAAAGTTGATTGACATCTCAAATGAATGTCAAGTGCTTGGTGAACTATTAACCAACACTCAACTTGTTGAAAAAGCTCTCTGTTCTCTTTCTGAAAAGTTCAATTTAAAGATTAATGCTATTGAAGAAGCTCACAATCTTGCGACAATGGACCTTCATACCTTGATGAGCATACTCAAAACTTATGAGATGGACATTTAGAATAAAAAGGAATTGTATAAAAGCAAGAATGTGACACTTCAAGTTCAATACTCGAAGAGTCAAATCGAAGAAGAGGATGAAAATCTTGAAGAAATTGGTAAAGGTGCAAATATTGCGTTGCTCACTCGTAAATACAATTCGATGGTGAGGAAGTTCAATAATGAGAAAAATCAATCTAAATCTAAAGAGCACCGAAACCAAATGTTCAATCAAAAGCCCACTAGATTCCTTTCAAATGTACAAAAAGGAAGTCAACTAAGAAGAATCAACTCAGATCGTACCAAATTTGATCCCAAACACTTGAGTTTGTGCAATGTCATGCATGCTCAGGTTGGGGTCATTATACTAACGAATGTGTAAACACTCTTAGAAAATTTAGCAAGAACCTATGGGTTTATCTTAGTGATGAAGAAGAAGAAGATGAAGGAGATCATGAAATTGAAACACAAGCAATGTTGGCCACTGTTTTCGAACAGTCTCTATCGGATAATGAAGATATCGTATACAATGTTGTCTCAGATGTCACGACATTTGCTCCAATATCATCAACGACATCAACATCCTCAACGACATCCGAAAGGTATGAATTCTTTAACTATTCTGTTGTTAACTGCTTTACTGGTTCTATTTCTGTTAGCGAGGCTGATTGTATGGATCAAGTTGAATGCAAAAATGATATGATTAATGAATTACAAAGTATTTGTAAAGTCTTGATCATAGAATCCAAGCAACTTGACAAAAAATTAAAATCTTTAACTCATGATAATTTAGAATTAACAGGCATGATAACCCGACTTGAGGTAACACTTACCAAAAATGATATTGAATTTGGTAAGATTTGTACAAAATTGGATTTAGCCGAAGCAACCTTCCTTCAAGCTCAACACAGGGACTTCGAAATTGAATAAGATACTCAACTTTAGTAAACCATCACATGCAGGTATTGGGTATGAAAACTCTCTTAAAACAATATGCTCTAATGAGAAAATACTCTTTGTAAAAGAAAATGAGATAAATAATAGGTTCTCATATATGTCAAAGAATATGAATTTTGTATGCCATCACTGTAACTCCCCTGGATACTTAAAACCATATTGTTTCAAACTTCAAAATTCTGTGAGCAAAATGTTGCCTAAATTGTTGTCCAACATTTCTGATAACAATCGGAGCAACATTTCTGAGCCAAAAGGTAAAAAATATTCTAAGAGAGTTTGGGTTCCTAAATTGAATTTAACTTGTAATGTGTGTATAATTGCATTAAGAACTAACATTTCATGTTCTTGGTACTTTGATAGTGGATGTTCTCGCCACATGACAGGTACAAAAGGTTTTCTAAAAAATTATGACTCATTTAATGGAGAAAACGTGACTTATGGAGGTGGTAGTAAAAGCAAGATAATTGGAAAAGGGATCTTGAATGTCCCTGATATTCCAGCCTTAAGAAATGTATTACACGTTGATGGCTTAATGGCTAATTTGCTTAGTATCAGCCAACTGTGTGATGATGGTATTGAGGTTAAGTTCAATAAGAATGTTTATGTGGTTACGAATGAAGCCAATGAATGTGTCATGACAGGTACTAGAACATGTGAGAATTGATATCTTGTTGTAAGACAAGAAACATGCAATAACGCTAAGATCGATGACACAACATTATGACATCAAAATTTGAGGCATGTCAACTGCTGCAATTTAGAAAAATTGGTCTCATATGAAGCGGTTAGAGGCTTACCCAATCTTAGCCATAAAGGTAAAACTGTCTGTGAAAATATCTGCAAGGTAAGCAAACTCATGTCTCTCATAATGTAGGTACATCTCACTGTTTTCAATTATTGCATATGGATTTAATGGGTCCAATTTAAGTAGACAGTCTAGGAGGCATGAGGTATTCCTATGTGATTGTAGATGACTTTTCTAGATATTCATGAATATATTTTTTGAAAGAAAAATCACAAACTTTTGACATGTTTAGGATTTTGCACTTTAGAATCAGGAATTTGTTCTATTCTCCTATTTTTCAGATTAGATCCGACCATGGAAAAGAATTCGAAAATAGCCCATTCACAAAATTTTGTGAGAAAAAGGGAATTTTCCATGAGTTTTCTGCTCCCAAAACTCCTCAACATAATGAGGTAGCAGAAAGGAAGAATAGAACACTGCAAGAAATTGCTAGAGTTATGCTTAGTTCTAAAAGAATGCCAAAACATTTTTAGGCCGAAGCATTATTCATTGCTTGTCACATCTCTAATAGAGTCTACTTAAGACCAAGAACAAAGATGACTCCCTATGAGCTTATAAATGGAAAGAAACCTAACTTGCGTTACTTTCATGTTTTTGAGTGTATTTCTACATTTTAAATGATAGAGATCATTTGGCAAAGTTTGACTCTAAGAGTGACAAAATATTTTTTGTTGGCTATTCCCAAAATAGTCATGCTTATCGAGTATACAATTTGTGGACCAGAACTGTACAAGAGTCTGTAAATGTTATTTTTGATGATTTTTCTTATCTTACAGGAAATACATCTGAAAATAACACTATAGTTTCTGTGGAAAATGTGCAGACTGTTGAAGAATCAGATGTTGCCATACCTGAAGCAACATCTGAACCTAGAATAGAGATCACAGAGGCCATGGATGATGAGTCACATGCTGAATTATCAGATCAAGTTCGAAGGGACCCCTCGTCAAGGATTAGGAAGAATCATCCAACAGGCCAGGTGATAGGGGGAGTTTTTGAAGGAAATTAAAACAAGAGGAAAAGAACCACTCAACTACAGAGAAATGGTAAGGTATGTGTGTATGTCTACCATTTACCAAGAGGTTAGTCTTTCTTGTTTTATATCTACTTTAGAACCAAAATTTTTTTTAGAAGCACTCAAAGATAATTTTTGAATTCAAGCAATGCAAGAAGAGCTTGAACAATTCTCTCGAAATGAAGTATGGGAATTAGTTCCACGTCCAAATAATACAAATATAATTGGAACTAAGTGAATTTTTAAAAATAAATCAGACGAATCGGGAACAGTTGTTAGAAACAAAGCTCGTCTAGTTACACAAGGCTATACACAAGTTGAAGGAATCGATTATGATGAAACCTTCGCACCTGTGGCTAGAATTGAGTCAATTAGACTTTTACTTGCTATTGCTTGTTATCTGAAAATTACTTTACACCAAATGGATGTAAAAGGTGCATTCTTAAATGGTTATCTAGATAAGTAAGTTTAGGTTAAACAACCAAAATGATTTGAAGATCCTTACCATCCACACTATGTGTACAAGCTCAATAAGGCTCTGTATGGGTTGAAACAAGCTCCTCGTGCATGGTAGTATGGTCGTCTAACTAACTTCCTTCTTGAATTTGGTATTAACCGTGGTGAAGCTGATCATACTTTATTCATTAAAACGTCACGGTGTAGATATCATTATTGCTCAAATCTACGTAGATGACATAGTCCTTGGTTCGACCTCACAGTCTTATCTAAAATCATTTGTTGAATCTATGTCATCGACATTTGAAATAAGCATGATTGAGGAACTAACTTTCTTCTTAGGCTTGCAGATAAAGCAAAGTGATGATGGAATTTTCATCTCACAAAGTAAATATGCCAAGAAGCTAGTTAAGAGATTTGATTTGGAAAACGCTAAACAAATGAAAATGCCAATGGGTTCATCGCAGAAGGTATGTAAGGATAATGTTGGTGAAAATGTCGACCCAACATTATATCGATCTATGATAGATAGCCTTATTTATCTTACTGCTAGTCGCTCAGATATTGTGTTTAGTGTTTGTGTGTGTGCACGTTTTCAAGCATGTTCCAAAATATCTACTTAAATGCCGTGAAATGTATTATTCGATATGTTGCTAACACGTGTGAGTTGGGAATTTGGTACTCCAAAGACACTAATCCTAACTTAATAGGATTTAGTGACTCAGATTTGGCTGGAGATGTGAACGATAGAAAAAGTACAAGTGGGAGATATTTTTATCTTGGCAATAATCTTATTTCATGGTATAGTCGTAAACAAAATTGTGTCTCACATTCAACTGCTGAATCTGAATATGTAGCAGCTGGAAGTTGTTGCTCTCAATTAATATGGCTAAGACACATGTTAGACGACTATGAATTTACTAGCAACATTTTGATTTTGTATTGTGATAATTTGAGTGCTATAAATATTTCCAAAAATCCAGTTCAGCACTCACGTACAAAACACATTGATATTAGACATCACTTTTTAAGAGATTTAGTTGAAAAACAGCTAGTTAAAATTGAACATGTTGACACTCTTCATCAACTAGCTGATATTTTCACAAAAGCTTTGGACCATGAGAGATTTTCTAGTTTAAAGAAATCTCTAGGTCTTTGTAATATCTAAAAGGAGGCATTTTTGGTGAATGTCGACTGAAAAGTTGTCTAACATTTCGGGTGACATTTACCTATGGAATATCACTAACTGATTATTGTTGATCTATGGTGCATAACGTTTGGTCACACAAGCATGATCCTTCAAAAAGAAAATGATTCCAACATGATACCGTTCTCTGTGATGATATATATAAATACATATATATCATAAAACTGAGTATCAAAATAAGGCAAAGTCTTTACAAATATTTGGCAACTGTACAAAATGGGCAAAGCCCTTGAAAAGATATCGTTTCTATTCTATAGGAGTATCAAGTGCTTCAAAAGAATTTTGAGAATACTAAATAAGTATTTTTATTTATGACATGAAAAACTTTTTGTATGTGTTTTATGATTAGATCAAGGACACGATGGGAAAATGTTACATTGGTCCAGTGGTCAAACTCATGAAATATGTATAAAACGTGTCTTGATGTGTTGGCAAAACGAAAAATTCTTGTGGGATCAAAATACTTGTGTTGTCCAAAGTGTTGCCGACATTGCAGTTGACATTTTCAGAATGTGATATATGTTGGGATGTTATGCTTATCTGATCATTGAATCATCAGATTCTTACTCCCTATTTATATGCCTCACTTTAATAGGAATTTCAAACTTTAAAATGATAAGGCTAAATTTAATTCCTATTTCATGTTCATCGTTTTATCTCAAAATTTTAGGTGTAAGTTATTAGATAAATCTAAAACTCCCAAAATTAAGGAGTTTTTGTTGCTTAAAAAGATTTTCCATGTATATAAATTCCTCTCAATTGCATTTTTTTATCATATCCGATTTTCCCTAAAAAAAGGGGGGGGGGGATCACACCTCGGGTATAACCCTACCTACCCGATGGAGTCATCACCATTCCAAACTCCTTTCTCAAACCCTAATTCCTCAAAACCATCTCCTCAATTCTTACCGATGGAAACTTCTTCAATGTCAACACCAATGTCAATGAACACTCCAACCAACACACCAATGAGTACAAGCCCTCCTATAAACATTGAATCTTTCGAGCACAATGAACCTCATCAACCTGGCCAGTCATCTTCTTCACATCCCCAGAGGATCTGTCTATGGTATTAGTGCTTAAAGGCTTTGATAAACCTTTAGATATTAGCTACTCTGGAGACAATAATAACCCAATAGACATTGATGAAACTATTGAATTTACATCCTTGGGTAAAAGACCAAGGTCCTCCACCTTTTCCTACTCGTCGATCGAGTAGAATGTTTGAGAGAACAGTTCATGAAGAACCAAGCAACAAAAGGTCCAGGTTTGATACATCTATTCCTAACTGCTCAAGCATCGACAGTGATGTCACTGCTTTGTGATCTCAACTGAAGAGAGTGAAGAAGAACCAACAGCTTCCGTACCGCAACATGTGTCTCAAGAAAATGAGCAAGAAACTCCACTGAATAAATTCTTTCCAAAGAGAATTCCCCGATATTCCAAATCAAGTGCTACTCCAAATGTTGCCACTGATGCCACAACATCTCAGGCAACATTTTAGCCAAAATCGGAGGATACACAATTACATACATCCTCCAACAGTACAAACTCCGAGAGTGCAGCCATGTCTGATTCAGACACTGAGGTATCTGCTCTTTCAAAAAAAATCTATTCTAAAGCTAAGTTTGATAAATGGGACTGGTACAAGAATATAGTAATTAGACCTGAGAAAGTGTTAGATATTTGTTCATGTGTTGAATATGGCCTAATAGAATTCCTTGAGAATAGACAGCTTCTCAAAACTGTCATAGAAAAAGTACCCTATGTTGATGAGGTGATTAAGTTGTTCTATGCTAATCTAAGTTCTGCTATAAAGGATGTCTCCTAAAAAAATTGTAAAGGTATATCTCTATAACAAGATCTATCAGTTTACACCCTCAGTCATAAATCATTGTATGGGACTTGATGCTGCAGAGAGAGTTAGAGATGCAGTATTAGTGATAGAAAATAGGGATATAATAATTGAATACATCATTGGGGTATAATGAAAAAGTGGATCCCTACATGACCAGCTTCAAAACTAACTGTCTTATTCTCCATCCTCCACAAAATTGCTATTCACAATTGGCTTCCTTCCTTGAATGAGTTAGTTGTAACATTTGAACAAACTTCCCTATTGTTTAAAATTGGAAAATATTTAAAAATTGATTTAGGAAAAATGATCTTTTATCAAGTTACCAACTTGGCTGAAAAGAAATCAACTTTAATCCTACCTTACCCCTCTCTAATTTTCCAAATCATGACTACCCAAGGCTTTGAACCTAAGAGAGAGGATATAATAGGAAATGCTCCTAAACTGTACATAGTAAACAAAAAAAATTTAAAAAGCAAAGAAAGAGTGATTGACTTGCCTTGGAAGAAGGAAGCAGAAAGTGAGAATGTTGCTAGGAATGTCACCAACATTTAAGGCAACACTAGTTCAGGACAGTCAACGCTGTCAACAGACTGGCTAGTGGGTTAAATAGCTAAAATCAACCAACAAATTTCAAAGGTTGATGCTACCAGGGATGCCTTGGTTCAAGCCAGAGACCATTTCTTGTTGTTACTTTTTGACAAAAAGGGAGAGATGGATCTGTGCAGGGGGAGCAGGGAGATGAGGCTGAAGGTGCACATACTGCTGCTGGAGAAGTTGTTGATGATGCTATGCAAAATGAAGAAGTTGTTGGGAGGAATGTGTTGCTGAAAAGGCTAAGGTCGAGGGAGAAATTTGAAAAGTTGTTATGCGAAGTAGAAAGTTGCCGGAAGGTCAAATTTCGTCGCATCATAATGAGCCAGGGAGAAGCAGGCTGATGTAATGTATCATGAACTTTTAATGTTTGGTTTATGAGTGTTTCGATCATGGATTCTTTTTTGTAATGGTTGATATGTATTCCTGACAATGGTTTATTCTGACAATAGGTTATTTTATTTGTGTTTTGTATATATTGGATGATATGTGTATATATGTGCTAACATCTTTCTTAATTTCTAATCTTATGAATCGGTACACACACGATTACTTGAAAGCCATTGCAGGTTAAGGGGGAGCATAGCATTGATATTATTGATCACAAATGTCGGACAAACATTTGTCTCAATATCTTAAGTCAGTTTAGATTTTGTAATGAGTTTTGTGAAGAAATGCAAAAAGTGGGAGATTGTTAATGTTGGGATTGATGTTGTGACATTTGACCCAACATATCTTCTGAAGTACTGATTTGAATGCATAAAAATATTGGGACAAATGTCATAACATTTAGACCAACATCTTCAAGAAACAGTTTTGCCTTACTTCACGGTAACCAGTAATATTTTACTGTGAGGTAAAAATGACTTAGGAATGGTGAATTGGAGCGGTGTAACACGTGGGAGAAAGAGTCAAAACTTAGGGAAGAAGTCAAGTAAGGAACAAGTCAAAGTTGTTGAGTTTTTCACTCCTTAATCATCTACCACAAGCTGTCCACCTTTCCCTCAACCTCCACAACTGATCGATGAGACTTTCAAGGGAACTCTCCACTATAAATAGAGAGGCCACAACAGTGAATCGATATCCAGAATCAGATTGCAAAAATACCAAGAGAGCTCTCGGGATTTCATCTCAGAAATCTGGATCACAAGTGTTTCCTGAGTGTGTCGACAACATTCTGTCAAATATTACAATTGATGTTTACATTCAAGATTAGTTTTGTATGGAGCGATTGTAAAAGAGGTTGTCTATGTCTACGTAGTTAGATTTTTCAGGCCGAAGTCATCTGCGACTTCAACTTTTAATTCCTTTCCGTTTTACCTTGTAAATCTGTAAAGAAAGGAATTTGTAACTTTGTATATAATATATATACAATACATCTGGTCATTGACCATCATACGTTATATATATTATATAACTTATGAAAATTTTAAACCTTTGTGTTCTTTAAATTCCGCTGCATTTACTCTTTAAAGTTATTGTTTTACTAAGTGTTGTTACTGGTGTCGGACGACATAATTGACGACATTCTGAAACAGAATTGACATTCGATTTATTGCATTTATTATTTTTATTTCCCATAGCATTTGACACCCTTCAAACATCAATAAAACACTGCTCCATGCAGTGGAATTCTATCACCTAACTGACTTCACCACCAATCCATCAACTCCTTTACCTCAGTCTAATAATAGCTAGCATCCACCTCCTCCAAACTTCTATAAACTGAACTTTGATGGTGCTTATAACCACCACAAACACATTGCTGGAATCAGTGGCATAATTAGGGATTCGAATGGAAACTGGAAGGAAGATTATGGTGATAGTATTAAACCATTCTCTCCTCTACGTTCGGAAATCATGGGACTACTGAGGGGACTAGAATTAGCATTTACAAAGAACCTCTACCCCATAATCATTGAGACAGATGCACTGAACAACATCCCAATGCTTAATACTAACAACAATGCATGTCACTTGAATATGATTAATAATTGTAGGTTTTGTTGGAAATTTGCCTTTGGTGGGAGTTGCGTCCAACCATCTTTAATGACTTAAACATTAGGGTTCCGCATGTTGGAGACTTTGATTCTTCACACGTGCATAATCTACTAAGTAAGTAGATGACCGTAGGGCCAAGTTTCGTCAAATTTCATTGAGAAATGAAAGAGATATTGGTCTACGAAGTGAGGTGTTTGAAGCATGAAAATGTGGTATAGACCAATCCTCCCTCATCGGTGGGGGAAGGAAGATTTGTTTAATTTATAAGTATCAAAATTGGCTTGGGGTTTGGGACTCCAAGTGGTAACCCATGTGTTTGAAGGAGGGAGGACCTAGATGTGCTTTGGTTCGAGGCTAAGCCCACACGCCCGTCTGGTCCGGGGTCGGGGCGGGGCTTCTTCTGATATTATCTTTTTGGACCCAAATTGCTTCATTGCTTCATTGCTTCATATTTACAGTTTGGTCCCTGAAGTTTCAGATAAGATGAAATTGGACAGAGAACTTATGCTTTTGCTGTTGGTTTTGGAACGTTAACCTCCATTATTATGCACATCAATTCAGCCATTACTTGGCTGAATTACTACCTCTCTAATTGTCATTACTTGGCCAGTAACTGCAATTATGTCGGCAGTTGATAAGTCCCCTCCTTGCACTATATAATGAAGCCTTTGCTCAATTGTTGAGACTACAGAACACACAAACGAAAAATCAGATTCTTCTACTACTTTCCAGCATCATTTCATTACACTAAGTTCTTCAAAGTAACACTTAAGTTTCTTTTGCTCATTTGTTGAGTTGTTGTTTTATCTTGGGAGACTATTGTCCAGATCGTAGAAAGGATATATACGGGATAATCTTGTCTTAAAGACAGAGTGTCATCACTCGATCCAGCAAATCAAAGTACTTGTAATCTCAGTTTCTTGTTCCAGTTTATTGAAATTTCAGTTTGTTATAATTTCATTTTGTTGTAATGCTTAGCAGTTACTTATTTCTGTTTCCTGCATCATTGTAAACAACAGGTTTATCACGGAGGCAATGACACAGACTGTGATCCAGCACACAAGGAGACAGTGGCACTCAAACTGGCACAATTTGGGAGCAACCTGACACTACAACAGGACCCTGTGGCTAATAATTGTTATTGGAATGAACCACCAGATTTTGTTTTATTTGATTTTCGCAAAGACAATCTAGGGGGTGAACACTTTGATTCACCCCATCCTGTACCGTATTCTTAATTTTCTACTTTATTTTAATTTTAATGCATTCTTTTACCGAGTAAAAAAAAAAGAAGAATAACAGTTCATATTTTTCAAAATTAGACAAACAGATAAAGAACTCCAAGTTTAATTTGTGGTGAAGACTCATGTTCGCAATTCAAAATTAGACAAACAGATAAAGAACTCCCAAGTTTAATTTGTGGTGAAGACTCATGTTCGCAATTGATGGACAAATAGATGACACAAGTAATTTCATTTATTTAGTCTTGATCGATGCGTTCATTTGGCACCAAGATTCTTACAACTAAGCCAAAGAAAAGTATAAATTTAATATTCCAAGACAATAGCATCCACTCGTAAATAATTTCCTACTGTATCAGATATCTAGAAGGGCGTCAAGTTAGCTTTAGTATATTGTCCTTAATTTAAGAAAAAAGGCCACGTAGCTCTACTTTTAAGAAACTTCTTACGTTTGTTGATTTTTCTTTCTTTAGAATAGGAACAAATTTGTACACCTATGTTTTTTTTTCCATATTAATCCATTCTCAAAAATGTTGTCATGTTACTGAAAATAGGCAAAGATCCTGCTGCATGTTTTGTGCGTAAGTTAAAGTGTCGGGTCGTAAAGCATTGGAAATACCGATATTATAGAAGGAAAAAATAATCTCGTATTACCAATTACAATCATAGAAGAGAATAATCTTATAAAGATCTCATGTATTTTATTAACTGATCTTCGGTGCTATCACTATTTTTTGTGAAAAGAGTAATATAATTTATTAAATGGAATTTGTACACAGAATTAAATCTTCCATGCATGTAGAAGCTTGGAATTGCTGACCTGATTTTGAAATATGTTACTTGGTCTATTCATGAGTGTGTTACCAAATCGAAATCGTCCTCCCAAGCAAAATGATTTTTTCCTTTTCCACCAAGCACAACCCCCTTTTTTTCATTTCTGCGTACTAGATTTTCTTTCATATTAGTGATAAACTGATAATGACATAGTATGTTATTATTGGTGACAAGAACCAAAGTCCAATTAGGGTGAAGGAGTAGAATTGTTGAAAGGTCAAAGGTGAAGCAATTAGCTCGTTCATGACTGCGAGCTCATTTTGACAGCGACCACCAATGGTTGAAATTCTGAGGAATGGTTGGATCCTCTTAATATAAGGAAAAAGATTACTAGTGAAATAATAAAGTGATTCAAATTTGTCTTTAATTAAGTTACAAGTTCTAATTAAATTATCCAAGAGTGGCATTCTACTTCTTTAAATTTCTGTGTATAAATTCTAGTTCCGCTACCATATATATGTTGGTACTCTATTGTACTTTATAAAGCAGTACGGGAAGTAAATAACTATTACAAATATTCGAAAGGGTGAACAAATATTCAATATTCAGAAATTGAATCTAGTTGAACAGATAGGCCAATCTTCAAAACTGCCGCAAGCTTGTTGTGTCTTGAATCTTGATAACCTGAAATCAAGAAACAACTAAATCTGGATGGTTACAACGTTGTGTGTTGAGTCAAGGAATTGTCCTCTGTCCTTAAGACAAGATTGCCCCGTATATATGCTTTTACGTTAGCGGGCAATAGTCTCCCAAGATAAAACAACACTTTAATCTAAACGCTACAAAGCCAATAGGTTGAGCCTGGCGAAGAAAACAAATATGAATCGACTTGCTGAAGATATGGAATAGGAAGGAAGAGTTTCTGTCTACTCTTCTCTTTTGTCTCTGTGTTGTCATTGTTTTTCGCCCACTTTTTTGCGAATTTCGATCCATGGTTTCTTTGAATTTCAGCCACTGTTTTGCTGATTTTTCTGTGTCTTTTTCAGTCTGTTTTTCGTGTGTTTTCTGTGCTATATTGCTGACTGTTTTTCAGCCTGTTGTCCAATCACGAATTAAGCCAACAACTGCTCAATATATAACATGGAATAGGGGCTGTCCAACTGCCAAAAACAAGGCTATAATGGCCGTTAAGGGAGACCATTAAAACAGCCAAGTAATGGCTGTTAATGGCCATTGAAAGAGGCTGCCCAACTGCCCAAGAATGGGCTGTTAATGGAGGAGTTAATCAGCCAAGTAATGGCTGATTAATGCCTCAAAAACAGTTCCAACGGAGGCAGAACCAACTTTCCAAAAACTCTGGGGACCAAACTGTAAATATTGAAACTTTAGGGACCAAACTGTACATATGAAAGAATTCAGGTCCAAACTGTACATAGGAAACTTCAAGGATCAAATTGTACATCTGGCAGAGTTCTCTGGTCCAAAAAAATAATATCAGAAAGTCCCCACAGCCCACGCCCCGTGACCGGACGGGCGGCGGCGGCGCGCGTGTGGGCTTAGCCATGAACCCAAGCACATCTAGGTCTTCCCTCCTTTAAACACATGGGATACCCCTTGGGGTCCCAAACCCTTTACCAATTTGAGACTTATATAGAAAGCAATTCTTCTTATTCCCACCGATATGGTAGATTTGTCCCACACCACATTTCCATGCCTCAAACACCTTACTTCGTGGACCAATATCTCTTTCATTTCTCAACGAAATTTGACGATTCTTGGCCCTACGGTCATTTACTCACTTTGTAGATCATGCATGTGAGAAGAGACAAGGTCTCCAATATGCGGAACACTAGTGTTTAATTCATCAAAGATGGGTGGACGCATCTCCCCGCCAAAGGCAAATTTCCAACAATATATGTGTCATGTGATGATGTGAAGCTTGAGCAAGGATATATACCGACTGTACAATGCACTTCCATATCGTTGGCAATGTTTTAACATTATTCATCGAGAATCACCTCAGACAATTAGGGTTGTCTGATTTACACATTAATTGCTCTTATCTTGATATTCCATTTTAACATACATTCTTATTTTACATTTTATCCTACGTAGGATAATACATACATAACCCACATAATTAAGTTATACATATCATATTTATGCAGGAGTACTTTTATGTGAAAAACTTAGTACGTGCATATGTGCGAATCCATAGACCCGCTTACAAGTTCATGTGAACCCAATTACTTTTATTCAACTTACTCTATATATACTAAGAATTCACTAAATAAATATTTGACTGTGAACGTAATTTTTATTGTACGTAATATTAACTTGAGGTAATTATAGAAATTTATAAATTTATAAATTTTGAATTTTGAATTTTCCTCTATTAACATGCATGGTATTTGGCAACGCAAACTTTTTTTTTCCTGAAACACCAAATGAACATTGTTTTAGTACAACAACGTTTTACACTAGAGTTATTTTTCTTAGACAGGAAATAAGAAAAAGTCCCTACTGAAGGGCTTTGTACGAGACTAGGAGTCATCCTGAGGGTCTAATTATGTGCTAGTAATAGTGATATTAATAACACCAAGTTGAAGGAGAATGCAAGAATTATTTCACGTATGAAAATATATTCTACCAATTCCAGTCTATGGTAGTTAATTTTGACTTTAAAAAGATTTGTAAAGGACTTGTATCCTGCACGTTGGTTGAAATTTGTGGCTGTTGGGGGTGTAGAATTGTATAATTCTCATTGTCCAGAGGCTTCTCATTAATACAATATATATGTGTTTACAAGTATAAACCTAATTGTATGAGAATATTTAGTTTACATAATTACAAAATATATGAAGAATATTAATATATTCTCTATCACACCCCCTTAGTCAGAGTGGGAGGAGGCTGGACGCTGAGACTGGATCTGAAGTCAAGGAACAGTTGCCGAGGAAGTCCCTTAGTAAATATATCTGCATACTGATAGGAAGAAGGAACATGTAACACCCGAACATGACCCATGGCAACCTTCTCACGAACAAAATGAATATTCATCTCAATATGTTTGGTTCTCTGATGTTGAACCGGGTTATGAGATCAATAGACAGCAGATACGTTATCACAGTATACAATAGATGCCTTATGTAAGGGACAATGAAGCTCTAGAAGGAGGTTTCTGAGCCAACAAGTTTCGGCAACAATGTTCGTAACGCCTCTATATTCTACTTCTGCACTCGAACGAGAAAATGTGACTTGCCGTTTTGCATACAACGAAATGAGGTTATCACCCAAAAATACACAATAGCCGGAAGTAGATCGATGTGTGTCAGAACAGCAGCCCCAATCGGCATCCGTGTATGATATTAGCCGGGTCGGTGCAGATGTATAAAGATGTAATCCATAGTCAAGGGTGCCCTTAACGTATCGAATGATACGTTTCAGAACGGTAAAGTGAGGCTCCCTGGGAGCATGCATGAACAAGCACACCTGTTGAACAACATAGGCAATATCAGGCCTAGTGAAGGTAAGATATTGAAGTGCACCAGTGAGACTCTTATAAAGAGAAGGATCACGCACCAGATCCCCATCATTGGCACTGAGCTTCGACTTCGAGTCAACTGGAGTAGGCATAATCTTGCAGTTTGCCATTTTATCCTGTAAACAATATCTTCGGCATACTTACGCTGACACAGGAACATTGCATTCACGGATCTAGTCACGGAAATTCCCAAGAAATAACTCAATTTATCTAAGTCCGTCATGGAAAATTCTGATTTGAGCAAGATAATGATCTCATTTTTCAGCACATTAGAGGAGACGGTCAGGAAAATGTCATCCACATAGAAAAATGTATGCAATGTCATTACCTCGACGAAAAATAAAAAGTAAATTATCACTTTTGTTATACACAAACCCGATCTGCATGTTGTAGGTGTCAAATCACTCATACCAAGCTCAGGGGGCTTATTTCAAGCCATAAAGTGACTTGCGAATATGAAAAACATACAGAGGAGCCTAGGGATGCACAATGTCAGGTAGTTGATGCATATAGACAGTTTCTTTTAAATCCACATGTAGGAACACATTTTTCAAATCAAGTTGATGAATCGGTCAGTTCTTCCCCATAGCAATGCTCAAAATAGTACGAATGGTGGTAGGTTTAACCACTGGACTGAAGGTCTCACCACAATCAATGCCCTCTTATTGCCTTGTGCCATTTGCCACAAGTCTCGCCTTATAGCGTTCAAGCACCACTATCCCTGGATTTGTGACGATATAGCCACATACAACGAATCACATTGACCCCTTCTAGTTTTGGGACAAGATCCCAAGTGTGTTGTTTAGTGAATCAATCTTGGTTAATGTTGAGTTTTTAGGTAGAGGTGAGATAGTTTGAGTGAATAGGTTAAAATGGACATTTGGCTTGAAGATCTCATATTGGGCATGAGTTTCCATGCAGTGTGTAGGAATAGGGACTGGATGGGTGGCATTTTGTGGGATGTGGTCGGGCTGTGTGTGATCTGGGCTCAGGGATCAAAGGTCAGACGGAGGCAGGGGTATTCGAAGTGGGCAGAGGGCGAGGCGGGGTGGGCTGCTGGCAGTGGTCAGTGTGTGACGGGGAAGGGGAGGGTGGTGATAGCACAATGCCCGTAGGTAGGTAGTATGTTGGGGGTTCGATGAAAGACGTGGCAGATGTCGGAGGATCGGGTGAGGCCGGACTACTAGTCCCATGTATTATGTTTCTAATGAGAGGGGATGTATCTGAATGGTCAAGTAAACCATAATTAGTGACTTAGTATTTTCGGATGTTTGCGAATGGGAAAATGTGCTCCTCAAACGTGACATGGCGAGAAACTAGGATTTTATTTGTGGATAAATCATAACATAAGTACCCCCTATGATTCTACGAGAAATCCAAGAAGATGCAAGGAGTAGGCCTAGGCGCTAGTTTGTGAGGAGCTGTGGAGGGGAGATTCGGGTAGCATAGACAACCTAAGATCCGAAGGTGACCATAGGAAGGGATTCTATGGAAGAGAATTTCGGTTGGAGTTTTATTATGAAGAGTACGTGTTGGTAATATATTAAGGATATATGCTACCATGTGCAATGCGTAGATCCAAAAGGAAGGGGGGATAAAAGCATGAAATAGTAAAGTACATATCATATTGTTGATGGTGCGCATGATTCTTTCGGCTTTCCCATTTTGAGGAGAGGTATGGGGTCAAGAGAATCGAAACACCATGTCATTATCCGCACAAAATTTATGAAAAGGGAAATTGTCAAACTCACGACCATTATCACATTGAAACGTTTTGATGTTTTTCTCAAACCGGGTTTTAACATATGCTTGAAATTCAAGAAAAATGGGGTAAACTTGGGACTAATATTTTAGAGGATAAACCCAAAGAAAGTGAGCGAAATCATCCAAAAGCACCAAATAATATTTGTGACCTAGTTTGATAGTAATTGAAGATGTCCATAAATCCGCATGAATGATATCAAAAGGAGGAAACGTTACACTCATTTATGACTGAAAATGAAGTCTAACATGCTTCCCTAAAGGACAAGAGTAGCAATCGTGGGGAAATTTCTCTTTATTACATTGAATTAAATTTTGACTCCTAAGAAAATTAAAAACTTGTGCTCCCGGGTGCCCAAGTCTATCATGCCAAGTTGATGGAGAGATTGCAGCTAGAGAGGTATGTGGATTGATACTTGCAACGAATTGGATGAGAAAGGATAGAGGTCCCCCACACTATTGCATCTCGTAAGATTTATCCCCGTACGTAGGTCCTTTATAGAAAAACCAAAAGGACCAAACTCAATAGATAAAAAATTGTCACTAGTAAATTTCCTAATAGAAATTAAGTTTTTAATGATATTAGGTGTATATAGAATATTTTTTAGGGTAAAGGGAGGGTGAGGTTGGGGTCATTGAAAGGCCCATGTCCATGAGGAGCAAAACCATTTAGTTGACATCTAAAGTCTTAACTATAACTAAGCAAATGTTGACCTATAGAAAAGTCCAATAATAACACAAGAATTTTGACTTGGGGCTTGCACAAAAGTATGGTGCATAGAGGTTATGCAACTGTTAACAACTTATTTTAAGGAATTTATCCTAGATCTAATGGCTAGGATTTTAACCCAAGAATTGTAATTAACCATCTCCTAACAGCTCTTAACAAACTATCAACTAACTAAATGACTATTGTACAATTTATTTAATTTCCTCTTAATTGGACTACTACACCCTTGTCTATTTACAATTACAGTTCATCGTGTAACATGTTTTTCTCAGAAATAATCTTCAATTCTCTCTTTTGTTTTATTGGAAGACTGGTTTCTCTATAGTTTTTTTTCCTATATGTTTTTTATTTGTTCTTAGACTAATTAACATAAAAAAATTAAATCTAAGAACTTTTGATATAACATCTTAAAATAACATAAGAGATTTATCAAGATTAAATCATGTCTATCAACTGTATATTTGGTGACTTTATTAAGTTAAACTTTCCACTAAAATTTTTAAACTAAAAGAAATACTCCAAGAGAATGCAATGCAAAGTGAAGCCGCCCAGTCACTCTCGTTGACCAAATCCCTTCTTGGCCTCTACACTTTTCTAGGAGGAAAAGTCAAAATAAAAAAAGAAAGAAAATTAAATAATACAGCAGAAAAATAAAGCAATTGGTAGTTAAACGCCTAACACCAATATGATGTAAGGGAACTTTTAAATTTCATAAATATATTGCACTGTATTAATGGTAGCACTTAAACCTACCTACTATCAAGTGATAATTAAGAAGTATTATTAAAAAGCTACTATTATTTTTGTGACAATAAGTAAACTTAATGGATGTGTTCGCAACCGCTCTAGTACTTTTAAGAGGTATAAATCTGTCCATACCTAATAGTCTTATTTTACATTGTTTGTGAAAGATAATTTGGTGATCAAAGAGTACTTTCTCAAATCACATTTAATTTGACGCAGTGAACGTACTTAACTGTATAATTGACCTTTTATTCATACTCTAGAATAACTGAGCTTCAAATTTATGGAAGTTATTGTGAGTTACAACAATTGCATGAAACAGGAAGTAAGTAAATATTACAAATTGCTAGAAATGATAAACTAAATATTACAATAAACTGGAATCAAGAACGTTACAAACTCCTAGTGATTTGCTGAGTCGAGTGATGACACTCTGTCTTTAAGACAAGATTACCCCGTATATATCATTTTACGTTGTCGGGCAATAGTCTCCCAAGATACAACAACAACTTAACAAATGAGCAAATGAGACTCAAGTGTTACTCTTGAAGAACTTTGAATAAAGTAAACTTGCTAGAGAGGAAGAAGAAGATTTCAGAAAATTCTGTGAGTATTTCTAAGTGTTGAACAATTGAGTCAAAGACCTCAATTTATAGTGTAAGGAGATGACCCCTCAACTAGCCAACTAATGGCCTTCAATAGCCATGTAATGACACTTACTGAGGGATTACATTCAACCAAATAATGATTGAATTCATGTGCCAAATAATGGAGATTCAATGCTCCAAAACCAGCCCAAAAGTCAGAACTTTCCATCTTCCTGTCGCAACATTCTACCTCCGAAGCGTCGCGGCTCTGTGAATTAGCGTCGCAGCACCGCGACTCCATTGACTAAACACCCAATTAGCATCGCGACACTGCCTGGGAGGCGCCGCGGCGCTCCGGCGCCTCGGCTCCGACGGGGCTGCGTCGCGGCCCTTCGCGGCTCCGCGGCGATTTCCTACTCGTTTCATCTTACACTTCGTACACTTCTTCCTTCGTTTACCAACGTGGAATACTTGTCATTTGTCAATAACCGTCCATCATTCGATGTCTCAAACGTATTACATATGTACCAATATCTCTTTCACTAATGAAATTTACGGTACTTGGCACTACGTGTACACGTGTGTGGATAACGATGTTTCCGACGTGCGGGGCCCTAATTGTTCGAGTCATAAATAATGGGATAAACTTAATTCCACATTAGTAAATTTCAAACAGTTATTTCCAAAGTTGTATTCTTGCCCACGCTAAGTTATGCAACTTCCTAAATAACGATCATCAAAAGTTGGGTTGGAGTAGTAACTAGTAAGTACATATCCATTCTTAATTAGAAATTTTAAATTCGAGTTCTACGAATAGAATCACCTTACTTTACTCTCAAGTTGAGCCCCAAATAAAACAGGTACGAGACACTAGATGAAAAATCAAAAATAAAAATCCTAAATGAAGAAGTCATTATTCATCAACATCCATGGGCGACCCGATATTGAGGTGCTTGTTTCCTTCCTATCAAATATTTTTCTTAGCTTAATTCTTTTTCCATTTGTTTTATTTAATTTAATGTTCTTTTAAATTTGGGGTGGGGTAGGGTGGGAATTCCTTGATAAGATCATGAGACCAATCAATAATGTGTATTAGTCCTTGTTTATTTTATTTGTAAGTTTAGTGCTAGATCATGTTAGGAGGTGTGCTTATCCAAACTTTGTCCTAATCTGCATTTAATTAATAGCAACAACAGGAGAAAAACATAAGAAGATATGCATATACATCTAACCTTTTGATTCGATATATACACGAATTACCTAATGCTGAATATCATATTGGTTTTTTTCTTGTTGCATATTCTTTTCTTGCACAAATATCTCTTAATTAATTTCATACTGTATATGTGCTTTCACACAGATAGAAAGACAAGCTTTAAAAAACTGAGAACATGATTTAATTTACTTTTTCCTTGACGCAGAAGTGTTAAAATTTCTTCAAACAATGTTTAAAATACTGATTTTTCTTTAGTAGCTTTCACATATCACTAGATAAAATTTCTTTGAACTATTGTTTAACAATTAAATCGCTTTCGTAAATACTGAACACCGATTAATTAACTGGAAGCTCTATGATGGGTGCATTGTACCCTGACATATTAAGGGCGGGTTATATATGTTGGAGTTATTCTCTTATTGTCATTGTTCTTTTGTTTTAATCATGCAAAGCCACGAATACTTTGGAATTGACTGTGTAACTTTGAGAAGCGACCAACCACAAAGATTTGCATTTTTATAGGGCCGAAATCGCTTTCAAGATAGTTACTTGTTACGACACAGGTTTATTAGTATCAATATTATATTACTTTTCTAGCAATATATAACACAAAATATCCTATTAAGTCTACATGTACTTATTGTCAAAACTGTTAGAATATTATGTAAATCATATTATGATTATGTATTAATGTAGTATCATTTTATATATGGTAGGTAGTAAAATGTTAATTAGGTAGAAGATTATTAGGCATTGATTAGGAAGATTAGGCATGATTGACTCTTCCTAATTACATGTATATGGTGTATATATTGTGCCCTTTAAGGATGAATACATTGAGGAAAATACTTTCAAAGTCTTACATGGTATCAAGAACTTAAGGAAAGATTCAAAATTAGTTTATTTTCTTCCAAATTTTTGGTCATCTTCCTCCCTAGAACACCCTAGTTGGCCGAAAATTTCCTCAACTTTTTTTCTCTCTTACTCCATTATTGATTATCCTTCATCACAACCAATTATGTCTGAAACCAAATCATCCTTTCACCCTGCCCTTGCTGTCTCAAACATCAAAACACATGTTTCCATCAAACTAGAAATGGAAACCATTCATTATGCGACTTGGACAGAATTATTCAAAATATGTTGTCGTGCTCACAAAGTTCTTCATCATATAATTCCTCCAAAAGATGGTAAAGGGAAAGACATAACAAACGATGCAGACAAGGAATTGTGGGGTACACTTGATGCCACAGTCCTTGGTTGGATTTATGCAACAATCTCCACTGACTTGTTGCATAAGATAATGGAACCAGATTCAACAGCCATGGCGGCGTGGGAACGCTTGCGAGATATTTTTCAAGATAACCAAAACTCTCGCGTTGTTACATTAGAACATGAGTTCTCAACCATTGACATGGCGGACTTCCCTAATGTTTCTACATATTGTCAATGACTCCAAGTGTTGGCCAATCATTTAAGAAACGTTGGTTCACCGGTTACTAATAATCGGTTAGTCTTGCAATTGGTCATCGGTCTCACCGACGTGTATAACGGCGTGGGAACTCTAATCCCTCAAAGTAATCCTCTACCACAATTTTATCAAGCAAGGTCCATGCTTGTACTTGAAGAGTCGGGCTTGGTGAAAAAGGCCTCAACTACTTCAAATTCCGCCATGCTTGCCACTCCTTCAAATGATGGTAATTTTTTTGACCCTTCTCAACAAAATAAGGGACAAAAAGGATGTCATAATAATAAAAATAAGGGTGAAAATCGCGGAAATAACAAAGGTTGAGGCCACCGAAATTTCGGTGGCGGCGGTAATGGCGGCAACACCAACTCCGGTGGTGGACAGTGGCAGCAACACGGCGGCAGGGGTGGCGGACAGTGGCAGCAGCCCGGCGGTGGGTGGCGGTGGCGGCAGGCCGGCGGCGGCAGGGGTGGCGGACAGTGGCAGCAGCCCGGCGGCAGGGGTGGCGGACAGTGGCAGCAGCCCAATGGCTGGCAGTGGCCTTGGGCTATACAACCCAGCCTAGCCCCAAAAGTCAATTGGGCCAAGCAACCCCAAAGGCCCACTGGCCAACCACAGAAAAATAGTGTGTACTTTGGCTAATTTGGGCAAGAAGAAAGAATAACAGGCCCAGCAGGCCCATTTCGCTGGGTCTGTTAACACATGCAGTAGCAGTGGGCCTCAACCGATCCAGTGGCATGAGACCCATTCAACAGGGGCCCACCCCATGGTAATTGAGTATGCCATGCACACTCTTGGACTTAATCCACCGGATTCAAATTGGTATATGGACTCCGGAGCGACGTCCCATACGACATCCTCCCAAGATAATCTCTCGTCCTATTTTAATTTGAGCAATGATAATGGAATAATTATCGGAAATGGCCATTCAATTCCAATAAAAGGTTATGGTTCTAGCAAATTGTCACCACCAAACCCACCCCTAATTTTAAAGAATGTCCTTCATTCTCCCAAATTAATCAAAAACTTGGTTTCTGTTAGAAATTTTACAACTGATAATTGAGTATATGTCCGGTTTGACCCCTTTGGCTTTTCCGTGCATGATTTTCAGACGGGGAAGATTCTCATGAGATGTGATAGTAAGGGGGAGCTTTATCCAATAAACCGTCAACACAACAATCCAAGTTTCCTTCTGTTTTTGCAGCCTTGGCACCATCTTTATGGCACCAACGTTTGGGACATCCGGGAGAGGCTGTTTTGGCTTCTCTTAAACAAAATAATTTTATTTCTTGTACCCAAATACGGACTCTAAACAAGTGTCATTCTTGCACACTTGGTAAACATGTTAAGTTCCCATTTATTTCCTCTACTTCATGCACTTTTTTGCCATTTGATATTTTACATTGTGATATTTGGACATCACTTATTTTGAGTTCTTCTGGTCATAGATATTATTTCCTTATACTTGATGACTACTCTAATTATTTGTGGACATTCCCTTTGTCGAAAAAATCACAAGTGTTTTCCACTTTTCTCCCTTTTAGAGCATTCATCCGAACTCAATTTGAACGTCATATAAAAAATATTCAATGTGACATGGGGGTGGTGGGGGGGGGGAGTTTGACAATAAACAGTTTTGGGATTTTTTTCAAAACAAATGGTCTTCAGTTTCGTCTGTCTTGTCCTCATACTTCATCACAAAATGAGAAAGCGGAACGCAAAATTAGAATCATTAACAATATTGTTAGAACATCTCTTTCTCATGCTTCTCTTCCCCCTGTATTTTGGCATCATGCACTCCAAATGACCATTTACCTATTGAGTGTCCTTCCTCATAAAAACCTATCATACCAAGCTCCTCTAAAAATGCTTTATTTATGAGAGCCCACATATCATCACTTAAGAGTGTTTGGTTGTCTTTGCTACCCCCTGTTTCCATCCACCACAATCACAAAACTCCAAGCCCGGTCTACTCCATGTGTTTTCTTGGGATATCCTACTCATCATCTCGGTTACCAATGTAACGATATTTCTTCCAAAAGAATATTTATAAGTCGTCATGTAATCTTTGATGAAACAATTTTTCCATTTGCTAAGATACATGCCACCGGGACTCATAACTATGATTTTTTAGATGATGATATGCTTTCGTATCTAACACATTTTTTTCACAGCTCGGCACCTATTGCTAGTAGTCGACACCATAATTCGGGCCCATTGGGCCAACGATCGATGGCCCAACTGACTGAAATTTCAATGCAGCAGCTTGGGCCATCGGTTCCGAGGCCCAATCCCACTACCGCACAATCTGCCCGGTCCAGCGGATTGGGCCAGTCCACCACTACGGGCCAAATCCCAGCTCCAGCAATCCAGCCTACTGGACCCTCGATTTCTCACTGCTCGGTCAGTGGCGTCCAGTCCACTGGCCCAACAAACCGTCCAGTCACCCGTAGTCAACATAGAATTGTCAAACCCAATGCCAAATATAGTCTTCACACCCAAGTCTCGAAATCACCTTTGCCTCGTAATCCAGTGTCTGTTCTAAAAGACCCGAATTGGAAAATGGCCATGGATGATGAATATCATGCTCTAATTACAAATAAGACATGGGATTTAGTACCTCGTCCATCTAATGCTAATATAATTCGATCTATGTGGATTTTCAGCCATAAAGAAAAATCTGATGGAACTTTTGAGCGGCATAAAGTCCGTCTTGTAGGTGATGGGAAGACACAGCAGGTTGGTGTAGATTGCGGGGAAACATTCAGTCCAGTGGTCAAACCTAAAACTATCAGAACAGTTCTCAGCCTGTCTCTCTCAAAAGGATGGCCACTTCATCAATTGGATGTCAAAAATGCCTTCCTCCATGGACACCTTAATGAGACTGTATACATGCACCAACCATTAGGATACGGGGATCCCAACCATATGTGTTTTCTCAACAAATCATTATATGGCCTCAAGCATGCCTTAGGGCTTGGTATAAGTGGTTTGCAGATTTTGTGTCACGCATGGGTTTTTCGCACAACCGTTCAGATAATTCCCTGTTTATTTATCGTCAGGGTAATCATATTGCTTATCTTCTTCCATATGTGGATGATATTATTCTAACAGCATCTTCAGACTCTCTTCACAAGAATATCATGTCACAGCTTAGTTCTATATTCGCTATGAAAGATCTTGGCCCACTACACTACTTTTTAGGAATTATTGTGACATGACATACATGTGGATTATTTCTCTCCCAGAAGAAGTATGCATCAGAAAACGTGGAACGAGCTGGGATATCTTTCTGCAAACCTTCGGCAACTCCGGTCAACACAAAGTCAAAATTGAGTGTCATCTCTAGCAAACTTTTTGTTGATCCGACGTTATACCGCAGCCTAGCAGGAGCTTTACAGTATCTCACATTCACCCGGCTAGATATTACCTATGCAGTGCAACAAGTATGTCTATTCATGCATAATCCAATGGAGGAACATATGCATGCTCTGAAACGCATTGTGCGATATATTCAGGGCACTCTGGAGTATGGATTATATCTATACCCGTCCTCTGCTTCCAAACTTGTTACTTACACTGATGTAGATTGGGCAGGATGTCCGGATACAAGACGATCCACCTCCAGGTATTGCGTCTTCCTTGGTGACAATTTAATCTCATGGTCCTCAAAAAGGCAGGCCACGGTATCACTCTCAAGTGCTGAAGTAGAATATCGTGTTGTGGCCAATGTTATATCTGACTCATGTTGGATTCGGAACCTGTTACTTGAACTTCATTGCCCCATTCCGACTGCAACAATAGTATACTGTGATAATATTAGTGCAATCTATCTCTCAGGGAATCCCATCCACCATCAACGCACTAAACATATTGAGTTAGATATTCATTTTGTATGCGAGAAGGTGGCTCGCGGACAAATGCGGGTGCTACATGTCTCAACGCGTCATTAAATCGCAGATATCTTCACAAAAGGACTTCCGCTGATATTATTTGAAAATTTTAGGGACAGTCTCAGCATTCACCGCCCTCCAGCATTGACTGCGGGGGAGTGTTAGAATATTATGTAAATCATATTATTATTATGTATTAATGTAGTATCATTTTATACATGGTAGGTAGTAAAATGTTAATTAGGTAGAAGATTATTAAGCATTGATTAGGAAGATTACGCATGATTGACTCTTCCTAATTACATGTATATGGTGTATATATTGTTCCCTTTAAGGATATACATTGAGGAAAATACTTTCAAAGTCTTACAAAAATAGTGAAATGACGTGGCAAAGCAACAGGTATATAGTAGCCTAGCAAGAGTCATAAAATATGTACTAAGGATTAAGAAAATGTCAATACACTTTTAAGTTTGACAATGAAAGGAGGAAATGGTGATGTAATTAAAACGTATGCGTCTTAGTTTTATGTACAGTTTGGTGAAATAATGGTTGTACAAATTTGACATTTTTCTAATAAGGCCAATGTGTATGGGACCTTGGCTCATATATAGCTCGCACGATCTTAAACTGGACAAAACGTTGAAATGATAATATTGTAAGACTGAAAGTTATACGTCTCATCTCTTGGTCACAAGCTCAATAGAACACTATACAGCCATATAGCTATGTCAATTTCTAATCATTTCAAGTAATAGTATTCTTTTACACCTTATGTTTAGGATAGCCTTAGTTGAAAATAGGGGTGGCTAGTGGGCCGGGCGAGTCCCGGCGGGACGGGGAAGGGTCGGGACCGAGGCTCCGGCGGATTAGCGGGACAGATCGATGTCCCGTCCCGTCCCACATCCCGCCGGAAAAAGGGGACCGGTGTTCGGGGGACGGGGCGGGTCGGTAGGGGGATTTAGGTTTTTTTTTAGACACTTAATTTTAAAAAATAATATATATAAACACTTCAATAATTGAACAAGATAGTGTAATAAAAAACATCCAAAGACTTGTGCCTCTTATATTATTTAATAGAAATATGATTTTTTTATAATACAATTTTAAAATTGCAACTTTGTAATGTTGTTCAAAAGTTGCAAATCATATAGTAAAATTGCAATTAAAAAAATTACATAGTTAATCATATTTTTTCTAATTTCCTCACAATGTCTTGAGGATCTTCGGTTGGAATTGGAAGTTGTTGGTCAAATTGTTCGACGTCGCTATCTGTTCCCTCGAACAAGATTTCGTTGTAGTTGTAGTCTTCTTCTTCGTTGATCTCCGATTGACTGCGCCTTCTACGCTCCGCTCGAATCCAATATTTGAATATAACCGCAATCTCCAATGTGTCTCCCGCCAATGAATGTATATGCTTTCCTATTTAAAAACTTCCCACAGAAAAAACACGTTCAGACGATGTTGATGACACTTGAATGTTCAACACATCTCGGGTCATCTTTGTTAGTGTCGAAAATATCTTCTCATTGTCCCTCTAGTATTTCAGCAAGTCTTCATGTCCTTCATCATTGACAATTAATTTGTACGATACAATACCCTGCAAAACATGCACATCAAATTCACTAACTTGTGAAGAAGTTGAACCACTAAACATTTTATTTCTAAGGCCTTGAATACTAGCAGCAGAAATCACATATTTTTTATAAGGTTGCAGCAAAGTAGTAGAAGATGGTACATAAGCCGGTTGATTATTTGCACTTTCTTGTTGGTAATACATATATTTTTTTTGCATTCATTGTGTATGCTAGACATAAATTCTTCTTTAGTTGGTTCGTGAGTTGGTTCTTCAGTTGAGTCTGTTGGAAATACTTCTATACAATCATAGATCGTTTCAACAAGTGTTTTACAACCGTCTAATTTAATAGTCGAATTTAATACAACATCCATAATATAAATAGTGGGAATAGGAAAAAAGTATTTTTTAATTTTTTAAATATCTTTTCAATAGATGTCTTATAAGTTTGTTTTTGCATATATTCATTAAGTAACAAAAATATTAGAGCTATATAAAATAACATAGTTGAAATAGTAGGATAATAAATACCAGAAAATTCTTTAGTAGCTTGAAAAAATTTCTCTAAAAATCCAATAAGTTCTAAAAAAAAATTTCAATCATTATCTACAAGCATATCCCTTGGATTTTTATTGTGGGCGTTAAATAATAAAGTTATAGGTCTTCTATAATCGTAAGCAATAAATAGTTGTTCATATAGAGAATTCCACCTAGTCGCTACTTCTTCAGAAATTTTTCTATAAGGTAATCCACAATCCTGACAAGTTTTTTTATACTCTTTGCGTGTTTGTATTTTATTACCTTTAAAAATAAAGTTTATAGCAAATTGTTTTCTATCAAGAATGTTTTCAAAAAGTTTTAGGTCATCATTTACAACTAAGTTATAAATATGACACACACATCTTATATGAAAATGATTAGGAAAATATGGAGTTAATCGAACTTTTAAAAGTCTTATAGCATAATCATTAGAAGAAGCATTATCCAATGTAATAGTCATAATTTTGTCAATTATTCCATAATAATCACAAATTTCATGAATATTTTGTGTAATAAAAGTTCTAGTGTGCCTATCATCAATATATCTATATGCTATAATACGTTTTTGCATAGACCAAGTCTGATCTATCCAATGACATGTAACTATTAAATAATCATTACCGTTAGTACTACGGCCTATATCAGAAGTGAGAGTCACTTTGTTATTAAAATGATATAATGCATAACGTAAATACTATTGATATTCATTTACAAATTTAAAAATGTCTCTTCTGACAATTGATCTAGAAAAATCATTTAAAGCAGGATTATACATTTTTCTAATGTAATGAATAAAATCTGGAGAGGAAGGAAATGAAAAAGGCAAACCCTCCACCACAACATATTTTTCCATATTTTTCCTATCTTTGTTTATCATATTTAGGACAAAAAATTACCCCCGTCGTTGGGTTAATTTGACCCTATACTTGGTCTGGGACACTATGTGAACCTTGTCCCGACTCAGCTGGCGCACCAGATTTTTTAGCTTGGTATTGATTCCACCTAGCTGTGTGTTCGCCTTGTACATGTCTCAATAAACCTCTCATCCCACCTTGACCTTTTCCGGTTTTAAATTTATAAACGTTTTTACAAAATTTACATCTAACTACTTGATTCTCTTTGTCCCTATCAAAAAAAATCCCATCGAGCTGATTTTAATATTTGTTGTGTGGGGCCTCAACTCATACTAGGGGGAATATGAGGCATTTCAGTTTCAGTTTGAGGCTGAGACTCAATCTTAGCTTGAGGTGCACTAGTGAGTGTGTCATCTACATTATCTTCATAATTAAAGTCTGATTCAGATGCAGAATATACTTCATCATCTAATGATATATCATTAAAAAAAAGCAGTTTCATCTATATGAGTGAAATCAATCAAATCATCGGGACTAGGAATGTGATTACTAGAAGAAGTACCATTACCCTTGTTAACTCTACTAGAAGAAGTACCATTACCCTTGTTAACTCTACTAGAAGAAGTACCATTACCCTTGTTAACTCTACTAGAAGAAGCACCCTTACCCTTAATCATACGTCCAAGGCGTTCTATTATAATTATGCAAATAACTAATTAAAGTAAATGAAATTAAGTGCGATAATTAAAATTAGTAACAATAATAATTTAAAGAAGGAACGAAGGTACCAAACGTCGACGTGTAATCGAGGTTGAAAATTGAAACTTTGCTCGATGGACGATCCTCAAACTAGTTGCTAACTTCACTCCCAATTTTTGAACTTTGATATAAATGAGCAAAAAAAAAATAATTAATATTTAGTAGCTAATGTAGAATTGTAGAGAGATAAGTTGAGAGATGGTAGGAAGATTTGTGAGAAAAATAAAAAGGAAAATGAGCTATTTATAGTTGAGAAATAGGATTAAAGTGTAAATATACTAACTTAGGGGTTAAAAGTAAATATTAAGGGGGTAGGAGGGTTTATGAGGTGGGTGGGGTGGGCAAAAATGGCCGTTATAGCCGTTGCACAATGACCAAAATAGAAATTTGGCCATTGTTGCAACGATTATTTTTGCAAAGGGGGAGGGGGCTAGCGGAGCGGACAGGGTCGGATTGGGATCGGGACAGGCAGGACGAGCCCAGGTCCCGTTCCGAGTTTGAACCCCGACACTGATTTTTTTTGGGGATCGGGGCGGGGCGAGTATCGAGAGGAGGAAAGGCTTAGGGTGGATACCTAGGCACCCAGAGCGGGCCGGGTAGTTGAAAACAATTGTTAAGATTCTTAGATCGGAAATATAATGGAAACATGGACTCCTTATTGGACAATCTTCACCTACAAGTTAGCTTTTGGAGTTAAGTTAAGACCAAGATCCATTCTTTACATGATATCAGAGCCAGACACATTCTAATTCTTTATTCACCGATGTTGGGCTCCCAAATTATATTGTTCACGCTCCGGTTAACGAAGTTTGGACGTGCGGGGGATTGTTAAGATTCCCACATCGAAAATTAAATGAGAACATGAACTCCTTATATGAACTTGTAAAATCCTCACCCTACAAGCTAGCTTTTGAGGTTGAGTTAGACTCAAGATCCATTCTTTACAGCTAGGGATGTAGTTCAATAAATAAATAAAAAATCCTTCATTTGTTTTAATTATTATATGAGACTTAGTATACATAATTCAATAGTGTCAAAGTAAGTAGATATTATTAAATTTAAGTCTTGTTATAACATTTTATTGGAAATTTTTCACAAGCTTGGCTCAGCTAAGAATACAACTTGCATGATAGGTCGCATATCAAGATATACTAATTCTATATATCTAGTAAATTAAAATATTTTGAAGCAATGATACACATAATTCTAATAGTTGTTACTCCTTTTGTTCTATTTTATTTGTGAATCATTTTTTTCCAGTCCGTTTCAAGAAAAATAGCATTCTATATTTGAAAATTATTTAATTTTAAATTTTTTATTTTACTCTTAATAACATACTTTTCTAGTGAAGTAAGTATTATATAAATGTTTAATATCATAATTTTGTAAGATCTTCTTAAATAATCCCTTGCACATTTAAATGGTGCCAACATAAAATGAAAGGGATGGATCGGAGTACAACGCTAAGAAATTGATCATCTTGTTCCTTGTTAGTGATTTGAATATTTTATTTTACTCTTAATGACATATTAATTAGTGCTGTAAATATTATAAATATTTAAGTTCATAATTTCTTAAATATTTTCTTCTTAAATTTTATGCACATTTAAATGGTGCCAACATATAATGAATCGGATGGAGTACAACTCTAAGAACTTGATCATCTTGTTCCCTGTTTGTGATATTTAATTATATAATTTATATTGCTTAGGCTACAAAAATAATCAATGATTTGTGAAACAGAAGGACTTACTCTCAAGGTAATATCGAGCTGTGTCAAGGAATCAAAGCTTTCCAAGAAAGAAGGCAATGTAATAAAATAGAGTTCTATTATTTTTTAATCATTTAATCCGATCAAAAGTATAATCTCCGACAAGGAATATACATACTGAAAATTAGTCGAAGTAAATCTAGTTCATATGACATTCTTTTGTTTAAATTAAAGTAAAGGACTCGATGAATGTCACGTCAGCTTCTTTTAAAAAAACACGCAATTTTCAATTTCGTCAAATTTGGTTGCTTATTTTTTAAATTTACTCATGTGATTTAACAACTATAATAGAACACAAACGGAAAGAAATAATCCCCTTAATTATTTTCATTAATTAAAGGTATTTATACAAGTTACAAAATAGGAGAATCCTATTACTATTCTATTCCTAAAACCTTATTCTACCATAATTCTAACTATACAATTATGGTAAATGTATAACACTAATTAAGGTAACCTTTACACTACAATATACTACAAATCTAAATACCATATATACAAGATTGCATTTCCTACAATCTGTTCGAGATGGGCTCGTCCGTGATGGGCTCGGGAGACTGCTGTCCGTGATGGGCCACTGCCGAGAGCTGGGCCAGTCCACCGTATTCCTATGATATACACTTATGTATATTCAGTGTATATCACAGAATATTTCCTTGTTTAACACACCTCCGCAGTCATAGCGGGCGGTCTTCGAACGCTGAGATTGTCCCTAAAATCCTAAAAAAGGACCGCTGGTAGACCCTTTGTAAAGATGTCTGCAATTTGATAACGATACGGGACATGACATACGCGAACGTGACCCTTTGCAACCTTTTCAAGGACAAAGTGAATGTCCATTTCGATATGCTTAGTGCGTTGGTGTTGTACTGGGTTACCTGAAAGGTAGATGGCACTAATGTTATCACAATATACCAAGGTTGCCTTATGAATGGGACAATGAAGCTCCAAAAGCAAATTACGTAGCCAACATGATTCGGAGACCACATTCGCTACCCCTCGATATTCTGCCTCTACACTTGAGTGTGATAGAGTTGCCTGACGCTTTGCCGACCAGGAGACCAAGTTGTTGCCAAGGAACATACAGTAGCCAGACGTCGACCGTCTGGTGTCGGGACAACCACCCCAATCAGCATCCGTGTACGAGACAAGTGTGGATGTAGAAGAAGGATATAAGAGAAAACCATAGTCCAGTGTCCCCTGAATATACCGAATGATACGTTTGATTGCATTCATGTGCTCAACTCTGAGATCATGAATGAATAAACACACCTGCTGAACAGCATACGTAATATCCGGTCTAGTAAAGGTAAGATACTGGAGGGCCCGTGCAAGACTGCGATAGCGGGTCGGGTCCTCGTATGGTGCACCTGCCACGGCACTAAGCTTGGGTTTTGCATCAACCGGAGTGGAAGTGGACTTACAGGATGACATCCCAGCCCTCTCGATGATCTCTGCTGCATACTTTCTTTGAGACAAAAACAAACCACCTGAATGACGCTTGACGGCAATCCCCAAAAAGTAACTCAAGGGCCCTAAGTCTTTCATAGCAAACTCAGAACTGAGCATGGCCATGATAGACCGGCGTAAGGCATCGGAAGATGCAGTCAAAATGATATCATCCACATACAACAGAATGTAGGACAAGGACGAACCACGACGGTAGATGAACAAGGAATTATCTGACCTATTGTGAGTGAACCCAATAGTCGATACAAAGTCAGCAAACCGCGTATACCATGCCCGTGGAGACTGCTTAAGCCCATATAAGGACTTCTTCAACAAACGGACATGATGAGGACGGTTGGGATCCCTGAAACCCAACGGCTGATGCATATAGACTGTTTCTTTGAGATCACAATGTAGGAAAGCATTCTTGACATCCAACTGATGAATAGGCCAAGTCTTTGAAAGAGCCAAGCTAAGCACAGTGCGAATGGTAGCCGGTTTGACCACTGGACTAAATGTCTCACCACAATCTATCTCAACCTGCTGAGTCTTACCATCACCCACAAGCCTCGCCTTATGCCGAGCAAATGATCCATCTGAATTCTCCTTATGAGCAAAAATCCACATAGACCTGATAACATTAATACCAGATGGACGGGGCACCAACTCTCACTTCTTATTATCAATAAGAGCATTATATTCATCGGTCATAGCAATTTTCCAATTCGGGTCGTTTAAGGCGGACACAGGATTACGGGGCAATGGGGATTTAGAGACATTAGAATGTAAATTAAAATGTCTTTTAGGTGTAAAAATATCCCGCTGACTACGAGTGACCGGTCTATGACTCGAAGAAGAATTTAGTGAATTTTGGGAATTTGCTGGGCTCGGGACGGACTGGCCAGCAGGCAGTGGGCTTGCTGGCCCAAATCGAGAATCGGGGCCGAAATCGGAACAGTTCCACTGGCCGGATCGGCCCAATTGTTGAAACTGTTCCAGCTACTGGAAACTGTGATGGAACAGTGGGTCCAGCGGGCAGTGGGCTCAGCTGGAGGATTTTGGGTGCGGGACATGTCCGAAAAATGATGAGTAATATACGGAGATATACCATCATCCAAAAAATTATACGAACTAGGCTCGGGAGTAAGGACTTTAGTAAATGGAAATTGAGTTTCATCAAAAATTACATGGCGATTAATGATGATTTTCTTGGAGGATAAATCAAAGCATTTATAACCACTATGATTAGACGGATAACCCAAAAACACACACGGAATAGACCGAGCCTGAAGTTTGTTAATTTTGGTGGATGAGAATAACGGATAACACAAGCACCCAAAAACCCGAAGATGAGAATAAGAAGGATTCTTATTATATAAGATTTGGAGGGGGGATGAATATGTCAGACCTTTGGAAGGAATTATGTTTAGGAGATATGTTGTCATTTGTAGAGCATGATGCCAAAAATATGGAGGTACGGAGGCATGAAGTAAGAGGGTGCAGACAATGTTATTTATGGAATGAATTTTGCGTTCGGCTTTCCCATTTTGAGAAGATGTATGAGGGCACGAAAAACGAAAATTGATCAGATTATTATCACAGAACTCCCGAAACACCCTATTGTCATACTCTTTCCCATTATCACACTGAATATTTTTTATTTCTCTTTCGAATTGTGTTCTAATGAATGCTCTAAATTTTAGGAAGACAGAAAACACTTGAGATTTATTGGCAATTGGAAATGTCTACAAAAATTTAGAATAATCATCCAAAAAAAGAACATAATATCGATGACCTAATGAACTTAGAACAGGAGACGTCCATAGGTCGCTATGAATAATATCAAATGGCATTGAAGTATGAGAATTTAAGTCTACAAATGGCAACTTAACAATTTTTCTAACGAACAAGATTGATAATTTTGAGTACGACTCGTACCCTTACAAGAAATAAAGCTATTTTTATCTAAAACTGATAAAATAGAAGATCTCGGATGACCAAGACGAGCATGCCACAAGGAAGGAGAAATGGCTGCAAAAGCTGAAGGCAAGGCTTGACTCAATGGACTGAAACCGGGTGTGATAGGATACAGATCTCCCCTACTATCACACCTCATGAGAGGACTCCCCATCTTGAAATTCTTCACAGAAAAACCAAAAGGATCAAATTCAACAGAAAAGGAATTGTCAGTGGTGAACTTGCGGACATACACTAAGTTTTTAATCAATTTGGGGGCATGTAAAGTATTTTTCAAGATAAGGGGTGGATTGGGGGGAGACAACATTTTATGACCATAACCCTTAATTGGAATAGAGTTACCATTTCGATAATTATACCACGAGGGTTGCTCAAATTTGAATAAGACGAGAGATTACCTTGATCGGAGGTCATGTGTGTCGTTGCGCCAGTGTCCATGTACCAATTAGGATCCGATTGCGTCAACCCAAGTGTATGCATTGCGGCCTCAATGTCGGTGGGAGTGGGGCCTACTGCGTGGTGGGTTTGCGGAGGCCGGGGCCCAAGAATCCTAGAACTGGGCTGTGGACCGTAGCTAATGGAACTTCCGTTGCTGGGCCAGTGGTCAGTGGGCCGCTATTGCTGATTGTTGGGCACGAAAGGCCGGCTGCCCCACTGGGCCGCTAGACGTTTGTTGGAGCATAAGGGCTCGCGGCCCACGGCCCACCGCCCGGCCCCCATCGCCATGGGCCCCACTGCTGGGACCAGTAGGGTGGTGGGCCATTGTTCTTTGGACGGGGCCCACTGCCTGCTTGTTGACCACCGAAACCGCCGCATTTGCCCCCACGGTTTTTGTTGTTATTCTTACGATTATTTTTGCCGCCACCATGAGTACGATTTTGGCCCGAATTATCAACAAAACCTGAAGAACTTGGGGAGGATGCCATCATGACGATGGGGCTTGCTCCGGTAGCCGCCTTTTCAGCCAAACCGGCTTCTTCCAAAGTAAGCATGGAGCGGGCTTGATAAAAGGCGGGAAGAGGGTTGCTTTGATGAAGGAGAGTTCCAACGCCATTATAGGCCTCCGAAAGGCCCGCAACCAATTGTAGAACCAGACGATTATTTATTACAGGTGCGCCAACATTACGGAGTTGATCCGCCAACTCCTTGAGTTTCTTGCAATATGCCGATACGTTTGGAAAGTCTTCCATGCGAACTAGAGAGAATTCATGTTCGAGTGTGACGGCACGTGACTGTTGGTTATCTTGGAATATGTCACGCAATCTATTCCAGGTAGCCATAGCCGTGGTATCCAGCTCAATAATTGTCTGTAAAAGGTCAACCGAAATAGTGGAATAGATCCACTGAAGAACGGTAGCATCAAGCGCAATCCATAATTGAGGATCCTCCACGGGAAGAGGTGTAGCGGGAGGAATTATGTGATGGATAACTTGATGGGAGATAGCGTGAATTTTAAACAATTCTGCCCACGTCGCATATTAGACGTTTTCCATTTCAAGTACAATAGGGATACTGTTCTTGACGTTAGAAATCATAAGGGAGGATGATAATTGTTCTTAGACATATTGAAATAACAAAGAAGGAGGGAAATTTAAGAGAGGTTTTTTAGAGCGGAAGACAAAATTTGGGAGAGAAACCCGATGGGGGGTCTCGGCCGAGAGAGGGTACAAAAGTTGGGAGAGAAAACTTTTTTTAGACCTAGTCTCTTGATACCATGAAAGAAATAATCCCCTTGATTATTTTCATTAATTGAAAGGTATTTATACAAGTTACAAAATAGGAGAATCCTATTCCTATTCTATTCCTAAAACCTTATTCTACCATAATTCTAACTATACAATTATGGTAAGTGTATAACACTAATTAAGGTAACATTTACACTACAATATACTACAAATATATATACCATATATACAAGATTGCATTTCCTACAATCTATCCGAGATGGGCTCGTCCGTGATAGGCTCGGGAGACTGTTATCCGTGATGGGCCACTGCCGAGAGCTGGGTCAGTCCACTATATTCCTGTGATATACACTTCTGTATATTCAGTGTATATCACAGGAATATTTCCTTGTTTAACACAAACTACCTATAGCATGTTTTAACAAGCTTATTTTTTCCGAAAAGTATTTATTTTTTTCAAAAAGTGTTTATTTTAAAAACTGAGGTGTTTGGTCATGCTTTTGGAGAGAAAATAAGTATTTTTGAGGAATAGCATAAGCCGATTTTCAGAAGCTAAAAAATAGCTTTTGTCCAGAAGTGCTTTTTAAACGCTTGACCAAACACTAATTGCTGCTCAAAAGTGATTTTTAAAATTAATTGACCAAACACAAATTGTTTCTCACTAAAAATACTTTTTTGAAAAATAGATTTGAAAAAAACATTTTTCAAAATAAGGAGATTTTAGAAGCTTGGCCAAACAGGATATTAATTAAGTATAGAACTTCACTGTCACCAACAAAAGGATTATCTTGGGATTAATAGAATTGTTCCACCCTTAATCAGAGATATCGCTTTGAGTCCTAGGTATGAGAAAACTCATGTTAGAAAGCGCTTATTTCCTCCTTAAATATGCCATATGCAACATGAATTCATATAATCTGAATTCCAATACAGTTATCGAACACCGACCGGAAACCAAAAATTACCAATCCCAATCTTTGCCGAATGGTTGTGGAAGTGATTCCTTATCTTTATATAATTGCCATCTTTAATTAGGTTCAACTTGATATTATATATTTTTGATTTTTAGAGGTAGTATAGAGTCTTAAATAGGCCAAGGAGAAGTATTGATGCGAGTCAAACTTTATAACTTTTAGAGTGTAATATAACAATTTTATCTGTCGATGTTCATTTATAATAACTATTACGCCTTAATTCCAAATGAATTGAGTAAGCTATTCAAAATGTCTTTTTATATTTGTTTTTCCTTCATATTTTACAATGGCAAGCTATTGTTGGAAATACTGATGTCAGAAATAGACCAACTAAGTTGACAAAGAAGTTTTAAAATTACAGATTTAATCACCTAAGGGGACCAAGGAATTTTAAAATTATAAATTCAAGATGCTTTTTTTTGTTTCTAAAAAGGTCGGTGACCAAAAAAAAATATCAACAACAATTACATCCAATTATCAATAAGCAAGAATTCAGTAAGCTTGACTCGATCTATAAATGATTGGTCCCTACGTAGTAAAAGGATAATTAGTATTAATTTGATGTCTGTTTCTGTTCTTTAAATATGTTTAACGTGCAATGATCTTCTACTACCATATATGAACACCCTGTTGGATATGTAAAGCACATACGAGATTAGTAAATAACTATTACAGTGATCGAAAGGATAAACTACAAAGATTACAACAACAAGTTGTCTATCTCTTGATCTTGAATTGGAACTTCAAATATGGATCTTGTATTCGGAAATACAAGAACATGAACTGCTACACTTGTGGCTTGTAGATCCGCTGAGAATCCGAACGGTTAGAGTCCTTTGAGATTCAAGTTCACACCTGGAACAGTTAGCAACCAATTAGATAATTACAACACCACCAGTTGAGTCGAGAGATGGCTCTTTGTCTTTAAGACAAGATTGCCACAGTATATAGGCTTTACGGAAGTGTGGACAATAGTCTCCCAAGATGAAATTACAAACTATCAAATGTGCAAAGCCTACACAAATGACCTCAGCGAAGAACACGAACAATGAAGATTGCTAAGAGAATGATTGCTTATCAGTAAAACTGATCTCTTTGTGGTGTTGTATACTTGTATGTATATTGTGTGCATTTCTGTTTTTCCTTCCTCTATAGAATTGAGCCAAAGGCGTCAATTTATAGGCGTGCAAGATGGCCTTTCAAATGCCTCATAATGGCATTCAATTGCCATGTAATGGATGACATTTATCCCCCAAGTAATGCAGCAACATAATGGTCCAAGTAATGATCATTATTGTGTGGATTCAATGCCATTGAAACCACCTCAACAGCCAAACTTTTGGGATTTCGTCGAGCAAACACTGCCTGGGAAGTGCCATGGCGCTGCAGCATTTAGCGCCGCGGCTCCAAAATCCAAACATGGAATTAGCGTCGCAGCGCTCCGGCGCTACGGCCCAGTTCGGGAGGCGCCATGGCCCTTCTCGACTCCGAGGCCCTTTCCGACCCATTCCATCTTACACTTCGCACAATCATTTCTTCGTTTACCAACGTGGAACACTTGTTATTTATCCAATAACCATCCATCATTCTATGTCTCAAACATTTCACTTACGTACCAATATCTCTTTCATTAACGAAATTTACGATACTTGGCACTAAGATTGCACGTGTATGGAAACGATATTTCCGACGTGCGGGGCCCAATTGTTCGAGTCATAAATAATGGGATAAACTTAATTCCACATTGGTAAATTTCCAACAATCCTCTCTTGAAAGAGATTTTGGGGCACACACAAGGTGCCTAGTTTCAGTAATTGTTCAGCGAAAAGATATTGCATCAGGAGAGGTAGCTTCCGTTTTGAACCTTCCCTAGTTGAATACCATCGGGCTTACTTACTACGCGGAGAACTTGATGTCTTGAACCGTCAGTGTTTAATGTAAACCAAGACAACGGTACCAACACAATACCTCCCCTTTATTCGTTTCTTCTTATTGTTCTATCCGTTGTGGCCATGGACACACTTGGATTCTTAAGTGCGTTCATTTGAGGTGGCCTGTCCTCGCACTTAAATAGGTGATCTCCTACAAGGTATCCTACTATACCCCACTTCACAAGTGTTAGAAATCATTAAAAGTTTCCTCAACCGTAACCTCAACCGTTTGAGGATCATTAAAGGTTTGGAAGCTTAACCTTTACCCACCATGTAGGTAGCACTTTAATGTCTATCGGGAGAACTACTTTGGATTCATGTTTCTTTACAGAAATAATAATCCGAAGTGCTCTTGCTTCCACCGAAGTGCTCAACTGAACCTTTTGCAGCTTAGTTTTCCCATTGAACCAAATTCTTAGGATCTCCAGTCAATATAGTTGGGTTACCACCAGAAAGGTTCGTATTGTTTGGGTTTTAAGCCCATTCTCCTAGACAGGCAGAACTCTTGATCTTCGGGTAGTCCCTTAGTTAAAGGGTCCGCTATAGTAATCAAAGAAGTGACACCCGTGATGATAAACGCCATACGGTCTTATGTCTCCAATAGATCCGACAGATATGTCCAGACGCCGTCATCCGTGCCCTTCCTGAAGCCGACCGGCTAGCCACAGTGTATAACAGTTGAAGGCACATGTTTCTCCCAATAAGGGACATCCTTAAGTTTGAAGTTACTCAACTTCTTTCATGCTTTGTTTAAAGCGATAAACTCCGATTCCATCATGAATTGGCTGATGCAAGTTTGCTTAGAGGATTTTCCAAGACCCACCATACACATTTACTTGTGGCATTGGTGTTCTTCAAGTCTGATGTCCAGTTTGCATCACTTTGTTCTCCCAGAACCGCTGGATATCCAGAATACCGTAATCCGTATATAAGCGAACATTTCAGACATCGTCATATCCGATTTAATGCCTTCTATCGATCATTTTTAGAATCACGAGTGAACCTTAGTTTAACTGAACTGATTTATAGGCCGATACTAGGTCGGTTGTAGTGTGTACAATACATTGAACTACATGTGACCTGTGCATATCGCTCATTGTATATGGGTGCACCATGATTCCAATCAGTTCTATGATTTATATCCATTGGTGGCTTCAACGAGACTGTCAACTATCTCACAACTGAGTTTGGAGTTAGACCAGTCCGTTAGATGTCTTAGAAATCCCAATTCCAAGATGTCATATGTGATACCCATATCTTTCATATCGAGACTTTTGTTTCAATATGACTTCCACTTTCAGACTGTTGGTTTTCCAATTGTTGGCTTTCTAACTTCAGAGTCAATATTTCTGTTATCAGATTCATTATTTCTGTTTTAACTGAAACTTCCAAGACCAAAATGTAAACATTTCAGGGACCAACATGAAAGTTTAGGAAGAAGCCCAACAGTCCAACAAAACAACTATGATCCTCCCCATCCAACTCTTCGATTAGGAAGGCGACATCAACATCCATGTCACGCAAGACTGCAATGGCCCTGGATGTTAAGCTATTCACAAGGGAGCACATTTACAAGTAGCCAAATCCTTCTACTCGTCAGTAGATCCATCTACTTTGTACTCACTTTTGAGTATCCACTTTTACAACCCAAAGGTTCTTTTCTCGGAAGAAGGTCAACCATTACACAAGTATGGTTCTATATGATGGAATTTATTTCTCTCTATAGCTTCTTTCCAAAGCAGCGCTTCTGGAGATGACAATTCCTTGTAAATTGACCATGGTTCGTTCTCAACCATACAAGCTAGAAGGCGTGGAACAAGTCTTTGTCCCCTCTTTGCTCCGTCTCGGTTCAACATCTAGAATCCATGAGTTCTGCAGATCTGGAACATTAAGTTCCGGATAGTCAGCAACTTCCGAGTCCTGTAGTTATGGAACGTCTAGTTCGGACAGTCAAGCACTCGCGGGTTCTTGTTAACCTCGAGCAATTACTTTTTTTCATTCTCAAGGAAAGTTATCTTCAAAGAATTCAGCATTCTTTGCCACTAAGAGGCGATAAACACTACTGATATTTGCAAATCCATTGGATATGAAATCTACAGTCTTAGGTCCAACTTGTACCAAGCCACCCCACATCACAACATTTGTAGGTGGGATCCTTTCCATGTTTCACATGGAGGGTTATCCTTATCCTTATGCGAAGTTCTATTCAGAATCGCATTAGCGGTAAGGATTGTCTTGCCCCATATATTTTGGGCGTACGACTTTGTGCTTGGCTAAAACCGTTAGACTGAGGTGAGTAATGAGCAGTTTTTTTATGAATGATGCTTCACATTCTCCCCCTCTATCACTACGAATTCCTCAATCCGTAGGCTTAGTTGATTTTCAACTTCTTCTTTGTAGCGCTTATCCGCTTCAATAGCTTCATCTTTGCTTTATACAAACAAAGGATGCAATACATTGTACCATCATCAATGAAGGTCACAAAGTACTTGTCTCCCCCCTCTATTTTGTATAAACTTCAAATCACCCATGTAGGTGTGACTAAGTTCTATATGAGCGATGCTTCTTTCGTTATTCCTTTTACGGAACTTGGAAATGTGATTTTTCCTCTTCGCCTACCTCACATTCATTTTGAGGGTTTATGTCGACATAAGGCAACAATATCAACTTCGTTAGCTTTTGAATGACTTTCTATTTAACGTGTCTTAATCTATGATGGCATAGATGCACGGATTACAAATATATCATTCATTTAGCTACAGACATACTGTACCATTCTTAGTTATTACAGACCTGTTGGACTAGTCTCAAACCAGTTTGACCAACAACATCCCTTAAACCAAGTTTGGGACATGTATCACCTCCTTTTAGAGTGATCACATTCCCTGAAGTCCTATTGAGGACAACCTCTCCAACTCCTTCTACTTTAGAGGTGGCGTTGCTTCACATGAACAACCTCTTGCCCGTGGTTAGGGTGTAACCGGATCATATGTGATCTGGGTACTCCGGCCCACTCCAGTTGCTTTGGCAGACTGAGTGTCCAATTTCTTTTTTGCCTTTCTTTTGGCCTTCAGATCATTTAAGACCTGGAACTCTGGCCCACCTCACTAGATGTCCATTACTTTTCTGCCTTTCTTTAGGCCTTCAGATCATTTAAGACTTGGAAACTTTGGCCCACCTCACTAAGTGTCCATTACTTTTCTGCCTTTCTTTTGGCCTTCAGATCATTTAAGACCTGGAAATTCTAGCCCACTCCAGTCACCCGTAGGCTTTGTACGACTGAGTGTCAAATATCATCCTATCAAATGAATTATGGCCCACTCCAGTCGCCCGTAGGCTTTGTACGACTGAGTGTCCAATATCATCCTATCAAATGAAGGATCTTCTGTTAAGTAGTCTGACAAGTTCAACGTCATAAGATAAGCCATTATTTTTTAGTCTTCTTCCCTTGAGATTGGTGCCCAGACAATTCTTAGCGCTTGCTTAAGAGTAGTAACAGTTTTCGCACAGTCAGTGGATCTCTCTCATTCGTATGTGCAAAAATACTTTACACACCTTTAATAATTACACACAAAATATCAGATCTTTTAAGTTTTGGTTTACAATAGTCCAATCTTTAAACGGGGAAGGAAGGAGATTCAATATCTGATTTTAGAGTGTGGGGAATATAAGTTTTTAATGAAACACTTTCATATTCCCAGCCTTGCTTTACACACTTTTATTCAGATATTAACTAAACACATTATAGATAAGGAAGGATTATTAACTTAGACCTTTTGGATTCTGGCCCACTTCAGTTAGACTGAGTGTCCATATCCTCTTTACCATAATTCGGGTCCTTTGTCTGGGACATATATAGGCCTTTGGCTACATGATAGAACATCATCTTCAGCCTTCTCCTTTTGTCCTAATTGACATCCTCATCCTCTAGTGGGCGCTTGTTTCCACCACCCTCGGGAGCGGTGACACCAACTCGTCCTTGATATTTAGCCGTACTAGCATAACTATCAACAGTATCTTGAAGCTCAGCATCAGATCCATAGATCCCACCTTTGACTGAAACAGATTTGTAGTTGTCGTCAAAGAGAGAACCAAAACTAGGACCATATTTGAAAGCACGGTTGTTGACAGAGACAGTGTTTGAACTGTCAATAGAACTGTTTTCAAGAAGAAACCCACATCCAGATTTGGTCACACACTTGTCAACCAACATTTTTCGAACACTAATACAATCTTATCTTAAAATTATTGGATATGTAAAGCACGTACGGGAATAGTAAATAACAATTACAGTGATCGAAATGATAAACTACAAAGATTACAACAACAAGTTGTCTATCTCTTGATCTTGAATTGGAACATCAAATATGGATCTTGTATTCAGAAATACAAGAACATGAACTGCTACACTTGTGGCTTGTAGATCCGCTGAGAATCCAAACGGTTAGAGTCCTTTGAGATTCAAGTTCACACCTGAAACACTTAGCAACCAATTAGATAATTACAACACCATCGGCTGAGTCGAGAGATGTCTCTCTACCTTTAAGACAAGATTGCCCCCGTATATAGGCTTTACGAAAGTGTGGACAATAGTCTCCCAAGATGAAACAGCAAACTATCAAATGTGTGAAGCCTACACAAATGACCTCAGAGAAGAACACGAACAATGAAGATTGCTAAGAGAATGATTGCTTATCAGGAAAACTAATCTCTTTGTGGTGTTGTATACTTGTATGTATATTGTGTGCATTTCTGTTTTTCCTTCCTCTATAGAATTGAGCAAAAGGCCTCAATTTAAAGGTGTGCAAGATGGCCTTTCAAATGCCCCATAATGGCATTCAATTGCCATGTATTGGATGACTTTTATCCCCCAAGTAATGCAGCAACATAATGGTCCAAGTAATGGTCATTATTGGGTGGATTCAATGCCATTGAAACCACCTCAACAGCCAAACTTTTGGGATTCCGTCGAGCAAACACTGCCTGAAAAGCGCCGCGGCGCTGCAACATTTAGCGCAGCCCCGCCGCGGGAGGCGCCGCGGCCCTTCTCGGCTCCTAGGCCCTTTTCAACCCGTTCCATCTTACACTTCGCACAATCATTCGTTCGTTTACCAACGTGGAACACTTGTTATTTATCCAATAACCACCCATCATTCTATGTCTCAAACATTTCACTTACGTACCAATATCTCTTTCATTAACGAAATTTACGATACTTGGCACTAAGATTGCACGTGTGTGGAAATGATATTTTCGACGTGCGAGGCCCAATTATTCGAGTCATAAATAATGGGATAAAGTTAATTCCACATTAGTAAATTTCCAACACACCCAAAGAAAGGGAAAGTTAGGTAAAACGTTCTAAATTCAACTAAAATCATTACACACTTCAGTAAAATGACAGCCACTAAAATATAATTTATTTTAGGTAATTAAATGTCATTTCAGCTGCTGCATAACTTTCGTTTTATTTCCTTATGTTTCTATTTTTAGTAGAAGCACCTAACTCAAAGGGAACTTACATGCACCATCTTATTAATTTGAAAACAATATATAACACATTTGTAGGTGCCATAAACTGGAAGTTAAACTTTCGGAAGTAAATGAGGATTTAGTAAGACCCTAATGTAGGTAACGAACCTCCAATGGGAAAGCGAAAAAAACTAAACTAAAAGTTAAAGATAAGATAACATGCTTTCTTTACAAAACAATGGTTTTTATAAAGTATCAAAACACATTAACATAGTCTGTACAAGGTAAATACTTACTTGCTAGGGGTGTTTATACTTAACTAAATAATTAATTTAAGAATTAACAAATCAAAGTGAAATGAATATAACTTGAAAGAGAATAATCCCTTGATTATTTTTATTAATGAAGATGTCTATATATACAATACACAATCTCTAAATATGAAAAATATTATTCCTACTATAATACTAATATCCTAATTATACTTGTACAAGAATTCTACAAAACCTAAATATATACAATTTAAGTGCATACACGGTCGGTTTCTATCACACCCCCGCAGTCATAGCGGGCGGTTGTCGTACGCTGAGACTGTCCCTAAAATCATCAAACAGAACCAAGGGAAGACCCTTAGTAAATATGTCAGCAATTTGGTACCGTGAAGGGACATCCAAGACACGTACTTGTCCACGAGCTACCTTTTCGCGAACAAAATGAATATCCATCTCGATATGTTTAGTGCTCTGATGTTGGACCGGATTCCCAGAGAGATAGACGACACTAACATTATCACAATAGACAAAGGTAGCTTTCTGAATAGCAAAGTGAAGCTCTAATAACAGATTACGCAACCAACATGACTCAGACACCACATTGGCTACTCTTCGATACTCGGCCTCCGCACTGGATTGCGATAAAGTAGCCTGGCGTTTTGATGACCAAGAGACCAAGTTATCACCAAGAAACATACAATAACCAGAAGTTGAACGTCTGGTTTCTGGACATCCACCCCAATCAATATATGTATACAACACGAGAATAGAGATGGAGGATGGATATATATGCAACTCATAATCAAGCGTGTCATGTATGTATTGTATAATGCATTTGAGCGTATGCATATGCTAAATCCGTGGATCATGCATAAATAAACACACCTGCTGAACTACATAAGTAATATCTGGTCTCGTGAATGTAAGTTACTAAAGCCCCTGCAAGACTACGATAGTGGGTGGGATCCTCATATGGTGTGCCAGACGTAGCACTCAGCTTCGATTTGGTATCAACCGGAATAGAAGAGGACTTACAAGATGACATGTTAGCTCTCTCAATAATCTCAACTGCATACTTCCTCTATGATAAAAATAGACCACCTGCATGACGAGTGACAGTTATTCTCAAAAAATAACTCAAGGGCCCCAAGTCTTTCATAGCGAATTCTAAACTGAGAAGTGTCATAATATACTTGCGCAAATTATCAGAGGAGGCAGTCAAAATAATATCATCCACATATAAGATAATATATGCTAGAGAAGTACCACGGCGATAGATGAATAGAGAATGATTAGACCTGGTGTGAGAAAATCCAATAGTAGATACATAATCTGCAAACCTCTTATACCAAGGGCTGATGCATGTAGACGGACTCCCTAAGATCACAGTGTAAGAAAGTATTTTTCACATCCAGCTGATGAATGGGCCATGTTTTCGAGAGATCCAGGAAGAGAACCGTGTGAATGGTAGCCGATTTCACCACCAAACTAAATGTCTCACCAAAATCTACGCCAACCTATTGAGTTTTACCATCACCTACAAGACGGGCCTTATGCCGCTCAAAAGAACTGTCAGAATTTTCCTTAGGAGTAAAATTCCACATAGAACGGATAATATTAACAACATGCGGTCGGGACCCAACTCCCACGTCTTATTTTTAATAAGAGCATTATATTCATCATCCATGGCCATTTTCCAATTCGGGTCATGAGGGCAGACACTAGGTTATGTGGTAGGGGCGGTTTATTAACATTAGAAGTTAAATTAAAATATCGTATAGCTTTAAAAATACCCTTTTTGCTACGAGTAACGGGTCCTTTACTCGGAATAGAAACGGACTGAATCGGGGATGTCGGGGGACTGCCGCGGGATGGGCCACCAGGCAGTGGGCCTGCTGGCGATGAAACTGGGTCAAGTTGGGTATTTACGAGGCCAGCAAGAAGTGGGCCTGTTGTCCTGGAAAATTCGACGGATCTGGGGTGTTGAAATATTAGGCCAGCAGGCAGTGGGCCTGCTGGCCTGGGAACTGGGACAGAATCTGGACTTGGGTCACGAGACGGGTCGGTAGTGGTATTATTTGGGCCAGCAGGCAATGGGCCTGCTGGGAGATGTCACTCACGGGTAAGGTGGTCTCATTATTGGAGAATATATGGGGAGAGAGCATCGTCCAAAAAATTATAATTACTCGACACGGAATTACACACTTTAGCAAACGGAAATTGGGTTTCATCAAAAATAACATGGCGACTAATGATGATTTTATTGGAAGATAAATCAAAACATTTATAACCGCGATGATTAGATGGTAAACCCAAAAATACACAAGCAGTAGACCGAGCTTGAAGTTTATTAATTGCAATGGACGAAAAAGTGGATAGCACAAGCACCCAAATACCCTAAGATGAGAATACGAGAGATCCTTATTGTAAAGAATTCTAAGTCGGGATTGATAAGCTAAACCTTTGTTAGGGAGAATGTTAAGGAGGCAAGTAGCCATTTGTAACGCATGATGCCAAAAAAAAGAGGTATGGAAGCATGGGCCAATAATGTTCGGACAATATTATTGATGGAACGAATTTTTCTTTCGGCCTTCCTATTTTGTGAGGATGTATAATGACAAGAAAACTGAAAAGATATACCATTAATGTCACAAAACTCTCGAAACTGACCATTATCATATTCCATCCCATTATCACATTGAATATTTTTAATTTCCCATTCAAATTGGGTACGAATGAAAGATCTAAATTTTAAGAAAGTTGAAAAAACTTGAGATTTTTTCGACAAAGGAAAGGTTCGTAAAAAATTAGAATAATCATCCAAGAATAACACATAATAACGATGGCTCAAAGAACTTAAAACGGGAGATGTCCACAAATCACTATGAATAATGTCAAAAGATATCGACGTACGAGAAGAAGAGGCTACAAAAGGTAAGCTAACATGTTTCCCTAAAGGACAAGACAGACAAATTTGAGTACTACGTGTACTCTTACAATCAATAAAATTTCTATTTTGAAGAGAATAAATAATAGACGACCCCGGATGACCCAAACGTGCATGAGACAAAGCAGGAGCAAAGGTGGCAAACGTTGACGGAGTGGCTTGACTCGTGGAAATGGTGGTGGTGGTGATTGGATATAGCTCCCCGCGACTATTACATCTCATTAGAGATATCTCCGTTGTGAAATCCTTCACGGAAAAATCAAAGGAGTAAAAGCAAACAGAAACCCAATTATCAGTAGTGAATTTTCGGACCGACACCAAATTTTTAATTAAGTGGGGGGCATGAAGAATATTTTTTAGGACTAGAGGTGGATGTGGGGGGACAAATTTGTGTGAACATAACCACAAATTGGAATTGAATTTCCATTACCAACCATTATGCCACGATTATTGCTCAAATTGAAATAAGACGAGAGGTTACCTTGTGCGGATGTCATATGAAAAGTGGCGCCGGTGTCCATATATGAATTTGCGTCCGGAGGATTTATCCCAAGTGTGTGCATCGCGGCCTCAATATCTGTAGGTGTTGGACTAGAAACTGGGCCCACAATAGTGAATGCCTGCTAAGGCCGAAGCCTAATCAGGCATGTCTGCTGCCTGGGCTGGGACGACATGAACTGGAAATTAGGCCTCTGGCCAGCCCAATTCGCTAGAAACACTAGGAACGTAGGATAGGCCGTGTTGGGCCACTGGCCCAGCAGCCCCACGACCAGTAAGCATTGGGTTGGGCCAAGGCTGCGGCCAGTGATGCTGTTGTGCCCAGGCCGGCCCACTGCCACCACATCCGCCACTAGCCCGACCACCGCTACTGCAGCGGCCGCCGCCTCGATTTTTTCCATTATGTCTTCAATTTTAACCCTTTTTGTTGCCACCATTGTTACGGTTTTGGCTAGAATTATCCGAGAATGAGTGAGGGTCATCGGATGTGGCCATCATCATGACAAAATTAGATCTAATAGCCGCTTTTTTTGCCAAATCGGCATCTTCCAACGTGAGCATAGAATGGGACCTTGTAGAACGACGGAAGTGGATTACTTTGACGAATAAGTGTTCCAACGCCATTATAAGCCTCGGATAGGCCTGCAAACATCTGAAGAACAAGACGATCATTTGTGACGGGCGCACCAATATTCCTGAGTTGATCCGCCAATTCCTTCAGCCTTTTACAATAGGCTGAGACATTCAAAAAATCCTCATGGGAAAATTCCTGTTCAAGAGTGACGGCACGAGAATTTTTGTTATCTTAGAAGATATCACGCACACTATTCCAAGTTTCCATTGTCGTAACATCGGGTTCAATAATCATCTACAAGAGGTCTGTAGAGATAGTGGAATAAATTCATTGGAGAACCGTGGCATCAAGAGTCATCCATAACGTAGGGTCATCCTCGGGGGTAGGCACATTTTCCTTGCCTGTTACCGAGGGGATGATATGATGAAGGACTTGATGCGAGCGTCCATGAACTTTAAATAATTCAGCCCACATCGCGTATTGGATATTTTCCATCTCAAGAACAATAGGGATATGATTCTTGATGTTGGAGACTGCAAGGGCATGATGAAACGTGTTCTTTGAGGTAGACATGACGAAAGAATAAAAAGAGAATGAGGGATTTGGAAGAGAAATTTGGGAGAGAAAACGAAAAGAAAAAAATCATTTGGTCATTGGCCTATCTCGGTAACCGAGGAGGAAGGGGGGAGCGGAAGGGTTTTCGGAGAAGGTGTTTTTGCCCTAAACTTCTGATACCATGAAAGAGAATAATCCCTTGATTATTTTCATTAATAAAGAGGTCTATATATACAATACATAATCTCTAAATATGAAAAATCCTATTCCTACTATAATACTAATATCCTAATTATACTTGTACAAGAATTCTACAAACCTAAATATATGCAATTTAGGTGCATACACAGTCGGTTTCTATCATAAAGTAATACACATTTTCGCTTTCATTTGTTAAGGTTAATTATTTAGTTAGGTATAAATACTCGATATGCGTAAATATAATGATACCGTCCATACACCGTTGTCATATACTATATCAAACTTAAAATAGTATTTCGTGCTCTAAACTCAATTATCATGCGTAACGTAACATGCCATTTATTGTATACAAATAACACGTTTAAATTGACGACCGTTTCTTAGCCAGACTAATATATAGTATTTGGCAAGAAATTAAACTACAGATAATTTGAGACTGATGTTAATCGTGAACATACAACGAACCCAAATAGACATGTCGATGGGACAATGCATAATGGATTGAAATTTCAAGATGTTAGGATAGTTAGCCCATAATTAGCCAAAATCGTCTCATATCAATTGTAATTATTAGTATCACATAATTTAGGATATGATTGTAAATTAATATCACATAATTAGGATATGATTAGATAGGTCTTCCATTATTATTAGTCTTAAACACTTGTATATATATGACTATGTTGGAATGAAATAAACTCATGGGATTAGCTTCCTTCATGGTATGAAGAGCCAAAATCTAAATTTTCCCCCCCCCCTCCACCTCGGCCCTCCTCCTCTCCTCTCCTCTCGAAAAACCCAAAACCACCCTCCCAAAACACTAAACCACTCAGATACTTTAAAACCTAATTAGGGTTCCAACTAACCCTAACCCTAGCCGACACATCTTCTTCCAAACCCTAATTTGGATTTCTTCCTCCCTACTTCTTTCATGTTTTCTTGTGGTTGTTTTTCTGGTAACCATGGCCGAACAAAAAAAATTCATCCTGCTCTTGTTGTAAACAGCATCAAGAACTTTATTTCCATTACACTTGAGATGGAAAATGGGCAATACTCATCGTGGATGGAGTTATTCAATATCCATTGCCGAACATACGAAGTAATAGACCATATTATCCCTTCTGAGGCTTCATCAGACACCACTGGTGTTGACAAAAAATTATGGTCTCGCTTAGATACTATAATCCTTCAATTGATTTACGGCACCATCTCCAATGATCTTTTGCATACTATTTTGGAACCAAACTCTACGGCTCAACAAGCGTGGGAGTGTTTATAAAATATTTTTCAGGATAATAAACTTTCTAGGGAGGTATATCATGAAAACCAATTCACCAATGTCAAGTTGGATGATTTTTCAAACGTTTCCACCTATTGTCAAGAGTTTAAAATGCTTGTCGACCAACTCTCCAACGTTGATGCGCCGGTGACGAATCAACGATTGGTTCTTCAATTAATTATGGGGTTGAATGAATAAGTATGATGGAGTTTCTACGTTCATTCAACGAAGTAATCCGTTGCCTCCATTTTATGAGGCTCGTTCGAGGTTGATTCTCAAAGAAACCCGCAAGGCAAAGCAGACAGCCTCCGGGGAAGCCACCATCGGAATAACCCTTGTCTCCACTAACTCATATTCCGCAAATTTTGTGACACAATTCTGGTTCGAGTGCAACTGGAAATCGCAACAACAATGGTAAAAACTGGGGGTCAAATCGTAACAACAACAAAGGAAAACATAATGGAAGAAAAATATGGGGTAGGGGCGGTAGCCAACCAGCCGCCGGCAGCAACAACCACCACCAGCAGGGCCTGTGGCGGCCCAGCTAATGGCAGCCGCAAGCCCAGTCTGGCGGGGGCCAGTGAGGGCAGTACCCACCGTGGGCTTGGGCACCACAATGGGTTGTCCCTCCGTACCCGTGCCCTACCTCGTCGTGGGCCAAGCCATCATCTCCAAACCAATAGTCCTTAGTTCTATGTTCTCGTCTACAATAAGCTTTTACAACCCATGGACCATCTTCCGCAAGTTATGCTTCCATCTATATTGAACAGGCCATGAACAACATGAATCTGAATGTTCCGGCTGATTCATGGTACATGGACACAAGGGCTACGTCACACATAACGACATCTCAAGGTAATCTCTCATCTTATTTTAATGAGCAGTAATAAAAATATTATTGTCTGCAGTGGGCAGGAAATTCCAATTCGTGGTATTAGTCAAGTAAAACTCCCCCCCTCCCTCACCCACCGTTATATTTGAAAAACATCTTAACCAAAACTAATTAAAAACTTGATATTTGTACGACGTTTTAGAACTGACAATAATGTTTCTGTGAATTTTGATCCGTTTAAATTTTCTGTGAAGCATTTTCAGATGGGGATGACACTAATGAGATGTAATAGCATGGGGACTTGTATCCCATCACTACCACATCCAACAACCAAGTTACCAAACCATCAACCTTTGCAGCTATTTCCCCTATCGTATGGCATAATCGGTTGGGACATCCGGGAGCACCGGTGTTCAATACTCTTAGGAAAATAATTGTGTTGCTTGTAATAAACTTTTGGACTCTCATGTTTGACATGCTTGTGTGATTGGGAAGTATGTTAAACTTCATTTTTCATTATCTACTTCGCATACACTTATGCCATTTGATATTATGCACTGTGATTTGTGGACTTCCACAGTTTTGAGTTCTGCATGTCATAAATATTATATGCTTATTTTGGATGATTATTCGAATTTTCTTTGGACATTTCCCTTAGGGAAGAAATCGCAAGTCTTCACCGTTTTAAAATAATTTAGTGCTTTTATCAAAATCCAATTTGACAAATCCATTAAATATTTTCAGTGTGACAATGAATTTATAAATGCCCAATTTAATGATTTTTGTCACCATAATTGGATGTTTTTGCGTTTTTCATGTCCACATACGTCACCTCAAAATGGGAAAGCTGGAAGAAAAATTCGAACGATTAGCAATATAATTCGTACACTTCTTGTGCATTCGTTCACACCACCAGTATTTTGGCATCATGCACTCCAAATGGCCATATATCTTTTAAAAATTCTTCCTAGCAAACTACTCTCCAACATATTACCCAGACAAATGTTGTACTATCGCCTCCCGTCTTTTACACATTTGAGGGTTTTGGGGTGTTTGTGTTATCCTTTATTTTCGTCCACAACCATTAACAAACTACGACCCGTTCCACTCCTTGTGTGTTTTTGGGATACCCACAAAATCATAGGGGTTATAAATGTTATGATATGATGAACGGGGAAATTTTTTATTTCTCATCACGTAGTTTTTTATGAGTCTACATTCCCGTTTGCTAAATCTCATGTGGCATCCCCACCTTCATATGCTTTTTGGATGATGGAATACATCCAATTTTACATCACCACCTACATAGCCAATATCAGGTGGGACCAACCCAAAATACTCCCCACACCATACCGGCCCACCACAAAATGGGACTAGACCAGTCCAATATGAGAAGGTCATTGCCTCGTTACCATCGGTCTCGGCCCGTTCACATCTCATGGTTGGTAAGCCCAAATGAGGGAGCCCACTGCTCCCTCACCCGTGTCCATAATCCGACAGCTAGGCCAATCATCTCAGGCCCACACAATTGACCTGAGTCGGCCCAGCCACCAAGCAGAAAGTGACCCATCAGTTATGACCCAAGATAGGACTGCCCCTCAGCTCAATAGCCTACCCAACAACCCAAATCCACAACCTCGGACCATTGAAACCTGTGCCATGCACGGGATTTTTCGACCCAAGTGTAATTTTAACCTAATATCTTCAGTCCAACCATCACCTCTTCCTAAAAATCAGAAAGCAACCCTATCAAACCCTAATTGAAAAGTTGTCATGTTAGATGAAATTGATGCTCTTATTAAAAATAAGACACGGGAGTTAGTTCCCCATTAATCTAATATGAACATAATCAGGTCTATGTGGGTTTTCAGACATAAAAAAATTCTGACGGCTCCTTTGCGAGATACAAAGCTCGTCTTGTTGGTGATGGTAGGTCTCAACAGGTTGGCATGGATTATGATGAAAACATTTAGTTCGGTAGTTAAGCCAGCAACTATCAGGACTGTTCTTAGCTTGGCACTGTCAAAATCTTGGTCCATTCATCAGTTGGATGTTAAAAATACATTGTTACATGACCATCTATAGGAGACAGTCTACATGCACCAACCTTTGGGTTTCCGAGAGCCTACACATTCGGATTATGTTTTCCTGTTGAAAAAATCTTTGTATTGTTTGAAACAGGCCCATCGGCCGTGGTATAATAGGTTTGCAAGGTTTGTATCCACACTGGGTTTCTTACATAGCATGTCTGATCAGTCCTTGTTCATTTATAAGAAGGGCAATGACATGGCATATATCGTTCTATATGTAGATGACATCATTCTCAAGGCATCATCTACGTCACTCCGCCAGTCTATTATGTCCCTCCTTGCAGCAGAATTTGCAATGGAGGATATGGGTCCTTTAAATTATTTTTTAGGAATTGATGTAACTTAATATGCAGGTGGTCTGTTCCTCAGTCAAAAGAAATATGTCATGGAGATCATTGAAAAAACTGGTATGTCATCCTGCAAACCGTCATATACACTGGTTGATACAAAGGCAAAGTTGAGTAGCTCTACAGGTACTACATACAGTGATCCAACGCATTATCGTAGCTTAACAGGGGCATTGCAATATCTTAATTTTACGAGACCTGATATCTCCTATGCGGTTCAACAGGTATATTTACATTTGCATGATCCAAAAGAAGAGCATATGGGGGCTATCAAGCGAATTCTGTAGTATGTTAAGGGTACTCTCCATTTTGGATTGCATCTGTATAAGTCCTTAATTTTGAGTTTCTCATCTTATACATATGCTGATTAGGATGGCTGCCCGGACACACGTCGTTCCACCTCGGGTTATTGTGTGTTTTTGGGCGACATCCTCATTTGATGGTCGTCAAAATGACAGTCGACGCTGTCTCGGTCAAGCGCTGAAGCAGAATACCGAGGGGTCGCCAATGTGGTTGTTGAATCATGTTGGCTTCGTAATCTCCTTTTAGAGCTCCATTGTCCAATTGATAAAGCAATTGTGGTCTATTGTGATAATGTGAGTACGATATACTTATCCGGTAATCCAGTCTAGCATCAACGCACAAAACACATAGAAATGAATATATTATTTGTCCGAGAAAAAGGTTGCACGTGGACAATTATGTGTTCTCCATGTACCGTCTTGATATCAAATTGCCGACATTTTCATCAAAGGTCTTCCGCGCGTACTATTTGATGATTTCAGGGACAGTCTCAGCATACGAGAACCTCTCGCTAAGACTGCGAGGGACTGTTAGGATAATTAGCCCATAATTAGCAAAATCATCTCATATCAATTATAATTATTAGTATCACATAATTTAGGGTATGATTATGATATGATTATAAATTAGTATCACATAATTTAGGGATGATTATGATATGATTATAAATTAGTATCACATAATTAGGGTATGATTAGATAGGTCTTCCATTATTATTTGTCTTATACACTTTTATATATATGACTACATTAGAATGAAATAAACTCATGGGATTACCTTTCTTCCCAAGATAATCTAGCACCTCGTGTATTGGACAATACGTACGCCAAAATCCAACCAAATAATCCATAAAAGTTGCAGTTTCTTCTGCGAAGTATAGGGAGTACTACTCTTAACTACTACTTCCATTTAAGAAAAAATGATTTTAAAAAATAATAATTTATAGTCTAAAATAAATAATAAAAATTTATGTGACTACAAATTATATCATATGGGTCATTCTTAAGTGAGTTGCGAGAAATTGCAACGGAGAAAAAGTGCTGTCAAATTTATCTTATAGAATCCAATCGATCAATGAGGTTAAAGCATAACTTGCTCTACCCAATATAAGGCTCAAACGGTGGAAAAGAGGGCATATATCATACGTTGTTTTTCGATCAAATACATAGACAGATCAAATTTAGCTCCAATTTGTTTTTGGTATCTGAACTAGGATCAGTACTTATGGAATACTCTATCTAGGCTCATATTGTGCCTATTAAACCTTTTAGTGAAACAAAAAAGAAAAAACACTTTTAAGAACAAAGAAAAAAAATGAATAAATACAAATCATCTTCGGTGAAAAATGATAAATTTTTTCATGAAAAATGACTCTCATCATATCAAAAATAAGAAAATGAATTTCTCGTAAACAAAATGTTTTCTTTCCTACTAACCCCCCCCCCCCTCTCCCCCTACCCGTGGAAAGATAAGATTAAGAGGTCGTTTGGTAGGATACACTCGACAAAATAATACATGCATTAGCTTTGTGTATTACTACTACCTTATTTGATAATATCATTTTCCAACCTATGTATAACAAATCAAGTATTAGTTATACATCCTATTTGGTATTATCCTATGTATTAACAGGGACTCCGGAGCCTCATCTCACCTCACCCGGTCTGCAGGTAATCTTTCCAATTTGTTTCGTCTAAAGTCTCCTCAATTTATTACAGTTGGAAACGATCATCGCATTCCAATTCAGGGTTATGGTCACACCCACACTCCGACACCTCACCTACCCTTCTCCCTAAATAACGTCCTCTATGTACCAAACATCATCAAAAATTTAATCTCCATTAGGAAATTTACTCGTCATAACTCTGTCTCTGTTGATTTTGACCCATTTGGTTTCACTGTGAAGGATCTACGTACGGGGACTCCCCTTACGAGATGCAATAGCACAGGGGACCTATATCTGTTCACACCCTCATCGGCTGCCAGTTCTCATTCACACTCCGTCCTAGCTACTCTGTCTCCGTCAATTTGGCACAATAGGCTTGGACACCCAGGAGCTCCTGTTTTTAATTTTCTTAGAAGCAATAATTTTATTCATTGTAATGGGAAACTTGCCTAAAACTGCGAGTCTTGTCAATTAGGCAAACATGTTCGTCTTCCCTTTAATTCATCTATTAGCATTATGTTTGCTCGTTTGATATTGTTCATACTGATTTGTGGACGTCCCCCATTACCAGCCCCCTGGGTCATAAATATTATCTCGTCCTATTGGATGACTACTCTCACTTTATTTGAATTTACCCACTAAAATTCAAATCCGAAGTCTTTGCCAAATTTTTAAAATTTTGCACACTTATCAAAACGCAATTTGAACGAGCCATAAAATCTTTCCAATGTGACAATGGTCGTGAATTTAACAATTCCGTGTTTCAAAAATTTTGCAAAAATAATGATTGATCTTTCGTTTTTCGTGTCCTCACACGTCCCCTCAAAATGGTAAAGCGGAACGTATCATCCGTACAATAAATAACATGGTCCGCACTTTTCTGTTTCATGTCTCTCTCTCCCTCCCTCTTTTGGGTTTATGCAGTCAAAATGATAGAATACATCCTTAATATTTTACCCACTAGTACCCTGCATAACATGACTCCAACTGAAATCTTACACCGTCGGATTCCCTCTTATAATCACCTTCGGATATTCGGTTGCCTAAGATATCCTAATCTCACTTCCACTACCCCTCATAAATTAGCCCCCCGCACCACTCCGTGTGTCTTCTTAAGATTTCCTTTGAACCATAGAGGCTATCTTTGCTATAACTTGGTCACTCGTCAAATTCACGTATCTCGTCAAGTCACCTTTAATGAGACCACATTCCCATTTTTGAATCTCCAAAAGTTTTGAAAACCGGATTATAATTTTTTAGATGAGTCAAACATTTCTCCCGTCATTCTTAGGGAACTGTGTCAGCCAAATACCACCACCCAGTCACCTGTGCCAAACACCGCCAGTCAGTCCCGGTCACTCATTGCCACACACCAGAACTACCCGTCGGCGTCATTGCCCAGTGTGCAGACTCCATCCAGTTCCACCAGTCGACCGGTCATCGTCCCTGCCCCTGTACCGTCACTACAGTCTCCCCGTTTCGCCGACATCGGCTCATCCACCGGCAACCAGTCAACCAACCCCGTTACCGGAAAAACTCCACTATCGATGTCGTACCCCACTATACCATCTACCACCAATCCCGGTACACGGACACTAATCCCCAGACCCTACCCAGAACCTGCCACCACCATCAACCCAACCCATTCGATGCCTCACCTATCACCCGTCGCTAGTCCTACCCTACCCAGTTCAACAGCCAAATCGACCCATCCCCTTGCAAATCCAGCACCCTCACACCGCATGGAAACCCGTGCCCAACACAGGATTTTCAAACCCAAAGTCCAATTTAACTTGTTCGCCCACACATTTTCCCTTATTCCCAAAAGCCTAAAATTAGCCAAACTGGACCCAAATTGGAATGCGGCCATGTGTGAGAAGTTTAATGCTCTGACGAAACAATATACTTGGGACTTGGTTCCTCGACCAGAGGGGTGAATGTGGTCCGGTGCATGTGGTTTTTTCATTACAAGTACAAAGATAGTGGTGACTTAAAGAGATATAAGGCTAGACTTATGGCGAATGGCACTAACCAACAGGCAGGTATTGATTGTGGTGAGACATTCAGTCCGGTGGTCAAACCGGACACTATCCGCACAGTTCTGAGTATTGCTATGAGCAAAAATTGGCCCATTCATCAACTTGATGTGAAAAATGCTTTTCTTCACGGGGATCTGAAAGAAACTGTTTATATGCATCAGCCACCTGGTTTAGTCCACCCTGCCGCCCCTCAATATGTCTGTCGTCTTCGTAAGTCACTATATGGGTTGAAACATGCCCCTCGAGCGTGGTATGATCGCTTTGCACAGTACATTATGCGGATTGGGTTCATCTGTAGCAAGTGCGATAACCTTTTTTTATTTTCTATCAAGGTAGTAGCATTGCTTATTTGTTTTTATATGTGGATGATATTGTGCTCACTGCCTCCTCTGATGTGTTAAAGAATGAGATTATTGCACTCCTTAAAACTGAATTTGCTATGACTGACTTGGGGAAGTTGAGCTATTTTTTGGGCATATCAATAACTCGGTCTGCTGATTCTATGTTCCTGTGTCAGCGCAAGTATGCCGATGAGATAGTATACAGGGTCAAAATGGCAAACTACAAAATCATGTCCACTCCGGTTAATTCTAAATCAAAGCTTAGTGCTGATGATGGTAACCCAGTGTCCGATCCCACTCTTTACAGAAGTCTTGCAGGTGCAGTCCAGTATCTTACCTTCACCAGGCCAGGCATCGCTTATGATGTTAGCAGGTATGCTTGTTTATGCATGCCCTCAGGGAGCCTCATTACACTGCCCTGAAATGCATCATTCGATATGTTAAGGGCACCATTGATTATGGATTACATCTGTACCCCTCATCACCGATCAGATTGTTAGCCTACACGGATGCTGATTGGGCGGGCTGTCCGGACACACGATGCTCCACCTCAGGCTACTGCGTATTTTTAGGGGATAATCTCATTTCATGGTCTGCCAAGAGGCAAACCACATTATCCCGTTCGAGTGCAGAAGCAGAGTCTATGGGAGTTGCAAATGTTGTTGCTGAGATCAGTTGGCTCCGAAACCTTCTTTTGGAGCTTCAATGTCCCTTGCGTAAGGCGTCTGTCGTCTATTGTGATGACATATCCGCTATTTATTTATCTCATAATCCGGTTCAACATCAGCGGACCAAGCATATTGAGATGGATATACACTTTGTTCGTGAGAAGGTTGCTCTCGATCATGTTAAGGTGTTGCATGTGCCTTCCTCATATCAATACGCGGATATCTTCACGAAGGATATTCCTCGACAGCTGTTTCTCGACTTCAGATCCAGTCTCAGCGTCCGGTCTCCTCCCGCTTAGACTGAGGGGGTGTATTAACGTGTACCACTAGGTCCTAGAATCCCAATTCAATCTCACCTCCATAATTAGAATATATCCCATATATTTTGTATATAGAATTATGGTAAGTAGATGATTCATTATTTTACTAGGATTCTACATTGTACACTATATATATTTGTATTAATGAGAAAGTCTCCCCAAGGGAGATTAATACTATTTTACACTATGTATTAGTAATACAAAGAAAACTATGGTATTAACAATGCATGAGTTTTTAATAAATGCATAAGCATGATTAAAGACACAATTGCCCCTAAAGTCCCTCACATAGAATAGTATGGGATGTATTTTTGCAAACAACCTATTTTTTTATAAAATATATGCAATGCATCTTATTTCTAATACACCAAACAAAATAGTGGATAAGAAATAATCTCAGCATAATTAATGGCATCATAACTAATACCAACATTACTAATATCAGCATTACTAATACACCCTATTTAGCATTATTATTATACCACCTACCAAATGACCCTAAAATAAAATTGTATAGTAGGTTTTTGTTGGGTTCAAAACACATAAGGCACAGCGGAAGTTTAAAAAAAAATCTTACTTACGCCAACAACATTTCAGGTATGGTTATACACCAATTAAACTTGTAACATAAAGCATATACTTACAAGTTAGAATTATCTGGAATCTTTATCAACTGTGAGGTGCACACGCAATTGCCCTTCCGATTGCAAGCTTCAAGCTTCAATGTATTTCTCTTTTGGAAAGCTAGGAAATCCGGCAGAGGTTCGAGAGAGTATTTGATTCTAAGTCTCTAAGGCTTAGAATGATATTCTGAAAATTAGTGTATAAATGATGAGGTGAATGCCTCTATTTATAGTTGAAAAATAGGTCAAAAACTGGATTAGGGTTTGACCTTGGGCCTGGCCCAAAATTTGAGGCAGAGGCACCGTGGCCCTAGGGTATGGGCGTCGCAGCGCTCGACGTGCTCCTGCACTGTCTCGATTTATTTTTTGTGCATTCTTAATTAAATCCAAAATCCAATTTTGACTTAACTAAAATAATCATCATTCATTTAAATATCTCGAATCCAAATCGAACATTTAATTACTCTCTCAATACATCCTTAGTTCGAAACGGACAATTGACATAGTGTGACCCTACAGGCCTTCTCATATCGACATTAATCAAATTAAGGTCTACACGGAACTCCTAGACGGCGCCGGAAGACGAACTCAATATGTGAAGTACGTTTACGCGAATCTAGTAAACTTAACCTTTATGTGGTAACATAAAATCCTTTCATTCACGACACACCCGATCAAGCTTAGGATTTGTCAAGTGTCTATCCAAATGGCTTAATCATTGTATCTCATCTATATTAGTTGACGATTAGACCATATTCTAAATATGTCTATTGCGTTGGCCAACGACTTAGTCAACCTAATATCACTGAGAATCCGAGTGTTCTCTCGAATATACATTCGAGGAATGAATCATAATCTTGTCTCAACTATCACCTTCAATCCACATCGTAATGTACCAAATACAAGTCGTATCTCAACCTATAAGGCATTTGAGCTTGGGACGGGATCAAAGTACATTACTTTGTAGACAAGACGCGTATTGACCTCAAGTCTAAGGACTTCTATCTCCCACACGCTGATCAGACTTTAGACAAGTATAACAAACAGTATATCAGCAGGGTATACCAATACTTCCAAAGTATCCATGTGTCCATCACGAGTAGCCATTACTCGTAGCATGTGAGACATACTACATCCTCTAAGGATGTGATGCATCCTCTAAGGATGTGATGCAGACCACATGTCGGCTTATCACATATCATCGATATCCCATTTTCGATGATCATTAGTCGAGGCTATTTTAAGAGTAACGCTCTATCATGAATATCTCACTCTTTTAATGACAACGTAAGCTCAAGAGATGCACATTAATGAATAATTACAAATAATTAATTAATAATTCAATAACTGCAAATGTCAAAGTATTAATCTCCATTAATAATAATGATATGAATGTGTATAAAGTACATTTGTCCTAATACAAATTGTCTCTAGGACATAAATATTATTTCATGTACCCCTAACATGTAAATTTCCACGAAATGATATTGCAATTTAACATGATATTAAGATTGATATATAAAGAAAACAATTTGTATAAAGAACACTTTCGCTGTAACTGGACCTTAAGCGGGAAGATCTCAAATTAATCAAAATCTTAAAGCCGACATTGATTGGAGAATCAAAAATAGATTGAAGTCCCAGTATTATTCTTTTTAGAATTTTCTTCACATTTCCTCCTCAAAAATACTTTTTCAAAAAGTTATCCAACATATACAACTTTCTTTAAAATTACTCTTCCCAAAATCCATTTTCCAAAAGCTTAAATCAAAATGATACCTACACCAACGGAAATAGGAAAAGTCCAAAGAAGATAAACGGAGTCATACAAACGGCGTACGCAAACACCCCGTAAGTGCCACGTCAGAGAGGACAAATGTGGCCCCCACTTTTTGTGTCCATTGTGTACTTATCATTAGAAGCGAGTAACCATTCCTTAATTAATTATTTTCTCCATCTCAATTTATATGATACTTTTTGTTTTTTAATAGTTAATTAAATTAAATTTTAAAATTAAATTTGGTTAGATAAAATTTATATTTAATATTATAATTTTTTTATATTAATTTAATAAAAAATGAAAATATTAATCAAAGTTTGAATTTTGTGCATGGGAAAGTGACATTTTAAATTGAGACGGAAGAATAACAAAATAACTACTACATTTATTTATATTTTTAATTCTAATTATCCTATACATACAGAGACCCTCTATATGTATAGGCGCGTCTTCTTAAAGCTGTGTATATATATAGAACCAAACATTCAACAGCGACATCCATTACTCTTCATCTTTAATCCCTTTTCTTAAAGCTCTGTTTTCACCTTTGCTTCTAAACACAAAGGATTCTTTGCTTTCTCCTACTAAAGACTCAATCTTTTTATCTTATTGGAAATTCTGATACTTGTGTCTTAGTTCAGAAACGTTCTTGATACGAATATACTATTTGGGTATGTTTCTTTTTTCATTTTTGAGTTTTTTCTATCTGTTTCTTTAAGCTTTTATTCATAAATTAACTTTCTTGAATAAATTAATAAAAGCTTTGTCTAGAAATATAAGTTGGAATGGTAAAGTTGGCTATGTAGGCTGGAGGCTGAGGTGGGGAAGCAAGGGGTTCGTTTACGTTGTATATATAAGTATTTACTACGTGTATATATATCCTTAACTTCTTCGTGGGTTTTACTTATTATAATTTGAAAAGGGTTAGTAAAAATTATTGATCCGCTGCTATACTGACTAAACATTCTAATTCCTTTCTTCACCCTATACCAGTTTGGTTTTGGATATATGGGTTATTCTCTTTTGAAGTTGTAGGGATAAAAGGTTGTTCCCTTCTGGGGTTGGGTAGAAAGGGAAAAAGATCAGCAGAATAATACTTTTAACATGTTACTGAATGACTTTTTCTCAATCCTGCAGCTCAGGAGTTTCTTGATACTTATAGTTCCCTTGAAAATTATCTAAAACACATGTTGCTCGGACTCTTTAAAAATCTGCCCCATCTATGTTGAATCCTTAAAGAATACACTATTTTGGGAGGATCTGACATGCACCAGCAACATTTTGGAGAGTTGGAGTAACATAGAGGCTAAAACTAGTTCAACGGATTCTATTTTTTTCAGTCATCTATCATTGTTTAACTTGAACAGTCATAGCACTAGAGCCTCACTTATAATTTGTGTTAACGTGAGATTGTATCAATTCCCTTGGTGAGTCTTTCTCATTAATACAATATATAGTCTATAATATGTAAAATCCTAATACAATAAGAATTCTAACCTTACCATAATTATACATCACTAAATATTTACAAAATATACGGGATATATTCTAATTATGGTGTAGGGATATTATGGGGTTCTAATAGTACACGGCTGATACACCCCCTCAGTCTGAGCGGGAGGAGGGCGGATGTTGAGACTGGTTATGAAGTCAACGAACAGCTGTCGCGGTAGGCCTTTCGTGAAGCTGTCGCGGTAGGCCCGCGGTGGCCTTTCCCCCTTCCTTTACCGCCACGACCACCACCGCGTTCCCTGCCACCCCTGCCGCCGGTAGTTACAAGGCTGAGTATTTTCCGACGGAGGTGGTTGGGTGGCGGTGATGTTATTTTGGACATGCGTTTCGATTTGCAAGTGCTTTTTGAGTGTGCTCATCTTGCTTTGCACGTCGGGTTTCTTCCAACAAAAGTTGCGAACGAGCTTTGTTAAAACTGGGTAAGGGATCGGCCTGTTGTATAATAGTGGCGAGGGTGTCATATTCATCCTTCGGGAGGCATGCAACAAATTGTAAGACCATCTTTGTTTCAGAGACGGGCGTTCCAACGTTGGATAATTGGTCTGCCACCAGTTTCAACTAGAGATGGCAGTGGATCTTGGACCCGGTCCGGATCCGGTGGATCCAGATCCGTTTTATAGGATATGGATCTTTAAAATTTGGACCGACGAATCGATCGGACCGGATCCGTTTCGACGGATCGGATCCGGATCGAATCTTGTATTTGAGATCCGTATCCGGCCCAGATCCGACCCGTGGATCCGTTTTTATTAAATATATTCATAACCTAGAATGTAATTTTATAAGTATTTTCTTTAAATTGCTAAGCACATCCTTGCAAGTTTAATTCTCAAAACAAGTTTAATTTATCACCGCGTTAACTCAAAAACTAAAAAATAAAGAGGTAACTTCGATAATAAAATCAATGTTATATTAGTGAATAACTAACATCTCCATAGACTAGTTAAAATTATATTCACTTCATTTGTGAAGATTTCAAGCACATGCAAGTTATGCATTGTGGAAATACTAGTCAGGATTTTCCACAACTATTGTCATTGTCCAACATTTTTAATTAATAGCTCACAATCAAAACGAGACAACGAACAAAATATCTCATATGAACATTTTAAAATTGAAACACAGTAAACTGTTAGCTAAGTAAAAATCGTTTGTTAGTTCAAAAAAAATTCTTAGCAAGGCAAATTTTTTTACATGTGGATCCAAATCCGATCCGATGGATTCGGATTTGGATATGATTTTTATGGACCCAATGGATCTGGATCCGGATCTGGATTCATGTATGAAAAACAGATCTGGATCTGGATCTAGTAGGATCCGGTCCAGATCCGATCCGTTGTCATCCCTAGTTTCAACTGCTTGCAATAGTCAGACATGTTCAAAAAATTCTCAAGACGAATGTTGTTGAATTGTTCTTCCAAATATACTGCACGAATGTGTTTGTTGTCTTGAACAATTTCTTCCAAGTGTGCCCATAACTCACGAGCGGATGCACCGATTTTCATAATGGTATCAAGAGCCAATATCCTAAAAACCTAGTCCTTCTCTACTCCTATTCTCGGCATTACCGTCGTTGTCTCGAGACTAATTTGTTTTAAACTCTTCCTTGTCTCTACAACTTTTGCCTTCCTCAATTGAGAATATAATCAAATATTAAAAGTGTGTTCTATCTAAAAGCTTAGATAGTCACACACTTCAATATGGTATCAAAGCAAGCCAAAGGTCCTGGGATCGAATCTCACCGCCACCCATTATCAAAATGAATTTCACGTGCTTAGACCATGAAAAAAAATCAGGCCAACACGTGAGGGGGCGTGTTGAGAATATAATCAAATATTAAAAGTGTGTTATATCTAACGGCTTAAGCTTTTAGATCAGATGGTCACACACTTCAATATGGTATTTTAGATTTTGAAGGAGAAATTGAAAAATCGTATAGGCCTTGCTATAGAGATTTTGAAGGAGAGACATAAAACTCGGGTTTCAAAAAGAATACTTTGATGTTATAATGAAATGTTGTTATAAAGGGTGACTGTTATAGAGAGGTGTAGTTTTCATTTCCATCGCATAGATCAGGTTAAATTATGTTCTGCCTGGCAGAACCATATTATGCCACGAAGCTGTTCCTTAGCGACCGATATTTGGAGAGTCCTGTGGACAACAACATAGGTTATTACGACTCCTTTTGTGATTTCATAGTAAATGCAGTACTTTACTTTCTTGATTTGTTTGGTGTACATTCTTTGATAATTAAGTCTTATCCCCAGGGTGGTTTACCTATTAAATTTGAATTGACGTGTTAGTTGGATTAAGTTGAGCAGATACACATATTCTAAAAGCTCTCTTCAGATTTATATTAAATGCTTTAGGTGCAGACTTTTTTCTTTAACGTGCAAAAATTGAAGAAATTTTCCATCTATTTATTTACTATCTAGGCATCAAGTTGTTCTTATCCTGGGAGAAACTGATTTGTCCGCGTACAATATTTGGAATTTTGTGATAACTGATGGATATGGCTTTTAGGCAAAACCAATAGGTAGTTTCTCCTTGTACTCAACCTGTGCCACATTTCATTGACCTTGGTACTTTTTTTCTTAAGACTACATTGAAATAATGGGACCTATTCTCTTGTAATTTATTAGTAGATCTAGTACGTTTAGTATTACCTAGGGGCAGGGTTTTTTATTTTGTCCTTGTACCTTTGAGTTATTTGGACCATCCTTGAGATTTATTATGCAGTGTACCTTGAGAAGAAGATCAATAAGGTGTATATGTTCAATGTTTATCACAATTCTGTACTTGTTCTTATTAGTGTTTATGAATTTGAAGTCTTGTTAATGTACTGAGATGTTATATGTTTTTACAGGCATTAGCAGATAATTTTATTACATCAAGAAACGAAAATATGGCCTTAGAACAGCTGGACACTACCTTTAACAAACACGATAATCCACTGGGGAAGTGGAAGGCAATGAACGATGAGGTTGAAGACAATATTCCCGGTGGTTTTGAGTGTAACATATGCCTGGATCTCGTGCACGACCCTGTGGTAACTTTATGTGGTCATCTCTACTGCTGGCCTTGCATTTACAAATGGATTCATTTCCAGAGTGTTTCTTCGGAAACTTTGGATCAGCAACAGCCACAATGCCCTGTTTGCAAGGCTGAAGTTTCACAAAAAACCTTAATTCCACTCTATGGTCGTGGCCAATCTACAAAACCATCCGAAGGAAAGGCTCCGAATCTTGGCATAGTCATTCCACAAAGGCCTCCGAGTCCAAGATGTGGGTGCCACACGCTAATACCAACTACTGATTCAAATCCGTCCCAGCTACTTCAACGACGAGGTTATCAACCACGGTCTCAACCACATCAACCACCAGTGCTCAGCCCTGGTGGGACCCCAGCTAATATGTTACAACACTCCATGATTGGAGAAGTGGCCTATGCAAGGATTTTTGGTAACTCATCAACAACTTTGTACACATATCCAAACTCTTATAGTCTAGCAATCAGCAGTAGTCCAAGGATGAGAAGGCAATTATCAGAGGCTGATAAATCACTAGGCAGAATATGTTTTTTCCTCTTTTGTTGCTTTGTTACTTGTCTAATCTTGTTTTGAACACTTTGTTTTCTTGTCTTTTGCTTGTACTTTGTAAAAAGATTTGGTGTTGTAGTCTCTGTAGTAGATAAGAAAATGTACAACCTCGGCTATATGTAACAAATCAAAGGAGTTTTTACCTCTTGATTGTTGCTAAATACACTTGGAATTAGAGTCCTTCAAGATTGAACCCTTTTTGATATAATCTAAGAAATGAGGTTTGAAATTCTATCCACTATGGTGCATAGAGATTCCTGTTTCCAGAATTACTACTCAATTGAAGCAATGACTTCTCCTCTAAAGGGTGTGTTTGGTACGGACGAAATTTTTTTTCTAAAAAATGTGTTTTCAATTTTCATGTTTGGTTCGTCAAAATATTTTAGAAAAGGAAAGAAAATTTCTTAAAAATCAGAAAAATTACTTGCCAGAAGTAAGAAAAATGAGTTCTATTAATGAGATACATCTCCTTCCCACCTTCTGACACCCTAATCCAACCCCCGCTTACTACTTTTCACCTCACCATCCACCTCCACCCGTGTATTCAACCATCCACCTCCACCCGTGTATTCATCTACATTATATTTAAGTGTTTGAGAGATACTATAGCTTCTTGGATCTTGATCCTTTCTGTTTTATCCATTTTGTACACAACCCTAGGACTGAAAAGATGGGACAATTAAACAAGTGAGACTAGGTAATTAAATTTTTATTTTATCAAAATTGTAATGGACAAATACTGGCTCCAATTGTTGGAATACTGAAATCACAATCACCATCTTCGGGTCAAGTTTTGCGAGAATCGAAGGTTGAAGAAGAAGCACTGTCAAGAATTGGAAAAAGAGCGAAAACACAAATGAAGATTGATGAAAATGATGTTGATGCTTCATACATATCGAACTTGGGCCAGAACAAAGGAAACAACAATTGGGCTCTCAACAATAAAAAAAAAATGGACAACCCCTTGTCCACAAAATGAGCCCATCAAAAGGGAAAATTGAGTAAATAAAACTGGGCCATCCAAAGTTCACAAACAAGATCTGGCCATCCAAAATGACACTTGTACATATAGGAAGCTTCCTAGCATTGTAAAGAATAAAAGTTTGTTATAGTGTTTAGCCAATAGAAACTAGACAAATATGTATAGGACTATTTACATTTACATTTTATTTTATTTTAAGTATCCATACTTGTATATATACATGATCTTCATTCAAACAGAAAAATTTTCAAATACAGTATCTTATTCCTTTCATAGTATCAGAGCAATAGGTTGGAAAATTCCTTTGCTTAATCCTGATAATGTAATCATCTTCCTACAATGGCTAATAGTGAAAATACTGAGAATAATGAAAATACTGAAAACCTAGCAACTACCCAGATCAATACCAATCAAAACATCACAGATTACAATCATCCATACTTCCTTCACTCCTCTGATTCTCCAGGGATGGCTCTTGTCAACAACCCTTTTGATGGCAAGGGCTATCAAGGATGGAAACGAACTATCCCTATAGCTTTATCTGCCAAAAATAAGTTAGGGTTCATCTCAGGATCACACACTGCTCCATTATCAAAATTTGCATATCACCAACTTTGGAGTAGATGCGATGATATGGTCACCTCCTGGTTGTTAAATTCCTTGTCTAAAGAGATGGGAGACAGTGTGATCTACTCAAGGACTGCAAAAGAGCTTTGGACTAGCTTGGAGCACAGGTTTGGCCAGTCTAATGGTGTCAAACTTTATCACCTACAAAAGTAATTAAGTGAGTTAGTTCAAGGAACATCTAATATGGCAGGCTACTTCACAAAACTTAAAAGACTGTGGGATGAACTAGAGTAACTGAATGAAAATGTAAAGTGCATCTGTTTATGCATCTGTGAAGGGAAGAAAAAGTTGCAGAAGTCTCTTGATGATGAGAGACTCATCCAATTCCTTATGGGATTGAATGATGGCTATTCACAGGCTAGAGGGAATATATTCATGTTGAACCCTTTACCTAATATCAATCATGCTTATTAACTTCTCTTATAGGATGAAAATTAAAGAGAAGTATATGATAATCCACATGTTACAAATGATTTTTCAAGCTTTTATGGCAAGTGGTCAAGGACAAACCTCACAAAGGAACTTCAGGAAACAACAAAGGCCTGTTAACAATTACCAAAGACAAAGGAGAAAATGCTCAGAGAATTGGAAATAACTTTCAAAGGGGTGGAAATCCTAATGCTCATGTTTTCAAAGGCAAAAAATCAAAGTATAATCCTAATGCCACTTGCACTTACTGCAAGAAAATAGGACACCATATGAATGATTGCTATAGACTTATAGGCTTTTCTGAGGATTTCCAATTCATTTAAGTAAAGGGAAATGGAGTAATTGCAGAAGAAGGTATTGAGGAGACAAACAAGGCACATACACCTGCAACTATGGATACTAAAGGTTTTGTAAAGCAATTCAGTGATGACAAATACAATCAAATCAAGCAGATGCTAAAACAAGCAAAGCTGGGAGACATCAATAGGACATCTGAGATCAATGTTAATGCCATAGCTGGTATTGTTTTTCAATATTTTGGAACTTGATTTTTTGCTTTTAACTCCAGCTCTTGGATAATTGTTTCAGGGGCATCTAAACATATGTGTTTTGATGCAAATGTTTTCCTATCTTTGACACCCCTTGATAAACCCCTAAGTATCAATTTACCTAACTCTCATAGGATAACAGTCACTCATATAAGTCAAGTAAGTATTCTCCCTAACATCATCCTAAGAAATGTTCTTCATGTACCTAGTTTTAGGTACAATCTTCTTTCAGTTCATAGGTTTTGCTATCATATCTCTTGTACTCTCTTCTTTACAACTATTGGTTGTATGTTGCAGGGCCCTTTGATGAAGAGGGCACGAGTTTTTGGTAAATCTTCAGAGGGACTCTACCTTATCAAGCCTAAGAGTGTCAAGTCAAGCCTACTACCTAGTTCAGAAGTTGTTTTTCCTTTCCTAGAGAATAAGACTTGTATAGTCTCTAGTTCAAATGTTGTTTTTCCTTTCCTAAAAAATAAGACTTCTATGTAAGGCTTACTTCATGAATTTGATCCATCAGAAATCATCAAATTCAAACATTTTCTTCATTCAGAATCAAAGATCTTGGTCAACTACATTATTTTTTTGGGATGGAAATAACACAAGAACCTACATGAATCATTATTAGCCAGAGGAAATATACCTTAGACTTACTTCATGAATTTGATGTCTCTTATTTGCCTTCTGTTTCATCACATCTTGATCTAAGTTCCAACCTTTATACTGATTCTGAACCTCTCCTTTCCGATCCAACCTTATATCACCATTTAATTGGCAAACTCAACTACCTAACCCACACTCGCCCAGATCTATCCTTTTCTATGCTCACCCTCACTCAATACATGCAAAAACCTAGCCTTTCTCACTTCAATGCAGCACTACGTGTTCTATCTTATCTAAGAAATTACCCTGGAAAGGATTTTTTATGTCTTTATATCCCTCTTTTGATTTACTAGCCTTCTACAATGCATATTAGGTTTCATATTGTGACACTAGAAGATCTATTAGTGGACTTTTCATCACTTTGGGAGGTTTGCCCATTTACTGGAAGTCAAAGAAACCAACATCCATTTCTTTGTCTTCTACAGAGTGGAAATATCGATCTATGCATCGTTTGGTCACTGAGTTGACTTGGCTCACTCATCTTCTCACAAATCTCTCTTCCACTATACCTACTTATCCCTATTCACTCTGATAGCCAAGAAGCCTTGCACATAGCTCGTAACCCCGTGTTTAATGAACGTACGGAACACGTTGAACTCGATTGTCATTTCATCTAGCAACAATATCTTGCTGGACTAATTTCACTCCGTGAAAGAAACAACTTGCCGATATCTTCACGAAATCCCTTTCAGGTCCTACTCACAATTTTTTGTTAACCAAGTTGGTTTTTCTTTGTCCCTATCCAACTTGAGAGGGGATATTGGAATATTGAAATCACAATCACCATATTCCGGTCGTGTTTTGCGAGAATCAAAGGTTGAAGAAGAATCATCGTCAAGAATTAGAAAAAATGGGAAAATACAAATGAAGACTGATGAAAATAATGCTGATGTTTTGTACATATCGAACTTGGGCTAGAACAAAAGAAAACAACAATTGGGCTTCAGCCAGTTGGCCTCTTAACAATAAAAGAAAACAGACAACCCCTTATCCACAAAATGAGCCCAGCAAAAGGAAAAATAGAGTAAATAAATTTGGGCCATTCAGAGTTCACAAACAAGATCTGGCCATCCAAAATGACACTTGTACATATAGGAAGCTTCCTAGCATTAAAGAATAAAAGTTTGTTATAGTGTTAGCCAATAGAAAAACTAGACAAATATGTATAGGACTATTTAGATTTATATTTTTATTTTAAGTAGCCATACTTGTATATATACATGATCTTCATTCAATGAGAATACATAGAAAATTTCTCAAATACAGTATCTTATTCCTTTCACCAATCTCATCGCTTGAAAAGCTCCTGATAGAGAGTGTGTTACCCTTTTAGTAACCCTGCGTGACATGAATCTAGAATAGTCGATCCAATGAGTTTTTGGTATTGAATGCCTTAATCAATTGATAAAAGAAAAAAGGTTTTGTTTACCCAAAAAAAGGTACAGTTGAATTTGTAAGTAGTTTGAGGGATACATGGTTTGATTTGAAATATAAAATGATAGGAAATTAACAATAAGTAAGTAAAAGTAAGCAATACGCAAGAAAATTAGTCTGTAATGCAATGAGTTTGATTGAAACTTCTCAACAAGATTGGTCCGGTCCTTAGCTAGATTGCTTCGGGTTCGAGCCAACAATGAGAGCTAATGATTGTAATTGCTATAAGTAAATCGTACAAGTGTGAATAATGAGAATTACATGCCCTTCCAACATGAAAGTTGAGCTCCTTTTATAGCTATAAATTAAGGTGTTAATGATCGAGATTCCTTCTCTAATTAAATATAATTAAAGCTATAAAGTCTCCTTAATAATGGAGGAGTAACAGCTGGCGCCATATCCGGAACGGGTACATGTTGAGCACCTCTGATTCATTACCAGGTGTCAGCTGGCTAAGTTTCTATCCGATCTTGACATCCGACCTACCCCGATGTCACTTGCATTCGATGTAGAAATCAATCGCCTCCCTCGAACCCCATACCTAAACCTTGCCATGTGTCGTGATGGTTTTTACTGTATACAAATAGTCCCCACACTTTCCTGACCAAAGTTTACCAAAGTGACGGGAAGTGGAAATGATTTCTCTGTTGTCTTCTCTTACAAGCTTCCTTTCAAATTACTCTAAAATAGGCGAGAAACGAAATGTTTCCTCTTCTCCAAACTCTAACTCACGTCTTATCATTCTGTAACTTCGGATATGTGTCATCTTCTGACTGTACCGTCTCTTCGCTTGGTTTATCGAAATGTTTTGTAATGATGATTAAAAACCCTATAAAATCTTCCCTTTCTTTTCCATTTTTCACCTCTTCAAATTCCTTTCTCAAACTTACGCATTTGTTCTAACCTTTTCTAGTTCAAATCTTCAAATCCTCAAGTCTTCAAATTACCAGATCTTCAAACCTTCATACCTTTAAATCTTCAAACCTTCAAATATTCTTCATTGTGGCTCAAACTACTCGCTCTTATTCAAGGCATTCTTCTCCAACACTTTCATCTTCGCCGGCCACCGATGACGTCACTGGCGCTAGTGAAACTCCTAAAGCTCAGACTGCTATTGAGCCTAGATCTTTTGACTTGATCATGTCTACCTTTCATTTTGACATGAGTTCGCCGTCCTTGCGGTTATTTTAAAATCCGACCGAGGTGAAGAGGCTAAAAAGTGACCGACCTCTATAATTCCTTTCATTCTCGACACAGTCTAGAAAGACGGGATCAAGTTCTAACATATTCTAACTCGGGCTTGGCACATATTTTTCCAATCATCCATTTTGATCGGGGAAGGTTTCATTCGATGCCTTAAGAAGAATGAAGACCTTAAGGGCCAAATAGATGCCCAAGACAGAGAGATCCGGCATCTTAAAGAAATCATTCAACAAAAAGATAACTCAATTGCAATGGCCATGTGATCTACCCGTTGTTAAAGCTGAATTGGACCGGGTTAAGAGTGACTACCTACGGGCTATGAATGATCGTGAACTCATCCAAGAGGAAAATAGATCTTCTAACAAAAAGAATGATAATATCTTCAACGATGTCCAGGCCCTTACCCAAGAATTTGAAGAGCAAGAAGAAGTCCAACATTATCAAGCGCAAAAGGAAGACTTCCTTAATGCCAAAATCGACTGCATCACCACCGAGCTTTCCATACTTGAGGCGGAGAAAATTGCTGAGTAGACTGTTATCAAGTAGTACTTTGAATGAGGCTTTTCAATATCTTAAGATCAAGTCTGCCAACAAACTCGGACCATTGAAAGGCCGAGAAATGACCTCGAGGCCTCTACCCGAAGGAATGCTGAGATTTTGGCCCAACTGACTCAAGCCTTGGCTGAGCAAGACCAAGCTCTTTCCGGAGTGGAGGTTGAGGTGGCCCGGACAGTGCTTAAAACCGAGCATATAACTTGGAATGTCCAGAGGTTTACTTTGGAGTAGGCTCGTGAAGGGATTCCAAACTTGGACTCTAAAATTGTTGAAGCCAAGGATCTAGAGGTCGAGGCCATTCTTCGTTGAACGGTGAGAGTTCTGAGGATGACCCCGAAGACTCTGAATCTGACAATACAATATAGTTTTACATGCCCTTTGTATTTTCTTTTTCCTTTTTGTATGTTTTTTTCTTTCTAGCTGTTTCTTCTGCCTCAACTATGAATGAATATATACTAGCCTTCCTTTTTTCTCAATTGCAATTTTCTCTTCACATATGTTATTGCTTTAATTGTTTTGAACAACCTAGCAAAACAGACTTAGCCTACTTCAGGCTCTTCGAAGTTTTAACTAAAACAAACCATTATTTAGTTTGTTTTGATCCGAGTAAAAGTTCTTCTGGTCTTAAAGAACAACTTAATCAATTATGAATACAAACCTTAACTTTAGTTTGTTTTATACCAGGCTAAAATTCTCCCGATCTTAGGTCATTTACTGACTAAGTATAAGGATCTTATTTTTATGCTTATGAATAAGACGTCTCCTATTCATTTTGGACATGAATGTTAATTTTATTTATTCTCAAGTTTTTAGACAATTAAAGTGTCTTTAAAATAGGCTAGTTGATCTGGTGCCTTAGAAGCATGCTTTAAAACATTATTCATTTTGTTATGGATGTTTTTATTGACGACAATCATAGTTAAAGACTTAACAATTTGTGAGCTCGTAAGCTTAACGATTTTACCAATTACCCAGAGAAATATCGGCTAGGAAGAAACATGAAGACAAAATTTCGAGGCAAATTACGAACATAGTGTAATTTCATTTATGTTGTGTTTCAGATGAACATCTAGGCAAGATTCATTGGATCTTTTTGCCTTTACATAACTTTTTACAAATATAAACACTACTTGGAAAAGATTCATTCTATCTTTAACCCTTACAAAATTATTGAACTAAAAGTATAAAAAACTTTGAATTCTTGACTTGATCGATCTGATCCGAGAATCCGGGGGTGTGACACCTCTCTAGTGTTTGTGTTTGAAGAATGAAAAATCAAACACTATTTTAGCCTTCAACTGTCGAACAATCCCCAGCCCCCAATACTTTTGTTCGATTCTCGCCCATTTAGTAACACGATTTACATTGTTGCCTCATTAGAAACCTTACCGGAAAAACCCTTTTCGGGATAAAAATTGTGCTAAGGGAAAAAGAGTGCAACACGTGTTTTCAGACCTAATTCTAATTCTCTGGTCTTTGCACAATGACTCCATCATTTTCCCTACAAAAGTTAGTAATTCCAAAACAAATAAAGTTTAAATAATTAATTGAACATGCACCTTAGCAATAATATCACTTCAAGTTGCTGATGTTCAAATTGTTTGGCAACTTTTGTCCATCTTCAACTTCCAATTGGTACAAGCCTTTACCGGTTATTCTCGATACTTTGTAGGGTCCCTCCCAGTTTGGGCCCAACTTCCATTCGTTGGGGTTTTGGGTGTTGAGGGTCACTTTTTGTAAAAAACCAAGTTCCCCTACTTAAAAGTGCCTAAGATTAGTCCGCCAGTTGTAATATCTTCCCATCATTTACTTCTGAGCAATTAGCCATGTCAATGCTAGCTCACGATGTTCATCCGTTAAGTCAAGCTTGACTGCCATAGTTTCGTTGTTCGACTCTTCAGTTGCAAGGCTGAACCTTAAGCTCGGCTCCCCTACTTCTACCTGAATTAATGCTTCTGCATCGTAAACCAAAGAGAATGGTATTTCCTCGGTGCTAGATTTCGGTGTCATTTTGTATGCCCATAACACCTCCGGTAGAATTTCTTTCCACTTGCCTTTTGACTCCTTTAGTCTCTTCCTCAAGTTCTGAATAATTATTTTATTTGTTGACTCCGCTTTTCCATTTGCACTTGGGTGATACAGAGTCGATACTATTTTCTTGATTTTCAATCCTTCATGAAAATTCGTTACTTTCTTCCCAACGAACTGACGACCATTGTCGCAGGTAATCTCTGTCGGTATGCCGAACCGGCAAATGATGTGATCCCAAATGAAATTGATGACTTTCTTTTCTCTAACCTTCTTAAAGGTCTTTTCTTCAATCCACTTAGAAAAATAGTCAGTCATAAATAAAATAAAGTGTAGCTTTTTGACTGCCCATGGGAGTGGTCCCACAATATCCATCTCTTATTTCATGAACGATCACGGAGACAAAATTGGATGCATCAATTTTGCCGGTTGGTGAATCATTGGTACATGCCTTTGGAATTCATCAAACTTCCTGAAAAAGTTCTTGGCATCTTCTTCCATCTGAGACTAATAGTACCCAACCCTAATCAGTTTTCGAACTAACAATTCTGTTTCTGAGTGATTGTCACAAGTTCCTTCATGAACCTTGTGCATCACATAATCTGTTTCTCCGGCTCCTAATCACCTTGCTAAAGGACCGTAAAAGGACATTCAATGCAACTAGTCATCGACCATGCAAAACCTAGTTACCTTGGTACGAATAGCCCTTGACTCCTTCAGATCAGTAGGAAAATTTCCATCCCGAAGGTAGTCAATGTATTTATTACGCCAGTCCCAAGTCAAACTCGTGGTATTTACCTCGGTGTGGCCACCATCAATTGGGGAGTTCAACAACAACACCATAGTACCAGAGTTAAACTCCTCAATTTCTACGGAAGACTCTAAATTTGCCAATGCATCTACTTCATTATCTTGCTCTCGAGAAACATCTTCCATGATCTATTCTTTGAACCGATGCAATATTATTTGAATTTTCCATAAGTATTTTCACATTCTTTATTCTTTCACTTCGCACACGTCGTTCACTTGATTGACAACCAGAAGCTAGTTGTATTTTGCTTTGATGACTTCTGCTCCCAAACTCCTTGCCAATTCTAGACTTGCAATCATATCTTCATAGTCGGCTTCATTGTTAGTTAATTTTACAATTCTTATTGATTACCTAACAACATCTCCCGCATGTGTCTTAAGCACCACCCTTTTACGTTTGAAGCTCCATCCGTATATAAGGTCCAGATTTCCAAGGTTATTATAAGTTCTCTTTCCACCTCGAGAATCATTCCTACTGGATGCACGCCAATGGGACCTACTGGATAATTCTGGTTTATACATAACATTCTTTAGCGGATAAGTTGTTACTACACATATATGATGACATTAAAAGTAAGGTCTCAATTTTCTAGCAGCCTATCAAAACTAATGCCAATTTTTCTAAGTAAGGGTATCTGGTTTCTGCACTAGCTAATGTTCTACTTACATAATAAATAGGAAATTGTGTTCCTTTCTCTTCTCTGACCAAAACAGCACTTACAGCTACCTTAGACACTGCTAGATACAAAAATAGTTGCTTGTCCGCCTTCGGTTTATGCAATAACGACATACTAGACAAGTACTTCTTCAGATCCCTCAATGCTTGTTGACACTCTGATGTCCATTCGAAGTCATTCTTCCTTTTTAATAAAGAGAAAAATCTATGGCTTTTCTCTGAAGACCAAGATATGAATCTACTCAGGGTGGCCAGTCTTCTGGTGAGTCTTTGCACCACCTTCACACCTTTAAGCACCTCCGAAATTTCTTCAATAGCATTGATCTTATCCAGATTGATCTCAATTCCCTGGTTTGAGACCAAAAACCCCAGAAACTTGCCTGAGCCAACTCCAAAAGCACACTTCTTCGGATTCAACTTCATATTGTATTTTCGGAGAATGTCAAATGTTTCCTGCAAATGCTTTAAATGGTCCTTTGTTTTCAAGGACTTAACTAACATATTATCAATATAAACTTCCATTGTGTTACCTATTTGATCCTCAGACATGCGATTAACTAAACGTTGATATGTTTCTCTGGCATTTTTTAAACTAAGTGGCATCACGTTATAGCAATAATTCTCATATGTAGTTATAAAGGAAGTTTTCTCTTAATCCTCCAAATTCATCCTGATTTGATTGTATCTAGAGTAAGCGTTAGGAAAACTTAGCATCTCGTGTCCTGCCATAAATTATCCGATCAATGTGCGGTAGTGGAAAAGAATCTTTCGGATAAGCTTTGTTTAAATCTTTAAAATCTATGCACATTCTCAATTTATTACCTTTTTTAGGTACGACAACTACGTTTGCTAACTAATCTGGATGTTCTAGTTCTCGGATTGAACCTATATTTAATAGCTCCATTACCTCCTCTTTGACAAACATGTGCTTGTAGTCGACCATGAACTTTCTTTTCTTCTTTACCGGAGGGAAACTCGAATCCAAACTCAATTTGTGAGTCATAATATCCGGTTGGATACCTGTCATATCTAAGTGGGACCAAGCAAAATAGTCGATATTAGCTTTAAGAAATTTAATTAATTTGACCCTGAGCTCCAGAGACAACCTGATGCCTAGGTATACATTTCTGTCCGACAGATGCACGAATAATATGACTTGCTCTAGCTCTTCTATAGTTGACTTTGTCGTGTCTGAATCATCCAGCAACACAAATGACCTAGGGACGCGATAGTAATCCTCTTCTTCCTCATAATTTTCCTTCTCTCCTTCTTTTTTTTTTGGACTCGACGCACTCAAATCATGTGATTGCTATTTAACTTCTTTATCCTTATTCTCATATTTCACTTCTTTTGGTGATTGCACTGACTCCTCTACCGTGAATATTTCCCTTGCTACGATTTCTCTCCTCGAATTGACTTAATTCGCTCTGGAGTTGGGAATTTTAACATCATGTGCAATGTCGAAGGTACGGCTTTCATGTCATGTATCCAAGGGTCTGCCGAACAGTGCATTGTACCTTATTTCTCCTTCAATGACATACAATTTCATTTGCCGAATTTTCCCGACTGTATTGACTAGAAGAGTGATTTCTCCCTTCGTGGTCTCGCTAGCCATGTTGAATTTGTTGAACTCGGGTTGTTGGTACAATTTGGTCCAGCAACCCTAATTGCTCTATCACCTTCCACCGGATAATGTTGGCCGAGCTACCTAGATCAATTAAAATTCGCTTAAACTGAAATTTATTAATAAAGACATAGATTACCAACGCATCATTGTGAGGTTACATATGCCATCCGCGTCTTCATCATTGAAAGATACTCTATCCTCAAGCAAGAAATCACTGGATCTATTTTCTCTAGTTATCAAGACTTTCATCTTCTTTACCGTCATGACAGATCCCTTCGGTATGTCCATCCCTCTGATAATCATGTTTATGATATACTGAGGTTCAGCCGGATCCGTTTGCTTGTTTTCTTCTCTATTTCTGTAGTTTCTCTTTGCTTGATCACTCAAAATCACGTAGATGGACATTTTTCAGCAACTGATTCATTTCATCCCTCAACTAACGATAATCATTCATCTGGTCACCATGAGTTCCATGATAGTCACATATTAAATTTGGATCTCTCTAAGTCGGGTTTGTCCGGAGTGGTCTCGACCATCTTGTCTCCTTAATGTGTCCAATAGCCAAAATAAGTCCATCTGAATCAATGTTAAAGTTATATTCGAAAAGCCTCGGGCTTTCCACACTATTTGAAGATGTTCCACTTGTATCATTTTTAAATTACAACCCCCTACTGGTGGATCCTCGATCATTACGTCTATCTCTTCTGTCCGATGCGAAGTTGCGATTGTTGCGACCCTGATCCGATCTGAAGTTTGACCTTTCAAGTTGTCTGTAGGGTTGATACCTATCTTTTAGAGACTTTAATTTTGACTCAGCTACCCTTTTTGAATTATCAAGACCCTCGTTCTGCCCTACTAACCCCGGAGGAAGTTCGAACTGATCATTTTTTACCCGGATTTTGGACTCGTACCTATTATGTATGTCTGCCCATGTTACTGTCAGGAATTCCAACAAGTTCTCCTTTAATTTCAATGTGGCACTGAAGCTCCTAGGATTTAACCCCTTAGTGAAAGCTTCAACTGCCCATTCATCCGGTACCGAGGAATGAAGCATCAGTTTCTTTTAAAGCCTTGTCACAAACTCATGGAACAACTTCGTATCCTTTTGAGAAATTTTGAATATGTCTACTTTCCTTGCTTGGACCTTCCGCGCTCTGGCATGTGCTTTTATAAAAACATCTGCAAGCATTTCAAATAAGCTAATAAAGTGTTCAGGAAACATAAAGTACCATGTCATTGCCCCTTTGGACAATGTTTCGCCAAATTTCTTTCGCAACACTTATTCGATCTCATCCAGGTGCATGTCATTTCCCTTCACCGCACAAGTGTACGACGTCACATGTTCATGTAGATTTGTAGTTCTATCGTACTTCGAGAGATCTGGCATTTTGAACCTTTTTTGTATCAACTCGGGGCTGCGTTTGGTGGGAATGGTAGCTAAATATATCTCTTCAAATCCGGTCCCTTCAAGATCGGAGATGCTCCAGGAATCTGGTCTACCCGTGAATTGTAAGTTTCAACCTTCTTTTCATTAGTATTCATTCTCTTAGTTAAAGCTTGGAGCATTTTCAAAACATTCGAGGACTCATTTTCTCCCAAACCAGTGCCATCTCCTTCGACTCAATCCTCTTCTCGAACCCGATCCTCATCCCAGACGGACGAGTTTCATCTATCGCATTTGTTCCATTGCTCTTCTTTTGCAACTGAGTAATAGCCTCTTATTGTTCCCTCAGCATGTTAATGATTTGAGCCAAATCTATTTCGCCATCTTCATCATCGTTCAGTGTTTTCTCATGTGACCCTCTAGACCCCTGGGGTAAAACCAAGCGATTATGTTGATGCTCGCCAGTTATTGGGTCGACAGGTGGGTCGTTGTTGTTGTTATTGTTGTCGCTAACTTCAACATGGATTTTGCTAGCCATTTTGCAAGTGTTTGGTATTGACCCTTTTTCACAAAACCTCAAAAGAAACAAGTGAAATTCGAGTTTGAACAAATTACCACTATTATCCTTAGTCCCACGGTGGGGCCCAAATTGTTTACCCCAAAAAGGTATAGTTGAATTTGTAAGTGGTTTTAAAGATACGTGGTTTGATTTGCAATATAAAATGATAGCAATTAACAATAAGTAAGTAAAAGTAGTAGCAAGAAAATTGGCTTGTAATGCAGTAAGCTTGATTGAAACTTCTCAACAAGATTGATCCGGTCTTTAGCTAGATTACTTCGGGTTTGAGCCAACAATGAGAGCTAATGACTGTAATTGCTATAAGTAAATCATACAAGTGTGAATAATGAGAATTGGATGCCCTTCCAACGTGAAGGTTGAGCTCCTTTTATAGATATGAATTAAGGTGTTAATGATCAAGACTCCCTCTCTAATTAAATGCAATTAAAGCTATTAATGTCTCCTTAATGATGGAGGAGTAACATATGACACCATATTCGGAACAGGTACATGTTGAGCACCTCCAGATCTTTATTCGGTGCCAACTGGCTCGATTGCTATCCGGCCTTGTCTTGACATCCGACCTACCCCGATGTCACTTGCATCCGATGTAGAACTTAACCGCCTCCCTCGAACTCTATACCTAAACCTTGTCACGTGTCGTGCCGATTTTCACCGTATACAAGTTTCTCCCTGATGCAGAACCCCATTAATTTGGCAAATATGTTGGGTCTTGAACGTAGTTACACTAAGCAAGTTCAACTAGTGAATTATTACACTCAGTACCCTAAAAATTAAAATTAGCTACGGGCTTCATCGCTAAATTGTTTGCAGCTAACATAATCTTTTGAAAATTTATCGCCAAATAAGATTAGCGATGAATTTTATTATTTAGTTACGAATTTATCCGTCACTAATTCCTACTTTTCTAATAGTGACTTACTTCGGATGAACCCCTTCCGCCACTCTAGCTCTGACCCTGGTGATTTTCACAATATTCTACTGAGCTTTTACAGTACTCTTGCATTCTCTACTACCATTGCTTTCTCAATATTTTTTCTTAATAAACTCGCGTTAAGAGTATAATAAGGTGTTTAATAAAAAATATTAAAGGTAACCCTGTCTGGGAGAACGATGTTGATGGTACTAATACTTGATTGGCAGGAACCGAGATTTGATTGGATTCTCCAGGTTGCCAAACATATAAGTAAAATATAGAGCTAGACAAAGGGTGCTGAGTCCAAGACACATGTAGTCACAATGGATATTGTAATTATTAGAACCTATATTGCATTCTGCCATTTATAAATTGGAGTCAAATCTACTTACACAAATCGAAGACAGATGTTATTCCAACTGAAATAATGCATTTTTGTTTAATGTATCTGTGTGCCTTGTACAAATCATGTACCCAATATTTGCAGCCTTCTATTAAAAGTATTACTGGGCAACCTTACAAGTTATAATGTCACCAAATATCATATTCCCCTTATCTAATGTATCATTTCCAATATCAATTCACAAAAGAAAAAAAAGTACCTCCAGGACGTTTCATTTCCAATATCAATTCACGTAAAAAGAATTATCAAAAAAAAAAAAAAAAATAGTTTTTATACCCTTTAGTTAGTGGCTAATGATTGATTTTACAATATATTTCTTTTTTACAACTTTGTTCCCCAAGAATCTTCTGCTCCACCATAATTCATGACTAAGCAGAAAAAAGAAGGCAACAAAGAGATATTATTAAGTATTATATCTCTGCAGAAACTTAATTTAAATTGTATAGAAATGAAAGAAAAAGATCCCTTTTCTTCTCCTTTTTCTGGTGTTACTTCTCACCTAATACACAAGGTACAACTTGTATTACCAAACGAAGAGAATTTACAACTTGTAAAAGTGATGAAGGGAACTTCTTTTCCTATTAAAATTTTTTCTGGGGGGGAGGGGGGTTGGGGGTTTAAACGGTTGTTTGGGTCAAGATAAACCGTGGCCAGACCATCAATTCTGGGCTAACCTAAAAGTTGTATTTAGCAACAAGTCTGGGAACCAATCATAGAGTTCCAAATTATACAAGTGAAATTCCAAGACTATGTAATAGAGTTTCACGTGTGAAATTTGAAACTCCATATGCAAAGGCTATTTTTCAAAAATAGGTGCCGAAAAGTGAACAGTAGTCTCTATTTCTACCTGCCAAGTCTGCAACTATACAACAGAGCTAGAGATCATGATCCTAGTATCTATCTTTGTAGACTAAGAAAAGAAGAAAACAAATGACAAGAAAAATCAAATATCATGCCTCCACCCCCCATAAACATTTCATCCATTTAGATGAATCCCCAATTAAACGACAATAGAAATTTTTTATTAGTAACCAATATAAAAATTTATAGAATCAAATAATCCACTATCCAGCGCCATAAAGATTTTCCTACTATTGTGCGCAGGTCTCCTCAAGGTCTGCTTCATCAAGTGCCTCAGACATACGGTTTCCAACTTCAATATACTTATCCAAACCCTTCTCAACTTCTTTTGGGAAGAGACCTCGCACCCTAAGTAAATCTTTAAACTGTTCTTCTCTTTCAGTATCTCCTTTTGATTGCAAGTACTTCACGCAAGAAGCCAAACTATGAAAGTGCGGCCTCCACCCTGGCCGACTAGCCAAGATTGCTTTCTTCATCGTCTCCACTGCCTTCTCCATCTCATTATGTACACAATAACCGAGTGCCAGACGATTCCATGTGCTCCCATTGGGATGCTTCCCACTCTCCACAAGTTTCTCTATGGTTGATATAGCCTTTTCCATATGACCCTTTTTGCAGTAAGCAGTTACGAGCAAGTTTGGAATTCGAATGTCAAAGTGCACCCTGTTTGCTTCCCACTCGGCAAATATTTTCTCTGCACCATCAAGATCATCCAACTTCTCTAGTCCACTTATCATACAATGATAACTTGAATTGTTATACTTAACTTTTCTCTTGTATTTATTCCATATACGATAGACATCATCCTTCTTGCCCATACTAGTATAGAGAGTAACGAGCATGTCAATAGCAAGTCTTGCCCTTTTCCCCTTGACTAGATGCTCGCATTTCTTCAATGACTCGTAAGCCTTTTCTATATCACCAGCTTTCAGGTACCCCTTGGCAGCAATTGTATAAGGACTCCAATCCATCAGCAGAGGATCAGCTTCCATTGTCATCAGAAGCTTCTCCATCTCCATGACATTAGGAACAGATGCATATGTATTTAAGACGATATTGTGGGTAATCACGTCACCAGCAATTCCCTTGTCTTCCATCTCTAGCATAAGTGACTGTAGCTTCTCAAGATCTCCCGTTTTAGAATAAAGGGTCAACATAACATTGTATGTCACTGTGCCAGCATAGCCCAACTCCTTCAGCTTTTGCATGGTATCTTCTGCTTTATTTAAGACTTTTGCATCAGCATAGCAGTTCAAGAGAGCACCATATACCCGGTAGGTTCTTAAATCATCTGGAATGTTAGTGAAATACGTCTCTGCGGCTTCCAGACCACGGGCTTTTGATATCAAATCCAGTTGGACTGCAACATCTCCAGCCGATATATCAAAATGCTTGGAGTTCTTAATCCACTCATAAATCTGCAATTGTATAAGAAGCAGAAATTGCTATTTGGTATACTGAACCAATACACAAGTTAGGAAAAGAAAAGTAAAATATGCAGCCTGGTCTCTTTTTCCTTGGTTCTCCAAAGGCTAGTTTTTAAACGAAAATAGAGCTGATTAATACAGACTTCATGATGTGGACGATTTTAGGGATTTCTATTGTTAAATCAACATTAAACTGATTCAGTTGAAATATTTATAGAAGGATAGAACATGCAAGTTTACAAGGTACTTGTTACAAAGTCAAGTTGTACAGAGAAGTTAATCAGAAAAGGGAGAAAAGAAAAAGTCATATTGTATGGAGGATAATAACTTATTCATGTATAGTTTCATAATCCACTTCCAGACCTGCTTGATTAATCAAATCAAATGCTGATTTTTTGGGGGAAGAAGAATATAGAGAAAAGGCAAGGAAAGATAAGACTAAGTCCAGCAACTCTACAAAATCAGAAATAGCGCTAGCATAGATCGTTCTACATGGATTGGCAATGATAATGGATAGATATACATATCCTATTGATATGGATGACTGTCTGTGTCGCTATATCAAAAAGATTATTTGTTTTGTCTATAGATGCAAATAAGTATCATTTTGAATGCTAACAAAATCTACATATGATCCTTGTATAAGTATCAGAGAGAAAACCCATGCAAATATAAGTTACCTATAGCAGATAAAGAAATAGAGATATCATGTTACAGAAAAAATCTGCTTATGTAGAGAATACTATATATGTTTATGTTGACAGGTTGAGAATGTACTGATGTTCAAAATCTCAACTCTTTATTTCCCATAAAAGAATTATCAACAGACTATAGTATTGACACATTTTACTAGCAAACTTATGCACACATATTTTCCCCTTTACTTCTGTGGCATTTTGATAATTCATAGACAAGAGGGGGTTGCTTAGATGGTAAGCGCCCTCCACTTTCAATTCGAAGGTTGCGAGTTCAAGTCAAGGGAGCAAAGGAGGGAGCTCTTGGGGGGAGGGGTTAAAAAGATGTTGATAATTCATATGGGGTGATCTTATTGAGGTTTCAATGCAGTATGCCCGTAAACAACAAATATAGTGTTTCAACACAAATGTGTCATCTTGAATTTACCGAAACAAAGAAACCTTCTTTCATATTTGGTAAGTTTTAATGTGTAGTAGTTGGGGTAAGGCATGCTCTTGCATTCTCAAGTGAGCATCTTGGATAACACACATTTCTATGTTTGTTTCAACAAAACTCGAACCTCTAATTAAAAACCTAGTACTACGATCTGAAGAATACATAAATTATATAGAAAGACTTTTTCTATTGAAGGCAACATGTTTGGTATGATATGATAATGTGGCAAGAAAACATGAAAACTCAGACAAAAATCCCCGATAACAAGTCAACTCTTTTTCGTACTCTCAGATCAGCACCATAAAATATCTAAAAGAAGTACACCTGGTGGTTCCTACTCTTTAGACAAATAAGTATGAAGACCGGGGGTGTTATTTTTCCATGTCAAGAATATATTAATGCAGAAATGTTTAAATACAATAGAAGCAAATGATCATTATGGTGATACCGACTGCTGGAATTAAACTAGTTAACCATATAAGAGAAAGTGTGAAATCTAGATTACCTAATTCACCAAAAAATGTAATTTTCAGCATTGGACTAAAATGAACAGTAATAGCATGGATGGATAATGAGGATTTACAATAGCCGGTTGCCTGGTTCCAACTGATTCTAGAATGATGCATAGTTTCTTGATTGTTTGACTGTTCTTTGGCTAAAGTGCTTCATGGAGATATAGAACACTCTACTCTTAGGCATTAGTCTTAATATCATATCTATAACAAATTCACTAGCAAATTACATGTGAAAGAAACCCCCCCCCCCCCCCCTCTTCCCTTACCCCCAAAATTTCTATCCTCAAAATAGAAGGATTAAAAGGAGTCTTACAACTCTAGGCATCCATCCTCCTAAAGATAGGTAATTAAAAGAAGTCTTTAAATCCCTATAGTCATTAGTTACAAACGTCCAATATCCAATTAGTGTCCAAAGTCCAAACAGGGTTACATCAACAAATTACGGTTAAGCAAATTACTGTAGTACAATAAACTCCACCTAAGAAAGATCCACAGAACACAGCTTTAGTCTTAAAGCCTGGTATGAAGGAGAAAGGTTGAGAAGCAACATGAAAATAGCCAAACTACCATGAAGTCTTGGATATTTGGGATTCAAGCTACTTCATAAATATTGCAGTGCAACAAAGAGGCAGGTTAACCAGAACATTGCACTGGTAATGCTGAATTGTAAATAAGGATGGTTCAGTCCATATACACTACCTCCCATTACCATAATAGGACCGTGAGATTATTCTTAGCCACTTTTGTGCTGACGAGGTTGAAGCAATACTTAGCCTCTTAGAATCCCTAAAAAATTAAAAGGGATTCCCTTTTGGTATTTTGCTCACTTGTCCATATTTCAGCACCTTCTTTGCGCTGCCATTTTATACGGTTACCTTTTCTCAACAAAAAAAGAAATCATTCTTCATTTTCCTACTAACAATCTCCTTGAATTAATTCTATCAGATGAACCAGAAGAACGAACAGACCAAATTCAAAGTACACTCCCTCAATGACGGATCTAGGATTTTCACTGAGGGGTTCAAAAAACAACAAAAGCTAAATATAAAAAATAATGTTGTCCAAGAGAATCGTACCTAGGATGCTAGAGACAATTTTGAACACCCTAGACCGCTTGAGCTAACCTTTTGACAATTTTGAACACCCTAGACCGCTTGGACTAACATTTTGTATTTGTTCAGGGTATTCAAAAGTAAATATATGTACATAAACACAGAAAATCTACCCAACGAATTCTATCAGATAAACAGACCAAATTCAAAGACCCCCAAAGAATCTCATATCAATGATACGATTGATCATTAGTTAATTGGAGGTGATTACAATGTTTTCCTTATTGTAATTAAGTCCCTAAGAGTCCTACTTATTACTATTTTGTAGTTGCATTTTAGTCCCTAAGGTAGTTAGCCACGTCAACATTCTTCTTCCTCCTTATATGCGGGTATGTAGCAGAAGGAGGATATGTTAGGAAGAATCTATCCCTTATCTTATTTTCTGCGATTTTAATACAATTCCTTTCAGTTTGGTTCCAATTGTCTATCAGTGGTATCAGAGCACTTTCCGGCTATGTGGGTATCACGATGACCGGAGAAATCAAAGAAGTCTTAGAACGACTGGATCGTATGGCGCAGAGACAAAATCAGCTGGAATTGGTGCATGAAGCATCCATTCGCGAGTTGAAGGAAGCTGTAAGCTCGAAGAACAACAGGGAGAAGGATAAGCAACCAGTTCCCAATCCTATGACGACGACAGAGCTCTATTCTCCTACTAACTGTCCTGAAAATTTATCAGGTGTGGCTAGAACGACCCCATTACTCCCAGTACCACGGAGTTTAACCATTGCGGGTTGAAATGGGCAAGGCCCCCAAAATTCTCGATCCAATCCCATATCTGCACCCATGCATACACTCTTCTTCACACATCAAACTCCTTATACAGCCCCATTTCTGAGTCCCTATGTTAATGCCCCATTTCAAATTGCATATGCATCATATTCCTTCCAACCTACCTATTCAGTACCACCCAACCATACCAACCCTTATCCCCAAAATCAAAATGGTTACCATTATCCCCAAAGCTATCCATTATCTCCGTTAGCAAATAATCAGGCCCTCACTAGACTGTCCAAAGTAGAATTTCCTCGATTCAATCGGAAGGGACTTCAGGATTGGTGGTATAGAGTGGACCAATTTTTTTCATTGGATGAGATCCAACCCCACCAGAAAATAACCATTGCATCAATTCATTTTGATGACATAGCCCTTCAATGGCACCAGACTTATTTGAGAAGTAGATCTCACCTTCCATTTCCGTCGTGGGATGAGTATTTGATGGCACTTGCAGACAGATTTGGTGCTGAGGATGATGATCCGATGTCTGAATTACTTAAGGTTAAACAGACAGTAGGAGTGGCTGAATTCCAGGAGCAGTTTGATAGGTCTATGACTAAGCTTAATTTGGATACTGGTCATGCTATTAGCATATTTTTGAATGGTCTCAAACCAGAATTAGGTGATGCAGTAAGAGTACATCATCCTTACTCTCTACCCCAAGTTTATCATATAGCAAGGATGCAGGAATCCATTTTTACTAAACAATCCAAAGCAATGAAGAGTCCTTTTTCATATGCAATATCCAACCCTCCCAGAAATTCCTTTTCCCAGAACACCTACTCAATACCAAGCCTAATACCCATCCAAATATTCATTTACCCAAACCTCTTGATGATAGAAACAGGAGAAGAAGATTAACACCTGCTGAGCTGAGTGACAAGAAAGCTAAAGGGTTATGTTACCTATGTGATGAAAAATTACTACTAGGCCATGTATGTAAGAATAGGGGTCGGTTGTTCTTAGTAGAAGTTGAGGAAGAGGACATGGAAGTTATTGAAGAGGGTGAGACAGTTGTTCAGGATGTGTTACCTGAAGCTTGTGAAAATTCCTTTAATGCTCTTCATGGTACAGTAGGGTACAGGACCCTAAGAGTGACTGGTAACTGTAAGAAGAGGCAGTTGAATATTTTGGTTGACAGTGGATCAACTCACAATTTCTTGGACTGTGACTTGATCTCTAGAATGGGGTGGAAACTGGAGCAATGTAAGCCTGTTTGTGTGAGTTTAGCTGATGGAAATTCAGTACAAGTTAATAGGATGTGCAGAGGGATGGAATGGCTATTACAGGGGACAGTTTTCAAAGCTGACTTCCTTCTGTTGCCCTTGGGATCATGTGATATGGTGTTAGGTGTTCAGTGGTTGTATGAATTAGGAGACATTAAGTTTAACTTCAGGGAGCTTACCATGGAGTTTGAGCACCATGACAAATTGCTCTCCTTACAAGGAATAGCTCATAAATTCAAGTTGATTGAATCTGAGTCCTTAAAAGAAGGAGCTGGGGAGCAGATACAATTGTTCATGATTAAGGCTTATGACACGGGGGATCAACAACAACAGGTACAAGGTTCAATGCAAGGTTCTCAGGAGATCCAAAATGTCTTGACTGATTACCAGGAAATATTTGGAGAACCAACCAACCTTCCCCCTCTAGACCACTGTTTGACCATCATATTCCTCTACTTGAGGGAGCTAAAGATTTCAACAACAGACCATACAGATATTCACCTGTACAAAAGGATGTCATAGAAAAGATGGTTCAAGAGTTAATGGAGCAGGGGATGATTCAGAACAGTTGTAGTCCATTTGCTTCACCAGTAGTTTTGGTAAGCAAAAAAGATGGAAGTTGGAGAATGTGTGTGGATTATAGAGCTCTCAACCAAATTACCACCAAAGACAAATATCCTATACCTGTCATTGAGGAATTATTAGATAAGTTAAGGGGATCAAGGGTGTATTCACAGATTGATTTAAGGTCTGGGTATCACCAAATTAGAATGGCTCCTGAGGGTATTCGTAAGACTGCCTTTAGGACTCATTCTGGCTATTTTGAATATCTAGTCATGCCTGTTGGGTTGATTAATGCACCATCCAGTTTTCAAGGGTTGATGAATTACATTTTCAAGGATCACTTGAGGAAGTCCATTGTTGTTTTCTTTGATGACATATTAATTTATAGCAAGACAGTTTCTGATCATGTTCAGCACCTCTGAACTGCTTTTGCTATTCTCAAGAAGCATCAACTCTTTGTCAGGGAGTCTAAGTGTGTCTTTGCAACTACTGAAGTGGAATATCTGGGCCATTTCATTTCCGCTGCAGGAGTAGCTACTGATCCAAAGAAAATTCAGGCTGTTAAGAACTGGCCAGTGCCAAAAACTCTCAAACAATTAAGAGAGTTTATAGGCCTAGCTGGTTACTACAAGAGATTCTTTAGTGGGTATGGAGTGATCAGTAAGGCTTTCACTGATCTCTTAAAGAAGGGTAGCTTTGTGTGGAGTGAACAAGCTACTACTGCTTTTGTGCAGTTAAAAGACGCTTTGACAACTGCCCGTCCTCACACTACCTGACTTTACCATTCCATTCATCATTGAAACTTATGCTTGTGATGTTGGCATAAGAGCAGAATTGATGCAAGTGAGCAAACCAATTACCTATTTGAGTAAAGGATTAGCTCCAAAACATCAGTCACTCTCAGTGTATGATAAAGAATTATTGGCTCTTGTCATGGCAGTATCCAAGTGGAGTCAATATTTGGTGTGCAGGCACTTCATCATTAGAACTGATCAAAAGACTTAAAATTCTTTTTGGAACAAAAACTTCATACTGGTTCACAGTTGAAATGGGTAGCTAGACTAATGCAGTTTAATTTTGACATTGAGTACAAGAAGGGTAGAGAGAATAAGGCTTCTGATGCTTTATCAAGATTGCTTGCTGTGGAATTCTCAGCTCTAACTCTTTCTACTGTTAGAACTGGATTGTTACAAGATATTATGGATAGTTGGCAACTTGACCCTGAGCTCAAGGAGTTGTTGGAACAGCTGCAACAAACTGGTGGAGAGGTCAAGGGATACACTTGGATTCATCAGCAATCAGGAGATATGGGAAACTGGTAGTTGGGACTAATCCAAGTCTCAGGCAAGAATTGATCTACATATGGCATGATTCACCTCATGGGGGCCATTCAGGTCTGGATAATACTTAGAGGAGGATGGGTTCCTTACTTTACTGGAAGAATATGAGAGATGATGTAGCTGCCTATGTCAAGAAGTGTGCAGTCTGCCAAAGGAGCAAGAATGAGATCATAGCTTACCATGGCCTGTTGCAAGCACTCCCTATTCCTGCTACTACTTGGAGTAGTATTAGCATGGATTTTATTGAAGTTACCCAAGTCTAAAGAGCAAAACTACTATATGGGTGGTAGTAGATAGACTTACTAAATTTGCCCACTTCTTTGCTATTTCACATCCCTACTCTGCTCATGATATAGCACAATTGTTTATGGATAATATCTTTAAGTTATATGGCATGCCAGAAGAGATTATTAGTGATAGGGACCCAATTTTTACTAGTAAAATCTGGCAGGAACTTTTTGCTATACAAGGGGTGTCACTAAATACATCAACTGCCTATCATTCTCAGTCGGATGGGCAAACTGAGGTAGTTAATAGGTGTCTTGAAACATATTTGAGGTGTTTTTGTGCTGATTCTCCTACTACATGGGCATAGTTCTTGGTTTTTACTGAATGGTGGTATAACACTTCTTTCCATTCAGCAATACATTGTACTTCTTATGAGGCCTTGTATGAACAGCCTCCTCCCTTACATTTGCCTTACATGGCTGGTGAATCTATGTTAGATGAAGTAGATAGAAGTTTGGTCACTAGAGAATTTAAGATTCAGCTGCTCAATTATCATCTAGCCAGGGCTCAACAGAGAATGACTGATCAAGCCAACAAACATAGAACTGATAAGACAATTCAAGGTAGGTGATTGGGTATATGTCAAGTTACAACCTTACAGGCAAGTCACCAGGGGTCATCATCATTTCAGCAAGCTTTCTTTTAAGTATTATGGTCCCTATATGATCGAAGACAAGGTGGGTTCAGTAGCTTACAAGCTGACATTGCCACCTGATTTATTGATCCATCCTACATTCCATGTTTTCTTATTCAAGCCTTTCTATGTTGTTCCTGATACTATTTGTCATCCACTAGTGCTCAACATTTCTAGCCCTTTTTGCCCTCAACCCCCATGAAGATTTTGGAAAGAAGATTAATCCAGAAAGTTGTTGCTCAATGGTTGATTCAGTGGATAAATTTCCAGATTCTCAGGCTACTTGGAAAGATGCTCAGATTGTCAACCTTAGGTTTCCTTCATTCCTTCCTTGAGGACAAGGAAGTTGTTATCAAGGGACCTGATACGATTGATCATTAGTTAGTTGGAGGTGGTTACAATGTTTTCCTTATTGTTATCAAGTCCCTAAGAGTCCTACTTATTACTATTTGTGAGCATGCACCTTTCCGACTTCAGCTCGAGGACATCTTCACAGTGCCCCTCTGGAAGAAACAAGTCACTTTTCTCATGTGCAAGTTGGGTATTCATGATATACTCTTAATTCCTACAAATCAAGGTAATTGCCATTTGAATTAGGATAAAACACTTAAGTTGATATGTTTTGGGCTTCAAGAGATTATTACAATGGCAAGTCAAGACAAATTCGTCTAAAAACACAATCATGTGAGAAGATTATTGTATGATGACATAATTAATATCGCTTCAATATGTGAGGTTCATATTTAATTTAGCAGGTCCTTTTTCTAAAGGGTTAGGCAAAGAGTTGGTGGTGGACTTATAAAGGGGTGGAAATAAAACATCATGTAAATTAGTTATACTTTATGGAAACTCTACCTTATGATGTAATCTTAGGTTCAAAGGGAAAAACAAGTGAAGTTGCAAATTACTTTCAGTTTTGAAGAATCTATCCTTTATCTTATTTTCTGCAATTTTAATACAATTCCTTTCAGTTTGGTTCCAAAAACATTGACTTACTTTCCTTATTAGTTTGTCCCAAACACACAAATATCTAAGATTATTTTAAACCACACATTTCAAAGTCTTAATTATTTCTTAAATAATGTATCAAGTCAAACTAACACAATCTTTTTTGGACGGGAAGTAGTATGATTTTTGCAAATTAATCATTGACACAATGTGAGCCTTCCCCGGACCTCGCGCATAGCGGGAGGTTACTACTCCGGGCTGCCTTTTTTTTTTAATCATTGACACAATCTTAAGTAAATAATCAAGTTTCCAGAAGTAAAAAAAGAAAGAGACCTGAAGGGCAGGTTTGTAGCGACGATAAGCTCTAAGTTGTTTGATGATAGTCTTGAGGTCTTGATACTTAATAGGATTCTTCTCTTCAGTAACCCATTTGTCCAGTATTGGTATCACTGATTCTTCTTCTTTAGAACGTGTCAAATATAGTAGCTTATTGTACAGAGGATGAGCACTCTTTGCTGAACCTTCATCTTTATTATTACTAGACAAAAATAAGGAGGCTAGGATTTCAGGTTCACTTGAGTATGAACAAACCCTAATAAGATTCCACCATGATTTTACACTTTGCTCAACAAGTTTCACCATTCTTAGCACAAATGCAAAATATGGCTTCACTCTTACTTAATGCTTTTAAGAAAATTCCAAAAAAAAAAAAAAAAAGACTTTCAGTCTAGGTGGAACTTTTAATAATTTATGTTCATTACATATGATAGAAACAATGAGAAAAAAATTTAATCATAAATATCAAAAAAAGTCATCAAATTATAAAATATGGTACATAACAAATTGCACTAGACACTAAAAAGATATAAGTAGAAATTACATGTTAAAAAATTATATCAGGCTCTGAAAATAAATCAAAAATTGTAATCCTAAATGTGAGTTTCCTTTATTTTTAAACTTTTATTGGCAGTTTTCATTAAATTTAACAGCTAAAATTTGATAATTATTTAATTTTGACAAACATAAAAAATTAAAACTGTTAAGTGACTATTTTAAACTTACCTTCAAACTTAAGAGATCATTTTTGTCATTTTCTCAAGTAAGTAGAGTGGAGTATAAATTATTAAGACTACACGAATCTTGCATGCACTTTTGTGCAAGGAGATTCTTTTATGTATTTGTTTTATGGGAAATAAATTGAATACCATTTTCTAAATTTATTTAGTAAAAAGAATCATAAATTGGAATTAAGAAAAAATAGAAATAAGAAATGCTGAAGATATAATAAAAGAAAGTATACTTTTTCTAATAATTTAATGTGTATCAATTATCACTCATGGAATAAAAGGAGAAATATGCATGAATAAACCCTCCCAAATCCCACCTAATAGACTAGTTTTTAGGTTGAGCTCTCTTGTTCAATCTATAATAATTAGTATTAATGCATTTCGATCAACATTTCAATCATCAACTCAAAGTGATGACCTAATAGAGTATTAGTAGTGGCGGCCTGAATCCATAAAGAGGTGCCAACTATGATCAATTGATATGGCGACATAGGTAAGAGAAGTGTCAAACTGTCAATTGTTTACAAGTGAGCAAAAAAATTAACAAAAATGAGATACTAGTTATGACTAATTAGGCTAAATGAGTGCCCGCCCGGAATGGTGACTTAGATCAAAGAGAGGTGCCAGTTATGACTAATTGAGCCCGAAAGAAGAAAAAACGAAGTATTAGCCATGATTGATTGGATTCAAAAAGAAAATAAAAAATGTATGAAATACCAATTGTATCCAAGTGGACAGATGGAGGTCCGAAATGAATAATGATGGTGTGGATCAAAGAAGTGACCAACGAGGTCGTTGGTCAATTATTGTGTATCCATTATTTATCATTGATTTAAAAAAATATTAATGAATTTATAATTTGAATGAGCTCTCTTCCCTAATAAACTAATCTTTTGAAAGGATTCTCCTATTCAATCCATAATACGATCATTTAAGTATCATAAAACTTGTGGTCCATCCATAGCTCAAATTTGTTCTATCCTACACAATCTCTTTCTTCTTTCCTTTTTAAACAAGAAAGTTTTTAATTAAGGATTTCAAAATAAACAGTTGATACTAAAGTAACGAAAGTATTTTTTTTTCTTTCAAAAATAGTTGTGGATACTGAAAATACAGAAGCCATAAATTGTCATAAAAGTGTAAGCTTTTTGTCTTTAAATTGTAAGCTTTTGTCTTAAAATTGTAGGTAAAAAACGGGGTAAAGTATATTCGAAAGGTTAAACAGAGAGAACGTTGAGTCGAGAGATGGTTCTCTGTCTTTAAGATAAAATTGTCTCGTATAGATGCTTTTACGGTATTGGGCAATAGTCTCCCAAGATAAAATAACAACTAATCAACTGTACAAAGCAAATACAGTTGATTCTAGAGAATAAAATAAATAAGAACAGATTGCTGAAGAAGGACTTCTGCTTTTTGTTTCTGGAACAAATTAGAAGAGACTTCTCATTTTCTGCTTCTGTGTGTCGAACAGAACAAAAGGGAAAACTTTGAGTAATTTGTTGTGTGTTCTATATCCCATGTTTCGTGCTCTTTCTTTCCTCTGTTACTTTTTGAATTGAAAAGAAACATTCAATTTATAAGAGTGGAAAAGGAAGACAAACAGTCATAGGAAGACAAACAGTCATAGGGAGACAAACAATCATGTATGTTGGTATCTGTTCTCTTGAACGGTCATAACTGTTGGTGTCTTCAAAAATCATTAAACTTTAGGGACCAAAATATAAATAGTTAACATTTTATGGACCAAAAAGAAGAGCCCAAGAGCCCGTGACCCGAATCCGAGCCCGGACCAGACCGGACGGGACGGGCGCGTGTGGGGCTTAGCCCCGAACCCAAGCTCACCTAGGTCCTCTCCCTTCTAAACACATGTGTTACCCCTTGGGGTCTCAAACCCTTACTCAAACTTAGAGTTTATATATTGCATAAACTCTTTATCTTTTACCAATGAGGGAGATTTGTCATTTTTTTCCAAAGACCCTCCATCTTTTTATGTCTCAATCACCTTACGTTGTGTACCAATATCTCTTTCATTTCTTAACGAAATTTGACGATACTTGGCACTAACATTATCTACTCACTTAGTAGATTAGGCATGTGTAAAGAAATGATATTTCCGACATGCGGGGCCCACGTGTTTAAGTCATTAAAGACGGGATAAACTCAATCCCACATTAGTAAAATTTCCAACAATCCCCTCTTGAAAGAGAATTGGTGCACCCAGGGTGCCAAAGTTCAGCAATCTTTCAGCGGAAAGATATTGCATCAGGAAAGGTAGTTTTTGACTTTGAACCTTCCTTAGTCGATTACCATCATATTTACTTACTACGCGGTGAACGCGATGTCTTGAACCGTCAGTGTTTAGTGTAAACCAAGACAATGATATCAACACAATAACTCTCCTTATTCATTTCTTTTTATTGTTTTTGTCCGTTGTGGTTATGGACAACGCTTGAATTCTTAAGTGCGTACATTTGAAGCGGCCTGTCTTCGCACTTAAATAGGTGATCTCTTATAAGGTATATTGCTCTACCCCACTCGCAAGTGTTAGGAATCATTAAAAGTTTCAAAAACTTATATTTTACTCATCATGCAAGTAGCACTTAATATCTATCACGGGAACGACTTTGGAGTTATCTTTCTTTAAAGAATGATAATGTGAAGTGTTCTTACTTCAAGTGAAGCGCTAACTGAACCTCTATAGCTTAGTTTTCCCATTGAACCAAATTTCTGGGATCTCCAATCAGTAAGGTTAGGTTACAACCATAAAAATTCTTATTGTTTGGGTTTTAAGCCCATTCCCCTAGACAGACAGAGTATTTGATCTTTGGGTAGGCATTTAGTTAAAGGATCCGCTAAGTTATCATTTGATTTGACGTAATCAATGGAAATGACACCCATAGTGATCAACTGACTAACGGTCTTATGCCTCCAACGAATATGTCTAGACTTGTCATTGTACATATTACTTCGTGCCCTTCCCAAAGTCGATTGGAAGTCACAATGAATCATCACCGAAGGCACGGGTTTATCCCAACAAGGGATATCCTCTAATAAGTCGTGAAGTCATTCTGCTTCTTCTCATGCTTTGTCCAAAATGATAAACTCTTATTCCATCGTGGATCGGGCGATGCATGTTTGCTTAGAGGATTTCCAAGACACAATCCCAATTGTAAAAGCATACCCACTGGTATGTTCTTTATGTTCGATATCCAGTTTGCATCACTGTATCCTTCCAATACGGTTGGATATCTGGAATAGTGTAATTCATAAGTCAGCGAATATTTCAGATATCGTAGTATCCGAATTAACGCTTTCCAGTGATCATTTCCAGGATTACGAGTGAACCTAGCCAACTTATTGACTGGATAAGCAATGTCGGGTCGGGTGCAGTTTGTAATGTACATTAAACTGCCAATGACCTGTGCATATCGCTCTTGGGATACGGGTGCACCGTGATTTTTATCAATTCTATGATTCATATCCATTGGTGACTTCATAGGGGGACTGTCAAATGCATTAAATTTCCTCAATACATCTTCAATGTAGTGAGATTGAGATAAGACCAGCCCGTCATATGTCTTAGAAATCTTAATTCTTAAGATCACATCTGCAATACCCATATCTTTCATCTGGAAACAATGTTTCAACATATTCTTGGTTTCCAGGATCAACTTAAGACTACTTCGAGTGATGAGCATGTCATCTACGTAAAGGCATATCATGACAAACGAGTCATAGTTCCCTTTGATATAGATACATTTATCACATTCATTTATGGAGAAACCTTTTGATAATAAAGTATTATCAAACTTTTTATGCCATTGTTTCGGAGCTTGTTTGAGTCCGTACAGAGACTTAACAAGTCGACATACTTTCTTTTCTTGACTTGGAATCACATACCCCTCGGGTTGTTCCATATATATTTCCTCTTCCAACTCTCCGTTTAGGAAGGTTGTCTTAATGTCCATTTGATGTATCTCAAGGTCATGCAAAGTTGTTATGGCTATGAATACCCTTATAGACGTTAATCTAGACACATGGGAGTATATGTCGAAGTAATCGAGGCCTTACTTTTGACAGTAGCCTTTGACTATTAATCTGACATTATACTTGTCAATAGGTCCATCTACTTTGTACTTTCTTTTGAGTATCCACTTACAGCCCAAAGGTTTGCTTCCCGGAGGAAGATCAACCATTTCCCAAGTATGGTTTTGCATGATGGAATCTATTTCGCTTTCTATAGCTTCTTTCCAAAGCGGTGCTTCTAGAGTTGACAATGCTTCTTTGATTGTATTCGGTTCATTTTCAACCATATAAGTTAGAAAGTCTGGACCAAAGGTTTTGGCCCTTTTGCTCCGTCTTGGTTTCACCTCTGGAACCCCCAAGTTCTGTAGGTTTGGAACATTAAGTTCCGGATAATCAGAAACTCTTGAGTCCTGTAGATCTGGAACGTCTAGTTTTGGATAATCAGAAACTCCCGGGTCTTGCTCGTTTTGAGCAGTGTGTTCATAACTTCGTTTGCGCAAAATTATTTAATTTTTTTCTAGATCTGTTAAAAGAATTCAGCATTCTTTGATTCCATGATCGTACTCTTGTGGATATCAGGTATCTTCGACTTATACACTAAGAAGCGATAAGCATTACTATTATTTGCATATCCGATGAATATGCAATCTACAGTCTTAGGTCCAATTTTGACCTGTTTTGGTTTTGGTACTTCGACCTTTGCTAAGCAACCCCACACTTTCAAATATTTGTAAGTGAGTTTCTTTCCTTTCCATGATTCATATGGAGTTTTATCCTTACCCTTATGCGGAACTCTATTAAGAATTGCATTAGCGGTAAGAATCGTTCACCCCACATATTTTGGCTAAACCGGAATTGATAAGTAAAGCATTCATCATTTCCTTTAATGTACGTTTTTGCGCTCGACAATACCGTTAGACTGAGACGAGTAAGGAGCGGTCGTTTGATGAACAATGCCGAATTGAGCACATTATTCTTCAAAATCGGTGCTACGTATTCTCCCCCTCTATCACTACGAATTGCCTTAATCCGTAGGTTTCGTTGATTTTCAACTTCTGCTTTGTAGTGCATTTAAATACTTCAAAGGCTTCATCCTTACTTTTCAACAAGTAAACATAATAATACATTGTACTATCATCAATGAAAGCCACAAAGTACTTGTTCTCCGCTTTAGTTTGTACAAACTTTAAATCACATATGTCCGTGTGAATAAGTTCTAGATGAACGGTGTTTCTTTCGACTGAGTGGAAATATGACTTGGTTAATTTTTCCTCTACGCACACCTCACACTTATGTTGAGGGTTTATGTCGAAGGAAGGCAACAATTCCAACTTTACTAACTTTTGAATGAATTTGTAGTTTACGTGTCCTAATCTATGATGCCATATATTAGAAGGCTCAAACAAGTAGGTAGAAAGCTTTGTTTCATTAGATGAACTGATTACAGACATATCATTCACTTTGAAGAGGTCGTCACACGTGAAGCCTCTTCCTACAAATATATAATTCTTAATTATTACAAATTTGTTGGACTCAAAAACTAGTCTAAAACCAATCCGGACCAACAATGGCCCTGAAACCAAGTTATTGCGGATGTCAGGGACGTGCATCACTTCCTTCAGAGTAACCTATTTGCCTGAAGTCATTTTGAGGACAACATTTCCAACCCCTTGCATTTCAGAGGTGGCGTCGTTGCCCATGAATAATTTCTTGCCCGTGACTGGGGCGTAAGAGGAGAATGCACTCTTGTCTGAGCAGATGTGACGGGTTGCATCCGTGTCTATCCACCATTGCCTTGGATTCTCTACCAGATTAGCCTCCAGCACTACAGTCGAGAAATCCACAATCATGTCGTCAAGATTCGAAGGATCATCCTTGTCTTTCACGACGTTAGCCTTGGCCTTGCCTTTATTCTTGGTTTTTTCCTTCTGCTCTCGCTTCAGTTTGCAGCAGTCTTTGATCATATGACCAGGCTTTCCACAGTGATGACAATTTTCTTTAACTTCTCTATTTTTTTGGCTTTTGTCGTCTCCCTGGTACTTGCGCTTTTTGTTAGCGTTTCCCCTTGAATCAACCAGATTCACCTTTGCCTCCATTGGCTATTTTGGCTTAGATATAGACCTTTTATTGTCCTATTGTATTTGGAGTTTGACAATAAGATCTTTAAGCCCCATTTCCTTCATCTTCAGTTTGAGATAACTCATGAACTCATTCCACGAGGGAGGCAGTTTCTCAATCAAAGACGCAACCAGAAATTGTTCGTTTGGCTTCATTCCTTCCAAATCCAGATGATGAATAATCATTTGAAACTCTTGGATTTGGGAACTCATTGATTTACCATCCACTATTTGAAATTTCAGAAACTTTTCAACGATGAATTTCTTAGTACCCGCATCCTGTGCGCTGTACTTTTTCTCGAGTTTTTCCCACAACTTATTTGTTGTCTTCACGGTGCAATACACAGTATAGAGTGTATCCGACAGACCGTTCAGAATGTAGTTTTTGCACATGAAATCACTATGATTCCAGACATCCAATGTAAACTTCAAGGCATTTGTGACCTGGATATCGTCGCCCACATCAGTCGTTGTGTTAAACTGAGTGTCGATTGCATCCCTCTAGAAGGAGGATCTTCTGTCAGAAAATGTGACATGTTTAACGTAGTAAGATAGAACAATATTTTCTGTTGCCATATCTTGAAATTGGTACCCAAAAAAATTCGGGCGTTCTCCTTGAAAACCGGCAGGAGCATGGACAACATTATTCCCTTGAGCAATAGCTGCAGAACCAGAGCCGGAAGCAATGTTTGAAATAGACATCTTTCGAACACTTAGAAAATAGCAAATTTTGTCTTAAATTGTAAGCTTTTTGTCTTTAAATTGTAAGCTTTTGTCTTAAAATTGTAGGTAAAAATAGGGTAAAGTGTATTCGAAAGGTTAAACAAAGAGAATGTTGAATCGAGAGATGGCTCTCTGTCTTTAAGATAAAATTGCTCCGTATAGATGCTTTTACGGTATTGGGCAATAGTCTCCCAAGATAAAACAATAACTAATCAACTGTACAAAGCAAATACAATTGATTCTAACTAAGAAAATAAATAAGAACAGATTGTTGAAGAAGACTTCTTCTTTTTGTTTCTAGAACAAATTAGAAGAGACTTCTCATTTTCTGCTTGTGTGTGTCGAACTGAACAGAAAAGAAAACTTTGAGTAATTTGTTGTGTGTTCTATATTCCATGTTTCGTGCTCTTTCTTTCCTCTGTTACTTTTTGAATTGAAAAGAAACATTCAATTTATAAGAGTGGAAAAGGAAGACAAACAATCATGTCTGTTGGTATCTGTTCTCTTGAATAATCATGACTGTTGGTGTCTTTAAGAACCATTAAACTCCAGAGACCAAAATGTAAATAGTTAACATTTTAGGGACCAAAATGTAAATGGTTAATATTTTAGAGACCAAAAAGAAAGAGCCCCCGAGCCAAACCCGAGCCTAGACGGGACGGGCGGTGGCGTGCGTGTGGGGCTTAACCCCGAACCCAAGCTCACCTAGGTCCTCTCCCTTCTAAACACATGGGTTACCCCTTGGGTCCCAAACCCTTAATCAAACTTAGAGTTTATATATTGCAGAAACTCTTCATCTTTTACCAATGAGGGAGATTTGTCATTTTTGACCAAAGACCCTCTATCTTTTTATATCTCAAACACATTACTTTGTGTATCAATATCTCTTTCATTTCTTAATGAAATTTGACGATACTTGGCACTAACATTATCTACCCACTTAGTAGATTAGGACATATGCGAATAATGTTTCCGACATGTGGGGCCTACGTGTTTAATTCATTAAAGACGGGATAAACTCAATCCCACATTAGTAAAATTTCCAACAAAAAGTTCCTGAGATGTTCTATTTGCTTTTGAAGGGAGCCTTGGAGTAACTGGTAAAGTTGTTGTTATGTGACTAGGATATCATGTGTTCAAGCCGTTGAAACAGCCTTTTGCAGAAATGTGACGTAAGACTGCGTACAATAAACCCTTGTGGTCCGGCTCTTCCCAGACCCCACGCATAGCGGGAGCTTAGTGCACCGGACTGACTTTTATGTTCTATTTGCTTTTTTTTTTAGAACAAAATCCTCAAGATTAAAGTTCTTGGAATCTTATCTTTGTGTATCACCAAAGCTTATGGTGACATTAGTGGAGTCTTTTACGCAATAAGTATGAGTTCGTTCTTCATTATCCTTTATCCACAGTTTCTCTGTGATGGGAAAAAAATTAAAAAAAAAGAAGAAGAGGAAGAAAAAAACAACTTTGTTTACTATTAGACAAACCCCAAGATAGTTGAGAAGTTCTGGTGTATGCGCCTTCTGTAAATCTTCAATTAATTGGAAGACCTTTATTATTTTTCTTCCCATAAGTTAGGAGGTGACCTTAATCGACCAAGACGGAGGTCGGTCTATGAATTATACATTGATAATCGACTACGAAGGTAGTTTATAATCTAACAAAAATAGAGGGTCGATTATCGACAATAGATTGACAATCAATCAAGAAAGTGGTTGATTATATCGACTACGAAGACAATTGATAGGTCGATAATCAACCACGAAGGAGGTCGTCAACAAACAATAAAGGGGGTTGATTATAAGTAACAAGTTGATAATCGATCGAGGTTGATTACAATTACCTGTCGATTTTAATCGAAATAGCAGGAGAAGAAAATTAGACATTCCTTTTTAATTCTTTACGGTAATAAAAGGGTCATTCACCTAACGAGTCGTTTGGACATGATTTGAAATCATGAGATGAAATCATGATGATTTGAAGTTGAAGTTTTGTTTGTACATGCAATTTGAATTCTTAAGTTGTATTTTTTCTTATAGACATAAAAATTCCACAAACTGTGAAAACTATCAAAAAAATTCAATTCTTAACAATTCTACCAAATGAACAAATCGACTTTCCTGCTAATGATGTAGTGGCGATCGAATTCCATCCTATACAGTACTGTCGGCATTACCAAGAATTAGATTGAATTTCTACATAAAGTAAGTTCTCCATGTGAAATAGTAGTCGAAAATGTCTCATTATGAAGTCTAAACCGCAAGGACTTTAGTGTGAGTAGTAAGCATGTATTTCAGAGTTTGATGATTTTCTAAGTGGTCTATGGTTAAGTGAAGCACTTTCTATTGAAGAGAAGAAGGGCAGAGGCCCTCACAAGAATTAACTAGAGAGATCGGACCACAAAATTAATTATAGTTGGAGATGATATGATAGTGGTTAAAGTAGAAGGGTGACTGGTTGGATCCGAGATTTCTAACATGTTCATAGCAGATTGAGAATGATAGGATCATGTTATCAACAATGGCTTGATCAATATTTTTGGCGCGAACCTAAAATCTTTTAGCTTAATTAGACGAAATTTTTGTTATTTGGTCATTTTCACAATCAAGATTGAGCTTAAATACACTGATGCTTTAAACAAAATGGTGAAGTACACTTACTTTGAGCCATTGATGAAAGCACATTTAGAGGTAATGAACTTCTACACATTGATAAGTTGTCTTTGGTGTTTTCTCTAATTAATTGATATTTTTGTAAGCCCATTTAACTTATAACCTTATTGTATCGCGCAATTGGATTCTTTAATCGATAGCTAACCTGTGTACAATATGTAAATCCATTTGATAGTAAAATTACTAACACTTCTATCTTCCTGTATTGTCTTTCGATTGTGTATGTTTTCTTGTATTTAATATTTTATTCATGTGCAGCTTCATCCTTAGACACTCTGGTGAAGAGAATCCATATGAAGGCCGTGCTCTCTTCAATTCTAAGCTCAGAACCATAATCAAGCTCTTCGGGAATTACAGACATTTTCATCGCTCTCTTCAATTAATTTTATCTCACACGGCTAAGTCTTCCTTTTACAGTTTATCCTAATGTAGTGTACTTCAGTGATTCATCTGATCGTAGGAAGATATAGAACTTTTGAAGCTCAATGTGATTGAGGAAGTGACTCAAACTAAGATTGAGGTTACGAAGTGGGGGAAGTTTGGATATTGTGAATATACTAGTTAGGAAGGTGCTAGTTAGTGGGGAAATTGGAAAAGTATACATGGCTATGTTTAGAGAGAAGCCTAGTATCGGCAGAATCAGAACATTTGGTTGGGATTTTTGCAGAATTGATGACAGGAAGTTGGCCTTTCCTGCCTGGACATTTGAGTTAAGGATTTCCAACTTCTTTCTTTACTTATCTTTTTCTCTTGAGGGGTCGGAAAAGGTTAGAGGAGAGCGGCGTTGCAAAGGTGTCTTTAATAGCCTAATTTGGGAATGCTGCCAGACATATAAACTGCATTATCAATTTGCTGCTGGAAAAGATCCAGTGCTGGAAAAGATACAGAGTAGCAGAGAATTTGAAGCAAATGAAGTAACTAGGTCAAATCCTAGATCCCCTCTATACCCTAATTGATAATGGGAGGCAGGGGATGAGGTTTACTCTTGCTTGCACGCAGATGATATGTGGTGCTCCTTAAAAGGAATGGTTTAACTGGAGAAAACGACGGTCGATGTTGTATTAAACAATTTATCAACGTTAAACAAAATTGTGGCAGTCTAGAAAGGTTAGAGAAAACAACTTGTACAGTACAAATATCTGAGGCTTTGCTGATTCATGTGGTGTACAATGCACATGGAATAATTCAGGCAAGTGCAAAGTTTCAGGAACTCAAGATTGCATAGCTCATTATCATGGTATTTGAGTAAACCTACAATTAACTGTGTGATGTTAAATGCTAATTCCTTAATTGAATTCCAAGTATCTGATTGGGCCATATGTCCACCTTCTATTTAAAATCAGAGCAGAGACTACCAAAAATGCAGAAAGAAAGCCAATTCCCATACTAATAAAAAATTCCGCAGTTATAAAGGTGTCCTCGTCACTCAATGTTGGATCTTGAGGCTGTTCCTCCACAAAGCAAGCTTCTATTAGTGGATAGCCACAAAGTCCATGATTGCCAATGTAGGATCTCTTGTTGAATGTCAGTAATTGTTCACCTAAAGGGATTCGTCCAGAAAAGTTGTTATATGACAAGTTCAACACTCCCAGGTGACTTAACTGTGAAAGGCCGGCAGGAATTTCCCCTGAAAGATCATTTCTGTTTAAGTCAAGGAAATTTAGTACCCTCATTTGACCAATCCTCAGAGGAATGCTGCCGGTTAAATTGTTTCTCGACAGGTTCAAACCATGCAGACCCACAAGAGATGTAATTCCGACAGGGATTTCTCCCACCAAGTTGTTGCTTGAAAGATCAATGCTCCTCACCATACCAAGTATGCTGCTGTATTCAAATTGTCTTCCCTTCCACATCAAAACTGCACTCTCATCATATGAAGCATTTATTGTGACATCACCTTCATCGTCGACCTGAAAATACCAACTCTTGATTTGTTGCATTGTGCTCTCTTCTTCAGTCATTGCAGTGAGGTTGTTGATACATTTTGGAATGGTCCCAGATATCTTATTTTCAGATAAGTCCAAGATTTGAAGTTTCATTAGCTGGCATATGCTTGAAGGTATGCTTCCACTAAACCTGTTGGATTTTAAGATAACAATAATGATATCAGAAATGTTATTCCCAATCCATGCTGGAGTTTCACCAGACAAGTTGTTTGACCCAACATCTATAACCCTCAACTTTTTGCAGTTTGACAGGGACCGAGGTAGTTCTCCTATCAAATGATTGTTTTGAAGGTGCAGCATTCCCATCGTCTGCAATGAACCTATCGAATTAGGTATCTTCCCGAAGAAGTTATTGTTCCCTAAATTAAGATGCACTATACTTCTAAGTGTCCAACCGTGAGGAAGCTCTCCAGACAACCTGTTATCTGAGAGGTCAAGATATCCCAAGTTGTCAAAATTGTCACAAATGAAGGAGATGGTCCCGGTAAACATATTACTGGAGAGATCAATTGTTACAAGACTGATAGGCAATTTTAGTACTGGACCGCTGAATTTGTTTGTTGCCAAATCTATGCAAAGTAAATCACTCATCTTCCTTGAGAGATCTGGTACATTTCCACCCATATCATTGTAAGAAAGGTTTAAGAAGCTCAGTCCAGGCAACTGATCCCAGAACCAACTAGGAATGTCACCCGAAATTCCAGAAGCTGAAAAATCAAGCTCGGAAATGTTATTCTGGGTCTGCAGCCAGTTTGGGAATTGAGGACCCAATTTGCAGTGAGTAAGATGAATGAGATCCAGTTGAAAAGGGGGGATCCAATCTGAACTGACTCGAATATGTAGTTGAGCATTATAAGATAGGTCCAACTCACGTAATTGTGAGAGCTTGAACAGATGAGCTTCAGATATTGTGCCTTCAAGCTGATTGAAGTCAAGGTACAACTTTTCAAGTTTGGAAAGGCGTCCAGTACTCTCTGTTAAACCAGTTAACTGATTATGGGATAGATGTAATTCCCTCAACGACGATAACAGAAAAAGATCAGGGACTGATCCCACTATTTTGTTCCAAGATAAATCCAAAATACCAAGACTTGGAAGTTTTCCAACAACTTTGGGGATGGATTCATTCAACTTATTACGTCCGAGCCTCAGTTCTCTCAAAGATGAAAAGTTTGCTACAATATCAGTCAGTGAACCACCAATGTGATTCTCTTCTAGGTTCAGGTACTCTAGAGAATCTGACATGCATGACATGTTTTTCATTATCTCAGGTAGCTGTCCATCTAAATTATTAGAAGACAGTCGCAAAAACTTTAAATTACTACTGTTACCGAGGCATCTAGGGAAACCACCTCCAAGTGCATTACGAGACAGATCAAGGTGTTGTAGGGATTTCATATTCCAAAAAGCATCAGGAATTAGACCATACAAAGCATTACCAGAGAGATCAAGGTGAGTCAGATTGCTGAAGTTAAACAACCAGGTATATACAGAAGTACTCAGATTATTAGAAGAGAGATCAAGGGTTGAAAGGGACATCGAAGAATTACTGGAAGGAAACACAACAGGGACAACATCAGGAAGCTTAGAACCAGGCAAGCTCAAGACTTGAAGGAAGGGAAGCTCGAACACTGCTTCTAACAAATCAGTTACTTTACTTAGATTAACATAACCTATGGCAAGGTATCTCAATTGATGAAGACGCGAAATCCACTCAAGGTTATTCACAGATAGGAAACCGTTACAGCTCAGATCAAGGGTGGTTAAGCTAGAAAGATTGCCAAGATTTGGAGGAATCGTTGTAAAATCATCACCAACACAAGATAAGTTGAGGTATTCCAACTTACTCAGAGAACCAAGAAAGTCTGGTATGCCTCCTGAAATTTGATTGTAACTAACATCCAAATACTTTAGTTGCTTCAATTCTTGCAAGGCAGGACTTATCTTACCTATCAATGGCGCAATAGCAACGGATGCATTGTGACCGGAAGGGCCACGAACATCAAGTCTGATGACATTACCGGTTATATTATTGCAATGGACACCTCTCCATCTGCAACAATCTTGATTAAATCCTTCATTTTCCCAAGAAGAAATCGGCCATGGATGTCCAACAACTCCCGTTTGAAACTAAGAAGAGCTTCTCTCTCTGTCTCGAGGCACTTGATTTTCCCGTCACCAACTCCTGAACTGAACACAACACCACAGTTGACTGACAGCATAACAAAAATGTCAAACACAACTAGCTGTTGAATGAATTTTTCAGCTACACTCATCTTCAGAATATTGAGCAAAGTACAGTTGAGATCAAATGAAATCCAAAAACCACAACCACTGCATATCTGCTGCTATAAATTATTATCTTATTATCTGTAACGACAAACGTGTAAATAAGACAAAAAGATTAGAGACTAAAATACTCTTTTTCTTTTTTTGCCATGAACAGATGGCTTCTTGGGACATGCATTACTCAAATAGGCACGTCTTTTACGATGTAATTTGATTGAGAGGAAAACTTTTAAATCTTGCTATTTAAAATAAATTAAAGATATTTGTGTGGTTATAGAATATTTGAGTGTTAAAAGTAAAATTTAAAATTAAATTATTATCAAATAAAAAAATATATCATTCTTTTTTGGAACTAGAAATTGTGCCATATAAATTTGGATTGAGCGAGTATTAAACTAGGAAGCTGTTAAGGAGATGGACCCTCTTGTTTGTCAATTTTCCTCAGGTCCCTCTTGTTAATTAAGAAAACTATGTCAGTCAAAAATTTACGACTAAAATTTAGTAATTTACACGGCAAAATTGAACGACTTACAGAGACATCAGCTGCTGAAGCTTCGATGCTGTGACTTTTTTTCATTTCCAACTAACCAAAATTAAAGAAAGTACAGTATTAAAAGTTAAAAATGACAATTAGAAGACCTCAAAAACTTCATATGATTTTTTGGTTCTGAAATAAGAAAACAAGGTGAGTTGATTAAAAGACCCCTTCTAAGTCTTCAATTGGGAAAATGTTTTTCAATTAGTTGGCGTTTGGACATGCAATGATGAATCAACGAGCGTTTGGACATGCGATTTTATCTCAGATTTCATCTCATGAAGACATGATTTGAGATTCCAAATCATGATTTCAAAATTTTTAAATGTAATAGTTGACCCATAAGTTTATATTTTGTGAAAATAGATCCATAAGTTTGTAGATATATTTATCAATCATGTTTAACAACTATTTATATTAAATATTAAAAGATCCACAAGTTTGTAGTATATTTATAATAATTTTACTTTTACCAATCATGTGGTAGGATTATATTAAAGAGTAGTTACACTACATGTAACAACCTCATGTTCAATTTTCCATTTTATTGAAATAAAGTTTGATCAATTGATGTTATATTTTTTTAGAAAGGCCTTCTAGTAGCGTATTAATTTTGTTATGAACTATAATTAAGATTCAGAGTTATGTCAAGTATGTGATTGTTTATGATGGTGCTTGATCTTACTTGATTGTTCTGAAAAAATAGCATGACTCACAGTCACACTAAGCAATTTCTTACCAACAATTGAAACGATGAACAATAACGTATATTTATTAGCTCAACAATGCTAACTAATGCAGAATTAATTAATTAATTAATTCTGATTTAGAAATCTAAACATATCCTTGAGTTGTAATCTACTCATTACTTGGGATATTGAGTTTATAAAGGGCAGCCCGGTGCACTAGCTATCATGTGTTAGCAGGATCGGGGGAAGGGCCGCACCTCAAGGGTAGGTAAGCTGCTTCCACAGCTCGAACCGCGACCTATAGATAGACAACTTTACCGGTTCTTCGAGGCTCCGGGGATATTGAGTTCATACTTTACATAATTGTAACCACTAACTCGTATTCTCAATTTCAAAACTCACAGAGAGATCTCATATTAGTCTCATTCACTTCATTAATAATCATATTGACCGTGGTACATTAGGGTTAAAGGTTAAAGGTGTAGGAATTTGTTGGGTTCGTAAGCACAGCGTAAGTTTAAAAATTTTACTTACCCAACAACGATCCTGGCATGGCTTATACGATAATCATATAAAGTGTTCAAAACACAATATAAGAAAACTTACAGGTTTTCAAACGCCAGATTCAATACTAAGGTATCCACGCGAATTGAATCCTCAACTGCATGTTCCAATTCTAGTGTATTTCCTTTGCAAGAAAGCTAGGAAATCGTGCTTCAGGAATTGAGAAGTAATTTTCTATTACCTTACAATTATGGGGTATGTGTTATTTATATAGGAGTTCAGGAAAAACCTAAGTAGATTTAAAATAGAAAAATCTGGCCCATATTAATGTTCAGTGGACCAGCTGGTCCACCTCACACGTCCAAGGTGGTCGGTCAGGCTCCATTTTGGGCCAGTAATTTCTGGCCCAATTTCTTCCATGTATTTGTCCGCTTACCCATTTAATATATCCAACATATTTAATTAAATCCGAAATCCAATTCGACTTAATTAAATAATTTCTATCAAATAGAAATATTCTATAATTATAATAAATTAAATATCTCGATTCTTAATCGAATATTTAATACTTTCTCAATACACTCTTAGATCGAAAAAACAATCGCATATAGTGTGACCCTATAGGCCTTCACATATCGACATTAATCTAATTAAGGTCCATACGAAATTCCTAGACTGCGTCATATGACGAACTCAATATGTGAAGTATGTTTACATGAATCCATCAAACTTAACCTTTATGCGAAACTATAAATTCCTTTCATTCGCGACACACTCGATTAAGCTTAGAATTTGCCAAATGTCTATCCAAATGACTTAACTTTATCTCACATTTATTAGTTGACAACTAGACCATATTCTAAATATGTCTCTTGCACTGGCCAATGACTTTAGTCAACCTAATAACATTGAGAAGCTGAGTGCTATCTCGAATTTTCAACCGAGGAATGAATCCTATTATTGGCTCAACTACTTTGATTTACATCCTGATGCACCCAACAAAAGCCGTATCTTATCCAGAAGGAGTTTAAGCTTAGAACTTGGTCAAAGTACATCATTCTGCAAATAAGGTGCGTATTGACCTCAAGTCAAAGGACCTTTATATTCCACACGCCGATAACACTATAGACATGTATAACAAATAGTTTATTGACAGGGTATACCAATACTTCTCCAAAGTATCCATGTGTCCATCACGAGTAACCATTACTCGCAGCTGTGAGAAATACTACATTCTCCAAGAATGTGATGCAGACCACATGTGGACTTATAGCATATCATCGATATCCCATTCTCGATGATCATTAGTCGAGGCTATTTTGAGAGTTACGTTCTATCATTAACATCTCACTCTATTAATGTCAACGTTAGCTCAAGGGATGCACATATATGAATAATTGTAAACAATCAAATAATAATTCAATAATTACAAATGCCATAAATAATAATCTCATTAATAATACGAATGTGTTCAAGTACGTTTTGTCCCTAATATAGATTGTCTCTAGGACATACATACTTTCAATCTCCCACTTGGCCTAGAGCCAATCTCTAGTGTATCTAATACCCATGTTTTCAAAATGACCATTATGCTTAGCTAAGCTTAATGGTTTAGTAAATGGGTCATCTAGATTATCATCTGTGGGAATATAGTCTAGATCTATTTCTTTAGATTCCACAATCTCTCTGAGTATGTGGTATTTCCTCTGTACATGTTTATTTCTGTTTGTTGATCTTGGTTCCTTAGCTTGCGCAATCGCACCAGTGTTATCACAATATATCGTTATTGGATGACTGGCACTTGGAACAACCTCTAGTTCTTTTAAGAACTCAGATATCGAGACAACTTCTTTACAAGCTTCCGATCCAGCAATGTACTCGGCTTCAGTCATCGAATTAGCAGTGGTTTCTTGCTTGGAACTTTTTCAACTCACTGCTCCACCATTGAAAATGAAGGCATATCCAGACTGTGACTTGAAGTCATCAAGATCTGTTTGGAAGCTAGCATCAGTGTATCCAGGAGCGACTAGCTTCTCTTGCCCACCTTAGACTAAGAAATATTCTTTAGTTCGTCTAAGATACTTAAGAATATTCTTGACTACTTTCCAGTGTTCTTCCCCAGGATTTTGCTGGAATTTGCAAGTCATGCTAAGTGCAAATGCCACATCTAGTCTAGTGCAGGTCATGTCATACATGATTGATCCTATAGCTGAAGCATATGGGATCCTCTTCATGCGTTCAAGTTCTGTAACAGTAGAAGGACTATCCTTCTTAGATAACTTGATGTCTTGACCCATAGGAAGACCTCCTCTCTTGGAGTTTTCCATTGAGAAACGTCTTAGCACTTTGTCTATATATGTAAACTGTGACAACCCTAACAATCTATTAGGTCTATCTCTGTAGATCCTAATTCCAAGAAATTATAGGCTAATTATCCTAATAATGATAATTACTTCTGGTTCTAGGTGCTTCATAGTTCATGAATAATACCGAAAATAAGAATTTTCTTTTTTCTATTTGATTATAGACCAAATGAAAGAATACCATAAGATATTGTTATTCCCTCCGTCCCATATCAGTGCTATTCCTTTTTTGTTCCTCACATCACCATAAGCAGTACAATATTTGGGCGTGAACATTTTATTTGTAGAGGAATTTGTTGAATTGGCTTAATCCTCACCAATGACATATATATATATATATATAGTAGTTGATTTAACCTTTCATTTTCTTTTTCCAATTAAATTGTGGATCATTTACAGTATTCTAAACGTATATCACATTTGTTATCAAATGAATATCATTTCATCCAGAAATTCAATATCGCCTGCTCATGGTTCTGATCTAAATAAACTTAAATAATTTAAAACTATTCTCAGAAATTCAATACCGTCTGCTCATGATTCTCATGTCGTATACAATCTCTTCATAGTCGTGCTCATGGGTCATATGGCAAAATATATCGTTAAAAATCGAGACATTATAGAATCACAAGAGGTTTGCTCTTAGGCTATTTCCTGCTAAAAACTATCGTGGACAGTTTATGCATGTTGCGGCTAACTTCATAATATGTTACCTAGTAGGGTCTTAAATCTAAACTATCATCCTCAAACTTGTTGTTCTATGGTTCAAAATCCAAATAAACTTATTCTGTAAGGTATAAAACATACATATACTATCATGCCAAAAATTATCCTTAATATGGTACTATCACCTGATAAATACATTATGCGTCATTTGGCGAGTCTTGGGGTCTCAATATGGACTCAACACATGCAAAGATTTCACTATAGTCATCATCACTTGCACTTTCTTTTTGCACCCTTAGACATCACTATATACTCACAAGTCATAAGAATCATGATACATTGAAAATTAAAAATATGATAACTACATAACTAAACACTGGTGTACTGAATAACCATAATCCTGCTAACTGAAACACTGTATAACTGGTAACTGAGGTTAATTGATAACCATAAAATATGATAAATGTCTTTGTACTTTCTGATAAGGATTATGCTCTAGTCTATAATAACTATGAATTTTATTCCACTTTCGATATTATCTCAAGTCTTATGTGTTACCAACATGCACTTCCTGATTATACCCCCAATGGGTAGTCATCCTCACTCGGACCTTGAATTTCCTTCTCGTCGCTTGCACATTCTATATGTTTTGAATTCGATGGATAGAGAATGTTACTTACTGCTATAGGCTTCATGGCACGAGTTAGAAGAATTCTTGAAAGTACTATTCTAATTACACGATCTAGAGTTTGAAAGAAGTGAGACAATCCTAGATGTTTTGGTGGTCAACTGTTTACATGTATGGGCGCCTCACACACATAAAAGTGACCCCACTGGACACAGTTTCATAGACTCCCAAAGACACTTGAACCTAGGCTCTGATGTCAAATTTTGTAATGCCACAAACCATGACCTTGGCGAAACATGACACTTGGTACCTGACTGCATGTGACCGAGCGTACCATATAGGTTGCTAAATCAATATGGGCCTCGAAAGCATGAAATAATGATGATAGTAACTTATGTAAAATATGGTACTGAAATATAGTCTGAAAAATATATTACGGAAATATCTCAAAATATAACAAGTTTGAAAAATAATGCTGACATGACTGATATTTTAAACTAATCTAGTCTATGAAACCTTTGACACATGAGTCTGACTATAAAATTGTTTACTAGGACAAGACCCTGTCATACCTTTAATAATAAGCATGACATGTAAAATAACTGACTAACACCCCAAAGGAAATGGGGCTCACCAATAGTTGATACTGAGGCAAATCCTAACGAGCAAATTCGTTGTCCTAAAACTCAGTACCTGCACTGTGAGTGCAGTCCCCGAGCAAAAAAGACGTTAGTATATTTGAATTGTACTGTATGTAAATCAACTGAAAGAATAAGCTGGCACATGATAAAATATGAACATGAAACTGAAACTGAAACTAAAACATGAGCATGATATGGCATGAATATAAAATATATGTAAAATCTGTAAAGTTGTATATCTGTAAATCTGAATATCTGTATATCGGTATATCTGTATATTTATGGGGAGAGCAGTAGCATAACCGACAACATGAAACACCATGTGGATACGTGGAGTCTAGTACCTGGCCCAACCAGTAGAGCAATCTTATACCTTGTCAGGGTATGAGACATAAACATGGCATGAAATGATCCAATCTGCAATCTGAAGGTATTGTCCTCTGGCTGAACGACCCTTATCCTACGACGGCATACGTAATTTCAGGATATACATGCCTTCTCGGTGAACTATACAACTCCCAAAACATGTACTTGAAAATAGTGACTTGTAAGCTCATGATTTTATAAAAGCAACTTGTAAAGCATGGTTTGGAAATCATAATTTATCATATGAACTAGACATAACATATAGCTTGTGTAAATTCATTAAAACATACATATATATATATAAGTTCATGAAATCTAATAGTAATGGCATGACTTGTAATTCTGAACCCATGGAATTCGAGGTTATGGGCATTCATGGATTACGTACGGATCCCTAATAACCAAAATAGAATATTAGGAACACAATAACGAATTAATAATATAACATGGTATAACATGATACATGTAATTTAGGGCTACTATGAAATAGAAATAAAACCCTAAGTTATGAGATTTCGTAGATTTCATGAAAAACGTGATGTGGGGAAGAACATGGATGTTGCCACACATGGATAGAAGATCTAATACTTGTAAATGCTCCAATCCAATGAATTATCTTGCTTCTCTGACAAAGAACACACAAACCCTAGCTTTGAATAGTTGGAGAAGGATTACTTGTTAATACTATGTTTTTATTTAAGAATCATGTATTTAGCGCTAGGAATGATTAGGAATCGTAGAGATGTTTTTACCTTGAAATGGGGGTTGAGAGGAGAGGAAAAACGAATGCTAAGGGTTTTTGAACGAAGTGGGAGAAGTCTCCAGAAGTTAGAGATATTTAAAACTTGGAAAAATTCGAGTCTGGCAAAAAATATGCCTGGCGTGGCGCGTCGAGGCGTGGCGCTCACGCCCCGCGTCAGACTTATATCCGAATGGCTTAATTTTTCACTCCTTGCTGGAAAATAGGCCTGGCGCGGCGTGGTCATGCCCAAGCGGGCGCCCCGCGCTAGTCTTATTTTGATTGAGTCAAAAATGTTTGGTAAATCAAGCGTAACTTTTCATACTAGTGTCCATTTGACCTCCACCATATACCGTTGGAAATGTATTTAAAAAATCTACAACTTTTATGAAGGACATTTTCCCAAATTCTAAATAAATAATGGGGTTATGCCTTCTTAAAATGAGGCCTTGTAAAATTCACTAGAAAACATACGTCGTAGGGTAGTTTCCGACTATACTTTGCCCAAAGACTCTTCTCATGACTTAATTAATTTTCAAAACACTTCACATACTCCTCATCTTGGTTCCATTATAATTTTATCGTACGATTCAAATCCTAGCCTGAAGGTACGAGATGTTACTACATATCAATCCAAACTTATAACTTTTTTCCCCACTACCCAGACTTTAACTAATTAGCATTGTTCGCAATTATTAACTCTAAAGCCAATATGTTTGTTATCTACGTTTCTATTCACAATTTTTAATATTCGAATTTTTTGAATGCTATATCAACATCAAACTTAGCTAAGAGGGTGTTTGAATTAAAAGTTAGTCAAACTAGCTTAAAAGTAAAAATACGAGAAAATGACAAAAATTCTCTTATATTTGAAGATAGATTTAACATAATCCCTTAAATATACATATAATAATTTTTATCATTTAAGTTCGCCGTTACTAAAGGAAAATCACAAACTGTTTAGATTTTCAAAATGGTCTATGCATAATATGTCTACTCTGTCTGAATTGAGAGAAAAAGAATAAAAATTGGGATTCTATAACAAGAGAGATAGCCCATAATTATAGATTACTTAAAGCTACATGGAGTCCAATTAGATATGGTTCGATCCATGATGAGCCCCACCTGAAATTAGAGATATGTTACAAAAGCTCATATGTTAAGTATATAACAAAATATGACCCTTAAAATATGAAGGGGGTGAAGTAAGAAGAAGAAGTTGGAAAAAGTTACTCGTGGGGTATCCAAAAGGTCAGCGATAGGGGTTAGGAGGAAGGGGTGCTCAGGTAAATAATTTCAGCTGAATATGTGAGGTAATGTCACAAATGTTTGTTACTTGATAACTTTATGAAGGTGCAGTGCATTTCTTGTAAATAGTTTGTCTGGAATGATAGGGGTTAGGAGGAGAGGTACTCGGGTAAATAATTTCAACTGAGTGAATAATATCAAAATTAGTCTATGGAGAGACATTTTCTTGTAAATAGTTTGTCTACCCTTGTTGGTCTCAAGGGACGAAGGAGGGTAAGTTAGTAGAAAGATGATTATCGGTTTAGAACTCATGCTATTAGTTTAAAGAAATGTAGATTGACTTAATATGATAGATAAATGTGTTATTTTTTTAATGGTTTTTTTATCGTTTACATTGGTGATTATTGATTTTTCTCTTATTGGATGTCCCCGAAGGGACTATTGGTGATTATTGATTAATAAAGAAGTTAGTTATCAAAAAAGAAAATGCATATTTTTTCACATTTTCATTCAAAGGTGTAATTAAAAACTTTTAACGATAATATTTCTCCTCGTCTAAATTTTTTTATAAAAATAAATACTTAAAAAAATATTTTGTAATATTAATTCATCTTTTGATAATTATATTTTAATATCACATAATACTTTATAAGGGGTATCCCGCTGCCATCGGGGACCGAGTGGTAAGACAGATATATAATTTTCATAGTATAAGATATAGATACTTATATTTTATTTTAAAATATAGAGGATGTATCTGAATCTGAAATTAACTAATTGCCAATTTCCACGTATTTATTGTGATTTCAGCAACAGATGTCCGAAAGGCATTTAAAGAGCAACGACTTTCAAACATATTAGTTGTCAAATAGAGGCTCTCAACCAGGAATGAGAACGGATCGGATCTGAATCGGATCCTATTAGATTCGGATCAGATCTGTTTTTCATATCTGAATTTATATTCGGATTCAGATCCGTCGGGTCCATAAAAATCAGATCCAAATCCGGATCCATCGGATTCACCGGGTTCACGGATCGGATCTGGATCCACATGTAAAAAAAATTTCCTTGCTAACCTTGCTAAGAATTTTTTTGAATTGACAAACGATTTTTACTTAGTTAACAGTTCACTGTGTTTCAATTTTTCATATGAGATATTTTGTTTGTTGTCTCGTTTTGATTGTGAGCTATTAATTGAAAATGTTGGACAATGACAATAGTTGTGAAAATGCTGACTAGTATTTTCACAATGCAGAACTTGCATGTGCTTGGAATCTTCACAAATGAAGTGAATATAATTTTAAGTACTTGTCTATGGAGATGTTAGTCATTCACTAATATAACATTGATTTTATTATCGAAGTTACTTCTTTATTTTTTGATTAAACTTGTTTTGAGAATTAAACTTGCAAGGATGTGCTTAGCAATTTTAAGAAAATACTTATAAAATTACATTCTAGGTTATGAATATATTTAATAAAAAACGGATCCACGGGTCGGCTCTGGACCGAATACGGATCTCAAATACAAGATCCAGATCCGATCCGTCCGAAACGGATCCGGATCCGATCCAGATCCGTCGGGTCCAAATTTTGAAGATCCATATCCTATAAAATGGATCTGGATCCACCGAATCCGGATCGGGTCCAGGATCCACTGCCATCTCTACTCTCAACTCGTCCTATGGACAATTAGGGGTGGGCGTATATCGGTTCGGTTCGATTTTGTATTCGAAAAATATGAATCGAATAAAAATCATTTTTTTAAAAAAAAAAATGAATACAATTTTTTTTAAAAAAAATCGATATGTTCGGTTTATATCGCCGAACGTATCGGATTATATCGATTTTTTCTAGTGGGCCGGGTCGGGTCGAGGATTTTTTAAAAAAAAATTGAATTTCCAAAACTGAAATTGACATTCATACCTACACTACCATGAAATTTCGACGTTGAAATTATCGTGAGATGTTTACTAAAGAAAAAGAAAATTAGAAATCGTTTTGGGAAAAAACACAAATTGATCGGGAAAACGGACGTTTTCTTAAAAATTGGCTGCGTCAAACTGCCTTGTCCGGCCCCGTCTCGAAAAAATGCCCAAAATCAAAAAGAAACCGGGTAAACGGACATCCGAGTGTAGAGTTATCACCATTTAAAGTTTCACCAATTTACAACTATTTTCTCTCCCTACATTTTATGTCAATGCTTCCGTGATATGTTAATCAAGTTCATGCCGCATTCCACTTCCATAAAAGCTTCATAGATTGACTTCAATGGTTATGATAAGAGATAGTAGTAGCCTAAAATAAAAAATAAGAATAATTATATATTTAATTCGGTTTTTTCGGTTCGATTCGTATCCAAAATTAAAAAACCGAACCGAAGCACTAAATCCTGATTCGACTTTACAAAAATTCATTTTTTTTAAAAAAAAAATTGAGAAAAAACCGAACCGAATTTCGGTTCGGTTCGATTTTTTCGGTTCTCCGGGTTTTTTGCCCACCCCTATGGCCAATTGTTGTTCATTGCTCCCGGTATCAAATTATTTGTCTTGGTTACTAAAAATAATTGTCTCAAATTATTTGTCATTTTAAAATTTTAAAATATAATTAATTATTTTTTCTCTATTTTACCTTTGTTATTAATGAAAATGACACATAAATAAAATAAATATTTAATGGAGATAAATTATAACCTAGACATAAATAAGAGTAAAATAGGTCAAATATCCTCCTAATTAATATTTTTTAAGGGGCGTGTAAATAAAAAAAAAAGTTTATTACTATTAGGCTAAATGCAGCAACTTCAAGAACTTCTAATTCTCAATTCAAAACAAATGATAGTGAAGAAATTGAAGCAAATTAAAATAGCTTATAAACACGCAATGATTTTGGTTTATAGAGCCATCAACATATAGTTTTTATTCGGTGGAAGTAATTTGTTTCTCAAATTCCTATTAAATATATATTAGAGCACGACATAACTAGAAAGGTTTTAATTCAATGAGTTCAACTAGCTAAATTATTAGCTTCTAAATCGGATAAACCTTTTCTTTCTGCGGTGGTGTCCTGCAATGCAAATTGAAATGGATTTTTACACAAATTATCGATTGGACTTACAGTTTAGTTTTTGTAGTCGGAATACATAAATTGTACGCTGATTATATACTATTTATACATTCGCAACCATTTAAGTTAATTCTTCATCCATATTAAGCATATGATTAAAATCTTCTCATTCACAAGCTCTCAAATTTAGACCACATGAATCAACAAGGTAACACTTCAAAGAGCACAAATTAATTGGAAACAACTACAAATCCTACCAAAAAAAACCAGATACTGATTACAATTCAACACCCAAATTAGCTACAAACTCTCTCCCAAACCCCTCAAACCTCAAAATGATAAGGAGAAAAACAGTTTAAAAAGATCAATTCCTCATGTGCCTGACCTTTTGCCAACCTTTCTTGCATGATTCTCCAACAATTTTCACTCCCTTCTTGAAAAAGGTCTTCAAATCTTTTGTTCTTTCCTTTACTTGCTTCTCAAAGCTACCCATATTCTCCTTTTTTTTTTTTGTCAAAGTTTGCAGAGAGAATGAGAAAATTTCAAGAATGTAATTGTAGCCTTCTATTTGGAAATGTAACGTTTTAAAGGAGTTTGGGGCTTAGTGGGATCCAACGCATCATATATACACGCTGCGCTGTTCCAGGGGGGGAGTAGTATTCTTTTGATTGAGCATATAGGAATTGGATGTTAAATATTTATTTGTATCTGATATTTTTATTTATAAATTATAATTGGATAGTTTAATAATATAAGGACATATACTAACTGATTGTGATTATAGGTTAAGTAATACAAATTTATGTACAAATATATATAATAAATTTATTAATTTAATATAAATATGTGTAAATGGTTAAATTTGCGTTTGATATGCGAAATTGAACAGATTTGCCCTCTATTAATAGTCGGAGTCAAACATATTTTATCCTTACTAAAATAGAATAAATTTTGTTCTTATTTTTAAATGACGAAAACTTAGCATGTTGTAATGCCACGTATTTTATAGGACAAATTTAAACATTTTACATAGATCAGTGGAAATGTTAACCTTTTTTCTAGATTTAAATTTTTTTGTTCCTCCTTTTTTCACTTCCCGCCATTATCTCTAATAAATTTATTAATTTAATAGATATATCAAGTACGAGTAAATATTTATCGGAGGAAATTAAATTTTTTGTCCTATTACAATTTAAATAAAAGAAAATGAGTTTGTAATATCTCTTATGTGATTTTTTAAATTTGTTATATGTAAAAAATAAAAATCTCTTTGTACTTAAAAAAGAAGTCCGCAAAAGGCCAAAAAACTATTTCCCCGTATGGTTGTCAATCTTGTTACTTGGGATTTTTGAAAACGATTAGCGGAAACTGTGGTCACAAAATTGTCGAGCTTTGTGTGGGTCATTCAATCATCTCTCTGGGTCTGGGACCACCTAAGATCAGAACAAAATTTGAACTAGAGGTCTTTCAGACCAAGAAAACTTTTTGCTTTTGTTAGTTTCTTTATTGTTGCGGCAGTTATATTGAAATAAAGACAATTTGCACAGGAAAACAAGACTGGAAGATAAATTCGACTCTTCTTTTTCATTTCATTTGCATATTTTGGATAGAGAACTAAAATTATCAAACGGCTTCTTGTGATCGAATCACCTCAAATTTGAGACTCTTTAGTTGTCTACAAGACTTACCCTTAAAACTAATAAACAAATCTTGATTTGATTTTTGTTTTTATGCCTTTCTGAAAAAATCTCTTTCTTTCTATTATATTGCTTGAACTCTTTAAAAAACTTAACAAATGCATGCTGAATTTTTCTAAGGTACGGAATGTATTTTGAAAGATCTGATACTAGTGCGGAGTGTGGTAATATTTTTTTGTGAGCCCTTATACACATAACGGGTTAGATAGAATCATTAGCTTTGACCAAACACTATGTTTGAGCCAGCTAAATATGCCTGAGTCTATTTCTGGACAGCTTGCGCATATTTCTTGAAGTTTGGCTCTTTTTATCTTAAAAAGAAATGATTTTTGAAGCAACGGTTGGGAACCCAATCACACCATTTTTCACTTGGACAAAGTTGGGGTCCCTTGTGTTTCTAGTATATTCCATTGACAACTTGCACGTATTTAGACAGGATCCAGTAGACAAATTCCTTGAAAAGCTTCGAAAGAGCAATGATTCCTTTTGAATCAAATCTCACCTGGCAAGTGCTCAATAACAACTATGCTTAACCTGATCATCTTCACATGTTCTCACACATAATTAGGGGTGACAAAATTGCTCTAAACCCATTTTATCCGCCTTATTGCTCACTATTTTGAATCCAATGTGACCCATTAATACTATATTGGAGGGTTGTTACATATTATTTTATAATGTATATCGTATTATATTATATTGTATTTAATTGTTTCGTATTATACCTTTTTAATAAATATAATGTTTAGATAGATTGTATCGTTTTTCATCTATAATATCACACATCAGCATTTTGACGGATAAACCTACAAGAAAAATAGGGTGTGAGGTAGAACTATTTCAAAAATATAGGATAAAGAATAAAATAATATTATTAATAATAAATAAAGACAAAATGAAAAAAAGAATAAGATAATGATGCAATCACACCAAATTGTTCGTTACATAAAATGAGAATTTTCTTCGTTATATAACGATACGATACAATAAAATTTAAGTAACTATCAAAATAAACATTATATCTACCCTAATAATAAAATACAATACGATAGGTAACAATCATACAATGATCCAAACAACCTGTAAATGATTGGATCTAAACTGATAAAAATTGTATAACACTCCGAGTCAAAATATTACCCGAACCCACACAAGCAAAGAATAAGAATTAAAATTGTTCGTTTGAAAATCTATTTCTTATAGTCATTGGTTGATCAAACAAAAGTGAATCAACTATAAGATTAGGTAGTGACATTGAACTTTTTTAGTTTGAACGGGAGCTTCTTTGGCTCTTGAATTATTAGTTCATTCCCATGGCTTGTTATAATACTAAGAAGTGTTAAATATACATAATATACACACAATATACATGTGTTTATGTACATTTGGCTCTCGGTTTGGTTGAATTGCCGTGTATATGGTATATAGTTTAGGTAAGGTTTTAGTCTCCTAGTTTATGTAATGTTGTGATGTAATTAGTATTGTACACTTACCATAATATTTGTATTATCATAATTGTATAGTTAGTGTCCAAGTAAAATAAAGTTTTAGGAGTAGAATAGGAATATGATTCTCCTATTATGGAAATATGTAAATTATATATATACTCTTTCAATTAATGAAAATAATCAAGGAATTATTTCTTTCAAGAAGTATTCAAACAAAGAAATCAGATCTAAAATTTTAGATGTGGTTACATTTCACAAATTTCTCTACTAAATGATATTTTCAAAAGTCGGCAGGAAGAGGCAACTTTTATTCTATACTGAATAAAAGGGAAACTCAAGGCTCGACACACCTTCACATAGTTCCTGTGTTGAGAGTGAACTCGTGGTAATCCCAACGTGTACACGAATCCAACAATCTTTCCTTGTTTCTTACATCAAGATATCCACTCTTTTATGTATGTGCTCAATGCACAAAATTTTCAACTTCTACTCACAGTTCTCCGCCTTCTCAGGGCGCAAATTCAGCGAATCCTTCAGAGCAAAAAGATAATTGTTTTAAGAAAATGATGCACCTCATATAAATCGCAGGTAAAGGATCATAGTTTAAAATGCAAGGAAATATTACAATACTCTCTGAACGTAATAACCATAGGATATAATCACAGAGATCATGTGTGCTCTATTGGGGGCTCTGTAAAGCTACTTTTAAAGTTGACAGACTTGTAGTTGATTTTTTTGTGGCAAGGAGTTATTTTGAGCTTCTACCACAATAAATGACTACTATTGATGAACCTTGACACTGTCAAGAACAGAGAAAAACAAGAGAGAAATTGAAGAATGACTATCTCAATTTGTTCATCATGCTAATATTCCCCGTCAAATTGATGATGGTGAATCAAGATGCATCAATTTGCCTACTAAAAACTGATGATGTTGTCATGTCATGAATTTTGTGAACACATCAGCTATATGAAGATCACTAGGCGCATGTGGAAGAGTAATGACTCCTTTATCTACATCTTTCCGGATATAATGACAGTCCACCTCGATGTGTTTGGTCCTTTAATGATAAACCAGGTTTATGGCAATCTGAATGACACTTGTGTTGTTAGCGTGGAGAGGAGTAGGATTAGATCGAGGAAATCCAATCTTTGCAAGTAGACCCCGAAGCCAAACAATCTCAGAGCAAGCAGCAGACATGGCTCGATATTCAAACTCTGTTGAAGATTTCGAAACACGAGCTTGCTTCTTGCTCCTCCAAGACATGTGACGGAGCGGAGAGTATCACAACATCCAGCCCAATCAGAATCACTAAATGCATCAAGTCGAATTGGAGAACCACTAGGAAAGAATAATCCACGAGTAGATGTGCCCAAGAGATATCGAATGATGCGACGAACAACCACCAAATGTAGATGACGGGGAGCCTGCATAAATTGACTCACTTGTTGAACTGCAAAAGATATATCAGGCCAAGTAATAGTAAGATAATTTAGGCTCCCAACTAATTGTCAAAATAAAGTTGGACCAGGAAGAATATCTCCTTCCTCACGCCGATACTTTACATTCAATTACAATGGAGTATATACAGAGGAAGATTTTTGAAGACCAGCCAAAACAATCAAATCCTGAGTATATTTGTGCTGGTTTAAGAATAGACCTAAAGAATCATAATGAACTTCCAACTCCAAAAAGTATGTAAGAGTACCAAGATCTTTCATATGAAAAAAAAACTTAAGCTACTGCTGGAGGCTAGTGATTAATGAAGAATCAGTTCCTGTAATAATAATGTCATCTACATATACCAAAAGAAGAACACAACCTATAGATGTTTTACGAAGAAGCAAAGATGAGTCATATTTGCTATGCTCAAAAGAGAATTGAAGTTAAGTATACCGAAACTTGTCAAACCAAGCTCTGGGAGCTTGTTTTAATCCATACAAAGACCGCTTCAACTTGCATACATTTGATGTAGGTGATGAGAACAAACCAGGTGGAGGTTTTATATAAATATCTTCTTTGAGATCACCATGGAGAAAATCATTTTTTACATCCATTTGATGAAGAACGCCAGTTTTGTGAAGCATCAATGACAATAATAGTTCGCACCGTAGTCATTTTTGCTACTGGTGCAAACGACTCCTCATAGTCCACACCATACTCATATCTGTTACCAAGGGCAACCAATCGAACTTTATACCGATCAAGAGTTCCATCAGAATGAAGTTTAATGAATAGACTTATTTACATCCAATTGGGCAGACATTTGAAGGACATGAAATAATGTCCCATGTGTCATTTTCTTTAAAAGCCAAAAGTTCTTCCTCCATTGCTTTCTGCCAACATTCATGCTTGGAAGCTTGTGAGTAATGGGTTGGAATACAAATGGTGGATAAAGTAGAAGAAAAACCATACCAATTAAGAGTACGAGATACTCTGGTAGATCACCCAGTGGGCTCAAGAGGAGCAAAAGAAATCTCAGGTTTTGGTTGTGGAGCAGTCTCAGGTGGCGGATCAGTTGCGGGATTGGGTAAAGTTGGCCGACGTCGTTCATACACAAATCCAGGTTTGAACCTCTCAAAAAAAGATGACAAATCCTCAAAAGTAGGAAGAAGAGGAGAAACAGAAGATGACTCAACATGAGTAGGAAAGAAATACCGATTCTCAAAGAAAATGACATTTCGAGAAACACAAAATTTGTTAGAACTTGGATTATAGCAAATAAAATATTTATGCGAAGTACTATAACCCATAAATGCACATTTAGTAGATTGAGTAAAAAGTTTATTGCGTTGAGAAGGAGGTAGATGCATAAAACAAACACAACCAAATGTATGAAAATTATGATAACTTGGATTTTGGTGATAAAGACGATAATATGGAGACTCAAGATTTAACCCTTTAGATTGAAGTCTATTAATTAAATAGACAACAGTAGACAAAGCTTCTACCCAGTATTTAAATGGGACAGAGGACTCAATCAATAAAGTACGAGTGACATCTAAAAGATGATGATTTTTATGCTTAGCAACCCCATTTTGTTGTGGCGTATATGGGCATGAACGTTACGAGACGATTCCTTTCTCAATCAAAAAAATATTGAATTCATGAGACATTTACATCACGCTGCAAAGAAATGAAGAATCAGCAATAGATAACTTCAACCAAAAAGGTGTAGAAAGATGAAAAATGCACCAATTTAAAGTGCTAGTGTGCAATCATACATGCGAAGAAATCGAAAACAAAAATGTAATTTACTCTGTAGTTTATGATCTTAGGGAGTTTCCTGAACAAAACTCTTGGGATATGTAAAGCAGTACGGGAAGTAAATAAATATTACAAGTGTTCGAAAGGATAAACAAGTAGGCCAATGTTCAGAACTGCCTCAAAGTTGTTGAGTCTTGAATCTTGATAACCTGAAATCAAGAAACACTAAATCTGGATTGTTACAACTGTGGGCTGAGTCGAGTGATTGCACTCTGTCTTTAAGACAAGATTGCCCCGTATATATGCTTTTACGTTAACGGGCAATAGTTTTCAAGATAAAACAACACTTTAATCAACACTGCAAAGCAAATAGGTTGATTCTGACGAAGAAAACAAATACAAATCGACTTGCTGAAGAAATGGAAAAAGAAAGAAGAGTTTTCTGTTTTTGTCCCAACGTTACTGCTCATGTTTTGGACTGTGTTTTACTCTTTTGTTTATCTCTGTGTATATATTTGTCTCATTTTTCTGTATGTTCTATGTGTTTGTGTGTAGCACAATTGAGCCAAACAACATCAATATATAGCATAAGGGAGGTTGCTCAACTGCCCAAGACAAGGCTATTAATGGCCCATTGAAGGAGGGAATTAAACAACGAAGTAATGGTTGTTTATGGCTATTGAAGGAGGGTGTGATTCAGCCAAGTAATGGAGGGAGTTAATCAGCCAAGTAATGGTTGGTTAATGCACAATAACTCCCCCAAAAATCAACTCCAACGGTAGGTAGAAAGTTTCTGCCTTCCGTCGTTCCCAAATTCAACATTACAGAAACTTCAGGGACCAAACTGTAAATATTAAACACTTTGGGGTCCAAAGAGATAATATCGAAGACCCAAGACCCAAGACCCGAGCCCGGACGGACGGGCGGCGGCTGCGCGCGTGTGGGCTTAGGCTTGAACCCAAGCACATCTAGTTCCTCCCTCCTTTAAACACACGAGATACCCCTTAGGGTCCAAAACTCTTAGCCAATTTAGAGATTTATAAAGAGAGCAATTCTTCCTTTTCCCACCGATGTGGTAGATTTGTCCCACACCATATTTTCATGCCTCAAACACCTTACTTCGTGGACCAATATCTCTTTCATTTCTCAACGAAATTTGACGATTCTTGGCCCTACGGTCATCTACTCACTTAGTAGATTATGCACGTCTGAAGAAACAAAGCCTCCAACATGCGGAACCCTAGTGTTTAATTCATTAAATATGGGTGGACGCACCTCCCCATCAAAGACAAATTTCCAACAAAAACTCCAAGCTTGGACATGTAATCTTCCAGTTTTTTTCTTTGACAAAGAAAACTCAAATTAAACTCCAAAACCAACTAAGTAATTTAATTATAACTATGCAACAAATAAACACTTTTTGATTGGTACATATGGTTCAACATTTACATGGATTCTAAAACTCATCGAGAGTGGGACTTAATATTTGGATTACTTCATAACAGTGGAGCAACTGCGAGACTACAGATTCTTTTATTACAGTACATATATTCAATTTGAGGTAGTAATTCTAGCATAGCTTTAATAAAACATACACGGCATTCATTTTACGCGTTTAGCAATAGAAAAAGCTAATATTACTTTCTGTTATCCCAACTCCCAACATCCTCAATCGTTAACTCAAAAGCACGCTAGAAAAGCAACTAAAGTGAATAAAAGCAATCCCATTACAATCATGTAATTTGTAAAATCATTATATATTGCACAAATCCTAGACCTCGAAAATTCTGTGAGTTATATTCTCTTCCTACCCAACCGATTCCTCGAAACCATAATCTTTTTGGTGAATAAAAAATGAAGAAGCATCAGTGATTAAATGTAAGGAACACAGAGACTGCAATTATAAAGAAAATAAAACGCAAGGATTGATGACTGGCAAGGATTACAAAATTCATACTAAAAATGAGTCAGCCAAATTCATTTGTGGAAATAAGTTCGTTTTCCTTTGGTCTATCAAATTTCCAACTTCATATCATAGATGTACACGTCTATTAGATAAGGGTTTTTACGCCCAACCATGAACTATAAATTCTCTCAATTTTCTTTTTTCTCCTCCAATTCATTTACTTTTTATGACTATTCATCGGATAGAGACTGCCATGAATCTCCATCAGTCCGACGACGCATGATACATGGATACAAGTGTCACTTCCCACCTCACTCGCGACTCTAGTAATCTCCCTCAACTATTTAATTTGACGAATCCTCGATTTATTTTGGTCGGCAATGTCAATCGCATTCCAGTCCAGGGCAATGGCACCACTCAAACACCACCACCTCACCCTCCCTTCACCCTAAAAAATGTCCTATATGCTCCTAACATCATTAAAAACTTAATCTCTGTTAGAAAATTTGCTAGTAATAATTCCGTATCTATTGAGTTTGACCCTTTTGTTTTTTCTGTGAAGGACCTACGTACGGGGACAACTCTTACGAGATACAATAGTATGGGGTATCTATATCCTTTCTCATTCAATTCCGTTGCAAGTGTCAATCCATCAATCTCTCTAGTTGCAATCTCTCCTACAACCTGACATAGTAGACTCAGGCACCCAGGAGCACCATTTTTTAATTTCTTAAGAATCAGAATTTCATTCAATGTAATAAAGGGAAATTTGCCCATGCTTGCTACTCTTGTCCATTAGGGAAACATGTTAAACTCTCTTTTCAATCTTCATTGAGTGTAACATTTTCTCCTTTTGATATTATTCATGCGAATTTATGGACATCTCCCATTACTAGAAAACTGGGTCACAAATATTATTTGATATTTTTCGATGATTTCTCTCATTTTCTTTAGGTTTATCCACTAAAATATAAGTCCCAAGTTTACACATTTTTTCTTGAATTTCAAGCATATGTAAAAATCCAATTTGAGAAGACCATCGAAACGTTTCAATGTGATAACGACCGTGAGTTTGACAACCACCTCTTTCATAAATTTTGTGCAAACAACGGCATGTTGTTTCGATTCTCTTGCCCCCATACCTCACCTCAAAATGGTAAAGCCGAAAGAATCATGCGCACCATCAACAATAAGATCCGCACTATGCTCTTCCATGCTTCCATCCCCCTTCATTTTGGGTTTACGCACTACACATTACATCTTACCTCATTAATATATTACCAACAACATACCCAGTGAAATCCCATAATGTGGGGTCTGGGGAGGGTAGAGTGTACGTAGACCTTACCTCTACCTTGGTAGGTAGAGCGGTTGTTTCTGAGAGACTCTCGGCTCAAGAAAAGCACAAGCACAAGCACAAGCAAAGTAAGACAAATAAAGCGACTAAGCCATGATAATGACTTCTGAAAAAGAAGCAATAACTAATGCAGGTAAATAAGACAAACAAAATACACATAGCAACATAAATCAAACGACAGTAGACTATAAAGAAATATTGTGCCTACTGGTATGATAGGCTAAGCGAGCCTACAATAATAACACTACAACTACCAGTGTGTAAGCGTAGGTAGGACTACGCTTGACTACCTACTACCCTTCTACCCTAATCCGTGTCTTCCATAACCTCCTATCTAAGGTCATGTCCTCAGTGAGTTGCACCTGCACCATATCCCGTCTAATCACCTCTCCCCAATACTTCTTCGCCTACCTCTACCCCTCATGTACCCGTCCATAGCCAACCTCCCACACCTCTGCACTGGGGCATTTGTGTCTCTCCTCTGCACGTGCCTGAACCATCTCAACCTCGCTTCCCGCATCTTATCCTCCACTGAGGCCACTTCCACCCTGTCCCGGATAACATCAGCTCTAATTTTATCCCTCCTTGTATGCCCACACATCCATCTTAACATCCTCATATCCACAACTTTCATCTTTTGGGTGTGCGAAGTCTTGACCGGCCAACACTCCGCTCCATACAACATAGTCGGTCTAACCACCACTCTATAGAACTTGCCTTTAAGTTTTGGTTGCACCTTTTTATCGCACATGACTCTAGATGCGAGCCTCTATTTCATCCACTCTGCCCCAATACGATGTGTGATATTGTCATCAATCTCTCCATTCCCTTGGATAATAGACCTGAGGTACTTGAAGCTTCCTTTATTTGGAATGGCTTGAGTAACAAGCCTCACATCCACTATGGTTACTGAAATTGCACTCTAAGTATTTTGTCTTGGTCCTATTCATCCTGAACCCTTTAAATTCCAGAGTATGTCTCCAAACCTCCAGCTTAGCGTTCACTCCGATGCGAGTCTTATCAATCAAGACTATGTCGTATGCGAATAACGTACTCCATGACACCTCCTCTTGGATTTATCGCGTCAGTCCATCCATCACCAAGGCAAATAGAATGGGCTAAGAGCTGATCCCTAGTGCAGTCCCATCATCACTGGAAAGTGCTCTTAGTATCCTCCTATTATCTGTACCCTAGTCTTAGCTCTATCATACATATCATTGATTGCCCTAGTGTATGCCACAAGTACACCTCTAACCTCCAAACATCTCCATAGAGCCTCCTTAGTGACTTTGTCGTATGCCTTCTCGAGGTCGATGAAAACCATATGTAAGTCTCTCTTTCTATCCCTGTACTGCTCCACGAACCTCCTAATAAGATGAATGTCTTTTGTAGTCGAACGCCCCGGCATGAATCCAAATTGGTTCACGGAGATAGATACGCCTCTTCTCACCCTCATCTCCACGACTCTTTCCCAAACTTTCATAGTGTGGCTTAGCAGCTTGATACCCCTATAGTTGTTGCAACTCTGGATATCACCTTTACCAACACAAACTCTTCAAAATAAAACTCCTATTAAAATTCTCTTTCGTCGGATCCCCTCTTATGATCACCTTCGAATTTTTGATTGTCTATGCTACCCGAATCTCTCATCTACGACCCCTCACAAATTGGCACCTAGGACTACTACTTGCATTTTCTTATGTTTTCCGTCAAACCATAGGGGGTACTTATGCTACGATCTGTCCACAAATAAAATTCTAGTCTCTCGCCATATCACATTCGAGGAGACCGTTTTCCTATTTGTAAACGTCCAATAATTTCAAGTCACTAATTACGGCTTTCTTGATGATTCAGACACTTCACCTCTCATTAGAAACGCAATACATAATGATAGTATTCTGGCTCAAAATTCACCATACCTGCAAGCTGTCCCGCCCCCGCCACAACTCGTCGACCACCCCCGTACTCACTACTCCCATCACGACCCTACTATTTTCGAATCCCATCACGTCACTACTCCACTGCTCAAATTCAGTGACGTCACTGCACGAATCCCGTGACATCAGCTCACAACCCCCATCGACCACCCCTCAGCCCCCGACAACCCCATTACCCCTGGTTCCCATTACCCAACCAGTCCCGACCCCGACCCACTGCATGAAAACCCGTGCCCAGCACGGGATTTTCAAACCAAAAGTTTACTTTAACCTATCCACTTAGACTATCTCACCTCTACCTAAAAACCCAAAATTAGCCAAGCTTGACCCAAATTGGAATGCGACCATGCGTGAGGAATTTGATGCGCTCACTACACATCATATATATGATCTTGTCCGAAACCAGAGGGGGTGAATGTGATTCATTGCATGTGGCTTTATCGTCACAAATTCAGAGATAGTGGTGAGCTTGAACGCCATAAAGCGAGACTTGTAAAAAATGGCACCGGGCAACAAAAGGAGTTGATTATGGTGAGACCTTCAGTTAGTGGTTAAACCAGCCACCGTTCGCACTGTTTTGAGCATTGCTATGGGCAAGAATTGGCTGATTCATCAGCTTGATGTGAAAAATATGTTCTTACATGAGGATTTCAAAGAAACTGTATATATGCATCAACCACCTGGCTTTATGCATCCTTCGGATCCTCAGTATGTCTGCCGGCTTTAAAAGTCACTTTATGGCTTGAAACAAGCCCCAAGGCTTGGTATGACCGCTTTTCCACTTATATCTTGTAGATTGAGTTCATGTGCAGCAAAAGTGATAACTCACTTTTTATATTTCTTCGAGGTAATGACACTGCATACCTTTTGCTCTATGTGGATGACATTGTCCTGACTGCCTCATCAGAAGTGCTGAAAAATGAGATCATTACCATGCTCAAATCTAATTTTTCCATGATAGACTTAGGTAAGTTGAGTTATTTCTTGGGAATTTCTGTGACTAGATCCGAGAATGCCTTGTTCCTGTGTCAGCGTAAGTATACCGAAGAGATTGTTTACAAGGCTAAAATGGCTAACTGGAAGATCATGTTCACTCCAGTCGACTCCAAATCGAAGCTTAGTATGAATGACGGAGATCCGGTACTTCGATCCTTCTCTTTATAGGAGTCTCGCTGGTGCGCTTCAATATCTTACTTTCACTAGGCCCGATATTGCCTAGGCTGTTCAGCACATGTGTCTGTTCATGCATGCTCCCATGGAGCCTAACTTCACAGCTCTTAAATGTATCATTCATTACGTTAAGAGTACTTTTGACTATGAGTTACATCTTTATCCATCTGCACCAACCAAGGATGATATCATATACGGACGCCAATTGGGGTGGCTGTCCAGACACACGTCGATCTACTTCCGGCTATTGTGTATTTTTTGGAGATAACCTCATCTCGTGATCTGCCAAACGACAAGACACGCTTTCCCGTTCGAGTGCAGAAGTAGAATATAGAGGCGTAGCGAACGTTGTTGCCGATATTTATTGGCTCAGAAACCTCCTTCTAGAGCTAGATTGTCCCTTGCGTAGGGAATCTATTGTCTACTGTTATAATATATCTGCTGTCTACTTGTCTCATAATCTAGTTCAGCATCATCGAACCAAACATATTGAGATGAATATTCATTTTGTTCGTGAGAACGTTGCAATGGGCCATATTCGGGTGTTACATGTTCATTCTTCATATGAGTACGCAAATATATTTACTAAGGCACTTCCTCGACAGCTGTTCCTTAACTTCAGATACAGTCTAAGCATCCGGCCTCATCCCGCTCCGACTGTGGGGGTGTGATAGAGAATACGTAAATACTCTCCTAATATTCTATAATTATTATTTTAGTGTAATTATGTAAAATAGATATCCTTATACGATTATGATTACAATTATAAACACCTACATATATTGTATTAATGAGAAGACTCCAGACAAGGAGAATTACACTATTCTACAATATGATGGAATTATCATAGACGAAACGGCGAAAGAGAATCCACAACAGCAAATTGAACTTGGAAATTATCAAGGATGGGAATAAACCCAAAATAGAAGCTCTAAAAATAGGACCCAGCGAGGAAAATGAGAAAAAGATATGGCAAAATTGACAGACAGAGAAACATACCTGGTATAAAAAAGAAAATACCTGTAAAATATACAAACCTCTGAAATCTAAAATTACATACATAAGGGATGAAGCAGAAACTTGATGTGGGCTTCCTTAAGAATAAAAGGTGGAGTATTTCTAAAGGACACGTAGAATTGTAGGTCCTTAATTGAAAGTCACGTGTGAATATCTAACCCCCCTTCGTCAAAAACCATTTCATACAAAACCATTTCAAACAAAAAAAGTTTTTGTTTCGGCCACAATTATCTAACCCCTACCCATAATCCCTAATTCTAAATATTAACCCCCCTTCGTCAGCTATACACTAATAACATCATTTTTTTGTTTTCTATTCTACTACCAACCCTAGCCGACCCATTAGGGTTTTATCCATCAATTTCCACCACTCACAAAATACTCTTTCTTCTTCTATTCTCCGTGTTTTGTTTCCTTTTTTCTTTTCGTGGAAAAGAATGGCCGAAAAACAAAAAATTCATCATGTTCTTTCCGTAAACAACGTCAAGAACTTTATTTCAATAACACTTGAAATGGAAAAGGGCAATACACCTCTTGTGCGGAATTGTTCAAAATTCATTGCCGTACTTATGAGGTGATAAACCATATCATCCCTTCCGAGTCATCGTTGGACACCACCACACTGGATAAAAAGCTATGGTCATGTTTAGATGCTATAGTCCTTCAATGGATTTATGACACTATATCAAACGATCTTTTGCATACCATATTAGAACCGAACTATATGGCTCAACACGCGTGGGAACGTTTACAAAATATATTTCAAGATAACAAACTTTCTAGGGTTGTATATCTTGAACACCAATTTACTAATATTAAATTGGATGATTTCTCCAACTTTTCCGCCTATTGTTAGGAATTGAAGGTGCTTGCAGACCAACTATCCAACGTTGGTTCACAAGTCACAAATCAAATACTGGTCCTTTAATTAATTACCGGATTGAATGAACAATATGGAGTCGCTATGTTTATTCAACATATCAATCCATTGCCTCCATTCTACAAGGCTCGGTCGAGGTTGGTTCTTGAAGAAACACAGAAAGCAAATAGACATCCTCCCACAGATTTTCAACAACAAATTTCTGGTTCAGGTAAGGCGGAAACAAAAACAATAATGGTCAAAGACGCGGCTTAAACCGTAAAATACATAGGGAAAATGGTGCAAAGGTACGAGGAAAGGGCATTGGGTAGTCGACCGGCGGTAACAATTAGTTTGGGAAATGATGGCCTAACCAGTGGCAGCCCACTGCCTAGCCCATTAGAAATCAGTGAGTGCAGTACCCACCGTGGTCTTGGGCCCCACAATGGGCTGCCCTGCAATTCCCATAGTCGAATTCAAGGTACCAAATTGTTGACATTATTTTTTTTTGTGAAGGATTTTTCAGAAGGGGATGCCACTAATGAGATGCAATAGCATGGGAGATTTGTATCCCCTCACGATTGTTTCCAATAATCGCATGACCAAACCATCTACCTTTGCAACCATTTCTCCTACTTTATGGCACAACCGGTTGGGACACCTAGGAGCACTAGTTTTTTATAATCTTAGGAAGAAAAAAGTTATTTCTTGTAACAAACTTTTGGACTCTTCTGTTTTCCAAACTTGCGTGTCTGGTAAACATGTTAAACTTCCTTTTGCATCTTCTACTTTCAGTACTATTATGCCATTTGATCTGTTGCATTGTGATTTGTGGACATCATCAGTTTTGAGTTCTGCAGGTCATAAATATTATTTGCTTATTTTAGATGATTATTTGAATTTTCTGTGGACATTTTCATTGGGGAATAAATCGCAAACCTATACCATTTAAAAACAATTTAGTGTTTTTATCAAAACTCATTTTGAAAAATCCATTAAAAATTTTCAATGTGACAATGTGAGGGAATTCGTAAATGCCCAATTTAATGATTTTTGTCACCAAAATGGGATGCATTTGCGTTTCATGTCCACATACATCTCTACAAAATGGGAAAGTCGAAAGAAAGATTCGAACAATTAACAATATTATTCTCATTCTCCTTGTGCATTCGTCCACACCACCAAAATTTTTGGCACCATGCACTTCAAATGACCACATATCTTTTAAATATTCTTCCTAGTAAACTTCTCTCCAATGTGTCACCCACACAAATGTTGTACCACCATCTCCCATCATTTACACATTTATGGGTTTTTGGGTGTTTTTGTTATCCTTTGTTTCCATCAACCACAATTAATAAACTTCATGCCCGTTCCACTCCTTGTGTGTTTTTGAGATACCCACAAAATCATAGGGGATATAAGTGCTATGGTATGTCAAATGGGAAAATTATTATTTCTCGTCATGTCATCTTTGATAAATCTACATTCCCGTTTGCAAAATCTCAAGTGACATCCTCACCTTCATATGATTTTCTGGACGACGGAATACATCCAATTTTGAGGTATCATCTAAACACTCAAAATAATGTGGGGCTTTCTCAAAACCCCCTGACACAAACCCAAAATGAGAATGGGCCGGTCCGAGGAGCAGAGGTCACTCTTTCCTCGGCCTCGGTCCAATCCATCGTTGGAATTGGGCATGCTCAACAAAGGGAAAATTCTACAACCCTACTTGTGACACAACCCGAGCCTACCATTTTGGCCGCAGTCGGTTAACCACCCAGCTACCTCACATACCCGACTGCCCAACTGTCCAACCTCAGACCATTGAAACCCATGCAATGCACAAAAGTTTTCGAACTAAGCGCCATTTTAACTTAACCACCTTCGTCCAACCGTCACCAATACCAAAAAATTCCAAAGTTGTCTTATCCGACCCGTATTGGAAAGCTTCAATGTTAGACAAATTTAATGCTCTTATTAAAAATAAGACGTGAGAATTAGTACCACGTTTATCTAATGTGAACATAATTCAGTCTATATGGGTGTTTTGTCATAAAAAGAATTCTGATGGTTCTTTGTGAGATGTAAAGCTCATCTTGTTGGTGATGACATGTCTCAACATGTTAGAGTGGATTGTGGTGAAACATTCAGTCCGGTAGTTAAGCTAGCAACTATCAAGATTGTTCTCAACTTGGAACTTTCCAAATCTTGGTCCATTCATCAGTTGGATGTCAAAAATGCATTCTTACATGACCACTTACAAGAAATAGTGTACATGCATCAGCCGTTGGATTTCCGAGATTATACCCATACATATCATATTTGTCTGTTGAAAAAATCCTTATATGGTTTGAAACAAGTTCCTCGGGCATAATATAACAGGTTTGCAGGATTTTTCCAAATTGGGTTTCTCTCACAACAAGTCCGATCAGTCATTGTTCATTATCGGAAGGGCACTGATATGGTATATTTACTTTTGTATATTGATGGCATTATTCTCACGGCATCATCAACTTCACTTCGTCAGTCTATTATGTCCCTTCCTGCGGCTAAATTTGCAATGAAGGATTTGAGTCTGTTGAATTATTTTCTTGGCATTGGTGTTACTCAATATACATGTGGTCTTTTTCTCAGTCAAAAGAAATATGCCAAAGAAATAATTGACAAAGCAGGGTGTCTTCCTGCAAACCATCACATACTCCGGTAGACACAAAGGAAAAATTGAGTAATGTTGCAGGTACTCCATACAGCGATCCTACACATTACCACAACGTAGCAAGGGCCTTGCAGTATAGCTGAATTTTACGAGACCCGATATTTCCTATGCGGTTTAGCAAGTTTGTTTACACATGTATGATCCAAAGGAAGAACATATGGGGGCTCTCAAAATAATTATGTGGTATGTTAACGGTACTCTTCATTTTTGTTTGCATCTATATAAGTCTTCCGTCTCGAGTCTCTCATCCTGTACAGATGCGGATTGGGGTGGCTTGCCCGACACACGTCGTTCCACTTCCCGTTATTGTGTGTTCTTGGGGAACAATCTCATTTCATGCTCGTCAAAAAACGACAATCCACATTGTCTTGGTCAAGTGCTTAGGCAGAATATCGAGGGGTAGCCAATGTAGTGGCTGAGTCATGTTAGCTTTGTAATATCTTGTTAGAGTTACATTATCCGATTGAAAAGGCAACCGTGGTCTAATGTGACAATGTTTGTGAGATATACTTATCCGAAAATCCTGTTCATTGCAATGTATATCTTATTTGTTCGAGAAAAGGTTGCTCGTGGTCAAGTCCGTGTTCTCCATGTACCATCCCGTTATCAGATTGCAGACATCTTCACAAAAGGCCTTCCGCGCGTACTTTTTGATGATTTCAGGGACAGTCTTAGCATACAAGAACCTCCCGCTAAGACTGCAGGGGACTCTAAGAATAATTATGGGTCAATCCCATAATTATCTCCAAAATCACTCAAGAGTATTCTAGAATCAATCAATTGTAAATTAGTATCATCAATTAGGAGTAATTTGATCAATTACATTAATTAGTATATTCTTATAGATAGCAAGACTTGATTATTGTAGTTGTATATATTGTAATCTTGAGAATGAAATAAATGCAAGGAATCAATTTCCCTCACACTTAACCATCAGAAAGTTCATACCAAACAAAGAAAAAGTATTCATGAATAGACTAATGAAAACCAGTAGATAATGTCACTTTGATCTGGAATTAAACAAATAGAAGGCTGATTATAGATGAATCCTTGAGAAGATTTGGAGTGCCATTCCTCTTAGCATTGCTTGGACCGTATGGAAAGAAAGAAATAAGAGGTGTTTTGAAGGCAAAAAAAAAAAAATAGTTGCAGTCTGTGAAATATAATTGTTTGCTCAACGTATACTATTGGAAGGATGAAAATGTTGTTATGAATTTAGATGACATGCTAGACTGTTTAGGCTTCTAATGTAATCTAGCCTGCATTTTCTTTTGTACTTCAACAGTATCATCTTGATACTATTTTTTAATAAAATCTTACCATATAAAAAAAAATAAAAGGCTGATTATATAGACCTTTACGACTAGACTGAAAAAGACAAAAGCATACTCATACTTCAATCACCAAACATACCGAAGCAGAGCATGACTATGAATGTTAGAGGTCTTAAACATGACTAAAAAAGTTTCAGATGTTCTTTTCTAAACGATCAAGTCATAACTCACAATTTTGTCTTACAATGTGGTTTGCAGGAAGCATACGACTTGAGCTTTGAAAGAAATAATCCCTTGATTATTTTCATTAATTGAAAGACTATATATACAAGTTACATATTTCCATAATAGGAGAATTTTATTCTTGTTCTACTCCTAAAACCTTATTCTACCATAATTCTAACTATACAATTATGGTAAGTGTACAGACTAATTAAGGTAACCTTTATACTACAATATACCACAAATATATATACCAAATATACAATCTGCCCGTGATGGGCATTCTGTCCGAGATATGGGCTCTGCCGAGATGGGCTCGGTCTGTCCAAGATGGGCCATTACCCGTGATATACACTTCTGTATATCAAGTGTATATCACGGGTATATTACCTTGTTTAACACACCCTCACAGTCATAGCGGGCGGTCTTCGAACGCTGAGACTGTCCCTAAAATATTCAAAAAGGACCGAGGGAAGACCCTTTGTAAATAGGTCTACAATTTGATATCTCGACGGGACATGATAGACGCGTACCTGACCCCGAGCCACCTTTTCGCGGACAAATGTATGTCCATCTCGATATGCTTAGTGCGTTGGTGCTGAACCGGATTACCCGAAAGGTAAATGACACTAATATTATCGCAATAAACCAAGGTGGCCTTTTGAATTGGACAATGAAGCTCTAAAAGCAAATTACGTAACCAACATGATTACGAGACCACATTGGTTACTACGCGATATTCAGCCTCGGCACTTAAGCGGGATAGAGTCGCCTGACGCTTCGCAGACCAGAAGACCAAGTTGTTGCCAAGGAACATACAATAGCCAGATGTAGACCGTCTGGTGTCTGGACAACCACCCCAATCATCATCCGTGTAGGAGACAAGTGTGGATGTCGAGGAAGGATATAAATGCAACCCATAGTCCAGTGTACCATGAATATATCGAATGATGCGTTTGAGTGCATTCATGTACTCAATTCTGGGATCATGCATGAATAAACACACCTGCTGGACATCATACGTAATATCCAATCGAGTAAAGGTAAGATACTGAAGGCCCCCGCAAGACTGCGATAGCGGGTCGATCCTAGTAAGGTATGTCGGCCGTGGCCCCAAGCTTGGGCTTAGTATCAACTGGAGTGGAAGTGGACTTACAGGATGACATCACATCCCTCTCGATGATCTCAGCTGCATACTTTTGTTGAGACAAGAACAATCTATCGGAATGACGCTTGACGACAATCCCCAAAAAGTAACTCAAGGGCCCTAAGTCTTTCATAGCAAACTCAGAGCCGAGCATGGTCATGATAGACTGGCGTAAGGCATCAGAAGAGGCAGTCAAAATGATATCATCCACATACAAGCGAGAATGTAGGCCAAGGACGAACCACGACGGTAGATGAACAAGGAATTATCTGACTTGCCGTGAGTGAACCCAATAGTTGAAACATAGTCAGCAAACCTTGTATACCAGACCCGTGGAGACTGCTTAAGCCCATATAAGGACTTCTTCAACAAACATACATGATGAGGATGGTTGGGATCCATGAATCCCAACGGCTGATGTATATATATTATTTCCTTGAGGTCCCCATGTACGAAAGCATTTTTGACATCCAACTGATGAATAAGCCATGTCTTCGAAAGAGCCAAGCTAAGCACAGTGCGAATGGTAGCCGGCTTGACCCCCAGACTAAATGTCTTCCCACAATCTATACCAACCTGCTGAGTCTTACCAATACCCACAAGCCGCGCCTTATGTCGAGCAAATGAACCATCTGAATTCTCCTTATGAGCAAAAGTCCACATAGACTTGATAACATTAATACCAGATGTAAGGGGCACCAACTCTCACGTGTTATTATCAATAAGAGCATTATATTCATCAGTCATAACAATTTTCCAATTCGGGTCGTTTAAGGCAGACAAAGGATTACGGGGCAAGGGGGATTTAGAGATATTAGAATGTAAATTAAAATGTCTTTTAGGTGTAACAATACTCCGCTGACTACGAGTGACCGATCTATGACTCGAGGAAGAAATGAGTGGATGTCGGGAATTTGTTGGGCTTGGGACGGACTGGCCAGCAGGCAATGGGCATGCTAGCCCAACTCGGGAAGCAGTACCTATGGCGAAAACAAAAACTGGACCAGTTCCAGTATTGGGCTGGACATGCCCAATTGCTGAAACTGGCCCAGTGACAAACCTTGGCAGAGAGGACTGTGACAGGCCAGTGGGACCAGCGGGCATTGGGCCCGTAGGAGTATTTTGGGTGCAAGAGATGTCTGAAAAGTGCTGAATAAAATACGGGGATATTTGTCAATCCAAAAAATTATACGAACTAGGCACGGAGAATGACTTTTAGCAAATGGAAATTGGGATTCATCAAAAATTACATAGCGATTAATGGTGATTTTATTGGAGGATAAATCAAAGCATTTATAGCCACGATGATTAGAAGAAAAACCCAAAAACATACACGAAGTAGACCGGGCCTGAAGTTTGTTAATAGTGGTGGATGGAAATAACGAGATAACATAAACACCCAAAAACCCGAAGATGAGAATAAGAAGGAGATTTATTATATAAAATCTGAAGAGGGGAAGAATATGTCAAACCTTTGGAAGGAGTTATGTTAAGTAGATATGTAGCCATTTGAAGAGCGTGATGCCAAAAATATTGGGGTATGGAATCATGAATTAATAGAGTGCGGATAATGTTATTTATGAATGAATTTTATGTTCGGCTTTCCCATTTTGTGAAGATGTATGGGGACAAGAAAAATGAAAATTTATCCATTAGTAGCACAGAACTCCCGAAACACACCATTGTCATACTCTTTTCCATTATCACACTGAATATTTTTGATTTCATGGTCGAATTGGGTTCTGATGAATGCTCTAAATTTTATGAAGATGGAAAAAACTTGAGATTTCTTCTCTATTGGAAACGTCCATAAAAATATAGAATAATCATCCAAAAAAAGAACATAATACGATATGAATAATATCAAATGGCATTAAAGTATGAGATTTTGAGTCTACAAATGACAACTTAACAATTTTTCCTAAAGAACAAGATTGACAAATTGGAGTACGACTCGTACCCTTACATGAAATAAAACTATTTTTATCTAAATCTGACAAAATAGAGGACCCCGAATGACCAAAATGAGCATGTCACAAGAAAGGAGAGATGGTTGCAAAACCTGATGGCAGGGATTGACTCGATGAACCGGGACTGGGCGTGATACGATAAAGATCTCCCCTAATATCACACCTCATGAGAGGACTCCCCGTCTTGAAATCCTTCACAAAGAAACCAAATGGATCAAATTCAATAGAAACGGAATTGTCAATAGTGAATTTACGGACATAGACTAAGTTTTTAATCAATTTGGGGGCGTGTAGGGTATTTTTCAAGATAAGAGGGGGATGAGGGGGAGACAATATTTTATGACCATAACCACGAATTGGAACAAATTGTCATTACCAACAATTATACCGCGAGGGTTGCTCAAAATGGAATAAGATGAGAGAGTACCTGAATCGGATGTCATATGGGTAGTGGCACCGGTGTCCATATACCAATTCGGGTCCGGTTGAGTCAAACCCGGTGTGTGTATTGCAGCCTCGATATCGGTTTGAGTGGGGCCTGCTGTGTGATGGGCTTGCGGGGGCCGAGGCCCAAGCACCCCTACTTGCGGTCTTGGCCTGAGCGCTGCGGCCGTAACTAAACCAGGTTGAATTGGGCCTGGACTGCTGCTGGGCTGGCCACTGCCGCTGGGAGCTAAACTGGTTGGGCCCAAACTGCTGTTGTGGGGCCCACTACCACTATATATGGGCCTACTGCGGGCCCCAAAACTGTTGTTGCTGTTGCTGACCACCGCGAGGACCCCCACTGCCACCACCATTCTGCCGGCTGCCACCGTTATTGCCGCTACAGTTTTTGCCATTTTTCTTATTTTTACTCTTTTTGCCGCTACCGTTGTTGCGGTTTTGGCCCGAGTTGGTGGAACTGGTAGGATATGCTTGTCCCACTTTCACAGAAAATGGAGAGATGAATTGATATATTTATTGAATCCGTCGGGACTGACGGGGCTCGAACCCGCAACTTCCGCCTTGACAGGGCGGTGCTCTGACCGATTGAACTACAATCCAAGGAAAATTAGGTGTACTTGGACTCGGTCATCATGACTATGGGACTAGTACCGGTAGCCGCTCATTTCGCTATGTCTGCTTCTTCTAGTGTAAGCATAGAACGCGCCTGATAAAATTGCGGAAGCGGATTGCTTTGCCGAAGAAGCGTGCTCACACCACTATAGGCCTCAGGGAGGCTGGAAACCATTTGGAGGACCAAACGATCGTTCGAAACTGGAGCGCCAACGTTACGAAGTTGGTTCACCAATTCCTTTAATCTTTTGCAATAAGCCGAAACATTAGGGAAATCTTCCATATTGACGTGGGAGAAATCCTGCTCAAGGGTAACGACTCTAGAATTTTGATTATCTTGGAATATATCATGCAGTCTATCCCAAGTCGCACGTGTCGTAGCGTCGGGCTGGCTCAATAATGTTTGCAAAAAGTCGATAGATATTGTGGAATATATCCACTCCATCAATAGTCGTCCACAACTTAAGGATCATCCTTGCGTTTTAGCATCAAGTAATCACGAGAATCATATTGCATTTTGCTTCTTTTTTCAAAGCAATGAAAAATCTTTTGAATCCTTTCACCGGGTTGGTGCACATTGTCCTCCTTTGATTCCCGATTGGCGCATGCTTTGACAAATGGCCGACCTAGAGGCGGAACAGTGCTTTGGTAAATGAGCATCTCCCTTCCTTCGGGAGATTGGTTGATAAGACTTTTTCAAGAACAGATGGTGCCATGGTCCGCGGCTTTGGAGGAAGTGCTTCTACTCCAAACGGTGCCTTCACTGATCGTAATCATAGGGGTAATAAAGGTCGATGATTCAACATTTTCCTTTCTCTAGACTGGCACAATAGTCCCTTCTAAATTGTGTTCTTCAGCAACCGTAATCATGTTCACATTGGCATCGTCATGATTTGGCAAAGGGTTATCGTTTACATTAGAGGAAGATACTTTCATTGGATAACTCTTCTTGATCAATGCCTCGATTTTGTCTCCGAGGGCATAGCAATTTTCAGTTGTCATGCCCCAGGATTCCCGAGTGGTACGCATACAATGCTTAGTCTCATCGTGCCATTTTGGAACAAGATTTGGGACATTTCCTTGGATAGGCTGGAGTATCCCTGCGGTTCTCAATCGTTCATACAACCGGGCTCGAGGTTCGGCTAAAGGTGTATAGGTTTTTACCGGCTTTCTTTCGTGTTTTCCACGGGTCCAGGTGCGTTTGGTAGATGGACTCGTGGCCGAGGTAAGTATCGCAGTTGATATTGCGGGGGATTTGGATAGACAGTGCTAGAGGCGGCTATATATTGGATGGGTACGGGTAGACGTGGTAGGGACCAGTGGGTATGGATAATAAGGTTGAGGGCTTTGGACGTATGGGATATAATAGGAAAGCCGAGCACTTTGGTTGTTTTGATTGTAGAGGGAGGTGATGGCATTTGGTAGGTTGATATTTGATTTGGCCTATGTTTCCGAACCGTCATGACAGGGGACATTCCGTCTCTCTTCCTCTTCGCCGCTCCTCAAACGAGTCCGACATTGGATTGTCTCACTCGTGCTTTAATGCTACAAAGTTTGTAATTCTTCCCGTTTCCGATTCCCTCTTCTACGAAATCTTCCCATCCTTACAACTTCGTGAGAAACTCCGTCCTATGACGCTTATCATTCTCTCATAGTATGTTGCATCTTTCAAAGATTGTACAAAGAGAGCGGTCATCTCACTTTTCGCTATTCGGGGTTGAACTTTTGTCTTTCTCGCCCTCCATTTCATGGCATATTCTCCGAAGGTCTCTGTGGACTTCTTTTCCAACTTCATCAAATAAAATCTGTCCAAGACTCGTGTCGCAGTGTTGAACTTAAATCGTCCACGAAATCTTGTGCCCATTGTGCCAGTCATGCCATTTTCGCGGGTCTGGCTTGTGTACCCGGTCGAGTGCTTCTCCGTTAAACTCCTTATGAATAATTTCATTATGATGGCTTCTGTTTTTACCTACCCAACCCGTTTGTCGCGATGACGATCTCAAATGAGAGTAAGGATTTCCTTTCCCATCGAACAAGTCAAATTTTGGCATTTTATATCCGAACATGTAATTCAATGTCTGGATCGGACGCACTGAATCTTCGTACTCGAGTCCTTCATGCCCTTTGCCGGTTTGGATATTCTTGAATGCTTCTTTTAGGCTATGAATCTCTCTCGCCACACCTTCATCGGTTCTGATCCTTACCTGCCTGTCCATTTCTTCACACTGGCCGATTTCCTGAAGAGCCATGTTTAGTACTGTGGTAGTAAAAGGTTGAGCTTCCATTGCATATCTCGGTGGCACATCCTCGCTCGTCTGGGATCGGCCGACGTGTGCCATCAATATGTGTTGGGCTGCCGGGTGATTTTACGTGGAAGGGGTGCTTTGGATGAGTGGGGTAATTTGGGTATGTGGAGTTGTGAAGGATGCCGGATTATTTTGTAGCTGGCTTTGTTGTGGACTTGCTTGCGGGTTAGTGTGTTGTGGATTGGTTTTGTATAGTGGCGAATTATCGGGGGAGGTTTTGGGGAAATGGCGATTCAGGAGATGAAAAAAATTTGTGGTGCAGTTGCATTCGTCCCTTGTTTAGGGAGTGGGGTATTGGCGCTAATGGACAGGTTGGTGAGATTTTGGAGCCGCTCTATCTCGGTCTGCATGGCCGCTATCCGTTGTAACAGTGGGTTGGGCGATGTATTTTTCGGGACGGTAGCATTTCTATTTTCCGAAGCCTCTCCGGTTCATCTCTTGAAAGAGTGATAAGTTCCAGCCATTACGCTCTCGGATGCATCCGAATCGGTCATTTTCTTTGAAGGATTGTGCCTTTGACCTCGTGAAGCAGGATGATCCGCCGGCTTTAGTCAACGCAAATCAACCTTTGGGAAAATAATCTAGACAAAATAAACCTTCTAAAAAATATGAAGAAAACCAAGTTAATATAAGCAAGCGAGTAATTATTGCTTTAAATAATATGCCTTGTAGTGAAAAAGCAGTGGGAGAAAACAACAAAATGATTGTAAGGCAATTAAATACACATCCTAATATGCACGGGGCCTCCCTTATGCCGTGAGGTGGGCCTAAACGCCGATATGCGGGATTACGACGAGATTTGATCCAAGCCGCAACCGCAATGCTTTGTCGGAAACGAGACAAAATGAATGTACATTTTCCAATTTCAGCATGTCATGATTAGTCTTGGATTAGTCTATCATTATCACGCTACACATAATATCACCGATTGGTCGTTGGGGTTGTGAGACCCGTAGCCATTTTTGGCGGATTTCTTAATTGTGGAGTCAATACCAGGATCGACCCACCTAAGGTGTATGCATGCATGACTTAAAATAAAGGGTGGTATAGCTCTATCTTAAATTTTCTAAGATTTGGCCGACTCCAGACTCAAGGTTCCCGAGCGGATCGCTCGAGGAGAAAACGCGGCCACCGTAGGATGGTCCGACACCCGCGCATATGCCACCTCTCCTAGAATTTGGTAATTTGAAAGAAATTTGCGTGTGCGCAAAAACACACCTCGCGTGTAGTGTGTGATAGTGTCAATTTTCCAGAGTGGAAGAAATATGAGCGGAATGTCAATTTAAGGAAAGCAGTAAAACTATATAGCAATTAAAACAATTACGCAAAATTTTCACAAAAATGAAACATATCAAAGCATTAAAACAAATAAGGAGCAAAAAAGTAAAACACAATAATAATTAACCTGATTTTGCTATGGTTAAGAACCTGAATTTCCCCAGCGGAGTCGCCATGCTGTCGCGCCCTATTTTGACATGCTCGGGTCAAAGCGGAGCATGACGTATTCGGTGATTCCTGGGTATTGAATTGAGGAGTCGCCACCTAATTATTTTTTTACGGTGAATTAGGACACCTAAATTTTGAACTAAATGCTCTTAAACTCCGATTTTAATAGTCTGCGAAACTAATGAGATTCTAGGTAAGGGCTAAAGGAAGGGGTTAGGCATCCTTTAGATCCGCTTAACTTGCGTCAAACTCAGATTAATATTATAGTAAGAAAAATGCATGTTTAAAGTATAAAGTTAAAAAATGTTTGCAAATAATTAATGAAAGATATGTATTTTGTACATGTACGCATTTGTGACAATAATGAGAAAAGCAATTAATTTGTAATGCCAAAGGAGTGAAATCATTTTTAGTTGTACAATTAATAAAATGAATAGAAGATGATCAAAGTTTGTTTAAAAAAATTTAAATAATGACGAGCCTAAAAATAAATAAACTAGCGGAGGGTTTCTAAGTTTGAATTAACCAGCCTACAAGTAAATATAGGATTTCCAATCTTAGACTATCCTATGAATTAATTCTAAGTCTACCTATTCTAAGCATTTTCAATAATTACATAAGTGCGGTGAATTAAAGAAAGAAACTCCGAGAAATATCCGCCTTCATTGACTTTGTTCCTTGCAAGCCGTCAAGGAAACCAAATAAACGTATCCAAAACAATGAGCGTTTTGGTCGCTCGGACTTAAATTTTGAAAAAACCATTCCAATCACGCCGTGGCTGCAAACATATGACTAGCAGAGTGATTATTTTGATTGCCTCGCCTACTAAACGTATTGGTCTCTCGGATGAAAAAGTAAAGATCACTATAATCACGTCGTGGTTGCGAATATATAAGTTAAACATGTTGATCTCGGATGAAATAAAGGTTTAAGCCTCATCCTTTGTTATATTTCCGTCGTTACGACTGTGGAAGCCTCAAAATCGACGGATATTTTTCACCGCCAATGTAGTATCGTGTTCAAATCAGCGAAATTAAATTAAAGCAGGAAGCAGTGAACAATAAGCAGAAAAAACAGTGAACATTGAGTAGTGAACAGTGAGCAAAACAGAGGCAATTTCCGAAAAGACGGGATGTTTAGTAGAACAGTAAAACAGTAAATATCCGTTGCACAGATGTTTAAATGCTAAAACAGTGGATTAAAACAGAAAAAAAATGCCCGAATGGGTGACCCAAATTCTGAAAAAAACAGACCCGAATGAACAGTGACCCAAATGAAATCAGAAATTCAGATTTTTTGATAACCAGCAAAAGATATGAAAAATGCAAAAATCTGGAAATTTATCCGAACCGGGTCGACCCGACCCGGAACAGTGACCCGACCCGAATCGGATTTTTCAACACGGATCGATTTCTTTCCAAATTTCAGATAACCAACAACAAGATATAAAAATGCAAAAATCTGAAAATTATCCGAACCGGGTCGACCCGACCCGGAACTGTACCCGACCCATATCGGATTTTTCAATCCGGATCGATTTCTTTCCAAATTTTAGATAACCAACAACAAGATATAAAAATGCAAAAATCTGGAAATTATCCAAACCGGGTCGACCCGACCCGGAACAGTACCCCCGACCCGAATCGGATTTTTCAACCCGGATCGATTTCTTTCTAAATTTCAGATAACTAACCAACAAGATATAAAAATGCAAAAATCTGAAAATTATCCGAACCGGGTCGATCCGAACCGGGTCGATCCGACCCGGAACAGTAACCCAACCCGGAATCCAAAAACAGTGAAAAAATAGCAAAATTTCAGATTATTCACTACCAAAATCCCAATAATTTTAACTTATATTTTCGGACTCTTTAAGATGGTGAACAACACAAAAAAAAAAAAAAAAAAACAATACCAACCTTAGGAGAATATTAGATTTTAAATTTCGGATTTCAACACTTGAATTCGATTTTCAGACGTCCCAAAATTCAGATTTTCCACCTCCCAAAAATGAAGAACAAGGGGAATATATCCAAGACGAGTTTAGTCGTCCACAACTTAGGATCATCCTTGCGTTTTGGCATTATGTGATGGATGACTTGATGCGATCGTGCGTGAATTTTGAACAGTTCGGCCCACGTCGCATATTGGACGTTTTCTATTTCAAGAACGAGAGGGATGATATTCTTGATGTTAGAAACTGTAAGGGCCGGATGAAACATGTTCCGAGATGTAGACATATTGATAGAACAATATATGATTGAGGGATTAGGGAGAAATTTTGGGAAGAAAAGAGTTCCCGTCGGCACACAAACCTAGAGCAAAACGTCTCGGAAGTGGAGGGAAGTCAACGGAAAATTTAGGAGAGTAGAGAGAGGATTTTAAGACCTAAACTCTTGATACCATTAAAGAAATAATTCCTTGATTATTTTGCATTAATTGAAAGGCTATATATACAAGTTACATATTTCCATAATAGGAAAATCCTATTCCTATTCTACTTCTAAAACCTTATTCTACCATAATTCTAACTATACAATAATGGTAAGTGTACAAGACTAATTAAGGTAACCTTTACACTACAATATACCACAAATATATATACCAAATATACAATCTGCCCGTGATGGGCATTCTGTCCGAGATATGGGCTCTGCCGAGATGGGCTCGATCTGTCCGAGATGGGCCATTACCCGTGATATACACTTTTGTATATCAAGTGTATATCACATGTATATTACCTTGTTTAACAAGCTTCAAGCTCTAAATAGGAAAGGAACCAAAATGTGATCTTTTCTATTCAAGCATAAGAACTTACCAAATAACATTTGAAATCAAATAAGATTCAACTAAATAAGCAGCTTGAATCAAAATTTATAACAGAGCAACGACCAGCATTCTTAGGCAGGAAATGAGACCACGTTGAACCTAGCGTTATGAAAAACTTCATTCCCACAATACAAATCATAACAAAGACATTCAAAAGCGATAAGCCAAATGTAAGAGAATAATCCATTGATTATTTTCATTAATAAAGAGATCTATATATACAATCTCTAAATATGAAAAATCCTATTCATACTATAATATGAATATCCTAATTACACTTGTACAAGAATTCAACAAAATATGGTAAGTAACCTAAATATTTGAAAGTATGTATGTCCTAGAGACAATCATTAGGGACAAATGTACTTGAACACATTCGTATTAGTAATAAGATTAATATTTATGGTATTTTGCGATTATTGAATTATTATTTGATTGTTTGTAATTATTCATTAATGTGCATCCCTTGAGCTTAAGTTGTCATTGATAGAGTGAGATATTGATGATAAAGCGTAACTCTTAAAATAGCCTCGACTAATGATCATCGAGAATGGGATATCGATGATATGTGATAAGTCGACATGTGGTCTGCATCACATCCTTAGAGGATGTAGTATGTCTCATCTGCTACGAGTAATGCCTACTTGTGATGGACACATGGATACTTTGGAAGTATTGGTATACCCTGTTGATATACTGTTTGTTATACATGTCTAAAGTATGATCAGCGTGTGGGTGATAGAAGTCCTTAGACTTGAGGTCAATACACACCTTGTATACAAAGTAATATACTTTGATCCTGTCCTAAGCTCAAATGCCTTATAAGTTGAGATACGACTTGTATTGGGTACATTACGATGTAGATTAAATGTGGTAGTTGAGCCAAGATTATGATTCATTCCTCGAATGTATATTCGAGAGAACACTCAGATTCTTAGTGATATTATGTTGACTAAGTCGTTGGCCAACGCAATAAACATGTTTAGAATATGGTCTAGTTGTCAACTAATATAGATGAGATACAATGATTAAGCCATTTGGATAGACACTTGACAAATCCTAAGCTTGATCGGGTGTGTCGTGAATGAGAGGATTTTATCTTACCACATAGAGGTTAAGGTTACGAAATTCATGTAAACGTACTTCACATATTGAGTTCGTCTTGCGGCGCCGTCTAGGAGTTCTGCGTAGACCTTAATTTGATTAATGTTGATATGTGAAGGCCTATAGGGTCACACTATGTCGATAGTCTTTTCGATCTAATGATGTATTGAGAGGGTATTAAATATTCGATTTAGAATCGAGATATTTAAATGAATAATGATTGTTTTAATTAAGTCAAAATTGGATTTTGAATTTAATTAAGAATGTACGGAAAATAAATCGAGACGGTGTAGGACCGCGGCGCCCACACCATAGGGCCGCGACGCTAATGACCTAATCTGTCTCGATTTTGTGGGTCATGCCCAAGGTTAAACCCTAATCGATTTTGACCTAATTTTCACCTATAAATACAAACATTCCCTTCATTATTCCATACACTAATTTTAGATTATTATTCTAAGTCTTAGAGACTTAGAATCTAAACATTCTCTCGAACCTCTGTCGGATTTCCTAGCTTTCCGAAGGAGAAGTACATTAAAGCTTGGAGCTTGCAATCGAAAGGGTTGTCGCGTGTCCACCATTTAGTAAAGATTTCAGATAATACAACATGTAAGTGTTTATGCTTTATGTTACAAGTTTTGATTGTCATATAACAATACCAAAAGTAATTGTTGGGGTAAATAAGAAAAAAATTTAAACTTTCGTTGTGCCTTACTTATGTGTTTTGAACTCAACAAAACCCTACAGTAGTATCAGAGCCCAGGCTGGTTCAATGGTTATATAACAATTGAATAAAATAATAATATGAGTTAAACATAAAATTGAATTAAAACAAGGCTCCATGAAATCCTACATGTCTTGACAAAATGTTAACCTTTTGATATCACCATAAATTATCTTCTACGCTAACTCGAGGAAGTCATTTCGCTCTAACTCGAACTAAGCCAAAAGTGCGTTGTCTGACTCATTGCACGGTGCACGGCTAAGAACGGGTAAAGACGGATGATGGTCGATGCGTGCGTTATTGATAATGGTGGGTGATGATAAAGGACATGTGATTTGATCCCTAAATTGGATTTAGGGCTCGAACGATTTTGAAAAATCAACACAGAAATATTTTGTCAGGACGTCGGCGTCGCCGCCCTATGGTAGGGCGCCGTGACGCTTGCTAAGGTTTCAAGGCGGCGGCGCAGCTCCATGGTGGAGCGTCGCGACCCTAATTCTTCATTTTTTAAGTCTGGACTTACTGGACAGTAGGTGCCGCGGCTCCATAGTGTAGCGTCGTGTCCCTAAATGAATTACAGAAGCCGAAATGCTTCTGCCTTGCGAGCGCCGCAACTCCATGGCGGAGTGTCGCGACTCTAAAGCACTGCAGAAGCATTTTGCCTCGGTGGCGTCGCGGCCCTAATGATTAGCGTCGCGGCCCCGTTGATCGATTTTTTTTGTTTGTTTGTTCAGAATGTTTAACCCATGATTATTATTATACATTATATTTGATAAGTATACTTTTTATGTGCTAAATGATTGTCATTTAGATTACTAGTATAGTGTCCGCATTATACGTGTCTGGGTAGGCGACGCCCAATACTTGTTAAACCGCTTAAATATCATGCTTGGGTAAGCGGTACCCAATATGTGCTTGGTCATTTGCATGATAGTTAAGATGCTTTGTTGGACATAGCATGCTAGAGTTATTGATCTTGGTTAAAATCCTAAATTAAAATGTCCCTAAAATTTTAATACAAGTCTCATTTGAAATGAACGCATCATCTATTATAATTGATTGTAGTGCAAAATCCTTTTCGGCGAGATGAGTATTTATGCCACAACATTTGCTCTAAGTCTACGAGGACTCAGACTCTTTCATAGATGCATGTTAAATGTAGAAATGGTGATAAACCTTATGAGTATTTACACCACAGTGTTTGCTCTATAAGGCAAAACTCACTTAGATACATTATTGTAGTCGCATAACGGGGTTGAATTGCTAGGTTGTCTTGGCGCCACAGTGTCGGACAAGCCGAGGGACGCAAATCGATTGTTTAGAACATTCGGTCAAACATGAATTACAAATTGTTTGTAATTGGTTTAGAGACCTACCAGGTTGTGCTGTTGAAGTTATCAGCCACATCAAACGCGGAGATGGCATGAACCTGGATCATGGCCCATTATGACCATATTTGATATGAGTCTGTATTCTTCCATGAGGTCGAAGAGTATGTTAAAATAGTGGGATCTAATTAAACTAAAGGTTATGTTAATTAGTTAAAGAATGTGTTCAATAGAAATTATATTAGAGTTTAATTTCAAATCTATTTGTTTCTTCAGTCGTATAAAATGTCGAATTTATCATTGAAAATGTTGGTCGAGACAAACAAGTTGAGTGGATCAAATTACCCTGACTGGTTAAGAAATCTGTGATTGGTGTTAAGACTAGAGAGAATTGAGTATGTGTTAGACAAAGTGTTCCCCACAATCCCTGCTGAAGATTCTGCTGAGTATGCCCTATTTGACAAAGTGGCTTATCAGAAACATCTAGACGATGCTACCTCGGCACAATATGTAATGTTGTCCTCCCTGACCTTGGAGTTACAGAGGCAACATGAAAACATGGACCCCAACGAAATGCTAAAACACTTGAAGAGTTTCTATGACTCACAGTCTCAGACAATGGAGTATGAACTGTTGAAGGACCTTTTCAAGTGTAAGTTGAACGATGGGGGTCAAGTGTCAGCACATGTTCTGAAGATGATTGGGTTAATAGAAAGGTTGGCTTCGATTGAAACGAAGCTGCCTATAAATGTCTCTGTCAACCTGATCCTGAATTCACTTCCTGATTCATTTGAGAATTTCATTGTGAACTTCAATATGAATGGGACCAAGGCCAGTCTTCCAGAGCTTCACAACATGTTAAAGATTTGAATCATCTAGCTCTAAAGGTAAAGCTGTGCTCATGGTGGACTCTTCTAGCAAATTCAAACCCAAGGGTAAGAACATGCAGAAGAAGAAGGGTAAGACAATTGTTGCACCTACAATCATGAAACCTAGAGGAAGTGTTCAGAAGAAAGCAAAGGTAGCCTTCGAATGTGTGCCTCAACTGAAAGAAGAAGGGGCACTGATCCCCCTCATTACTTAGGATTCCTTTTTATCATGCTAGAGGTGTTACTACCCCAACACTTGAGCTAAACAGTTCCAATAGAAAGATTTATCTTGCTCTTAAAAATCAACAACTCATGATGCATATGTTATTAGTAAGGTTAAAGCATTGTATAATGAATGAATTACAATAGAAGACCTCAAGTTTCCACTCCAGCAATAAGAGCATCCAAGGATTAAACCTATGATGAAGAGTTGTATGAAATTTTCAGTAGAGAAGTGAGCTGCACTAAAAACGACTGAGCTAATAATCACTGCTTGCTGCCACTTCATTGTAGAGGAAAGACCAGTCAAGAAGAACCCTCTGTAGACGATTTCTTCTAGCAAAGGGGTGATGGCACAGTAGACCAAGATGCATGATGTTATTGATATTGGACCACTCGAAAGAATTTCCTTCAATATTGGATTGTTAACTTCCTGCAAAGTTCATCAAATAATAGTCACTTTCTCACCCCACCGATCTAGATTTATTACATCATACTACACTGAACAACAACTCAAAGTGAGACCTAGTATGATACGTTCCATAATTTCTAGAGATGAAATGGAAAGAAGTCGAGCTTTCCTAAAAGAACAAACAAGGAGAATTGTTCTTGAACAGCTTGCTCAAGAACTAGAATCTGATGGAGAAGATTTTATTGACCTTTTCATTCCAAGACGCCTTACAATGGAGAGGAATCACAACTATATGTAGAGGGAAAGATTGGGAAGGGGGAATTCAAAAGTTAGTTATAACTAGTTCTAACAGTAAAACAGTCCCTTAACTAATACATACAGATCACGTGACCTCTGTAACTAATTTTCAACAACCATACGAACTAATTCGACTAATTGAAAGGGAAGATAAACTAAAATTGGAAACGTGCCATATTTGGATTGTATCACAGTATGATGGATACAGACGAGAAAATGCATCTATAGATGCACCTTTTACTTAATCTCCCACTATACTTCTAAATTGAACAATTTTAAGAGGCAAATAATTCGATCAAATACATACATACAGATAGTTAAGCATGTTTGTTTCTCAAAATCAACTAACTTGTCCGGTGCTTTAGTTTTACACACTTCTAATTCAAAATATATGTTTTAGATTTCATGTCAGTTATTTAACTGAAGCTTGAAATAATGCATGCTTAATGTCCACAAGAATCAAGTGAAGAAAAATCCTTCCCTAATTTTGCTATCTAAACCACACAACAAACAACATACTAAGTGAAATCCCACAACACGGGGTCTGGGGAGGTAGAGTGCACACAGACCTTACCCTTATTTTGGAAGGTAGAGAGGTTGTTTCCGAAAGACCCTCGACTCAAGAGAAAGCATAAAAAAGGTCAGATAAGGGATTTTGCTATCTAAACATGCCAACATATCAAATACTCCCTCCGGTTCATAATAAGTGTCCACTTAGTCTTTTCATTTTGGTTCAAAATAAGTGTCCACTTGCATAATCAAGAAGGAATTAACTTTATTTTTCTAGATTTGCCTTTATTAAGTGCTAAGTGACCAAATCCCAATGTGTCAAGTTAATAGTAAGATGCAAATTTTAATTAAGGGTAGTTTAGTTAAAATACCTACTTTTTTCTAGGAGTTAGTATTTTCTCGAGGGGTGTGCTAAAGACTAAGTGGACACTTATTTTGAACCGGAGGGAGTACGATTCAGTAGTGCTAAAAGTAAGGCAATTTAAGCAAAAATGGCAAGTCTGTTCCAAGAACGCAAAGATATTAAAAGGCATGCAGGGACATTTATCACCTGGGAAACTAAGTTAATTTGTTAAAAAGAATTGCACTGCCTACCAAACCCTGGTTTAAAACTTTCGAAACCAAAGTAGAAATATGAGATTGCTCTGTTGCGCTGGTTACTCTCATAAAAGGGTACTCTGAATTTTCTATATAATCTAACTACCATGATAAAAGTGACTTGCAATGATGAATTATAATGTTTGTCCTCTTTCTTTTCTTTTCATCTTTTATTTCAAAATGATCAAATGCACTAATTTTTTCAAATTTCAAATTGATATTGCAACTGAAAAAGGAATTGAAAACAACTTACCTTAGTACCTACCAACGTGTCAGCAATAATTGATGTTACGAAAACCAAAAGAACCAGGAATCCAAAGCCAAGAGCTGATGCAAGTAACCAGTTCCTTTCTTTGGTTGATTGCTTCTCTTGAAAGAAATCACGAAGCTTGTATTGGGGCTTCTCAGGACATCTTAAAAGAAGCAGAACGCCAATAAGCTCTAACACCTGAAGTACAACTAAGGACAATGCCTGTGATGAAAAACAAACAATGATACCATTAAATTGATTAAAAATTACAAGTTAACGGACTATTTTCTAGTTGAGAAAAGTTTAGACGTTTCAAATTCTAATCAAGTGCGATATATTTCGCTTTTGAGTTCCTGAATGGAAATAATTCCCAACAGTAAGAACTTCTGTGCACAACAAACAAATGAAAGATGCCAGATTTTTACTGTGAGCCAGTCACAAGAAGCAACAGAGAACACGAGAAATTATGTTTATATCTCCTGAACTTAATCATAATTTATCAAACCAGCCCACAGCAGTAGAACACTAACAGTTTATAATGTTACGTAGAAATCTTACTCACCTCAGTCTGTGGATCAAGAGCTGAACGATGCAATATGCTGGTAACAGCAGACAAGCCGCCAAAACTTAAAGGAACATGCACACTGAATAGGTAGAAAGCCATACTGCTCCACAAACTCCCCCTATCACAATGATTATCTGATTTAAGGACTGAGAAGCCCTATTAAGTTAAAAAACATTTACTTAAATATCTGAATCAAAATATGGTACAAATTTTGGAATAGAAAACTAAACACAAGCTTTGCTTTATCACTAACCATTTCATGATTATCCACTTCCATGTTCATTAATCACTTGAACTTGTTTGATCTTGATAATACAAGTTACTATTTTCAAGAAAGTTTGATTCGGTTTTGAACCATGTTACCCCACACATTGGTGCTTCCTTTTTCAACTTGATTTAGTTTATTAGTTACCTGACCGAATCTATTAATATATGAAATGCACCGAATAACTGAAAAGCTCAAAATATCACATGCCCACATCATGTAGTACTCAGATAGGTTGACAGGGTATCCTGCCCACCAAGGATGAGAAAATGGACTGACAGCAAGTATTATAACTAGGATTTGCACCTGAGCCCTCTTTTCTCCCATGCCTCGACCACTAGCCCATTCCCTTTGGAATCATATTCAGTTCAAACATGGGTTATATCATGCCCCTAAGAGTTAGCTCCCTGCTTGGGTTTATTGTCTTTCTGGAGTTTTGATCTATTCAAAATCTGTGTGCATCAAATAATTTGCCATGAGTCATGGCCCATGATGAATCAATGATATCCAGTTTCCAAGACGGTTTTACTTCAAATTACCTATTTTTGGACAACAAATCACAGCAATGTGGTCCAGAGTCTGTCCTCACTTACTTAGTGGGACTATAATAACCATCTATAGTTGTTCCTCTGTAGCATCAGGGGAAATTCTAAATCTTTTCTTCAATAAAGGAAATAAGACCGGGGGGTGGTGGTCAAAGCACACCTAGAACATCCTGAATGCAGTTTCTTCTTAAGTGGGTTGGCCGAGGCACCTCATGTTCCCATCTCATTGTTGCTCATTCCCTTTAGGCCGACGTGTTTGGTACAAATTCTCCATAGGAAGTTAGGACCCCCGAGTAGCCTGCTTTTATGTAGATAGTGTCTGATCCAGCCCTTTCCTCACTAATGACTTAACAATAACATGACAAATTGCTCTATTATCGGGAAGCTACATTAAACATGTCATTAAATGTCGAATGGTCTTAAAACAAGTTACACGTTTCTTAGCAGCTATGCAGCTGGAGAGCTCCAAACTAGTAGTCCCTCCGTTCACTTTTACTTGTCCACTATACTAAAAATAGATTTTCATTTTTACTTGTCAATTTATTTTCATGTTTTACTCATAGCATTAATTACTCATTTCAAATTATTTTTCAAACTCATTAAAACTATGCACCAATTAATATGAGTATCATGGTAAATTATGTACTTCATTTATTATTTCTAGTGTACAAAGTCCATAGTGGACAAGTAAAAGTGAACGGAGGGAGTATCTTTTTTATATCCCCCTATTTACTTCCTCCCTCAGAAATAACCCTTTTCCGGTGGGTTCAACCTTGTAGAATAGTGTAAATCACCTTGAGGGAGTTCTCTTATTACTGTAATATATATAGAGTATACAATTGTAGTCCTAATAGAATTAGGATCTCTATTTTACATTAATTACCTTAATTACACTAAATATTAATTAGAGAATATATTGTGAATATATATGGAATATATTCACTATCACACCCCTATACAATCGAAGTCAAGGTGCCGAGGAAGCCCATTTGTGAAGATATATGCGTATTGATACGAAGAAGGAACATGTAACACCCTAAAGTGATCCATTGCAACCTTCTCACGAACAAAGTGAATATCTATCTCAATATGCTTGGTTCGCTGATGCTGAACCGGGTTATGAGACAAGTAGACAGCAGATACATTATCACAGTAAACCAAAGATGCCTTACGTAAGGGACAATGAAGCTCAAGAAGGAGATTTCGGAGACAACATAGCTCGGCAACAACGTTCGCAACGCCTCGATATTCTGCTTCTACACTCGAACGGGAAAGCGTGGCTTGCCGCTTAGCAGAATATGAAATAATATTATCTCATAAAAATACGCAATAGCCGGACGTAGAGCGACGGGTGTCTGGACAACCTGCCCAATCGGCGTCTGTGTAGGAGAGCAACCTATTTGGTGCGGATGGATATAAATGTAGTCCATAATCAAAAGTGTCCTTAACATACCGAATGATACGCTTAAGAATTGTAAAGTGAGGCTCCCTAGGAGCGTGCATGAATAAGCACCCGGCTGAACAACATATGCAATATCTGGCCGAGTGAAGGTGAGATACTGAAGAGCACCTGCGAGACTCCTATATAGAGAGGGATCGCTGACCGGATCCCCATCATCCGCACTAGGTTTGGACTTTGAGTCGAAAAGGAGTGGGTATGATCTTGCAGTTAGCCATTTTAGCCCTGTAAACAATCTCATCTGCATAATTACGCTGACACAAGAACATAGCATGTGCGGATCTAATCACTGATATCCCAAAAAATAACTCAACTTACCCAAATCTGTCATAGCAAATTCGGACTTGAGCAGGGCAATGATCTCGTGTTTTAGAGTGTCAGAAGAAGCTGTCAGAAAAATATCATCCACATATAAAAGAAGATAAGTCGTGTCAGTACCTCGATGAAATATGAACAGGGAATGATCACTCTTGCTGCACACGAACCCTATTTGTATGATGTATGTAGCAAAACCGCTCATACCAAGCCTTAGGGTCTTGTTTCAAACCATAGAGTGACTTACGAAGACGACAGACATAATGAGGAACCTCCGGATGCACAAAGTCAGGCGATTGATGCATATAAACGGTTTCTTTCAAATCCTCATGTAAGAAAGCATTTTTGACATCAAGCTGGTGAATAGGCCAAATTTTCCCCATAGCTATGCTCAACATTGTGCGAATGGTGGCTGGTTTGACCACCGGACTAAACGTCTCACTACAATCAATACCCTCATGTTGACCAGTACCATTAGCCACAAATCTTTCATTATGGGCATTCAAGCTCTCCATTATCTCAGAATTTGTGACGATAAAGCCACATACAACGAATCACATTCACCCCTTCTGGTTTCGGAACAAGATCCCAAGTGTGATGATTGGTTAATGCATTAAAATCCTCCCGTATGGCCGCATTCCATTTGGGTCAAGTTTGGCTAATTTTAGGTTTTAGAAATGGGCGAGATGGTTTGAGTGGATAGGTTAAAGTGAACTTTTGGTTTAAAAATCCCGTGTTGTGCACGGATTTTCATGCGGTGTGTGGGGACGGTCATGGGCGGGGCAGGAGGGCTGGGAGACGCCGGGCTGGACTGGGCAATGGGGTTGGTACTGGGCAATGGTGACGGGCAGTGGGGCAGGGTGGTGGGACGGGCAGGGGCTGGTTGTCGGGTGGGAAGGGAATGTTTGGGCCAGTGTGCATGTAGTATTTTCGGGCAGGAACGGGGTAGGATTCGGGTAGCTGGGTGGGGTCGACGGGACAGTTGGCGGGATGGCCTGAGGGTGCGGATTTTGTAGTGTATTTTGGACTAGAGGTGAGGTGTCCGAGTCATTAAGAAATTTGTAATCAGTGACTAAAATTTTTGGATGTTGTCAAATGGGAAAACGTACTCAACAAACGTGACATGACGTAAGACTAAGATTTTGTCGGTGGATAACTCATAGCATAAGTAACCCCTATGGTTCGATGGAAAACCTAGGAAGATGCACGGAGTGGAGCGAGGTGCTAATTTGTGAGGGACCGTTGAGGTAAGATTTGGATAACACAGAAACCGAAAATGCGAAGGTGATCATAAGAAGGGATTCAACATAAGTGAATTTCAGTAGGTGTCCTATTTTGGATCGTACGGGTAGGTAAGATGTTAAGAATGTGTTATGCCATTTTAATGCATATACCCAAAAGGGAAGGGGTAGAGACACATGAAAAAGAACGGTACGAATCATATTGTTAATGGTGCGGAGAATTCTTTCGGCTTTACCATTTTGAGGGGAAGTATGGGGGCATGAGAAATGAAAAATTATGCCATTAGCCGCACAAAAATTATGAAAAGGGGAGTTATTGAACTCACGACCATTATCACATTAAAACATTTTGATGTCTTTTTCAAATTGTGTTTTAACCAAGGTACGAAATTCAAAGAATTTGGAGTAAACTTGAGACTTAAGTTTAAGCGGATAGACCCAAAGGAAGTGAGAAAATCATCCAAAAATACCAAATAATACTTATGACCGAGGTTGCTAGTTATAGGGGACGTCCATAAATCCGCATGAATGATATCAAAGGGATAGAAAGTAATACTTAAAGAACACGTAAATGGAAGTCTAACATGTTTACCTAGATGACAAGAGGATCAACTATGAGAAAGCTTTCCTTTATTACAGTGGATTAAATTGCAGTTTCTAAGGGAATCAAAAACATGTGCTCCCGATAACCAAGTCTACTATGCCACGTTGATGGAGATATTGCAGCTAAAGTGGTTGGTGAAGTGACATGGCCAGTGGGCGTGGGTAGAAAAGGATAGAGGTCTCCCACACTATTGCATCACGTAAGAAGTCTCCCCGTACGTAGGTCCTTTACAGAAAAACCAAACGGGTATGGAATTATAAGTGGCAAATTTTCTAATAGAAATTAGGTTCTTGATAATATTAGGGGCATATAAGACGTTTTTAAGGGAGAAGTGGGGATGCAATGGTGGAGTTAGTGTGTGGACAAACCCTTGAATTGGAATGCGATGATCATTTTCGACCATAATAAATTGAGGAGAATTTAAATTGCGCAATTGAGGAAGATTACTAGAATTGTTGGTGAAGAGAGACGTGGCGCCGTATCCATATACCACGTATCATCGTGCTGTTGTTGGGCCGCTGCGTAGTGGGCATGGTGGCTGGACAGTGGGCCGGTGTTGCTAGGCCGCTGGGTCTATCCGCTTTGATCTTGGGCCTGATTCAACCCCAAAAGCTAGCTTGTAGGGTGAGAATTGTTCAAGTCCATATAAGGAGTCCATGTTCCCATTCCATTTCTGATGTGAGACTCTTAACACTTGCCGCACGCTCAGACCTCGTTAACTGGAGCGTGGATAATATAATTTGGGGGCCCAACATCGACGAGCAAAGAATGGAATGGATCTGGCTCTGATACCATGTAAAGAATTTCATATATATTCACAATATAACCGAATCTATTGCTTTCAACTTAGACCACATAAACGCGTGCAAAAAGAATGTACTCCGTTCACTATTACTTGTCAACAATGGACTTTGCACATTCCTTAAAAAATAATAAATAAAGTGTATATTTTACCATGATACCCGTATTAATTGATGTATAGTCTTAATGAGAATTAGAAAATGATTTGAAATGGGTAATTAATGTTATGGGTAAAATAGGAAAGTAAATTATTTTCTCTTGATATGCTAAATTTGACAAATAAAAGTGAACATCTATTTTTAGAATAGTTGATAGGTAAAAAGTGAACGAGGAAGTATATTGTAAATAGATCACATTGACTCTAAATCCTGGCCTGGATCCTCTAACTCCACCTGTTTTCACTTCTATTTCATCTATGCTACTAGATTCAGATTCAACACCCTACACATCAATAGAAAATTTAAGAAACTGCCCTTGTCATTTTCATTGTTTATTGGGTTTTCCCTTGTCTTTGGTACTTCAAGAAACAAAAAGTGACTGAAAAAATATACATAGAAACCTTAATTTGACAACTACTAAACTCAATGTCATAAACCATTCTACATAAAATGTTCTCAAATACCAAGCCTTCATTTCTATCAATTTTTTTTTTTTTTTTGCATTGTGAAAAAAAAAAGAAGAGGTGAAAGCCAAAGTACCTCGGGGGAAATTTGGGTGTCCTTGTTATTTATGCAACAACACTTGGGATAAGCTGTTGTCCGGAAGAACTTGGATGGGTAGAGATGATTGAGAAATTCTTGGCTAAACTTCACTGATGAAATACACATGATAGATGCACGGACCTGTAACCCGTTCATGTTTCTCTAGTTAGCTGCTAGAGATTAACGGCGTGGCCCGGTGGCTGGATTAGGCCGGAGAATTGCTGTCAATGCTTGTCGGATAATGGTCTTGAAAATGGAAAATATTTTTGAAAAAGGAAATTGATCTTGAGTAAGTGAAAATAGGGTTCGCAAAAAATGTTGGGCTGGACTTGAAAATGGAAAAATATTTTTGAAAAAGGAAATTGATCTTGAGCAAGTGAAAATAGGATTAGCAAAAAATATTGCTGCCCAGGATCGAACTGGGGACCTTTAGTGTGTAAGACTAACGTGATAACCACTACACCACAGCAACTTCTTGTTGTTACGTTGCCATCTTTTTCTAGGCATTTTAGTTGTATTTTTCTTTTTTAAAAGAATTTGTAAAAGTTTCTTGAGGACATTTTATGTAGAGAAAAAATATTCTTGCATCAACGAAACTTCATTAACAAATTATGATTATTCACAATCCCAATATGTTATTTTTTCGTTCTTCTTAAAATTATTTCAATTTTTTTTTTTTTTTTAAAAACACTGTTTAAACAGAAAATGATGTTTCAAGAAAAATTATACATTATCTTTTATATTGCATAAAATATCTTTTAAATAATTCTTATAAAAAAGGTTATTTAGAAAAGAATACTCCAACTAAGATTTCATGAAGATCTATACAACTCTGAAATGGAAGGATCCATGAGATACAGTCATTCCACCACATATTCACATATTAAAATATCTTATACATTAATTTATTCAATTATTAGCTAATTGAAATTAAACATTTTCCACGCTCCAGCTAATTGCGTGAAAGACGGACAATCGGTAACGACGAGAGATACAATCGCAAAATTATTTCAAAATTCTCCAACTCGTCGTCGTCCCCAAATTCCAACAACCCTAACCTTTAAAACAAAACCCTAGCATCAATTTAGGGTTAGGGTTAGGGTTAGGGTTTTCAGGAATTTCAAATCGATAAAATGTCGAGAATGGCGAGGAGTTGCATGCAATCATTGTTGAAGGTGGTTAATTCGGCGATTGGAATGATAGGGATCGCGATGATTTTGTACGCACTTTGGATGTTTAGGGTTTGGCATAAACAAATGGGTCCCTCACCTCCACCTTTCTTTGGCCCTGATAACCCTGCCCCATGGTAATTCTTCTTTCACATGAAAGTTAGTAGGCGTTTGGCCATAGAAACTACTATATATTTTTCACTTTATTATTTGGAATATTTGAAATTGGAGTTGAAGACGGAGTTGTGTTTGGTCTATAGGTTTTGCAGAAAAATATTTTGGTTTGGTTGTTTGAACGTAATAAAAGCGAATAAAGTGAAAACAGGGTTTTAGTTTTCATTGCCAAATGCTGATTTTCAAATAAAGTAGAAAAAAATCTTGAAAAAAGTGAATAATTCTCTTAGTCACTTTACGTGATGGTGGGGCATTCTTTATTTCTCTTTTTTGAACAGAAGTTAGTATCTCTTTTTTTATTGGAGTTGCTTTTACTGCCTCACTCTGCTATAACTTTTGATTTAGTACGTTTTTCTGCTTATTGGAAGTTGTGGAATACAAGGGGGGGTGGGGGTTTGAATGTTAATTTGCTTTATTGAAGTTCATTTCCGGGAGTCATGCTCAATTAACTATGTCCCAGTGCTAAAATGGTTGGATAGCTGTGTGAATCCTCTGTATCTCAGTACTCATAGATCCATTACAGTAACACCTTTTTTAAAAAAACACAGCGGAATTCAGGCCACACTAGTTCGCACAACTGAGCTATTCAGCCAAGCGCTTGCGTCTCCCACTAGTATAGGTACCGGTAGGCCACACCATTGGATATATGTAAGACTATCTTTACAATGGTCCAGGACCAACTATGCTTCGAATCATTTTAGTGCCTTTAAACTTCATCAAAAGGGCCAATATGCCCTTATAGAAATTGAGCGGATATGCCAGTCGTTGATACTTTAGCACAAATATGCCCTTAAAGAAATTGAGCGGATATGCCAGTCGTTGATACTTTAGCACAAATATGCCCCTTACCATCTAGTACTTGGTCCAAATTTGCCATTATTATAACGGCACCCACGAATTAACCCAATTAGATGATTAATAAGCGAAAACGGATCAAATATACCCTTAATAGTTTGAAAATATCGATATTATGCATCATAAATGGAGTGATTGATGGAAGTAGAAAGTAGAAACCACCCAGATTTTTTCTTTTTCTTTATCTTTGTTCTCTTTCTATTTTTGTTCAGTAGTAAAATGATGGTGTTTCTTTATATTTGATAGTAGAATTTCACACTCTCATATGGACATGTTGAAAATGATAATTGTCAAGATTTTGGTATTCTTATGTTTCATAAGCTGTCAGATTTCGCTCTAATTTGTTGAAATTTGGATATTAATATCTGGTTTCAACCTTTGTATTGTAAATTTAGTAACACAACTTTTGTCTAATGCAGGTTCATTTACACAACACTTGGTCTTGGAATAACTTTATGTGTAGTCACGTGCTCCGGTCACATTGCTGCAGAGACTGCTAACTGCTGTTGCTTGTATATTGTATCCTTTTGATTGCTTTACGTTTATTGAAGTGGGTTATCTTTTTTTCAATTGAAGTAGGTTAGTTGAATGAGATTCTTGTCTTTTCAGCTGCCTTTGGTGTTCTTTTTTTTGGGGTGGGGTGGGGTGTTAGGGGGTAGGGTAGAGATGAGTGTGTTTTGAGAAAGTTGCCTGGACAGGCTTAATCCTACTCTATAGTAATTTAATAGTAATTCAGTAGACCAATGGAAAACCTTTTACCGTATTTACCTTTTAGAAGGAAATTGTATTGATACAATATCTAGCTAGTACTGGAGAATCTTCTTGCTCCACTAATGAGAAGAAACAATACTCTTGTTTACGACTTACTTCAATGCTATTTGCATGTGACTTAGAGTTCTGTTTAGTAACATGATTTTCAATAAGAACAATTATCACTTTGTTTATGATTCCCATTTCTATTTCATTTTGCAGTCTTCATATAATTTCTACACCTGTGATTGAGGAGGATAGGGCAGGAAGGATTTTCTTGAATGCTTCTGCACTGATGTTGGAATAATTAACTTAAAATTAATTCTGTTTGGCATCCACTTGTTAGTCAGAAAGGACATGGGAGTTTGTATTTCGGTACTTGGCCAAATAGGATCACCTGGTTCCTATAGAAAGGTCCTACCAGTGAAATGCCCCTACTTTGGGTTAAGGCTTAGTGGAGAAACCATGTTTTCCATTAGCTGGAAAGTGAAACAATAGTCGCAGATGATATGTAGTATAAAGGGCAGCCCGGTGCACTAAGCTCCCGTTATGCACGGGGTCCGGGAAGGGCCGGCCACAAGGGTCTATTGTACACAATCTTACCTTGCATTTCTGCAAGAGCCTGTTTCCACGGCTTGAACCATGACCTCCTGGTCACATGACAACAATTTTACCAGTTACTCCGAGGCTCCCCTTCATGATATGTAGTATATCTACCGATTAATTTTTTTGGTTTACTTTTGCTGCCATTAATGCATTATTAGCATCATAAGCATCCACTGAAAACATTGTCAATGATCTGTACTGATTGGTGAAGCTATTTTAAAAGATTTTAAGCACCTGTATGGTCAGGGGGAGGGGGGGATGTACACAAAGGAAAGGAACTCTTTTGCAGTTGACCATGTGCGAAAAATTAGAACTAGCCGTCATTTTTCATGGGTGCAATTCTCTTTCACCCAAGTAAGCTTTCTTCTTGCTTTCTAGATTTGATGCTTAAAGTGTCCTTGTTCCAACTACCTTTTCAGCTTATATTTTTATTTGATATTTAGTCCTTTTGCTCTGCAGAAGCTTGAGAACTTGGACTCGCTTCTAAGGCTTGATATGGGAGGTTGTAATGATTGCTAATTTGAAACTATTAGGATTAAGATGAATGTCCTTATTCACCTTGGCAGTGGTCTTTCTTCTTTAAGATTTTACAGTTTAAGTTGCTTAATATATACTGTACAGTCTCCGATAAGGTTAAATACCTGCATCATTGAGTGACTATTCCATTAACACAGTGATGTTTCTCCTTAAGTGGTATAGTACATGGTCTTTGTCTTCCTGCTTCTCATGATTGAAGCAGCTGTGACGGTAGATGTATTCCTTAACAGAAATTGGGAAGAGGTAAGTGCCATTAAAACATGCACCACACATGTTGATCTTAGATATAGAGCTTTTAACAAACTTTTGGCTATTGATTTTATTTGATTTGACCTGATCAGGACTTCCCTGAGGACACAACTGGGAATTTCCATGAGCTCAAACACTTCGTGAAAGAGAATTTTGACATTTGTAAATGGATTGGCTTGTCAGTAGTGACTGTGCAGGTCTGTCTCCTTTCTCACTCATATACGACATTACTAAAGGGAAGCTCGTGCACTTATCTCCCGCTATGCGTGATTGTACGCAGCCTTATCTTGCAGATGGTTGTTTCCACGACTTGAACCCGTGACCTCCTGGTCACATGACACCAGTTACTCCAAGGCTCCCCTTTTCATATACTACAATACTATGATAAATTATTTCCCTTTTTTTATTTGGCAATATAATTACTCAATTAACCCCATTTGTATGATTTATCATTAGCACACATCGCTGTCTGAAATGAGTTAGAATAAGCCAGTTCCAAGTGATTATTACAACGAGCTCTTCTTTTTAAACTATTCCGGCATCACTCCAGTCTTTTGCCTTCTATATTGTTACTAATATTTTGAGGCTGTTGATGAGAAGGAAGGTTAGTTCATGTTATCAGCCATTCCCGTGTATTTGTCTGATAATAAAAATAATATTGCGGATTCATGTGGAAGGAATTTGTTACTAGACCAGAATGCGTATCTGTTGGATTTTCTTTGTAATAGGTCTCAGTCGTTTAGTATACTTTCCCGCTCTTTGTTATATCTGTTCAATTTTTTTTTGTTTGGAGTACCATAGAAGCTTATTTCGCTCATCTCATTTGTCCAAGTGGCTGTAAAATCTCATATCAGGGGTTGAAGGCCTTTCAGCCTTTTTTCTTCCTCTTTTACATATGAACTCTGTAATATCTTGAGAAGATTTCTTTTCAGACATCCTTGCATCTTATTCTTGCTTATTTCACCATTTGCCTATATCTTTCCACGTGCAGGGGCTAACTATACTATTGGCAATGATCCTCAAAGCTCTAGGACCACATCAGGAAAGATATTATTGTGAGAGCGACGATGAGTATGTTCCCGACAGAGTCCCACTATTGAATAACTATGTGCCTTCATCTTCTTATGTTGTTGGCGACCCTATGTATGGACCTAAGAATGATGCTTGGAATATCAGAATTAACAGCAAGGTAGGCATTCCCTGCAGATTCATAGGAAATAGCCATATATGTGTTTCGAAAGATATTTGGCTTGATATATGTGATTTTGTTGGTTTGTATTTAATGTGCAGGCAAGCAGATGAGCTCCAAGTTCAGTTGGTCAATCAGCAAGAACTGAATTTGCGATACAATTGTTTGCATTGTGCAAAATATGTATAAAGTTAAAGGTGGAATTCGCGTGCTTCCGACCTTTGGTAGAATTCATGTAAACATGTGCAGTTCTTGTATATTCCGATTCCATATACTCACACTTGTTGTACAATGTGATTATTTAACAACTGTCAAGAGTCTAAAACGCCTACGTCAGTTGCTTTATGTTTAATAGCAGAATCATGAAGTTTACCAGTACAGAGTAAAGTACAGCAGTACAACTATTTAGGGATGAGGAGAAAAAAAGAAATATCATCTTTGTCTTTCTAGGTGAGGTGGAGGAACAATCAATTGCACTTGTCAATAGTGGAGACTGTTGCATTCTTTTGCAGTACTTATTGCTTGTGTTCCCTATTGTGGACTACCAATCAATCATACTTGTTACTCCTACTATACTAAGTAAAAAAGGAGACCGTTTAGATCTTCTGATTCTGAAGTACTACTTACCGCTGGTGTCTCTTTTTCCCTATGATTGCTAGTAGTATGGTAAGATTCTAAGACCAGTATATCCAACAACGCACTTTCATCAAGTGTATAAAATGTTACAGACTTGTGATGCTACCACGTATTATCTGACTCTACAGCTGCATATTTTATGTTAATATTAGTTGTTAATATGTGACAAGAGAAGTGTTGATTACTTAAGAACTACGAGTTTAGGAAAAGGGTGCTTTAATTGTTACTATGTCAGTAAGAATTAAAAAAACATTTATTCATACTGGTGTATACACAACTCACTATTTTATCATGGTCAAGTGCCAAACTGAAGTGAGAAAAGTGTGTAAAATACAGGCGCTATATATTTATTAGTTTGTGTAGAACTATCAACTATTGCCTAAAGCAGGTAAACTTGGAATAATATTAGGTATGCAATACAAATGCAGTGATCAAATATAATAGCTGAAGTCATGCTTGCTCATTAAGGCTCAAAGGTATCTTCCCTGTGATAATTTGTTAGCAGGGCCGTGTCAACAAGATTGAGGGCCTAAAACCAAATTTAATAGAGAGGCCTTGAGCAAGAATATCAACAATGATAAATTTTCAATGAAGAAGTCTAAAATAAAAGTAGAATAATAAAATCGGATCAAGAATTTGATAAGTTGATATACAACATACCCAGTGAAAACCCACAGTGGGGTTTGGGGAGGATAGAGTATACGCAGACTATAACGACTTATTTGATCGTTATTGCGCTTTTGACCCCTTTACTCTCGTTGACCCTTCTCCGAGTCCCGTTAGTATGATTTTGACCGGCAGGGATGGGCGACATGGTTCCTGAGGTAATCGGGCGAGTTTATGGTGACATATGAGATTTAGAACCTTAAAGTGGATAAGTGTTAACAAATAGTTGACTTTTGTGTAAACGGACCTTTTGCGGAATTCCATCGATTCCATAAGGTCTGAGATGTTGATTATGACTTGGTCGAGTCATTGGTTCGGTTACCGATACGTCCATTCGTGTTTTGAGTTATTTGATGAAATTATATGTTTTGGTTGATTTAGGGTTGACTTTGTCAACGGGACCTCTTTTGAGAATTTCGAGTGCGTGAGTGAGTTCGTAGCACCGGTTATACTTTGTTTGCATGTTTGGTTTGCGTTCATGGGGTTCAAGGTGAGTTTCGAGCATCGAATCCAAATTCGGGAACACTAGAAAATTCAGGTGTTCATGCCTATTGGTTTCCTTCTTCACGTTCGTGAAGGAGGGGCTGCGGTCGCGAGTACCGCATTCGCGTGGCACTCCTCGCAATTACGAAGAGGAACTTGAGTTGGGTCGGCTGGGTCCATCGCCTCACGTTCGCGAAGGCAATGCTTGTTGGGCCGGGTCGTGACGCATTGTGATCGCGAGGGACTTCCGCGGTCGCGATGAAGGGATTCCTAAAACAGTGTTAAAATTCGAGAATCATTGGTAATATTTCATTTTCGAATATTTAGGGTTCTAAAGCTCAGTTTTTGGTGATTTCAAGTCCTACATTCAAGATATTTTCATCGGGACCTCGCTTATTCTGGAACATTTCAAAAGAAGAAAGCTCGAGTTAGATAGTTTATGGTGCATGTTCGACATTTTAGGTAGGTTACAACTTACCTTCTGGTTAGACTTTGGTTAACGAAGCGTATATGTAGTTAGGTTATGTTGGAGAAAGCATGTAAGCCTTCGGGTATGAAGTTGTGATGGATTACTTAGGTTGGATACTGTTGATTTTTTGTGAATTGTTGGACATGTACGTAGTTGCCATAACGTACTTGTGATATATTTATATGTCATTTATCTTGGTATTATCAGGGATAGACAAATAGACTTGACTTGATACTGATATTGTGATATGTGTTCATGTATGGCACGATTGGGATTTGATTATGATTTACACTTGAGATTGATACATGTATATCATTCATACACATTCTACATGGATCTTTGTTGTGAACTGTGATTTGACATTAATAATGGTAAGAGGGAAAGTGAAACATTTGAGGCTTCCTATTATGGTGTTTGCTACGTGCTTATTTCGCATGGCCTCTCTTACATGTATAATTGTGGTTACTAATGTGGTCCAAAGGGAAAGTATTCTGAAAGTGGCATTGTAGATATTTGGGAATAATATCATACTGGTAACTGATTTACGGATGTTGTTATGTTATTCATCTCATGACTAGTGCTGAATTTTACATTCATATATGCATTCATACTCATTTTCATGATATATTGATGCTATTTGTGATTGGCGTGACGGTAATAAATGAGAAGGTAACAATAGTGATTTTTATTACATATTGATTGCATGGCCATTCTATGTTGAGTGATACGGGTTGACTAGCAGGGTGTTTGGTGGGAAGAGTCGTCTCTAGGCTGAGTGATACGGAGCGACTGGTACATAGAATTCATGAGTCCCACATGAGTCATGACTGCTATAACGATGATATATTATGCTCGGAACATGTGTGTGTGACTGTAGACAGTTGGCCAGTGCATTGCGTTGCATCACATACACATTCATATTACATCCACTCATATATCTGATTTTGGTTGTTGTTTTCATTGTATTGTATAATGTGGTTCAACCTTGATTCTTTAATTGTTACCTCATTTGAGATGGTGTTTACTGGTTAATCCCTTATTTAGAAGTTTGATGGATTCGAGGACTAGAGGTTCTGCTTAGGTTATGACTGTAGACTACTGAGACCTAGTGTAATTCACCTTACTACAATTCTTATATAGGTGTCCTTAGTAACTACCTCATTTTTGTGACTCTTAGATTCTGACTGGATATTCTATATAACAACATACCTAGTGAAATCCCACAACGTGGGGTCTAGGGAGGATAGAGTGTATGCAGAGCTTACCTCTACCTTGATAGGTAGAGCGGTTGTTTCCGAAAGACTCTTGACTCAAGATAAATCATAAGCACAAACAAAGCAAGAGAAACGGTCAGACCTGGACAATAAATTTAAAGCAGTATGAAAATGATGGTAGCAAAAGCGAATAAGTCATGATAGAGCATTCTGAAAAAGGAAGCAATAACTAACGCATGTAAATAAGATAAACAAAGTACACTAAAGAACACATAGCAGCAGAAATGAAACGACATGGGGCTATAAAGCAATACTGCGCCTACTAGGACAACACTCAACTACCTACTACCCTTCTACCCTAATCTGTTTCCTCCACAACTCCCTATCTAAGGTCATGTCCTCAGTAAGTTTCACATGCGGCATATCCTGTCTAATCACATCTCCTCAATACTTCTTCGGCCTACCTCTACTGGGCTGATTATTTTTGGACTGTGATATTACTTGTACTTGATTGCGAGCATGACTATTCTCTAGTTTCTTTCTTATATATATGTTAGCTAATTGTTGTCAACCTATACAGAGTGTTTGTACTGATACTACTCTTGCTATACCCTTTTCGGGTGTAGAGTTGTTGCAGGAACATGAGTGAGGTTCGATTAGCTTTCCAGGATCTCATGGAGTTCATCTATACTTTCTGTTTAATTCTTATTCTAAACAGAAGTTGTATTCAAGTTGTGGTTGTACTTTATTCCTGTTGTATACTTAGAATCTCTTATATTATTCTGACTGGATTCTTTGGCTAGTCATTGTAATCCGCACTTATGGTAATTGTGATTTAGACTCCATTTATTTTGTTCTATTTATTTATTTATTATTGAATGGACGATTAAGGGACGTGTTCGCCTACCGGGATGGAAAATGATAGGTGCCCGCACGACTGAGTGATTTGGATCGTGACACGGACCTTACCCCTAGCTTGAAAGGTAGAGTGGTTATTTTCGAAAAACTCTCGGCTCAAGAGAAAGCATGACAAAAGAAGGTGGGAACTCATCCTTGTCTTAATCACCCATAGAAGGTGGGACCTCATCCTTAAATTCTTACGCAAATGGTTATCTATGACGTGTTAGGAAATGGTACGAGATGTGTTTTCCTGAATCAGACGCGTGACCAAGTTCAGTCTAGCTCTGGCTGGAGGATTCAATTGTGGAGGTTTTCTTGAGAAATGGGAGAGAGGGTACAGAGGGTCACATGATCTCCATGTTTTAGTGTTGGGCTGCTCGGAAGTGGCAAAAGTGCATTTATAGCTTAATAAGAGTGATGTGTTTGATGATATAATTGGTTTGGGAAATATTTCAACATCGTCAAGGTAGTGTGATGGCTTGCATGGCAATGGTGCATCAATGGTAGGTCTACGATTCATCAGTGGTAGGGTATTAGATGTCGATATGCGGGGACGAGTGTAAGCTCGGTAAGGATCATCAGTTGTAGTGAAAGTATAGTAATCGCGTGTAATAAAGAAGAGAAGTTTTGAATAAATACATGAAGGATGACTTTGTAGGGAACGTGTAGCGAAGTAAGATTTTTTGGGTATTTTGGTGGGAGTGATTTTTGTGTTAATGGGACGAAGGCGTAAGGAAGAGAATTTTGATGGTTCAATCTCCACTATAGGAAGGAAACAATTGGTATCTGACATGTTTGTTGGGATAAGTTGCAAGGTGTACGCTGGATGATATCTTATAGGCTATGAAATATTGAGTTGACTTCGATTTGACAATATTATGAAAGCGGAGTAGAATTAGTGGTGGTGAGTCCTTCTAGGGAAATGGTTTTCTGATCGAATCAGGTGCCATTGTTTCTTGTAATGAGTGAATCTTAGTAGAATAGACAGTCGTGTTTCTTCACCCAAAAAGTGTGTTCGTTGTTTACTTACCATTTTTTAGGTTAGTGATGATAGGGGATTGTTAAAACTAATAGATTATTGATTTGTAAGTATTTCGCGGTAGTTAGTATTGAATGAGTGTGAAAGTCTTATATGCATTGGTATGTTGAACTCGTCGTAGACTAATGGGAGCCAGTGATCAACTGATAGGAATAACTCTTGCGATGGCAAGTGTGGAGGTATATTTGAATGATTACCGGGTGTTGCATCTAGTTTTTGGAGGAAATTAGTGGACATTGGTATGTAATGGTTAATACTTGAGAAGTTCTATAATTACTGGTATGATGACCTTGGAGTTGACCGAAGGACAGGGATAATCGTGCAAATGGTTAGAGGTGTTCTGGTTCGACAATTAGGACATTCGAAGTGGTAAGTCAATGATGAGGCTTGAATTAATTCAAGTAGTAGAGAACATTTCAGAAATTGAGTTAAGGGAATCTGAGCTAAGACACCTAGGTAGAGATACATAAGGATATTAGTAGGACTGTGTATGTGATACGCTGGATTTAGAAAGTATTCAATTTTAGAGTTGAGTGGGTTTGAGAGATGGTTAGATGGTGACGATGATTGTGACTTGATTGGAATCAGGGAATTGAATAGTCAAGAAGAAGTATAGTTGATCGAGAATTGGTAAAACTAAGGTACATCTTCGGGATCACGTTGGTCATTATGAGTGGTGGAGGTGTTGTCTTGCTTATTTTAGACGAGGTGTGATTTTTGAGTATGTTTAAGGAAGGGAGTCCACAGAAATGGACTAGGTGATATGACATAGTTTAGTGGGGTTTCATGATCAGCGACTAGTGAGAAGCGAATTTCAAATAATTTACATGTTAAGGCTTATGGAAGTGGCTTGTGTAATGCACTGTTGGAAGTTTCATAACACTCTTCAGTGGATGCGTTAGTGTGGTCGAAGGTAAAGGAATTGTGGAAATCCCTATTATGTAGAGGCTAGAGTTATATTTTCAAGTAAAGATCGTATTCGTGGTAGTGCATTATGTTGTGAGAAATATTGACTGGACAACTTGGGTGAGCACTTTTGGATATTAAGAACTTGGGAGTAGTTACATGAGATTTAGAGCGGTAGTTGTAAGAGTTTATGCTTTCGAAATTGGTATGGACATATTAAGGTGCTACAATGGGAGATTCGATGGTTACAAGGTTATTATATGAGTCTTCAGGTTTTTTATCGGAAGTTCGGGGTGTATCAAATTCGCATATCAAGTAGAAATTGAGAAACATGAAGATTACAATCATAGAGTATAGTTCTTTGGTACTAAGTTGACAACTTGGATAGGACTTAACTTTTGGAGTCGAGGGTGAGTGACATGATCGATTTCGCATGAGGAAGAGATTGGAATTGGCCACCATAGATGTGTGGTAGTATTGTGGTTGATTTTGGGAAGTTGGAGTCAATCTGAGACTATTTGTAGTATTAAGGGGTTGTGCATTCATTCTGAGTTAGAATTGTTTGATTAGAGCTTGATGGACTATGTTTATATTTCCAAGAGGACTTATGAGTTCCCTGTAAATCACCTTCACGAATTCGATGAGTTTCAGTTCAGATTTGAGGTATGATATACTTACCGAGGTTTATCAGGATTTGTAAGTGGACTGATGATATTTTACCGAGTGCAATTGCTCAGACATATGTAATGGATTACGTCAGAACTTGATAATGATCTAAGGAGGTACGATGGTTGCGAGAGGTCTCTAACGTGATCAAATAGTGTCCTACGAAACTTGGATCAATGAGGTATTCTGTGATATGCTTCTGATACTATGAATTGAAGGTTTAAGAAGACTTGAAACTAGTGAAGTCAGCTATGAGTAGATTAGTTTGATTGAATTGCTTAAAGTTGCTTCGATAAAGAAAGAATTCTTTCCTGGAAAGAGTAAGTCATGGTTTCGGGCTTGTGCTTATGTGTTTCTAAGAGATCATGGTGTGAAGGACTATTGTAGAATGGTGAAAGAAGGGTTAGCGGAATAAAAATATTTTACTGGTTCAGAATGGGCTATGATGGTGTTTATATCTAAGGTTGGTGTTATTTTGAGGAATGGTTATGGGACATATCGATCGCATTCAAAGGTATGGTTATATCGAATCAGATAACTCCAGCAAAAGCAGTGCTTATATTTGAGAATCGGTGGTTAGAGAAGTTCGAGTATGGAAATATGGAAATTGAGCCTTTTAACCAAGTTAAAGGAAGTTTTGACTGATAAGGTGTACGAGTAGTAATTTGGCGTACTTCTGGTCATAGAGGCTCCGTGTGGTTATAATAAAGATTCCTTAGTTATCGTTGGCTTTCATACTTTCTTTCTTCGTTCGAGGACGAACGGTTATTTAATTGTTATCTGATATAAAGACCCGTTTGGTTGTTATTGCACTTTTGACCCAATTACCCTCATTGAAGGGTTTGCCAGAATATTCTGGGACGCTTTGGTAGAAGAAAGCTTGAGTTGGATAGTTCGTGGCGCCTATTCGGCCTTCCAGGTAGGTTACTGCTTACCTTCTGGTTAGATTCGGTTAGCGAAACGTGAGTAGTTAGGTTTTGTTGCAAAAAGCATGTAAGCCTTCGAGTATGAAGTTGAGATGGATTACTTAGGTTGGATATTGTTGACAATTTGTGACTTGTTACCTCTTTGTAATTGTTGGACTTGTACGTAGTTGTCATACCGTACTTGTGATATATTTGTTGTCATTTATCTTGGTATTATCATCGATAGAGAAACAGATTTGACTTGATACTGATATTGTGATATGTGTCCATGTATGGCACGATTGGGATTTGATTATGATTTACACTTGAGATTGATACATGCATATCATTCATACACATTCTACATGGATCTTTGTTGTGAACTGTGATTTGACATTAATAATGGTAAGAGGGAAAGTGAAACATTTGAGGCTTCCTATTATGGTGTTTGCTACATGCTTATTTCGCATGGCCTCTCTTACATATATAATTGTGGTTACCAATGTGGTCCGAAGGGAAAGTATTTCGGACGTGGCATTGTATATATTTGGGAATAATATCATACTGATAACTGATTTACTGATGTTGTTATGTTATTCATCTCATGATTAGTGCTGAATTTGACATTCATACATGCATTCATACTCATTTTCATGATATATTAATGTTATATGTGATTAGCGTGACGGTAATAAATGAGAAGGTAACAACAGTGATTCTTATTACATATTGATTGCATGTCCATTCTATGTTGAGTGATACAGGTTGACTAGCAGGGTGTTCGGTGGGAAGAGTCGTCTCTAGGCTGAGTGATACGGAGCGACTGGTACATGGAATTCACGAGTCCCCCATGAGTCATGACTGCAATAACGATGATATATTCTGCCTGGAACATGTGTGTACGACAAGAGACAGTTGGCCAGTGCATTGCGTTGCATCACATACACATTCATATTACATCCACTCATATATCTGATTTTGGTTGTTGTTTTCATTGTATTGTATAATGTGGTTCAACCTTGATTCTTTAATTGTTACCTCATTTGAGATGGTGTTTACTGGTCAATCCATTATTTAGAAGTTTATTGGATTCGAGGACTAGAGGTTCCGCCTAGGCAATGACTGTAGACTACTGAGACCTAGTGTAATTCACCTTACCGCAAGTCTTAAATGGGTGTACTTAGTTACTAACTCATTTCCGTGACTCTTGGATTCTGACTGGATATTTTATACTTGGGCTGATTATTTTTGGACTGTGATATTACTTGTACATGATTGTGAGCATGAGTATTCTTCAGTTTCTTTCTTATATATATGTTTGTTAACTGTTGTCGACTTATGATACCTATCAGTACATAGTGTTTGTACTGATACTATTTTTGTTACATCATTTTCGTGTGTAGAGTTGTTGCAGGAACATGAGTGAGCTTCGATTAGCTTTCCAGGATCTCATGGAGTTCATCTATACTTTCTGTTTAATTCTCACTCTAAACAGAAATTGTATTCAGGTTGTGGTTGTACTTTATTCCTGTTGTATACTTAGAAGCTCTTGTACTATTTAGACCAGATTCCTTGGGTAGTCATTGTAATCTGCACTTATGGTGATTATGATTTAGACTCCATTTATTTTGTTCTATTTACTTATTTATTATGGAATGGGTGATTAAGGGACGGGTTCGCCTACCGAGGTGGAAAATGGTAGGTGCCCACATGAGTGAGTGATTTGGATCGTGACACGGACCTTATACCTTGGGAGGTAGAGAGATTGTTTTCGAAAGACCCTCGGCTCAAGAGAATTTATAACAAAAAAAAGGTCAGATAAGGACAAGCAATTCAAAGCAATATGAAAATGAAAGTAGCAAAATCGAATAAGACATGATAAACTAATCTGGAAAAAAAAACAGTAGCTACCACAGATAAATAAGATAATCGAAGTACAAGAAATAATAGATAGTAACATAAATCAAAAGGGTAAAGATAAGTTGAATAATGATATCAAAATAGTGTTGCATTGCTTCAATATAATGATTACTCTTTGTAATTCTTGATATTTTGAAGAAGACAATGGAAAGTAAAATTTTGATCTCTTGTAACTTGTAAGCCGCAATAAGTTGTCGATTGAGAAACTTTTCAATATTGAGAATAAAAATAATAAAAGAGAGAACGAAAAAGGTAAATATAAAAATAATAATGTGGCCCGTATTAGTTGTTAGGATATAAATGAGGCAAAAAAATAGTTGCCCTACATATGTAAGGAAACAATTCATCAAAAAATATTTCATTCTCTGGTTATTACAATGATTCTCACATTAAAGTTATTGTACTTTCACTCTAATTTTTTTTACAAATTTAAGTGTACACACATTTTTTAATAATACATATACAATACATCATTAAGAAAAAATAAGACCCCTAAAAAGTTGGCCCATACGATTGCTTTACTGTACTTATAGTCGAGCCACCCATGTTTATTAAGTACAATTTAACGTTCAATTGCACGCCCTCTCAAACTATATTATACACCCACTCAAATGCAATTTGTTATCACATTTTAACCACTAAAAAGGTGGCTTTACATGTAAAGACAATTCATTTCTTCTGTATTGTCTATCTTTATTGGTATAGCGAGCGGCGATTGTCGATATTTTTCTTAACCTCCTTGTCTATTCATTGAGGAATTGAAATATTTCGATGTGAACACATGTAATGTTTCGCCTATATATATCCATATTGTAGTGTCGTACCTACATATTGGGTCTGGGAACAAAATTTCACACTAAGAGTTGGTGAGAAGAAGATGTAATAATATTTTTAATGGTGTGAGACCTTATGGGGAAAACCATGCGGGTTTGACACAAATCGGACAATATCACTTCAAGTTAAGAGTATTTTTTAGCGTTTTTAGCGCAAAATAGAAACTAAATATCCTTAAGATATACCTATTGAGAGTCCACATCGGATGAAAAAAATGGTGATCTTCTTATATGATCTAGGGCAATCGCCCACTCACGAGCTAACTTTTGGGTGAGTTAGGCCCAAAGTTCATTTTTATATCAATACTTGCATCAATTAGTCAAGAATGTGTTGATTTTAAATTTCCAACTCTTTGTTTTTTATGGAATACATGCATAAACAGCGAAAGCAAATAGCCAGGATCGAACTTACATATAATATAGAAAACACATAATCATATATTTCAATCAAATATAAAATTGATACTTATCTCTTGAAGCGTGACAGCGATCAAGAATCGAATCTTCAATCACGAGAGAAACTATCCACGAGATCATCCTCCAGTTTCACGGTGTGCAGTCTTCTGCTATGTAACCTAATTAGCCTTTGGATAGAGAATACTCGTATGGGAAAGTTGTTGGAAACTTGCCTTTGGCGGGGAGATGCGTCCACCCATCTTTGATGAATTAAACACTAGTGTTCCGCATGTTGGAGACCTTGTCTCTTTACACATGCATGATCTACGAAGTGAGTAGATGACCGTAGGGCCAAGAATCGTCAAATTTCGTTGAGAAATGAAAGAGATATTGGTCCACGAAGTAAGGTGTTTAAGGCATGAAAATGTGGTGTGGGACAAATCTACCACATCGGTGGGAATAGGAAGAATTGCTCTCTATATAAGTCTCAAATTGGTAAAGGGTTTGGGACCCCAAGGGGTATCCCATGTGTTTAAAGGAGGGAAGACCTAGATGTGCTTGGGTTCAAGGCTAAGCCCACACGCGCGCCGCCGCCGCCCTCCCGTTCGGTTCTGAGTTCCGGGCTGTGGGCTGTGGGGACTTTCTGATATTATCTTTTTGGACCAGAGAACTCTGCCAGATGTACAGTTTGATCCCTGAAGTTTTATATGTACAGTTTGTACTAGAATTCTTTCATATGTACAGTTCGGTCCCCAGAGTTTCTGGGAAGGTGATGGAAAGCAGAAAGCCTACCGTTAGGACTGTTTTTTGAGGCATTAATCAGCCATTACTTGGCTGATTAACTCCTCCATTATCACCCTCCTTCATGTCCATAATTCAGCCTCCTTGATGGCCATTTACTGCCTTTACTTGGCTGTTTTAATGCCCTCCTAATGGCCATTAACATCCATGTTTTGGGCAGTGGTACATCTGTCCCAGACAAAGAATCCAAAATTGGGATAAGTATTTTTCTTACTTGTCAAGAATAAAGATTAAATGATGTCTGATTAAAAATGGATTAAAGTAAGGAGGAATCACGCTTTAAAAATCAGAAGTTTAATCTCTTCTTCTTTCCCGTTTTAAGATTGGTTTTTTGTAAACGACTTAAAAAGATCCGTTCTTTTAAGTGTAATGATTAAAAGTGTGTAAAGTATGTTCGCACATACGATGGAGAGAGATCCACTAACTGTGCGAAAACTGTTACCACTCTTAAGTAAGCGCCAAGAACTATTTGGGCACCAATCATAACGGAAGAAGTCTAAAAGCTAAAGACGTTGAGCCTGTCATACTATTTGGCAGAAGATCCTTCATAGGATGATATTGGACACTCAGTCATACAAAGCCTCCGGGCGACTGGAGTGGGCCAAAATTCCTTTGATATGATGATATTGGACACTTAGTCATATAAAGCCTCCGGGCGACTGGAGTGGGCCAGAATTCATTTCATAGGAAAAGTAATGGACACCTAGTAAGGTCGGCCAGAGTTTCCAGGTCTTAAAATGATCTGAAGGCCTAAAGAAAGGCAGAAAAGAAATTGGACACTCAGTCTGCAAAAGCAACTGGAGTGGGCCAGAGTATCTAGATCACATATGATCCGGTTACGCCCTAACCACGGGCAAGAGGTTGTTCATGTGAAGCAACGCCACATCTAAAGTAGAAGGGGTTGGAGAGGTTGTCCTCAATAGGACTTCAGGGAATGGGATCACTCTAAGATGAGGTGATACATGTCCCAAACTTGGTTTAAGGGACGTTGTTGGTCAAACTGGTTTGAGACTAGTCCAACAGGTCTGTAATAACTAAGAATGATACAGTACGTCTGTAGCTAAATGAATGATATATTTGTAATCCGTGCATCTATGCCATCACAGATTAAGACACGTTAAATAGCAAGTCATTGAAAAGCTAACGATGTTGAGATTGTTGCCTTCTGTCGACATAAACCCTCAAAATAGATGTGAGGTAGGCGAAAAGGCAAAATCACCTTTCCAAATTCCGTCAAGGGAATAGCGAAAGAAGCACTGCTCCTCTAGAACTTAGTCACACCTACTGGGGTGATTTGAAGTTTATACAAAATAGAGGGGGGAGACAAGTACGTTGTGATCTTCATTGATGATGGTACAACGTATGGAATTCTTTATTTGTTGAAAAGCAAAGATGAAGTTGTTGAAGCAGATAAGCGCTACAAAGCAGAAGTTGAAAATCAACTAAGCCTATGGATTGCGAAATTCGTAGTGATAGAGGGGGAGAATGTGAAGCATCGTTCATTAAACGACTGTTCATTTCTCACCTTAGTCCAACGGTGTTAGCCAAGCGCAAAGTCGTACGCCCAAATTATGTGGGGTGGCTTGGTAAAAGTTGGAATACTGAAACAGGTCAAGTTGTACCTAAGACTGTAGATTGCATATCCACTGGATCTGGAAATAACAGTAGTGCTGATCGCCTCTTGGCATCAAAGAATGCTGAATTCTTTTAAGATAGATTTCCTTGAAAAAGGAAAAAGAAGTAATTGCTCAAAGTTAACAAGAACCCGCGAGGCCTGGCTGTCCGGAACTAGACGTTCCGTATCTACAGGACTCAAAAGTTGCTGGCTATCCGGAACTTAATATTTCAGATCTGCAGAACTCAGGGATTCTAGATGTTGAACCAAGAAGGAGCAAAGATGGGACAAAGACTTGTTCCATACCTTCTAGCTTGTATGGTTGAGAACGAACCATGGACAATTAACAAAGAATTGTCATCTCCAAAAGCACTACTTTGGAAAGAAGCTAAAGAGAGAAATAGATTCCATCATATAGAACCATACTTGCGTAATGGTTGATCTTCCTCTGGAAAAAGAACCTTTGGGTTGTAAAATGTGCTCCCCTGTGAGTATCTTCACATCCAGGGCCATTGTAGTCTTATGTGGCATGGATGTTGAAATAGCCTTCCCAACCGGAGAGTTAGAAGAAGAGAATCAGAATTGGTTTGCTGAACTGTTGGGCTTCTTCCTGAACTTTCATTTTGGTCCCTGAAATGTTTACATTTTGGTCCTGAAAGCTTCAGTTAAAACAGAAACATTGAATCTGACCACAGAAACATTGACTCTGAAGTTAGAAAGCCAACAGTTGGAAAACCAACAGTCTGAAAGTGAAAGTCATATTGAAACAAAGTCTCGATATGAAAGATATGGGTATCACATATGACATCTTAGGAATTGGATTTCTAAGACATCTAACGGACTGGTCGATAGTTAATAGTCTTGTTGAAGCCACCAATGGATATGAATCATAGAACCGATTGGAATCATGGTGCACCCATAGACAATGAGCGATATGCACAGGTCATGTGTAGTTCAATGTATTGTACACACTACAACGGACATGGTATCGGCCTACAAAGCAGATCAGTTGAACTAAGGTTCACTGATGATCTTAATACATGATCAATAGAAGGCGTTAAGTCGGATATGACGATATCTGAATTATTTGCTTATCTACGGATTACAGTATTCTGGATGTCCAGCGGTTCTGGGAGAACACAGTGATGCAAACTGGACATCAAATCAGAAGAACACCAAAGCCACAAGTAAATGTGTATGGTCGGTCTTGGAAAATCCTCTAAGCAAACTTGCATCGACCGATTCATGATGGGATCGGAGTTTATCGCTTTATACAAAGCATGAAAGAAGTTGAGTAACTTCACGGCTCCTTAGAGAACGTCCCTTATTGGGAGAAACCCGTGCCTTCAGCAGTTATACACTGTGGCTAGCCGGTCGGCTTCAGGAAGGACACGGATGACGGCGTCTGGGCATATCTGTCAGGAGACATAAGACCGTATGGCAGTTGATCATCACGGGTGTTACATCCTTGTTTACTAACTAAGGGACTACCCGGAGATCAAGTGTTCTGCCTGTCTAGGGAAATGGGCTTAAAACCCAAACAATACGAACCTTTGCGGTGGAAACCCAACCATACTGATTGGAGATCCCAAGAATGTGGTTCAATGGGAAAACTAAGCGGCAAAAGGTTCAGTTGAGCGCTTCGGTGGAAGCAAGAGCACCTCGGATGATGATTTCTGTAGAGAAACATGAATCCAAAGTTGTTCCCGCTATAGACATTAAAGTGCTACCTGCATGGTGGTTAAAGATTAAGCTTCCAAACCTTTAAAAGATCCTCAAACGGTTGAAGTTAAGGTTGGGGAAACTTTTAATGATTCCTAACACTTGAGAAGTGGGGTATAGCAGGATACCTTGTAGGAAATCACCTATTTAAGTGCGAAGATAGCCGCCTCAAATGAACGCACTTAAGAATCCAAGTGTGTCCGTGGCCACAACGGACAGAAACGTAAGAAGGAAAATGAATAAGAAGAGTTATTGTGTTGGTATCATTGTCTTGGCTTACACTAAACACGACGGTTCAAGACATCACGTTCACCGTGCCAGTAAGTAAGTCCGATGGTATTCAACTAGGGAAGGTTCAAAGCGAAAGCTACCTCTCCTGATGCAATATCTTTTGCTGAAAGATTGCTGAAATGTAGGCACCTTGTGTGTGAGCCACAATCTCTCGTTCATAGAGGGGATTGTTGGAAATTTGCCTTTGGCGGGGAAATGTAGGCACCTTGTGTGTTCCGCATGTTGGAGACCTTGTCTCTTTACACATGCATGATCTACGAAGTGAGTAGATGATCGTAGGGCCAAGAATCGTCAAATTTCGTTGAGAAATGAAAGAGATTTGGTCCACGAAGTAAGGTGTTTAAGGCATGGAAATGTGGTGTGGGACAAATCTACCACATCGGTGGGAATAGGAAGAATTGCTCTCTATATAAGTCTCAAATTGGTAAAGGGTTTGGGACCCCAACGGGTATCCCATGTGTTTAAAGGAGGGAAGGCCTAGATGTGCTTGGGTTCAAGGCTAAGCCCACACGCGCGCCGCCGCCGCTCGCCCGTCCGGTTCCGAGTTCCGGGTTCTTGGTTCTCGAGTCTCGGGCCACGGGCTGTGGGCTGTGGGGACTTTCTGATATTATCTTTTTGGACCAGAGAACTCTGCCAGATGTACAGTTTGATCCCTGAAGTTTCATATGTACGAGTTGGACCAAAATTCTTTCATATGTACAGTTTGGTCCCTGAAGTTTCAATATTTACAGTTTGGTTCCCAGAGTTTCTGGGAAGGTGACGGAAGGCAGAAAGCCTACCGTTGAGACTATTTTTTGAGCCATTAATCAGCCATTACTTGGCTGATTAACTCCTCCATTATCACCCTCATTCATGTCCATAATTCAGCCTCCTTGATGGTCATTTACTGCCTTTACTTGGATGTTTTAATGTCCTCCTAATAGCCATTAACAGTCATGTTTTGGGCAGTGGTACATCCCCTCCTCCATGCTATATATTGAGCCTCATTTGGCTCAATTCGACACAGTGAAACAGACAGGAAAACAGACCAGAAAACACAGAAAATTAGCAAAATAGTGGCTGAAATTCAGCAATTCAGTGCCTGAAAAATAGTGACCAAACCCTCATATATAGACAAGATATACACTACAAAGACACATTATATGCACAGAGACAAAAGAGAAGAATAAAGAGAAACTCTTCCTTCCTATTCCATATCTTCAGCAAGTCGAGTCATATTTATTTTCTTCGTCAGGCTCAACCTATTAGCTTTGTAGCGTTGAGATTAAAGTGTTGTTTTATCTTGGGAGACTATTGCCCACTAACGTAAAAGCATATATACGGGGCAATCTTGTCTTAAGGACAGAGGGCAATCCCTCGACTCAACACACAACGTTGTAACCATCCAGATTTAGTTGTTTCTTGATTTCAGGATATCAAGATTCAAGACACAACAAGCTTGCGGCAGTTCTCAACATTGGCCTTGCAAGGTTATCAAGATTCAAGACACAACAAGCTTGCGGCAGTTTTGAAGATTTGCCTATTTGTTCGACAAGATTCAATTTCTGAAGATTGAATATTTGTTCATCCTTTCGAATACTTGTAATAGTTATTTATTTCCCGTACTGCTTTATAAAGTACAATAGAGTACCAACAAAAATATTACGGCTCAGGAAAAGGTGTGCCTCTTAGGGCTGAAAAGTATTCTATTTATAATCATGTTTTAGGGTGTAAACCCTAGTCCGAAATGTGTAAACTACTTTTCCTCCAAGAAATTTATTTTCCAAGTTCATTAATTAATTAGGCATAGTAGGGATCACAGAATAAATAACGAGATAAATTACAGATTATTCCACTAAAAATTTGTAATTGCACTCCACAATTTAATTTCGAAATCTTTCATTAAATCTTATTTAACTCCCTTTGTTAAGATAACAGATATCAATCAATTAAATTAAATTACTGACAAATTAATTTATTGATTAATTTAATCTGTTATACTTTCCTTAACTTATTTCATGTGACGGATATAAAATTCACATGCAAGGTTTTCACATAAAAATTTATAAGCATCCATAAAGGCTATCATCAATCTCAAAGTCGAGACATGGATTCTATCAGCTAATTATTATTTTTCAAATGTTATTTGTTACTATCCAACCTATCAGATACATTGACTGACAATAGAGTCTTACCTTTTGATAAATCAAAATAATAAATAAATCACATTGATCATAATAATCATATCAAGATTAAGAGTATAAGTACATTTAATGAGCTAGAGAGGTTGTTTTACATATTCAATATAAAGACACTTATCTGTAGTTGGTTCATTCAATACATACAAAATATACTAGCACAAGAAGTTGGAACTATACCGTTCTCATAATGATGATACATTATATTTAATCTTGTGCAACAATCACCGATAGCTTTGTCCAATTTCCATCTTAGATGGTAAACATTAACTTTATTCTTATAAGAACCGATGATTTAATCTTTCGTGTATAAGCTAAACTCTATACACTAAATCATCTACTATATAAGTAAAGGACACACATACTAATACATGATTTATTTAATTCTTTACTAAAAATTAAATAAATAATTGTTAATAAATACTATATCCAAACATATGATTAATAGTATATATCCCAACAGTGCAGGAAAAATTATTGGCATTCAGCTTTAAAAAGTTTTAGAGATATAAGGTGTTTTAGCAACCAAACTCTTTGACGTATTCGTCATATAATTATATGGTAATACCTTAAATTTATTTTTAATTTTATACTTTTTGATTAAAAATCTTTATTCTTACACATAATAGAGTTAAAAATAACGTACGAGATCTCTGTTGAAAATTTATTTTTATTCAAATTGTAATGGCTATGTTTATCATTTACTCGTTTATATGATGATGTATCATGTATTGGATACTCTAATTTGAGTTTCCATATAATATATTTCTGAATACCAATAAAAAAATCTCAATGAAGCTGTGTCATCTGGACATATACTTATCAAAACTTTAGCATTTTTGTCATATTTGGTAGGTTTTTAGAAGTGACGTAAACTTTGTGATACAAGTAATTATTGGTCTTTAATTATTAATAGTAAAAGTTTCTCAATTAGTTTGTCTAACCCCTTTTCATCCTAGGGACTAATGTCACCTTATGATTTGGAGCGCCAATTTCCAATATACTTTTTATTAAAAAAAAAAAACCACTATCTCACTCCTAATAATTCTACGAGGAACAGTAATGGTGTCTGCTGAATGGAAATCAAATATCTCTCACTAATATCTCCACAACGGTACTTGTCACTTTAACTAACTAAAAATTATATGTTTAGCTGACATTGTGACATAAAAATCTTAAATTACTTTGAATTGCTTTTTCGACTTAGCTTCGTGTTTAAGTGTGGTTCGTCCAGTTTTAGTTTAATAATTAACAGTATAACTTTATCCAAACGAATCTAACTTCAATCTATTGCAAAAGTGGGATTGTACTAATTAGAAATACAATTAATCACGTAAATTATGCTATCTTTAGCTTTACGACTTAATTAATATCGTATGCTTATAGCTTTATCTGTATGTACTAGCAGTGCTCTCCGTCTCACCAAATTAACAAAAAAGGGGTTTATTTAAATTCTCAATTATCATCGAGCAAATTTTTTTTACAATCTATTAAATTGTGGTACGTTAAGAAGAAGATACTAATAGTTATTGGGTCGTCCTTCTGTTTTAAGCTTACGGTAACATAATTAGTATTTGTATGATTCCATAAAAAAAATAGTTTAAATGAAGACACGAATATGATTGGATTTTATTAATTGGAAATAAAAAAACAAGAGACAGTGTGAGGAAGGGCACTAAACCTAACCTCGCTCGTTAAACAACATCTTCTACTAGATATGTAAGGTATAAAAATTTAGCTGTAACATTGAATTTATACATACGTACTATCAATGGGTAATATCAATTGCTAATAATACAAAAAATTAAAAAGCTTTAAAAAATGAAAGAATCAAATTGCGATAACTCTATTATCCATCTCCTATACCTTGTTTTTTTTATGAAGTTTACCTAGACATCCACTTTATTTTAGTTGCATCTTCTTGTTGAACATTCTCACAAAAAAATCTATTTTTTCAGATTTTTTTTTATTTCTCCTCCGATGTTCGGTATCCGCATTGAAGCACAACTACATACTCATTATCTAGAATAAAATTATTGGCAACTATTTGCAAAATGTATTTGTAAGTAAAAGTTGCAATATTAACAAGAGAGAAACTTGTAGAAAAACAGTAAGAATGTATATTGGAGTCATAAGAATATTTTGAGAATTTCAGATGACACTTGCTGGTGAAATCAGAATTTTCTTTATATATATAAATACATAACAATAACAACAACAATAATATACCCAGTATAATTCCACAGAGTGAAGTCTAGGGAGGATAGTGTTGAAGTGTGTGATCACCTCATCTAAAAGCTTAAGCTATTAATTAGCACACTTTTAATATTTAACTATATTCTCAACACACGCCTCACGTGCGGGCCTGATTCTTTTTCATGGGCCAAACACATGATTTTTTTTTTTATAATGAGTGTAGTGAGATTCGTTCTCAGGGTCTTTGGCATGCTCTGATACAATGTAAGAGTTATAACTAGAGGAGGAAATATGAATTGTATTTAATGAGTCTATGAGGAGATAAAGTCTCCTATATATAGTGGTGTACAACCAATAGGATAGACTAGAACAAAGTTTAAACATAACCAAACTAATTTAGGACTCCTATAGCTTATCGTATCTATTTTGAATCCAAACTGCAATATTTTATATGGATAACATTTATCTCAACAGGTAAAATGTACGCATTGTAAGTATATGTATGTGTTGGAAATTTACTAATGTGGAATTAAGTTTATCCCGTTATTTATGACTCGAACAATTAGGCCCCGCACGTCGGAAATATCATTTCCACACACGTGCAATCTTAGTGCCAAGTATCGTAAATTTCGTTAATGAAAGATATATTGGTACGTAAGTGAAATTTTTGAGACATAGAATAATGGATGGTTATTGGATGAATAACAAGTGTTCCACGTTGGTAAACGAATGAAGGATTGTGCGAGGTGTAAGATGGAACGGGTCGAAAAAGGGTCGCGGCGCCCCTAGCAGCGCCGCGGCGTGTGACTGGCAGTAAGCTTTGTCGATTCGTGTTGAATTAGCGCCGCGACACTTCATTGGCAGTGATTGCTCGACGGAATCCCAAAAGGCTTGGTTGTTGAAGGGGCTTCAATGGCTTTGAAACCACCCAATAATGGCCATTACTTGGACCATTATGTTGTTGCATTACTTGGGGGTTAAATGTCATCCATTACATGGCAATTGATTACCATTGTAGGGAACTTGAAGAGGTCATCTTGCATACCTATAAGTTGAAGCTTTGGCTCAATTTTATAGAGGAGGCATATAGATCTGAACATGGAGAGACCATGAACAGAAAAATAAGATAACAACACCACAAAGGATCAGATTTTCCTGATATCAATCCTTCTCTTAGCAATCTTCATTATTCGTGTTCTTCGTTGAGATCATTTGTGTAGGCTTTGCACACTTGATAGTTTGTTGTTTCATATTGGGAGACTATTGTCCACACTTCCGTAAAGCCTATATACGGGGCAATCTTGTCTTAAAGACAGAGAGCCATCTCTCGACTCAGCCGGTGGTGTTGTGTTTTTCCTAATTGGTTGCTAAGTGTTTCAGGTGTAAACTTAACAGACGAAGGACTCTAACCGTTCGTATTCCCAGCGGACCTACAAGCCACAAGCATAGCAGTTCATGTTCTTGTATTTCCAAATACAAGTTCTATATTTGAAGTTTCATTCAAGATCAAGATATTGACAACTTATTGTTGTCCTCATTGTTGTTTATCCTTTCGATCACTGTAATAGTTATTTACTATTCCCGTTATTGCTTTACATATATTCCAACAATTGCCTCATTTGAGTTTTGTTTATGATATTTGGCACTAGGATTGCACGTGTGTGGAAATGATATTTCCGACCTGCGGGGCCTAATTGTTCGAGTCATAAATAACGGGATAAACTTAATTCCACATTAGTAAATTTCCAACAATCCCCTCTTGAAAGAGATTTTGGGCGCACATGCAAGGTGCCTACTTTTAGTAATCTTTCAGCAGAAAGATATTGCATCGGGAGAGGTAGCTTACGCTTTGAACATTCCCTAGTTGAATACCATCAGACTTACTTACTGTGCGGTGAACGTGATGTCTTAAACCGTCAGTGTTTAATGTAAGCCAAGACAACGGTACCAACACAATACCTCCCATTTATTTGTTTCTCCTTTTATTTTGTCCGTTGTGGCCGTGGACACACTTGGATTCTTAAGTACGTTCAACTGAGGCGGCCAATCCTCGCACTTAAATAGGTGATCTCCTACAAGGTATCCTGCTATACCCCACTTCACAAGTGTTAGGAATCATTAAAAGTTTCCCCAACCTTAACCTCAACCGTTTGGGGATCGTTAAAGGTTTGGAAGCTTAACCTTTACCCACCATGCAGGCAACACTTTATTGTCTATCGCGGGAACATCTTTGGATTCATGTTTTCTTTACAGAAATCATCATCCGAAGTGTTCTTGCTTCCACCGAAGCGCTCAACTGAACCTTTTGCAGCTTAGTTTTTCCATTGAACCATATTTTTGGGATCTCCAGTTAGTGTGGTTGGATTACCACCACAAAGGTTTGTATTATTTGGGTTTTAAGCCCATTCCCCTAGACAGACAGAACTCTTGATCTTCGGGTAGTCCCTTAGTTAAAGGGTCCGTTATATCCTTTGATTAGTAATCAAGAAGGTGACACCCGTGATGATCAACTGTCATACGGTCTTATGTCTCCAACAGATATGTCCGGACGCCGTCATCCGTGCCCTTTCTGAAGCCTACCGGCTAGCCACAATGTATAACTACTGAAGGCACGAGTTTTTCCCAATAAGGGACATCCTCTAAGGAGTCGTGAAGTTACTCAACTTCTTTTCATGCTTTGTTTAAAGCGATAAACTCTGATTCCATCATGAATCGGCCGATGCAAGTTTGCTTAGAGGATTTTCCAAGAACCACCATACACATTTACTTCTGGATTTGGTGTTCTTCATATCTGATGTCCAGTTTGCATCATTGTGTTCTCCCAGAACCGCTGGACATCCAGAATACCATAATCCATAGATAATCAAATATTTTAGATATCGTCATATCCGACTTAACGCCTTCTATCGATCATTTCCAGAATCACGAGTGAACCTTAGTTCAACTAATTTGTTTTGTATGCCGATACCAGGTCGATTGTAGTATGTGTATAAAACATTGAACTACATATGAACTGCACATATCGCTCCTTGTATATGAGTGCACTATGATTCCAATCAGTTCTATGATTCATATCCATTGATGGCTTCAACGAGACTGTCAACTATCTCACAACTGAGTTTGGAGTTAGACCAGTCCGTTAGATGTCTTAGAAATCTCAATTCCTTAGATGTCATCTGTGATACCCATATCTTTCATATTGAGACTTTTGTTTCAATATGACTTCCACTTTCAGACTGTTGGTTTTTCCAACTGTTGGCTTTCTAACTTCAGAGTCAATGTTTCTGTTGTAGGATTCATTATTTCTGTTTTATCTGAAACTTTCAGGACCAAAATGTAAATATTTCAAAGACCAAAAGGAAAGTTCAGGAAGAAGCCCAATAGTCCAACAAACCAACTCTGATCCTCCCCTTCCAACTCTCCAATTAGGAAGGTTGTTTCAACATCCATGCCACCCAAGACTACAATGGCCCTGGATGTTAAGTTATTAGCAGGGGAGCATATGTACAAGTAGAGAAGGCCTTATACTCGTCAGTAGATCCATCTATTTTGTACTCATTTTGAGTATCCACTTTTACAACCCAAAGATTCTTTTTCCAGAGGAAAGTCAACCATTACACAAGTATGGTACTATATGATGTAATCTATTTCTCTTTCTGTAGCTTCTTTCCAAAGCAGTGCTTTTGGAGATGACAATTCTTTGTTAATTGTCCATGGTTCGTTCACAACCATACAAGCTAGAAGACCTGGAACAAGTCTTTGTCCCCTCTTTGCTTCATCTTGGTTCAACATCTAGAATCCATGAGTTATATAGATATGGAATTTTAAGTTCCGGATAGTCAACAACTTTCAAGTCCTGTAGATACAGAACATCTAGCTCCGGACAGTCAGGCCCTCGTGGGTTCTTGTTAACCTCGAGCAATTACTTATTTTTCCTTCTCAAGGAAAGTTATCCTCAAAGAATTCAACATTCTTTGACACCAAGAGGCGATAAGCACTACTATTATTTGCAGATCCAGTGGATATGCAATCTATAGTCTTAGGTCCAACTTGACCTGGTTTTGGTATTCAACTTCTACCAAACCACCCCACATCATAATGTTTTGTATGTGAGATCTTTTTCATGTTTCACACGAAGGGTTATCCTTATTCTTATGCGTATTTCTGTTGAGAATCGCATTAGCGGTAAAGATCGCCTTGCCCCACATAATTTGGGTGTACAACTTTGCACTTGGCTAACACCGTTAGACTGAGGTGAGTAATGAGCAGTCGTTTGATGAACGATGCTTCACATTCTCCCCCTCTATCACTACGAATTCCTCAATCCATAGGCTTAGTTGATTTTTAACTTCTACTTTGTAGCGCTTATCTACTTCAACAACTTCATCTTTACTTTTCAATAAACAAATGATGCAATACGTTGTACCATCATCAATGAAGGTCACAAAGTACTTGTCTCCCCCCTCTATTTTGTATAAACTTTAAATCACCCATGTAGGTATGACTATGTTCTAGAGGAGCGGTGCTTCTTTCGCTATTCCTTTGACGGAATGGAAAGGTGATTTTGCCTCTTCGTCTACCTCACATTCATTTTGAGGGTTTATGTCGACAGAAGGCAACAATCTCAACTTTGTTAGCTTTTGAATGACTTTCTATTTAACGAGTCTTAATATATGATGGCATAGATACACGGATTACAAATATGTCATTCATTTAGCTACAGACATATTGTACCATTCTTAGTTATTACGGACCTTTTGGACTAGTCTCAACCATCTTGACCAACAATGACCATGAAACTAAGTTTGGCATATGTATCACCTCCTTATAGAGTGATCCCATTCCCTGAAGTCCTATTTAGGACAACCTCTCCAACCTCTTCGATTTTAGAGGTGGCCTTGCTTCACATGAACAAAATTTTGCCCGTGGTTAGGGCATAACTAGATCATATGTGATCTAGATACTCTGGCCCACTCCAGTTGCTTTGGCAGACTGAGTGTCCAATTACTTTTTCTGCCTTTCTTTTGGCCTTCAGATCATTTAAGACCTGAAAAACTCTAGCCCACCTCACTAGGTGTCCATTACTTTTCTTATCAAATGAATTTTGGCCCCACTCCAGTCACTCGTACGCTTTGTACGACTGAGTGTCCATCATCATCCTTATCAAATAAATTATGGCACATCCAGTCGCCCGTAGGCTTTGTACGACTGAGTGTCCAATATCATCCTATCAAATGAAGGATCTTCTGTCAAATAGTGTGACAGGTTTAACGTCTTAAGATAAGCCATTATCTTTTAAACTTTTCCTTTTAGATTGGTGCCCAAACACTTTCGACGCTTGCTTAAGAATGGTAATAGTTTTCGCACAGTCAGTGGATCTCTATCCTTCGTATGTGCGAACATACTTTACACACTTGTCATAATTACACTCAAAAGAACAGATCTTTTAAGTCTTGTTTACAATAACCGGGAAGGAAGAAGATTCAATATCTGATTTTAGAGTGTAGGGAATATAAGTTTTAATGAAAACACTTTCATATTCCCAGCCTTGCTTTACACACTTTTATTCAGATATTAACTACTCACGTAATGGATAAGGAAGGATAAATGACTTAGACCTTTTGGATTCTGGCCCACTTCAGTTAGACTGAGTATTCACATCCTCATTACCATAATTCAGATCCTTTGTTTGGGACATGTATAGGTCTTCTGCTACATGATTGAACATCATCTTCAGTCTTCTCCTCTTGTCCCAGTTGACATCCTCAGACTCTCGTGGACGCTTGTTTCCACCACCCTAAGGAGCGGTGACACCAACTCGTCCTTGATCTTTAGCCGTACTAGCATGATTATCAGCAGTATCTTGAAGCTCAGCATCATATCCAAAGATCCCTCCTTTGACGGAAACAGATTTGTAACTGTCGACAAAGAGAGAACCAAAACTAGGACCAGATTTGAAAGCACGGTTGTCAAGAAGAAAACCACATCCAGATTTGGTCACATATTTGTCGACCAACATCTTTCGAATCACTACTACAATCTTGTCTTAAAATTATTGGAATATATGTAAAGCAATAACGGGAATAGTAAATAACTATTACAGTGATCGAAAGGATAAACAACAATGAGGACAACAATAAGTTGTCACTATCTTGATCTTGAATGAAACTTCAAATATAGAACTTGTATTCAAAAATACAAGAACATGAACTGCTATGCTTGAGGCTTGTAGGTCCGCTGAGAATACGAACGGTTAGAGTCCTTCATATATTAAGTTTACCCCTGAAACACTTAGCAACTAATTAGGAAAAACACAACACCACCGACTGAGTCGAGAGATGGCTCTCTGTCTTTAAGACAAGATTGCCCCCATATATAGGCTTTACGGAAGTGTGGACAATAGTCTCCCAAGATGAAACAACAAACTATCAAGTATGCAAAGCCTACACAAATGATCTCAACGAAGAACATGAATAATGAAGATTGCTAAGAGAAGGATTGATATCAGGAAAATCTGATCCTTTGTGGTGTTGTTAACTTATTTTTCTGTTCATGGTCTCTCCATGTTCAGATGTATATGTCTCCTCTGTAGAATTGAGCAAAGCTTCAACTTATAGGTGTGCAAGATGACCTCTTCAAGTGCCCCACAATGGCAATTAATTGTCATGTAATGGATGGAATTTAACCTCCAAGTAATGCAGCAACATAATGGTCCAAGTAATGGCCATTATTGGGTGGTTTCAAAGCCATTGAAGCCCCCTTAACAGCCAAGCCTTTTGGGATTCCATCAAACAGTCATTGCCAATAAAGCGTCGCGGCTCTGCCACATTAGCACCACGACGCTAATTCAACACGAAACCGACGAAGCTTACTGCTAGTCACACGCCGCAGCGTTGCTAGTGGGTGCCGCGGCCCAATCCGGGAGGCGTCGCGGCCCTTTTCGGCTCCATTGCCCTTTTCCGAGCCGTTCCATCTTACACCTCACACAATTCTTCCTTCGTTTATCAACGTAGAACACTTGTTATTCATCCAATAATCATCCATTATTATATGTCTCAAACATTTGACTTACGTACCAATATCTCTTTCATTAATGAAATTTATGATACTTGGCACTAAGATTGCATCTATGTGGAAACGATATTTCCGACACGCGGGGCCCAATTGTTCGAGTCATAAATAACGGAATAAACTTAATTCCACATTAGTAAATTTCCAACAGTATGTCCTAGAGACAATCTGTATTAGGACAAATGTACTTTTTACACATTCGTATTATTATTAATGGAGATTAATATTTTGGCATTTGCAATTATTGAATTATTAGTTGATTGTTTATAATATTCTATAATATGCATCCCTAGAGGTTACGTTGTTATTAATAATGTGAGATATTAATATTATAACATAACTCTTCAAATAGCCTCGACTAATGATCATCGAAAATGGGATATCGATGATATGTGATAAGTCGACATGTGGTCTGCATCACATCCTTAGAGGATATAGTATGACTCACCTGCTATGAGTAATGGCTACTCGTGATGGACACATGGATACTTTGGAAGTATTGGTATACCCTGCTGATATATTGTTCTTATACTTGTCTAAAGTATGATCAGCGTATGGGAGATAGAAGTCCTTAGACTTGAGGTCAACGCACACCTTGTCTACAAAGTAATATACTTTAATCATGTCCTAAGCTCAAATGCCTTATAGGTTGAGATACAGCTTGTATTGGGTACATTACGATGTGGATTAAAGGTGGTAGTTGAGCCAAGATTAGGATTCATTCCTCGAATGTATATTCGAGAGAACACTCAGTTAGGTTGACTAAGTCGTTGGCCAATGCAATAGACATATTTAGAATATGGTCTAGTTGTCAACTAATATAGATGAGATACAATGATTAAGCCATTTGGATGGACACTTGACAAATCCTAAGCTTGATCGGGTGTGTCGTGAATGAAAGAATTTTATCTTACCATATAGAGGTTAAGTTTACTGGATTCATGTAAACGTACTTTACATATTGAGTTCGTCTTGCGGTATCATCTAGGAGTTCTGTGTAGAGCTTAATTTGATTAATGTCGATATGTGAAGGAATGTAGGGTCACACTATGTCGATTGTCTTTTTGATCTAAGAATGTATTGAGAGAGTATTAAATATTCGATTTAGAATCGAGATATTTAAATGAATAATGATTGTTTTAATTAAGTCAAAATTAGATTTTGAATTTAATTAAGAATGTGCGAAAAATAAAACGAGACAGTGTAGGGCCACGTAAGCGTCGCGGCGCCATGACCTAATCTGTCTTGAATTTTGGGCCAGGCCCAAGGTCAAACCCTAATCCGGTTTGACCTAATTTTTCACCTATAAATACATACCTACACTTCATTATTCATTACACTTGATTTTCATATCATTATTCTAAGTCTTAGAGACTTAGAATCAAAATATTCTCTCGAACCTCTGCCGGATTTCCTAGCTTTCCAAAGGAGGAATACATTGAAGCTTGGAGCTTGCAATCGAAAGGGCATTCACGTGCGCACCCACAATTGATAAAGATTCCAGATATTGTAAACATGTAAGTATCATTCAAGTTTTATGTTTACAGTTTAAAATTATCCTATAGTCAAACAGTTCTACGTTTGTTGAGTTTGAAATAAGTTTTCCATATCCGCTACGTACAACAACCCAACAAAGTCCCTATAGTGGTATCAAGAGCCAGGGATGTTTTGTATGATTATAAGGTAATTAGTTAATAATAATGTGGATTAGTATTTGTTTAAATTTGAAATTTATGTCATTTAAAGCTTGAAAACCTAATATCTTAAAAGCACATCATCCTTGTCTCCCAAAATATTAAACAATGATGTAATCGAGGAAGTCATTCCGATCTAACTCTTCTAAGTCAATGTGCGTAACCGGTTCATTACGAACATGGTGCACTGAAGCGAAGAACGAGAAGAGATTGGATGATGGTCGATGAACGTATTGTTTGATAGTGAAGGGTAACGAATATGAATCTGCAAATCTGACCCAGAACCAGTTTTAGGGTTTGTCGCGGCACCGTGGCTCCAATTTATAAAAAAACAAAAAATTGGAACAGTGAACAGTAATCGAACAATGTTCCGACGGGCAGTGGCAGTTTCGAAATTGGAATATAGCCCTTGGGGAAAATCTGAAAATTTTAGAAGTTTCTGGAATTATAAATTGGTCCTTGGAAAAGTTTTTAAAATCATCAGATTTGGTCCTTGGGCAAATCTGTAAATTTTAGAAAAGCAGATTTGGTCCCTTGGGCAAAATCCGTAATTAATTTAAATTTCTGGAAATTACAGACAGGTCCCTGAAATCTAAAAATATTTTCTGAATATTAAAATTGGATTTTCTGAATTTAAAGGGGTTCCAAATTGAAATTTTAAATCCTTGAGGGACTAAACTGTAAATTCTAAAATTTGGAACTTATAGAAATATCCTGAAAATCATTTTTTAAAATCAGAAAATGTTTAAGGGACTGTTTGGATTAGACTTAAATTTTAGAGTTTAGAAAAGTTAACCCATGATTATTATTAATGGTATATTATTGAATAATATACGAACTATATGCTAACTGTCTAGGAAGGCGGCACCCAGTATTTGATTAAACCATCTTGTATCATGCCTATTGGGTTGACGGTTCCCAACTATATGTGTCATTAGTTTTGTATGATATTAAGATGTCATATTGGATCTGGTGTAAAAGAGTTGATCTTGATTAAAACCCTAAATTAAAATGTTCCAAATTTTTTAAATACAAGTCTAAATTAAAACGCGTCGTCCAATATAATTGTTAGAGTGCAAAATCCTTTTCGGCGATACGAGTATTTATGTCAAAGTGCTCTAAGTCTACGAGGACCCAGACACTTTCATAAATGTGTTTTAAATGTAAAGGTAAATGATAAAATTTTGTGGGTATTTACACCAAAATGTTTGCTCACAAAGGCTAAATTTACTTAGATACATAAACACAGTAGTGTAAAAGGGTTGACTTGTTTAGACAAATCTTGGCGCCAAAGTGTCGGACTAATCTAAGGACGCAAGATTAAATATAATATTTGATCAACCAGGAGTTGCAAATAAGTTTTGCAATTGGTTTAGAACCTACCAAGATGTGTTATTAAAGTTATCAGCCAAAACAAATGCGGAGATAGCATAGGCTTGGATCTTAGCCCATCATGACCTTAATTAATATAGGTTTGTATTCTACAATGGAGTCGTAGAAGTATGTTAAAATAGTGGGAGTTAATTAAACAAAAAACCATATTGAATAGCCTAAATGAATGTGTATAATAGGAAAAAAATTGAGTTTGATTTCCAGTCTATCAAATTCTTCAGATTATCAAAGATGTCGAGCTTATCATTGAAAATGTTGATTGAAATGAACAAACTTACTGGACCTAGTTACATTGACTGGCTAAGAAATTTGCGAATAGTGATGAGACAAGAGAAATTAGAATACGTGTTGGACACGGTGTTCCCAACAGTCCCTGCGACAGACTCTGCTGAATATGCCTCTTTTGATAAGGATGCTTACCAAAAACACCTAGATGATGTAACTTCAGGACAATGCGTGATGTAGTCTTCCATGTCTATAGAACTTCAGAGACAACATGAGAACATGGGTCCCAATGAGATGCTCGAACACTTGAAGAGTCTCTATGACTCACAATCCCAGACTATGGAATATGAGTTATTGATAGAACTTTTTAAGTGTAAGCTCAATGAAGGAGGCCACGTCTCGCAGCATGTGTTGAAGATGATAGGGCTGATAGAGAGACTTGCTTCAATTGGAATGAAGCTACAAAAGAATGTCGTTACCACCCTCATCATGAACTCTCTCCCTCGTTCCTTTGAAAACTTCATAGTGAATTACAATATGAATGGAACAAAAGCGAGTCTGGCAGGGCTGCACAACATGCTCAAGACCTTTGAGTCTTCCACTTCCAAAGGCAAAGTTATGCTCATGGTGAGCTCTACTAGCCGACCTAAGCCGAAAGGTAAGGAATGGCAGAAGAAAAAGGGCAAAGCAGTCGCTGCGCCTTCAGCTATAAAGCCTAAAGGAGGTGTGAGGAAAAAGAAGGTGAATCCGGCTAAGGATGTATGCCTCAACTGCAACTAAAAGAGGCATTGGAAGAAGGACTGCACTGCACCAGGGGGAGGAAAAGCACGAGGTGCTTCTACCTCTAGTGGACAAGGTATGTACGTCATTAAAATAAATATGTCTATAAATAACTCTCATTCCTGGGTATTGGATACCGCTTGTGGCTCACACATTTGTACCAATGTGCAGGGGCTAACTGATAGCAGGAAGGTTGGACCAAGAGAGGTGGACCTACGCGTTAGAAATGGAGCATGAGTGGATGCTGAGAGCGTAGGAACTTATAGATTAAATTTGCCTTCTGGCTATTGTCTAGTGTTAAATAATTGTTACTATGTACCCTCATTAACGAGGAATATCATTTATATCCCTATTTTGGACATGTAGGGTTTTCCTCATATATTTATAATGGCAGTCAAGTACTGTCTTTTGATAATATTATAATGAAACTGCTCCTCTAGTGGATGGATTATATACACTAAACTGTAGTCGAGAAATATTTAATGTACAAAATAAACGAGCTAAGATAAGTAATAGAAACTCTGTCTACCTATGGAATTGCAGTCTTGGTCATATCAACGAATCAAGGATAGCAAGGTTGAGGAAGTTAGACTACCTCGAACCATTTGACTTGGAGTCTTATGGTAACTGTGAATCTTGCTTGATAGGAAAGATGCCCAATAAGTCACTTTCTGGGAAAGATGTGCGAGCCAGAGGTGCTTGAGTTGGTCCATACTGATGTATGTGGGCCATTTTTTACTCAAGCTAAAGGAGGTTTCCCATACTTCATCACTTTTACTGACGACTTCACAAGATATGGGCATGTGTATCTTATGAGACATAAATCCGAGGCTTTTGAGAAGTTCAAAGAGTACAAGTCGAAAGTAGAGAAGAAACTTGCAACAAGTAACAAGACCCTTCGATCAGATTGAGGAGGTGAATACTTGAACAAGGATTTTCTAGATTACTTAAAGCTACATGGAGTCGAATCAGAGTGGACACCTCCTAGAACACCACAGATGAATAGTGTTGCCGAAAGGAGAAATCGAACCATGATGAGCTTCTCAGCTCTACCGACATACCTTTAGGGACATGCTATACAAACCTCAATATATGTTCTGAACAGAGTTCCTTCCAAGTCAATAGAAAAGACACCCTATGAGATATGGTGTGTCAAGAAGCCAACTCTTAAATATATGAGACCCAAGGGGTGCCCTGCATATGTTAAGAATATGCTCACTGACAAGTTGGAATTCAAAAGTGAGAAATGTTACTTTGTGGGGTATCCAAAGGAAACTAAGGGATACTGCTTCTATCTTCCTGGAGAACGTAAGGTCATTGTTTTCAGGAACACAACTTTCCTTGAAGAAGAATATGTCTACAAGGAACATAGTTGCACAGAGATAGAACTTGAAGAAATTCAAGAACCGCAAGATAACATAGATGTTGAATCCTTGCCGAATGACCAATGCAAGAATTCAGTGGGAGTATTTGGTGAATATTGGGTACTTCAAGTACGCCCTTCGGCCAGTGGGAGTGTTACGAGGAACAATGCAGAAATGCAAGATCCTCCTACACAGCCTTTGGGAGTAGATGCAATGGTTGCACCTCCTCCCATTCAGGAAATACATGAAAATAATATTTCTGAAAGCTCTCAAGTTAGTGGATTATCCAACACACAAGAACCCTCTCACAATCAGAACATACCAAGCACTGAACTACAAAAAATAAACTCTGTAGGTCTACTAGGACTCATCGTCCTCCTGAAAAACTAAATATACTTATGGAAACACACATTGAGATAGATATTCCCGATAACGATGAACCTACAACCTATAGCGAAGCAATGTTGGACATTGATTTGAAGAGATGGCAAGAAGCCATGAAATTCGAGATGGAATTTATGTACATCAATCAAGTGTGGAACTTAGTTGATTTTCCAGCTGGGGTTAAACCCATAGGATGCAAATGGGTCTTCAAGAAGAATATCGATGCATTTGGAAATGTACAGACTTATAAAGCAAGGTTGGTGGGTAAAGGTTATAATCAATTGCCTGGCGTCGATTATGATGAAACCTTTTCACCTGTTGCTAAGATTAAGTCCATTCAGATTTTGCTTGTAATAGTTGCATATTATGACTATGACATTTGGCAGATGGACGTCAAAACCGCTTTCCTTAATGGTAATCTAGTTGAGTAGGTGTATATGAAACAACCTAAGGGTTTTTCGCTTGAGTCCAAACCAAATGATGTATGCAAGCTACAAAAGTCCATTTATGGGCTTAAGCAAGCCTCTAGGAGTTGGAACATTTGCTTTGACAAGGCTACTAAGTCATTTTGATTTCGTCAGAAGCAAAGAGGATCCATGTGTTTATAGTAAACGCAAGGATGAGAGTATTTCCTTCATTATTATATATGTAGATGACATATTGATAATGGGAGACAATAAGACTTTCATGCAGTCAGTCAAGGAGTGGTTGTCCAGTACCTTCATGATGAAAGATTTAGGTGAAGCCTTCTACATTATGGGAATTAGGATCTATAGAGATAGACCTAATAGATTGTTGGGGCTGTCATAGTTAGTCTACATAGACAAAGTGCTTAGACGTTTTTCTATGAAAAATTCCAAGAAAGGCGGTCTACTTATGGGACAAGGCATCAAGTTATCCAAGAAGGACATACCTTCTAATGCTATAGAACTTAAACGCATGAAGAGGATCGCATATGCTTCGGCTATAGGATCGATTATGTATGCCATGACCTGTACTAGGCCACATGTGGCCTTTGCACTTAGTATGACTTGCAAATTCCAGCAGAATCCTGGGGAAGAACACTGGAAAGCAGTCAAGAGTATTCTTAAGTATCTTAGGCGAACTAAAGATTACTTCTTAGTCTATGGTGGGGAAGAAAAGCTAGCTGCTACCGGGTACACTGATGCTAGCTTCCAGACGGATCTTGATGAGTTCAAATCTTAGTCTAGGTACACATTCATTTTCAATAGTGGAGCAGTGAGCTAGAAAAGTTCCAAACAAGCTACAACTGTTGATTCGACAACAGAAGCTGAGTACATTGCTGGATCGGAAGCTGGCAAAGAAGTTATCGCGATTTCTGAGTTCCTGAAGGAACTAAGGGTAGTTCCGAGTGCCAGTTGTCCAATAACTATTTATTGTGACAACACTGGTGCAATTGCACATGATAAGGAACCAAGATCAACAAACAGAAACAACCATGTACCAAGGAAGTACCACATACTCAGGGAGATGGTGGAGACTGAAGAGATTAGATTAGACTATGTTCCCACATACGATAATCTAGCTGACCCATTTACTAAACCATTAAGCTTAGTCAAGCATAATGGTCATTTTGAGAATATGAGCATTAGATATGTTGGATATTGGCTCTAGGCCAAGTGGGAGATTGAAAGTATATGTATGTCCTAGAGATAATCTGTATTAGGACAAATGTATTTTATACACATTCATATTATTATTAATGGAGACTAATATTTTTACATTTGTAATTATTGAATTATTAGTTGATTATTTATAATATTCTATAATATGCATCCCTAGAGGTTACGTTGTTATTAATAATGTGAGATATTAATATTATAACGTAACTCTTAAAATAGCCCCGACTAATGATCATCGAGAATGGGAAATCAATGATATGTGATAAGTCGACATGTGGTCTGCATCACATCCTTAGAGGATGTAGTATGTCTCACCTGCTACGAGTAATGGCTACTCGTGATGGACACATGGATACTTTGGAAGTATTGATATACCCTACTGATATATTGTTTGTTATACTTGTATAAAGTATGATCAGCGTGTGGGAGATAGAAGTCCTTACACTTGAGGTCAATGCACACCTTGTCTACAAAGTAATATACTTTGATCATGTCCTAAGCTCAAATGCCTTATAGGTTGAGATACAGCTTGTATTGGGTACATTACGATGTGGATTAAAGGTGGTAGTTGAGCCAAGATTAGGATTCATTCCTCGAATGTATATTCGAGAGAACACTCAGCTTCTCAGTGATATTAGGTTGACTAAATCGTTGGCCAACGCAATAGACATATTTAGAATATGGTCTAGTTGTCAACTAATACAGATGAGATACAATGATTAAGTCATTTGGATAGACACTTGACAAATCCTAAGCTTGATCGGGTGTGTCGTGAATGAAAGGATTTTATCTTACCACATATAGGTTAAGTTTACTGGATTCGTGTAAACGTACTTCACATATTGAGTTCGTCTTGCGGCGCCGTCTAGGAGTTTCGAGTAGACCTTAATTTGATTAATGTCGATATGTGAAGGAATGTAGGGTCACACTATGTCGATTGTCTTTTCGATCTAAGGATGTATTGAGAGAGTATTAAATATTCAATTTAGAATTGAGATATTTAAATGAATAATGATTGTTTTAATTAAGTCAAAATTAGATTTTGAATTTAATTAAGAATGTGCGAAAAATAAAATGAGACAGTGTAGGGCCACGTAAGCGCCGCGGCGCCATGACCTAATCTGTCTTGAATTTTGGGCCATGCCCAAGGTCAAACCCTAATCCGGTTTGACCTAATTTTTCACCTATAAATACATACCTACACTTCATTATTCATTACACTTGTTTTTCATATCATTATTCTAAGTCTTAGAAACTTAGAATCAAAACACTCTCTCGAACCTCTGCCGGATTTCTTAGCTTTTCAAAGGAGGAATACATTGAAGCTTGGAGCTTGCAATCGAGAGGGCATTAGCGTGCGCACCCACAGTTGATAAAGATTCCATATATTGTAAACATGTAAGTACCATTCAAGTCTTATGTTTACAGTTTAAAATTATCATATAGTCAAACAGTTCTACGTTTATTGGGTTTGAAATAAGTTTTCAATATCCGCTGCAACAACAATCCAACAAAATCCCTATACGCATGCCTTATCTCTATCTTTATAGGGCAGAGAGTCTATTTCCGATATATATATATATATATATATATATATATTATTATTATTATTACTTTATAATATACCACAAAAGACACGGAAAGTGTTACATAATAACGCCAAAATTATATGGCCATGACACATGTGACTCCGATGATACTGGATTTTTCTGTTAATTTCTAATCATTTTTTAGACCTTAGGGATTGGATATTCTATAACTACCTTACGTTTGTAATAATCTCATTAGGTTATTTTCGTAAAATACATGAATAATTAAATAAAATAAACGTTCATCCTAAACAGTAATATTATTTCTTTTTTATTCCTCCTTTTATAAAATCTTATGATTGGAGATTACAGTAGTAGGAGAACCCACACCCGCTACCGTAGGTCCTGTTATAATTTTAAAAGCAATAGTAAGTGTATAAGTAATTTCAGTATGAAACCCATAACTAAATCGCCTGATGGTTCCATCTATACACTACTCACACATTATAACAAGGTAGCAAATTAAACTCGTTTAACCTTGGTTAAGTAATAAAAGTTATACGCAAGACAAATATCTTGCATTCATTGGTCTTGTTTCTGATAGAAAGTCCGTTGTAAACTTTTTCGATAAGTGATTTCCCACGGAAGCCCATTTTACTTTTTTTTTTCAGCAGCACGAGTAACATATGAATTTATGCTTTTCCTTGCACTAGACACTCATCTCTCGTTAGATGTAAACTTTTTGAAGCAAGAACTTGAATGTTGTGTAATGCTAAAGACGGTGAATATGAGTTAACTAATTAACAAGAGGCATAATGCACGGATGTCTTCATCTTTAATTAGAGTTCTCATGTTAGAACTCTGAAAATGGAGAACCTTTCGACATGAAGTACATTAACCCAATAACAACAACAACAAATAGATTTATCCGCCACTGATTTGAATTAGTCAGCAGAGTGGACTTTCGGATAATTATATTAAACCACAAAAAATTACTCCCTCAGTCCCAATTATTATGATACTTTTCGTTTTTCGAGATTCAAATTGCATGAACTTTGACCAATATTTTAAGACATATTTTTTCACCAAATTGATATGAAAAAACTTGCAATTTATAGTACTTTTTATGTAGTTTTCAAATATGAAAATTTTAATCTTAAATATTAAGTTAATCTAATTTAATTTAGCTTCAAAGTTTGGTCAAATTGATTCTTAAAAAGCAAAAAGTGCTACATAAATTCGGATTCGGGATTACTATTTTTACTACTACTACTACTATGTTCATGTGCATTTGTTTGTTAGTGATTGACGAGATTTATAACAAACGTGAAGTTATTTTTATTTCAGTCTCAATTTAAAGCAAAAAAAATCGCCTAAATTTACAAGTAGGTGGCCCCGATGCAATAATTAAGATATGGGTGATCTATTACGAGTGATCTATACACTACTCACACATTTTTTAATGATTCAATTCGCAGTAACCCACGTTTTCTTCTTTTTTTTTTTTTCTTAAAAAAAAACAATACGATGTCAACTAAAAAGAAAAAAAAAAGGTTATTTCCACGACAATAAATTATTAATTTTATCCAAATCTCAATATTTGAAACTAAACCAACGAGAAACAAGAAAACCTAGGGTTAAAAAATAGCTTGTTCTTGTACTGTTCTACAGAGTATCAGAAAATCCCCAAATACTCATCTCTCAAGTTTGTTTCTCTCCAAAAGCTCATTCTCATCTCCACTTCTCTATAGTCTATACCATTCTCTTCCTGCATCATCAACATCAGGAGTAAGTTTATTTTCTCCTCTATGTAAAGTATCTTTCTTCTTTTACTATTGCCATCTTTTAGATCCTTCATTTTTGTTCATCTAAAATATCAATATTCATAAATGTTATGTATATTGTGACATTCTGTGATTGTGATTGTTGTGTAGATTGTGATCAGTATTGCGATTATTTCCTGTTTCACATATCATAGGGTAAATATTGTGTAGATTGTGATATTCTGTGAATTGTGATGAGGCTGTAAAGCTCATATTTGGTCCTAGAATGTGATTTGTTTTAAACTAAATTTTTGTATTTGAATAGGTTGAAATTGTAAAGTGAGAGTCGATATGATCACTAAAATTTTCAAGCCTCCAACCACTAAAGAGTCTCCTCCGCTAAGCTCTCCTTCATGTCTAGTTATTCACAACGTCGATGATGTCAATCCTTCTCGACCATCAGATAAAGACAAAATATTGAATTTGGGTCCTCTTGAATCCGATCCTGCTAAAAGACAACAAATTTCATATTATCCTCCTAATTTACGTGATAGAGTGAGGCGATATTACATTCAAAAGGGGCCCTGTAAACTTGTGATACTTTCATTTTTTCAATAACATATTATGGTGGAAAATCGCGTCATTTTAATCCTCATTGGTTTGACACTTCATAATCTGGATGGTTAGAATACATCATTGAAAAAATGCAGTTTTTTGCTTATATTGGTACTTGTTTAAATATGAGACGGGAGGATATGGAAAACAAGTAGGCGATCCTTTCACAAAGGATGGTTTTAGAAGTTGGAATAAAGGTATAGAAAGACTTAATAAACATGTGGGTGAAGTGAATAGTGTTCACTATCGATGTTTCGAGATGATGTTAGACTTAAATAATCAAGCACAATCTATTCTAGCTTCTCTTGACAAGCAAAACGAGGAAACTAAAAGTAAATATCGGGTTCGCTTGAATGATTCGATTGATGTTGCAAGGTTTCTTTTAAAAGGAGAAATGCTTTTTCGAGGCCATGATGAGAGTGAAACTTCTACAAGAAGATAAATTTTTTTAGATCTCCTAAAGTGGTATGCGGATAAGACAGAAGATGTGAAAAAAGTTGTGTTAGAAAATGCTCCACAAAAATGATATGATGGTTTGTCCAAGTATCCAAAAAAACATTGTGAGTTCTTATGCAAAAGAAACATTGAAAGCAATGGTTGAAGACTTAAACGTGGTTTACTTTGGGATATTGGTTGATGAGTCTAAGGATGCCTCTCATAAAGAACAAATGGCTTTTATTTTGCGGTATGTCAACAAAGAGGGTAAACTTATTGAGTGATTCCTTAGTAGTGTTCATATTAAAGATACATTTGCACGGTCATTGAAAGACACGATATATTCTTTGCTTTTAGAACATAATTTGAGTTCATCTCAAATTCGAGGACAATGTTATGATGGAGCTAGTAACATGCATGGAGAAATCAATGGTCTTAAAAATTTGATCATGAAAGATTCTCCTTCGGCATATCGCATACATTGCTTTGCTCATTAATTACAATTGACTCTTGTAGCTGTTGCAAAGAAGCACCATGAGGTAGATCAACTTTTTGATATTCCTGCTAATATTTTGAATGTTGTTGGAGTTTCTTTTAAGCGCAAGGAGATGCTTAGAGATGATCAAGCAGAAAAATTAGAGGAATTTTTAGTTGTTACACCCCATAGTTTCGCGTTCCGGCGTAACGTTGATAGGATACCGATGTTCCGGGAAGAGGTACGACCTTACAAAAGGATAATGAAGGTTTACGACTTGAGTATAGAAGTTCCGGAGTGTTTGGAAGCTAAACGGATCAAAAGAAATATGTTTCGACGAAATCGAAAAACTGTGCGTTTTGACGGCGGAGTTGACGGACCGTCAAAGTGCAAGCTAAACCGTCAAAATTCTTTGAGGTTTTAAAATCTCAGAAGGCAAGTTGATGGCCAGATTGACGGACCGTCAATCCCACCGTCAAATTGCAGCAGTGGAATTTTTTGATGGGTTTAAAGTCAGGTCTTGCGAATTTTTTTGCCATTTTCCCCAAAACCAGACCAAGAATTCTCCAAAAATCCTCTATAAGATATCCCAGTCTTCCAAGATCAAATTCAAGGTAAATTATGGAAGATTAACGCTACTAACCTCATGATTATCATAAGAACCATCATCTTCGTATCAAATCGAGTTTGGAAACCCTCGAATTTGGGCAAGTTGCTGATTTGAGAAGGCTTGGATGTGTTGAGGTAAAATATATCCTCATCTATCTATGATTATGATCAACTGATGATTTGGATAAAGTTATGAAAAAGAATTCATGATCAAAACTTCGCCAAAATTCTGAAAATCTTCGTAATATGAATTGTTAAGCTATTTTACTCTAAGAATGAGTTGAATTGGATAATGGAATTGATTATATATGTTATGTATTAAGGAAAGTTTGGTTTGAAAGATTGTGAAGTTGAATCACCTAAGATTTTCTCGTATAGGAAAAGTTTAAGGGAATCATATATGCTAAAATTATCGAAGAACACCTAAATGAGTTTCTGTGAAAATTGTATTTTTGATTGGAACCGTGAGATTGAATTATATGAAAATTCTTTTTAAAGAAATTTAAGAATCCGAGGTATTCAAAGTTATCGATAAGATACATGAATCTTTCTATGGAATTTGGATTCAATATTGATATCGATCTTTATGTGATATAGATAATCACCCGTATGAAGTGTGAAGACTCGTAGGACGATTGGACGTGATATAAACAAGTGAATTTATTACTTATTTTCTCATTTTCGATTGGTTAGTAGAAAATATTTTTGGAAACTTACTCACCCAAGCGCCATCCAACCAACCACCCCACACCCCCACCACCAACCCCATTCACCACCCACCACCCAACCAAATCCCACCCTCGAACGCACTTCTTCTTCACACATTCCTATCTCACACCACCACACCCAACTCTACCCCACCACCACCCAGCCAACCGCCAGACCATTCTATGCACAACCCCCACCCCCTCCAAGAAAAATTAATTTTTTAAAAATATTTTTTGGTTTTCTACACCACTCCCTCTCCACCCTCGTTACGAACCCCCTACCCCGACCCCCCTCCTCATCCCCAAAAAAGTTTTAATTTTTTTTATTTTCTACACCACCCCCACCCCCACCCCCACCCCCTGCTGCGAATCCCCCGTCTAATATATATTTTTTTAAAAGTATTAATTTTTTTTGAATTTCTACACCAACACACCCTCCTGATAGGGACCCCCCTCCCTCCTCTAAAAAAATTCAATTCTTTTTTTAGTTTTCTTCACCAACCCCCTACCCCACCCCTACGACCCCACCCTCCCCTCTAAAAATTGTTTTTTAAAAAGAGTTCTAAGCTTTTTTGTTTCTACACCACCCACCAGTCCACCGCCCCACCCCCCTTCTTCTGTGTCCCGCACCTTACCCCTTCCCAATTTTTCTAGTTCATATGTTTATTTTACTTTTATAACACATAAAAAATTTGCGTGGTTAAATTTGATGTGTGTGGGTTGTGATTTATGGGGGAGGGAGACGGTAAGAAATTTTTTTCATTTTTTATAAGATAAAATAAAATATATGAAATAGAAAATTGAGAGGGGGATAGAAGTGCGGGACAGGGGAGGGGGGGGGGATTGATGGTTCATGTAGAAACTAAAAAAAATAACTCTTTTTTAAAAAAAAAATTTTTTGGAGGGGAAGGTCGGGGTGGGTTGAGAGTGGGGGGGGGGGGGAAGGTTGGTGTAGAAAACAAAAAAAAAAAAGAATTTAACTTTTTAAAAAATAAAAAATTGAGGGGGAGGGGGGTAGAGGGATCAGGGAGTGGGGGTGGTGTGGTGTAGAAAATAAAAAACAATTAAAACATTTTTTTGGGATGGAGGGGTAGGGGGCGGGTTGGTGTAGAAAACCCAAAAAAGTATTTAAAAGTTTGAATTTTTTTTTGAGGGGAAGGGGTTCCGCAGCTGGGGTGGGGGTGGGGGTTGGTGTAGAAAATAAAAAAAAGTTTAGAACTTTAAAAAAAAATTGGGGTTGGGGGGTTCGCAGTGATTTTTTTTTTTGGGGGGGGGGGGGGGGGGGGGGGGGGGGGAGGGAGGGAGAGGGTTCTCAACAAGGGTGGGGAGAGTGATGTAGAAAACTAAAGAATATATTTTAAAATTATATTTTTTGGGGAAGGGGCGTTGCGGGGTGGATTGGGGGGTGCCTAGGGTGGTCGGATGATTAGGTGGTGGGTTGGGTGGTGTTGGAGTAGTTTGTTGAATGTCACTTGGAGATTTATTTTCCCTACTTTCATTATGGAAGTAAAGAAAATATTTTTTAATTTTTTTACCAAACGAACATGAGAAAATTGGAAACATTTTCCATACCGAACACACCCAAGATCTTATGAGTTTGTGTAAACATGTTGGCAATTACACATGATTTAAATATGACTTTGCAAAGAAAAGATCAAGAAATCGTAAATGTGATGAACCTTGTTGGTTTCACAAAGAGACAATTGCAATCTGTGAGAGATTTTAAAGGGGATTTTTTGGTAAAAGATGTCTCTTCTTTTTATGCCAGGCGTGATATTGTGATCCCCGAAATGGATAAGAATTATGCTCTTAGAAAACCAAAGCGTAAGAGCTCAAGTGTTAAATATTCTCATCATTTAGTGTAGAAGTTTTTAATGTTGTTATTGATTTGCAACTTGCATAGATTAGCAATCATTTTGATGAAGTAAATACTGATCTACTTATTGGTATGGCTAGTTTGAGTGCAGATAATTCTTTTGCAAATTATGATAAAAATAGGATTATGAAGCTTGCTACACATTATCGGGATGAGTTTAGTGTTTCGATGCTTGAGGATCTTAGTTTTGAGCTTGACAACTACATTGACTATGTGCGAGAAGAGGGAAATGATTTCTCTAACTTGAAAAGACTCGGAGATCTTTCAGAGACACTGGTTAAAATAAATTTGCACAAGACTTGGAGACTTGTTTATTTGCTTGTGAAGTTGAGCTTAATATTACCCGTCGCAACTGTAACGATGGAAAGAGCTTTTTCTTCGATGAAGTATATTAAAAATGACTTGCATAATAGAATTGGTGATGAATTTTTGAATGATTATTTAGTTTGATATATATTGAATGAAGTATTTGAAGGTGTACCTAATGAAGTGATCATTGATCATTTTCAAAAAATGATAGTTCGTCGAGTACAATTGTAATGATAATGTGGCTCGTTCCTTTATAAATATATAAAGAATTTCATTATTCATTTTTTGTCTGATTATTATTGCATGTTAATTTATTTTTTGAGAACCCAAAAGCTTAAAATCCTGGATTCACCTCCGCTTATGATGATTATGTTGTCCCTTCCATTATTTTTTATTATGTCGTTTGGAGTAATTAAGAAGTTGGTCAAGACTAGAAGATGTTATATGTCGTGCGAAGAACCATATAACATTTCCGAATATATTTACAAATTTGAATTTTATACGAATATATTAAAAGACAAAATTATGATTTAATTTGAGTTCACTCGATGTGGCAAGCTTTAAAAAGCTTGGAGCGGCCTAAAATTCTCGCTAGTACACGCTATAATATGTAGGACAATCGTACAGACTTAGTAGTTTAATTGGTTGGCTATCTGAACTTTCACCTTATTGGTGAGAGTTCAAATCCTCAACTTTCACCTTGTTGGTGAGAGCTCAAATCCTCAACTTTCACCTTGTTGGTGAGAGTTCAAACCCTTACGCTGTAATCTACTCCCCATTTCCCTTTCCCCTAACCCCTATGTAATGGGAAAAAAATATGTTGGACAATCGTCTCATGCATGCTTTGTTGGTTGAGACATTCTAATAAGAACAATTAGAAATGGTTCGTATTTTTGGGACTAGTTAAAACTTCTTTTTTCAGTTTCATTTGCTACCCATAACTACACGTAGCTCATGAATTCTCAGCCACTTAGGACACTATGACAATGGCTTATTAAAACCGTTGTTGATGCATGGAAGAACAATTATAAATAAGTGCATATCATATAATTCAACGGTCCTTAAGCACAATTTATGCTTTTGAACTGATCCACACCATCTCTATAGTGAGGTTTGAGTACTTAGAAGATATATAAAATAGAAAAGCTTATTAAAAGAATGATTGGAGGTACGTCGATTTTGTCTGCAATGCCATTTTTCTCGGTATATGTGTTTAGACATGCTTAGATCATATGAATGCTTGTCTAATACACTTTACATCTTTGGGCTATTTGTCATGTGCCTGGTGTTTTTTGTTAAATTTTCATTTAAATATTTGAGTGTAACTTATGCAATGGGTTGTTGTAAATAATAGATCTTTGCCCTAACTCAATCCCAAAAGTTAGCTTCTAGGGTGAGGATTGTCAAGTCCATACAAGGAGTCCATATTCCCATTCCATATCCGATGTGGGACTCTTAACATTCCTCGCACGCCCAGACCTTGCTAACTGAAGCGTGAATAATATAATTTGGGGGCCCAACATCGGTGAATAAAGAATTGGAATGAGTCTAGTTCTGATACCATGTAAAGAATGAATCTTGGATCTAACTCAACCCCAAAAGCTAGCTTGTAGGGTGAGGATTGTCTAAGTCCATATAAGAAGTCCATGTTCTCATTCCATATCCGATGTGAGACTCTTAACGATTGTAATCTCTAATCTAAAAATTTGTGGATATATATATATGTGTGTGTGTTTGTGCGCCTAGTCATTTAAAGTTATTAATGTTGTACATTTGTTTTCTTTACATGGTATCAAAGTCACTCATTTCAATTCTTTGTTCACCGATGTTGGACCTCCAAATTATATTATCAAAGTCAGACTCATTCCAATTCTTTATTCACCGGTGTTGTGCCCATTCTAAAATAAGTAAAATGTCATGTTCCACGCTCTCGAAGACTAAACTCTATGTCTTTTTACCTAAAATAAATAAATTCAGTGAGCCGTCAATTATTTGGACAGACAAGGAAGTAACACGAGACATATTATTGTCTTAATGACCCACAAATCACCAATGAGTCAATGACTCCGACTTTCCTGACCTTTTTTTCTTATTTTCTCCAAGACATTTTTTTTTGTTTGATATCCAGCTTCCCGGCTTACGCCAGACTATTCCTAGAGATAGTAGTCCCGTCTCTCAGCACGATTACCAGTAAATCGCGGGATGTGTCTGAATGACCAGTGTTTGAGAACAGAACAACTGATATCACCTACAAGGTCCTACCCCTGAAGAGAGCAAATTGCTCCCACCAGTGTTCGAACCCACGCTGCACGCCTCCAGCTGGATTTTTACTTCCCCTCTTTGACATCCAGCTATGCCCCGGAGACAACATTTTCTTTCTTGGTAGTATTGACTTTTCTGTTGAAGAAAAGAAAGAAAAGAAGCTCCTATATTTTGACAATAAATTTGCATTTGCACTTCCAACCACCGTCTCTCGTATCCACAAATTCATGGGTATTCATAAAGAGATCAAGAAATCAAATATTATTTCAAAAGTTTCATAAACTCATAAAATAATCACAAAGAAATCAAGATGTTGCCGGACTCTTCTTGACAATCAAATATTTTAAGAAGATTCATAAAATCCTTTCATGGAGATAAATCCCAAGGAGGTCTACATCATCCTAGTTCGAGAAACACGCTGCTTCAGCCCTCAAATCATGGAGATAATCAGGAGAGAAGAATCAATGTAATAAACAAAATTGTTCCCGCATTCTTTATCAATAAAATATTTTTGTTTCTTTGTAAAAAAAACTTCCAACCACCATTCATGCCACAAATTATGCAGTGAGACATCTTTTTGTTTTACAAAGAAAAATAAACATACTTTCTCCTCCACTACTTAAAAAATGCAGGGTATATGATAAAAGGGAAATAGAGTCATCTTTCCATTGTTTGAATATCAAAATTGTAATTATTATATATCTCTTTCAATGACTTTAAAGTTTAAACTGGATAGTTTGTCCAAGTGATGGACATTGTACTGCAAAATGGTAAAACTCAATTATTTCGAGAATTCAACTAAATAAAGAGAATAATTAAGACTTCGATAAATTCGTAAATCGTGTTAAGTTTTATGTAAAAGGGTTAATTTTTTGTGTGTGTGTGTTTAGCTATCCTTGTAATTACGTGTAATCATCCCATTCTGGAAGGAGAAAGAGATAGAATAACATTTATGATATGTTCTTTTGATAGCTATAATATAAGAAATTGTAAGAGTTACATGTCTTTTATTAGTACAAGTTTAACATGACCCGCCTTCAACATATCATATAGATTGTTGACATCTTAATCAATGATTTTCTAAGTTCACGCACAAAAAAGATGTTAACGAGCTATAATGAAAAGACGAATCTCAAAAGAAGATCCAGATCTTATAGACTAGGACTTTATTCAGTTATGTCTTATGTATAATTTTGATGTTAAGATAAATTCTTTTTTCTTCCACTAGGTGTCTGACGTCAGTTTTGAGATTCAATTAATTTAAATTTACGTTGGAAAATTTTACTTTAAAAGTAAAGCGTTCTCTATCAAAGACAATTTCATTTCAATGGCTTAAACCTGAAATATCTTAACTCTGATGATTAAGGATGAAAGGATTTATCATCAAGTCACAATATTTGGTGGTTGAGAAATTCAGTCATGGCACCCACCCTAGATAAAGAACCAAACTAATATTTTGTCTTAAATGGGAAAGGACGCTCTAATGTTCGCAGATAATGTACCTCAAAGTTTAATTTGAACTATATCATAAAATTCTATTTACATGTGATGGAATCAACTTTAACTTTGATTCTCCAGTGCCTTTTAATTTCGAACAAACTCCAAGCAGAAAACAAGAAAAAGAAATACGATCCTTTTTTAATTTCCTTGTAGTCAGTACGTTTTTGTTGACGGACATAAATAAAGCTATATGAGCGGTAAGAATTCATATGTTAGGACTTAGGGCGTTTGTAAATAGAGGTACTCTTAAAATTCTGTTTTGTTTACCTAGTTGGCTATTTTTTTCGAATAAGATAGATCCAAATATTTTAAAGGCAAAATTTAGCATATAATTAGCTGACGGATACATAATTTAACGAGTGACCTCAAAAAAGGTTATACAATGAAAACGATCCTATATATTGACATCAACTTACTAATAATTGAGACGTAATTGTTATTATTATTATTTCATTATATTTTATCGATAATAAATTTCACTCTTGAGATTTCAATATTTCATGGTATACTCTGTTGGATATGTAAAGCAATATGTGAAGTAAATAAATATTACAAGTGTTCGAAAGGATAAACAAACAAGTCAATATTCAGAACTGCCGCAAGGTTGTTGAGTGTTGAATCTTGATAACCTGAAATCAAGAAACACTAAATCTGGATTGTTACAATGGCTCTCTGTCTTTAAGACAAGATTGTCTCGTATATATGTTTTTACGTTAACGGGCAATAGTCTCCCAAGATAAAACAACAACTAATCAACACTACAAAGCAAATAGGTTGATTCTGACGAAGAAAACAAACACGATTCGACTTGTTGAAGAATAGAAAAGGAAGGAAGAGTTTTCGTTTTTGTCCACTATTGTCACGTTTTTGACAGAATTTGTGTTGTGCTCTCATCTGTTTGTCTCTGTGTTGTGTTGTATATTTTCGTCTCTGCAATTGAGCCAAAATGCTCCAATATATAGCATAAGGGGAGGGACTCCTCAACTGCCAAGTAATAACGCTCCAAAAATCAACTCAAACGGCAGAAACTTTCTGCAAATTTGGGGTCCAAAGAGATAATATCAGAAGAAGCCCAAGGCCCACGACCGGACGGGACGGGCGGGCGGCGGCGTGCGTGTGGACTTAGCCTTGCACCCAAACACATCTAGGTCCTCCCTCCTTCAAACACATTGGTTACCCCTTGGGGTCCCAAACCCTTTGCCAATTTTGAAACTTATAAAGAGAGCAATTCTTCCTTTTTCCCACCGATGTAGTAGATTGGTCTCACACCATATTTCCATGCCTCAAAACACCTTACTTCGTGGATCAATATCTCTTTCATTTCTCAATGAAATTTGACGATTATTGGCCCTATGGTCATCTACTCACTTAGTAGATTATAAAGACAAAGCCTCCAACATACGAAACTCTAGTGTTTAAGTCATTAAGTGCGGGTGAACGCACCTCCTCACAAAAGACAAATTTTCAACATACTCTAACAACAATAGCATATAAGATGTTGTCTCATAAAGTAGGGTCTGTGAAGGGTAAAGTGAACACAGATCTTATCTTTATATTGAAGGTAGAAAAATTGTTTCCGATAGATTCTTTCTTACTCTATTTTTTTTTTTTAAAACATGGTCTAGGAGTCCACAGAATATAAAATACCAATAAATCCATCACAGTTGTTTTAATTTTATGGTAAAATATTAACTCTAGGATAAAATGCTGGTCAGCAAAAGCTGCCAAAACCCTCCACACCGAACTACTAGTCCATATGTTGAGAGCAAAGACCCAAATATTCCCAGAACCCAATATAACAAACGATATTAACGGAAGAATCATCTATTATTTTTCTTAATTATTCTTTTAAATGACTATCATACCCTTGTACACTGACAATTGGTTCTAAAAAGACGAGAAGAAGCTTGCTGATTTAACGCCTTAACCGTCGGTGGGCCACTCTATTAAAGTAATGGCACCATCGTTAATAAAATAGTAACAAGCAATGGGTCTCATGGACTTAGGAATATTTTACTCCCTTTCTGGTTTTGTTCTAATTTATTTGAAAGAGAGCTTTTTGAAAAAATAGGGATAAATATTTTATTAATAGTAAAATATAAAATTAAATTATTACATACTAAATTGAGAAATATGTTATTCTTTTTATAGACGGAATAAATTAAAAGTGTTAGATAGGGGTGTTCCTCACTAGAAAACACATCCAAAAAGTTACATTATGCTTTTGGTATTTTTCCCACCCTTATAAAAATACAACTCCCACCAAAAGAACACTACACACATTAGTCCTAAAGTGCTAACATTGTACAACACTCTAAGAACACTGTCGGCAGACACAGCTCCCTCTTCCTCTTTTTCTTGCATTCTGTTTACACACAACACTCCCTCGGTTTCTCCCGCTAGCCGGAAACTGAGGTTGTTTTTATATTTCTACTGCTGACCCACATTTCACTTACATTATGGAAACTCACTGCCCAAATTTTAGTTTCACTAAGTTTTACTCTGTAGTAGCTGCGGTTGTGTTTTTTGGGGCGTTCATGGCTTCTGCCGGCCCTCTACGTCATGTTGTGGACACACATTGGTACCCTGCTACTGCCACGTGGTATGGCAGTCCCCAAGGCGATGGCAGTACCGGTAAACTTCCAAAATCTATAAATTTATTACTTAGTCATGGTCAAGTAATATGTATTTTTACCTTAATTTGTTAAGGTTAGGGTTGAATTGCTTGGTTTGACATAAATGATTTTTTTAAAATATTTTTTTTTATTACATAGAGGTGGTGGAAGGAGAAATGAAGAAGGGGATTATGCCGAAATTCGAATCCTCACCAACACTTTGTTGGTGAGAATTAAGTTAGTCAACCAATTGAGCTACTAGATATTGCAAAAATGAAATTCTATTTATAGTAATGGGTTTAAAGAAATTGAGTCAAAGTTTGCACTATTTTTTGTCCCTTTTAAAGGGTTTTTGTTGAAGTAAGCTAATTAATTTGCTTTTTAATGGTGGAATTTATGTTCAGGTGGGCCATGTGGAATATGTAAATTTATTTCTTAATCATGGTTATGTAATACTCCGTTTACTTTTATTTGTCCATTTTTAACATTGTGCTCTTCTTAAAAAAATAAAAAATGAAGTAGATATTTTACCAAGATACAATTAATGTTATGGGTATAATAAGAAAAGTAAAAATTTATTTATTGAATAGTGGACAAGTAAAATTGGACCAAGTGGATATGTATTTTTACCTTAATTTGTGACTGTTAAGGTTAAATTGCGTGGTTACTTTGACGTAATTGAATTCCCTTTATAGTAATGGGTTTAAAGAAATTGAGTCAATTTTTTTTTGTACTTTTTAATAGGGTGTTTTTTGAAATAAGCTATAGTAATTTGGGTTTTTTAATGGTGGAATATATGTTCAGGTGGGGCATGTGGGTACGGGGATATGGTGGATGTGAGGCCATTTCGGGCACGGGTCGGGGCAGTGAGTCCAATTTTGTTCAAGAATGGTGAAGGATGTGGGGCCTGCTATAAAGTCAAGTGTTTAGACCGTTCTGTTTGTTCTAGAAGAGCTGCCACGGTTATTATTACCGATGAGTGTCCCGGCGGGTACTGCTCCGGCGGCAGAGTTCACTTCGACCTTAGTGGGGCCGCCTTTGGCCACATGGCTGTTTCCGGCTACGGCGGAAGCCTCCGTGACCGCGGTGTAATCTCCGTCATCTACCGCCGGTGAGTCATTAGAATGAACCTTTTTGTCATTTTTTTATTTTTTCTAACGGTCTTGTTTTTTTTCTATTTTGTCAATTAGTGGTTTGTTAATTAATTGGAAAACTACTACGTGCTAACTAGTACTAGTATGTTACTTCTCCCTCCATTCTACAATAGTTGTCACATTTCTCCGTTTGAAAGTCAATTTAATTATTTTTAAAATTTTAATTAAATTAAATTAATTTAATATTTTAAAATTAAAATTTAGGAGTAAATGTTTATAATTATACGAAAAGCATATTTTTTTTTATATGGTGAAAAATACATTTTAAAAATGTGACAAGAAAAACTTTGTCATTTTTAATCTTTTTATAATGTTTTTTTTTCTATTTTGTCAATTAGCGGTTAATGGTTTGTTAACTAATTGGAAGAGTACTATAGTATGTCATAAAGTTTTTGGCAAGGCAGTGTGCTATTTTTGTTGACAATGACAACTTCAGTTCAGTGAGTGTGTTGGGGTTATTTCTGTCAATCTTTTGTCATTTGGTTATTTTAGTAGTATGGGGGTTAAATGCTGTTTAAATATTTGCACATATTCACAGTTTTCACACACAGGAAAAAGTGAATTCCATTCTGTTTTCTGGTTTAGTGTTGCTACTTGTTTTTATCCTTTTTGGTCAAAACCTTCACTGCTCGTTCCTTGGTTTGCATGAATTTTAGTCTGACTGCTGACCCCACTTTTCCTCTGACCATATTAATTTCTCCATTTTTGTGGTTAACTTTCAAGAGAATTTTATTTGTTAGTTTTTTTTATATTCGTGGTGTCCCTTATTCACACCTCAATTAATTCTACAAATTACCTACTATTCCGTACTACATATATATCGGATAATTTTGTTCATCAATACTTGAACACATGGGATGCTATTGTTTATCAAGTAGCATTTACAATTTTTTAGACAGATGATGGGCACTTATATTACTGAATTTGTGGTTTGTAGAACTCCATGTAAGTACCCTGGTAAGAACATAGCCTTCCATGTAAATGAAGGCTCAACACCTTACTGGCTCTCTCTTCTTGTGGAATTTGAAGATGGAGATGGTGATGTTGGATCTATGCATATCAGAGAGGTACACACCTTTAATTACTAACCTTTTATTTACCAAATTTATGCTCCGCGTATGATAATATTAAGATTTTTTTACACTATCATGTCAAGATTAATGTGTTAAAGATATGAAAAATAGATTAACAAGAGTAGCCTGTTATAACCAGTTTGTATAAAAAATGGCTACATTGCCTTAGCATACATCTTATGTTGCTCGGATCCTTCAAAAATATTGTTGTGTGCCCTTGTTGTAATCTTCCAAAAATACATAATTGTTGGAGGTCTACACACCTCCAATAATATTTTAGAAGAGTCTAAGCAACATAATATACAACTAAACTTTTTATTTGATTAGTCAAATTGAAAATTGAAAGCTTCTTAGGTTCATAATGATTTTTGGGAATATTGCACTTAGTCAAAAGAACCTTTCAAGTACTAGTATATATATGTAAAGAATAAGGGACACTTTCACTGTTATAAAAAAAATGACCTCTAAAATTCTTTAAGCTTAAAAGCCCTGCTTTAGAAGACTCTTTACAATTTACAAGAAATTAAAAAACTTATTATATAAATCCGAACATCTCGGGGCCTTTAAAGAACTTTAAGAATCACGTGGTTCCAGACAAATACTATAAATCTTTGTTTGACATTATGAAAGACTCATTTGGCCTACTTTGATACTCTGTCTGCTACAATCACACACCATTGTTTTACCAAGAATATAGTGTATCTTCTTTTTGGGTATGAAAAGTTTATCTCCATCTTGGCTTGTTTGTCCAAAGTATATTATGCACTTTATATCACTTTTGTTACATGCTTTTTCTTTTTATCACTGTTGTTCAATAGTGCAAAAGTGCAATGTTACAAAAAGTTACCAAAAGAAGTACAATGCAAAGTGTCTTTCTTCCTCATTTTTTAAACAACCGCAGTGTTCGAGTCAGCTAGCGTGAACATCCATTTCATGCTACCTCCTACCTCCCATGTCCCACCAACACGTGTTTGCTTTCCTCATTTTTCTTTAAGGGTGTGTTTGGTGTGGAAGAAAACATTTTCTAATTTTCACATGTTTGATTTGTCCAAAATGTTTTAGAAGACATCTTCTCTTGGAAAACAAATTTCATAAGTAGCTTTTCAAGCTCATTATCTCCTCCCCACTGCAACGCTCCCAACCCCTACCCAGCCACCCCTAGACCACCCCACCCCGATCCCTAATCCACCTCACCTCCAACCCCATAGTGTTTTTCTAGCTTGCATATAAAGTCTCTTGGAACTATAATTTTTTGCTTACTTATCAAACACCAGAAATAAGTAAGAAAATTGCTTATTTTCCAAGATACTAAACACACCTTGAGGGTAGATTCTTTTTCTTTATCAGACAGACAGACATAAATTACTGCAGAGATTCTTAACATTGGCTAAATTATTCAGGCAAAGTCGAACCAATGGTTAGAGATGACACATCTATGGGGAGCAAATTGGGCCATAATTGGAGGGCCATTGCAAGGACCCTTTTCAGTGAAGCTAACAACACTCTCAACAGGAAGAGCCCTCTCAGCAAGAGATATTATTCCAGGCAATTGGTCTCCTAAAGCCACTTACACCTCTCGCCTTAACTTCTTCTAATTCAATGGCTTTTAATTTGTGTGGCCACCATCTTTTTGTTTTTTTTTTTAAAAGAAAAGTAGCCGTTTGGATCAGCATAAATATAGTATCCAATGCTCTTTCTTTTTTCTTGTTCTTTAGTTTGGTTATAACTTTTTTGTTCCTACTCTTGTTTGTTGTGTGCTTAGCTATAACATGGTTGTCAATAGTAGCCCTCTCCAAAGGAGAGTGAGCTCTTTGCCTTGTGTTTCTGTTTTTGGGTGTAATAAGTTTGATATTTGTTGGTTTGTAAGGTTAAGTTTAGTGGGGTCCTTTTTTATGTTTTTTAACTGAGGATAGGACCAAATGAATGCACATGTAATGTAATGTTACTTGATGTGGAAACATGAATGAATGATATGGGGACCTTTCTGCCCTTTGGGTAGTTTGGTTCTGTTTCTGAAGTATTTAATATCTTGTCACTATTCAATAATAATATGATTGCAACATGAGAAATTGATCAAGTCATCAACGGTCACAATATATATCAGTCAATTCTCATCTTGTCTCTTGGGAATCAAATGAATATAATGCAGTTCTTTGTTAATATTACCAATTTCAAAGTTTGCTCATATGCTAATTACTACTAGTGTATAATTTCTGTCTTTTATACTGATAAAAAATGAGCTTTCTAAATTTAATATTAAAAGCTAGCTCATGAAATGAAAGCTATTTAATAGCATATAAGAAAATCAAATAACCCACTCATAGCCAATTTGGAACTCTTAACATTTGAAGTGTGGAAAATATAATACGAGACCCAACATCGAGTAAACCAAAAATTATGACGAGTCTGCTTTTGATATTATGATAGTAAGAAATGGACCTTGAACTTAATTCAATCCTAAAAGACAAGTTGAGATACAAAGATTGTAAAGACCATATAAAGAGACTAATAATATCATTTCCAACTGAAGTGACCCCTTTAATATGCTCAGTACTTGACATTTGGAGCGTGGATAATATAAAATGGAATCAACATCGGTAAACTATAAATTAAAAGGGACTTAACTCTAACACCAAAATAAAAACATGGACGTTGGACCTAAAAACCATATTTACAAAGTTAATAGAGGCTAATTCATAATATAATACTTTAAACCGATAAATGTCAAGCATAATTTCACCCACCACCAAAGCTCTACACATGCGTTGTGACCATTTTTAAGAGAAGTCATTTTCCTTCATAAACGTTATTCTCTCCATTCCATAATAAGTGGGTTTTTTTAGTTTGTGCACACTCCTTAAAAAAGTATTTTCTCCTAAAAAATTAAGAGTGCTTTTACTAATTTATCCCTAATCAATGCCTATAAAAAGAAAATGTAGTTAATGAATGTTGATTATTTAAACAAGGCAATTTTGGAAGAACCTATCCAAAATATTTTTAAAATTTTAAAGAATCACTTATTTTGAAAAAAATTAAAAGACCTAAACAGCCACTTATTGTGGAACGGAGGGAGTAACATAAAATGGAAGACAAAGAAAGATTATGAACTAACTATTGGGCGAGTGCGGTGTGGGGGGGGGGGGGGGTGATTTCAAGATTGGGGCAAAGCAATTGGGTCGCCAGTAGTCATGAATGCAGAAATATGTTCCGAACAAACGCATCTCTATTTCTTTATTGTTTTAGTATATTAAAAAAATACTAAAAGATACTAAAGTCTTTCAAAAACTACATATTGTAAATATGCTAGGAGCAAAAGCTCTATATTCTTGATTGTATATTCCTATATATGCAAATCTTTATATGTTTGTGACATTCATTTTACACATTCATTTGCCTCTTTCCAAATATAGATAATTTTCGCTTTTTTAACTTTGGTTATTCATTTGTGGGATTATACTGAATATGTTATTGCTGTTGTTGACCATGAAATCGTACAATCAGATGAGGAACAAGGACATTTTGTTTTGTCCAATGAAATAAATGAAGAAGAAGGGCCTCAACATTTGGGCCTAACTCGACTGGGCCACAATTTCCTTTGCACACAACTGATGCGGCCCACATGAATAATTGCTCAGCAAACTTGAAGATAGACAAAGGCCCAAACTTGGAGACCAAGCTAGACGTTGCTATCAGATAATATATACATTGTACAGCTATATGATCTGTATAGGATACCCATACTTTTATTCCTTTGTTTGTTACACAATAGATAAATAATAGGTAGCCATGTGTAGTTAGTTATAGAATATAATTTACAATTTCTTCCAAAGAGACTTATATAAATTATCATGTATAGTGTTTGTAATTTTTCAGCAAGAAATACAGAAAAGGAAAATTTCCAAAATCTTCTCTTCATTGTCTTCTTTCATAGTATCAGAGCTAAATTAGTGCTTCCATTCTTGTTCTTCAACCTTTTCTTGTCCAGTTTTCATCATGTCAAATGAAGAAATAAATACCTCAACTCCCATCAATCAAACCATCACTAATCAAATTCTCATGAATCTGAATCATCCTTACTTCCTTCACTCTGATTCTCCTGATATGGCTTTGGTTAATACTCCTTTTGATGAAAAGGGTTACCAAGGTTGAAAGAGGACTATGCTTATAGCGTTATCAACTAAAAATAAGCTAGGTTTTATAACAAGTGCAAATCTTGCACCAGCCTCAGATTCAACAAATTTTTAGTCATGGAATAAGTGTAATGACATGGTTACTTCATGCATGCTCAACTCACTATCTAAGAAAATAACAGATAGTGTTATTTACTCAACAACTGCTAAGGATCTCTGGACTAGTCTTGAGTACAGATTTCATCAATCCAGTGGAGCCAAGCTTTACCATCTGCAAAAACAGTTTAGTGGACTGGTTCAAGAAACTTCAAACGTAGCAGGTTATTTTACAAGACTCAAAATGATATGGGATGAGTTAGACTCTCTAAATGCTAATATGAAGTGCAGTTGCATATGTGTTTCTGAAGGTAAGAACAAACTGTAAAAATCACTTGAAGATGAGAAATTCATAGTGTTTCTCATGGGATTGAATGATGTGTATTCCCAAGCTAGAGAAAATGTGCTTATGATGAACCCTCTACCTAACATCAATCATGCTTATTCCCTACTTTTGCAGGATAAGAACCAAAGAAAATTTTATGTGAATCCCTTCACCTTACTAATTCTTCATCCTTTATGGTGAACAATCAGTCTCAGAACTTTCGGAGAGGAGAAAAACAACATCAGAAATTTCAAAACAATTTTCAGAAACCTGCTAACATAAACCAAAAACCTGGAAACCATTTTCAAAGATACCCTAATCCTAATCCCTCTTTTAAAAAGAAGAAATCTAAATTCAACCCAAATCTCACTTGTGCTTACTATAAGAAAGTGAGTCATATTATGGATGATTGCTATAGGTAGTATGGATTTCCTGAGGATTTCAATTTGCTAACAACAAAGGGGAAGTGAGAGAAAATGGTGTCATTACTGAGGAAGAACCAGAAGCTATGGACAACAACAACAACATGGATCTGAATTTCATTAATCAACATCTCAACAAAGAACAAATGGCACATGTGGTTCAAATGATCAAGCAGGCTAAGATTGGTGATGTAGGGTCAGAAACTAGTTCAGCAATCAATGCTAATGTTATAGATGGTACTATGACTAAGTATTTGGAACTTGTTTCTCTATTTTTAACTCTAGCACCTGGATCATAGATTCAGGAGCTTCTGAGCATATGTGTTTAATGCAAATGCTTTCTGTTCTATCTCACTTCTTAGAGTTCCTATAAGTGTTAACCTGCCTAATTCTCATAAAATAACTGTCACACATATTGGGGAAATCTCTATTTCTCCAGGTCTCATTCTTAAAGGTGTTCTTCATGTTCCAAGTTTTAAGTATAACCTCATGTCTGTTTACAGATTTTGCCATCAATTCAGTTACACTCTATTTTTTACCTATTTTCAATGCTTGTTGCAGGCCCCTTTAGTGAGGAGGCCACAAGCTTTTGTGATGCAAGAGAAGGACTATATATTTTTCAGCCTAGTAGTTCAGGACCTAGTCAATTGTCCAGTACTAGTGATCCTGTTTCATTTTCAACCAGTAATAGTGGTAGTTTTTCAGTTCCAGTTTCATTTCCTTCTAATGCAAGTGTAATTTCTAATGTAAATTTATGGCATGTAAGACTTGGGCATTTGCCCCTTTCATCAATGAAGAACATCAGTTTTATCCTACTCATACAACTTCTGATTGTTTTTGTGATATTTGCCCATTAGCTAAATAGTCTAGATTACCTTTTCCTTTAAGTCAAATTTCCTCTAAGTCTGCATTTCATCTAATACACATAGACACTTGGGGGCCATATAGAGTTTCTACTCATAATAACTTCAAATACTTTAACTATTGTGGATGATTATAGCAGAGGAACATGGACATTTCTAATGAGTACCAAAGAAAATACATTTTCAGTCCTACAATATTTTATTCATATGGTGGACAGGCAATTCAACTCTAAAGTACAAATCATCAGATCAGATAATGCACTTGAATTGGGTAAGAGTGTTGCTGCTTCTACCTATTTTAGATCACAAGGCATCATCCATCAAACCTCATGTGCTGGGACACCTCAACAAAATGACATTGTTGAGAGAAAACATAGGCATCTACTTGAAGTTGCTAGGGCATTATTGTTTCAATCACATGTACCTCTTATCTATTGGGGGAAATGTTTATTAACAGAATGCCCTCTAAGGTTCTAAAAGGACATACCCCTTATGAAAGGTTATATGACAAGATGCCAGATTACAGAAATTTGAGGTGCTTTGGATGTCTTGTGTATACTTCTACACTTCCTCACCATAGGGGGGAATTTGAACCAAGGGTCTGTGTTTATAGAATATCCAGCTAATACAAAAGGATACAAGCTTTTGGATCTCAAGTCATCACAAATATTTATATCCAGAGATGTACAATTCCATGAGGAGATCTATCATTTCCACACAACTCCACCTCACATTCTACCAATTTTCCCTACTTCACACCATATTGCTCATCCTAATGAACCTCCTCCACATCACAATGATAATATTCCTCAGCATATTCAGCCTATTGAACCCACTTCTATCCCAATTCCACCTGAAATATCATCCAATGAACCTTCTGCTAACTCTAAATCTCAGCCTATTGATCCTCTTTCAATCTCACATCCACAACCTATTGAGAGTGTTGTCACTTCTGATACTTCCCCTACAACACCCAGTCCTAACTCTACCTCAACTTCATTACCTGATCTTGATGCACAACCTCCTACACCTAGGATATCCAATAGGGAGAATAAAGGAACACTACCATCTTACCTTTAGAACTACTATTGCAATAATATTTTTCTTAGTGATGTAACTGCTACTTGTTTTTCTGCTTCCCTTACTCCTACTATTCTACTTGTTTTTTGCATTATCCTTGTCTAATCAAACATGTCTACACTTTATTTCTATCATACATGAGTCTACTAGTTTTCATCAAGCTTCTCTATATCCTGGATGCCAAAAAAGCCATAGAAGCTGAATTAGAGGCATTGAAATCCAATCACACATGGGATGTTGTCACTTTGCCTATGGAAATAAAGGTTGTACCTTGTAAATGAGTTTACAAGGTGAAACACAACTCTGATGGAACTATAGAAAGGCTAAAAGCCAGGCTAGTCATCAGATGAGATATTCAAAAGGCTTGTTTTGATTATAATGAAACATTTTCATCGATGGTGAAAATGACTACAATCAGATGCTTAGTTGCTATTGCAGTGAAAAAGGGTTGGAATATTTCCCAGTTTGATGAAAGCAATGCCTTCTTGCATGGAGACTTGCAAGAAGAGGTGTATATGAAATTTCCCCTGGTTTACAGCCTACTTCTACTGATCTTGTGTGAAAGTTAAGAAAATATTTATATGGTCTCAAGCAAGCCTCTAGGCAATGGTATGTCAGGCTTGCTGGATCTCTCAGTTTCAAGGGTTTTATTTCATCACTCAATGACTATTCATAATTTTCTAAGAATTATGAAGATTCTTTCACTATCATTGCAGTATACTACGTTGATGATATCTTAATTACAGGCAACAATCCTACAGAAATAGCTATTCTAAAAGCTTTTCTTCACTAAGAGTTCAAAATTAAAGATCTTGGGGATTTACACTACTTCCTAGGAATGAAATTTCTAAGGAAAAAACAATGAATTATCATCAATCAAAGGAAATATACCTTAGACCTTCTACAAGAATTTGATGTTGCATACTTGCCTTCAGTATCATCTCCACCACATCCTTCCTTCCATCTCACCTCTGATTATGGTACTCCTTTACCTGACCCATCTCTATATCGATACTTGATTGGTAAATTAAACTACCTAACCCATACAAGACCCGATCTTTTCTTTGATGTCCTTACCCTAAGCCAATTCATGCAGTCACCTACCATTACTCACTTTTCTGCAGCTCTTCGATTTCTTAGGTATCTTCACAATGATCCAGGACAAGATATTTTCATGAACTCTCAGTCCTTTTCTCTAATTGCCTTTTGTGATGCCGATTGGGCATCTTGCCGTGATACTCATCGTTCAATCAGTGATTTTTACATCACCTTAGGCGATTCTCCCATTTCCTGGAAGTCAAAGAAACAAACATTCGTTTCCTTGTCCTCTGTTGAGTCTGAATATCGATCTATGAGCGACTTATTACTGAATTGACTTGGCTTAGTCGATTGCTCACAGATCTATCTCTTCCACCTTCCCTTCCAATCCCAATTCATTAAGACAGTCAAGCGGCCATGCATATAGCTCGCAATCCCATTTTCCATGAGCGAACTAAAGATGTCGAACTTGACTATAATTTTGTTCGACAACAGTACCTCTCCGGTCTCTAAACTTCAATCCACCGATCTGTTTACCAAAGCATTAGCTGGTTCTTCGCATCTCTCACTTCTCTCTAAGATGGGTGTTACTTAAGGTTAAGGGGGGTGACCATGAAATCGTACAATCATATGAGGAACAAGGATATTTTGTTTTGTTCGATGAAATAAATGAAGAAGAAGGGGCCTCAACATTTGAGCCTAACTCGACTGGGCCACAATTTCCTTTGCACATAACTGATGCGGCCCACGTAAATAAATGCTCAACAGACTTGAACATAGACAAAGGCCCAAACTTGGAGACTAAGCTAGATATTGCTATCAGATAATATATACACTGTACAACTGTAGGATTTGTATAGGATATCCATAATTTTATTCCTTTGTTTGTTACACAATAGACAAATAATAGGTAGCCACGTGTGTTACGGCTTACTTCTACGCGAGCCATAAAAGCTACTGGATAGTGGACTCTTGAGATTATATTTATTTTTAGAGTTGTCACCTACTTTATATAGAAAAAATAGGAAAACCATATTTTAAAAAAGTTTTTTCAAAACAAGAGAAAAAATTAATTTGAACCAGAGTTCGGGTAAGAGTTCAAATGATCTCTCGTTGAAGGTGTTAGGCAACCCGATATTAAGGATCCATAAGATACGATTGACCTCGAGTCTTATATAATAAAAATTACTATAAAATGCTTATGTGTTTAAAATATTACAATATAATAGTTTTTCAAATTCATTTTCCACCGAAATAGCTTTACACACACTTTTAATAAATGGGCACAAAAAATCATCTTTGTAAAATTCCTTCTTTTGACAAAATAAATCCCTTTTGCTTCTTTTAGATAATAAACACTTGTTTCTTTAGAAATAACTTTAGCAAAATAAGATCTTTATTATTTTAAAATAAAAAAATGTCAATCAAGAGGGGTTTGTTTCCTTTGACCCGAACTTTAGTTAATAAAGGAAAATCCATTTTTTAATTAGAGGCAATCAACTTTCAATTCCGAAAACACGTTAATTCAAAACTTGATTTTAAACTTATGCCAATTTTGAGAAAGAAAGATCATTTTTCTTTTGAAATTTCAAACCAAGCTATTCTCTTTTTTTATTTAGCAAAGTATGAACTTTATAAAAACCAAGAATTGATTAATCACAAAGTAAAAGTTTATTTAAAGGTATAAAAAGCAACTCTATGTAATTAAGTTCTAATTTAATATTTCAATAATTATTTAAAAGTTTTTCTCATAGAAAATATAAAATACATAAATAAAGCGAACGGGTTGGCGGGTATATCGGCTCACCAAACACCATTATAAAAGTGAAAAACAACAACAACATACCCAGTGAAATCCCATAATGTGGGGTCTGGGGGTAGAGTGTACACAGACCTTACCTCTACCTTGGTAGGTAGAGTGACTGTTTTCGAGAGACCATCGGCTTAAGACAATGCACAAGCTCAAGCAAAGTACGACAAACAAAATGAGTAAGTCATGATAGCGAATTCTGAAAAAGAGAAGCAAAAGAGAAGCAATAACTAATGTAAGTAAATAAGACAAACAAAATACACATAGCAGCATAAATCAAATGTCAAGGGACTATAAGGCAATATTGTGTCTACCAGTATGCTAGGTTAAGCGAGCCTACAATAATATTACTACAATTACCAGTTTGTAAGCGTAGGTATGACTACGTTGGACTACCTACTACCTTTCTACCCTAATATGTGTCCTTTATAACCCCCTATCTAAGGTCATGTCCTCAGTGAGTTGCACCTGCGTCATATCCCGTCTAATCACCTCTCTCCAATACTTCTTCGGCCTACCTCTACCCCTCATGAACCCGTCCATAGCCAACCTCTCACACCTCCGCACTAGGGCATTTGTGTCTCTCCTCTGCACGTGCCCAAACCATCTCAACCTCACTTCCCGCATCTTGTCCTCCACCGAGGCCACTCCCACTCTGTCACGGATATCATCATTTCTAATTTTATCCCTCCTTGTATGCCCACACATACATCTTAGCATCCTCATCTCAGCAACTTTTATCTTTTGGGTGTACGAAGTCTTGACCAGCCAACACTCCGCCCCATACAACATAGTCGATCTAACCACCATCCTATATAACTTGTCTTTAAGTTTTAGTGGCACATTTTTATCGCACAAGACTCCAGATGCGAGCCTCTATTTCATCCACCCTGCCCCAATACGATGTGTGACATCATCATCAATCTCTCCATTCCCTTGGATAATCGACCCAAGGTAATTGAAGTTCCCTTTCTTTGGAATAACCTGAGTACCAAGCCTCACATCCACGTCTGTCTCAAGGTCGCTCCCATTACTGAACTTGCACTCCAAGTATTCTGTCTTGGTCCTACTCAGCCTGAACCCTTTAGACTCTAGAGTCTGTCTCCAAACCTTCAGCTTAGCGTTCACTCCACTGTGAGTCTCATCAATCTAAACTATGTCGTCTTCGAATAACATAAACCATGGCACCTCCCCTTGGATTTATTGCGTCAGTCCATCCATCACCAAGGCAAATAGGAATAGGCTAAGAGTTGATCCCTGGTGCAGCCTCATCCTCACTGGAAAGTACTCCGAGTCTCCTCCTACTATCTATACCCTGGTCTTGGCTCCATCGTACATATCCTTGATTGCCCTAGTGTATGTCACAGGTACACCTCTAACCTCTAAACATCTCCATAGAACCTCCCTAGGGACTTTGTCGTATGCCTTTTCGAGGTCGATGAAAACCATATGTAAGTCTCTCTTCCTCTCCCTATACTGCTCCACTAACCTCCTGATAAGATAAATGGCTTCTGTAGTCGAACGCCCCGACATGAATCCAACCTAATTCTCGGAGATAGGCACGCCTCTTCTCACCCTCATCTCCACGACTCTTTCCCAAACTTTCATAGTGTGGCTTAGCAACTTGATACTCATATAGTTGTTGCAACTCTGGATATCACCTTTGTTCTTATACAAAAGAATCATTGTACTCCACCTTCATTCTTGTACAAAGGGAGCCCTAATTTATTCTAGGCCATTTTCACCCATGGTTAGGCCTTCTACCATTATTACCAATGATTGGGCCTTCATATCTCACGAACTCGATGAAGAATGATATTGTTGGGCCCAATGGCTCTAATATCTTGTGATAATAAAGGAATGCAGGCCCCGTGGGCCCATAGTCATGCAAGAGAGGGGAAAACAAATATAGGAATTAAAAATACCCAAATCTATCATATATAAGTAGATGTTGATACTGGAAATTAAACATATATTTGTTCATATATTAACTCTAGCACCCAAACAATTAGGTTAGTAGGCCTAAAGAGCCAGTGGGCTTAGTATGCATAGAAACAAAGAAGAGGTCCAAATATAATTCGCAAGCTATAAAGGAAATAAAACAGACCAGCCCAATGCGATGAGCCCAATTAATAATCATCATATTCGTATATATGCAAAGACCATATTCAGCACATTTAGGCATACAGAGAGGATTAACATGCATGAGATACTTAAAGAATATACATGATATATCTGGGGGATATACTAGGATATACAACCTTGGTATAACTAGTGTATACCTAGGTCCTTATCCTTATACCTGAGGTATATCATTTCTTAAACTCAACAAAATACGAAAAGAGAAGGTGCCAAAACAATCTCATATAACAAACAAAAGTGTAAATCGAGTGCCAAACACAGCCTCAAAGACCTCACATGCCATTAGGCATTAATAGATGCAGTTTAACACTGTCAGGTAAGCCAAATGTATAGTTACTTTGGCAAGCATGTAAACATGAGAAAAATGAACAATCAACTTTTAAAAGGAGAAACACTTCCGGGGGTGCAGGGACATTTCAAATAAAGTTGGGCAGATCAGACATAAACATTTCAAATATGTAAAACCATTTTAGGGACAAGATACGTATAGGATCTGAAACATGCCATACTTAAGCAAGCCAACTCCTAAACAGTAGCCTAGAACAACACAAAAAATGAAGTTTTTGACGAATACATAAGAGTCAAGTTAATCCTAAGATAAGAGGGTAAGACTATGCCTGCAGGGGAAGGGAGAACATATTTAGATCAAGAACAGTGGCTTGAGAACAGCATTATGAGTATTTTTCTTTGCTCACAAAATTGAAGCAACTATGTACAAATATGATCCAAACCTACTGGTTATTCTAATCCCTTAGACAACAACATAAGTTCACACAGGGGGAAGTTCAGTGTATGGCACACAACATGACATAGTGTGGTTCAGAAGAAAACAGAGCAAAGCATCCAATAATTTCAAAGACATCATAGACTACTATGGTTGTACTTTATGTTGGAAATTTACTAATGTGAAATTAAGTTTATCCCGTTATTTATGACTCGAACAATTGGGCCCCGCACGTCGGAAATATCGTTTCCACACACGTGCAATCTTAGTGTCAGGTATCGTAAATTTCGTTAATGAAAGAGATATTTGTACGTAAGTGAATGTTTGAGACATAAAATGATGGATGGTTATTTGCTAAATGACAAGTGTTCCATGTTGGTAAATGAAGGAAGGATTGTGCGAAGTGTAAGATGGTACGGTTCGGAAAAGGGCCGCGGCGCCTTCCGAAGCGGGCCACGGCGCCGGAGTGGCAGTAAGCTCTGTGTTGAATTAGCGTCGCGGCGCTAACGTGGCAGAGCCACGGAGCTTCATGGGCAGTGACTGCTCGACGGAATCCCAAAAGTCTTGACTATTGAGGGGGTTTCAATGGCTTTGAATCCACCCAATAATGGCCATTACTTGGACCATTATGTTGCTATATTACTTGGGGGTTAAATGTCAACCATTACATGGCAATTGATTGCCATTGTGGGGCATTTGAAGAGGCCATCTCACACACCTATAAATTGAAGCCTTGGCTCAATTCTATAGATGAACATGAGAACATATATGAACAGAAAAACAAGTTCACAACACCACAAAGAAATCAGAATTTCCTGATGAGCAATCCTTCTATTAGCAATCTTCATTATTTGTGTTCTTCGCTGAGATCATTTGTGTAAGCTTTGCACACTTGATAGTTTGATGTTTCTTCTTGGGAGACTATTGTCCACACTTCTGTAAAGCCTATCTACGGGGGCAATCTTGTCTTAAAGACAGAGAGTCATCTCTCGACTCAGCCGGTGGTGTTGTGGTTCATCTAATTGGTTGCTAAGTTTCAAGTGTAAACTTAACAGACGAAAGACTCTAACCGTTCGTATTCTCAGCGGATCTACAAGCCACAAGTGTAGCAGTTCATGTTCTTGTATTTCCAAATACAAGTTCTATATTTGAAGTTTCATTCAAGATCAAGATATTGACAACTTCTTGTTGTCCTAATTGTTGTTTATCCTTTCGATCATTGTAATAGTTATTTATTATTCCTGTTGTTGCTTTACATAATCCAATAATTTTAAGACAAAATTGTATTAGTGATTCAAAAGATGTTGGTCGACAAGTGTGTGACCAAATCTGGCTGTGGTTTTTTTCTTGAAAACAGTTCTGTTGAGAGTTTTGCTAACAGTTCAAACCACAACCGTGCTTTCAAGATTGGGCCTAGTTATGGTTCTCTCTTTTACAACAGTTACAAATCTATTTCGTCAAAGGAGCGATCTATGAATCTGATGCTGAGCTTCAAGATACTGCTAATAGTCATGCTAGTACGGCTAAAGATCAAAGACGAGTTGGTGTCACCGCTCCCGAGGGTGGTGGAAACAAGCGCCCACGAGAGGCTAAGGATGTCAACTGGGACAAGAGGAGAAGGCTGAAGATGATGTTCTATCAAATAGCAAAAGTCCTACATCTGTCCCACACAAAGGATCCAAATTATGGTAAGGAGGATGTGGACACTCAATCTAACTGAAGTGGGCCAGAATGCAAAAGGTCTAAGTTAACTCTTCCTTATCAAGAAAATGGTTAGTTAATGTCTGAATAAAAGTGTGTAAAGCGAGACTGGGAATATGAAAGTATTTTTCATTAAAAACTTATATTCCCTACACTCTAAAATCAGATATTGAATCTCCTTTCTTCCCGGTTAAAGATTGGACTATCTGTAAACAAAACGTAAAAGATCCGTTCTTTTGGGTGTAATTATTAAAAATGTGTAAAGTATGTTCGCACATACGAAGGAGAGAGATCCACTGGCTGTGCGAAAACTGTTACCACTCTTAAGTAAGCGCCAGGGATTTTCCTGGGCACCAATCACAAGGGAAAAAGACTAAAAGATAATGGTTTATCTTAAGATGTTGAACCTGTCACACTATCTAACAGAAGATCATTCATTTGATAGAATGATATTGGACACTCAGTCGTATAAAGCCTACGGGCGACTGGAGTGGGCTAGAATACATTTGATAAGATGATATTGGACACTCAATCGTACAACGCCTACGGGCAACTGGAGTGGGACAAAATTCAGTTGACAGAAAAGTAATGGACACCTAGTGAGGCGTGCTAGAGTTTTCCAAGTCTTAAATGATCTGAAGGCCAAAATAAAGGTAGAAAAGTAATTGGACACTCAGTCTGCCAAAGCAACTGGAGTGGGCCAGAGTATCCAGATCTCATATGATCCGGTTACGCCCTAACCATGGGCAAGAGGTTGTTCATATAAAGCAACGCCACTTCTAAAGTAGAAAGGGTGGAGAGGTTGTCCTCAAAAGGACTTCAGGGAATGAGATCACTCTAAAATGAGGTGATACATGTCTCAAACTTGGTTTAAGGGACGTTGTTGGTCAAGCTGGGTTGAGACTAGTCCAACAGGTCTGTAATAACTAAGAATGGTACAATATGTCTGTGGCTAAATGAATGATATATTTGTAATCCGTGCATCTATGCCATCATAGATTAAGACATTATAAATATAAAGTCATTCAAAAGCTAACGAAGTTGAGATTGTTGCCTTCTGTCGACATAAACCCTCAAAATGAATGTGAGGTAGGCGAAGAGGCAAAATCACATTTCCAAGTTTCGTCAAAGGAATAGCGAAAGAAGCACCGCTCCTCTAGAACTTAGTCACACCTACATGGTGATTTAAAGTTTATACAAAATACAGAGGGGAGACAAGTACTTTGTGATCTTCAATCATGATAGTACAATGTATTGCATCATTTATTTGTAGAAAAGCAAAGATGAAGTTGTTGAAGCGGATAAGCGCTACAAAGAAAAAGTTGAAAATCAACTAAGCCTACAGATTGAGGAATTCGTAGTGATAGAGTGAGAGAATGTGAAGCATTGTTCATTAAACGACTGCTCATTACTCACCTCTGTCTAACGGTGTTAACCAAGCGCAAAGCCGTACGCCCAAAATATGTGGGGCAAGACGATCCTTACCACTAATGCGATTCTTAACAGAAATACGCATAAGGATAAAGATAACCCTCCGCGTGAAACATGGAAATGATCTCACATACAAATGTTGTGATGTGGGGTGGCTTGGTAGAAGTTGGAATACCGAAACATGTCTAGTTGGACCTAAGACTGTAAATTGCATATCCACTGGATCTGTAAATAACAGTAGTGCTTATCGCCTCTTGGTGTCAAAGAATGTTGAATTCTTTGAAGATAACTTTCCTTGAGAAGGAGAAAGAAGTAATTGCTCGAGGTTAACAAGAACCCACGAGGGCCTAACTATTCGGAACTAGACATTCCGTATCTACAGGACTCGAAAGTTTCTGATTATCCGGAACTTAATATTTCAGATCTACAGAACTCAGGGATTCTAGATATTGAACCGAGACGGAGCAAAGAGGGGACAAAGACTTGTTCCAGGTCTTCTAGCTTGTATGGTTGAGAACGAACCATGGACAATTAACAAATAATTGTCATCTCCAGAAGCGCTGCTTTGGAAAGAAGTTACAAAGAGAGAAATAGATTCCATCATATAGAATCATACTTGTGTAATGGTTGATCTTCCTTTGGAAAAAGAACATTTGGGTTGTAAAAGTGGATACTCAAAATTGAGTACAAAATAGATGGATCTACTGACGAGTATAAGGCCTCGGATAGTTATACATGTGCTCTCATGTGAAATAGCTTAACATCTAGGGCCATTGCAGTCTTGCGTGACATGGATGTTGAAACAACCTTCCTAACTGGAGAGTTGGAAGGGGAGGATCAGAGTTGGTTTGTTGGACTGTTGGGCTTCTTCCTGAACTTTCATTTTGGTCCATGAAATGTTTACATTTTCATCCTGGAAGTTTCAGATAAAACAGAAATATTGACTCTGAAGTTAGAAAGCCAACAGTTGGAAAACCAACAGTGTGAGAGTGGAAGTTATATTAAAATAAAAGATATGGGTATCACAGATGACATCTTAGGAATTGGATTTCTAAGACATCTAACGGACTAGTCTAACTCCAAACTCAGTTGTGAGATAATTGACAGTCTCGTTGAAGCCACCAATGGATATGAATCATAGAACTGATTGGAATCATGGTGCACCCATAGACAAGGAGTGATATGTGCAGGTCACATGTAGTTCAATATATTGTACACACTACAACCAACCTGGTATCGGCCTACAAAAGCAGATTAGTTGAACTAAGGTTCACTCGTGATTCTGGAAATGATCGATAGAAGGCGATAAGTCAGATATGACGATATCTAAAATATTCGCTTATCTACGGATTATGGTATTCTGGATATCCAGTAGTTCTGGGAGAACACAGTGATGCAAACTGGACATCAGATATGAAGAACACCAAAGCCACAAGTAACTATGTATGGTGAGTCTTGGAAAATCCTCTAAGCAACTTGCATTGGCCGATTCATGATGGAATCGGAGGTTATCGCTTTATACAAAGCATGAAAGAAGTTGAGTAACTTCACTACTCCTTAGAGGACATTCCTTATTGGGAGAAACATGTGCCTTCGGCAGTTATACACTGTGGCTAGCCGGTCGGCTTCAAGATGGGAACGGATGATGGCGTCTGGACATATCTAGTGGATCAGGCAGAGACATAAGACCGTATGGCAGTTGATCATTACGGGTATCACTTTCTTGATTACTAATCAAACAATATAGCAGACCCTTTAACTAAGGGACTACCCGAAGATCAAGAGTTCTGCCTGTCTAGGGGAATGGGCTTAAAACCCAAACAATAGGAATCTTTGCGGTGGTAACCCAACCATACTGACTGGAGATCTCAAGAATTTGGTTGAATGGGAAAACTAAGCTGCAAAAGGTTCAGTTGAGCGCTTCGGTGGAAGCAAGAGCACTTCGGATGATGATTTCTGTAAAGAAACATAAATCCAAAGTCGTTACCGCGATAGACATTATAGTGCTACATGCATGGTGGGTAAAGGTTAAGCTTCCAAACCTTTAATGATCCTCAAACGATTGAGGTAAAGGTTAGGGAAACTTTTAATGATTCGTAACACTTGTGAAGTGGGGTATAGCAGGATACCTTGTAGAAGATCACCTATTTAAGTGCGAGGACATGCCACCTCAAGGGAACGCACTTAAGAATCCAAGTGTGTCCACGGCCACAACTGACAGAACAAAAGAATAAACGAATAAAGGGGAGGTATTGTGTTGGTACCATTGTCTTGGCTTACATTAAATATTAACGGTTCAAGACATCATGTTCACCACGCAGTAAGTAAGTCCGATGGTATTCAACTAGGAAAGGTTCAAAATGGTAGCTACCTCTCCTGATGCAATATCTTTTCGCTGAAAGATTGCTAAAAGTAGGCACCTTGTGTGTGCGCCAAAATCTCTTTCAATAGGGGATTGTTAGAAATTTACTAATGTAAAATTAAGTTTATCTCGTTATTTATGACTCGAACAATTAGGCCCCGCAAATCGGAAATATCGTTTCCACACACACAATCTTAGTGTCAAGTATCGTAAATTTCGTTAATGAAAGAGATATTGGTACGTAAGTGAAATGTTTGAGACATAGAATGATGGATGGTTATTTGCTAAATGACAAGTGTTCCACGTTGGTAAATGAAGGAAGGATTGTGCGAAGTGTAAGATGGTATAGGTCAGAAAAGGGTCGCGGAGCCGAGAAGGGCCGCGGCGCCTTTCGGACTGGGTCACGGCGCCCCCCTCGCAGCGCCGCGGTGCCGGAGTGGCAGTAAGCGTTGTGTTGAATTAGCACAGCGGCGCTAACGTGGTAGAGCCACGGAGCTTCATGGGCAGTGACTGCTCGACGGAATCCCAAAAGTCTTGACTGTTGAGGGGGTTTCAATGGCTTTGAATCCACCCAATAATGGCCAATACTTGGACCATTATGTTGCTATATTACTTGGGGGCTAAATGTCAACCATTACATGGCAATTGATTGCCATTGTGGGGCATTTGAAGAGGCCATTTCACACACCTATAAATTGAAGCCTTGGCTCAATTCTATAGGTGAACATGAGAACATATATGAACAGAAAAACAAGTTCACAACACCACAAAGAAATCAGAATTTCCTGATAAGCAATCCTTCTATTAGCAATCTTCATTATTTATGTTCTTCGCTGAGATCATTTGTGTAGGCTTTGCACACTTGATAGTTTGATGTTTCTTCTTGGGAGACTATTGTCCACACTTCCGTAAAGCCTATCTACGGGGGCAATCTTGTCTTAAAGACAGAGAGTCATCTCTCGACTCAGCCGGTGGTGTTGTGGTTCATCTAATTGGTTGCTAAGTTTCAGGTGTAAACTTAACAGACGAAGGACTCTAACCGTTCGTATTCTCAACGGATCTACAAGCCACAAGTGTAGCAGTTCATGTTCTTGTATCTCCGAATACATGTTCTATATTTAAAGTTTCATTCAAGATCAAGATATTGACAACTTGTTGTTGTCCTAATTGTTGTTTATTCTTTCGATCACGGTAATAGTTATTTACTATTCTCGTTGTTGCTTTACATATTCCAAGACTTTCATACTTAATTAGGTAGGCTAAATTATGGGTGGCAAGTGGGCCGGGTCGGGGTAGGACAGGGCGGGTTTGGGGGACGTGGGTGAGTCTGGATCGGATCTTGGCGGGATTGGCGGGCCGGGGATAGGCGGGACGGGAAGAGGTCCCGTCCTATCACACATCCCGCCGGAAAAGGGTACGGGACGGATCGGGTCGGGTAGGGGGATTTGGGGGGATTTTAATTTTTTTTAGACACTTTATTTTAAAAAAATATTTAAACACTTAAATAATTGAACAAGATAATGAATAAAAACATCTCAATGTTGTTTTTATGTCTCTTATATTATTTAATAGAAATATGATTTATTTTGTAATACAATTTCAAAATTGCAACTTTGTTTCATAGTTCAAAAGTTGCAAATCACATAGTAAAATTGTCATAAAAAAAATTACATAGTCAACCATACTCTTTCTAATTTCCTCACAATCTTTTGAGGATCTTCTGTTGGAATTGGAAGTTGTTGGTCAAATAGTTCGACGTCGCTTCCTGCTCCCTCGGATAAGATTTCGTTGTAGTTGTAGTCGTCTTCTTCATTGATCTCTGGTTGACCACACCTTCTACGATCCGCTCTAATCCAATCTCTAAATAATACTACATTCTCCAAGATGTCTCCCGCCAATGAGTGTCTGTGCTCTCCTATTTGAAACCTTCCAGCAGAAAAAGCGTTCTCAGAAGCTGTTGATGACGCTTGAATATTCAACACATCTCGGGCCATCTTTGATAGTGTTGGAAATGTCTTCTCATTCTCCCTCTAGTATTTCAACAAGTCTTCGAGTCCATCTTCATTGACAATTGATTTGTACAGTACAACACCCTGCAAAACATAAACTTCAAACTCACTAGTTTCTGAAGAACTTGAACCACTATACATTCTATTTGTAAGGCCTTGAATACTAGAAGTAGAAACAACATGTCTTTTATTAGGTTGCAGTGACGTAGAAGAAGATGGTACAAAAGTCGGTTGATTATTTGCACTTTGATCTTGATAATATATATATATATATATATATATATATATATATACATTACATCTTTATAAGGTTGCATTGAAGTAGAAGAAGATGGTACAGAAACCAGTTGATTATTAGCACTTTGCTATTGGTAATACATATACATATTTTTACATTCAGTGTGTATGCTAGACATAACTTCTTCTTTAGTTGGTTCTTCAGTTGGGTCTATTGGAAGTATTTCTAAGCTTTCATAAATCATTCAACAAGTGTTTTACAACCGTCTACTTTAATAGTAGGATTTAATACAACACCAATAAAATAAATAGTGCGAATAGGAAAAAAATGTATTTTTAATTTTATAAATATTTTTTAATAGCTGGCTTGTAAATTGGTTTTTCCATATATTCATTAAGTAACAAAAATATTAGAGTTATATAAAATAACATAGATGAAATAGTAGGATAATAAATATCAGAAAATTCCTTAGTAGCTAGAAAACAATTCTCTAAAAATACAATAAGTTCCAAAATTTTATCACAATCATCATCTACAAGCATATCTGTAAGATTTTGATTATGGGCGTTAAATAATAAAGTTATAGGTCTTCTATACTCGTGAGCAACAAGTAATTGTTCATACTAAGAATTCCACCTAGTCACAACTTCTTCTGAAATTTTCCTATAAGGTAAACCATAATGATGACAAGTTTTTTTTACTTTTTGCGTCTTTATATTTTATTATCTTTAAAAATAAAGTTGATAGCAAATTGTACTTTATCAATGATGTTTTTAAAAAAATTAGGCTATCATGTACAACTAAGTTATAAATATGACATGCACATCTAACATGAAAAATATGGGGAAAAGATGGAGTAAATCAAGTTTTTAAAAAATTTACAACATAATAATTAGAAGAAGCATTATCTAATGTAATGTCATAATTTTATCAGTAATTCCATAATATTCACTAATTTTATGAATATTTTTTGAAATAAAAAGTGTCTTTCATCAATATATCCATATGCTAATATACGTTTTTGCATAGACCAAGTGTGATCTATCCAATGACATGTAATAGTTAAATAATCATTATCATTAGTACTACGGCCTATGTCAGAAATTATAGCCACTTTGCCATTAAAATGATACAATGCATAATGTAAATACTGTTGATATTCATATGCAAATTTAAAAACATCTATTCTAACAATTGATCTAGGAAAATCGTTAAAAGTAGGATTATATGTTTCTCTAATGTAATGAATAAACCAGGAGATGAGGAAAATGAAAAAGACAAACCCTCCACAGCAACTAATTTTGCTAAATTCTCCCTATATCTGTATTTATCATATTTAGGACCTATAATTCCCCCGTCATCGGATTAATTCGACCCTGTACTTGGTCAGGGACACTATGTGAACCTTGTCCTGACTCAGAAGGCATTTGCACACCCATTTTTCAGCCAGCTATTGGTATACCTTGCTTTGTGAGAGTTTTCTACATGTCTTATTAAACCTCCCGTCCCACCTTGACCTTTTCCAATTTTAAATTTATAAATTTCGCGACAAATTTTACATATAGCTAGTTGATTATCAATGTCCCTATTTCAAAAAAAATCTCATTCAACTGATTTAATTTTTGTTATTTTTGGGCTCGACTCATACTAGGAGGAACAAGAGGTATTCCAGTTTCAGTTTCAGGTTGAGACTAAGTAGAGCCTACGGTGGAGGTGCACTAGTGTGTATGTTATCTAAATTATCTTCTAATTCATTTTCTAAATTAAAGTCTGGTTCAGATGTAGAATATACCTCATAATCTAATGGTATATTAATAGTAACATTAAAAAAATAAGTTTCATCTATATGAGTTAAATCATCATAATTAGGATTACTTGAAGATGCACCATTACCCCTGTTACCCCTAATTCCTCTACCAGAAAAATATTCACTTCGTTCCATTATAATTATGTAAATAAATAATTAAAGATAATGAAATTAAGTACGATAATTAAAATTAAGTAACAATAATAATTTAAAGAAGGAACGAAGATACCAAACGCCAACGTGTAATCGAGGTTGAAAATTGAAACTTTGCTCGATGATCCTCAAACTAGTTGTCAACTTCACTCCCAATTTTTGAACTTTGATAGAAAATAACAAATAAAATATAATATTTAGTAGAAAATGTAGACTTGTAGAGGGATATAGAGAGATTGTAGAAAGATTTGTGAAAAGGAAAAATGAGGAATTTATAGTTGATAAATAGGGTTAAAGTGTAAATATACTAACTTAAGGGTTAAAAATAAATATTAAGGGGGTAGGGGGTTTATAGGAAATGGTCGTTATAGCCGTTGCCAACGGCTAAAATTGAATTTGTGCTGTTGTGCAACGGTTATTTCTGCAAGGGGGGGGGGGGACGGGGAGGGGCGGGAACGGGACGGGCGGGACAAACCCTAGTCTTGTCCCGAGTTCGATCCCCTACACCATCATTTTCCATCCCTCTTATTTTAAGGGGGGTCGGGGCGGGTAGTGGGATGGTCTGGGTCGGGATCAGACCGACCCGACCCACTAGACACCCTTAGGCTAAATGCATGACTAGCTTGACAGATTTTCAAACATAAAAATAAGACAAATATCCACTAAAGGGGAACATTTTTAGAGGTGCAGAACCATCTCAGCTAGACTAAGTATACAAGACCCCATTTGTCACACCCCAGCCTTAGAGTGTGGTCGGCACCTAGTGCCCGAAGGCCTGAGCATACCATTATAGTATCTGAACCCTGAAATAAGAAACTTGGGCCGACAAGGCCTCTAATTACCCATATATAACAAGACTGTAAAATAACCTGCATACAGAAGAGTCCCGGTAGGATATAAACATATAAATAGATAGCCAAAGCCGACAAGGCCACAATACGAGTATACTACTAACAAAAAAGGTCAATAAGGCCACAACATACCAACATCTACTGCACACAGGCCTGCAAGCCTCTAAGAGTCATATATACATACCAACATGTCGGGACAGGGCCCCGCCATACCCTAATATACTAGTATCATATTCATCAGTACCTAAAACTCCTGTAATGCAACTCTGAGAGAAGGGAGTGCGAAAAAAATATGGCTGAGCAGATCACCTACCGAGGAGAAGCGTCATTTTGTCTATCTGTACCTACGTGCATGAACACAATTCCCTGGAGAAAGACATCAGTACAAAAGATATAATGAATATGTAAGACATGTAACATATGTAAACATGAGATATAACATGAAAGATATAGAAATAAGAATCAACTTGAAACTCATAACAAGCCTTTGAGGGCCTACCTGTGATAATCATAAACATATGTATGCATGTCTGTAAAAATTATGCCACTCTGTGGGGCAAATAATATCATATTGTATATATATCATACCTAGCCCCGATGAGGACTCGATCGTACTCGGCCAAAATGTGGGACTCTGTAATGTCTGATATCAAACCAACTGCAACTGGGTGCACATCTATGTGTCATACCCGGCCGACTATAGCGCGACTCGGTAAGAAAATAAATACATATATATAAGTGTAATGCAAGACAGACTCTATTAGATACCACAAGCAAAGCTGGAGTGATCTTTCGTCATTATCATTCGACTATTTTCATTGGCGTTATATTTAAGAATCTTGATATGAACGTTTGGGGCTTACACATCCTGAGAGATGCTATGGACAAGAAAGTACTCAAGAGCTCTGATCGACTTGTCAAAAAGACATTTGTTACTTCATTTTGCCAAAAGATTTCTATTCAAGTAAACGACGTACCATGTCATGCCAAGAAAGAAGGTTTGCCTTACGTACCTTGTCCTTGAAGTTAAAATCGCCTCATAAGCCCTCATACTCCTTACAGATAGTTATCTATAGTAACAAAGGATCGATATCAATATCGAATCCATATTCCAAATAATAAAACTTCATTTAGGTATCTTTATCAATAACCTTAAACACAAAGAATGCTTGGACTTGTTAACAAAGGATACTTGTGTAATTTGACCCCACAATTCTTCAAAACATAATTCCTTAGGTTTACAATATCAAAAATCAATTCACCTATCAATTCCCAATCCATATCATGATCAAAACAACCCACAAGTTCCTATATAATGATTTCTTAAGTTTACGGGTTTGGACTACGAAAATCCTTTCACCACTTACTCCGAATAATCAATTAGCCACAATTATAGATAAAGGAGGTTAGATTTACCTTTATACATCAAAACCCTTCTTAAATAGCAAGTTTCCCCAATTTCGAGGGTTTCTAAAGTTGCTTTAATACGGAGATAATAATTCTTGCAATTACCACGAGAGTTATTGCGTTAATTTAGTGTGATTCGGCTTTGATTTGATCTAGGAATGTTGTGCTATGATTGAGAGGGTTCGGAGAGGATTAGAATCTTATTTTAGGGTGAAAATGAGTATTATGTCGACCCAACCCATATTTAACCCACAAAAGGTTTCCAACGTCATACTTTGATGGTTCATTTGATGTCCGTCAAACTTTCGATGGTCCATCAATCATCCCATCAAATTGCCAGGGAAAATTAACGGCTTAGGATGGAAACTTTGACGGCCCATCAAGCATTTGATGATCCATCAATCTGGGCCGTCGATCAGCAACTGAGACCTTAAAATCTCAAAGTATTTGACTGTCTGGAATTGCACTTTGACGGTCCGTCAATTCTGCCGTCAAAGAGCTCAATTTTTTTGATTTCTTCGAAACGTACTTTCTTCAATCCGTTTGACTTCCCAACATTCTAGAACCTCCGTAAACAATTCATACACCTTCATTACCCTTTTATAAATTTGTATCTCCTCCTGGGACATCGATATCTATTAACAACGTGATGGAACGCAAAACTACGGGGTGTAACATCCTTCCCCCTTAGGAACATTCGTCCTTGAATGTTGAGGATATTCTTTAACTCCCGAGAGTTCTAAAAATTTTGGCAGAATTTCTTTTGTAAACATGACTATCCAAAACCTGTTAAATGTCATATAGGGCAACATAATAATAAAACCATATCAACTAGGCATCACATGACCGTTTGTATATATCAAAATCAATAAAGTTAGTCATAACTCACCTTAATTATCCCCTGTCGTGTTCTGAACTATGCCTGACATATCTGCCTCGATCTTAGTACCTAACTAAGGTATAGGATTTATGGCGATCGAATAGAATGGAAATGAGAGAATCACATCGCATGAGTATCAGTATAAACCTGAGGACTGGAATAAGTAAAGATATCTTGATCGCATATCTTTTTCGGCCTCCTAAGTCATCTCCTCTGTATTGTTACTTCTCCATAGTACCTTGACGGATGCAACTTTTTAGTTCTCAATTTTTGAATTTGGCGATCTAGAATGGCTACCGGAGTCTCCTCATAAGTTAAATCTTTGGTGATTTGCACATCCTCTATGGAAATAATACGGGAAGGATCACCTATGTATTTACGCAACATCGATACATGAAACACCGAATGAACTGCTTCCAATTCTGAGAGTAGTTCAAGTTCATAAGCCACTTGGTCTATCATGCGAATAATCTTATATGGTCCGACGTATTTGGAACAAAGTTTCCATGTTTTGCCAAATCTCACGACTTCTTTCATTGGGGAAACCTTTAAGAATACCCAATTGCCAACTACAAATTCAAAGACACAATGCTGAACATCTGAGTAAGATTTTTTTCAACTTTGGGCAGTCAATAGGCGCTCTTGGATTAGCTTCACTTTCTCCACTGCCTGTTGGATCAAATCGGGACCTAGTAACCCGGATTCACCCACTTCAAACCAACCAATTGGGGATCTACATTTTCGTCCATACAATGCCTCATACGAGGCCATCTGGATGCTGGAATGATAGATGTTACTGTAAGCGAACTCAATAAGGGGCAAATGATCATCCCAACTACTTTTGAAATCCAATACACAGGCTCGTAGCATGTCCTTAAGTGTTTGAATTGTCCGCTCATCTTGACCGCCGGTCTATGGATGGAAGGTTTTACTACGGTTCATTTGGGTGCCTAAACCTTTCTAAAACAATTTCCAAAAATGAGTCGTAAACTGCGCACCCCTATAGGATATAATAGAGATTGGGTTGTCAATAGTAGCCCTCTCCAAAGGAGAGTGAGCTCTTTGCGTTGTGTGTTTTTCTCTCTTTTGGTTGTAATAAGTGTGGTGCAACGTTGAGTTTGTAAGGTTAAGTTTAGTTGGGTCCTTTGTGTGGTTTTTAACTGAGGATAGGGTCAAATGGGTCTATCACAAACAGTCTCTTTATCTCAGATAGGTGTAAGGTATATCATATCCTCTTCAGTCCCCACTTATGGGATTACACTAGGTATATTGTTGTTGTTGATAGGACCAAATGAATACATATGTAATGTTGTAATGTTGCTTGATGTAGAAACATGAATTAATGACGTGGGGACCGTTTCTGCCTTTTGGGTAGTTTGGTTCTGTTTCTTACAATTTAGTATATTGTCACTGTTCAATAGTAAGTCAGGACATCGTATGATTGCAACATGAGAAATTGATCAAGTCATCAACGGTCACTATGTATATCAGACAATTCTCATCTTGTCTCTTCGAAATCAAATGAATGCATATGCAATTTCTTGTTAATATTACCTATTTCACGATTTGCTCAAATACGTGCTAACCATACATAATTCAACGCGCTCTTATATAAAAACATATTTACAAAGGTGTTAAACAAGGCGAATTGAATTTAGAATATTAAATCGATTAATATCAAAGGTAATTTCACTCACTATCAAGCTCTGCATATGCTTGTTAGTGTCCGACATTGATGTAGGATAGACTAATTTGTTTTTTTAATATGATCTTGAATAACTATCACTTCATGAGCTAGTTTTTGAATTGGATTTCTCACCATGATATCTAAGACTTAATGTTGGACCCTCATATTATATTATATAGAATAATCATCACCTCATAAACTAACATGCAACAAGATTGACAAGAATGATAATGTCCACACGTGGAAGCTAGCGGTCCCAATAACTAGCCAGTTATCACTTCTAATAACTTCAAATTTGACACTAGATCCTATACTATGTGAATGGGCATGTGCCAAAATCCTCCCAAGATAAAGTAGAGAAATTCACACTCGTGAACATAGAGGCCCCTTAGCTAAGATTTCTCTTTGACATTTATGTAGAGATGGACAAATTAGGGCCACAAACATTCAACTCTTTGGTACTTGCAACAATAAACTATATAGAGTAGGGCGTAAAGTGAGCTCTATCAATATATTTTAATCTATTGTAGCGGGTTACTTCACTTGTTTTTTTGGTTGTTAATCCCACTTATTATAGAAGGTTGCATAAAGTTATATTTTAAGTAATTTAATAGTGTGATAGAACGTCTGGGGGGGGGGGGGAGCCATGGGTGCACCTTCTACACAAACACTACCTCTACTGTGAGTACGAATTAGAAGGTCTAAAAGTGATAGCTTAAGGGTACATTCAATAATCAAAAGTGGATCATGATATATTCTTTGATAGAAACTGGAAACAGAGTACATGACCAACTTCAAATATTGGAAAGTGAACTTAACACTACCTAATGTGTTGGGCTCAACTAGTATCTCTACCTGCAATATTAGAATAGAATTATGAGAAAGAACTCTGCACCCACATTTCCAGTCCAATGCAAGTATGCAGGATTCCTTTTTTCCTTTTGGCATTAATCGGTAACTCCAATAACATGACATGCTCATTTATATCAAATACTTATGGACTTACAGTTCTATGCCAGGAATTCATGCACATTATAAACCAAGAACTTCGAAGCACACAAATAACAAGCTGAAATTCCTGCTACATTTGTTGCTTCCAATTGTATAAGGGAAAGGAAACAACAAACACACCGTGGTCTAAGCAAAAAGAAGCCTAAAACGCATCAGGAAGAAATCCCCTGGCTGCAGACCGTATGTCCTCAAAAGGCCAGTCGCTCTTATTTGTAACTAGACATAGAGCAACAAGGTAAAAAGAATGAATGAATGATAATGACTCCAGAAAAGCGTAATAACAATTAATTAGGCTAGAAGAGAAAATGCATTGCTGGGAACTAACTTAAGCAGTTGAGGCAGAATCACTTTCTGCAACTTTTCCGCCTTCTATTGAAGTTGGTGTATCCGCCTTTGGTCCTTTTGGAGTACCAACACTAGCAGCAGCTGGAGATCCTTGTTGTGCAGCATCCTTGACTGGTGAAACAAGCTTGTCGATAGCAACAATTGGAGATCCTTGTTGCGCAGCATCCTTGACTGGTGATACAGCCTTGTCAATAGCAGCAGTTGGAGATCCTTGTATGGCATTTTCCTCGTTCTTGGAATCATTAGCTGCTTTTCCTATGGGACTTTTATCATTTTTGGCATCCTTAGATGCCTTTGGTGTCGCAATTTTCTCATTCTTGCCATCCTTAGCCTCCTTTGGTGTGGAAATCTTTTCATTTTTGGCATCCTTTCCTTCCTCCGTATCCTTGGCGCCCTTTCCTTCCTTTGCATCCTTGGCATCTTTTCCTTCCTTTCCATCCTTGCCTTTCTCAGGAGGAGGTAGCATATGTGGTGGAGGGTTCTGCTTCAGCTTGAGAAAAAGCTGGCGCATTCTAGACAGGTCAGTTGGTTTCCCAGGCTTTGGGCCCTGGATGACGGAAACTGAAGGCTTCTTCTCCTCCTCCTTCTTGCCTCGCCTCTTCTCAATATTAGGGACCTCACGGGGTATAATCTCTGCAATTGCTTTAAAGTATTGTTTGTGAGCTTCTTTGTGAAATTCCTCTTGGTTGGCCAGGTACAACTGCACAAAAGCACATGCATGGTCATATCCTATCAAATACTGTTTTCACATAAAAGAGGTTTGAGTGCAAGCAGTTACTTTCTCCCTTTCTCGGTTATTAGCTTTGTTGGACTCACAATTGAGCTTCCGTTTCTCATAAAATGCTCGTATATACTCGTCAGCTTCAGCAATTATCTGATTCCTCATTTCCTTTTCCTTCTTCTCCTTCTCCTCAAGATAAATGGCATTTTGGCTTCAGAAAATAGACAGGAGACACTATCAGATAGCAAACGTGCTCGATCTTGGCAAGCATTATGCATGTTAAAGCAATGGGCATCAGTATGCATCAGATGGTGTATATCAAGTAAAATAATGTAATACGTTCATGAACTTTATAAGAAACTGAATTTGATCTCAACCTCCTTGAGGTCCCAAATGCAGTTCCTTGATAAATATGCACAACTGATAAGCAACTGAAGAAATTTTGACCAATTAACATCATGTGACATGCTAGCTGTAGAACAGTAGAAGTAAGTTAAACATCACTGTTTTCTGTAGAAAATGATAATTTTCATTCATAGCCTGTTGAAAATCTCACCGAAGAAAAAATGCATGTTTCCTCTACTGTTATTGGTTGTGTTAAAAACTGTTGGAAATTTACTAATGTGGAATTAAGGTTATCCCATTATTTATGACTCGAACAATTGGGGCCCCGCACGTCGGAAACGTCGTTTCCACACACGTGCACACGTAGTGCCAAGTATCGCAAATTTCATTAGTGAAAGAGATATTGGTACGTACGTAATACGTTTGAGACATAGAATGATGGATGGTTATTGGCCAAATGACAAGTATTCCACGTTGGTAAACGAAGGAAGAAGTGTAAGATGAAACGAGTCGGAAATCGCCGCGGAGCCGTGAAGGGCCGCGTCGCTTCGGAGGCAGAATGCTGCGACGGGAAGATGGAAAATTCTGACTTTTGGGCTGGTTTTGGAGCATTGAATCTCCATTATTTGGCACATCAATTCAGCCATTATTTGGCTGAATGTAACCCCTCAATAAGTGTCATTACATGGCTATTGAAGGCCATTAGTTGGCTAGTTGAGGGGTCATTTCCTTACACTATAAATTGAGGCATTGGCTCAATTGTTCAACACTTAGAAATTTTCTGAAATCTTCTTCTTCCTCTCTAGCAAGTTTTCTATATTCAAAGTTCTTCAAGAGTAACAAGGAGTTTGTAATCGTTCTTATTTCCAGTTTGTTGTAATCTTGAGTAGTTTATCCTTTCTAGCATTTGTAATATTTACTTACTTCTCGTTTCCTGCTATTGTTGTAAACCCACAAAAACTATAGTTGAATTATTGAATTCAGTAATGAAATCAGGTGTGGAAACAAAGCTTAGTGACAGGAGAGAAAGGAAGGAGGAAGCAACTATTCATAATACATGTACATTTTATCCTAGAAAGGAAATTTAGGAAACTGAACAAAACAATCACAATCATTGATGACGATAAGAATTACATTAACCAAGAAAACAGACTGTCGTCTACTACCCCCTTCCTCCCCTCCCCTGCCCCCCAACCAAATCCCCATTCACAATCATTGAAGACAATAATAAAACATTAACCAAGAAAGCAGACTGTTGCTAAAATGCTGAATCACCAAAAAGATAAAAGGAACAACGAGAAAATCAGAGCTGAGCACAAAACATAGGGAGCTATATATTTAAATTTCTCTGAAGATCATATACGATAAAGTTAGTCTTCTGCTCTAGGACACCAACACCACTACCTTACTCTCCTCTTTCCTGAACTGATAGAAGCTTATTGCAATGACTGGCTTCTTTCATACAATGACTGGCTTCTTTCATACAATGACTGATCCAAGAATCCCCACAGACATGCAACTCTAGCTACAAATTAGTAATATGACATTAGTTTAGTTTAGTAAGCTATCGCCTGACTCTACTTTGACATCTTGGAAATTTTTTACTGCAAGTTTTGAAGCTGTTGTTACTCTTTTTGTTTTTGAATCTAACGGTATAGAAAATCAATTATGGTAATCATTGCAGATACCATCCAGCAAGTCTCAGAATGATTCTGTGTTTTTAACCTCTGAACTGAAAGGCGTTAGCACAAATCAAATTGCTCTTGATGCCTCCTTTCTAATTTATCTCTAGAACACCATTATTTTTAACACTTTGTAATAACTAGGATGAGTTTTATTCGCAAAACAGCACATTCTGCAGTCTAACTTCGAAATGACAAAGTTTAATAACTGCCAGTGTATTTTTTTCTCTTATAGTAAAAAAGAAAAGGGCAGCCCGGTGCACTAAGCTCCCGCTATGCGCAGGGTCCGGGGAAGGGCCGGACCACAAGGGTCTATTGTACGCAGCCTTACCTCACATTTCTGCAAGCGGCTGTTTTCACAGCTTGAACCCATGACCTCCTGGTCACATGACAACAACTTTACCAGTTACTCCAAGGCTCCCTATCCAATAAAAAACCACAAGCATCATTTCAAGTTGATAACTTTGGTAAATATCAGCAGACCATTGCTCTAGTGTTTGAGATTTTGAGCGAATGTGATTCAAGAACGAAAAAGAAGAAAGAATTAAAATCCATTGATTCATTCGTCATTGTGTTTCCCTTGATTTCTACTGATGAATCTCATTATCAATATAATAATTCAAACCCATGAAGATGGAGAACAACCATATTTATTTCCTAATGCACCTGCAAACTTGAGCTAGTGGTCCCAATGCATATCAACAATGAGGGCACTAGAAATTTTATTCCATTCAGCAGTTGTCAACTGAGAAATTGTACCAGTACGAAGGATGAAAAGGACTAACTATAGTTACCAAAAAAGAAAACAAGGACTAACTATAGTTACCAAAAAAAAACAAGGACTAACTATACATTACAGTTAGAGCACACTGGTGTATGGTTGCATTATCCATATTCTACATGAGAGGACGTCCAGTGTAAGTGAAGCTAATGAAAAGTGGGCTTCAGTAGATGGATTTGCAGTTACAGCACACTGGCGTATGGTTGCATTATCCATATTCTACATGAGAGGATGTCCGGTGTTAGTGAAGCTAATGAAAAGTGGGCTTCAGTATATGGATCTTTTAGGGGTCGTTTGGTTCGAAAATAAATTACGTTGGGATAAGTTATGCTGGGATTAGTTATCCTAGAAGTAATTTTTATTGATTGTTTGGTATGTTGTATTAAAGTAACATACATTGGATAATTTCTAAAAAGAAGCTTCTTTACAATCCTGGGTACTATTTTTATACATGGAATAACTTATCCCAGGATTAGTAACCTAACAAGGGATAAGGAATTGCTAAATTCTTATCCCATGATTATTTTTGCTTATCTTTCGTACCAAACAACCCCTTACCGTGTTAAAATGTTGGGTTCCTAACAACTTGACATCATCTTCTAGCTAAGAGAGTCAGGCACAAAAGGCACAAAGAAAGATCTAAAATTTAGAGGGCGCGGGTGGACCTTTTGTTCTATTTACATATATTCAAAGGATTTAAGTTATTTACATTGATAGTGTAATGAATTTTTTACTCCATCACTGTAATTTAACCTGTTATATAAGGTTGTTTACCATTTTTTCTAGGTCATCAATCAATGTTATTAAATAAAGTTACCTACAATTACCTTTTAAGCGACCTGATTGCGTAAATACCTCTTAATTACACCATCATTGTAAAGAACTTAAACTCTTCTCAAGATACATACACTCCGAGTCCTTGACAACTCATATGTATGGATCCGCCTCTTTCCGTGCATTATAACATTAAGTATGTATCCATTTCACTCTTAATTAATTAATTCAGTCCGAGCTAAGGTTATATATTTTCCATACAAGGACTCAATAAAAGGCATATCAAGGCAATTAAAGTCAATCAAAAATCCAGAAAAAGTGAAAATCAAGGGAAAAGCTCAAACATAATTCAGCACATATGACCAAAATAAACATTACTCCCTCCGTTTCAATTTGTTACTTCCTTTTTTAGTCAATTTCAAAAGAATGTCTCTTTCCTATTTTGGCAACATTTTGATTACAACTTTTCACATGACATGTTTAAGACCACAACATTAAAGACATTTTGGTACATTCTATGGAACTTTAGTTTAAGGCCACAAGATTCGAAAGTCATTCTTTACTTTCTTCAACTCAGTGCCAAATCACAACCACAACCATACAAACAAATTGAAACGGAAGGAGTGTTAAGTATACACATTTTAATGATATAGAATGTTGAAAACTTACCGACGCCATTCGCGAAAAGCAGCACCTTCCTCACGCATCTCAGTAGGATCAGGAAGCAACGGTCCATCAGTAGCGGAGGAGAAAATGCCATCCGTATCAGCTCCTAGATCGTACGGCTTGGATTGCACATCAGATCCTTGATGATGACCGTCCGATGTCTCAAAAGGTGAACCATGATACTCACGATTAGGAGATAAAGCAAATCCACTATTATTCTCCACCGGAGACTGCATGTTATCATTGTAGGAGAAATCGTCTATATCAGACGGTATCGGTGGAGGAACATCGCCGTCATCGGCGGAAGGAACGTCAAACTCGTAACGCTGGGAATGGTCGTAGTTGTGATCGTCGAAAGGACTTGTTGTCGACGGGATCTCTTCGCCGTCGTTGTAGGTTTGTTCGAAATTCTCCATTTTGTTGCAAGGTGTTTGATAAGGTTCTCAGTGAATTAATGTGTTTGTGTATTGTATATGGAAATGGAAATGCATGTTGGTTACTTGAGATTGAGATGAAACGAAGAGAGCGGTGCAATGTGGAAAAAGTCTAAATGAAGCATTTGTCCACCTGTAGCTCAGGTAATTTTCTTTTTTTAACCGAAAATAGATTTGCATATTTTACAACACAATTGGCAGACCAATTGTTCTCCACGTTGGCTATATCCTGTTAAGTAAAGTATTAAATCAAGATTTCTATACTTCACGTTTTGCTAGTAGTATAGTGAGGATTGATTTGATTATAACGGTGTCAAATGGGCGAATTTAATTGAATTTAAACGGGTTAAAATATGATATTTGGATTGAAATGAACTAAAAACGGATTCAATAATCCCCACTCATCCAATTTTTGTCAAGTTTTAATTTTTTTATTTATTTTTTTATAATCTATTTAAGTACCTAATAGAACTGTTTTTTTCTTTATTAATATGTCACATATCAAACCAAACTCACCGGGCAATTTGAACTATATATTAACGCATATTTTAAATGAGCTGAATTGGACTGATCAAATTGGATTGAGCTAACAAATCTTGAAAAAATTGAGCGGTCATATTTTCATGGACTAACTCCCCCACCCTTCCTAATTACACACAATTAAATCTTGCGAAATGCTTTTACAAGTGACTCTCACTAGTTAAAGTAAAATTACAAAAGAAAACACTTCTAACAGGTGCGATGGTATTTTTTTAACAAACTCATATTAGGTGCAGAATTATTCTTCAAAAAAAAGAAGAAGAGTATTTTGTTAAATATAACTTGTAGATGATACAAAATATTTTGTATATGAAAATGTTTAATTACGTTTCAATGTGCATAACGCCAAGAGGTCCTACCAATAGTTCTAATTGAGAAGTTGTCTCACCCTTTTTGCTAATTAGAGAAAACATAGGTAATACTAGATAATATGTGTGTTAAGATATATAGTTGTCCCACTAGATTGTATAAGGGCTCTCAAAAGAATTTAGGTCTCTAGATATTCTACCTATTATCTGGAGATTTTGAGTTGGATGTTCAGACTTAAAAGCCTGTGCTGACTGCTGAGATATCACCTATGTGACATGATCCTGAATTTCTTGTGTCATTTGCTTATATCCTTCTGTTTTCAAACATGAGTTCATGTTCTTCTCCTACTAGAATTGGACTACTTTTTCTCCTCGTCATTGAAAGAATATTTACAGAGTTGGTTGCAGAATGAGTGGAAGAAAGAATCCCCATGTACCATCTTTAGCGCGAAAACAAGTTTGAGATTTCTTTGTTCTAATCCTTAAGACTTACCAGATGCACTATGATTTCCTTCCCATCAAATTTACCTATACCATATTAGACAAATTAAGGCAGGAGGATAGAAAAGGGTCCTGAAAATCAAGTAGATGATTGAGAAAAGAAAGCTAAGATGATTGGGGAAAACAAAAGAAATGGGTAATCTTACTTGAGAAATCAGAATCCCTTAACACTCTTGTTTACATCTGGGAAGGTGTCAAAGAACAAACAAAGTTCATTTTATTTTGTCAACTAATATACTTAGCTGAATGGATTCGTGTTGGGGTGCCCTGTCTCAGACACTAATTTATCACAATAAATAGGAGATTCACATTGCCCAAAATAGGAACTCTGTAGCAGCAGTCGTAGATGGATGCATGAACCAGTCTCCTCGAAATCTCATTCAAGCAACTAGCGTACAATAGAATCTGTTTAAGGACTAATAGGTAATCACTGATTATCATATTAATCGCCTCATTAATAGTACTTCAAATGAAGAAACAGCAATCATTACTGCTGCACCTATTTGGAAAACAATAGCAGCTAATCCCATTGTCCCCTTTCTACCAATGGCATCTGATCGTATTCGTTATTCTACCCGCTAAGCTACTCAATAAATAGGATTACTCCACTCATGATTCCTACATCTGTAAAATCAATCATCCCTCTATGAAATGGCACACTAACAAAGCTATTGATAATGATCGACAAACAGATAATGGCCTCCACTGCACCTCACAAACTTGCCCCTCGCACTCTGCCATGTGTCTTCCTTGGTCTATCTCCTAATCATCGGGGCTACTTGTGCTATGACATTGCTACTCGCAAAATCATCGTCTCCCGTCACGTCACCTTTGACGAGACAACCTTTCCTTTTTCAAATCTCCGGAAATTTCAGACCACCGATTACATCTTTCTCGATGAACCAAGTCTGTCCCCGGTCATCCAAAATTTATACCAACAGCAGCCCACTGTTCCGACAATCTCACCACTGTCCGGCACCACCCCAACAGCTCCCTGCTCACCCCTACAGCCCCCAGTCGAGTCACTTGCACCACCAGCGACATTGCTGCCCATCACTCCAAAGAACCGGTCCCCGCAGTCTGCGGTTTTCCGGTCCGGTACATCCAGCTACATTGCTGCCCACTGGTCCAGAACCAGTGGACCAACAACCTCCCAGCCCCGACCCACCACCACTGCCTTCTCATCGCATGGAGACTCGTGCATAACACGGGATCTTCAAACCCAAGGTTCACTTCAATCTCTCCACACAAACCTTATCACCCATTCCAAAAAACTCAAAACTAGCAAAACTGGACCCAAATTGGAATGCGGTCATATGCGAGGAATTTAACGCTTTAACCAAACAGAACACTTGGGATTTGGTACCTAGACCCGAAGGTGTGAATGTTATCCGGTGTATGTGGCTATTTCGGCACAAGCTCAGAGACATTGATGACTTAGAGAGGTATAAGGCAAGACTAGTTGCCAATGGCACTAATCAACAGAGGGGTATTGATTGTGGTGAAACATTCAGTCCGGTTGTTAAACCGGCCACTATTCGGACTGTTCTCAGTAGTGCTATGGGCATGCATTGGCCGATTCATCAGCTTGATGTCAAGAATGCATTTCTTCATGGGGATTTGAAAGAGACTATGTACATGCATCAGCCTCATGGCTTTGTTCATCCGGCAACTCCGCAGTTTGTGTGTCGTCTCTGGAAGTCATTGTATGGATTGAAACAGGCACCCCGCGCTTGGTATGATCGTTTTGCCAGGTATCTTCTGCAGATTGGTTTTGTATGTAGCAGGTGTGATAACTCTCTCTCTTCACTTTTCACCAAGGTAGCAGCACTGCATATTTGCTATTATATGTCGATGACATTGTTCTTACTGCCTTATCTGATGGTTTGAAGAATGAAATCATTGCTCTACTCAAAATTGAATTTGCTATGACTGACTTGGAAAAGCTAAGTTATTTTTTGGGTATATCGGTAACCAGATCTGCAGCCACTATGTTCCTGTGTCAGCGTAAGTATGCAGAAGAGATAGTGTACAGGGCCAAGATGGCAAATTGTAAAATTATGCCAACTCCGGTGGACTCAAAATCCAAGCTTAGTGCCACTGACGGTGCACCAGTTTCTGATCCCACTCTATATCGGAGTCTTGCAGGCGCGCTTCAGTATCTTACACTCATTAGGCCTGATATTGCATATGCCGTTCAACAGGTGTGTCTGTTTATGCACGACCCCCGAGAGTCCCATTTTGCCGCCCTCAAACGTATTATCAGATATGTTAAGGGCACACTAGACTTTGGTTTACATCTATACCCCTCTGCCCCAACCAAGTTGCTAGCCTACACGAATGCAGATTGGCTAGGATGCCCCGACACACGTCGTTCCACCTCAGGGTACTGTGTATTTCTTGGGGATAATCTTATCTCATGGTCCACCAAGTGGCAGGCCACGCTATCCCGTTCGAGTGCTGAAGCAGAATATCGCGGAGTTGATAATGTCGTCGCTGAGATCTGTTGGCTCCGAAATCTTCTTTTGAAGCTCCAGTGTCCATTACGCAAGGCGTCTATAGTCTATTGTGACAATATATCTGCTATCTATATGTCTCATAATCCAGTCCAACATCATCGGACTAAGCATATTGAAATGGATATCCACTTTGTGCGAGAGAAGGTTGCCCGTGGTCAGGTCAAAATTTTACACGTGCCTTCCTCTGATCAGTATGCAGACATTTTCACAAAGGGACTACCGCGACAGCTCTTCACCGACTTCCGATCTATCCTTAGCATTCGGCCTCCTCCCGCTCCGTCTGAGGGGGAGTATTAGCGAATATTCTCCGTATATTTTGTAATTATGATAGATGTATATTTAAGGTAACTTAGGATTCTAATTGTATTAGGAATCAACCTTCGTAAGGTAAGTTAGGATTCGTACCATATTAGGAATCAACCTTGTACAGCTATATATATTGTGAATAATGAAAGGAATCCCTAAGAGAAATTATTCTATCTTTCAGTACCTACACTGTGCATGTCTTGTAAAAGTAGTAGAGAAGTTCAGGTTTCTTTTGCTTCTTTTGAAATCCCCTTGATAAAGTAAATTGCTTTCTCCATCAATACAGAGATGGAGTACGAATTATTAGATTCTAGGCACTAAATACAAACATGAAAATGTTTTACATATTGAATATCAGGATTTCAAGAGTATGTTTAGGAATTATAGTTTCTGAAGGGTACATTCCAGCAGAATTTACATGAATTTGTCATCTGACCTATTGTTAAACTAAGTACCAGTGTAAGAGAGGTATTCAACTTATCTGACACCTGCATTGTTTTTAACTAAAATACTCACGAACATGTGGCCACGCCCTCCAATTAATCTAAAGGGATTTTGCCAAATACTTTTTACCCTAAGAACTCTTACAATGGGTAGATCAGCACAAAAAAGTTCAGTCAGACAACTTGAGGAGATTCAGTCTATCAAATTACACATACTTAGGTTAAAAGAGGAAAATGATGAATGGTTAGTTTGGAAAATCATCTCAAAACTTATCTGTCAAACAGTAAAGATTGGGAGTCACTGAAAAGAGATACCCTCAATGCTAGAGGTTTAAACCTTTCAGCTATACAAGCTTTTACGACTAGTAAGCAAACACTAGCATACAAATGAGCAGAAGCAATAGGGTAACAATCTTGTATAATCAAACAATTATCAAGGAATAACTTTCCATATAGCGATGCAATCAATAACTGCTCACATTCAAAGCTAAAATCAGCTACCGCGATCTCAATTCGAAACGTGATTTCACAACTCATTCATACTCTAATGACTAGTGACATCTTAATTAGGAATTAAAAGTTGCATCCTCCATCCAATGGCAGATTAACAGTCCAATCAGTATATGAGACTATCTTTACTTTCTGTTTGAGTTTTTCCTACATTGATAGTCTGCTACTAATATTACTAAATTCAGGTATAAAGGTTCAGATTTCTTTAACCAAAGTCCGAGCCAAGTAATATGATTTATTTTTATTTCACTGAAACACTATTCAGAATACACCTTGAGAGAGTCGGGAAAGAAACATCTCCAACATTTTTCTACTGATTGTTGAAACGGTAGGTACTTGTTTGGTTCGTAAATCAAATAGTAAGCACAACGGAAGTTTAAAATTTCTTACCCAACAACAATCTTGTCATGACTTATACGATAATCATGTTGTATGTTCAAAACATGATAAAAGAAAACTTATAGGTTTTCGTACGCGGGATTCAACACTAAGGTATCCACGTGATTTGTTTCCTCGATTGCAAGAAATAACCTATTATGAAAGCTAGGAAATCTTGCTTTAGGAACTGAGAAGTTATTTTCTGTCACCTCATAATTATGGGATATGTGTTGTATATATATAGGAGTTTAGGACAAAACCTAAACAGATATAAAATAGAAAAATCTGGGCCCATGTTAATGTTTAGTGGACCAGCCCAGCTGGTTCACTTCACACGCCCAAAGTGGACGGCCAAGCTCCCATTTTGGGCCAGTAATTTCTGGCCCAATTGCTTCCCTGTATTTTTCCGAGTACCCATATAATATATCCAACACATTTAATTAAATTCGAAATCCAATTCGGCTTAATTAAATTATTTTTATCAAATAGAAATATTCCATAATTATTATAAATTAAATATCTCGATTTTCAATCGAATATTTAATATTTTCTCAATACACTCTTAGATCGAAGAAACAATCGCATATAGTGTGACCCTATAGGCATTCACATATCGACATTAATCTAATTAAGTTCCATACGAAACTCCTAGACTACGTCGTATGACGAACTCAATATGTGAAGTACGTTTACATGAATCCAGCAAACTTAACCTTTATGCGGAACTATAAATTCCTTTCATTCGCGACACACTCGATTAAGCTTAGGATTTGTCAAGTGTCTATCCAAATGGCTTAATCACTTTATCTCACATTTATTAGTTGACAACTAGACCATATTCTAAATATGTCTCTTACACTAGCCAGTGACTTTAGTCAACCTAATAATATTGAGAAGTTGAGTCCTCTCTCGAATTTCCAATCGAGGAATGAATCTTATTCTTGGCTCAACTACCACATTGATTTACATCCTGATGCACCCAACACAAGCCGTATATTTTCCAGAAGGAGTTTAAGCCAAGAACTTGGTCAAAGTACATCATTATGTAAACAAGGTGCGTATTGACCTCAAGTCAAATGACCTTTATATTCCACACGCCGATAACACTATAGACATGTATAACAAATAGTTTATCGGCAGGGTATACCAATACTTCTCCAAAGTATACATGTGTCCATCACGAGTAACCATTACTTGTAGCTGTGAGACATACTACATTCTCCAAGAATGTGATGCAGACCACATGTCGACTTATAGCATATCATCGATATCCCATTCTCGATGATCATTAGTCGATGCTATTTTGAGAGTTACGTTCTATCATTAATATCTCACTCTATTAATGACAACGTAAACTCAAGGGATGCACGTATATTAATAATTACAAACAATCAAATAATCAAATAATAATTCAATAATTGCAAATGCCATAAATATTAATCTCATTAATAATACAAATGTGTTCAAGTACATTTTTGTCCCTAATGTAGATTATCTCTAGGACATACATACCTACAATCTCCCACTTGGCCTAGAGCCAATCTCCAATGTATCTAATACCCATGTTTTCTAAATGACCATTATGTTTATCTAAGCTTAATGGTTTAGTAAATGGGTCAGCTAGATTATCATATGTGGGAATATAGTCTAGATCTATTTCTTTAGATTCTACCATCTCTCTGAGTATGTGGTATTTCCTCTGTACATGCTTGTTTCTGTTTGTTGATCTTGGTTCCTTAGCTTGCGTAATCGCACCAGTGTTGTCACAATATATCGTTATTGGATGACTGGCACTTGGAACAACCCCTATTTCTTTTAAGAACTCATATATCGAGACAACTTCTTTACCAGCTTCCGATCTAGCAATGTACTCGGCTTCAGTCGTCGAATCAGCAGTGGTTTCTTGCTTGAAACTTTTCCAACTTACTGCTCCACCATTGAAAATGAAGGCGTATCCAGAATGTGACTTGAAGTCATCAAGATATGTTTGGAAGCTAGCATCAGTGTACCCAGTAGCGACTAGTTTCTCTTACCCACCATAGACTAAGAAATATTATTTAGTTCGTCTAAGATACTTAAGAATATTCTTGACTTCTTTCCAGTGTTCTTCCCCAGGATTCTGCTGGAATTTGCAAGTCATGCTAAGTGCAAAGGCCACATCTGGCCTAGTGTAGGTCATGTTATACATGATTGATCCTATAACTGAAGCATATAGGATCCTCTTCATGCGTTCAAGTTCTGTAACAGCAGAAGAACTATCCTTCTTAGATAACTTGATGCCTTGACCCATAGGAAGACCTCATCTCTTGGAGTTTTCCATTGAGAAACGTCTTAGCACTTTGTCTATGTATGTAGACTGTGATAGCCCTAACAATCTATTAGGTCTATCTCTATAGATCCTAATTCCAAGAATGTAGCAGGCTTCACTTAAGTCTTTCATCATAAAAGTGTTGGATAACCATTCCTTCACTAATTGGATAAGAGACTTATCGTTCCTCATTATTAATATGTCATCTACATATATGATAATGAAAACAATACTCACTTCCTTGCATTTACTATAAACGCATGGATCCTCCTTGCTTCTAACAAAGCCAAACGATTTGATAGCTTTGTCAAAGCAAATATTTCAACTCTTTGAGGCTTGCTTAAGTCCATAAATGCACTTTTGTAGTTTGCATATTGCTTTGGGTTTTGACTTAGATGTAAAACCTTCATGTTGTATCATATATACTTCCTCAATTAGATTTCTATTGAGGAAAGCGGTTTTAACATCTATATGCCAAATCTCATAATCATAGTATGCAGCTATTGCAAGCAAAATCCGAATGGACTTAATCTTTGCAACTGGCGAAAAGGTTTCATCATAATCGACTCCAAGCCTCTGATTGTAATCTTTTCCTACCAACCTAGCCTTATAGGTTTGCACCTTTCCAAATGCATCAATCTTCTTCTTGAAGACCCATTTGCATCTTATAGGTCTAACCCATGTTGGCAAATCAACCAAGTTCCAAACTTGATTGGCATACATTGAGTTCATTTAAGATTTCATAGCTTCTTGCCATCTTTGCGAGTCAATGTCTAACATAGCCTCACTGTAGGTTGTAGGCTCATCATCATCATGAATATCTATCTCATTTTGACTTTTAACAAGGAGATTAAGTCTTTCAGGCTGACGATGAGTCCTAGTGGACCTACAGAGTTGGTTATTTTACATTTTTGCCGTTCTTGTATTCTGATCATGAGAAGGTTCTTGTGTGTTTCCCCACTATGAGAGTTTTCAGGAATATCATCTACATGTGTTTCCTGAATGGAAGGATGTACAACTATTGTATCATCTTCCATTGGTTGTGTATGAGAATCTTGCATTTCTGCATCAATCCTCACATCACTCCCACTGGCTGAAGGCTGTACTCTAAGTAACACACATTCACCAAATACTCCCACTAAATTCTTGTCTAGGTTATTCGACAAGGATTCAACCTCTATGTTACTTTGTAGTTCTTGAATTTCTTCAAGTTCTATCTTATTGTAGCTCTGTTCCTTGTAGACATAGTCTTCCTCAAGAAAAGTTGCATTTCTAGAAATAATGACCTTATGTTCTCCAGGAAGATAAAAATAGTATCCTCTCATTTCCTTAGGATATCCCACAAAATAACATTTCTCATTTTTAGATTCCTACTTGTCAGTAAGCATCTTCTTTACATATGTAGGGCAGCCCCAGGCTCGCATATGTGTAAGAACAAGCTTCTTGCCATGCCATATCTCATATGGCGTTTTCTCTACTGACTTTGAAGGAACTCTATTCAGAATATAGATTGAGTTTTGTAAAGCATAGCCCCAAAGGTATGTTGGAAAAGCTGAAAAACTCATCATGGATCTAACCATATCCAATAAGGTTCGATTTCTCCTTTCAGTAACGTCATTCATTTGTAGTGTTCCGGGAGGTGTCCATTCTGATTGGACTCCATGAAGTTTCAAGTAATCTAGAAATTCTCTACTCAAGTATTCACCTCATCGATCTGATCGAAGAGTCTTGATACCTTTTTCAAGTTGTTTCTCTACTTCCAACTTATACTCCTTGAATTTCTCAAAAGCTTCGGACTTGTGCTTCATAAGATACATATATCCAAACCTTGTGAAATCGTCTGTAAAAGTTATGAAGTAAGGAAAACCTCTCTTAGCTTGAGTGGAAAACGGCCCACAAACATCTGTATGGACCAATTCAAGTGCCTCTTTGGCTCGTACACATTTCCCAGAAAGTGGTTTGTTGGTCATTTTTCCTCTCAAGAAAGAGTCACAATCACCATAGGACTCCAAGTCAAATGGTTCCAGGTAGTCTAACTTTCTTAATCTTGTTATCCTTGATTCATTGATATGACCAAGTCTACAGTGCCATAAGTAGGTGGGATTTTTTGGATTACTTATTTTAGCTCGTTTGTTTTGCACATTGAGAATTTTACTATTACAATTGAGAATATATAAACCATTCACAAGCGGAGCATTTTCACAAACAATACCATTAAAAGATAGTATATAACTTCCATTAGCAATATATGAGGAAAACCCCGCAATGTCTAACATTGGAATGGAAATAATATTCCTCGTAATCGAGGGAACAAAATAACAATTATTAAGTTCTAATGTAAAACCCGAAGGTAAATCTAATCTTTAAGTTCCCACACGCTCAGCATCAACTCGTGCTCAATTTCCAATGCGTAGGTCCACCTCTCATGGTCTAACTTTTCTGTTGTCCTCTAGCCACTACACATTATTACAAATGTGTGAGCCACGACCTGTATCCAATACCCAACAGTGAGAGTTACTTATAGACATATTAATCTCGATAACAAACATACCTTGTCCAGCAGGTCCAGAAGCAGCTAGTTCCTTGTCTCCTCCTGAAGCGGTGCAGTCTTTCTTCCAATGCCCCTTCTGCTTGTAGTTGAGGCATACGTCCCTGACCAACCTAGACTTCTTCTGAACACCTCCTTTAGGTTTCAGGACTATGGGTTTGGCACCAGCCTTACCCTTATTCTTTTTGTTCTTACCTTTAGGTTTGAACCAAGTAGATGAGCCCACCATGAACACAGTATTCCCCTTTGAGGTAGATGATTCATAAGTCTTTAGCATATTGTGAAGTTCTGGAATATTCACCTTGGTTCCATTCATGTTGAAGTTCACAATGAAATTCTCAAACAAACTAGGAAGCGAATTCAAAATCAGGTTAACAGACACATTCTGGGGCAGCTTCGTTCCAATAGAAGCAACCTTTCTATTAACCCAATCATCTTCTGAGCATGACCAGACACTTGCCCCCATTATTCATCTTACATTTGAAGAGGTCTCTCAACAACTCATACTCCATAGTCTGAGACTGTGAATCATAAAGACTCCTCAAATGTTCTAGCATCTCATATGGGCCCATGTTCTCATGTTGCCTCTATAACTCTACAGTCATGGAGGAAAACATAACACACTGTGCCGAGGTAGCATCATCCAAATGCTTCTGATAAGCAACCTTAACAAACAAAGCATACTCAATAGACTTTTCATCATGAACTTTTGGAACAACTGTGTCTAACACATACTCAATTTTCTCGTCTTAGTACCAAACGCAAATTACGCAACCAGTTCGGATAATTAGCTCCAGTCAACTTATTAGTCTCAACCAAGCATTCCAATGACAGATTCAACATTTTAAATAATCTAAAGAAATAGATAGACTGAATTTGAAATCAAATATAATTTCCATGAACATATTCGTTAATTAATTAACATGGCCTTTAGTTTAATTAACTCCCATTATTTTAACATATTCTACGACCCATGGAAGAATACAGACTCATATCAAATATGATCATAATGGGCCAAGATCCAAGTTCATACTGTCTCCACGTTTGTTAGGGCTAATAACTTCAACAGTACAACCTGATAGGTCTTCAAACCAATTACAAACAATTTGCAACTCTTGGTTTGACCGACTGCTCTAAACAATTGATCTACGCCCTTAGATTATTCCGACGCTAGGGTGTCAAGACATAACTAAGTAAGTCAACCCCGTTACGCGACTGCAATCGTGCATCTAAGCAAGTTTCGCCTTGTAGAGCAAACGTTAGGGCGTAAATACTCACAAAGGTTTCTCACTCGCTACTGTAAACGCATGCATCTATGAAGAGTCTGAGTCCTCGTAGACTTAGAGAAACACTAGGGTGCAAATACTCTTATAGCCGAAAAAGATTTTGCACTCATTCAATTATAACGGACGACGCGTGGATTTCAAATCAGACTTATATTAAATTGGGGAACATTTTAATCGGGGTTTTATCAAGATCCTTATTACACGTGCTAGATCAAATAGAGCACATATTGGGCGCCGCCTACCCAAATATGATTTAATGCGGTACGACAAATACTGGGCGCCGCCTACCTAGACATATATATGCGGGCTCTATACTAATTATTTAAATAACAATCAATTAAACAATTAGGAGAAACAATTAATTTATGCGCACATTATCAAATAATATGCTAAAATAACAATAATTATGGGCTAATTAATTTGTTTCAACTTAGAAAATACTTAAATACGAAATTTAAAACTCAATTTTCAATTTTCGGAATTTTCTGCTCATCCAAACATTCCCTTAATAATTCAGATATTAAAATTTAATTTTCAGGATTTTTTCTACATTTTTCAAAACCTTAAAATAATTACAGATTCGACCAGGGACCAAATCTGCTTTTCTGAAATTTACGGATCTGCCCCAAGGATCAAATCTGCTTTTCTGAAATTTACAGATTTACCCAGGAATTGAATCTGCTTTTCTGAAATTTACAGATTTTCTCTAAGGACCAAATCTACTGATTTTAAAACCTTTTAAATTTCCATAAAATTTCCAGGGACCAAATTGCAATTCGATAAACATCTAAAATTTTCAGATTTGTCCAAAGGGCTAAATTACAATTTCGGAAACCCTAATTTGATTTCAAATATATCCTTGAACTATTTCAAAATTTTAAAATCAATTTCAACCCTAAATCAAATTTGGGATTCGAATTTCGGGGAGAAATTTACGAAATTGAACACCACCGGTCGACGGCCCACGCCGGGCCGAACACACCGGTGGTTTCAATTCCCTATTTGGTGGCCCAAGGCGACCGAAAATTGAGCCACCGTCGGCTATTTCCAAAACAGTCGGCGGTGGCCCCTTTCCGGTGGCTTTCGCCGTGTAACACCACCACCGTTCGATTCCTCTCGTCGAGACGATCACGGTAGTGGTATTACTTCACCATTTCGACGCCGAGGCGGTCAAAAATAGGCGGCCTTTCGGTGGCCTTTCCGGCGTCTACGCCACATCCCGTCACCTCTCAACACCTTTATCGACCATCTTATAAAGTGATTTCTCGATAATAGTGGAGACGGTGGTAGAACAATGTCAAATCGCCGGGAAAACCCGTCGGAAGCCACTGCCGTGGTGGAATAGTGGATGTCGTCGGCCACTGTTCCAGTTTCCGCCTTCTTTTTTATTTATTTTACCACTAATCGTTATTATGGATTATCGTATAATCATTTAAACGAGCCCGGCCTCTAATACCACTGTAGGTATTTGTTAGGTTCGAAAATCAAATAGTAAGCACAACGGAAGTTTAAAATTTCTTGCCCAACAACAATCCTGGCATGGCTTATACGATAATCATGTTGTATGTTCGAAACATGATAAAAGAAAACTTACAGGTTTTCGTACGCGGGATTCAACACTAAGGTATCCACGCGATTTGTTTCCTCGATTGCAAGATCTAACTCCAGTGTATTTCCTATTAAGAAAGCTAGGAAATCTTGCTTTAGAAACTGAGAAGTTATTTTCTGTCACCTCATAATTATAGGGTATATATTGTATATATAGGAGTTCAGGACAAAATCTAAGCAGATATAAAACATGAAAACCTGGGCCCATGTTAATGTTCAGTGGACCAGCTTCACACGCCCAAAGTGGATAGCCAAGCTCCCATTTTGGGCCAGTAATTTCTAGCCCAATTGATTCCCTGTATTTGTCCGAGTACCCATATAATATATCCAGCACATTTAATTAAATCTGAAATCCAATTCGACTTAATTAAATTATTTTTATCAAATAGAAATATTCTATAATTATTATAAATTAAATATCTCGATTCTCAATCGAATATTTAATATTTTTTCAATACACTCTTAGATCGAAGAAACAATCGTATATAGTGTGACCCTAGGCCTTCACATATCAACATTAATCTAATTAAGGTCCATACGAAACTCCTAGACCGCGTCGTATGACGAACTCAATATGTGAAGTACGTTTACATGAATCCAACAAACTTAACCTTTATGTGGAACTATAAATTCATTTCATTCGCGACACACTCGATTAAGCTTAGGATTTGTCAAGTATCTATCCAAATGACTTAATCACTTTATCTCACATTTATTAGTTGACAACTAGACCATATTCTAAATATGTCTCTTGCACTGGCCAGTGACTTTAGTCAACCTAATAATATTGAGAAGTTGAGTGCTCTCTCAAATTTTTAATCGATGAATGAATTCTATTCTTGGCTCAACTACCACATTGATTTACATCCTGATGCACCCAACACAAGTCGTATCTTTTTCAGAAGAAGTTTAAGCTTAGAACTTGGTCAAAGTACATCATTCTGTAAACAAGGTGCGTATTGACCTCAAGTTAAATGACTTTTATATTCCACACGCCGTAACAAATAGTTTATCGACAGGGTATACCAATACTTCTCCAAAGTATTCATGTGTCCATCATGAGTAACCATTATTCGTAGCTGTGAGACATGCTACATTCTCCAAGAATGTGATGCAGACCACATGTCAACTTATAGCATATCATCGATATCCCAATCCCGATGATCATTAGTCGAGGCTATTTTGAGAGTTACGTTCTATCATTAATATCTCACTCTATTAATGACAACGTAAGCTCAAGGGATGCACTTAATAATTACAAACAATCGAACAATAATTCAATAATTGCAAATGCCATAAATATTAATCTCATTAATAATACGAATGTGTTCAAGTACATTTTTGTCCCTAATGTAGATTGTCTCTAGGACATACATACTTTCAGAAACATCTCTAAAATTCAAGATACAAAATTATGTCAAAGCAAGTTACAAAGATAAATGAAGCACAAAGAAACAACCTTTATCATGAAGATTTGATGGAATCCACAAAACCACTGCTAAGAAACCTCTCCTCATACTTCCCCAATATATTCACTTCAAGATTAACCTTCTGCCCCACTTTCTTCACTGGAATCACCACATTTTGTTGTGTGTAAGCCACCAACATGACGTTAAAACAATCTTCTTCATCAAACACATCAACTACCGTCAAACTAGTCCCATCCACCGCAATGAATCCTTTAGGCACAATATACCTCAAAAGTTCTTTCCCAGTCTTGACCATCACCATAAATAATCCCTCAGTTTTAAGCTCAACAATCTCACCAGTCCCATCAACAGCACAAAGTGACCACCCATTCTAGTACTAGGCCTTAAAGCCATTTCCAAATTAATCAAAGACCATTTTTCTAATTCTATCAAAGAAGTCTTTCTAATTGTTTCTGTAGCCAATCCGATACCGAATTACGACAACTAGGTATCGAAATCTGCAATAGTTAGACGACGGAGCGTCTCTAATCACAATATCATGCAACACCACATCATTTAAAAAATTTATTTAACACCATAAAATCGATGTAAAATAAATATAAATGAAATGACATAATTGTTTAGAGCTACTCGATGGTCTAGCAGTTTGGTCTTAAGTTATACACATTAGGTTCTCTGTTCGAAATCGGCCAGTAACATATTTTGTTCCTTTTTTTAACTGTCAATTAAAAAAAATATTGTAATCCGAACTCAAACTTAAGTTGCGCGATTACGGTCAAGATGCTAAGGGACACGTTGACCAACTGACACACTTCAATAAATATGTTTGAGGGTCCTCTTGCGGTCAAGAAGTTAAGGGGCTCGATATGTTTTTCAAGATATACACACATGTATCATTGTCACAACGATGGAACATATATTAATTAATTTATTCCAAATTGACTGATATAATAACAAAAAGTTATTGGGATATGTAAAGCAACAACGGGAATAGTAAATAACTATTATAGTGATCGAAAGGATAAACAACAATGAGGATAACAACAAGTTGTCAATAACTTGATCTTGAATGAAACTTCAAATATAGAACTTGTATTAGGAAATACAAGAACATGAACTGCTACACTTGTGTCTTGTAGCTCCGCTGAGAATACGAATGGTTAGAGTCCTTCGTCTATTAAGTTAACACCTGAAACACTTAGCAACCAGTTAGATAAACCACAACACCACCGACTGAGTCGAGAGATGGCTCTTTGTCTTTAAGACAATATTGCCCTCGTATATAGGCTTTACGGAAGTGTGGACAATAGTCTCCCAAGATGAAACAACAAACTATCAAGTGTGCAAAGCCTACACAAATGATCTCAGCGAAGAACACGAATAATAAATATTGCTAAGAGAAGGATTTCTATCAGGAAAATTTGATATCTTTGTGGTGTTGTGAACTTGTTTTTCTGTTCATATATGTTCATTTCTTCTTCTATAGAATTGAGTCAAATGCCTCAATTTATAGGTGTGCAAGATGGCCTCTTTAAATGCCCAAGTAATGGTCATTTAAATACCATGTAATGGCCCTTTAAACCACCAACTAATGCAACAAAATAATGGCTAAGTTATGGAGGAAAAATGTCAAGTTAATGCTCCAAAACCTCTCCATAATCAGCCAAACTTTTGGAATTTCGTCGAGCACACACTGCCAATGAAGCGCCGCGGCGCTAATTCAACCAGAAAACCGACGACGCTTGCTGCCAGTCAGGCGCCGCGGCGCTCCGACGCCGTGGCCCAGTCCGGGAGGCGCCGAGCCCTTCTCGGCTCCGTGGCTTTTTCCCACCCGTTCCATCTTACACCTCGCACAATCCTTCATTCGTTTACCAACGTGGAACACTTGTCATTTAGAAAATAACCATTCATCATTCTATGTCTCAAATATTTCACTTACATACCAATATCTCTTTCATTAACAAAATTTACGATACTTGGCAGTAAGATTGCACGTGTGTGGAAACTGTATTTCCGACGTGCAGGGCCCAATTGTTCGAGTCATAAATAATGGGATAAACTCAATTTCACATTAGTAAATTTCCAACAATCTCCTCTTTTAAGAGATTTTGGTGCACACACAAGGTGCCTACTTTTAGCAATCTTTCAGCGAAAAGATATTGCATTAGGAGATGTAGTTTTCGCTTTGAACCTTCCCTAGTTGAATACCATCGGACTTACTTACTGCGCGGTAAACGTGATATCTTGAACCGTCAGTGTTTATTGTAAGCCAAGACAACGGTACCAACACAATAACTCTCATTTAATCATTTCTTCTTTTGTTCTGTCCGTTGTGGCCGTGGACACACTTGGATTCTTAAGTGCGTTCATTTTAGGCAGTCTGTCCTCGCACTTAAATAGGTGATCTCCTACAAGGTATCCTGATATACCCCACTTCACAAGTGTTAGGAATCATTAAAAGTTTCTCCAACATTTACCTCAATCGTTTGAGGATCGTTAAAGGTTTGGAAGCTTAACATTTACCCACCATGCAGGTAGCACTTTAATGTCTATCGCGGGAATGACTTTGGATTCATGTTTCTTAACAGAAGTCATAATCCAAAGTGCTCTTGCTTCCACCGAAGCGCTCAACTGAACCTTTTGCAGCTTAGTTTTCCCATTGAACCAAATTCTAGGTATTCTCCAGTCAGTATAGTCGGGTTACCACCGCAAAGGTTCGTATTGTTTGGATTTTAAGCCCATTCCCCTAGACAGGCAGAACTCTTGATCTTCGGGTAGTCCCTTAGTTAAAGGGTCCGCTATATCATTTGATTAGTAATCAAGGAAGTGACACCCGTAATGATCAACTGCTATACGGTCTTATGTCTCCGACTGATTCGACATATATGTCCAAACGCCATCATCCGTGCCCTTCTTGAAGCCGACCGGCTAGCCACAGTGTATAACTGCTGAAGGCACGGGTTTCTCCCAATAAGGGACGTCCTCTAAGGAGTCGTGAAGTTACTCAACTTCTTTCATGTTTTGTTTAAAGTGATAAACTCCGATTTTATCATGACTCGGCCGATGCAAGTTTGCTTAGAGGATTTTCCAAGACCCACCATACACATTTACTTGTGGCTTTGGTGTTCTTCATATCTGATGTCCAGTTTGCATCACTATGTTCTCCCAGAACCGCTGGACATCCAGAATACCATAATCCATAGATACGCGAATATTTTAGATATCGTCATATCCGACTTAACGCCTTCTATCGATCATTTCCAAAATTACGAGTGAACCTTAGTTCAACTGATCTGCTTTATAGGTCGATATCAGGTCGGTTGTAGTGTGTACAATATATTGAACTACATGTGACCTGTATATTGCTATTTGTATATGGGTGCACCATGATTCCAATCAATTCTATGATTCATATCCATTGGTGGTTTCAACGAGACTGTCAACTATCTCACAACTGAGTTTGGAGTTAGACTAGTCTGTTAGATGTCTTAGAAATCCCAATTCCTAAGTTGTCATCTGTGATACCCATATCTTTCATATCGAGACTTTTGTTTCAATATGACTTCCATTTTCAGACTGTTGGCTTTCTAACTTCAGAGTTAATGTTTCTGTTGTCAGATTCATTATTTCTGTTTTATCTGAAACTTCCAGGACCAAAATGTAAACATTTTAGGGACCAAAATGAAAGTTCAGGAAGAAGCCTAACAGTCCAATAAACCAACTTTGATCATCCCTTCCAACTCTCCGGTTAGGAAGGTTGTTTCAACATCCATGTCACGCAAGACTGCAATCACCCTGGATGTTAAGTTATTAACAAGGGAGCATATGTACAAGTAGCCGAGGCCTTATACTTGTCAGTAGATCCATCTACTTTGTACTCACTTTTGAGTATCCACTTTCACAACCCAAAAGTTCTTTTCTCGGAGGAAGGTCAATTATTAAACAAGTATGGATTCTATATGATGTAATCTATTTCTCTTTCTGTAGCTTCTTTCCAAAGCAGTGCTTCTGGAGATGACAATTCTCTGTTAATTGTCCATGGCTCATTCTCAACCATACAAGCTAGAAGGCCTAGAACAAGTCTTTGTCCCCTCTTTGCTCTGTCTCGGTTCAACATCTAGAATCCTTGAGTTCTGTAGATCTGGAATATTAAGTTCCGGATAATCAGCAACTTCCGAGTCTTGTAGATACGGAATGTCTAGTTCGAACAGTCAGGCCCTCGCGGGTTCTTGTTAACCTCGAGCAATTACTTCTTTTTCCTTCTCAAGAAAGTTATCTTCAAAGAATTCAGCATTCTTTGACACCAAGAGGCGATAATCACTACTGTTATTTACAGGTCCAATGGATATGCAATTTACAGTTTTAGGTCCAACTTGACTTGTTTCGGTATTCCAACCTCTACCAAGCCACCCCACATCACAACATTTGTATGTGAGATCTTTTCCATGTTTCCTCGGAGAGTTATCCTTATCTTTATGCATAGTTTTGTTGAGAATCGCATTAGTAGTAAGTATCGCCTTGCCCCACATATTTTAGGCGTATGGCTTTGCGCTTGGCTAACACCGTTTGACTGAGGTGAGTAATGAGCAGTCGTTTAATGAACGATGCTTCACATTCTCCCCCTCTATCACTACGAATTCCTTAATCTGTAGGCTTAGTTTATTTTCAACTTCTGCTTTGTAGCGCTTATCCACTTCAACAACTTCATATTTGCTTTTCTACAAACAAAGGATGCAATACGTTGTACCATCATCAATGAAGGTCACAAAGTACTTGTCTCCCCCCCTCTATTTTGTATAAACTTCAAATCACCCATGTAGGTGTGACTAAGTTCAAGAGGAGCGGTGCTTCTTTCGCTATTCCTTTGACGGAATGGAAAGGTTATTTTGCCTCTTCGCCTACCTCACATTCATTTTGAGGATTTATGTCGACAAAAGGCTATAATCTCAACTTCGTTAGCTTTTGAATGACTTTCTATTTAATGTGTCTTAATATATGATGGCATAGATGCACGGATTACAAATATATCATTCATTTAGCTACAGACATACTGTACCATTCTTAGTTATTACAGACCTGTTGGACTAGTCTCAAACCAGCTTGATCAACGGCGTCCCTTAAACCAAGTTTGGGACATGTATCACCTCATTTTAGAGTGATCCCATTCCCCGAAGTCCTATTGAGGACAACCTCTCCAACCCCTTCTACTTTAGAGGTGGCGTTACTTCACATGAACAACCTCTTGCCCATGGTTAGGGCGTAACCGGATCATATGTGATCTGGATACTCTGGCCCACTCCAATTGCTTAGGCAGACTGAGTGTCAAATTTCTTTTCTGCCTTTCTTTTGGCCTTCAGATCATTTAAGACCTGGAAACTTTGGTTCACCTCACTAGGTGTCCATTACTTTTCTGTCTTTCTTTTGGCCTTCAGATCATTTGAGACCTGGAAATTCTGGCCCTCCTCACTAGGTGTCCAATATCTTCTTATCGAATGAATTCTGGCCCACTCTAGTCGCATGTAGGCTTTGTACAACTGAGTGTCCAATATCATTCTATCAAATGAATGATCTTCTTTCAGATAGTGTGACAGGTTCAACGTCGTAAGATAAGCCATTATCTTTTAGTCTTCTTCCCTTGTGATTGGTGCCCAGGGAAATCCCTGGTGCTTACTTAAGAGTGGTAACAGTCTTCGCACAGTCAATGGATCTCTCTCCTTCGTATGTGCGAACATACTTTACACATTTTTAATAATTACACCAAAAAGAACGGATCTTTTAAGTTTTGTTTACAATAGTCCAATCTTTAACCGGGAAGGAAGGAGATTTAATATCTGATTTTAGAGTGTAGGGAATACAAGTTTTTAATGAAAACACTTTCATATTTCCAGCTTTGCTTTACACACTTTTATTCAGATATTAACTAAACATTTTATTGATAAGGAAGGATTAACTTAGACCTTTTGGATTCTGGCCCACTTCAGTTAGACTGTGTGTTCAAATCCTCCTTATCATAATTCGGATCCTCTGTCTGGGACAGATATAGGACTTTTGTTATATGATAGAACATCATATTCAGTCTTCTCCCTTTGTCCCAGTTGACATCCTCAGCCTCTCGTAGACGCTTGTTTCCACCACCATCGGGAGCGGTGACACCAACTCATCCTTGATCTTTAGCCGTACTAGCATGACTATCAGCAGTATCTTGAAGCTCAACATTAGGTCCAGAGATCACACCTTTGACGAAATAGACTTGTAACTGTCGTCATAGAGAGAACCATAACTAGGACCAATCTTGAAAGCACGGTTGTTGTTTGAACTGTTAGCAAAACTGTCAATAGAACTGTTTTCAAGAAGAAAACCACAGCCAGATTTGGTTACACACTTGTCGACCAATATCTTTCGAATCACTAATACAATCTTGTATTAAAATTGTTGGGATATGTAAAGCAATAACGGGAATAGTAAATAACTATTATAGTGATCGAAAGGATAAACAACAATGAGGACAACAACAAGTTGTTAATATCTTGATCTTGAATGAAACTTCAAATATAGAACTTGTATTTGGAAATACAAGAACATGAATTGCTACACTTGTGGCTTGTAGATCCGCTGAGAATACGAACGGTTAAAGTCCTTCGTCTGTTAAGTTAACACCCGAAACACTTAACAACCAGTTAGATAAACTACAACAACATCATGCTGAGTTGAGAGATGACTCTCTTTCTTTAAGACAAGATTGCCCCCGTATATAGGCTTTACGGAAGTGTGGACAATAGTCTTCCAAGATGAAATAACAAACTATCAAGTGTGCAAAGCCTACACAAATGATCTCAGCGAAGAACACGAATAATGAAAATTGCTAAGAGAAGGATTGCTATCAGGAAAATCTGATCTCTTTGTGGTGTTGAGAACTTCTTTTTCGGTTCATCTATGTTCATTTCTTCTTCTATAGAATTGAGCCAAAGGCCTCAATTTATAGGTGTGCAAGATGGCCTCTTCAAGTGCCCAAGTAATGGTCATTTAAATGACATATAATGGCCCTTTAAACCACCAACTAATGCAGCCAAATAATGGCTAAGTTATGGAGGAAAAACTGCTAAGTTAATGCTCCAAAACCTCTCCATAATCAACCAAACTTTTGAACTTCCGTCGAGCACTCACTGCCAATGAAGCGTTGCGGCTCTGCCATATTAGCGTCGCGACGCTAATTCAACTAGAAAACCGACGACGCTTACTGCCAGTCAGGCGCCGCGGCGCCGCCCTTCTCTGCTCCGCGGCCCTTTTCCGACCCGTTCCATCTTACACCTCACACTATCCTTCATTCGTTTACCAACGTGGAACACTTGTCATTTAACAAATAACCATCCATCATTTTATGTCTCAAACATTTCACTTACGTACCAATATCTCTTTCATTAACGAAATTTACGATACTTGGTACTAAGATTGCACGTGTGTGGAAACGATATTTCCGACGTGCGGGGCCCAATTGTTCGAGTCATAAATAATGGGACAAACTTAATTCCACATTAGTAAATTTCCAACACAAATAAGATAAATAACTTGTAGTAACATAGATATGTAATAATGTGTTTTGACACCATTCTTTCCCAAGTGAAGAATCTATGAAATAAACTAATTGCTAAATTAATTACGTATATTATATCTCAAAAAATCCTAATTACATTCAGGAAATTCATATAAGTGAATAAACAAGAAAGAAAAAGGATTTTTTGTATATTGTTGTTAAAAAAACATAGAAAACGCATAAAGAACAATTGATTTAAAAAAACATCTCCACCAGGATGCTCATATCCTTCTTGACAGTTCGATGGATATAACACCAAGGGGTTCTAAACCAGTTTTAGTTGTAAAGTTGAATCACCCTTCTTATTTGGTTAAGAAAAGATAAGTAATAAATCGATTTGTATATACTTTTGTACCACTAGATGGTGTAAGAGGCTCTCAAAAGACTTTAAGAATTTATAGAGGTCTCTAAATATTTTTCCTATTACATTAAAGAGCGTGTAAATTTTAAAACATTGCACGTATGAAAATGTGTTGAATTATATCTTGTAGCTATAGTATAATGCATAGTGCCAATAATTGCATTATTTTGCGAAACCACGCCAAAAGAGATTATGACGACTATAAAATTAAAATGGACAGATTTTTTTACCCTTAGTTTCAAATACTTGTATCTCGTCTTGATTAACCTATTGGAGGAAATAAGTACATATGCTAGGAGTACAAAAATAAGCATTAAGGGTTCGTTTGATTGAGAATAAGTTATCCCGGTTTAGTTATTTCACCCTCCTATAAGTTACATGGATAAAAACAACATTACAATATCAGAATAAATAATCTCCCTAGATTAGTTATTACGTGATTATATCTCAATTAAATATGGGATAAACTCATCTCAAATTTAATCTTGCGATTAAATATTTCTTATCCTTCATACCAAACGAGCCCAACAGTTTAGTATTTTCATTTTAACATCATCTTTTGTATGCATCAATAATTAGTTCATGGACAACTTATATAACTAGTTGCTCGATCAATTATCCGATAACACCGCGGGCAAATTAACAAGTTTTAAAGAAAATTTCCCGGCTCTATCCTCTCCAAAATCCAAATAGTCTCGGCAAATTTCTTTCCTTCTCAAATTAAAAATAAGTTTAGTAGCAAGTAAAGATTTCATAATTTCACCAATGTATAACAAAAGTATGTGTGATATTTTAAGTCTTTAACAATATTCTTTTCTAAAGTTTATAGCAGGTGACATATAACCCAAAAGGTAACAGGGTTAGGCAAGGCGGCTCTCAACGCATGTTTAGCCAAGGCAGGCTAACGTGCACCATCCGTGGAAAAACATCGCAAAACTAAACCCCTAACGATGATGATGGTCACTCTGGCGAACGGTATCCAACAGGCATTGATTCCACTGACTTTTGGGAGCTATTTACCGGCTCAATTTTAGTCTATTGAAGAGGATAAGATAGTAGACAAGGGTTTTGATAGTGAAGCTCAGGACCCCAACGTTGTGGCACCACCGGAAACTGTGAAGACGGCACTTCCTCGTCGGCACCAATTTTCAGAGATTGGAACCTCTACTCAAATAACTCCGGCGCAGCAATCAACAATTGAGTCGCTGCCAGAGGAAAAGTCAACCACTCCGACTGAGAAAAGCCCAACTGGTCTGAAGCACAACCGGAGCTTGCAAATGGGCCTACTCTTGGAGTTTGTTCCTTCATCGCAACGTAATGGCAAGTTTGTTGTGAAGATTGAGGAAGATGATATCAAGAAAAGCGAAGATCACTGGAGCACATCACTAATTGAGTATGTACTTGGAAATTTCCCTTATGAAAAATCTATGGACAACTATATTGCTTATACTTGGGAGTTTTGTGACGAAACCTCAAATTCTGCGACATAGAAATGGGTATTATGTATTTTGATTCAATACTGCTGAAAATTACATATATAATTCATAAAATAAAGCACTTCCTAAACAATTTTTACCAATTTCAGGTAAAGCTTCTTCAATATTCTCCATGACAACTGAACCACTTTCACCAAACCTTCTATAAGACTTAATCTCATGTCTCGCCTTGAACCGTTCTAGCCAACCACTTAAGAAGTTAAACTCTGGATTTGCATCACCATACATTTTCTGTAGAAACTCTCTTGCTTTAGTTTGAATCATTTCTCCAATCATGTTCACTTTCTCTTGATATTGGAGAAACCATTCATACAATACATTTTCTAATTTAGGATATTTTGTTGATTTGTACCTTTTAACATTGCTATTTGTTATCTCTTTTGACAAATATTCTGTTGACCTTTTAAGAGTATTTGATATTGTTGATTGACTAATAGAGAGATCAAACTTTTGTTGAATCCACTGTTGCAAATCTTTTTGACTTAAAGAGGGATACTTATTTTTGTACTCACATAATGCTTTTCTCATCTCATCAGTTAGCGTAGATTTTTTTACACCTATCAAATGAGTAGCCATGGAAGAGAAGATATAATATATAAATTTTATATTTTGGTATATGAAGTTAAAGTACATGTGTCTATTTATAAACTCTATATTGTGTACTTGAAACAATTCACAACACTTCATATTCTAACACTTCATATTCTAATGTACATGCATTCTATTTTGAATCACGTCAACCCAAGATTAATAAACTTCTTTTTGACAAGATTAATAAACTTAGATACAATGCACCATCATTAATTAATTGTTTATTTATTTTCTTTTCTTAGTTACCGAAAAAAATTAATTGTTTAATTTGAGAAATATAATGTACAAAATAAAAATTATTCTATAAATTTATCGATAAATTAATAAAATATTCATTTATCGATAAATTAATAAAATATTCATTTATCGATAAATTAATAACCCCGTATAAGATAATAATTTTCCAAGTTCCAAGAATATTCATTTATAGGGGGTTTTACTGTACAAGCATGACAACATAAGAAAACCACAGATGCACCAATACTGCACCCACCCATGACCCTGGTAGCCAACCTACTGCACCTACTGAGAATCAAGTTCAAAATCACTCAAGAGGAGTATGTGAGGTCACTCAAAATCCCCCTGGTGAAACCCGTGGGGGAAAACTCATCAGTTGAACGCTATGCAGCCTGCAGGTATGCTTACAACCAACATATATGATCCTATTGATATGAACATATCAAGTACATCAGGTGTGCAGAAAACTGCCTCTGAGCCATAACCCCCTGATAGTGTGCACTTGGAATGTAAGAGGGCTCAACCAGCCCTTTAAACATAAGGAGTTGAAGCCCTTTCTGTTAAAGAATAATATAGATTTATTTGATTGCATTGAAACTAGAGTAAATGAGAGAAAAGCAAAGAAAATACTTCTAAATGTGGCAAGAGATTGGGATTATTGTTGCAATTACCCTCAAGCAGAGAATGGTAGAGTGTGGGTGATGTGAAAAAGGCACCTCAATGTTCAAATCCTGCAGGTTCATGAGCAATACATTCACTGTGCAGTGGACAATCCATCAACCAACTTTTCTGCTCAATTAACAGTTGTTTATGCCAAAAATGAACAGCAACAATAGAGATATATATGGCAAAATCTACAGGCCCTAGGAAGTCAAATTCAGACTGTTTGGTTACTCAGTGGAGATTTTAATAATGTATTGTTAGCAGAGGATAAAATTGGCCAGCCTGTTACTCAATCTGAGATACAAGGCTTTAAAAGTTATATTGATAATCTGCAGCTGACAGCACTCAGAGCTAGAGGTTGTTTCTTCACATGGTGTAATAATAAAAAGCTAATAGAAGAGTATATAGTAAAATAGATTGGGTGCTTAGGAATTTCAATTGTATACAACAGTTCGGCCATGTTGATGCTGATTTTCTAGCCCCTAGAGTGTCTGATCACTCACCTGCACTTATCCAGTGTTGGCAAAAAGTTACTCTTCACCCCAAACCATTCAAACTATATACTACGGTTATGGAGCATAAGGATTTCTTGAGTATGGTCAAGAGAGTATGTCAATAGGAGATTGGGGGTGATGCTATGATAACCATATGGCAGAAGCTGAAAGATCTAAAAGTAGAATTGAAGGACCTGAATTCTTTCATGGCCTCTTATACTTTGAAGTTGACTCAATCTAGGCAGAGCCTGGAGACTGTTCAAGCCAATATCACTAATCAGCTTTTCTGCCAATCTTTATTTGACCAAGAGAAGGCACTCATTGCTGAAATTGAAAAGTGGAGTTCTATAGAACAGAAGGTACTGAGACAAAAGTCCAGGGCTTGTTGGATTGATAGTGGGGATTTTAACTCAAAATACTTTCATGCACAACTAAAGATCAACTCTAGCAAGAACACTATAACTTTTATATATAATGAAGCTGGTACCAAATTAATTGATCCATTAGCTGTTGAAACATAATTCTTATCCTTCTTTACCAACCTTATAGGGAAATGCAATGAGGAGATGCCCTGTCCAAATGCAAGGGTGATCAAGGAGGGTCATGTTTAACCAGAAAACAACAACTACAACTGGTTCAACAGGTGATAAATGAAGAAATAGATGATGCCATACAGGATATGCCAACTGAGAAAGCACCTGGGGTTGATGGTTACCCTATAAAATTCTTCACTAAACATTGGGATGTAGTTAATCAAGATGTGTATGCAGTTGTCCAGAAGTTTTTCTCTGCAGTCAATGCAAAGAGCTTGGAATTGTACTACCATCACTTTAGTTCCAAAAATCCCAATCCCCACCCAGGTGAAAGATTACAGACCAATAGCATGTTGCTTCAAAATGTACAAAATTGTTTCCAAAGTTTTGACAGTGAGAATTAAGAAAGTTGTACATGGTATCATTGGCTGCTCACAATTAGCTTTTATTGAGGGGATGAGCATCATTGATAATATATTATTTAGTCATGAGCTTTTTAAGGGATACACTTGGAAAGGGAATGTCTCATATGTGTGTACTTAATGTTGATCTTAGGAAAGCCTATGACACTCTTGACTGACAATTTTTGAAAAGCATGCTATATGATCTAGGGTTTCCACATAAGTTTATCAACTGAATTATGGAGTGTGTATCTACAGTGTCATATTCCCTTATACTAAATGGTGGATTAGCGAAGCATTTCCCAGCTAGGAGGGTATAAGGCAAGGGATCCTATGTACCCTTACCTTTTTGTTGTAGCAATGGAATACCTGCAAAGGGAGATGAATCAGCTGGCCCTCAACAAAGAATTTCAGTTCCACCCAAGATGTAAAAGACTTGGAGTGGTTCACATATGTTTTGCTGACGATTTGCTCATGTTTTGCAGGGGGGCATAAGAACCATTACCTTGTTACAAGAGACTTTTTCAAAATTCTCAGCAGCATCTGGGCTACAGGCTAATGCTGATAACAGTTCCTTGTATATTGCTGGGCTCTCTGATAAGTTGGTATTTTCCCATTTATCTCTTCTTTAATCTTAAATTTTTGCTATGTTAAATTGAAAAAATAATGCATTTATCATGGTTTACTCCTATTTTACAGGCTTATATGATTTAGAAGTGATGAGAAAGAAACCAAGTGAAAACAAGTCAAAATGAAGCTAAAAATGATGAAAATGACAAAAGTGGCTAGCGTAAAAAAGTGCACAGATCTGCAAATTTCAAAAATTAGAGGTTGTTTTGGTTATTTTGATTGTGAAAATTGTGAGCATTTATAAAAGCAATACTTTGGGGAATATCTTTCATCTTTTGGCAAAATACAAGTTTTTAGAAGGCTAGGGTTTCTACACCACACTTTGGGGTTGAAGATTTGAAGATTGGGTTGAGAACTTTCTTGAACTTTTCTCCATTTCTTTGATTTCTTGTTTTGTATTGAACATCTAAGTGTGTAGTATTTATTTTCTTTATTTTAATCTTGTTTATGGGAATATTCAAAATTAAAGTTTGGATTAAAACTCTAGTTTTACTTATTTATTGAATGATTTTATTCTTAATGAAGTGAGTTAATGTTGTTTTAATTCTTCTTCTTCTTTAATGTTTCTTAAGGGAATTGCTAACCCTAAGACTCACCCATTTACTTTAGTTTAAACTTGAAAGAGGCAAACTCGGGGTTGAGAAAGATTAATTAACAAGAATTTAGGGCGTCAACCCTTATCTAATGGAATCGACCTAGGGATATGTGACACCACTTGTAGCCATATTCAGGTGTTCTTAATGCTCCTAATTGCTTTAGGGATATTCAATTGGGTAGTCTAGTTAGTCTTCGGAATAAGCTAATTTAAAGTCATTATCTGAGGTTAAGTAACATAAGCTCACCATTATTTATAAATCGTGAAATACATTAGATCGTTACTTAAGAGTAGTTCTTTTGTATCCACGCTTGTGGACATTGATCATTTTACTTGCTTTATAGGTTAGATTTACATTTCTGCATTAGTTATAATTTTCTCTCTAAAAACAACCCTTATAGTGTTTGGTTTAGCTTAGTTGGTGAAAATTCCTACTTTGCTTGACCGCCTACATATTATTCTCTGTGGGATCGACCCTGACTCATAGTTGGGCAAACTATATTACAAACGACCGTGTACACTTCTAATTAATAAAGTGGATTTGGACGTTATCACTCTCTAATGATGAAAAAGAAGCCATAATGTACTTGCTGGGTATCACACCCCAACCTAGGGGGTGTGGCTGGCACTCGGTGCCTTGCTAGGTCCGTGCGTACCAAGCTGAACTCAAAGTCTGAGCCTTCTAGGCAAGCTAGACCCTTGAGGCCATACTGTAAAAGCAATCTCTAACTAGGTTGACAAGGCCGAACTTGATCTTACTAAAGGCTACGGTGGGCCAAGGAAGTCTATTTAAACACTTATACTAACAAACTTAATAAAACATAAAATGGGGGCCGACAAGGCCACTAACAAACTGCACATACTGAATCTGTGTCTACAAAGCCTTTAAAGATAACTGACATCAAACATGATCGGGACAAGGCCCCGGCCTACCTATAGTCTGTATAGAAAATTTGCTACCTAACCTCTAGACTCGACTGCACTTCGTAAGAGATGGAGATCGATCCTTTGGAGTCCAATATGCTCGTTGGCGAACGTGCGATTTGCATTTGCATGCATGAAATGCAGCTCCATAACAATGGGACGTCAATACAAAGAAATGTACCAAGTATGTAAGGCATATAGATATATATGAACTCTGAAGCGGAAGAACATAAATAAATATGACGGAAGTCTCTACTGAAATAAAGGTACGGAAGTGGACTCACCACAACCTCTCGGTCAACTTACATGGTCGATGTCGCTTGGACCGTTGACCCCTCTATTTATCTATACGATCTATCTTGTCACGGCTCTATGTACTATCCTTGCTATCTCTGATTTCTGGTCTGTATTACGTTACTATCTAGCGTACAACCTAAACGCAATATTCCGACCTCACAACGGATCCGATGTGTAAGTATATGGCTCTGAAGGCAATCTATATATGTATAGCCCTGAAGGCAAGCGCGCGTCTATATAGCCCCGTAGGAAATCAGTATGGTCAATAACCCCAAAGGCAATTTGTATAGCCCTGAGGGCAATACACATATTTGTATAGCCCCAAAGGCCATCTGTATCATAGCCTCGAAGTCAGTGTCAATAACTCCGAAGGCAAGTGCATACATACAACAACAAGCAACCCTCTGTAAACTATGTACTTGTGTCTCTAATTTATAGCTCGTACTTGTTCTTACTCATCTAGTACTTTCTGTAATTCCTGGCTCATCCTTGTTCTTGATCTCCTTTCTTTAGCTATTAGAGAACTTGAACTATCTTTGATCACATCCGACCTATCTTGTTATATTACTCATTCTATCATTATGATTTACATATCTCTACTTGAAGTTTGGGGAGTAACTTGCATGACTCGTGTTCTATATTCTTCTAAGTGACTCGTCCCGTCGTACTTCATATTCTATTTCTCTTTTCTTTAGAGAGTCTCTTAGTTTTCCTCGAGTATGCGTACGTGCTCATCTTTCTAGGCTATTACAATCTGATCTTCTAGCTAGTATCATCTCATCTTTTCTTTACTTATGTGGTTCTACTACTAGTTTATTAGTTCGTTCCTTTGGATCTCTCTCTATTCGGAACTCTTAACGTATAGGTGGACAACTTACGAATGTCTTGTTACTATCTCTCTTTCTTAGGACTTTACATGGAAGCTCTACTCGCTATCGACTTCTTAACTCTTAGACGGTCTTATTCCGTCACTAAGAAACTTAAAGACGAACTAGCCCCCTTCGGCTTCTAATAAAAGAGGATGGGCTTACAGAATCATGCTAGAAAGAACGAAAGATAGCCCTTACATACCTTTTTGCCTAAGCTATATGAATTCCATGAGTACTCGTATGCTCCATGAGTACTTATCTACTATATACAAATGATTTATATCAATTACGGATTCACATCTCATAAGAAAACTCATTCAAATATTTCATCGAACACCTAGCGTGCATAGTTCTCATGCTTTTATTTCCATGTCAACTAGCCACAATCACTTCCCCTTCATCAACTACTACAACATCAACATTACAACTGCCTTACTCTCTCACATCCGGCCATAAACACGTCAAGAATTTCATTAAAATAGTCCAACAATCATATACGACCCAAATCTACAAGTTTTTTACCATCGCTTTATAATCTCTTAACAATAACACTTCCATAACTTGAATGAACTTAAATACATGAAGAATGGAATGAAACTTACCTCAAGAACCAATAATCAATCCTTTAGCACTCTTTGCTTCCATCAACCAACTCTCCAAATCAACAACCACAAGGAGGAGGGAGGTAAAAGATCACACCAGACGCGAACTTGGCTTGGATGGTTAAGACACCATTAGAGAACCTTGGGAGAGTATTTAGAGCTACTTAGGGCTTGAGAGGGTGATAAAATGAGGCTTGGATTGATCTAGGGGTTTAAATTAAAGTCCACCACCTCACTTTTGTCACTCCAGCTCGCTGGGCAAAGCCCAAGGCGAGCAAAATCTCGCTATGAAGCTCGCCGGGCGAGCTCCCTCGGCTGTTTGCCAGACAATTTGCATAGTCCGACGATAACGCGAATATCTTTCAACTCTGACATCGTATCAATGAGCGGTTTGTTGCGTTGGAAATAAGACTCCCTAAACTTGAACTTAGATAGGTTATTCACTCCATAACTTTATATATACGGGGAGATATGCCCTTAACAAGTTGGCCAAAAATCTTATCCGAAATTCTGCCTGTTTTCTCTGAATGTTTTGATGAACTTAACTTCTTTGATTCGTTTGACCTCGAAACCTTTTGGTACTCTCTTAACACTTGCTAACAACTTTCCTTAACCTTATAAGGGTATCATGACCTTTCCAACTTACGTTATCTAGCTTATGACGATGTCGAAGTACAAAGTGCGGGGTGTAACACTGGAATACTCTGAAGGCTTTCTCCCATTCAAGTATCTTAGAGTGCCTCTGTCTACTAAGAAGTTGTCCATTAGTCAGTGCTTACCACATGTTGAGAATATCACTTTAAGAGTCAGCTGCTGGTCTGTTAGGTTGTTATCATACTCTGGTAGATTACAATCGATTGAATCTGTTCTGTTTGGCATGCAAATTTATTGGGCTCAGATATTCATCCTCCTCAAGAAAGTAACGAAAATGATTGAAGCTGTATGTAGATCATTTCTCTGAACAGGAAATGGTGTAATGTCAAAGAAAGCATTAGTCTATTGGGACAAAGTATGCCAACCAAAAGCAGTTGGGGTCTCAATGTGATGAATTTAAGATTATGGAATAAAGCTGCTATCTTAAAGCAACTATGGGCCATTGCTATGAAAAAAGACTCTTTATGGATTAGATGGGTACACTATTACTATATAAAGAGTAGCAGCTTTGAGGATATGATCACACCCAAAACAACAGCTTGGGTGGTGAGGAAAATAATTGATAGTAGAACTATTTTATTGAATATGAACTCTATGCATGGTACTTTAACTCAAAGACTCAGTAGGTTGGTGAGAAATAGGAGTTTTCAGATAAAGCAAGCATATATATGCTTGTTACCTTAGTTTCCCAGAGTACCTTGGAAGAGTATCATTATGCGCCCTCAAATCCACCCCAAATTTTAATTCAATTTGTGACTAGTTGCTCAGTAAAGATTGGCTACAATAGACATATTGCAAAAATTTGGTATTGATGTACCAAAAAGATTGTGTCTTCTGTGCAACGGGGGTGGGGACTTTTGAGCACCTATTTTTTTACTGCTCTTACTCAAATGGCTTATAGTTTAGACTGTTGTTGTGGCTTGGTCAGGGCAGATCTATGGGTACATGGAAAGAGGAACTAGACTGGATCAATAAACTGGCTAAAATGAAGCATGATTTGGCCTCTATTACACGTTGTACATTTGCAATGCTGATACACTATATGGAAGGAGAGGAATACCATCAGGTTTCAGAATGGAAGATGTGATGCTGTGAAGGTTTGTAGGAAAATTGCACTGCACATCCACATCAGAGGCAGGAACATAGCTCAATGGCAAGCTGATCTACACAATCTTAATTGCTTTCCATAGTATAGTTATTGCCTAGAAGATGTGGATGTCAATTACTCAGAATTGCCTAGTATAGGAACCAATTTTATTTTGTGTTATTAGCATAGGTTCAGAATTGTAGTTTTACTTTGAGAGACAATTGATCAGCTGATTGCCTGGTTTTGTAATGTCATACTTTTTAATTAATAGAAGAATCTATTCAATAAAAAAAAGAGTTTTAGCACAAATCCAAGCACTACTATGTTTTATCAACTCTAAACATAAAATTATACATTTCATAAACTAAATCGAAATCAAATTCGTCTAGAAATACAAAATTTACTAAGTAATACATAAGAGATATTTTAAAAAAATTTAAAAGAAATTATTAGATATTTAAACTTGTACTGCCAAAGTTTCTAACTTTCATGTTCATCCAATAAAATAAAAGAAGCTAGTTGTAAAAGGCCTGTTATACAAATCGAAACCGCCTATCGGGCTCCATTTTCAATTTATACCGACTTGCCTACGATCCAAATCTATATCCACACTTGCAAAGCTGAAAGTGTTGTGTTTACAGTCATGGTGTTCATCAATATTCCCAATCACAAAACCCTAATCCTAAACATCAATCCATCTGCATCTTCTCTCCAAACCCTAACCCTAGAAATCCACTCAAAACTCCACATCCCAATCACCCAACAACGCCTCTATTCATCATGCCATCGTCTCCTAGACACGTCACTACCCTTATCCGATCTAGGTATTTCTCCAAATTCAACTCTAACCCTACACATCCCTCTATATGGAGGTATGCAAGCACCTGTTGCCCCGAAAGCTCGACTCGATTTCCTCAGCACACGACCCCCTGCTAATTACGTTGCTGGGCTGGGTCGTGGTGCTACGGGTTTCACGACCCGGTCCGATATTGGTCCGGCACGTGCTGCACCTGACCTCCCTGATCGTTCTGCTGTTGGGGGTGCACCGGCACCTGGTGTTGGTCGGGGACGTGGCAAGGGTGCCGGGGGAGAGGAAGATGATAATGAGGATGATGCTGAGGAAAAAGGGTATGATGAGAACCAGAAGTTTGATGAGTTTGAAGGGAATGATGTCGGGTTGTTTGCTTCAGCTGAGTATGACGAGGATGATAAAGAAGCTGATGCAATTTGGGAATCAATTGATCAAAGAATGGATTCTAGGAGGAAAGACAGGAGAGAAGCTAGGTTAAAGCAAGAAATCGAAAAGTATCGAGCTTTGAATCCGAAAATTACTGAACAGTTTGCTGATTTGAAGAGGAAATTATATACATTGTCAAGTGATGAGTGGGATAGCATACCTGAAATCGGGATTATTCGTTAAGGAACAAGAAGAAGAGGTTTGAGAGTTTTGTGCCTGTTCCCGATACCCTTTTGGAGAAGGCAAGGCAAGAGAAAGAACATGTGAGTGCATTGGATCCTAGGAGTAGGATAGTTGGTGGTATGGAGACGCCTTCTTCGCAGACCCCAGTTGCAGATTTGACTGCGGTGGGTGAAGGGAGAGGAACCGTGTTGTCGGTGAGGTTGGATAGGATTTTGGATTCGGTTACGGGTCAAACTGTTGTGGATCCTAAGGGATACTTGACTGATTTGAAGAGTATGAAGATTACTAGTGATGCTGAGATTTCAGATATCAAGAAGGCTAGGTTGTTGCTCAAGTCGGTTACTCAGACGAATCCAAAGCATCCTCCTGGTTGGATAGCAGCTGCTAGATTGGAGGAGGTTGCAGGGAAGATGCAGGTAGCGAGACAGTTGATAAAGAAAGGTTGTGAAGAGTGTCCTAAGAATGAGGATGTTTGGTTGGAGGCGTGTCGTTTGGCGAGCCCCCTTGAGGCTAAGGCAGTGATTGCTCAAGGTGCTAAAGCAAATCCTAATTCAGTAAAGTTGTGGATGCAGGCTTCAAAGTTGGAGGAAGATACAGCAAACAAGAGCCGTGTGTTGAGGAAAGGTCTAGAGCATATTCCCGATTCGGTGAGGTTGTGGAAAGCTGTTGTGGAGTTGGCTAATGAGGAAGATGCTAGACTTTTGCTCCAGAGGGCAGTGGAATGCTGTCCATTGCATGTGGAGCTGTGGCTTGCTCTGGCTAAGTTGGAAACTTATGAAAATGCTAAGAAGGTACTTAACAAGGCTAGAGAAAAGCTGCGTAAAGAGCCTGCCATTTGGATCACTGCAGCTAGGCTTGAAGAAGCTAATGGGAATACTGCTTCAGTTGGAAAGATTATTGAAAGGGCAATCAGGGCTTTGCAGAATGAAGGTTTGGAGATTGACAGGGAGGCTTGGATGAAGGAGGCTGAAGGATGTGAAAGAGCTGGTTCTCTTGGGACTAGCCAAGCTATAATAAATAACACTGTTGGTGTTGGTGTTGAGGAAGAAGATAGGAAGAGGACCTGGGTTGCTGATGCTGAGGAGTGCAAGAAAAGGGGTTCTATTGAAACGGCAAAATACATTTATGCACATGCTCTTACTGTATTTAGAACTAAGAAAAGCATCTGGCTTAAAGCAGCACAGCTCGAGAAAAGCCATGGCACCAGGGAATCGCTTGATGCATTGCTTCGAAAAGCAGTTACCTACATTCCAAAGGCTGAGGTTCTATGGTTGATGGGTGCCAAGGAGAAGTGGCTTGCTGGTGATGTTCCTGCAGCTCGAGCAATTCTGGAGGAAGCATTTGCTGCAATTCCTGATTCTGAGGAGATATGGCTTGCTGCTTTCAAGCTCGAGTTTGAGAACCGTGAGACAGAGAGGGCAAGGAAGCTTCTTGCTAAGGCACGTGAAAGGGGGGGCTTGGAACGGGTCTGGATGAAGTCAGCCATTGTGGAGAGAGAGCTTGGAAATGTGGATGAGGAGAGGACATTGCTGGATGAAGCATTGAGGCGCTTCCCCTCATTTTTCAAACTTTGGTTGATGTTGGGACAGTTGGAAGAAAGACTTGGTAATTCTGACAAGGCAAAGGATGCCTTTGAGTCTGGAATTAAGAATTGCCCCAATTGTATACCCCTTTGGCTATCCCTTGCTTCTCTAGAGGAGAAGATGAATGGGCTGAGCAAAGCTCGAGCAGTTCTTACCATGGCCAGGAAGAAGAATCCTCAGAACCCTGAGCTATGGCTTGCAGCTGTGCGGGCTGAAGCTAGGCATGGCTACAAAAGGGAAGCTGATGTTTCGATGGCTAAAGCATTGCAGGAGTGCCCCAACAGTGGCATTCTATGGGCTGCTTCAATTGAGATGGCGCCTCGGCCTCAAAGAAAAACCAAGAGCTCTGACGCTCTAAAGAAGTGTGATCATGATCCCCATGTTATTGCGGCTGTGGCTAAGCTGTTTTGGCAGGAGAGGAAAGTAGATAAAGCAAGAAATTGGTTCAACAGAGCAGTGACCCTTGCACCAGATATTGGTGATTTCTGGGCATTGTACTACAAATTTGAACAGCAGCATGGAGCAGAAGAGCAGAGGAGCGATGTGCTGAAGAGGTGTGTTGCTGCAGAGCCAAAGCATGGTGAAAAATGGCAAGCTACAGCAAAGGCCGTAGAGAACTCTCATGAACCAACTGAAAGCATATTGAAGAAGGTGGTAGCCACACTAAAGAAAGACGAGACTTTGGCTGAAAATAACCACAATTAATCTGCTGTATGTGTGAGTCTAGGTACTTGATAATCTAGAGAGATTTATAGGTTAGACAGTAGTTAAAGCATTCTTGTTTGAATTGTACTTCAAATGGTTGGATCTTGGTTGTATTTGTCACCTTATGTGAGCTTAATGTTGGGATTTTCAATTTCTCATATTGTTAGAAGTCTGAATGGAAATTTCTCATATTGTTCTCAAGGTTTTGTTTCTTGGTCTTTTTAGAGAAGTGCTATGATTCCCTTTTAATAAAAGGTTCAACAAATGTTCTTGTTTGGTAACTAAAACTGTGTAACTTTTTTTTTTGTACGAGGTAATTCCCAGGGTAACTTTAAAGACAACACGAAACAAAAGACAACAATGGAAAAAGAGAAGCAATCAAAAACTGGACGTTTGATGTAATGAGTGTTGATTGTTATAGTAGAACGGATCCTGTTCAAGTAGGGTCGTGAGCGTGGATTATTATAGTAGTGCTTGAAAAACCTGCTAACTTTCAGGTTTCTGAATCATATCACTTGATATGCTTTTAAATTATACTGTTTCCCATCCTAATTTCCTGTCCCCAAGGACCAATACAGTTGCTATCCAGTTCTTTGTATCAGTGGTTTTTTGAGATTCTATCAAGTGAACAGTTTCCACATCCATTCAGCTTTAGCATAATTGGGGATGCAGAATTTTGTTAGATTTATTCTAGCGACAGAAAGCTTTATCTGACATGTCGACAGTTAGAGTGAGATTCTGCCAGGACAGATTTTCTATCAGGTTGGTCTGTGTTCTACAGTCTTCTTATTATCGGATTTCCCGATGACGCTTTGCTACTTGGTAAGATATAAGCTCTATTCTTTCAGATCACACAGCACTTTTTTCTTGCTCGTCTTGAGTTTACTGTATTTCCTCAGTAATCTCGTATATATTTTTTTCTCATATGGTTTTTATGTTTTATCAATGATCTCATATACCTTTTATGTATGTTACTTTTTTCACTTCGCTAGTGAAATTTGAGTTAATGAAGTTCATGGCAAATTTTAAAGTTATGCGTGGATGTGGACTTACCTATTATATGGACATATGTTGTAGAGAGCTGATATGGAGACAGCTTATGTCTTGACAAAACACAAGGCTCTCTTCTTTTAGTCTGACCATTTAATTACCCGTTGTAATCTTACTTCTGACAATTGCAGTTTTCATATTCTTTTGATATTCCTTGTCCTTAAATTCTCATCTGGTAATGTCAAGCATGTAGGAACTCATTTTAGTCTGTGCTAAGAAGTACTTTAAAAGCTTTTGCCAGTCCTTACCAATTTTTTTTTTTTAGAAGTTCTGCACATGGTCTGTACCAGTTTATGGTTTGACTTTGGATTTACAAGATCCATAACCGATTTCTATGTTTTTTGAGCATTTATGAATTGGTTTTGTATGTAGCTATAGGAAAGTGCCACAGGTGCAGTGGTACTTGTGCTGTTGTGCGAATAAGAACTAGATTATGCAGCAATCTGTCAGTTGAAATATTTTTACAGAATTTATGCCCTTCCGCGCAGTTGACAGGTTAGTGACAAACCGAAAGCTGTAATGTTGGCAGATATGGCATGCATTACAATTCTATCACCATGCCTGATTAGCACAACTCAGTGACTAGTCTGTGGACCTTGCAGTGACATGATTTTCTTCAGGAAAGTTGTCAAAGAGGTTAACAAGCACGCAACGAGGTAAGCTAAAGAGCTGGATTTGACTTAACTAACACCTCGGCAACAGACGAAGCCACCTTCAAATCTCTCACTACCTTTTTTAGACCTCTCTTCATTTTGGCTAGCTAAATCTCAGAGACAGATAGGATTAATTTAATTGCTAGCTAAATCAGGATCCTTTTCCTCAACCAGACAATTATATTGCACCTGGTATTTATCAATGAAACAGTTAGGTTGAGCTGGTCAAAAGATGATCTCTTAATTAATCATTCACGGAAATACAAGACTATTTTGCCATTGCTGATGTTATTAGCTTTTGAGATCTAAGAACTAATAGGTTTTGACTTTTGTTGAATCGTTTGTTCAGCCAATAATTTTAGGAAACAACTAACAGTCGTTGAGTGAATTGCATTTTTTTTTTGTTAGTTGACCTAAAGCTGCACCTTCTGCTGGGGTGGGGCTAGGTATCTGATCTGTATATGCCCTTAAATAACGTTAGTGCATTGCAAATCAATCAATGTTGTTTTTACATCACACTTTCCTCGAATATGGCAGCTGGTATGAAGAGACTTGAACATACTTATCCAACCCAATGGAGGCAAATGACTCCAGAATTTGCAGATTACTGAGCAAGTCCTCAGCAAATGCTCAAAACTTGCCCAGGTACGAGACAATGAAACATCATTTCCAATTGAAGCACAATAATACAGTAGTTTATTTTCAGGTATCTAAAGTTAAGGTTGTGGCGTTGTCTCTGCGTGCTGATTTCCTTCATGGCTGTTATCTTGTGGACCCTAATGGAGAAGGCTACAAACTTGTCTTAGGTGGAACTGAAATATCACTTGGATTTGGTGAAAGCAAAAAGGCAACATAATGTAAAAGCTTGCAACCTTTAAGGGCCAGGGTTAGAGATGGCAAATGAGTTTAACTGATGATATTTTGTGAATTTAACAAATCAGGCAACAGAAATTATTGTTCTGCACTCCGTTATTCGTTAGACGAGGTATTAGTGTGAGGTTGTTAGATGTATAATACATTGATGTATGATATGCCTTGTCAGAAAAAGGTAGTCTATGACATGGTTGTTGAGGCATGTCCTCTAACAGGGTATGGATGATACAAGGGTTGAATAGGTCTGGAAGCTGCAGGTATTGCAGCTAAGACCACTCACGACACCATCATTTTTCATTTTTGTTAAGGTTCAGGAAAACTGAACATGAGCAAGTTCAATGGTTTTATCGGGAGGTTTACTGTGCCTTTTTATTTTATGGTATTTTCTTGCCTCACCTGCTCCCCCCTTTTCCTTTTTTCTTATTTTTGGGTAAGAAATGTCCCTTTTCCTTTTTTTTTTTTCTCACAGCATACAAGAGTGTGTGATTCCTTGTCATTGAATAATTCTCAGATTAAGACTTTACTTAGTCCCTTGTCTGCCTTAGTTCCCGCAAACGGGGCCTTACAATGAGTGGATATTCGGCAGACTCACTAGGTTAGATTCTCTCACCATTTCTCTTATTCTCTCATCCGAAGGCCGATTGATTCTGAAGCCTACCTTTATTTGTGTGAGAAGTTATGGGAAAAAATATTATTATTGAATTGTTGTATATATATTATTACATTGAGTCTTATTTATTGACACTACATCCCAATTCTTTTTCATGTATGATATTATATACAAATTCTATTCTTGTTCCTATTCTAAGACTCCCCTCATGCTGGTGCATACAATTCATATGTACCGAGCTTGTTACAGATGTATCTAATACGATGATCACTGAGTGACTTGGTGAAAATATCCGCAAGCTGATCACTCGACTTCACAAATTTAGTAACAATATTTCTGGAGAGTAATTTTTCCCTGACAAAGTGACAGTCAATCTCAATGTGCTTAGTCTTTCATGAAATACCGGATTTGATGCGATATGAAGGGCCATTTTGGTATCACACAAGTTCCATTTGACTGGTTTCTCCAAATTTTAGTTCTCTGAGCAACTGCTTAAACCAAACTAGCTCACAAGTTGCTACAGTCATTGCTCGATGTTCTGATTCAGCACTAGATCGAGCAAAGACACTCTGTTTCTTACTCTTCTAGGACATCAAATTGCCTCCTATAACACATACTAGATCGAGCAACGACACTCTGATTTTTACTCTTCTAGGACACAAAAAAACCTCATATAACACACAATATCCGGAGGTAGAACGTCTATCAGAGGGTGATTCTGCATAATCAACGTCTGTATATTCAACAATCTGTTCATGGCCTCGATCTTCGAAAAGTCAGTCCTTTACGTGGAGCTGACTTAATATATCACAGAATGCGGACAACTACATCCTAATGACTATCACAAAGAGAATCCATAAACTGACTTACAACACTTACATGAAACAAAATGTCAGGTCTAGTTACTGGTAGATAATTCAACTTACCAATCAACCGCCTATATCTTCCAGGATCACCGAGTAGCTCCCCCTATCCTGGCAGGAGTTTAGCATTCAGATCCATAAGAGTGTCAATGGTCTACATCTCATCATTCTTGTCTCCTCAAGAATGTCTAAGGCATACTTGCGTTGCGAAATAACAATACCTGATGAGGATTGGGCAACCTCAATACCTAGAAAATACTTCAATCTACCGAGATCTTTAGTCTGGAAATGCTGAAAGAGAGGGAGTGTATTCTAAGGCATTATCACTACGAAAAGGACGAATAGAAACACCAAATTGATTTTGTATTTCAGCACAAGAACTATTGAATATAGAGGATAACTCAGAATGACCTTTCGTTTAGAATAGTCAAGTACATCTGGAAAAATCGTCAATGCAACTAACAAAATAACGAAATTCCAAGGGTGAACTTACTATATTAGGACCTCAAATATTAGTTCGAAAAAATAGACTCGACACAACTCTCAGCACTACATAGAAAGGTAGTGCGAGTGTGTTTTTCAAGTTGACACGACTCACAATCTAATTTGAACAGACTAGAAAAATTAGGCACCATCTTTTGTAGCTTGAACAGACTCGAATGTCCTAATCGTTTATGGATTAAGTCTAAAGGATCTGTAACCAGACCTGCTATGGAGGAATTAAGAGTAAAGGTAAGGTAGTAAATGCCTTGTGATTCATATTCTACGCCAATTGTTTGTTCCGTACCGTGATCCTGCATAATAAAAGAATCATCAAGAAATAATATGGCACGAGTGAAAGGACTGACCGATACAAGGTTAAAATGACAACCATGGGCATAAAGAACAAAATTTAGAGTGATAGAGGATATATGTTTAGCTTGTCCAACTCCTTTTGCTTTTGTTTGGATCTCATTGGCTAAAGTAAGGCTGTCTAGTGGGTCGGGACGACCTGATCCCGCCCCGACCCATCTTAGTTACCGCCCCGACCCGCAAAAAAATTGGGATGTACAACGTCGGTAACGGGGTTCGAACTAGGGACGAGACTAGGGCTTGTTTCGCCCGTCCCAATCCCGCCCCATCCCGCCAATGACCCGCCCAATCCCCCTACACCTCCACCACCTTTGCAGAACTAACCTTTGCACAACTGACCACTTTCGATTTTAGGTGTTGGCAACGGCTAGTAACGATCATTTTGGCCCCCCCACACCTCATAAACCCTCTTACCCTCTTAATATTTATTTTTAACCCTAAGTTAGTATATTTACACGTTAACCCTATTTCTCAACTATAAATATCTCATTCTCCTCTTCAATTTTCTCACAAATCTTCACCATCTCTCTAATCTCTCTCTCTCTCTACAAGTCTAAATTGCACACTAAATATTATATTTCATTTGTTAATTTCTATTAAAGTTCAAAAAATGGGAGTGAAGTTGACAACTAGCTTGAGGATCATCGAGCAAAGTTTCAATTTTCAACCTTGATTATACGTCGACGTTACGTCGGCTTTTGGTACCTTCGTTCCTTATTTTATTTAAATTATTATTGTTACTTAATTAATTATTGTACTTAATTTTATTAACTTTAATTATTTATTTGCATATTTATAATGAAACGAGGTAGACGTTTTTCTGGTAGAGGTATTAGAGGTAACATGGGTAAGGGCGCATCTTCTGGTAATCATAATTACGATAATTTCACTAATGTAGATGAAACTGATCTTTTTAATGTTAATAGTAATATACCATTAGATCATGAGGTATGTTCTGCATCTGAACCAGACTTTGATTTAGAAAATAAATTAGAAGATAATTTAGATAATACACTCACTAGTGCAACTCCACCTCAGGTTGAAACTAAAACTGAAATCCCTCATATTTCCCCTAGTATGAGTAGAGGTAAAAAATAATGAAAATTAAAATCGCATGCATGCGATTTTTTTGATAAGGATATTCCTAATCAACTAGCTATTTGTAAAATTTGTTGCGAAGTTATAAATTTAAAACTGCAAAAGGTCAAGATGGACAGGAGGTTTAATGAAACATGTAGAAAATTCTCACAAAGCAAGGTATAACCAATATTTGGTTGAAAAAACGGGTGTGCAAATGCTTTTTGAGTCGGGACAAGGTTCTTATAGTGTCCCCGACAAAGTACAGGGTTAAATTAACTCGATGACGGGGGAGTTATAGGTCCTAAATATGATAAACACAAAGATCGGAAAAATTTAGCAAAATTAGTTATTGTGGAGGGTTTGCCTTTTTCATTTCCTTCATCTCCTGGTTTTATTCATTACATTCGAGAAACATATAATCCTTCTTTTAACGGTTTTTCCAGATCAACTATTAGAAGAGATGTTTTTAAATTTACGCATGAATATCAACAGTATTTACGTTATGCATTGTATCATTTTAAGGACAAAGTGGCTATCACTTCTGACATAGGCCGTAGTACTAATGGTAATGATCATTTAACTGTTACATGTCATTGGATAGATCACACTTGGTCTATGCAAAAACGTATATTAGCATATAGATATATTGATGAAAAACACTTTTTATTTCAAAAAATATTCATGAAATTAGTGAATATTATGGAATTACTGATAAAATTATGACATTACATTAGATAATGCTTCTTCTAATTATTATGATGTGAATATTTTAAAAACTTGATTTACTCCATCTTTTCCCCATTTTTTTCATGTTAGATGTGCATGTCATATTTATAACTTAGTTGTAAAGGATGACCTAAACTTTTTTAAAACATCCTTGATAAAATACAATTTGCTATCAACTTTATTTTTAAAGGTAATAAAATACAAAGATGCAAAGTGTATAAAAAAAACTTGTCATCATTGTGGATTACCTTATAGGAAAATTTCAGAAGAAGTTGTGACTAGGTGAAATTCTTTGTATGAACAATTACTTGTTGCTCACGAGTATAGAAGACCTATAACTTTATTATTTAACGCCCATAATCAAAATCTTACGGAGATGCTTGTAGATGATGATTGGGATAAAATTTTGGAACTTATTGTATTTTTAGAGAAGTTTTTTCTAGCTACTAAGGAATTTTCTGATATTTATTATCCTACTATTTCATCTATGTTATTTTATCTATAATATTTTTGTTATTTAATGAATATATGAAAAAAACAACAAGTGTGTAAAATTAAAACAATATTTTTTCCTACTCCCACTATTTATTTTATTGGTGTTGTATTAAATCTTACTATTAAAGTAGACGGTTGTAATGCCCTTATTGAAATGATTTATGAATGCTTAGAAATATTCCAACTGACCCAACTGAAGAACCAACTAAAGAAGAAGTTATGTCTAGTATAAAAAACAGAATGTAAAAATATGTATATGTATTACCAACAACAAAGTGTTAATAATCAACTGACTTTTGTACCATCTTCTTCAACTTCAATGCAACCTTATAAAAACACATGCGGTTTCTTTTTTAAGTATTCAAGGCCTTAGAAATAGAATGTATAGTGGTTCAAGTTCTTCACAAATTAGCGAGTTTGATGTTTATGTTTTGCAGGGTGTTGTACCGTTCGAATCAATTGCCAATGAAAATGGACGGGAAGACTTGCTGAAATACTGGAGGGAGAATGAGAAAATATTTTTGACACTATCGAAGATGGCCCGAGATGTGTTGAATATTCAAGCGTCATCAACAGTTTCTGAAAGCGCTTTTTCTACTGGAAGGTTTCAAATAGAGAGCACAGACACTCATTGGAGGGAGACAGCTTAGAGATTGTAGTTTTATTTAGAGATTGGATTAGAGCGGAGCGTAGAAGGTGCGGTCAACCAGAGATCAACGAAGAAGACGACTACAACTACAACGAAATCTTATCCGAGGGAGCGGGAAGCGACATCGAACAATTTGACCAACAACTTTCAATTCCAACAGAAGATCCTCAAGAGATTGTGAGAAAATTAGAAAAAGTATGGAAGTCGAATGCGGCATGAATTTGATTAACATATCAGGAAGCATTGACATAAAATGTAGGGAGATAAAGTAGTTGTAAATTAGTGAAACTTTAAATGGTCATAACTCTGCGCTCGAATGTCCGTTTTACCCATTTTTTTTATTTTGCGTATTTTTTTTAGACGGAGGCGGTTTGGCGTCGTCAATTTTTACGAAAACGTATGTTTTTCCAATAAATTTGTGTTTTCTCCCAAATTCGTTTCTAATTTTCTATTTTCTTTAGTAAACATCTCACGATACACAATAGATTTCAACGTCGAAATTTCGTGGTAATGTAGGTGTGAATGTCAATTTCAGTGTTGAAAATTCAATTTAAAAAAAAAACAAAAAAATCCCCCGACCCCACCCGCCCCGGACCACTGGCCACCCCTAGAAAAAACTGATATAATCCGATACATTCAGCGATATAAATCGAACATATCGATTTTTTTTTTAAAGTTGGATTCATTTTTTTTTTAAATCAATTTTTATTCGGTTCATGTTTTTCGGATACAAAACCAATACGCACCCCTGTCATACCAACGTATCTAAGAAATTTGACTTCAAAAGGAGATTTATCTCCTTCCTCGATGCGTACTTTTTACACATTGTCAATAGTAATTTCCAAAAAATCTCTGAGAAATTTAAAAAATAACTTACTCAATTCACATTTTTAAATAACCTCAAAAATAATGAAGATTTTAACCTAAAAGGGTTTATTTGACGAGTATAATAAGAGAGACATACGGAGAAAAATATTAAAAAGTTGGGGAAGAGATTGGAAGAAATTCAAAAGAACATTTAGTAGAGACCATTTATTTAAGAGAGCGATTTTGGCTCTATAGTGCCATTTTTTAAGTTAAAAAGGCAACATAGGCCAACGTATTTTCTTTCTAATAAGCCAAGGGCGTTTTTTGAACCAAAAAACAAAATAAAGGACACTGTTGTTCTATTTACAAAGTTCAGGGGCATTATTTGCCTTGTAAAATATTCTGTTAAACCCTAGTAGGGTTTAAGAAGCGTTGATTGAGAAGGAAAGCGCCCAAACAACTCTTTGGGTACGTTTATAAAGTCAGGTATTCTCCTATTATTAGAACTACTATGAAAAAGTTGTTGGAAACCCAATATTTGTCACTTGAACATGGTGAATTTTCTGTACAACTCTATAGGTGAACAAGAGGTTGAAGAAGATAAAAAAAATCAAGAAAACAACGACCCTTTTGCTGATTTTGACGATTTTTCTTTGTCTTTTGCTGATTCATTTCTTGATTTTGATTCCCTCAGAGATTTCATATCTGATAGCCCTATGACTGATACTAAGCAAGTTGATATGGACAAGAATAATGATGGAATTACTGAGGGTCCTTTGAATCAAGAAAAGACTGAAAGTGGGTTTTTTGAGAATTGTTTGGATAATGGAAGTGATGGGGTAATAGTTAAAGACTTTGGTTGTATAGTTGAGGAGGAGTTGGGGAGAGTTAGTATAAGTGAGATTAAGGAGAGTGATAAAGTTGCCATTAGTAGTAAGGTTGACGAAATAATTGTTAATGAGACAGGTGTAAGTGGAAATATAGTGAATGGTAACGAGTTAAAAAGTGACAAAGATGTGACGAATAGTGATACAGAGGAGTCTGAAAGTGAAAGTCCATCCTCTTCCTCAGCGGCGACTAGTAGTGACGAGGAAGAAGATGAGAGTAGTTCGAATGAGGAAGAAGGGGAGGTAGACATGGAAGAAGGTGAGATTGTAGGGTCTGATCCTGATGAGATGGTTGCTTGGGACGATGACGATGAGGACACTGGTGTTAAGGGACCGATCAGGTCTATTAACGAGGTTCAGGTAATAATTATCACTTCATATGTAATTGATTGCTAGTGCATCTGAATTAGTACTAATTGTTGCTGTAAGCACTTCTAAGTGCTTGATGCTTCGGCACCTTATGGAATGCGTTGGATGGTTGTTACATATCGTTTCAGATTGTATTGATTAATAGAACGTCTGGATAGATTGTGTTGTTTCCCATCGTTACATATTGCCACACAACAACAGTCTAAAGAATAAACTTACACTATTATAAAGAAAGTAGGGTACGGGTAGAGTTATTATAAAAAAAATGGTAGGGTAAAGGATAAAATAGAGCTATTAAAAATAAGCGAAGGCAAAATGAGAAAAAAAATAAGGTAACTATGTTGTTACATAATCTGGGACTTTTCGTAACGGTACAATACAATAAATTTAAGGAACAATCAAAACAAACATTGTATTTGAAGTAACAATATGATACAATACAATAAGTAACAACCATCCAAACAAGCTGCAAATTTCAGCTAAATAGCAAGAAAAGACACCTTTTATAGGGCTTATACAAGAGATGATACTCTAATAGATGCCTGTAAAGCATGGATTTTAGTATGCAACTATAAAATATTTATTTGAAGAGCGATCATGTCAATGAAAGATGAACAGGATTTTTGAGTAAAGGATGACTACCCCAATTATACAACTCTGAAACACAAATCTTTGATCATTGTATTAGACTTAAACCAGAGTTGCTGACTTATGAATATGTCTAAATGTTGCAATTTGTTAGTATTCAATCGATAGCTTGATATTCTTCTTGTATTTATCTGTGAGTAGTCTAAAGATGTAATACCTCAACTTTGTGCCAAGTGAAAGTACCCAGGGGCCATTAAGTAGTCCCTTTGCTGCTGCTAATTCCCCCCAAGTCTCCTCCCTTACCTTACAATCATTTGGTGCATATACACTAGTTAGATGCTAAGTAAACTCTTGGATCTTACCGGTGAGTTTGCAAGTAATAGAACAGGACTCCAAACTACTGATTTCCCCTTCTCAATCTCTTTTGTCCCACATTATTATGATGCCACCCCTCGTCCCACTAGCCTCCAGTTGAACATAATCAGTCCACCTTTAGAAGTATTAACTTTCTCTTTTGAGAGTAGGAGTAAGTATTAAATCTACCTATATCATGAGAGCATGAGTTCTTCCTGTAACTGTGTACAATAGTTTGTATCGTGGAGCTTTAGAGGTACTAAAGAGGGCAAACCTATTTGGAGAACTATTTCTTGTTACTTTTGGTGCACTGTTCAGTATATATAACTGCTATCTTTGAAGATCTCACCTTCCACAATGGTTGAGCCACATGGATTTTATTACTTTCCTTCTGGTTTAAGTTGATATTTTGTTACTTGATTGGTGGAGGCACTGAACTAAGCTTTTGGTTCACATATAGCCTGTCGTCACAGCAATAACCAAAATGTCACTAAGTACGTAGTCCAAGACTCCCATGTATATAGCAAATAGGGAGTACAATATCTTGAAATCATCTCAATATTTCTGAATGAGAAAAGGGAAATCACATTTCTGCAAGAGACTGTTTCCACGGCTTGAACCCATGACCTCCCGGTCACATGACATCAACTTTTCCAGTTACTCCAAGGCTCTCCTTCCATAGAAATATGTTTTAATAAAAACACTAAATAAAGTGAAGCAGTTTATAGAAATACGGACTACCTAATTTTACTTTGCATATTTATAAAACAAGTTGGGATCTTTTTTTTTTTTAATTTGTGGGCTGCATATGCCAGAATCTCTCATAAATCTCCTTAGTTGCTAGCAAGTTCAACATGTGGAAAAGAATTTTAAACAGAATTGGAGAACTATACCAGTTTGCATTATCCTGACTATCTGGTCTGGGAGAAACAAGAGATGCTTTGAAGACAAAAAAAATCATGTTTCTTTTATTAAGAATAGATGTTTGCATAATCTTTAACTTTGGTGTAGGAATAGGACGATTATAAATTTGTCCCAGTTCATAGAATTATGTGACTCTTGGGGATGTAAGGACTGGATATAGTAATATGGGTACATTATCCATAAATTACTTTATCTTATTGAAGAAAAGAAATAACTCAGTAGTATTTTGGGAACAAGTATTTGTTTTGTACACCCTGCATTTGAGAGATGTTTTGGATTTGCCTTTCCTGTTTTATGTCAACACACAAAATATTAAGTCATCTTGCTAATTGCAGGTTCTACCTCCAGTTCCGGAAGTTACTGCAACCTTAGAACCACATCATCAGATGCAGCCTGTAGGAATTGTGACATCGGTAAGACTAAAAAGCTGAAAGCCGAACAACCCAATGTGATGATTCTTTTATTTTAAGCAGCAAAAACAAAAAAGATATTGCAAATGGTACTTGCTTTTATTTAATTCAACTTTATTATTTAAAGGGCTTATTTAATCTATGTATGATGTGACAGATTATTGGGGCCCAAGTTGTAGTAGAAGCGGTGGAGAAGCATAATCCTCTTAATGACGGTTCTATTCTCTGGATAACAGAAAGCCGATCTCCACTCGGTATAGTAGACGAGATTTTTGGGCCTGTCAAGAACCCATACTACATTGTAAGATACAATTCTGACCAAGAAGTTCCCCCTGGAATCCAGCCAGGCACCTTGATCTCTTTCGTCCCTGAATTTTCAAATCATATCTTAAATGACAAGAGTCTTTACAAGAAAGGGTATGATGCATCTGGTGAAAATGATGAAGAGGTGTCTGAGGACGACTTTTCAGATGATGAGAAGGAGGCTGAGTACAAGAAAATGCTGAAAATGAAAAAGAGGGGCGCCACAAATGAGCAGAAACCTGGAAACAAGAAAAAGGACAAAAGGAATCTGAAAAATCGATCTCAAAACCGGAAACATGATCAAGGTGAAAATGGTAAGCCATCAGTTGACCAAAGTCAGCGTTTTATCCCACCTGCTGCTGCTCCACTGGATCAAGGTGTTCGTCCGAACGCCTCTCTTCAAGGACATGGACAGAGTATTAGACCTCCATTAGTCCCTCAATTCCCACATATGGAAAATTCCCCTGGCTTAGCAGCACCGTCAACTGGAATTTGGAATAATGGAATGCATTATCAGCAGCCCCCGAATATGGGCTTTCCTAACGGACTACCGAATATGGGAATGCCATGGGCCCAACTAGGTCATCCACAGCAAATCTTTCAAATGCCTACACCAAACGCATTACCTTTTGAGCAGCAAATAAATCCAGCTCTTCCACCTAACTTTATGTTCCCAGGTGGACTACCAAATTTTGGTACAGGCCCATCATTTGCACCTTGGCATGCCTTATTTGGTCAATCACCTTTGCCAATGGGCTTACCAGGCCAATTTACTCCTACACCCATGAATTTTGGAGGTCAGGTACCAGCAAATGGACCACAATCAGGACAGAACAATAATTTACAACCAGGCCAATTTACTCCTACACCCATGAATTTTGGAGGTCAGGTAGGTCAGGTACCAGCAAATGGACCACAATCAGGACAGAACAATAATTCACAACCAGGCCAATTTACTCCTACACCCATGAATTTTGGAGGTCAGGTACCAGCAAATGGACCACAATCAGGACAGAACAATAATTCACAACCAGGCCAATTTACTCCTACACCCATGAATTTTGGAGGTCAGGTACCAGCAAATGGACCACAATCAGGACAGAACAATAATTCAAGCCCTGGCTATAATAATGGTTCTCCAAACTTCAATCGAGGCTCTCATTCTGGTGGTGGTCGGGGAGGGAATCACAGGGGTGGTGGCCGTTTTGGTGGTAGGAGAGGAGGCAGGTCACAACGCAACTGAAGGTGAAAACCTTTTACTTTGTAACCTTGATTATATAAAGTAGTAGTAGTAGATTTATGGTTTTACTTTCCCTTCTCCTTTAGGGATCAAGTGTGTGCAGGACAATTCGCCTTTTTATGGCTTCTTCATCAAATGTAATGCAATTTTGTCCCAAATTCTAAATGTTTGCTCTACAAAGCATTGGCCTTAGGCGTTGGTTCTCATTCTTTGCCTTGAATGATCCTGGAGTGTGATAGGGCTGGTACTCGATGCAAAGAAACAGATGTGGTTACTTCCTTTTTCTTTTTGATTTTCCACCAGTGTTAGGTTCTCGTTTTGGGCTCGATTAATTCGGATTTATGCGGGAAGTCTCACTTTAGGGGGGAAAGCGCTTTCAACCAAAGGCGACTATATTCTCAAGATGTGAACTTGAGACCTTTGATTAAGAATAGAGGGGCATTTTATCACCCTCACCACAACCTTTGGTGGTAACAGACTTGTACTGCTTCTTTGAGAGAAAAACACTTGTTTTCCTCTACTCTTTCTTCGTATTGTTTTTCTTCTGTATAGAATTTCTTGTGTTTCTAATATATAGAAGCGGCTTAAAGCACCTCTCGGTTGTCATGCCAGCTTCCGGGGCTAAATCGGTCATTTAAGGTTTATACTGTTGTTATCGCTAAATTGGTCCCAATGTAAAGTTAACTGACTCTTCGTATTAATAGCCAAACGTGAATTTTATTTTAGACAGCTGGAATTCACCGCTTGACTCTCTTATCAAAATTTACCATTTTCTGAAAAGTTTCCCTATTTTCCAACTCCTCTCGTCTCCTCTCGAAACGCCATGGTACTGTTTTCTGGTCGCTTTTCATGTATTAAATCTTTGCATTTTGGTGGAATTTCCTGCCCATGGTCATTTTCTGGTTGTTATTTATCTTCTCATCATGTGTTTCTTGTGTCATCTCTTAGGGCGTTTGGATCGGCTTATTTTAAGTGCTTATTGACTTTTAAGCATTTTTTTAGTTTTTGTGGTATTTGACAATGAAAAAAATGCCTAAAAACACTTACTTTTAAGCATGAAAAGTACAAAAATAAGTCAAAAGTCTTTTAGCTTATAAGCTACTTTTTAAAAGTCAATTCAAACACCCCTATGTCATCTTTGATAGCATGATACCTTCTTGGACAGTTTAACATATGAAGAGTTTTTGTTCTTTAAACTTTTTGTGCAAATTCTACAATGAATCAAAATTACACTGATTATGCATCTTACTGTCTTTATTATATATTTGGTGCTATTCTTTGGTTCCATTTTGAGAAGGGTTGTCTTTAAGTTAACATATTTCTTGTATGTAATGCTTAGATAAGAAAAAAGAGACATTTTCTTCCAGCCCCATTTCTTTATGCGTAATTTGCGGTTGTTGGTGCTTGAAGGAAGTATTCAATGAATAGAGTATTTGCCCTAGAAGTGTGTGAGAAAAATCTTCGCTAATCTAATATGTTTGAAGCATTAGTGTACAGGAAATCCTATAATTCCTTTAACTGGCACTCCAGAAGCAGAAATGTGGATGTCCATGACAAGGGTATTATTGCAATTAGTTTCTTACTGTATGATTTCATGAATTGTGTCATTGAAACTCTACAAATCCTCTACTCTATAGCAGATATAGCCATCTGTATAAACTTCCTAAAGAAGCTAGGCATGAGCCTCATAAATGGTAATTTAATGTTAAAATAAAAAAGAAGCACATAAGCACTTTAAATTGGTCAAGTTGATATTTTTTTTGGATTGAATGACATTAGTACAATGACTTTTTTTTTATATTCAGCTTTCCGGCTTATGCTAGACTATTCTGGAGATAGTAGTCCCGGTCCCTCAGCATTACTACCATTAAATCGCGGGATGTGCCTAAATGATCAGGGTTTGAGAACAAAGCAACTGATATCACCTACAAGGTCCTACCCCAGAAGAGAGCAAATTGCTCCCGCCAGACTATTCCTGAATGACTCTTAATTTTACAGACTCCGAAAGAGAGCAGTTGAGCGCAGTGAAGCTTACTTGGATGGTGTGGCATGGACGGGTGCATTTTGCTACGCCACACTGATCATTATAACAATTGTGCTTAAAGGAAGTTTGTAAGGACAAGTGCTCATCCCAACTATCTGTGGTTGCCTTTTATTATTGTGGTGTAAATTGATTAGCGTCTCCCTTGATTACAACAACAATAGCAACAACCCAGTAAAATTCCACAGAGTAGGGTTTGGAGGGGAAGAGTGTATGCAGACCTTACCTCTACCTTAGAAGGTAGAGAGACTGTTTCCGATAGACCCTCGACATAAGGACAAACAATTCAAAATAGCATGAAAAAGGAAATAATGAAAGCGAAAATAACTATTCAGAATACCACATGTGATTGATATATATTGTGTCGACTGAATACTTTTAATATTTGATACTACATAAAAAAATTATTACACCCCGTAGTTTTGCGTTTCGTCGTGCCGTTAATAGATACCGATGTTTCGGGAAGAGGTACAACTTCATGGGAAGGTAATGAAGGTTTACGACTCGTTTATGGAAGTTTCGGAGCGTTGGAAGTCAAATGGATCGAAGAAAGTACGTTTCGATGAAATCGGAAAACTGAGCGTTTAGACGGCAGAGTTGACGGACCGTTAAAAATTGCAATTCTAGACCATTAAATACTCTGAGATTTTGAGATCTCAGTTGCGGATCGACGGTCCAGATTGACGGACTGTCAAAGTTCCCACCCTGAGCCGTCAATTTTCCCTGGCAGTTTGATGGACCGTCAAAAGTTTGACTGTCCGTCAAATGAATCGTCAATTTACGATGGTGGAAAAAATTTCCAGGTTTAAATACGGGTAGGACAACTCAACCCTCATTTCCACCCAAAATCAGTTCATAAACACTCTCAAAACCCTCTCAATCATGCTATATCATTCCTAGATCAATCCACAACCGAAATATACAAGATCAACGTGATAATTCTCGTGGTAATAGCTAGAATCATCATCTCCGTGTTGAAGCGATTTTGAAAACATTTAAGATTGGGGCAACTTGTTGTTCTAAGAGGATTTTGATACATAAAGGTAGGAATTTATCCTCCTCTACTTGTTATTGTGTTTAATTGATGATTTGGGATAAGTTGTGAAAGAAATTTAGTAATCGAAATCCGTGAACCTATGAAATCATTGTATATAGACTAGTGGGTTGTTTTAATAAAGATATGAATTGAAATTGATTAGTATATTAATTGTTGGTGTTGTAAACCTAAGGAAGTATATTTCGGAGAATCGTGTGATCAAATTACATAAGTACCTTTTGTTAAGAATCCTTTGTGTTTAAGGTTATCGATAAGATGCCAAAACGATGTCTCTTATTTATATATGGATTTGATATTGATATCGACCCTTTATGTGTTATAGATAACTATTCGTAAAGGAGTACGAGGACTTGTAAAGCGATTGTAACTTCAGGGAAAAGGTATTTGAGGCAACCTTCTTTCTTAGCATGACTTGATACGTCGTTTCTTCAAATAGAAATTTCTTGGAGAAATGAAGTAGCGAAAGGTCTCCTTTGACAAATTGATCATAAATCTTGAGTACTTTCTTGTCCATATCATCTTTCGGGTTATCTAAGTTCCAAGTGCTCATATCAAGATTCTTGAACGTAGTGCCAATAACAATTGTTGGAGGATAACGACGATAGGTCACTTCGGCTTTGCTTATGTTATCTTTTAGAATCTGTCTTGCATTGCACTTATATATATGTATTTATTTTCTTACCGAGCCGCGCTACAGTAGGCCGGGTATGATACGTAGATGTGCACCCAACTGTAGTTGGTTTGATATTACCGAGTCCCACATATGGGTCAGGTACGACCGAGTCCTCATCGGGGCAAGGTACTATATATATATATGTATTATCATATGATTTGCCTCACAGAGTGGAACGATTTTTACAGATGTGCATACATATGTTTCTGATTGTGACAAAGTAGGCCCCCAAAGGCTGTTATGAGTTTCAGGTTGACTCTTATGTCCATATCTCTCATGTTATATCTCACGTTTACATATGTTACTTGCCTTACATATTCTGTACATATTTCGCAGTGATGCCCTTCTCCGGGGCAATGTGTTCATGCCCGCAGGTACAGATAGACAGAGCGATGCTCCTCCTCAATAAGTGATCTGCACAACTGTGATTGTCACACTACTTTCTGTCGGAGTTGCAGTACACGAGTCCTTAAGTACTATTACATATGCTACTAGAGTTTTGGCGTATGGCGGGGCCCTTTCCCGACCTATTGGTATGTATATATGACTCTTAGAGGCTTGCAGAGCTGTGTACAATAGATGTTGGTATGTTGTAGCCTTGTCGACCCTTTTTTTAGTAGTATACTCATATTGTGGCCTTGTCGGCCTAAGTTTCATGTTTCAAGGTTCAGATACTATAGTGGTACGCTCAGGCTTTCGGGCACTAAGTGCCGACCACACCTCCCAAGGTTAGGGTGTGAAAAACTTGGTATCAGAGCCGGTCTGTCCTAGGGTCTGCAAGCCGTATCTAGTAAAGTCTTATTTATGAGTGTGTTGTGCACCACACTTATAAGCAGGAGGCTATAGGATATCTAGGATGATCATTTTTCTTCCTGATCTATATCATGCGATAGCGCTAAATTGTACGTGTTAATTCCTAATCTCCATCTTGTTTATATTCTCAGTTATGCCTGCTACTACTTGACGATAAGAAGCCCTGCGAAGGGTAGATGAGCAGGCGGGAGAGGGTGACAGTCAAGCACCACCCGTTGATCAGGAGAGATAGGAGCACCAAGATGTGGCTATATCTCGAGCCTCTAGGACTCCACCCCCACCACCACCTCCAGAAGGATAGGGGAGAGCTGATGTACCTCCGGTTCCTCTTCCAGTTGCCCTTGATCAGGATCTAGATATGTGGAGGGCAGTGCAATTATTGACTCGACTTGTGGCCTCTCATGCCCAACGTCAGACTTCCGGTGTTGCTGATAGAGATGTGAGTGCAAGAGTTTGGGATTTTGTTAACTTGGACCTTTCAATATTTACGGAAACAAACCTTAATGCGGACCCATATAATTTTCAAGATAGAATGCAGCGGACTTTACGAGTTATGCACGCAATAGATGCTAAGACAGTAGAGTTAGCTTCCTACAAATTGCGGGACGTGGCCGCGACCTAGTTTGAGACTTGGGAGCATACTCGGGGACTCCATACCCCACCTTTGGGCTGCCAGGAGTTCTCTGAGGCATTTCGACAACAGTATATACCGGTCGAGCTTCGACGAGCGAGGCGAGATAAGTTTTTACATTTGGAGGAGGGTAATATAAGTGTCAGAGAATATATCTCACAATTCAACTCTTTGGCTAGGTATGCTCCCACGATTGTTGCTGACATGAGCGACCGAGTGTATCAATTTGTTAATGGTTTGGGACCATATTTGGTAAATGGGTGCATGACAGCTTCGCTGAATCCGAATATGGACATCTCCTGCATTCAGGCCTATGCATAGAATCTAGAGATCGCAAGAGGCAACAACGGGATTATCGAGAGTATGATAGAGGCCAACACAAGAGGGCTCGGTCCGTAGGTGATGCAGGGGGGTTTCGAGGCGGATTTATGCCTCAGTTTCCTAGACGACCATCTTATCGAACGATCAGTGCGCCATCGCAGTTTCAAGGCCAGCTTTGAGCTCATGCCACTTATTCTGGTCAAGGTCAAGGCTCGCGGGTGTCAGGCCCACAATATAGAGGGGAATCTAGTAGACCAGGCCATCGCTGCCACATTGTGGTCGATGCGGTAAGAATAATTTTGGGCAGTGTCGCCAGGGCTCAGATGCGTGTTATTCATGTGGGTAGCCTAGGCATATTATGCGATTTTGTCCGACGAGATGTGGGGGAGGTATGACACAGCCGACTGGGTCTATGGCAGCTTATTCATTATCAGTGCGCCCTTCGGGGCACGTTACTCATGCACCGACTAGTAAGGGCAGAGGTAGAGGAGCATCATCTAGTTCGAGCGGTCCCAATACCTTATTTATGCTTTGTTAGGTCGACAGGACCTTGAATCATCTCCAGATGTGGTTACAAGTATATTATCTGTTTCCTCTTATGGCGTATATGTTTTGATAGATTCGGGTTCCACTTTGTCCTATAGTACACCATTTGTTACCGGTAAATGTAGAAAAGAGCCTGAACTGTTACCTAAGTCATTTGAAGTGTCTACGCCTTTAAGTGAACCTGTAATTGTTAAGCGAGTATATAGGGATTGTGATGTAAAGATACATGATCGTCATATGGTAGCCTACATAAATGGACTAGATAAGTGGAATTTGATGTTATTATGGGCATGGATTGGTTGGCTTTTGTCACACCCCAACCTTACGGGGTGTGGCCGGCACCCGGCGCATTAAGGCCCGAGCGTACCGATCCTGATATTTGTGATACATACACAAACCAGGGGCAACGAGGCCTCTGCCATCTACTCAACTGAATGAGGACAACCCACATGCACTCAGAAAAGGCCCAAATCATATATATCACAAGGCCGACATGAGCATAATAAATCTACTAAAGAGGCTGACGAGGCCACACACGACTATCACACATACACAACTGTCTACAAGACTCTAAGGAGTACACTGACAACAACTAGTTAGGATAGGATCCCGCCATACCCAACTATATACATATGCACAACCGTCATACCTATCAACTCCCTACACAGTTCTGGAAGAAAGGAGCGTGAAAACTCTATCTAGGTCCATTCCTACTGTGAGGAAATCATCTGTTGCTCTATCTGTACCTACGAGCATAAAACGCAGTGTCCCCAGAAAGGGACATTAGTACAAAAGATGTACCGAATATGTAATATAGATAATCAATATAGATAAAAGACATATCATAAGAGATAAGCGTACAAAAGTCAACCTGAAACTCATAACAAGCCTCTTGGGGACTATCTGACACAATCATGAAAATGCATGCATGTCTGTAAAAATCAAGTCGCTCAGTGGGTCCATATAAAGTAATATATAGCCTCTCTGTGGGGAAAATCATGTCATAATATATATATATATATATATATATCAAAACCAACTGCAGTTGGGTGCACATCTACGTGTCGTACCCGATCGACTATAACGCTGCTTGGTATTAAAATAGCTATATATATATATTAATGCAAGATTGTGAGGGCCTTATGAAACCAATCGGAGTGACTCAAGGTCATTATTCTCCGATTATCATTATGTAACTGTGTTTGTATCAATTATCTGAGGGTCGACAAGAGTCGTAAGAAAAAAACATACGCTTCAAAGGAAATAAGGCGAGAGGTGCCTTTGACAAGGAATAGCAATAAAATCCAGGAATTATATGTCAACAGGAAACGATGAGGTTCGCAAGCTTTCAATCTCAAGAATAGAGTTCCTTTTTGGTGTAACGTTGTTATGATTACGTTATTCATAGATCATGCCAAAAGAATGAAGGAGTATGCCTTAACATACCTTATCATTGTCGCTACAATCGTTCTATAAGCCTTCACTCCTCTTACGAGTGGTCATCTACATCACATAACAAGCTGACATCAATATCGAATTCAAATTCCATAGAGAAATTTCACTTAAGTATCTTGTCAACATCTCTAACACTTCGGGTTCTTAGACTCCTTTACAAGGGATACTTACGTGAATCTCCCAGTTCAATCAAAATCCAATTTCCATAGAAACTTGATTAGGTATTCTTCGACAATTTTAGCATATATAGCTCCCTTAAGCTTTTCTTATCCGAAAAATCTTATTTGATTCAACTTCACAATCCTTCAAACTGAACTTTCCTTAATTCATAACATACACAAGTAATTGTGTCATTCAATTTGACTCATATTTAGCATAAAACAACCCATTGATTCATATTACGAAGGATTCATAACTTTGCGAAGTTTTGATCATGAGAACTTCTTCACAACTTCTTCTAAATCGTCAATTAACCATAAACATAGATGGGAGAGGATATACTTTACCTTAATACTTCCCCAAAATAGTGAGCAATCTGATTTGCAAGGGTTCTTCCAACTCCAACTTGATGTGGAGAAGAATATTACTATGTTAATCATGGGTTTATTACGTTACCTTTGCGTAATTGGCTTCGATTTCACTTGGGGATGTTGGGGTATGTTAGAGAAGATCTGGAGAGAGTATTAGGGCTGGGATTTGGGAAAAAATGGATTGAAATTCTAGAATTCCCAATTTAAACTCGTAACAGATCTGCACCGCCGTACTTCGACGGTACACTCGACGGTCCGTAAAACTTCTGACAGTCCATCAATCGTCCCCTTTAAACTTTCTAGAAGATTGACGTGGGCATTTGATGATCTGTCAAAGTATTTGACGGTCCATCCTTCATCTTGTCAAATTCCCAGCTTCCCATTTTCATCGAAACATATTTTTTTCGGTCCATTTAACTCTCGAACACTCCGATACTTCCATAACTATGATGTAAACCTTCATTATTCTTCTGTAAGGTTATACCCCTTCTCGGGGCTTCGGTTATCCATTGACGAAACAACGAAATAAAAAACTTACGGGGTATAATAGCTTCTTGCTATGCTAATGTTGATTGTTGGACAAAGATCGTTCTCTTTAACTTTCCCAGCGAGCTCGTCCTTGAGTGAAAAGGCAATGTTGCAGCACCAAAGGGTAGGTTTATTTCCTACCTTAAGGCCCAAAAATTGATCTCGAAAGGATATATCTATCACCTCGTGCTAGTTCAGGATGCGGAGGCAACACCTCTAACTCTTCAGTCAGTTCCTGTTGTTAGTGAATTTCCCGACGTATTTCCTGATGAACTTTCTGGTATTCCTCCCTAAAGATAAATTGAATTCACTATCGATGTACTCCTAGATACCTAACCTATATAAATTCCTCCGTATCAAATAGCTCCTGCAGAGCTAAAGGAATTAAAAGCTTAGCTGAAGGATCTTTTGGAGAATGACTTTATTAGGCCCAGTACTTCCTCGTGGGATGCTCCAGTATTGTTCGTTCATAAGAAAGAAGGCTCATTAATGATGTGTATTGATTACCATCAGTTGAATAAGGTGACTATTAAACAGAGGTACCCGCTCCCCAAGATCAACGGTCTATTTAATGAGCTGCAAGTCGCTAAGTATTTGTCAAAGAGTGATCTGAGGTCTGGGTACCATCAGTTGAGGGTTAAGGAGAAAGATATTCCAAATACCTTTTTCGGATTAGATATGGCCATTACGAGTTCTTTGTTATGTCTTTTGGTCTGACTAATTCACCGACAACCTTTATGAATCTGATGAACTATGTATTTAAGTCGTTCCTGGATATCTTCATAATAGTGTTTATTGATGATATTATGTTATATTCTAGATCATAAGCCGAACATAAAGATCATTTGCGAGCGGTATTACAGATGCTTCAAGACCGTAAGTTGTATGCCAAGTTTTCCAAATGCGAATTCTGGTTGAACTATGTTGCCTTTTTGGGCCATATTGTCTCATCCGGAGGTATTAAGGTAGATCATCAAAATATTGAAGTCGTAAAGAATTGACTGAGGCCCACGACCCTTATCGAAGTACGTAGCGTCCTGGGTTTAGCAGGATATTATCGGAGATTCGTGGAGGGTTTTTCTTCTATCTCCGCACGTATGACCAAGCGCACTCACAAGGCAACTAGGTTTTAGTGGACAGATACGTGTGAGTGCAGTTTTCAAAAGTTGAAGAACAGGTTGACATCCGCACCTGTGTTAGCTCTTCCCGAAAGTACCGATGGGTATGTGATTTACTGTGATGCCTCCAGAGTTGGCCTAGGATGTGTTTTGATGCAACACGAAAAAGTCATAGCATACGCTTCGAGACAATTAAGAAAGCATGAGGTAAACTATCTGACTTATGATCTCGAGTTGGCGGTGGTAATCTTTTCCCTGAAGCTGTGGCGTCACTATTTATATAGATTCCATGTTGATATATTCACAGACCATAGAGTCTACAATACATATTCCGCTAGAATGATCTGAATTTAAGGCAAAGAAGGTGGCTGGAACTATTAAAGGACTATGATGTCGATATTTTATACCACCCTGGTAAGGCGAACGTCGTAGCTGATGCCTTAAGCTTCAAGACTATGTGGAGCTTGGATGGTATGGAAGCTAATAACTTGGAGAAGACAAAAGAAATACATCGCTTAGCTAGTTTAAATGTGCGACTGTTAGATACAGATGATGGAGAGGCAATGGTACAGAATACCGCAGAATCATCCTTAATATCTGAGGTAAAAACAAGGAAATTGGATGACCCCAAGTTGGTTTGAATGAAAGAGGGAATTTCCCTGCAAAAGAAGCCAATACTGGAACACACATGAGATAGGGTCCTTAGATATCAAGGCCGGCTATATGTACCAAATGTAGGAGGACTCCGAGAGTAAATTGTGGTAGAAACCCACCAGTCCAGATACTCCATTCATCTTGGATCAACAAAGATATATCATGACCTTCGACAGGTTTATTATTAGAATGATATAAAGAAAGATATTGCAGCATTTGTAGCTCAATGCCCGAATTGTTAGCAAGTTAAGATCGAGCATCAGAAACTTGAGGTTTGCTTCAACATATTGAAATCCCTACTTGAAATCCCGTTCTTATAGGAAGTTTAATTCCATTTGAGTTATCGTCGACAGGCTAACAAAATCAGCTCATTTCTTACATGTTCATACTACTTTCTCGGTGGAGGATTACGCCAAATTGTATATCAAGGAAATAGTTTGATTACATGGTGTTCCAGTCTCTATTATATCTGACAGAGGCGCTCAGTTCATGGTTCACTTTTGGAAATTATTTTAGAAAGGTTTAGGCACCCAAGTGAATCTTAGTACAACCTTCCATCCACAGACCGACGGTCAAGCCGAGTGCACAATCCAGACACTCGAGGACATGCTACAATCTTTTGTATTGGATTTCAAAGGTAGCTGGGATGATCATTTTCCCCTTATCGAATTTTCGTATAATATCAACTATCATTCCAGCATCCAGATGGCCGCGTATGAAGCATTGTATGGATGGAAGTGTTGATCTCCAATTGGATGGTTTGAAGTGGGTGATGCTAAATTCTTAGGGCCCGAGTTGATCCAGCAAGCAGTGGAGAAGGTAAAGTTAATACAAGAATGCTTATTGACTGCCCAAAGTGAACAGAAATGTTATTCAGATGTTCGACGTCGCGACTTAGAATTTGCAGTTGGCGATTGGGTATTCTTAAAGGGTTCTCCAATAAGAAGTGTTATGAGATTTGGCAAGAAAGGGAAACTTAGCCCCAGATACGTCGGGCCTTATAAGATTCTCCACAGGATAGGCCGAGTGGCTTATGAACTTGAATTACCCTCAGAATTGGAAGCAGTTCACCTGGTGTTCCATGTTTCGATGTTGCGTAAATGCATAGGAGATCCCTTCTGTATTACCCTCGTAGAGGATGTGTAAATGACCAAAGATTTAACATATGAATAGACTCTAGTAGCCATTCTGGATCGCCAAGTTCGAAAACTAAGAACTAAAGAAGTTACCTCCGTTAAGGTACTATAGAGAAATAAAAATACAGAGGAAATGACTTGGAAGGCCGAAGAAGATATGTGATCCAGATATCATTACTTGTTTCAGTCCTCAGGTTTATACTTATACTCATGCGATACGATTTTCTCGTTTCGATTCTATACTATAAATCTTAAATCTTATACCTTGTTTAGGTGTTAATGTCAATGAAGATATGGCAGGTGCAACTCAGAATACGACAGAAGATAATTGAGGTGAGCTATGGCTAACTTTATTAAATTTTGATATATACAGACAGTCGTGTGAGGCCTAGTTGATATTCTTTTATTGTTATGTTATCCTGTGTGGCATTGGATATATGTTTGGGTTGTTTAACAGGTTTTAGATAGTCATGTGTTACAAAGGAAACTCTGCTAAAATTTTTAGAACCCTCTAAAGTTAAGAATATCCTCAACATTCGCGGACGAATATTCCTAAGGGGGGAAGGATGTTACACCCCGTAGTTCCGCGTTCCGTCGTGCTGTTAGTAGATACCGATGTTCTGGGAAGAAGTACGACTTTATGGGAAGGTAATTATAGTTTATGGCTCATTTATGGAAGTTCCAAAGCGTTGGAAAGTCAAACGGATTGAAGAAAGTACGTTTTGATTAAATTGGAAAATTGAGCATTTTGATGGCAGAGTTGACGGACCATCAAAGTATTTAACGAACCATAAAAAATTTCAATTCCAGAACGTTAAATACTTTGAGATTTTGAGATCTCAGTTGCGGATCGGTGGTCCAGATTGATGAACCGTCAAAGTTCCCACCTTGAGCCATCAATTTTTCATGGCAATTTGATGAAAAGATTGATGGACCGTTAAATGAACCGTCAGTTTGCGACGGTGGAAATTTTTTCCGGGTTTAAATACGAGTTAGGTTGACTCAACCCTCATTTCCCTTCATAAACACTCTCAATCATGCTATGTCATTCCTGGATCAAACCAAAGCTGAAATATGCAAGATTAACGTGATAATTCACGTAGTAATCGCTAGAATCATCATCTCCGTGTTGAAGCAATTTTTGAAACCCTTAAGATTGAGACAATTTGTTGTTCTAAGAGGATTTGGATACATAAAGGTAAGAATTTATCCTCCTCTACTTGTTATTGTGTTTACTTGATGATTTGGGATAAATTGTGAAAGGATTTTCGTAATCAAAACTTGTAAACCTATGAAATCATTGTATATAGACTAATATTTTAATCAAGATATGAATTGGAATTGATTAGTATATTGATTGTTGGTGTTATAAACCTAAGGAAGTATGTTTTGGAGAATCGTGGGATCAAATTACAAAAGTACCTTTTGTTAAGAAGCCTAAGAATCCTTTGTGTTTAAGGTTATCGATAAGATGCCAAAATGAAGTCTCTTATTTGGATATGGATTCGATATTGATATCGTCCCTTTGTGTGTTATAGATAACTATCCGTAAAGGAGTACGAGGACTTGTAAAGCGATTGTAACTTCGGGGAAAAGGTATTTGAGGCAACCTTCTTTCTTAGCATGACTTGATACGTCGTTTCTTTGAATAGAAATTTCTTGGAGAAATGAAGTAGCCAAAGGTCTCCTTTGACAAATTGATCATAAATCTTGAGTACTTTCTTGTCCATAGCATATTTCGGGTTATATAAGTTCCAAGTGTTCATATCAAGATTCTTGAACGTAGCGCCAATAACAAATTATCGGAGGATAACGACGATAGGTCACTCCTGCTTTGCTTATGGTATATTTTAGAATCTGTCTTGCATTGCACTTATATATATGTATCTATTTTTTTACCGAACCGCGCTACAGTCGGCCGAGTACGACACGTAGATGTGCACCCAACTGTAGTTGGTTTGATATTATCGAGTCCCATATATTGGTCGGGTACGACCGAGTCCTCATCGAGGACATGTAATATATATATATGTATTATCATATGATTTGCCTCACAGAGTGGCATGATTTTTACAGATGTGCATACATATGTTTCTGATTGTGACAAAGTAGGCCCCCAAAGGCTGTTATGAGTTTCAGGTTGACTCTTATCTCCATATCTCTCATGTTAAATCTCACGTTTACATATGTTACTTGCCTTACATATTTTATACATCTTTCACAGTGATGCCCTTCTCTGGGGCACTGTGTTCATGGCCGCAGGTACAGATAGACAAAGCGACGCTCCTCCTCAGTAGGTGATATGCTCAGTTGTGATTGTCGCACTCCTTTCTCTCGGAGTTGCAGTACATGAGTCCTTAGGTACTATTACATATGCTACTAGAGTTTTGGAGTATGGGGGGGCCCTATCCCGACCTGTTGGTATATATATATATGACTCTTAGAGGCTTGCAGACATGTGTACAGTAGATGTTGGTATGTCGTGGCCTTGTCGGCCCTTATTATACTCATATTATGGCCTTATCAACCTAAGGTTTGTGTTTCAGGGTTCGGATACTATAGTGGTATGCTCAGTCCTTCGGACACTAGGTGCCGGCCACACCTCAAGGCTGGGGTGTGACAAAATTTATCCATTTTCCCCAATAATTGGTGGAGTTGAAAGAATTTATTGATGTAATAGACTGGTTCATACTTAGATCATATATCTTAATAGTGATAAATTAGCAACTGTAGCTTCCTTCCTTGTTGTACTCTAGAAAATCCAGATGACCCAAGGGTATAAAAAATTTGCATTAGTAAATCAAGTTTTACCACATGTATATATGTATTTGAAACACATGTACAGACGTGGCATCTAAATATAGGTAAATTTTTAAGTATAGCATAATCAAACCTGATCAGTCTTCCATGCTGATTATTTATCCAAATGAGAACTTCAAATTTTGTAAAGTTATTCATGTTTTATGGGGTTTATAGAGAAGGAAAGAGAGGTGGTAAAAGGAGAAATCTTTGGTCTGTTCCTTTGTTCAATAACTTTGATTTCTCTGTAGATCTTTTTGTTAACGAAATATAAGTATCGCGTTTATTACCAAAAAAAACTTTGGTATGTTCCTTTGTTCAATAACTTTTTCCGTTTGAAATGTCTGTCGTCTATCGGCTGACGAAATTGAATGATAAATTGATTCCTTAACTAAGTGATTTCACCTGGAAGCAAAACTCTAACTTCCAGCAATGGGTTCCCCAACTACTCCAGAAAGCGTTAGGACGGTGATTGAGTAAACTAAGTGGTAAGAAACATAAATACAACTAAAGTGCAGTAAAGGCAAAAAAGATAAAATGAAGATATGTAAAATTAGTTGTTTGATTGGTTGGTTGTGCATGTATTATGTATAAATGATCCTATATTTATAGTACAAGAAAAATAAAACGTGATCCCCCTATGTTAGCCATTAAATTACCCACTAAATCCACTAGCCAACTATGAGGAGGTGGTGCCTATGTTTACTCCTTGTTTTTCTGTTGCATGATTAATGGCACTTCCTTCTAGATGTTGATGGTTGTTACCGTTTCTTAGGGTCTAGAAGATTATTTGACTTGGTCTTCGAGGCGTCCAAATATGTGTGGGTATCAGCCGTTCCTCAGAATTATGACTCGGCCAGGCTACCATAATAGCCGATAAAGCTTTTCTAGCCGAGGGCTAGGACTAATAGATTCGGCTATGAGTCAGTTCGGTTATCGACTTAGAATTTTGTTGCCTGCTCCTTTTGAGGTTTCCACCTTCGGTTGTCACTTGATTAAGTTAAACACTTAAAAGTATTTTTGAGTGTTAACAATTGCCCTCTATAATAACTCGAGTGCGGCTGTTGAGTTGATGTATTAAAAAATAATCGCAGTTTCGTGTAGCAGCCGCAGGTGTCAATTCAATCACTTTTTCCCTAAATGCATTCAATGATGATTTTCTCTGAAAAGTTGTTTCCTTTCAACCGAGGCATCTCAGCTTCCACAACTGAATTCCAATGCATTTCAGTTGCACGTTTGAGAGAAAGTAGTCCTAATGATTGTCAGCCACATCTCCAAAAAAAGATATTTAAGGAAAGACAACCCCCAGAGGTTTCTCACTTAATCTTCAACCGTTCCTAAATTCATTTTCTTCTCCAAATAACCTTATTTCCTTAATTAGAAACCACGTCTTCGTCTTCCTCTCCATCTCAGGGATCAGATAACGCCAATTTGGTTGTTGATGACCTAACCCCTACCTTTGCCTTCATCGATGAACAACTGGTTCTTGCTCCTTACGGTACATCTGAACAGGGCGACCTCCTTCTTTCTCGGTATTTTAGCCCTACAAACTATGACATTCCTATTACCTGCGTTTGGTTTACCGGCTATCGCTGTCCGGCTAGCCTGCGTACCTGGCCAGCCAAGATTACCAACTACTCTGATTGGTTGGAACAAGTGAAGTCGGCCAGAGAGGCCGAATGGAGACGCATGGGTCTCTATGACGCCATTGCGATGTCGGAGTTTGACCTCTCATGTAACATTGGTCTCATATACTCTTTCCTCGGTTACTGGTCGACCACTGCCAACGCCTTTATTTTCCCTTGGGGAATGATGACCCCCATACTGCTCGATGTGACGGCGAAACTTGGCCTTTCGATACTGGGAGCCAAAGCCCCTGTCTTAAGCGACATAGATGTTGCCGACTTGGGCATCAAGGTCTCAAAGAATTCCTCCGACTATGGCCACTTCATGACCAACAACAGTCGAATATCGCCTTTTCCAGTAGACGATGCTGAGCATCATTCTTTCCTGTTTTTTTGGTTCAGCCGATATTTTGTCTCCACAAGATCTTGTTCAAGTCATGAAGGAGTTGAAAATTTATGCGGCACTAGCCGTGTCGGGGGAAGATGTCAGCTGGGCATCTCTTTTCCTGACTTATCTTTATATGGCTCTTGGCGATGCCCAGGCAAAGTTAAGGGACTCCAAAAATCTGGATACCTTAGCATGTCCTATGTGGTTCCTACAGCTATGGATCACCCTGTATTCCCCGGAGTTTATTCCTGATGATTTTGATGAACGTTGTTTTCTATTAAACCCGCCGGTGCTAGTCGATACTCTTCAAAAAATACCCTTTGTGCCCAGGACGCTTTCATTGCAATCTTCACCCTGCATGGTCTGTCTCGAGACCATTACACAAATTGGCAACCGATCCTTGAAAGATGGGCCACCCTCGATTGGGTCCGTCAAATGGCCGATGACAACCTTACATTCTCTCAGCAGAGAACTATGGCCCTCACATAAGGCGTATTCTTACGCCCAAGGATCTATTTGGTGGCTTGAAACCCACATCTAGGAACAATAAGTTGACCACAAAACCCTATCGTCCAAACTTTATGGCAATCCAATTCGGTCTCACTCAGCACGTACCATGGCCTCACCGCAGTATTGTTTGTTCAATCCACCACTGCATTCTTGATGCAAAACAAGCAAGGAAAATAGCCGATCATAATCTTGATAGGCTCGCTCTATTTGACTAGCAGTCGTTTCCCCCGAGAGCAAATACTATTGTGGCTTTTAACGATTGGTGGAACAAGGCCAATGAGAAATTCTTCCAGTCTCTTCTAGATGTCTATTGTGATCGACTGGTCCTGTCAAAGAAAAAGAAAACCAAGAAACCTCTAAACTGTGGACGAAAGAGGCCCCTATGAAAGTTGCTCCCCTTAAATCGGCTAGACCTGCCACCTCAAGGTCTTCCATCATGTTGCGGCAAACGATGAGAAAAGGTAAATTGCTTTCTACATATGTGTCGGCCAGATTATTCTTGTGAATTTTCGGTTAACATCTCTTATGCATCTTTCAGCAACTCAATCCCCCAGCGTTTGTCGATCTGGAGACCACGTCTAACAACGAATCCCCTTCATCCAGAAAATATGTTCCTAAGCAACCCATGTGAAGTGGAGGGGTTGTCATCCGATATCGTAGTGAGGAAGAATCCCACCAAACCAGAGTTCCTATTTCTGCTGAGGAAGAGGAGGAAATTGGGGTATATCCCTTGTCTGGCTTAAATACCTTCGCATCGGCTATCTTTCAATATTTATGTTTTCTGTTTGCCCTTCAAGGACCATAACTAACAAGATGTAGACGGTCGCAGGAAGTATTCAATGCCCATTTTCATATTGGAGGATCGTCCTCTTCGGCTCATGCTTCCACACATCCGCAGGATCCATTATCGGTTGTACTTAAGGACAAAATTTCTCCTGTTAAGGCAAGCGAAATTTTTATGTTGATGGAGCCATAGAGGTATACCCTTTATCCTACGCTTGGTCCTTCAATATTTCCAAACCATTGCCTCTATTCTGAACTTGTCCTTTCTATCTAGGAGACGACTGAAGATAATCCCTCGACTAAAACCAACCCAATTGATGACTCGAAAGTGCCAGCCGAGATCATCCCTGAAGACGTGCTTCTGCAATATTTTGGCTCAGTCGACATTGCACCTTCACCATCTTCGCCTGTTGAGATTCATCGATAGCGAGTTGAAGAGTCTCTTGCCAGGGGAATCCCGACCAGTAAAGAAGAGTTTCATGCTTTGAGTGCTTCTCTGTTCCGATTGTCAAAAAAAGCAAATGATTCCCCAGTTTTGGCAACAGCTTATAATGACATGCATTTGGCTATAAATGACTTATTTGCTTTACACAAAATGGCCAAAGATAGACATGATGAGGTGGTCGATGCTCTACAATACTTGAGGTCTCTTCGACAAGAGAAGAACCACATTCATGCTTCTTTCAATGAGGTGAATGCAGAAAGGCAGTAGAATGTCAGCTGAATGAATGACTTGCAGGAGCAGCTGTCAAAACTGCGAGCCGATTTGGAGAGGATCCAGGCAGAGATAAAGGCTATTACTTGGCCATAGGTGCCTTGGAATTGACTATTAAGGCCCAAGATTCCTCCTGCTCTTCTTTATTTCGGTAGGGCATTCATTTGGATTACAAGATCTGGGAACTTGGTAACCAATAGGTGGTTTGGGAATTGGATCAGAAAGCGTACAGTGAACGGCTGGCCCAACTGGAGAATGAGTGGACTGCATGGAAAAACAGACTTGCTCAAGCAACGCCAACACTCTCTGCTAGTTTTTTTGAAGTGGTATCCGAGGGAACTTATTCTTCAATTATGACTACTCCTTTGCCTGTTGATCCTGCTGCTCAGTTGTCAGCCGACATCCTCATGGACTTGCAATACAAAACCATCATTGCTTCTGTTACTCAAGAGGTATTGTCAGAAGCAGAACAACAGCCAGAGGACACTCTAGCGGCCGACACTCAAGATTTTACTGAGATCCCATCAATTGTAGTGGTTGAGCCTTTGTTGGATGCGGAAAGGGGAGTCCCAGAAGAAGTAGGAACGGATGAGGTAGTAGCCGTTGGTGCGGTTGAGGATGAGAAAGAGACTGCGGCTACCCAAGACGACCAAGCAGCCGTAGATTCGGCTAATCCTGAGACCTCTATAACTGATGATGCAGCGCAACCTCTAGCTAGTGAAACGCCAACCAACCTGGCTTCCTAGTTTTATTGACCCCAAATAGAAAGGTCTATTTTTGTGTCCAAGCAGTCGGTCTGTGGCTGTCGTTTACTCATGCATACCCCAAATCGAAGGGTAATACTTTTTTAAGTATTTGCCGTTTACATTTCTGTCAAGTTCTTCATCATGCATATCTATTAGTAGATACGCGTTGTCAGTAATCCGTTGGCTTACTATGAATGGTCCTTCCCAATTTGGCGACCATTTGCCAAATTTATGATATTTCACTCCAAGCGATAACATGGTTTTCCAAACCAAGTCTCCTTCGGCGAACCTCTTAGGCTTAACATGTTTGTTGTACGTTTTGGCCTTTTTCCGTTTACCGGCTTGGATTCTTTCTAGGGCCATCAATCGATCTTCATCTAGCTGATCTAACTCCATTAGCATGGCCTGCTGATATTCTTCTAAGCTTAAAGAATTCTGTTTGGCCACCGGTGATGACTTAACATTAAGCTCCAAGGGCAACACTGCATCTTGGCCATAGGTTAGCTGATAAGGTGTTGTCCCAGTAGATGTAGACTTAGAGTTTCTGATTGCCCAAATAGCTTCATCCAAAGTGAGATGTCGTACTGCCGGTCTATCCTCCACATTTTTACTGATTATGTCCATAATAAGCTTGTTAGCTGCCTTGGCTTGTCTATTCGCATGTGCATAATAAGGCGAGGATGTGATCATCTTGATCCCAAATTTCTCAGCAAAGGTTTCCACTTTAGAACTAGTGAACACCATCCCTTGATCGGTTATAATCATCTCAGAAATACCATATCTACCCATTTAGTGAAGTAATCGATAGCCACAATAATGAAATTATGTCTTTTAACCGATTGCGGGTGAATTTTGTCGATGAGGTCCATAGCCCATCCTCTGAAAGGCCAGGCTTCACGATCAGGTGTAACAACTCGGTTGGTACCCGTTGGATTGGTCTATGTCTCAGACACTCTTTACACCCTTTTGCGTATTGAAAGTAATCAGCTGTGATGGTAGGCCAATAATAGCCATGGCGATAAATCAACCACTTCATCGTTGGCCGGCTCTATGTTATCCACAGATTCCTTCATGAAGTTCTCCCATGACTCTTAAGGCCTCTGCCTTATCAATGCACTTGAGTAGCACTCCACTTACGCTCCTTTTGTAAATATCATCATCAATGAGCACATACTTCAAGGTTCTCCTCTTAACCTTAAGGTCCTTGCAAGTGGAATGATCTTTTAAGTAGCCGATTAACACATGCTTTCACGTGTCGATCTGGTCCATGGCTAGCACTTCGGCTGGCAGCTCATCATACTCTAGAGTAAGTAGAGACTTCCTAAAGCCATAAGTTTCTTGTGCTAAGTCGTTAGCCTCAACATTCATGCCCCTGGGAACATAACTTAACGTAGATGATACAAACTCACTAAGTAACCTGATAGTCGTTCTGTAACAGGCCAACAAATTTGGATCTTTGCAGTCATATTCCCCAGCCAGCTGCTTGATAACCAGCTGAGAATCTCCACGAATCTCGATGCACTTCACCTTCATAGAGAATAGGTGTTTGAGTCCCATGATGAGAGTATCGTATTCAGCTTGGTTATTTGTCAATTTAGAATCTAGCCGATAAGAGAACTTCCACGTTATATTTCTAGGATTGGTTATCGTTATTCAGGCTCCGACTCCTTTCTGGGTTCTTGACCCATCAAAAGTTAGCGTCCAAGGCACGACGTCCATACACGCAGTAGAGGGGCACATGGGTCCTCCGCATCTACTCAAGGGTGGTCTGCCAAGAAATTGGCTAACGCCTGACCTTTGACAGCCCTGAGTGTCCTATACTCGAGAGAAAATACAGTGAGCTTGATTGCCCATTTCATTAGTCATTCTTGCAAAACGGGTCTATTCAATAAGTACCGGACGATGTCAATTTTGTACAAACATGAACCATATGTGGCATTAAATAATGTTTAAGTTTTGTACAAACATATAATAAGGATAAATAAAGCTTCTCTATAGGGGTATATCTAGTTTCAGCCTCATTGAGCATTCGGCTAAAGTAGTAAAATGCCCTTTCGATTCCATCATCGGCATCATGTGCTAACAGGCAACCGATAGACAAATCTGCAGACGAGATGTACAACTTTAACGATTTCCCTGGCATGGGAGGCACCAACACAGGAGGAGTTGCTAAGGCCTTTTTAATTTGGTCAAATGCCTCTTGTTGTTCCAGGCCCCATACTAGCTCTTCTGGCCCTTTAAGCCTAAGCAAATGTGAGAAAGCCTTTATTTTGCTAGATGGATTAGATGTGAACCTTCTTAGGAAGTTGATCTTCCTTAACATGCTTTGTAACTCCTTCTTTGTTCTGGGTGGTGCAGATTCCATTACTTCCCGGGATTTGTTATGATCTATCTCAATACTTTTCTTATGTACTAAGAAGCCAAGGAAATTGCCAGCCGATACTCTGAACATGCACTTGGCTGGATTCATTTTAAGATTATGAATCATCATTCTTTTTAGTGCTTGTTCAAGATCAGCTAAATGATCTTTGAAGTCCTTAGACCTCACCATCACATCATCAATGTAGACCTCCACATTCTTGCCAATCAAATCATGGAAGATGATGTTCATTGTCATCTGATAAGTAGCACCATCACTCTTCAGACCAAATGGCATAACTACTCACTCGTAAATGCCCAAGGCTCCTGGACACCTAAAAGCAGTCTTGTGAATGTCCTCCTCGGCTACTGCTATCTGATTATAGCCGGAGTATCCATCCATGAATGTCAACACACCATTAGCGGCTGCCAAATCTACTAGCATATCGACTATAGGCATGACGTATTCATCTTTGGGAGTGGCTAGATTTAGGTTCCTGTAATCAATACATACCCGAGCCTTCCCATTCTTCTTCTTAACTTGCACAATGTTTGCCAACTATTCCACATACCTAGCCGTTTTGATGAACCCGGCCTTCAGCAGCCGTTCAATCTCAGCTTTAATTTGAGGCATCAGCTGAGGGTGATATCTTTTGGGCGGTTGTTTATGAAGTGTGAAACCCTCATTATTTTGCAATCTATGCTCTACCGAAGTACGTGTCAGCCTAGTCATCTCATGATAATCCCACGTGAAACAGTCTTTATACTGCAGTAGAAGAGTCGTTATGCTTTGTTTATCCTCCTGCTTCACTAAACCACTAATATGTGTTAGTCGATGGACTTCCTCAGTACCCAAGTTGATATCTTCCAAGGGATCCCAAGACTCAAAACTAGGCATAGCCCTTTTTATGGGCGATTCAAGTTACATAGGCAACTCAATGTCATCGGCTCTCAATGTTGGTTCTCTTTTGTAGTCCTCTACCTGTAATGCCTTGGCTATTCTTGCTTCGAAACTTAAAGCAATTAGTCGATGCCACAGATCACGTATGATTTGGGTCTCCTCAATCATCTAAGTCTTCCAAGATAAGTCGTGGTTCGGCTAATTATTTTATTTCAAAACTCCTTGGAGTAAGATTGCAGTATTCCCAAGATCCTTCTTCATATTAATCTGTGACAGCTATGGGAGCCACATAGGGTGAATATAAGATAGACTCCAAGTTCTTAACCCCTGTTTGAAATGGGTTATCATCGGTTGGGACAATTTCTATCTTGTCTCCTTCCGAGAAAATGAGCTTTTGATGCATGGTAGAAGGACGGCATCGGCTGGTGTGAATCCAGTCTTTGCCCAACAGAATGGCGTAGGACGGCTTGCCATCTATTACAAAGAAGGCAGATCTGACTATTTTAGGACCTACGGTGATTTCTGCTACTAAGATCCCCAATGTTTCAGAGGCCTCTCCCATAAAGCTAGTCATTTTCATGTTAGTTGGGATGAGATCCTCTCTGGTTTTGTTGAGGCCTTTCAAAGTAAGTAGCGACATCATATTCAGCACAACCCCATTGTCGACGAACACTCGGCTAATAGCTTTGCTGTTAATGTAAGCCTTAACATAGAGGGATTTGAGGTGTTTAACCATCTCATCCGTAGGTGCACCAAATACAGTGATCAAAGCGTCCCTAGTTGTGGTATTGGCTATAGTCGCCCATTCAGTGTCTTCCACACACACATCACCTTCTAGGTTATCCTGTGTAGAGCGACCGACCTAGAACTCACATGGAATCAGGTTGACCATTTCAATAGCTGCCCAAATCTCGTCGGTCGAATCATGCTTAAATAAATCAAGGATGAAGTCTCCCACCTCGTCCAATTCAGTTGACAAGAATTTAATATATTCCATCTCCTGGAGACATAGAGGAATCGGCTGAGGTTCTAATGCTTGGATCCTCGGCGCAATCTATGGAACCTTCTTGGCTAAGGATTCCTTCAAGATGGTAGTCTCCCATCGAGGTTCCTCTATCGGGTTGTCATCAGGTTGCATATTCAGCTCTGGTTGGTCCAAAGCTTCTTTTTCATGCAGCACTGTCTCTGAAGAGATTGAGTCGAATGCCCGCCCAATAGCCTCAACTATGGCAGACTCAGAAATTTCCTACTTATCGGTCGCCTTAGCGCTTGATATCATGTGCAACGTTAGCTTCATTTTCGCAAGGCTTTGGCACGTTGCATCCTTCTTTTCTGAGTTCTGGATATGACACTCGGTGGTGCCTCTTTCTACCAGAAGCCTGATTGACGAACCACTTCCCTTCATCTATATTGGCGGTTGACTTAATCATCCTCCGGGGTTTTAGCTGACCTTCATCCCTCACTATGATACGCAAGGAAGAAACACCTTCTTTTACGTTGAACTCAATCACTCTCTATTTAGCTATGAGAGTGATTCCTCATCTAACTAGGGCACGCTCGGCTTCTCATCGACCGGTAGCCATGCTTGCCTCCTAAGCCTGCTCTTGGGGTCTGCTGGGTCCCTTTTGAATTTTGAGTACTGTTTATGAGGTTCCCTAGCAATGTGCTCTGGTTTATAAGGGCGGCCACGAAAACTGCTTCTAGCCGGCTGCCTGTCTGTGTCCTCATAGATGTCACGTAAGCTGCCTAGTCGATCAAATACATAGGTCTGTGTGGCCTCCTCCTTACCAGTGGGCTTCTTTGGGACCCATATATTTTTCATCGACTGTTTCCCCTTGACATCCTTTGATTGATCTGGCTTAGCAAATGATACCATAGATATCGGTACTGCAGGAAAGGGATCAGTATCAACAGACATTTCAGCTATGCTTTTATCGACTAGCTTGAACCTCCCTCTTTAATGCCCTTTTGAATTGCCTTCCTGAAGACCACATAATTAGAAGTAGTGTGGCTATATGAGTTGTACCATTTACAGTACTTCTTATCCTTGAGCTCTTCGGTAGGCGGAATCCTATGCCATCAAGCAGCCGAATCTATTTATCTTTAAGCAGATGATCGAAGATCTGATCTGCCTTTGTAATGTCAAACGAGTAACCGACCATGTCATCAGTTGAACTCATCTCCTTGTCTTTCGTAGCTTTCAAGGCTGGGCAAGAATAAATCTTACCCTTGACAATCTCGGCTACCATTGCGTCTGCTGTGTAATTGGCTGACTCTGAGTCAGACTCATTTACCTCAATAATGGATATCAAATGGGAGCCTCGGTTTCGATTAGCTCTTCTTTTCTCCTTCTCCTGGATATACTGCTCTATTTGGCTAGTCTTCTCGACTAACTGGCTTAAGTTAGAGCAGGATTGTCCCACTAATTTCTCTTTTAGCTGAGGATGCATGTTGTTGATTATCATGTGGGTGCATTCCAATTCAGGGAAGTGTATAGTGCATCTCCCAACCTTCCTTCTGAATCTCTCGATATAATCGATAGTTGACTCATCGACCTGTTGCTTGAGATTCATCAAATCGGTTACAGTGACCTGAGGTTGGGGCCAATAAAATCTATCATGGAAACAATGCTCCATGTCAGCCCAGCTCTGTACGGAGTCGGGGGTCAACGATGAGTACCAGGAAAATATTGTTCCGGTTAGAGAACGGGGAACAACTGCAGCTTGTGATACTCGTTCTGGCCAATATCGCCACATTGGAGGATAAATCTGCCGATGTGCTCAATGGTAGATTTGTCATCATCACCCGAGAAGGTGGCGAAATCAGGCATTTTGAAGCCTCTTGGCAATGGTGTTATCCGATCTACCCAATCATGGTAGGGCTTCCTTTAAACAGGCATGTCCAAGAGCTTCAGTTGGATGCCAAAGTACCTTTTCATGGTATTCGCGATAGTTTCAGGGTTCATCGACTGTGAAGTCCCCTGCCGATTCTCAGCTGGAACCGACTGGTAGGCGTTCTACACTGGAGGCCTCCATTCTGTACCTTGTTGAGCAGGGTTTTGAAAGTTGTAGGTATTCTGCTGGCCATTACCAATAGGTGGGGTATATACCCATTGTTGTTGTTGGGCATAGCCACCAAAGCCTGCAACCTGAGCTCCTAGAACAGCCGACGGAGCTTGAGGATAAGTGGCACAATGTTCCATCTCTGCTGTCCCTGGATGTCAGTCGTTCTTGGAAAGTTTGCGCTTCCTGGATGGTATGGATTGGGTACCTGCTGTGACTACTGGAATGGTGTCCCGCTGTAGACAGCGTCATTAGATAGCCGAGCAGGGTCATAGCCAGGGGCCACCGGCTGCCAATTCGGCTGGCCAACATTGATCGCATGTACCGTATGGCCGTTTGCAAGAGCGTACGACATAACGGGTGGCAACCCAAGGTGTCCGGATGCCTGAACTAGTCTCCGAGCCATATTGATCTGCCCATACTGCAGACTCGCTTGGTCGAGTGGCACAGTTTACCCCCCAGCGTTTGGTGGCAACCATATAGTAGACTGGTTACCAAGTGACTGGACTTGCTCCTAGGTGTGCTATCGGTTGTACCTGAGTAGGTACTGACTGATACACATTCGGCTGAGGAACATTACGTGGAGTCACAGTTGCATGTTGCACAACACCACTCGTCAGAGGGATGGCAGAACTAGCCGAACATTCTCCTGGATGTAGTCGATAGACTTCTAGCTCCCTTGCCTGCTGAACCTCATTATGCACCATTGGTTTGACAATGTCAGCTAACTGTTTGGAAACCTGGTACATAATGTCGTGGATGCCTAAGTCAATCTGTTGTCTAATGAATGATGTGGTCATGACAGTTGGACCTTCGGGTTGGCTAAGTTCACCCGCAGCTTGGATTGATGGATGAAGTGGAAGGGTATCAACAAATGTAGGCATACCCGAGGACAATGGTGGCTCGTTGTTCCTTCTGGGAGGGTTCTGTTTAGGATGTGGACTAGACTCTGGGTTCATCTTCTTACCAGACCTTAGGCACATACGCCAAACATGATCCTGACCCGGAGAATCAAACTTCGCTATGGAGTCACCTATGGTCCCACTGGGCGTGCCAAAAAATTTCCCGTCTAAATGTCTGCCATCTATCGGCTGACGAAATTGGATGACAAATTGATTCCTTAACTAAGCGATATCGGCTAGAAGCGGAACTCTAACTTCCAGCAATGGGTTCCCCAACTACTCCAGAAAGCGTTAGGACGGTGATTAAGTAAAATAAGTGGTAAGAAACATAAACACAGCTAGAGTGCAGTAAAGGCGAAAAAGATAAAATGATATGTAAAATTAGTTGTTTGATTGATTGGTTATGTATGTATTCTGTACAAATGATCCTATATTTATAGTACAAGAAAAATAAAATGTGATCCCCCTATGTTAGTCATTAAATTACCCACTAAATCCACTAGCCAACTATGAGGAGGTGGTGTCGATTTTTACTCCTTGTTTTCCTCTTGCATGATTAATGGCACTTCCTTCTAGCTGTTGCTGGTTGTTACCGTTTCTTGGGGTCTAGAAGATTCTTTGACTTGGTCTTCGAGGCGTCCAAATATGTGTGGGTATCAGTCATTCCTCGGAATTATGACTCGGTCAGGCTACCGTAATAGCCGATGAAGCTTTTCTAGCCGAGGGTTAGGACTAATAGATTCGGCTACGAGTCAGTTCGGTTATCGACTTAGAATTTTGTTGCCTGCTCATTTTGAGGTTTTCACCTTCGGCTATCACTTGATTCGGCTAAACACTTAAAAGTATTTTTGAGTGTTAACAATAACTTTGATTCGGTGAAACAGACCCACAAGTAGTAGTTGAACGCCATTCAGAGTCGCGGTAAGAAAATAATCATTTCTGTTCCTACGAAGGATGCTCCTACATTTGTTGTCGTTGTCAATGAGAAGGAATACAAGCCACTCTCTAGTTGTACTACTAACTGCCTTACTCCTCTGCCGAAGGTTCTAATACAACTCCCATAGCTTGTGCACTCAATTCGACTTTGCTATTTTCATAACCAGACACCCACAAAGTTGTTGATGGACCATCATTGAATGGAAAGTTACATACAATGGAAATAAGAGAATGAGTACTAAGTTTGAGGAAACTACACCTAAAGGGGCATCTACGATACACATGTTCCTCATTTATGTATTATGTATAAATAATGTAAAGCTGGTTTTCCCCCATTGTTGTTGCGGAAGTCATTGCGATACTGATAGTAAGTTACAAGCGAGTTGGCTTAGTTTTTCCCTTGCAAATTAGAGTTAGTTTGTTTTCGTCTTTTGAATTACTGTTATTGGGTCCGTGATGGCACGGGCTCTTTTATCTAGTCCAAATATAGTTGACCTCATTATTTAGATGGCAAGGCTCCCATAGGTTCAAACTATGGAGTGTAAACGTGCCAAATACCTTTTTATCATTGCAATCTCGGCGGGAGCTTTTTTATTACTCCCTCTGTTTAATTTACACAAGGTTTTATTATTTTGACAGTTAAACTACTTCTTTTTTTATTATAATTTTTTTTAAATTCTTTTCATGTATTGTATTATTTGGACAGTTAAACAACTTTTTTTTACTATAATTTTCTTTAATTCTTTTAATGTATTGTAAATTATTAATTATACATATTTATAGTAGTACTTTTTAGGGAAAATAACACTATGTCTATTTGGAGAAAATATTTACCCGAAATGGCCCATATTTCTAATATTACCAAAATGACCATTTTATATATTATTATACACTTTTATACATGTTTATATATTGTGTACAATAAGTGTATAATATTGTATATCGTGTGTATAAACAATGTCGCAAAAAAAAAGTTGGTTATGCAGATGTAAATTAAAAATATGGTTGCGTGGATGTAATATTTTATGCTGGATTGTATATTGTTGAAATTATCCATTTTTATATAGTTTAAAATATGTAAATTTTATTATAAAATACTCGAAATATTTATGTCTCAAATTGAGGGAAAGATTAAATGATTTGGTCCTTGTGCTCCGAACTCCCTCATATAAATTGGGAGAGTTAGGTCACTCAACTATGGATGTTTCACACTGAAAGTCACTAAACTTTATTTTCTAACCAGAAATTCACTCATCTATAGGTGTTTCACTCAAAAAGTCACTCAACTATGGATATTTCACTCAAAAAGTTACTCAACTTTGTTTTCTAACCAGAAAATCACTTAACTATTGATATTTTACCTATAAAGTCGCTCAACCTGTTTAAATGATTTTTAATTATATTTTGTTAATTTTTATTTAAAGCCAAAATTGTAAGAAATAAATAAGTATCCATTTAAACTATTTTATTGACCCGCCCACTTGACACGACCCACTAAAAATATATTTGACCAAGATAAATGATTTTAGATATATATAAAAACCACGTTAATACTGGAAGAAAAATAAATGACTTGAGATAAAAAAATGAGAAAAAAGCTCAAAATTGTTTGACAGAATATGGTATCAAAAGACAATACAATCGATTACATGTAAAATCACAATTTATTTTAATTCAAATTTTGTATAAAGAACACCATATATAGATTCTGAAAGAAATAATTTTTGATTATCTTTATTAATTGAAAGACTATATATACAATTTACATATTTCCATAATAGGAGAATCATATTCCTATTCTACTCCTAAAACCTTATTCTACTTGGATATTAACTATACAATTATGGTAAGTGTACAATACTAATTAGACTACAACATTAATTACATAATTGTACATGGAATAGGAAGCCCACGGATGGGAATAGGAAGCCCACGGATGGGCACCAATATGTCTCGGAATACCATGTGTATACATAATATACACATGTATATTGTGTGTATATTATGTATACTTAACACAACCCCGTAGTCATAGCGGGCGGTCTTCGAACGATGAGACTGTCCCTAAAATCTTCAAAAAGGACCGAGGGAAGACCCTTCGTAAAGATGTCGGCAATTTGATACCTGGACGGGATATGACAGACGCGAACGTGCCCACAAGCAACCTTTTCACGAATAAATCTTAAGAACAGGAACTCCTCTCCAAACTTTATGAATGTCCATCTTGATATGTTTAGTGCGCTAGTGCTGAACCAGATTACCAGAAAGGTAGATAGCACTAATATTATCACAATAAACCAAGGTCGCTTTCTGAATAGGACAATGAAGCTCTAACAGTAAATTATGTAACCAACATGATTCAGAGACCACATTAGCTACCCCTCGATACTCGATCTCGGCACTGGAACGGGATAAAGTCGACTAACGCTTCGCAGACCATAAGACCAAGTTATTACCAAGAAACATACAATAGCCAGATGTAGACCATCTGGTGTCCGGATAACCACCCCAATCAGCATATGTGTACGAGACAAGTGTTGTCGTTGATGAAGGATAGAGATGCAAGCCATAGTCAAGTGTACCCTGAATATACCGAAGGATGCGTTTGAGCGCATTCATATGATCAATTATGGGATCATGCATAAACAAACACACATGCTGAACAGCATACGTAATATCGGGTCTCGTGAATGTAAGATACTGAAGGGCCCCTGCAAGACTGCGATAGCGGGTCAGATCCTTGTATGGCGCGCCTGCCGCAGCCCAAGTTTGGGCTTAGTATCAACGGAAGTGGAAGTGGACTTACATAATGACTTCCTAGCCCTCTCAATGATCTCAGATGCATACTTCCGCTGGGATAAGAACAACCCACCTGCATGACTAATGACAGCAATCCCCAAAAAATAGCTCAAAGGCCCCAAGTCTTTCATAGCAAACTCAGAACTGAGCATTGTCATGATAGACTAGCGTAATGCATTGGAAGAGGCAGTTAAGATAATATCATCCACATACAAAAGTATATAAGCCAAGGACGACCCACGATGATATATGAACAAGGAATTATCCGACCTGCTGTGAGTGAACTCAATAGTCGAAACATAGTCGGCAAACCTCTTATACCAGGCCTGTGGGGACTGCTTAAGCCCATATAAGGACTTCTTCAACAAACAGACATGATGAGGATGTTTGGGATCCCTAAATCCCAAAGGCTGATGCATATAGACTGTTTCCTTGAGATCACCATGTAGGAAAACATTCTTCACATCTAACTGATGAATAGACCATGCTTTTGAAAGAGTCAAGCTAAGCATAGTGCGAATGGTAGCCGGCTTGACCACCAGACTAAATGTCTCACCACAATCCACACCAACCTGCTGAGTCTTACCATCACCCACAAGCCGCGCCTTATGTCGGGCAAATGAACCATCGGAATTTTCCTTATGAGCAAAAATCCACATAGACCTAATAATATTAATACCAGATGGACGGGGCACCAACTCCCACGCCTTATTATCAATAAGAGCATTATATTCATCGATCATAGCAATTTTCCAACTCGGGTCATTTAATGCAGGCATAGGATTACGGGGTAAGGGTGATTCAAGAACATCAAAATGTAAATTAAAATATCTTTTTGGTTTAAAATCCCCTGTTAACTACGGGTGACTGGTCTATGACTCGGGGCAGAAGCGGGTGGATTTTGGGAATTTTCGGGACTCGGGACAGACTGGCCAGCAGGCAGTGGGCCTGGCCCAAATCGGGAACTGGGCCAACACTGGACCCAGAAATAGTACCTGGAATTAGGCCAGAACTGCGTAGAATGGATGGCCCAGTTGCTGGACCCAGATTCAAAGACGACATTGTTTGGGGAGGACCAGCGAGCAGTGGGCCCGGTGGCGGAGTTGGGGTGCGGGACACGTCCGAAAAATAGTGAATAAGTTTCGGGGAAAGACCATCATCCAAAAAATTATATGAACTAGGCTCGGAATTACTAACCTTAGCAAACGGAAACTGGGATTCATCAAAAATGACATGGCGATTAATGATGATTTTATTAGAGGATAAATCAAAACATTTATAACCACAACGATTAGACGGAAAATCCAAAAACACACACGGAGTAGACCGGGCCTAAAGTTTGTTAATTGTGGTGGATGGAAATAAGGGATAACACAAGCACCCAGACCCTAAGATGGGAATACGAAGGTGTTTTATTATATAAAATGTGTAGGGGGGAAGAATATGTCAAACATTTGGAAGGAAGAATGTTAAGGAGATATGTAGCCATTTGTAGAGCATGATGCCAAAAAGACGGGGGCACGAAAGCATGAATCAATAAAGTTCGGACAATGTTATTTATGGTACGAATTTTGCATTCGACTTTCCCATTTTGTGAAGACGTATGAGGACAAGAAAAATGAAAATTGATCCCATTATTAGCACAGAATTCCTGAAACACCCCATTGTCATATTTTTTGCCATTATCACACTGAATATTTTTTATTTTCCGTTCGAATTGGGTTCTAATGAATGCTCTAAATTTCAAGAAGATAGAAAAAACTTGAGATTTTTTAGCTATTGGAAAAGTCCATAAAAACTTAGAATAATCATCCAAAAAAAGAACATAATACTGATGACCCAAAGAACTAAGAACATGAGATGTCCATAAGTCGCTATGAATAATATCAAATGGCATTAAAGTATGAGATTTTGAGTCTACAAATGGCAACCTGACAATTTAGAGTAATACATGTACCCTTACATGAAATAAAACTAGTTTTATCTAATGACGACAAAATAGACGACCCCGGATGACCAAGACGAGCATGTCACAAGGAAGGAGAAAGGGCTGGAAATGCTGAGGGCAAGGCTTGACTCGATGGACCAGAACAGGGTGTGATAGGATAAAGATCTCCCCTACTATCACACCTCATGAGAGGACTCCCCATCTTGAAATTCTTCACAGAGAAATCAAATGGATCAAATTCAATAGAAACGGAATTGTCAGTAGTGAATTTACGGACATACACTAAGTTTTTAATCAATTTGGGGGCATGTAAGGTGTTTTTCAAGACAAGGGGTGGATGAGGAGGAGACAACGTTTTATGACCATAACCACGAATTAGAACAGAATTACCATTACCAACAATTATGCTGTGAGGGTTGCTCAAATTGGAATAAGACGAGAGAGTACCTGAACCGGATGTCATGTGGGTAGTGGCACCGGTGTCCATATACCAATTTGGGTCCGATTGAGTCAAACCAAATGTGTGCATCGCGGCCTCAATATCGGTCTGAGTGGGGCCTGCTGCGTGATAGGCTTGCGGAGGCCGGGGCCCAAGAATTCATGTGTGCTGCCCTGGCTCGTAACTACTGCTGGAACTACTGGGCCAGTGGCCAGTGGGTCATCGAGGCTGCTGGGAAGCCCACTGGACAGTGGCTGGAAAGTTGTGTGGAGTTGGGTCGTAGGGCCACTGTCCACTGGTCCAATCCCGTGATTTTTTCCATTATTTTTCCGGCCATTTTTGCCTCCCCCGTGAGATCGGTTTTGATTCTAATTGTCACCAAAATTTTGAGGATTAGTGGAGGATTTCATAATGACCACGGGACTAGCATTAATAGCCGCCTTTTTAGCCAAACCGGCTTCTTCCAAGATAAGCATGGATCGGGCTTGATAGAACCTCGGAAGAGGATTACTTTGACTAAGGAGAGTTTGAACGCCACTATAGGCCTCGGATAGGCCAGCAATCATCTGTAAAATAAGACGATCTTCACTAACTGGCGCACCAACGTTGCGGAGTTGATCCGCCAATTCTTTCAACCTTTTGCAATATGCTGAAACGCTCGGAAAATTTTCCATGTTGCCATGAGAAAAATCTTGTTCAAGGGTAACAGCTCTGGAATTTTGATTATCCTGAAATATGTCACGCAGTTTATCCCATGCAGCCATCGTCGTAGCGTCTGGCTCAATAATCGTCTGCAATAGGTTGGTAGAGATAGTAAAATAAATCTACTGAAGGACGGTGGCATCAAGTGTTGTCCATAACTTAGGATCATCCTCGCATGTAGGCACCTCCGTATCACCAGGAGCCGCGAGGATTATGTGATGGATGACTTGATGCGAACGAGCGTGAATTTTGAACAACTCGGCCCGCGTATTGGACGTTTTCTATTTCAAGAATTAGAGGGATATGATTCTTGATGTTAGAAACAACAAGGGCATGGTGAAACGTGTTATTTGACGTAGACATAACGAAATAACAATAGGTGATAGAGGGATTTGGAAGAGAGATTTTGAGAGCGGAAAGAGGTGTAGAAAACCGAGGAGGGCTGCTCGGTTTTGCTTGGCCAAAATAACAAGAATTTTAGGGAGAGAAATTGTTGTTTTGACCTAGACTTCTGATACCATGAAAGAAATAATCTCTTGATTATCTTCATTAATTGAAAGACTATATATACAATTTACATATTTCCATAATAGGAGAATCCTATTCCTATTCTACTCCTAAAACCTTTCCAATCCTTTGCTTGTTGTGCAGTGACAGTACCAATATCCACTAATCGTTGTTTCCAGATACGGTTGCCGGTTGACATCTCTTCTAATTCGTCGATAGAAGGAGCTGGTACGGAAAAACCTTCTGTATAAGGTTCGAAATAGTGAATTCAGGTAGAGTAGACCGATGATCCTGTAGTCATTTGGTCGGCTATTGAAAGAAAAAGCTTGCATCTGCTTCCCCTATTATATAACCGGTCCCATCTCCTTATTCTACTTGGATATTAACTATACAATTATGGTAAGTGTACAATACTAATTAGATTACAACATTAATTACATAATTATACATGGAATAGGAAGCCCACGGATGGGCAGCAATATGTCTCGGAATACCGTGTGTATACATAATATACACATATATATTGTGGGTATATTATGTATACTTAACAGATTCTATCAGAATTCATTGCAAATTAGGATCCTTCTTTTACTGTCCGTGATTTACGTGGACAAAATTTTGATAAGTTTGAAAGTTATATCATGCAAAATCCTGACAATCAATATTTTAATTAATTTGAAGTCCTAAACATTAAAAAACTTATTAAATGACAATTATATTCAATGCATAATTAGAGTTTTAAAAAACATACAACTCTACCTTACATTTAGAACTTTAAATGTACAAAATATTCCCTTTATATTTGGACTTTTCCACTGTCTTCGTAGTATAATAATTAATGGTTATTATTAAAGTTTTAAATAAATACACAATTTTATCCTATATTTAGAACTCTAATTAAAAGTGTAACATTTCTTAGATTTTCTCTGCCTTTGTAAAATCTGGTAAGATATCTCAGCGCATGAATAAAAAAATTTCTAACCGCATTATATGTTTATAAACTTAAACCAATTTTAGTAGAATTAAAATAAAAGATCTTGGTAAATATATTTTTAATGAGTCGGGTCAAGTGGACGGGTTAATAAAATGGTTAAAATGAGTACTTATTTATTTCTTACAATTTTGACTTTAAATAAAAATCAGTAAAATGTAATTAAAAATCTCTTAAATAGGTTGAGTGACTTTATAGGTAAAACACCGATGGTTGAGTGACTTTCTGAGTGAAACACCTATAGTTGAGTGACCATACGAGATATTAACTCTAAATTGGGACAGAGGGAGTATTTTTCTCCATCCCGACGAATGTGATGTACTTTGACAAAGTAAAGTTTAAAAGAGTTTGTACTTCCATCCCAAAATAGTTTTCACGTTTTGCACTTCGAGAATCAATTTGATTAATATTTTCAGTTAAACTGGATTAGATTAATTCAATATTTTAAGATCAAAATTTAGATAAAATTGTACGAAAAATATTACATCATACCAATATGGTGAAATATATCTTAAAATATCAATCAAAATTCATGTATTTTAACTCTCGAGAAGTGAAAGGTGACAAATATTTTGGGACAGAAGTGGTATATCTTTCTTCTGATGAAGGGAAGGAGAAGTTTAAAGTGATAAGACTTAATAGACCAACTATTCTATCGATGAAATTATTTTTATTTTCATTTAGCATAATATCATATTCGACTGATATGAGGAGGTTGTAAGATGGTAGAATAATATACAACAATATACTAGAACATTATACTGTTATAGTGTACAGTTTCCTAATATACATTATACTTCAATGTATACTGTAATTTCAATAAACGTATATCCATCATGGTGTAATAATTGAAGTTTCAGTGATTCTTTTCAAATTTATCATATTTTAGAATACTTTCTGCACCTCTTTCGAATTATTCTCAATCTTAACTTCTTCGACTTCAAACCTTGAAATTATGTTCTTTAATGGTGGAATAACCGAAATTGTACTGATTTTTCCATATCATCATCGGCAAGTTCGGTCTATGTTATGCAAGGATCTGCTTATGCTTCTCAGTTTTGTGTGTTCGTAGCTCGTTCTTGACGGTGAGCTAGATCTTCCCTGATATAGGATTGTTTCAATTGGAGTAGAGAAGGACAACAGTGATTTCAAGTGGTGGTTTTCCTGGGAGAGAATTGACATGAGTAAAGTTTTCATGTAGTTTCTTATCCTTCGATTTCTGTTACTATTTATTGTCGCTTGTTATTCACTTAGCATTATGTTTTGTTGTAGTTGTTGTTCCTTTTCTTTGTTGATCTGCTTTGTTTTTGCTTCATCCTGAGTTGAGGGTCTATAGGAAACAATCTCTCTATCTCCCACGGTAGGAATAACTGATAAGGTAAGCGTACATTTTATCCATCCCGGACCCCACTTATTTACATTGGGTATGTTGTTGTTGTAGTAGATATGACCGGTTAAATAATCTTACTCTGCATGCGTATTTGCTAAAAAGACCTTAATTAATTTATCAGTAAAAGGCCTCGTGAAATGAAAAAGCTAAACACAAATTGCTTGTAAGATTCTTCCGACTTTATTTGCAGTCATCCCCACAAAGAAAGGGAAGGAAGAGCTCAGAAATACCATCTCAATGAGAGCTAATAGCAAACTCTCTTCTAAAACAATACTTACTCGTAGAGATTGTTGCACTAAACTAAATACGTAAACAAAGTAAAGAATATATATGATGAAGTGACTTATATAGAAGTATATACAAGACTACCATATCGAGTGAGAATAACTTTTTTCTTTTCTGCAACGCTCGGTCTAGTTTGCGAAGACGTGGTGGTGGGTACATGGTCCATTAAATTACTCTGTCTTAGCTTTTGGCATGTATATTTGCTTCTTATTCACTAAAGTTCTACTCCATTCCTCCCAATTTATTTGATCTTTTCGTTTTTCGATAGTCAAACGAGTTATTATTTGACCTTAATTTTATTATATTTCCTGTAAATATTTGAAAGTATTATGGTAACTTTTTACGTCGTTTTCAAATATTTAATTTTATTTTGAAAAATATAAAAATTCTATGTTCAAACACACTATTAAAATTGTGAAGTTTAACAATTGGGACGGAGGGAGTAATTTGCTTGCCAAAAAAGTAGAAAGTTTTACGCTTTTGCTTTTTTAGTGATGACGAGGTCAGAGACTTTGTGCTGTCATGGAACAAGACTGATTCAGTCTTGCAAATACATCCTCCATTGATAAAGAGGTTTACAAATGGTTTCTCTTTCTTTCCACCAATAAAGAGTGTACATCTTACATAGACCAATATGGCATAATTAAATTAATTGGGTGCTCTTTATAATGCATTAGAGAAAAAGGGAAAATTGAATGATGGTGGGTGCCATCTTTTTGGAGATAATTTAGTGACTTTTAGCAGAAATAAAAAGGGTCTATTATTTCTTTTATCACCAGACATAGCTCCAAAGACATCAAAATGGAAACAATCAAATATCTGAGTGCATGCATGCATGATGCAGATTCACCAAAATGTTAATAGAGAGAGAGAAGCCTTTGATTGTAAATGTAAAACGGTAAATTTGGGTTTAATGTGTCTTAGATATGTCAGCAATAACATCAGCAGCAGGGGTTCAATGAATTAATGATGGGGAATACATACCCCATTTAAATTGGAAACAAATTACAGAATAATCAGGCTTTTGCATTCCTTGTGAAATCACTGCACGTCTGGCAACTGCAGTCCGAAAATCGGCATATTTCACAACCAAAACAAACACAGGTGGTGCAACCTTTACATGTCGGAGAACGAGAACATCCCCTGTACACCCTACGGCTTGCTCGTTCTTCTTCATCATCACATGAAACTCTGATACATACAAGTGAACAATCAAATAAGTCCATAAATTTAAAAAACAATACATTTCCGAGGACTAACATATCTTGGAGTCAGATTTAGAAAATATCATCACTACCCATTTGACAGGCTCCAAGAGAAAGACAGAGAAATGATTAAAGGAAGTTGCCATTCTATAAATAAATGATCACATTTTGGTACCACAGAAATTGAATGCTTTTGCTAGTTCAACAACTGCAGAAGCTCATAGATCATCAGACGACATATTAAGTACCAAGGAAGCTTTTCTACCACCTAATAAGATGGACATGCATCAGCAAACTCTTGTACATCACTTGGCATTCTACCAACCAATACAATTGGACATGCGTCAACAAATTTTTCAACATCAGTTGGAACTACAGATTTCAGACCCAACAGAGTGAAAGGGGCTCATTGATACAAACCAAGAAAGTAGATGGCATGTGCAGTGGAGTAGATACAATTACAAGGGCATCAAGACCAGATTTCCTAATGCCTAATATTCCAACTTAATTCTAGGATGGCATTTTGAAATTCCAATTCTCACAAAAAACAGTCATTCCTCTCAAGAATAAGCTAAGTGGTAAATAAACAGCTATTCCTCTCAAGAATAAGCTGAGTAGTTGACTTCCAAAATCTAACAAAACAAAAAGCCCTCTCAAGTAGACAAGCAAGTTCTGTCCATAAGTAGAGATCGCATGGGCGCATGAGATTAGGAAACAGAATTCCTTGAGAGAATACTTCTGGAAATAAGAAATAGATAGCTATTTTGATGCAGTAATATCTGTAAATAAGCTCTACTTCATTTAACTTGGATATGGGAGAAAGGGTATACGAGTTCCCATTCCACCCCAAAATGAGCACGAGTTTTTGTTCCTTTCTCTTTGTAGTTGGGGGTGTGAGTGTAGGATATTACTTGAATATTTCCTACCAAACTAATGACAGCACAGATCCTAAAATAAACTTCAGGTGTGTACATTTTAGTGGAAGAGCTACTCTTTCATCTCTGGAGCATACAATAAATAACCTGGAGAAAAAGAAAATAGAGCACCACATACGTAAATATAATAAAAGACCGCTTGTCATTTCCTCTCTGCCACTCAGATTCTGTACGGGTAAAATCGACCACGGCATGTATGTATAAGGGGTGGTGAATCCATAGGAGGAGGAAGAAAATCAACAAACTGTAATAAGAGGAACATACTTATCATAAGGAATACAAGAGCACATCCAATGCACATTTGCCAAAGCATCATGGTAAATTCTGCACTCTTCCGTTGAACGGAGACGGAACCTGCGCTCTTTATTGCACTCGGTGCACCTTAGAAACTCATCACGATGACAAACTTTTCCATTTTGTGATCTATTTGACCCATTAGCATGCTTTGACAACTGGTTATAATATTTCAGCAGTGGAGTTTTTACCACAGGAACTTTCTCACCATTGACAATGATCCATATATTATTTTTCCATTTCCTTGCAGTTTCTCTCCCAGAATGCTTCTCAAATGCAGCCGGAGTCAGCTTGTCTGATCACAAAACATCAACTCTTAATAGAAGCACAAGAAGACTATGAAATAAGGTAAAAGTGAGGGCATATGCATAAAATATTACATAACACATTCAGTTAACTCTGCCCTCATTTTTATTCATAGATGAACCAGCGAAATCAGAAAACAAAACTAGCAATTGAATATCAGAAAGCAAAGAGTGTTGGAGCCAAACTCGAAATCTATTTATGAATGATAATAAATTCATATATGGGTAAGGAAAGTGAACGTGTTATAGGATACACTTTTATCGTTCTATGTCCAGCACAAACAAGAAGTATAACAACTAGTAAGAAGCTGACTAACTAGATTTCATACAGAGAAAAAGACTCTTGTTAAGTAGCACAAGTACAAGTGTAGGACTTATAATGTACTTTATCAGATAATTCCTCTTGTGATGTGTTATTTAGCAAGTACATAACCGATTCTTTGTGGCTTATGATTGTAGGAGTAATAAAGAAAGGAGGAATACACAGTGAATGATAAAAAAGAGAGATATCCTCTGACAACAAATGCTGTCGAGAGAATCTGTTGAGTGATAGCATAAGATTTCTTTATTCAAGATGTGTACCCCGATATCACAGCTAAATATTCAACCAAAACAGTGGACTAGTCCCTGCACAAGCCCCACGATATAAACATTGAATTAAGAGAAGATAGTTTTCAGAAAGTTGCCATGGTCAGTGGTCACTAGGACAAAGTTTTAGAAATGGTAGAACCATTGAGCTGTTTAGCCAATATCGCATCATAAGTTGATTGTAACCATGAATAAGATAAATGTCATCAACCCCATAAAGAACACACTTTGAAGAATTGGTTCAGCAAACCTTAGCCTCTCCAGACACAAGAAATAGAACTCTGCATCAAAGGTCAGACCTTTAACAACTAAACCTGCATCCAAAGAACATTATCATATATAGAACACGCAATGTATCTCTAGCTTATCAGTCACACAAAAATTGCAAAGAACCATAGAAACTTCACGACCCGACACAGAAATACACAACCTCAAGGATGAGGCTACGCAGACATCATAACTCAGTATATCACAAAGAAGTTGTCCTCTCTCAGGCAAATTATCATACCGATAAAATTACAGAAAACAAAAAATGGCTCAAAAATATTGAATGGGTAACGTACATCTTATGTAAAGCACAAGAGAAACACAGAATACAAACACACGCATAACATGCATTTGACGCAAACCCATTTCATATAAGGAGATACTGAAGAAATATATATATATATATATATGCGAAGCTAAGAAACCTTCATCGCAGCCAGGGGTACAATCACAGGCGATTTCAAGTTCACCAGAAGAAAAAACCCTAAGTGTAGCAACAGCATCACCATAGCGGTGGCTGGTGCACCCACACATCACCTCCACGTAATCATCGCCTCTCTTCAACCCACTTATCTCTCTCAACTCTTCTTCCGTGAACAACTCTCTCTTCTCCACACCATTCTCCATTGATGACCGCACTATCACTACTCTCCAGCTCTCTGTTATCAAGAAATAAAAGAGGAGGTTTTTAGAAGCGTTTCACATCAAAATCGAAACTTTTACCTATAAGAAACCAAAAAGAATCGAATACAACAAATGGATGTCACCCACTTGCCATATATATATATATATATGTGTGTGTGTGTGTGTCGATGCAAGATATATAGATATACAGATTACGACTGCAAATGCATTTGAAGAGAGAGAGAAGGACCGAGAAGGAGTAGAGGTGTTGTTATCTGATGAGAGAAAGAGAAATGGGCTCAGCAAGCACGCATCTCCAAGGAGTCAGTCCAAGAGATCTGGTGGGAATAGCGTTGAAAAGGAGGAGCCTTTTAGGGCTTTTTATAGAGAAACGAGTGTTTACGACGAGGGGGTGAGGGTAGATAAGGGGTGGGGTGGGTGGTGACTCTGCGTAGAGAGAGAAAGAGGAGAGAGAGAGAGTGTGTGTTGTGTTTTTGTGTTCTAATAAGATGGGGCTTTTGTGGGGGTTATAGTTTTTGGTTTGGAGAAGAATTGAAATACAACTGAGTTGGCCAAAGTCGTGATTGAATTTGACAATCTCCGTAAAATTTCACAACACTGACATAGTCAAGTTGTGTTCGGTGAATTTGACAATACGCAACTTACAAATACATTAGTATAAAATTTCTGTGTGTATTTGTGTATAAAATACACACAGTTAGCGAGCATCATCTGTATTTTATACTCTGTATGGCTAATAAAAGTGAGATGGAGATGGCGTTTTGGGGGGATTGGGAAGAAAGGTTGAAAAACGTAAAATCCTGCACTGTTCTCATGGAGGCTATTAGCTTTTATTTACTGATTTAACAGTGAACGCAAAAAGACGTTTTTACTCTCCCTCCCATCACTTCTATTCAATGCACAACCCCCACTTCCCGCCCCCAAACTGTTTAAAGGGATTTAAGGCAAGTTTTATGATTTCAACTGAATTTAAATTTTCTAATTAAGTTATGTTTGTGTCCACTGGCCATCACATACTTTTAATAATATATACATATACTTTTAATTATACTTGCTCATTCTGAATTCATTCATTGGATTTATAATCTGGATTCATCTATGATCCGACCCTTTTTCCCTCAAGCCATGATTTGGATGAAAAATCATAGGACAAAGAGTATGATGATGGTGGAGAAATGGGGGAATAGCATGGATGGCAGATGGCTGTTGCATTTGTATTCATTTTGATGTTTTTAATAATAACAACATACCCAGTAAAATCTCACAATGTGGAGTTTGGAGAGAAAAGTAGAGTGTACGCTGACCTTACTTCAACTTTTAATTTCTTTCCGTTTTATATTATAAATCTGTAAAGAAAAGAATTTGTATTTTTATATATAGTATATATACAATACATTTGACAATTGACCATCATAAATTACCTGATAGGTAGATCGACTATTTTCGGTAGATCCTCGGCTCAAGACAAAACATAATTACAAATAAAACAAGAAAATAGTGATAGTGATTGCTGTTTCTAATCAAAGCTTTAATTATTGTAATGTGAATTTTTGGTGCATGCTTATTAGTCTACTAATAGTGGTAGTGACTTGGGGGCTGTTTATTTGGACTTTTGGAGCTATCATTCGCGACGAAAATTGAAAGAGTTTATATTACCTTATAAACCAAACTCCTTTTTGGATTTAGTTTTGTTATTTTTCAAGGGAAAAGAGATTCCTTCACGACTCTTTAACTGATTGCTTTAATTATTTGACAATGAACTTAAGCTACATACTTTAAGAGATTTATAATTTTAAAAATAAAATAGCTTATATGTTATAACTTGTAAAAATAAGCTAATGGTATAAAAGAAAAAGATTATCTATATAACTTAAACTCTTCAACAATATTCCAACACCATTTTTTTTTCTTTGCTAATTCATAGTCCACCAACTAACTTATATATAGAGGCACAATGTAGAATTGTTAGCTTTACTCAAACGCAAAGTATATCTACGGAGTACATAGTACATACTATCCTAATTCAAGTAATGCCTGAATATATATTTTTTACTACTAGAATATACTTTACTTGGATAGTTATTTACCTTAAGTAATAAAGTTCCCATAAAGAGAATTTTCTGCATAGCAAAATGTTAACCACAAATGAGGGATATATATAGTCTGTCAATGGATAAAAATGAAACATGGAAAAGTTTTAATTATTGCATAGGAAAAGGTCCTCAATGACCCATGTGACGCTGTTTTCCCTTTTCCAACGGAAATGAGGTGAACTATTATTTGCATAGGCAATGTGGTTAGCTATGTGCCAGCCATCACTTCATATTAGTACTCCCTTCTATAAAAAAAAGAGGTTACACTAAGTCATTTCCAGAGCGATATTAATTTTAAGTAAAAATAAGTAATTTATTAATTAAATAAATGATATTGAGATTTGATAATTTAATACTTAATAGAAGTAAATTTTAAAAAAATAAAGTTAATTTTTTCTTATTTGCTAATTAAATACTTTTTTTTATTCAAAAAATAAAAATTAAGTGAATATTTTTTTTTAAATTTGAAAGCAGTAGCATATATATCGACATCTGCTAGGTATTACTAGTAATAATAAAAGTAGGCAAGTACGTGGAGTGTATATATCAGCCATTCGCCCTTAAAAGGGCTTTTGCGTATTGACGCATTTTTCTAGTATGGTGCTATAAAGTTCGCTCATTTTTGGAGAATTCTTTCATATTCTTGTTTTTATGTGCTCTCCAAAAAACCATATTTTCTTCCTTTTTCTATGAGCACTCAAAGATAGAACAACCCTATTTTCAAGCAATGGCAAATGATAAGAAAAAATGTAACTTAAACATAGAGGGTGTTTGGATTGGCTTGTTTTAAGTGCTTATTAGCTTTTAAATATTTTTTTAGTTTTTGTGGTGTTTGACAATGAAAAAATGTTTAAAATACTTACTTTTAGGCATGAAAGGTATAAAAATAAGCCAAAAATCAAAAGTTGATATTAACAACTTATGACTTTTGACTTATAAGCTACTTTTTAAAAATCAATTCAAACACTCTCATACTATTTTAATCCAAAATATTAGCTCAAAAGGTGTGGAGTGCATAAAATTTAGGTGGATCTACTCTAATATCATGATACGAAATTAGATATAGGATCTAACCCAACCCCCAAAACTAACTCAAAATGTGAAAATTGTCAAAAGTCACACTCCAGGATACAAATTATTATCCCACCCACCGATGTCATATAATAGATTCGAAAATTTTCAAAGTTTTGGATCAAACATGTATAGTGGCAATGTTAGACTCAGAATTACAAATTGACTTAGATAATGCATTTCCGAAATTCGGACACATAATCCACAATGTTTAAATACCGAGTCTGTCCCTATTTTAAAGCTAAGCTTGACAAGGACTTCGTAATGACCTACACAATGATTAGTTTCTCCATTATTATTAAATGTTCTTTTTCACTAGAAAACTATACTACTAAGAGCATCCGTCTGTTGTTGCATACTACCAACATTAACACTAACGCCCAACTCTATCAGCCCGCTTGCAGAGATAGTTCAAAATAAGGCTGGCAGTGAGTCGGGACGGCCCGATCCCGCCCCGAGCCCGCCCCGACCCCGATTAGTTAAAAAAAAAAATTGGTAGCGGGACTCTAACCGGGACGGGATAATGTCTCGTCCCGATCCGTCCTGAGCCCGCCCCAGGCCCGCAGCCCCGAGCCCGCCCCTAGTCCCCCCCTTTGCAAATATAACTGTTGCACCAACGACTATTTTAGATTTTGGTCGTTGGGCAACGGCCATTTTTGGCCTCCCCCTTCCTCAACCCCCCTACCTCTTAATATTTATTTTTAACCCATAAGTTATTATATTTACACTTTAACCCAATTTTTCAACTATAAATAACTCATTTTCTCTTCATCTTTCTCACAAATCTTCCTACAATCTCTCTAATCTCTCAATATATCTCTCTACAAGTCTACATTGTTTACTAAATATTCAATTTTATTTATTCATTTGGGAATTGGGAGTGAAGTTGGCAACTAGCTTGAGGATCTTCCATCGAGCAAAGTTTCAATTTTCAACCTCTCGATTACACGTCGACGTTTGGTACATTCGTTCCTTCATTAAATTATTATTGTCTATTTATTTTATTTAGCACACTTAATTTTATTATCTTTAATTATTTATTATCATAATTAAAATGGAAGGATTAAGAGATATGTTTAAGGGTAAGGGTGCTTCTTCTAGTAGGGGCAACCAGGGCAAGGGTACTTCTTCTAGTCATCTTATTCCTACACATGATGATTTTGTTGATACTCAACATTTTCCTACAAATACCATTAGATTTAGACGAGGAGCTATTTTCTGGAACTCAATAAGACTTTAATTTAAACGATGATCTAGATGATACACCCACTAATGTTGATGACAACACACCCACTAGTGCACCTTCAACTGAAATGCCTCCTATTCCCCCTAGATGAGACGAGGTCCAACAAAACGACCATTAAAATCAGATGCATGGATATTTTTTGATAGGGACGTAGAGAATCAAGTAGCTAGATGTAAAATTTGTAAAAATGTTTTAAAATTTAAAAGCGGAAAAGGTCACGGTGGGACGGGGGGTTTAATTAGACACGTAGTAAGTGCTCATCCATCTAGGTATGCCCAATACCGGGCTTCAAAATCGGGTGCGCAAACGCCGCTCCATCGGGACAAGGTTCACATACGATACTATCTGGGACCAAGTACATGGTCAAATTAACCCTATGACGGGGGGAATTGTAGGCCCTAAATACAATAAACATAGAGATAGGGAAGCAATATCAAAATTAGTTGCTATGGAGGGTTTGCCTTTTTCATTTCCTTCATCTCCCGGTTTTATTCATTACATTAGAGATATATATAATCTTGCTTTTAACGGTTTTTCTAGATCAACTGTTAAGAGAGATGTATTTAAATTCGCACATGAATATCAACAATATTTACGTTATTCATTATATCATTTTAATGGCAAAGTATTTATCACGTCTGATATAGGTCGTAGTACTAACGGCCATGATTATTTAACGTTAATTTGTCATTGAATAGATTATAAATGGTCTATGCAAAAACGTATCTTAGCGTATAGATATATAGATGATAGGCACACTGGTACTTTTATTGCAGATAATATTTATCAAGTATGCCATTATTATGGAATACCCGATAAAATTATGACTATTACATTAGATAACATTTCTTCTAACAATTACGCTATTACAATTTTAAAAAATAGTTTAACTCCATCTTTTCCAGATCATTTTCATATAAAATGCGCGTGTCATATATATAACTTAATTGTAAAGGATGGTCTATCACTTTTTCAAGACATTCTTAGTAAAATACAATTTTCTATAAACTTTATTTTTAAAAGTAATAGAGTACAACGAAGAAAAGAATATAAAAAAACTTGTCACGATTGTGGACTACCTTATAGAAAAATTCCAGAAGAAGTATCCACTAGGTGGAATTCTTTATACGAGCAAGTACTTGTTGCTTATGACTATAGAAAACCTATAACTTTATTTTTTAACTCTCATAATCAAAATCCAGCTGATATGATTGTAGATAGTGATTGGGTAAAAATTTCCGAACTTACTGTATTTTTAGATGAATTTTTTCAAGCAACAAAAGAAATTTTCGGTATATATTATCCTACTATTTCAACTATGTTGTTTTATATAACTCTAATATTTTTATTACTTAGTGAATATATGAAAAAATCAGCTTATATGGCAGCTATTAAAAAAATGTTTATCAAAATAAAAAAATATTTTATTTTTATTCCCACTATTTATATTATTGGTGTTGTATTAAATACGACTATTAAAATAGACTGTACTAAATCACTAATTGAAACTATACGATTGTATAGAAGTACTACCACCTCCAAGTTCCAAAAATCTAAATCACTCACCACCTATTGAACAAACTAAAGAAGAAGTGTTGTCTAGCGTAGAAGACCAATGCAAAAAAATATATAGGTTTTACCAACAAGAAAATGCTAGTAACTTACCGGCTTCCATACCATCTTCTTCATCTTCAACACAACCTCACAAAAGACATGATGTTTATGCGGCTAGTATTGAAAGCCTCAGAAATAGAATGTGCGGTCGTACCGCTACTAACCAAATTAGCGAGTTGGATTTTTTTGTTTTGCGGGGGTTCGTACCGTACCAAGAAGTTATCAATGAAGATGGACATGAAGACTTTGAAATCTTTGGAGGGGGAATGAGAAGACTTTTCCGACACTTTCAATGATGGCCCGAGATGTTTTGAACATTCAAGCATCATCAATGCGTACGAAAGCGCTTTTTCGCACGGCAGATATCAAATAGGAGACCACAGAGACACTCATTAGCGGGAGACAGCTTGGAAATTGCAGTATTATTCATAGATTGGATACGAGCGGAGCGGAGAATGTGCGGTCAACCGGAGATCTACGAAGAAGAAGACGAAAATTACAACGAAATCTTATCCGAAGGTAGTGGAAGCCACATGGATCAATTTGACCAACAAAAAAAATTTCAACCGTAGAACCACAGGAAATTATCAAGCAATTAGAGTAGGATTTTTTGAGAATGTAATTTTTTTAATTGCAATTTTATTATGTAATTTGCAACTTTTGGAAAACACCATAAAGTTGCAATTTAGACAATTGTATTTGTATTACAAAAAAATCATATGTCTATTAAATAATATAAGAGACACAAAAACAACCTTGTGATGTTTTTATTAATTACACTATCTTATCTTATTTATTGAGCTTTTTTTTATACACATGTTATTTAAAAAAAAAAAAAAAAAAACCGCCAAACCCGACCCCGCCCCCTTCTCCCGTCTCGCCCTGACCCCCGGCCAAATTCGGCCCGTCAAATCCGAGCCCGGCCCACTGGCCAGGCCTAGTTCAAAACAACTTTAAGAAAATCAAGTTGTCATGTTGGAAGTGTCTCGTACAAGTTATGTGGTTATGTGCCTCAAAGACAAAAAGGCGCGTGCACGGGCCAGCCATTTTAATTTCTCCCCTACAAATATATTTGTTTCAAAAAGATTGTGTTAGTTTGACTTATTACGAAGTTTAAGATTTTAAGGAAGACTTTTAAAATGTGTGATCCAAAACAAGTCTTAGATATTTATATGACTATAAATTATTTTATATAATTAAATTATTTCTAAATATATTAAAAATTTTTTTAAACAAACTAATAAAGAAAATAGAATAATCGTTTTGAACGGAGGGATATTCGTTTACTGCTCCCACTTGATGAATCATGACTCATTTACAGGAGATGCTTAATTGTTCATCAGTTCTGTTTAATAATTTAATGTGCTCGTCTAGCAGATATAGCACATCAACTTTAAATCGTGATGTTGAAAAAAGAAGTCTGCATTACTATTAATGCAAACAGAGTTCTAAAATCCAAGCTATAATTTTCAGGCTATAAGTCATTACCCACTGTATTATATAGTCAGAAAGATACTCTTTAATTTCTGATTTTCTGTCTGTCTTTTCTAACCCAGTTTCAGGCTAGCTAGCTCTTCCTGGGATTTAACATTTGAATTTTATGTGTTTGAGTTTGATTTTTATTCTTTTTTTATAATTGAAAAATTGGTCCACAGCCAACCTTGGGTCAGCTGAAGCTTTTGAACTCAGGGATGATGGACCCGGTCTTCTATATATCCTTCACTGAAATAGTGGACATAGTTCGCTTGATATATGACTTAAACTTATGATCTAAGATCTCAACCTTTGTCAATTGAGCTAACCTCTAGGGTTTCAAGTTTGGAATTCTATTACTAACTCGTTTGTTATATTGTGTTTGATAACAGTTATATTTACATATTTAAAAGCTTAATTTAATTTAGATGAACTCATAAATAAGTTTTTAAGGAGCTAACTATATGGTATATCAATTTATGACTATTTATGGTGTTTGAACCACTTTGCACGCACCTTCATTACCTCTTAATTCTCGACCCGACATCATGGGCTGATGCTTCTTCCTGAATAAGATCATTGTGCATTATCATGAATTAAATCGCCTATCTTCAAATTTAATTCCAAGCCTTTCATTAATGCTTCTATCAAGTCATTATACTGAAATCTGGTTAAGTACAACGCAGTTTATGCAATAAGCTAAGAAACTCAAATACAGCTGGAAGGATAAAAATGGAGGAGATCAACTAGATCATAGGATTCATATATAATTTCGCTTTCACTAATGTAAATGAGATGACTTCAAATTTTAAAATAAGCTGAAGCTTGTAACTGCCTAACAATAAAACCCACCTATTAACTACTAACATTTCTGCAACTTAACTATAAGTGAATATGATATTTCTTGAAAGTCAATAACCTAATCCAAGGGTTGACTTAGAGACATCGACTTCTTGCACATGCAGAGCTAGTGGAATAAAATATTTGAATCCATACTTGAAATCTCATTGTTTTAAATATGAAGAATCATGAACCACAAGAATCTTATAATCTCACCTCAATTAATTTGGGATTTAAAGTTTAGACTACAATTTATTACTAATTTTTTTTATTAAAGAAGGAACCCGCAGTCGCTACTCTCTCGAGTGCGCACAGGGTAAACCCCGGACTGATGCAATAGCCTGCAAACCACGTCCGATTAACCACACTTGGCAAGCCATGTGTGACAGACTCAACCAAGAAGTTTATACAGGGGATCGAACTCGTGACCTTACGGTCCCGCGCTCTACTGCTACACCAACTTGACTACCTTGCGGGTACAATTTATTACTAATTGACTTGTATGTGGTGTGACTTTTAATACGTTTCGGTCTCAACTTTGATGAAGCTTTTAAATATTTGAAATGAAAGTATACATTGAATTAATAACTACCCAAAAAGTCCAGCTTTGATATAGTTGGCCTACCTTTTTGGATTTGTGCTACCTAGTCTGGTAATAACGCTAATCTTTTTAACCTTTCTTATGCACTCCACTATTTTAGTTTACTGCACATCTGTATGTATAATGTGGCCCCTAACTTATAGTAGCACATATAACTGTAACCTTTTTCTGTAATTTGAATCCAATGGAATTAAGCTTTGTTTCATTGATGTAAATTGCATATCCAAAGATTATATTAGTTTGTTGATGCCAGCTTGTAGTGCTTAATTTATAATTTCCAATTTTATAGCCTAATGATGGAGACAAGTCTCAAAACATGTTTGTTGAATTGATATAATGTGAATTGATTAATATTATGCTGTTTTTGTAATGTGTCTTCATAATTATTAGCATATCTGTAGGAATTAATATAAATTCAGAATATATAGCTGTTACTTTAGAAAAAGATGGAATATATCATCAGCTGCATAACCATATATATATATATATATATATATTTTCTTACGCGCAGTGGTGCTTATATACTCGTATTAATAAATGGATCATGATTACTTTGTGATCATTGTAGTTCTTTTTTCAAACTTGGCAGCTTTCTCTACTAAACTAATTAAGTAATAACAACTTCAACGGTGAAGGGTCAGAATTCTTTTTACTTTTAAGTGGCTTATTGGACGCGGCGACTTATAGTTAATCAGATCTCACTTTTTTATTTCATCGAAGTATTTACAATCACGGGTAAACTCTTTATGTCTAATATCTTTGCATTGCAGCACATATAACTAGTACATTTGGTATAGATCGACGGGTTAAATTTTAGTTGCAACCAATTTATGATGATGAAGATTTTTTGTCTAAGAAATTTGATCGAAATGCTTTTTTTTTTTTTTTTGTTTTTCATTCGGTGGCCGATACCCGTATTTGAGTCCGACTTTATTTGGATTTGTGCCACATAGGGCCCCATTCGGGGGAAACGCTCCCTACCAAAAAAAAAATTCATACCCAGTACTATTATATGTGTAGTATTTTCAATGTTGTTACATATGGAGATAAAATTTAATTCATATTTTCAACATTTTGTTGTTGAGGAGGCAAAATTGAGAATTCTATTCATCTTCTGCTCAAATTAATTAAAGCACCCGCATGCATTTCATGGAAACTTATATATATCTACTGCCATCTTCAGGAAATTATACCAAATGATCTTGAAATTGGTGGTTTTGAACTTTTGATCCCTTTCGGCGCTTGTTTCATAAGCAAATTTTTAAGATCAAAAGTTAAAAGTTTTGCCCATGAGATAAAATTTGTTAAACTCGGAGTTTTACGCATTTAATTTGAAGAGATTCGTTAGAATTGGTAAGGTAAGGTCTAGCCTTCCTTGCTTGTACTTCTCCCGATTGAGAATTAGTTTTTAATTATTAATAAAAAGATGTGCTAGACACTCTATCTAGTGGAGTTAAAAAAAACTCATGAAAATAAAAAATTTAAAACCACTAGCTCAAGATCATTCTTGTAAATCACCCGCCATATTTCTTCCAAAGCCACCCATAATCGCACAGCTACAAAACTCTTCCCTAACGACAGTGAGCTTCCTCCACAAATTAGAGGACATATGATATTTGACAGATGGAATACATCAGTCGTGTGTATAGCTAACGAGCGAAAACCTGACATATTTTTTGAACCTCCTTGAATCATAGGAGCCTTGTATAATTGTAATTTTATATAAAATACATTTACCACATCTCAATGTACAAAAGGTAGCGTTAGTCATTCTTTAGCAAAGATGAAAAACTTTGAATCTAGCTCAACTTTCTCAACTCAAATATATTACCTCCAATTTCTGAAGATGAATAAAATGCTAGTTTGTTATTTTTAAAAAAGGTTGCCTTGTTGACAATGCAAAGGCAGGATTCACGAGGAGGTAGCAAGTTTTGTGAAAAAAGAGACTAATTTTTTTTTTACAAAAATAGTTAAGGGGTAATATATAGTAATAATACTTTCTAAAGGTTCCTGCAATTTTTTTTGGGATAAAAGCACATTCGGTCTCTCAATTATTACTAGTTTCTGATTTTGGCTGCGATGGTACAAAATTAAGCATATTTAACCTTCAATAAATTAAAACGTGAGCTTTGGTCTCTTTAGTGTAGGAAATATATATATTTAGACTATCTTTTGAACTTTATTACTCTCAAATAGATGAAGTAACAACACAAGTGTAACATAACAATGAGTAACTAAATGAATTAACGGTTGATAATTCTGTAAATTTAAAAGATTCACAAGTAGAGAGATAAAAAATGTATATTTCAATTAATTGAGGGTTAAATATACTTAAAATAAATCATAAGAACTAGGGTAAGAATTTGTCAGTTTTTTTTAGTTTGTCACCCGGTGTCCAGTACTCACATTGAAATCCGACTATATATGGATTCACGCCGGATAGAGCCCATTTCTGAGGGAAGTAATTCCTACCAAGGATCTTTCTATATCCAGAACTCGAACCCGATACCTCTGGTTAAGAGAGTAACAACCTTATTCACTGCCCCACATCCTTTGGTGATAGAATTTGTCAATTTGTTTTCACGTTTCTGTTGGTAAAGCTGCTCTTTCGTGAAAATTCTTATCTATAGATCTACAAGTACTTAAAAACAAATTTCCGATTGAAATTAATCGATTATATCCATTTTATTTTAGCGGCTACTTTTACCTCCTCTCTATAAAGTGAGATAAACTATAGGTGATTCCATGTGAAGTTTTATAGCATGAAGCTGGCTGCACATGAAAATCTTCACTCTACCTAGCCAAGTAGTTTAATTTAGCCTACCTTACAATTGAATTCTTTTAATCCGTGTCGTCAAAATTATTTGGTAGTTTTAGGCACCACTTTGGGGACAAAAAGTCTATGTCGTATTAAGAATATGCTTTGTCACTTAATTTTATGTAATTCCATAATAATAATGAGGAAAAGAAATAGAAAGAGATCGATTCTTGGTACTCCAATTAGCAAGGGAAAGGATGATTGGACACTCGCGGAAGATCCTGAATTTGAGGCTTTCTACATTAAAAATATTCTCTTAACAAATTGTATTCGCGTCAATATAGTCATCTGATTTAATTAATAAATTTTTTTGGTAAAGTTAATAAAATTCGTCCTTTTTGGGTAGTGAAAATATTATGATTAATAATTATCATATGCTAGAGTACTTTATACGTTTGAGAAAGGGAGGATATGTAAAAAAGATTAACAGTTCAAATATTCAAAAAATAACGTTTATATTAGATCAACTAAAAATGATCAAAATGCCCTTAACATATTAGAAATGATTCAAAAATGTTCTTCCTCCACCTATCGGATCAAATATGTTCCTCCTTTTACTTGGTGGATAAAAAATATTCTTAACATATTAGAAATTGCTCAAAAATAACCCTTTAACAGTTGTCATGTGACGTGATGTTACCGAGAAAGAAACAGATTATTATGATTTGTGGATAGTATTAAAAAGATTTCAAGTGCTGTACCAAAGAAAGAGAAGTACGATACTTATTACTTACTGAGTAAATCAAAAGTTTCTGTAGTTAGCATATCAACGACAATAAGCCAAATAAATGATCTGTAAAGTTTCAATTCAATGGGAAATATTTTTTCAATGAAACAAAAAAAGTAAATGGATACCTAACTTCCAGTCACAATTATTGACCGATATGGAGTAGGAACTAAAATAGAGCCGTTTCCATTTGTCTATTCATAGTTATCTCTTCTTCTTCTTCTTCTTTTTCGTTGTCACTGTTAGAGTCTGAATATTAACTTCCAATAAAATTTCGAATGTGAAACCTATATATTGTAACACCAATGTATTGTGACCTTGGAAATCTTTACTTGGTAGAACTGATAATAACATATGATTAGCAAAACCAAATCACCAAAAAGTAAAGTGATACTTAAGTCACAACTTACGAGAGAAAAAAAAGGAGTTATCTTTCCTCACCCTGTTGCTCTTTGTTTTGCTTTTTTTGGTTTCTCTTTTGTTTGCTTAATAGGAGAAAAATGTAAGGAAGTTCAATTGGACAGCAGCAGTTATGAAATACTTAGGATCTTAGGGGTCGTTTGGTTTCTTAGTTACTGTTTCCTTTCTACATAATACTTTGTTATGGTTTCCTTTATATTTTGTGATGACTTCTTTAAAATACTTGTTTTACCTTATTTGAAATGTCTTTTCTTCAGCTGAGGGTCTATCGAAAACAGTTTATCTATCTCCCAAAATAGAGGTAAGGTCTGCGTACACCTACCCTTCCCAGACCCCACTTATAAGAATATACTGATCTGTTGTTGTTGGATCGTTTGGTTGCTGGTTAAAAGTAAGCTATTCATGTACTTATTATAATTAGTATAACTAATATTTGATACCGAACATTTTAGTTATCAGTTTAAATCCCGCATATATAACTAGTACATGTATAAGTTATGAGAAAATTTATGTATTATCTTATGCAATGCAGGATAAAAGATGAAATAACGAATACATGAATAACTAAATCATGCATAACTAAACCCTATATAATTAAACTCTATATAAGTAACCCTTCAAAACTAATCCATTCATTATTAATACCTCCATAATTCTAATTAGCACCCAAACCATCTCTAAAGGTGCAATATGAATTATAATATCTTGATTATTGGGTCATTTCATTACTAGGTCCTACTTATTTCTTGTCAGGCTTTGAAAGAACAACAAATCCAACATAACAACGCACGGTTTTCTCAGCAATCTGCATGGCCGCCAACAAGCAAACAAAAGTGTACAACCTTGAAAAGCCCAACAGACAAGGTCCAATAGATTCGTCTAATATAGAAACGGAACTACATTGGTGGCTAATTTTTACACTGCTATTTAAACAATATTTAATTATTTTAAATTATTTAATTTGTAGCTGCTCCTCCTTTGCTTCTTCTTCTCCTCCTCCATCTTCTTCATCATCAAAAGCTTTGCTCAGTATTCATTAGCAGAAATTTCATAGTGCTACCCGACCTTCATATATAGTGCTTTTTTGTTCTCACTATTTCAAATATCATATTGTAAATTTCCATAAATTTTTATTTAATCTCGACTACTTTCGGCCTGAAAAAGAATAAATTAAATTGAGATACCATGAGTGAAATAAAATAGATGAATAAATTTATTTGGAGTTATCAAATGGACTGAGTAAAATGAAATGGAAGTACCATAAGTAAAATGAAATGAATGAATTATCAAAGTTCAGATAAGAGTTTAAAGTTTCAGAATATCAAGTCAAACTTCAGAGAAGAATGTCTGGATTGTTAAGTCAATCTGGAGTTTGTTTGTACAAGTAATATGCCAAACTTCAAATATTTTGTTTGGCAAGCCTAACTTCATAAATGTATATATTTGAATTTTGTAACATTAGATGCAAATTTTTTCAACTTTATTTTAGTAAATTTGAAGTTGATTCTGAAGCCGCTAAATTTACTATACAGCATATATACATGCACGCCCACATATCAGCTATAGTTTAAATAGCAATACTCAAATGGGCTATTGGCCCACTAAATTGTATAGGAGTGTGATGCGGCTATGCAAGTGTACTATTATATTGGTGGAGAAAATATTTGTTAGTCTCTTTATATAATTTTGGATAATTATCATCTTATAAAATATTTTTTTGATATTACGTAGTAATGAGTTAGACTCTAATTTGTCTTTAAACAGTATAAACTGATTTATATGATTAGATTGGGTTGAGGGACAGTGAAAGAAGAGTTAGGTGAATCTCTCAGGTATATAACTTTAAAAAATATCTACGATAGTCAACATCATAATTTATATTAGCGACATAATTGTGCCCAAAGCCTATAATTTTATAATCTGATCAATCGTAGTTTGGTGAACTTCTTTGTACAAGAAAAACAATATTTTATACTTACAAAAATTATAAAATTTCAGTTTGGTGAAAGTAGTTTGTCATCACTATGAAAAATAAAATGCAATGCTAGTCTCACTTTCGAGCGAGCCCATCCAAATAGTTTGTATGTAGAATGTGCAGTACAAAAAATTGAATTTGCTGCGCTACCTCAAAAATTATTTAGTTAGTGCAGTTCATTTAATTTAACTGACATATTGAGCTCCTGGGGCAATATCAATTCATTTGTTTTAAGTACTTAAATAATACTACTATTTAGAAACTACACTAAGAATTGTACATAACAATGGAGTAATATTTTTTTAGTTAACACTTGATTCATTATCGAGGACTGAAATTTGATAGTAACTGAGTTTTTCTTTGTTTTTCAGAAAAAAAGTGAACGCTATTTATTTTGGTTAACTGGAGGGTAAACTTGTTCAAGATTGGAGAAATGAGATGAAAGTTTTTTGGGAAGGTTTCTAATGAATATGTACATTCAGGGCAAGATCATGAAAGTATGTATGTCCTAGAGACAATCATTATTAGGACAAAACATACTTGAACACATTCGTATTATTAATAAGATTAATATATTTATGGCATTTGCAATTTTTGGATTATTATTTGATTGTTTGTAATTATTCATTAATGTGCATCCCTTGAGCTTACATTGTCATTAATAGAGTGAGATATTGATGATAGAGCGTAACTCTAAAATAGCTTCGACTAATGATCATCGAGAATGGGATATCGATGATATGTTATAAGTCGACATGTGGTCTGCATCACATTCTTGGCGAATGTAGTATATCTCACCTGCTACTAGTAAGGGTTACTAGTGATGGACACATGGATACTTTTGGAAAGTATCGGTATACCCTGCCAATAAACTATTTGTTATACAATGTCTATAGTGTTATCAGCGTGTGGGAGATAAATGATCTTTGACTTGAGGTCAATACACACCTTGTTTACAGAGTAATGTACTTTGACCCTTTCATAACCTTAAACTCCTTATAGGATAAGATACGGCTTGTGTTGGGTGCATTATGATGCAAACTAAGGTGGTAGTTGAGCCAAGAATATGATTCATTCCTCGATTGGATATTCGAGAGAGCACTTAACTTCTCAGTAATATTGAGTCGACCAAGTCATTGGCCAATGCAAGAGACATATTTAGAATATGATCTAGTTGTCGACTAATATAAATGAGATAAAGTGATCATGCCATTTGGATAGACACATGACAAATCCTAAGCTTGATCGAGTGTGTCGCCAATGAAAGGAATTTATCATCTCACATAAAGGTTATATTTGCTGGATTCATGTAAACGTACTTCATATATTGAGTTCGGCGTACGGCGTAGTCTAGGAGTTCCGTATGGACCTTAATTGGATTAGTGTCGATATATGAAGGCCTATAGGGTCACACTATGTTAATTGTCTCTTCGATCTAATGGTGTATTGAGAAAGTATTAAATATTTGATTTGGAATCGAGATATTTAAATTGATAACAACTATGGGATAATTTCTATTAGATGAAAATTATTTAATTAAATCAAAAATTAAATTTTGGATTTAGTGTGCTAAATATATATATTAAACGAAAACCGGAAATGTTATTTAACGTAAGGCGCCGCGGCGCAACCCGGCAGTGGGCCCAGTTGGACTGGCCCCCTGCACCACGATTTTGGGCCAGGCTTGGAGCCCAACCCTAATCTAATTTGTGACCTAATCTTAACTATAAATATAGCACAACCTCATTGTTATTAAATACACTTATTATACAAAGTAATTCTAGACTTAGAGTCTAGGATAAAACTCTCTCAAACCTCTATCAAGATTTTCTGGCTTTCTTGACAGAGGAATACACTATAGCAAGGCGCTTGCAATCAAAGGGAGAATTGTTTGTTCACCCTAAAGTAAAAGACTCCAAATTTTATAACATGTAAGTTCTTGTTTAAGTTTTCTTTACAGGTTTTGATTGTCATATAACCATGCCAGAAGGAATTGTTGGGTAAGTAAACAAAATTTTAAACTTTCATTGATTTACTTATGTGTTTTGAACCCAACAAAATCCTACAGTGGTATCAGAGCCCAGGCTAGTTCAATGGTTATATAACAATTGAAAGAAATAATAATATGGGTTAAACATAAAATGGATTAAAATAAGGCTTCTTGAAATCCAACATATCTTGACTGAACAGTTAACCCTTTTGATGTCACCCTAAATTATCACCTACGCTAAATCGAGGAATTCATTCCGTTCTAACTTGGACTAAGCCAAGTGCAGATATCTGGTTCATTGCGAACATGGTGCACGACGAAGAACGGGTAGGAATGGATGATGGTCGATATGTGCGTTATTGATAACGGTGGGTGATGATAAAGGATCTGTGATCTGATCCCTAAATTGGATTTAGGGTTTGGACGATTTTTAGAAAATTAACACAGAAATGTTCTGTCAGGACGTCAGCGCCGTAACCCTATGGTAGGGCGTCGACGTCGCAGCCCTACGGTAGGTCATCACGACGCTTTCTAGGGTGTTCAAATGGCGGCGTTGCGGCTCCATGGTGGAGCGCCGAGGCGCCGGTCACAGTGAAGGCAAGGGTCATGGCTCCTATCCGAAGATCCACGATTAAAATCTTCGTTTTAAAATTCTGGACTTGTTGGACAGTAGGCGTCGCGGCTCCATGGTGGCGCGCCGCGACCCTAATGCATTGTAGAAGCCGAAAGGCTTCTGCTTTACCACCGCCGCAGTTCTATGGTGGAGCGTCGCGGCTCTAATGCATTGCTTTCGACTTTTTCCTCACTGGCGTCAGCGCTCTAATGATTAGCGATGCGGCCCCCACCTGTCTAAAAAAATTAAGTTCAGAATGTTTAACCCACGATTGTTATTATGCAATATATTATTTGATAAGTATACTGTTTATATGCTAAATGTCAATATGATTGTCATTTAAATAATTAGTATAGTGTCCGCACTATATATGTCTGGGTAGGCGGCGCCAGTATTTGTTAGACACCATAATGAATATCTGGGTAGGTGGCACCCAGTATGTGTTTAGTTAAGATGCTTTGTTGGACATATCATGCTGGAGTTGATCTTGGTTAAAATTCTGAATTAAAATGTTCCCCAAAATTTAATACAAGTCTCATTTAAAATGAACGCGTCGTCCGTTATAATTGATTGTAGTGCAAAATCCTTTTCGGCGAGATGATTATTTATGCTACAACATTTGCTCTAAGTCTACGAGGACTCAGATTCTTTCATAGATGCATGTTAAATGTAGAAGTGGGTGATAAACCTTCATGAGTATTTACACCACAATGTTTGCTCTATAACGCAAAAACCCACTTATATACATAATTACAGTCGCGCATAACGGGGTTGACTTGCTAGCCTGTCTTAGCGCCACAACATCGGACAAGCCGAGGGACACAGATCGATTGTTTAGAACATTCGGTCAACCAAGAGTTACAAATTGTTTGTAATTGGTTTGGAGACCTACCAGGTTATGCTATTGAAGTTATCAGCCACAACAAACGCGGAAATAGCATGAACCTGGATCTTGGCCCATTATGACCATATTTGATATGAGTCCTCATTCTTCCATGGGGTCGAAGAGTATGTTAAAATAGTGGGAGCTAACTAAACTAAAGGCCATGATAATTAGTTAACGAATGTGTTCAATAGAAATTATATTAGAGTTTAGTTTCAAGTATATCTATTTTTTCAGATTATATAATCTATTATATAAAATATCGAATCTATCACTGAAAATGTTAGTTGAGATAAACAAGTTGACTGGAGCTAATTACCCTGACTGGTTGAGAAATCTGCGATTGGTGTTAAGACAAGAAAATATTGAGTATGTGTTAGACACAGTGTTCCCCACTGTCCCTACTGAAAACTCTGCTGAGTATGCCATGTTTGACAAAGTGGCTTATCAGAAATATCTAGATGATTCTACCTCGGCATAGTGCGTAATGTTGTCTTCCATGAATGTGGAGTTACAGAGGCAGCATAAAAATATGGGCCCCAACGAAATCCTAGAACACTTGAAGAGTCTCTATGACTCACAGTCTCAAACAATGGAGTATGAACTGTTGAGAGACCTTTTCAAATGTAAGTTGAACGAAAGGGGTCAAGTGTCAGCGCATGTTCTGAAGATGATTGGGTTGATAGAAAGGTTGGCTTCGATTGGAACGAAGCTGCCTATAAATGTCTCTGTCAACCTGATCCTGAATTCGCTCACTGGTTCCTTTGAGAATTTCATTGTGAACTTCAATATGAGTGGAACCAAGGCGAGACTTCCAGAGCTTCACAACATTTGAAGACCTTTGAATCATCTACCTCTAAAGGTGAAGTTGTGCTCATGGTGGGCTCATCTAGCAAGTTCAAACCCAAGGGTAAGAACGTGTAGAAGAAGAAGAGTAAGACAGTTGCTACACCCACAAATTTGAAACCTAGAGGAGGTGTTCAGAAGGTAGCTATGGGTGTGTGCCTCAACTTAAGCAGAAGGGGCATTGGAAGAAGGACTGCACAACTCCAGGAATAGGCAAGGCACTAAGTGTTTCTAGCTCTACTGGACAAGGTATGTTTGTCATTGAAATAAACATGTCTATAAGTAACTCAATGAATCAAGGATAGCAAGATTAAGAAAGTTAGACTACCTGGAACCATTTGATTTGGAGTCCTATGGTAACTGTGAATCTTGCTTGAGAGGAAAGATGACCAACAAGCCACTTTCTGGGAAAGGGGTGCGAGCCAAAGAGGTACTTGAGTTGGTCCATATTGATGTATGTGGGCCATTTTCAACTCAAGTTAAGGGAGGCTTCACTTACTTAATCACTTTTACAAATAATTTCACAAGGTTTGGGCATGTGTATCTTATGAAACACAAGTCCGAAGCCTTTGAGAAATTCAAGGAGTACAAGTCAGAAGTAGAGAAGCAACTTGTGAGTCCAATCACAATGGACACCTCCTGGAATGCCACAGATGAATGGCGTTGGTGAAAGGAGAAATCGAACCCTATTAGATATGGTTAGATCTATGATGAGTTTCTCAGCTCTACCAACATATCTTTGGGGTTATGCATTGCAAAGCTCAATTTATATTATGAACATGGTTCCTTCAAAGTTAGTAGAGAAAACTCCATATGAGATATGGAATGGCAAGAACCCAGCACTTAAACACATGCGATCTTGGGGGTGCCCTGCATATGTAAAGAAGATGCTTATTGACAAGTTGGAATCTAAAAGTGAGAAATATTATTTTGTGGGGTATCCAAAGGAAACTAAGGGATATTATTTCTATCTTCCTTGAGAACATAAGGTCATTGTTTTCAGAAATGCAACTTTTCTTGAAGAAGAATATGTCTACAAGGAACAAAGCTGCAATGAGATAGAACTTGAAGAAATTCAAGAACCACAAGATAACACAGAAGTTGAACCCTTGTAGAATGACCTAGACAAGGATTCAGTAGGAGTATTTGGTGAAGATTGGGTACTTAGAGTATGCCCTTCAGTCAATGGGAGTGTTGTGAGAGATAGTGCAGAAATGCAAGGCTCTCATACATAGCCAATGGAAGATGATACAATGGTTGTACATCATTCCAATCAGGAAATACATGAAAATGACATTCCTGAAAGCTCTCAAGGTGATGGATTGTCCAGCACACAAAGACATTCTCACAATCAGAATGCAACAAACTCTGAAACGTGAAATAATCAACTCCGTAGGACCACTAGGACTCATCGTCCGACTGAAAGACTTAATCTCATTGTCGAAACACACAATGAGATAAATATTCCTGATGACGATGAACCTACAACCTACAGCGAAGCTATGTTAGACATTGATTCGTAGAGATGGCAAGAAGCCATGAAATCTGAGATGAACTCGATTTACATCAATCAAGTTTGAAACTTGATTGATTTGCCAACAAGGGTTAGACCCATAGGATGCAAATGGGTCTTCAAGAAGAAGATTAATGCATATGGCAAGGTACAAACTTATAAGGCAAGATTGGTGGCTAAAGGTTATAATCAACGGCCTGAGATTGATTATGATGAAACTTTTTCACTTGTTGCAAAAATTAAGTCCATTTGGATTTTACTTGCAATAGCCTCATACTATGATTATGACATTTGGCAAATGGATGTTAAAACTGTCTTCCTCAATGGTAACCTAATTGAGGATGTGTATATGATACAACCTGAGGGTTTTACATCCAAGACTAAGCCCAAAGCAGTATGCATGCTACAGAAGTCTATTTATGGACTTAAGCAAGCCTCAAGGAGTTGGAATATTTGCTTTGACAAAGCAATCAAATCGTTTGACTTTGTTAGAAGCAAAGAAAATCCATGCGTTTATAGTAAGCGCAAGGAAGGGAGTATTGTCTTCATTGTTATATTTGTAGATGACATATTAATAATAGGAGACAATAAGACTCTCATGCAATTAGTCAATGAATGGTTGTCCAACACCTTCATGATGAAGGACTTGGGTGAAGCCTGCTACATTTTTGGAATTAGGATCTATAGAGATATACCTAATAGATTGTTGGGGTTGTCACAGTCCATATACATAGACAAAGTGCTAAGACGATTTTCTATGGAAAACTCCAAGAAGGGAAGTCTTCATATGGATCAAGGCATCAAGTTATCAAAGAAAGATAGTCCTTCTACTGTTGCAGAGCTTGAACGCATGAAAAGAATTTCATATGTTTCAGCTATATGATCTATCATTTATGCCATGACCTGTACGAGGCCAAATTTGGCCTTATGCACTTAGTGTGACTTGCAAATTCCAGCAGAATCCTGGGGAAGAACACTGGAAAGTAGTCAAGATTATTCTTAAGTATCTTAGACGAACTAAAGAATATTACTCAGTCTATGGTGGACAACAGAATCTAGTGGCTACTGGGTACACTGATGCTAGCTTCCAGACAGATCTTGATGACTTCAAGTCTCAATCTGGATATGCCTTCATTTTCAATGGTGGAGCAGTTAGTTGGAAAAGTTCCAAACAAGCATTTGCAATTATTGGATTATTAATAAGATTAATATATTTATGGCATTTGCAATTATTGGATTATTATTTGATTATTTGTAATTATTCATTAATGTGCATCCCTTGAGCTTACGTTGTCATTAATAGAGTGAGATATTGATGATAGAGCGTAACTCTAAAATAGTTTCGACTAATGATCATCGAGAATGGGATATCGATGATATGTTATAAGTTGACATTTGGTATGCATCACATTCTTGGAGAATATAGTATGTCTCACCTCCTACTAGTAATGGTTACTAGTGATGTATACATGGATACCTTTGGAAAGTATTGGTATACCCTGCCGATAAATTATTTGTTATACAATGTCTATAGTGTTATCGGAATGTGGGAGATAAATGACCTTTGACTTGAGGTCAATACGCACCTTGTTTACATAGTAATGTACTTTGACCCTTTCCTAACCTTAAACTCCTTATAGGATAAGATACGGCTTGTGTTGGGTGCATTATGATGTAAACTAAGGTGGTAGTTGAGCCAAGAATATGATTCAATCCTCGATTGGATATTCGAGAGAGCACTCAACTTCTCAGTGATATTGGGTCGACCAAATCATTGGCCAATGCAAGAGACATATTTAGAATATGATCTAGTTTTCGACTAATATAAATGAGATAAAGTGATCATGCCATTTGGATAGACACATGGCAAATCCTAAGCTTGATCGAGTGTGTCGCGAATGAAAGGAATTTATCATCTCACATAAAGGTTATGTTTGCTGGATTCATGTAAATGTACTTCATATATTGATTTCGTCGTACGGCGTAGTCTAGGAGTTTCGTATGGACCTTAATTGGATTAGTGTCGATATATGAAGGCCTATAGGGTCACACTATGTTAATTGTCTCTTCGATCTAATGGTGTATTGAGAAAGTATTAAATATTCGATTTGGAATCGAGATATTTAAATTGATAACAACTATGGGATAATTTCTATTAGATGAAAATTATTTAATTAAATCAAAATTAAATTTTAGATTTAATGTGCTGAATATATATATTAAACGAAAACCGAAAACGTTATTTGACGTAAGGCGCCGCAGCGCCTGCTAGGCTGAGTCGCGGTGCCAACCCGGCAGTGGGCCCAGTTGGACTGGCCCTCTACACCACGGTTTTGGGCCAGGCTTGGAGCCCAACCCTAATTTGATTTGTGACCTAATCTTTACTATAAATACAGCACAACCTCATTATTATTAAATACACTTATTATACAAAGTAATTCTAGACTTAGTGTCTAGGATAAAACTCTCTCAAACCTTTGTCAAGATTTCCTGGCTTTCTTGACAGAGGAATACACTGTAGCAAGGCACTTGCAATCGAAGGGAGAATTGCGTGTTCACCCTAAAGTAAAAGACTCCAGATTTTATAACCTGTAAGTTCTTGTTCAAGTTTTATTTACATTTTTTGATTGTCATATAACCATGCCAGAAGGAATTGTTGGGTAAGTAAATAAAATTTTAAACTTTCGTTGCTTTACTTATGTGTTTTGAATCCAACAAAACCCTACAGATCAAGGGGGCAGGAGGATGTTCATCCGAATCTCCTTGTTAAAAATTATACTGTATGTATAGGATAATTTTGTATTTGTTAGGTACATATATAGATTTTCAATCCCCTAAACACAAGAGTAGATGTTGGGTAGTTTACGGGGTCAAAATTTACCTTTTGTTTTCGAGTTCAAATCTTAGACATTACATTTTTGTTTTAAAACATATTTAGTGAAAATTTTGAATTCGTCACTGTGTATATTATAATCCAACTACGAGGAATAATACTAATTCATAAGAAATATTTGAAGAGAATTGCATTTTTTCTTAAGTAATATCTACACTACTGTTAGACTTCTTTATAACAATCATCCTATGTAACAATATTTCACTATAACTACCTACTTATTTTTTTGAACTGATTTTTCATGTTATATGTTCTCTATAATGCTATAGCAACAAAACAATATTCAAACAACCGACACTATTATAAAGAGGTCTAATGATAGATTCAAATAGAATTTAATTTCTTTTTGTTTTCATTCGTTGTTCGATACTTATATTGGCATACAAATTAGTTCGGATTTACATTGCGTAAGACTCATTAAAAAGAAAAACTTCGAATCAATTTTTTTTAATATTCAAAACTCAAACTCAAACTCAAAATTCCTAATTAAATATAGAGGATAAACTGTTACCTTCTTATTACCCTCGATTCGTCATGTAGTTCTTACTCATTTTTGCTAGTAAGAAGTACAGACTTGAGAACCAATGGTAGCTCCTTTAGGTTATCAATTAATCAATGATACTCATAAACCATAATCATCTCATCAACATACGCTTAATTTTGAGTCTATCAATTACGTTAAAATCAAAGGAAAATAGAGTTTCAACACGTCACAACATAGAAAAAAAAACATTCAAAACCAGAAACTCCAAATTCCACCATATATCCAAATTGAATGTACAAGTGAAGAAACTAAGACCTCTACTTTCTTGTTACCCCCACAAAGTACTACTCCATCCGTCTCAATTTATGTGACATTATTTGATTTGACATAAAATTTAACAAAGAAAGAAAGATTTTTAAAATGTATGGTTCAATATAAGACTTAGATATTTGTGTGATTATAAATAATCTCATAAAGTTAAATTATTTATAAATATAAAAAGACGACATTCTTTTGGGACCGACCAAGTCCCAAAAAGGAAATGTGTCAGTAAATTCTGACAAAAAGATTATTTAAATAAATATACTCAGGCGTGTCTTTAAAGCTTTTGCTTATTTTACTACGAGTCCGCAACTTAAGTAACCCACAAAATGGGATTTTGAACATAAATACTCATTAAAAAAGTTACAACACGACCTTTTGCACAGGAAATAGGAATTTCCTGTGCAAAAGGACTTAACCGTTTGTGGCGCGGTTAAGTCCTTTTGCGCTGGAAGTTCCTGCTTAATAGGTACTATTATAAACCCTAAAGACTTGGCCATTTTCAAGTCACTCTTCATCTTCTCCATTTTCACTCTTTTATCATACTTTAGCCCCCGAAAATCATGTCTCAAAGCTCCGAAACGTCAAACTTTGCTATAGAACCCAATGTTTGTGAATGCGGTTATTATTGTAAGCTGAGAACATCATATCGTCGTTTTTTGCGTTGTAAAGTGCCCGAAGTAAGTGTTTTCACAAATTTTTAGGGTTTTGAGTTTTTTCACATTATCTACATATTTTACTTTCAAAAACTGATTTTCTTGTAATATTCTATAGGATATGAATGGTTGCAAACATTTTCGATGGAAGATGACATTCCCTTTGATGACGAAATTTAAAAAGCCTCCTATTGATAAAGATACCACGACTTCACGTATCATTAGAGATACCGTGAAGTTTGACTTGCAATTTAGACTTATGGAAGCTTAAGAAAAAATTGATCTTCTTGAGGGCTTGCTAAAAGAATCCGAAGAAAAATAAAGTTTTTCAAGGATAACCTTAGAGACACTCAACACGAGAAAAATGTTTTGAAAGAAAAAGTGAAATTTTGGAAGATTATCTATGTTATTTCTATGTATTTTGTTTATTAAGTTTGTTATTTCTATGTATTTTGTTGTCATGTATTTTCGGTTTAGTTTGTTATTTTTATGTATTTTATTTTTACTAGTTGCACGTTTTCAATTATTATGTATTTTCTATATTTTTTTAATGTATTATGTAATCGGCACCTTTTATGTACCAATTTATTTGTGTTTTCTTTAAAATTGTGAATTGTTGAATTTTTTGTGTACTATTAACTCTAAGAAGCTTATATGAATTAATAATAGACTATGACAATCAAAGTGAATTATAACATACTAATTTTCTTTAAATTGATGATTGCATCATAAATTAAAAATACAAATTAAATTAGGAGTCCGGAATTTAAATGACCCAAAATTAAGCAAGTGAACCAAAATAACCCCTAATCATCATCAGAATAGAAGTCCTCAATATCGTCCTCAGAACAATATTTTAGATTTTTAAAACATATATTCTTTCTGTAGATGTTAGTTCTCTACCTGTTGATGATGCTTGTTTTTCAGCCAAATTTAGCATGTAAAATCTACAATGTCTTGCTAGCATTCTGTTGTTTTCTTTTCTAATCCTCAGGACGTCAACCTCGCAAGAATGTTGATCAGTTCGAGGCATGGTCATTGAGAACCTTGTTTGGATTTGAGTGTTGAGATTTTTCAAGTCACAAACAAGACATTCTAATTCGGCATGCCGATATGCCCATTCTCGGCGCAACCCGCAATAATATTCTCGTGGATCTGAATATTTCACATTGTATAAATCATCATTACGCTATATAAGAAGGTGGGGTTTCAAATCATCTATCTTGAATTCATCGTTATCTCGAATCACCGGAAGAGCTGCTATGATTTGAGTTATCATCACCACTGCTATTCAAATCATTTGGAATGAATACTGATCAATCTACATTTCTACCACTCGACATTAAATATGTTGTAGTTTAATAACAAATGAAAGGCTACTTATATAGTTGCAAACTCCCAAGTACCCTTGGGGTCGTCATTATGACCCTACCTATTTTATTATAAAAAATATTAATAGGATCACGGGGAATCATCTTCATCGGACATCTCACAGTCCGAATTCCACTTGGATCTGAATCTAACGTAACCACATTTTACTTTGAGGTAACGTATTTTCATATGATTGTTCTCCTCACAAAAACTATTAAGAGCACAATTGAATTCTTGTGGTGTACCACGAGGCATTGACGTAACACGAGCTTTTAGACGTTTTCCGTATAAGTGTTACCATGAGGAAGCTGGACTTGAGGGACTTCCTAACGAGTCTTGGCCATGACTTCAGAATGATTACGAGGTATCTTTTCAACATATATTTCAAGAACATTAAGGATGATTAACCCCCTATATTCTTCCGGCGCCCTCAAATATTTTCTCAAAAACTCATCATCAGTGATATTCCACCCCATAAAGAACTAAATCTTGCGGTGCAATGGATATTGGATATCTGCCTATTATAGATAATTCATACCCACACTTACTTTTCATTCTTTTGTGTATGACATTGAGTAATGTTTCGTAATCCAAGATAGTTTGAAACTTAACATGGTATTGTGGTTTAATACTATAACGAATAGTATTATTATCACGAAGAATCTCTCCATTAAAAAATAAAGAAACCTTAACAGTTGAAGGAGGAGAGACCACTCTTTTTATGAACTTTGGAGTTGAATTTTTTTTTTTCAAGAACTTAGAAAAAAAGATTCATCGATCTAGTGGCCGGTGAATCACTGGACTTAAACTTATGAAATAGATGAGTGTTCACCTCATCCAAAATTCATATTAAATAGAAAAATAGATAGGTTATCACATTGTCATTTCAAATCAAGTACAAATAGGTAGATGAATAATTGATTGTAAAACGCAATAATTTATTATGTAATTGGACTAAAAGTAAATATTCAAAAAATATGGGCTGCTAGGGTGCTTAGAAATTTCATGCACAAAAGACTTAACAACGCCGTTAACTATTAAGTCCTTTTGCGCAGAAATTAAAAGGTAGTATTATGACTTTTTTTAAAATTCAGTTACCTACCTCGGCACCCCTAACCCGGAGCTTTGGCTACTATAGATATTTTGGATCAAAATTCCGCTTTGTTTCCAATTTCCAAAAAAGGTGGAACTCCCACCCCAGGAGCCCCCACACACTGGTCCGACAGGTCTGTGAAAGAGGTAAATCATGGTGACTTAATTGATTTCAAAGGTTAGACCAGTACCACGCTACGCACAAGGGCCCTCAATTATTTCAAGAATTAACCCCCACACTGCCGCTGACGGAATTCGATCCTTGGTCATTTTCCAAATATACCTTGATAATCAATTGAGCTGCCCAAGCGGAAACAATTAAGCTGGGACTCATTTTACTAAAGTAATAACTTTGTCTTCCTTGTTCTTAATTCCAAATTAACAGTATTTTCACTACCCATTATAATACCATACTAATCAAGTGTATAATCATACAAATTAGGTCATTACCTACGCTTTAAACAATCAGTACGGTCACCTCTCCCTCTCCTGCCCTCAACCCCAGCTCTCTCTAATCTTGATCATTAGTCTTTTCCCTTTTCTCCATTGTTGAGAAGTTATGATTTTTGGACTTGGATAGTTGCTATTTTTTCAACCCAATTCATATTTCTGCAAAAAAAATTGAACTTTACTATTAAAAGATTAGTTCTTGATTCAAACCCATTTGGGGTTTGTGTTTCTTTTATTGGTTAGATCACCACCTGTTTGATTTAAGTCCTGTGAGAGGTTCTTGGAACCTTTCTTTATTTGGAAATAGACACAGTAAATTTCTTGAACTAACTTGTCTCTATGGGTCATCAGATCTGAGGTTTAAGGAAAGGATATCTATTTATTGCTTGTGGGAAATCTGATTATTTGGTTTGAATTTAGTATGCTATTTATTGTCTGCTGCTTTATTGCTATTGCTGTATTGACGGTCTATCCGAATCAGTCTCTCTACCTCCCAAGTAGGGCTAAGGTTTGCGTACAGCCTACCCTCCCAGACCCCACTTGTGCGATTACACTGGGTATGTTGTTGTTGTTTGTTAGTCTGCTATTTGCATACGTTATTTTCCCTCTTTTCTGTACTCCACATTCAAGTAGTACATTGTTGTTTTCACATTTTTTTCCCATTTCAACATTGCCTTTATTGATTAGTTTACTTGTAGTAAATTTACTTTTAAGTCGGTGGAAATTTGGAAGCTTTTGAGCTTCAGTGCTGTGCTGATAGCCCATACCATCTTTTTATTTTGATGGTAAAGCTTCATACTTTTCTTTCTTTTTCTCTTTTGAGAAGATCGAGGCGAAAAGCTCAGAGTCTTGGGAACTTTTTGGTTGCAACTCATTTGTAAAGTTTGGGTTCTTTTATATTGAACATTTTGGTAGAAGGATTGTTGAGCATGAGGAAACATGCCAATTCTTATTCAGGAAGAGTATTTAATGATAAGAATTCGAGTTCTCACTCCGGAAGGGTATTTGGCGATAGACATTGGAAAGTACCATTCTTTGTGAGTTTGCTTGTGTCGATTACTCTGTTCACAACAACTATTTTTGGGTTATATTCATCATCCTATGGAAGAGGTCAAGTCCCGTCGGATATGGTTTCTTTTGCTAGGCCAGCAGAGTCGGATGGATTATTTGTGGAATCGGATTTCGAGTCGTATAAATCGAATGGTTTTGCGAAAAATGAACCACCTAGGTTTGCTTATCTCATATCAGGCACAAAGGGTGATAGTCACAGAATGATGAGGACTTTGCAAGCGGTTTATCACCCGCGGAATCAGTATATTCTACATATGGATCTTGAGGCTCCACCTAAAGAAAGGTTGAACTTAACAATGTCGGTGAAGAATAATCCTACATTCCGTAAAGTAGAGAATGTTCGAGTTATGGCACAGTCAAATTTAGTGACTTATAAGGGCCCTACGATGTTTGCTTGTACCCTTCAAGCTATATCCATTCTGCTGAAGGAAAGTTCAAAGTGGGACTGGTTTATCAATCTTAGTGCTTCGGATTATCCACTAATGACTCAAGATGGTAAGTGTGCTACTTCCATGTGCTATAGGTCGTCGTTCATATATTATCTTTATTAGCTTCTTTCTTACTTGGTTATTTGAAGGTTCAGTTGCAACATTTTTTCTTTTATGAAGTGTTGGTAAATTTCATTACTGGCATCAAGTAGATGCATACAATACAAAAGTTAGGTAAGCACAAAAATCTTGGTTAGCTGCTTTACATCATAGACTATGTCAGGACTAGAGCTAACATAGGCCAAAAAAGTTATCAGGTGAGGCATTATACAACAACATACCCAGTGGAGTCCCACAACGTGGGGTCTGGGGAGGGTAGAGTGTACGCAGACCTTACCTCTACCTTGATAGGTAGCGCGGCTGTTTCCGAGAGACCCTCGGCTCAAGACAAAGGTGAGGCATTATGCCAGCTATATATAAATATACTAAACGTCAAGCCTTAAGGAAATAAATTGGAGTTGCTTTTTGTCCAGACAGACCAAAAAATACTTGCAGGGATCATCTTCTATACTTGTTTGATGACCTTACCAGCTCCCAACTACACCGTCCTTCAAATGCTTCTTTTAGTACTCTGTGGTTTTTCCCAGCTCAGCCCAAAGATAGAGGAAGAACTTATTCCATAGGTCTGAAGCCACTTTCCAGTGAAGGAATGGGTGGTTGTTTGACTTAAAATTCTGATGGCACATATACCATCTATTGACAATGTGAATGTTCCTTTTGCTAGATTTTCCTGGGTTAGACATGCTTCATAAACGGCTGTCCAGCTGAACACATTATTGTTCCATCTTAGCTTGTCTGGTGCCTGCATATTTGTCTTGTAGCCTTCTAGCTTGTATAACAGATTCAAAAACCATATCCTCAATCTCCGATCTTGTAGGTTCCTTTTGAAAAGAAGACTCCATATGTTTGTTCTCCCTATTCTAAGATACGGCGGAGTCTGGTTCACATGATAATTGACCAGGATAGTGTTGTTCAAACATCTATCCCTCCAGAACCTAGTGAGCAAACAATTTCCTCATCTAGACTATCAATATCACCCTTAGAAAATATGCCCTCTCAATGCTATTTGCAGCTTACAGCTAAAATATATAAAAAATTTTAACCGTTACAGAACCTACTGACTACTACTGATACATAAAGTCCGCATCATGTGGTGAATTTGCATAATGTAAGTGATTGATAGATTGTCATTAGTGCAATTAGCGCATTAGGTACATTCGTTGCTAATTTGCATGATTATGATTTCAATTATTCAATGTTTAGACTCTGTGTTTAGGATGATTTAGCATGACGTATTTGGCCAAAATATTGTTACGGAGATCAAGACACTAAAATGTAGTTACAGGTTCTTAACCAGGTTACAGAGCAAGTACCTATTCTCTAGGGTCCCTTCAAGTAAGCTTTTTATCTATTGCTAAAGCTCTTTTGGGAAGTGGCTAAAAACGTGGAAAAGAAAAAAAGTGACCTTTGTTGAATAGGTTCTTTTTTTCTGAGAAGTGGTTCAATAGGTTCTATAATTCTTACTTAATAGGTTCTATAATTCTTAGTTCATATTCGCTGCTGGTGTGCCTACCTTCTGTGGCTGACATTCTTAGGAACTTGTTCGTTAGTGGTCGGCAGGATAGCATGGAAGAGTCAAATTGTGTTGATGAACTGATGATTAAGTCAATGTATACCTTTTTGATGGTTGATCCACTTTCAGATCCGCTTAATCCCAGAAGATTGTTCTTCCTTAAATAGCAAATTTAGTGATACTCCAACTGTCAAGATACCTTAGAACCTTACAATACTACGGGTTTGGAATTACATCATTATACTCTTCCATAATCTTTCAACAACAACAACATAATTAAAATATCTTCAGCAAAGCAAGAGCAATAACACATTAAGACTTTCTTCTCTCATATTGTGCTTTAGTCAAGCTGGTTTGTTTATATAGGATGGAGGTAGTAATAAAGTATAATTAACAACAAAGGGGTGAAAATCTAATGTGGTCACCACTTTGCAAGCCAATGACCACAAGGATGCACTTGGTTCCACTTCAGAACAAAATAGAACTAGAAATTCACTTACATATAGGTCAAGCTCCATTTTAATATGGGTCAAAAAACATGTCATTTCAATGTATATTTTCCTTTACCAGTCGAAGCACAGAATTATCAATGGCAATCAATGGTGATATATAGGACTTAAATGTTGTTATTGTGTATGATGTTGAAAATAGCTGGTGAGTATCGACCTTGCATGACAAGGTTGGATTAGTTGTCCATTCCGTTGTATGCTTAAGAGCTGTTTCTTATGGAAATTAGTTATAGTTTTGTCATGTAGGACAATTGTGAGGGTCTTCCTCTTATTGAACTAAATAGATCATCATGATGGCTCATCTGAAGCTTTAAAACCATCTTGTGGCTCAAAATATGAAAAAGAACTTAAGCTGATGTTTGATGGAGGTGATAGGAATGGGCGTTAAAACAAAAAATAGGAAAGTAGGGGCTATTCTTCGTGCTTCAATATTTCTGTATAGAATTCTCAGTTCTTGATTGATTTTGAACTAGTTAAGACTTAAGACTTAAGAATCTTTTGGGTTCTCAAAGAGATTTCTTGAGATATCAGAACATAAAGATGGTTATCAAAATGTCAAGAACAGGGAGAATTGGGCTGGAATTACAGAATTGGAGGTGGTAAAAATAAGTAAAGAGACAAATTCAAGGAATTACTTACAGAATGCAAAAGGCATCACCAAATATTAGAATTGCATTACAGAATTCAAAAAAGGAACATAAATGGTTGAAGTAGTCATATTTCTGAAGGGCAGTGCAACTTAGGTGCAATCCGTGTATCAAATGAACTGTTGAGGCTCAGCATAAAGCTGTTGTCAAAAGGTGCTTGTGCGTATAGAAGCACCTTCTTTTATGAGTTTGGTAAGTTATACCAAAAAATTTAATAGCAACCAGTACTTTACTTCTCCTATCTCTTATACTCTTTGATTGTCAGTTTCTCTCTTTTATATAATTTTTTTGTGATCACACATTAGCCCTTACTGGCAAATTTCTCTATACCAATAAATGCAAATCCTCCTCAACTTCCCACTCAACTAATCAAACATTATTAGATATTTTGATTGTACCTCTTAAGAAAATGTACATTGACCCTAAAGTAACTCAAAGAATATTAGCTCATGAAATGAGGATTTTCCACGACCATATGAGGAGACAACCCATTACCTCAATTAATGTGGGACATTTTAACATCCACATGCCCAGAACTGGACATTTGGAGCGTGAACAATATAACATGGGCGCCTGTCATTAGGTAAAACTACGAATGGGGATGGTTTAGCTTTGGTATCATCTTAAGAAAATGGACATTTGGCAACTCATTTCCTCGACCATGTGGGATCTTTGGCATCTCATTTCATCAGGCCTCAACCATGATTTGAGGATTGCTCAAAGCCATATAAGGAGATAAAAAACGCATTCCTTCAACCAATGTGTGACATAGGCGTTTGGACAATATTTGATTGAAGTTGGAAAAGAAGAGTATCTGGAAGTTAATTACAACATCTAAAGCTAAATAAATGTAGCTCTTAAAATCCTTTTGTTTCAATGTTTTTTTCCCTGTGTCCTTTTCCTGGCCTCTGCATTTTCTCTTCCTCGCAAGAACATAGATGATAGAACAATCCTGTTCAAGTTACGGCAAAAGGCACACCTATAACACAAAAATCAAGGTACTTTCTGTTAACCATAACAATTCTGCCCATCAATTTGGTGGAGAAAACAATAAATACTGGCAAGTGCGAGGAAAACTTTATTATTGTGTGACATCTTTAGAAATTAGTAGGGAAAGACATTTTCAAATGACACTGAATAATGGTGCCGTAGGGCCAAGGAAGAAAAAAACGTCTTGATAATAGTGGGAGGAAAGATGTAATTAGCAGGAAATACGGGAACATGTTTCAATTTGGTTAAAAAAAAAGTATGTAAGAAAATGCTGCATTCAGGAGTTTGCAGGTTCTCTGCCAAGGACGGCAAAGTTTCTCCTCCAAACTTCCAGATTATTTAGCATGAATTGAGATTATCTCCATCTTCATGTTTAGGTTTAGAGAGTTAAAATTTCATATGTTATGGAGATAATATGGAAGCAGGCAACGTGCTTTAAAAGTTTAGAGAAGTTAAAACCGCCGAAGATGGAACATGTGCCATAAATAGTACTCTTGTGGATATGAAGACATGAAACCTTTGAAGATAGATATAAGGGGAGCCTATCATAAACTATGTATATTTAGGGTTGATTAACAAGACCTTCCTTGACTTTATTCTCCTAATGAATTAAGCTTCGTATGTGGTTTTAAGTATTACGAGAAACCTTTCTTAGAGTATTTTTCCTCTCTTGTTTTCACCTTCCTCCCATCCTCAACATCACTCTATCATCCCACCACCTTCATCATCTACCACTCAAAATAACAAATTCCTGAAAACCTTTCTTCCTTACTGCCCACTTTTCATTTGTCCCCACTATTAAGTTCACCAAATCTGTTACACCTGCATCATCGGCATTATGCCACTTGCATTTGGTTTAGAGATGGAATCACGGGGGAATAAAATGGTGTTTTGGACCCAAATGGGGGAACAAGATGGTGGAGTATGGAAGTTAGAAACATGGATTCATCATCTACCACTCAAAATAACAAATTCCTGAAAAACTTTCTTCCTTACTGCCCACTTTTCATTTGTCCCCACTATTAAGTTCTCCAAATCTGTTACACCTGCATCATCGGCATTATGCCACTTGCATTTGGTTTAGAGATGGAAACACGGGGGAATAAAATGGTGTTTTGGACCCAAATGGGGGAACAAGATGGTGGAGTATGGAAGTTAGAAACATGGATGTGGAGTGTTGGAACACATGATGGTTGGGGAGAACTGGGACTATGTGTTTTTGGGGGGCAGAGGGGTGGCTCACAGAAGGTGAGCGGTACGATGGTCCAGGAGAAAAAAAACAGAGGGTGGAACCAGAGAAGGGCAAGGAGATATGTTCAATGCAAAATTACTAGGGTCTGATGCACTTCGCCCTACCATAACATAGCACTCGCTAACAAGAGGATTGCTGGATCTCATGTGGACATTGTAACCTTCTGCGGAAAATTGAAAGAGATAGATAAATGATACATTGGCAAGTGTTGCAAATGGTTGTCCCATATACTGGGATCCAATTTTCAGTCTTGATAATGTCTTTTGATTGGACTTATCTATTTGTTTAGGATAGGGGTGTCCAACGGGGCGGGCCGGGACCCGGCGAGACGGGGGGAGGGTTGGGACTTGGGATTTTTTTTGCCACTTAATTTTAAAAAATAATATATACAAACACTTCAATAATTGAATAAGATAGTGTAATAAAAACATCCCAAGGCTGTTTTTGTGCCTCTTATATTATTTAATAGAAATATGATTTTTTTTGTAATACAATTTCAAAATTGCAACTTTGTGGTGTTGTTCAAAAGTTGCAAATGACATAGTAAGATTGTAATTAAAAAAATTACATAATCAACCATATTTTTTTGAATTTCCTCACAATGTCTTGAGGATCTTATGTTGGAATTGGAATTTGTTTGTCAAATTCTTCAACGTCGCTTCCTGCTCCCTCGGACAAGATTTCGTTGTAGTTGTAGTCTTCTTCTTCGTTGATCTCCGGTTGACCGCACCTTCTACGCTCCGCATGAATCTAATCTCTGAATGGAACTGCAATCTCTAATGTGTCTCACGCCAATGAATGGCTGTGCTCTCCTATTTGAATTTTTTCCGTCGAAAAAGCACTTTCAGACGCCGTTGATGACGCTTGAATGTTCAACACATCTCGGGTCATCTTTGTTAGTGTCGGAAATGTCTTTTCATTCTCCCTCCAGTATTTCAGCAAGTCTTCTTGTCCTTCATCATTGTCAATTAATTCGTACGGTACAACACCCTGCAAAACATAAACATCAAATTCGCTAACTTATGAAGAAGTTGAACTATTACACATTTTATTTCTAAGGCCTTGAATACTAGCAGCAGAAACCGCATGTTTTTTATAAGGTTGTAGCGAAGTAGTAGAAGATGGTACATAAGCCGGTTGATTATTTGCACTTAGTTGTTGGTAATACATATATACTTGTTTGCATTCGGTGTATGCTAGACGTAACTTATTCTTTAGTTGGTTTGTGAGTTGATTTTTCAGTTGGGTCCGTTGGAAGTACTTCTATACAATCATAAATCGTTTCTACAAGTGTTTTACAACTGTCTACTTTAATAGTTGGATTTAATACAACACCAACAATATAAATAGTAGGGATAGAAAAAATGTATTTTTTTTTAATTTTTTAAACATTTTTTCAATAGATGCCTTATAAGTTGATTTTTGCATATATTCATTAAGTAACAAAAATATTAGTGCTATATAAAATAACATATTTGAAATAGTAGGATAATAAATATCGGAAAATTCTTTAGTAGCTTGATAAAATTTCTTTCCCCAATCATTATCTACAAGCATAACCCTTGAATTTTTATTATGAGCGTTAAATAATAAAGTAATAGGTTGTCTATAATCATAAGCAACAAGTAGTTGCTCATACTGAGAATTCCATCTAGTCGAAACTTTTTCTGGAATTTTTCTATAAGGTAATCCACAATCATGACATGTTTTTTTTATACTATTTGTGTCTTTGTATTTTTTTACCTTTAAAAATAAAGTTTATAGCTTATTGTATTTTATCAAAAATGTTTTCAAAAAGTTTTAGGCCATCATTTACAACTAAGTTATAAATATGACACGCACATCTTATATGAAAATGATCAGGAAAAGATGGAGTTAATCTAAGTTTTAAAAGTTTTATAGCATAATCATTAGAAGAAGCATTATCTAATGTAATAGTCATAATTTTATTAATTATTCCATAGCAATCACAAATTTCTTGAATATTTTCTGCAATAAAACTTCCAGTATGCCTATCATCTATATATCTATATGTTAAAATACGTTTTTGCATAGATCAATTTTGATCTATCCAATAACATGTTACTGTTAAATAATCATTACCGTTAGTACTATGGCCTATGTCAGAAGTGATAGCCACTTTGCCATTAAAATGATACAGTGCATAACGTAAATATTGTTGATATTCACTTGCAAATTTAAAAAACATATCTTTTAACAGTTGATCTAGGAAAATCATTAAAAGCAGGATTATATATTTCTCGAATGTAATGAATAAAACCAGGAGAGGAAGGAAATGAAAAAGGTAAACCCTCCACCGCAATTAATTTTGCCATATTTTTGCTATCTTTGTTTTTATCATATTTAGGACCAAAAATTTCCCCCGTCGTCGGGTTAATTTGACCCTGTACTAGGTTGGAGACACTATGTGAACCTTGTCCCGACTCGGATGGCATTGGCACACCCGATTTTTTATTCTGGTATTGATTCCACCTAGCTGTGTGCTCGCCTTGTACATGTCTCAATAAACCTCCCGTCCCACCTTGACCTTTTCCGATTTTATATTTATAAATATTTTTACAAATTTTACATCTAGCTAGTTGATCTCTTCGTCCCTATCAAAAAACTTCTATGCATTTGATTTTAATTTTCGTTTTGTGGGGCCTCGATTCATACTAGGGAATAAGAGGCATTCCAGTTTCAGTTTCAGGCTGAGACTCGGTTGAGCCTGAGGTTGAGGTGCACTAGTGGGTGTGCCATCTATATTATCATCTAAATTAAAGTCTGGTTCATCTACTTCATCATCTAATGATATATCATTAAAAAAAACAGTTTCATCAATATGACTGAAATCAATCAAATCATCGGGACTAGGAATACGATTACTAGAAGAAGTACTCTTATCCTTGTTACCCCTACTAGAAGAAGCACCCTTACCCTTACCCTTACCCCAATCATACGTTTCAATCATTCCATTATAATTATGCAAATAAATAATTAAAGTAAATGAAATTAAGTGCGATAATTAAAATTAAGTAACAATAATAATTTAAAGAAGGAACGAAGGTACCAAACGCCGACGTAACGTCGATGTGTAATCGAGGTTGAAAATTGAAACTTTGCTCGATGGATGATACTCAAGCTAGTTGCCAACTTCACTCCCAATTTTTTAACTTTGATATAATATTTAATAGTAGGCAGATTTGTAGAATTTTAGAGAGATAAATTGAGATTAGAGAGGTGGTAGGAATATTTGTGAGAAAAATAAAGAGGAAAATGAATTATTTATAGTTGAGAAATAGGGTTAAAGTGTAAATATATTAACTTAGGGGTTAAAAATAAATATTAATGGGGTTGGGGGTCTCCCCTTTTTTGTCCGTTTCTTTTTTCTTTGGGGGGGGGGGGGGGGGCAAAAATGGCCAAATAGCCGTTGCACAACGGCCAAAATTGAAATTTGGCCTTTGTTTCAACGGTTATTTTTGCAAAGGGGGACGGGACGGGGCGTATGGGGCCGGGATGGGGCCTGTCGGGATTGGGATGGGCAGGACGAACCTAGGCCCCGTCCCGAGTTCGAACCCCGACCCTGTCAATTTTTTATTTATTTTGGGGGATCGGGGCCGGCCGGGTTGGGCCGACCCGGCCCACTGGACAGCCCTAGTTTAGGAGGTACCTTATCACGAATGCATATGAAAGAAATCAAAAATTCATTGTTTGGTCATTAACTCTTTTTTTAGGAAATAAATCTTTAAAAATGTTAGGTTCTAGGGCATTGTGTAATTTATGAACTTTTCGATCCCTTCAAGCACTCCTTTCTTTCATGGCAATGAAATTCATTTGGGCTATTAAATGTTGCAGATTTGCTCCATGTTTTCTCTAATTTGTCCAGAAACCTGAATTTCATTGAAAATATGCTGCTTCATGGGTGGAAACTGTAAGTGAGTTAATCTTCAAGTTGAAGTGCCCAAGCATGATATTTTTTCTATTTGTATATAAAATACTTGCAAAGTTAATTTGGGTTCTGTTGTTGTGCTGCAGGAACCAGAGAGCTAAACCTATTATAATTGATCCTGGTCTTTATTTATCTAAGAAATCTGACCTTGCCACAACTTCTCAACGGCGATCACTACCTACTGCTTTTACATTGTTTACAGGTAAGTTCATTTAACAGTCGGAAATGAACCCGACTAATGTCACATGGATTATGTTTTTTACCTGTTATGTTCAGTTTGCACTTTTTTCTTGAGTTTTGAAATATGAGAACCTAATAACTATGACTCTCGAACCAAATTTAAGATTCTCTGTTTCACTTAATTTTTCATGACCTGCATTATTAAGAGGACTTGACTTCTATCCAAGGGTTTTTCTCCCTTTTTGAAATTATTGAAGCAGGATGCACTTTGAAACTTCTATTCATCTCATGCTTATATGTAAAATTCTTCTTTTTGGTGGTTAGGCTCAGCTTGGGTGGTTCTGACACGCTCTTTTGTGGAGTACTGCATATGGGGGTGGGATAACTTTCCGAGAACTCTGCTTATGTACTACACAAATTTTGTTTCTTCACCTGAAGGCTATTTTCACACAGTAATTTGCAACAAGGAAGAGTTCCGTAGCACTGCAATAGGCCATGATTTGCACTATATTGCTTGGGACACCCCTCCCAAGCAGCATCCTATTTCACTGACAGTGAAGGACTTCAACAAAATGGTTAATAGCAGTGCACCATTTGCTCGCAAATTTCGCAAGGATGATCCTGTTTTGGACAAGATTGATAAAGAATTGCTTGGTCGTACAAATCGTTTTGCACCAGGAGCATGGTGTAATGGAAGCTCGGCTGATGGAGCTGATCCGTGTTTTGTGATTGGAGATGACTCAGTGTTTAGGCCTGGTCCTGGTGCCAACAGGTTGCATGAGCTAATGAACAAACTGTTATCCGAAGATTTTCGTAGTAAACAATGTTCAACTAAGAGTTAAGATTGCTAACGTTGTTTTCGCCTTGTTCATGATGTTCTTTATATAACTAATTAAAGAAAATGACAAGTGATTGAGCCAATGCTGGTTGCAAATGATTAGGGACCTTTTGAGATGTAGTTTTATTTGATAGGTGAGAGTTCAGATGACCCCAAGTGTACATGGTTGTATGAACAGACCACAGTTTTAAATGTAAAATTTTACTCTTTCCTCCTCTCAGTTGGCAATGATCTTTCAAGTTTATTACTAACCCCAACTATCACTTACACATTTTTTAACAATGTAAAAACTTTTGGAATGTAATTCTGGGCATGCAAAAAGAATTGCAATGACTTTGTTGATTTGAATTGTTGAAAACTCCTTGTGGACTTGTATGAATCATTGGATGACTTTTAGTACTGTCTTAAGCCTCAATTATAAATTAGTTGTACTCGGCCATGTGAATGATCTTATATTTATTCTCCTATAATAGGACTAGTTACAATCCAGACACTGAATAACTTGTCCTTTAAGGTTAATTAGTGGTTCTCTAACTAATTGTATTACGACTATTTTCGAGCTGGCTGTCAACTACTATAATCCACCTCCTTTATTTGAGTTTGCAAATGACAGACAGTTGACAGAAGCAAATAATTAATCAGTATAACATCTGGCGATATCTTTTGATATGTACACAGCTATACATGCATGACCACTGCAAGATTATGTTTTTGCATTATTAACAGGTGATGAGTAACCCTAGCTTTCCTCTACTAGTTTTCATGCTCAATAATGGAACCAATTGAAAACATTTGTTCTACCAAAGGGTAAGTTTTTACAGTATAATAAAAGCGAAACTATTAATGTTCACAACTCGCTTTCAGCAGTGATTTAAAGAATACTTTTGGAGATGTACAATGTTCTATATAAGATACATAATGAGATTCAAAGGGTCTCATATAATGTGTATCTTACTTTAAGCCAGTTACTGGTTAAATAACATTTTTCTCATACACAAGTACTATAAGCAAAACGAGATATCAATCGAAAAGACCAAAACAGAGGGAAATGCAATTAGTCAGGAAGTTTAGGAAGCAACAGTAGAAGCAAGAGTAATCCGCGAAGCAAACATGGAAAGAGGAGAATACTTTGCATAGATGTTAAATAGAACTGGGATGATAGTTACTGCTATGTCTACTGTTTCAAGTTTTGCAGATTAAGACACATCAACAATCAGTTGACCTGGGTGAGTTGATTTCTCTTATTGACAGAATTTTAAAGCAACAGTCAGTATGTTTATGCACAGCTTATACAGACGAATCAATCCGAATTAGAAATTAACTTCCTATATCTTTCAATGATCATCTCAGGAGACAAATCAGTAAAATACCCTTTCTCTACATCCATTCCTTCTCGAGACGCCAGTGTCTCAACATGGTTCTGGACGCGATCAGCTCCAATTTGGTTTGGTTCCAGCAGAATGCAAGCTATCTCTGTTGAGTCCTCACCATGAAACAGGCCTAGAGTTTGCACGGTGGGTAGGCCTCCACCTCGAGCACTCACTTTCTGAGCAATCCGTCTAGCAGCCGAGAGATCCGTGGACATGATTGGGATGTTGTACATGGCTACCCACTGATGAGCTCCAATCATCACGACTCCTCTAGCTCGAGACACCACGTCTGGACCTTCATCAGGTTTGACCGGAACCTGCTCTGGTTGAGCCCACCCTGCCCACTGGATGCCCCTAAAGTTAGGTCGGTAATAGCCTAGCTCCCTCCTAATTGTGTCGAGTGCTTTCCCCATTGGGTGAGCAGCAGCATATAAATAAACAGGTACCGTATTCAGAGGCGAATCAAGAATTTAAAGTCAGTAGGTCAAGAATGAGTGTGACTTGTACATTTAAATTTCTTTTTCATATATACACATAAGTTTGAGGCTTTGAGCCTAAAGCGACAGGTTCGGATGGGTTCACTGAACCTGCCCTAGCTTTGCCTCTGACTGTGAGGGGTCATTTGGTTGCTGGTTAGAGTTATGCAGAGATTGGTTATGCAAGATTTAATTATTCCATCTTATACACGACATAAATAATACATATATTTCCTTCTAACTTATACATGTACTCTATTAGTTATGCGAGATGTAAACTGGTAACCAAATACCGTAATAGGCGTGCTGAATTTTATACATAACTAAAATGCTACCACACATAGTACTAGTTATGTTGCTTTTAATACTTCCTCTGTTTCAATTTATGTGAACATTTTGGAGTACGAGAATCAAACTTTATAACTTTGACCTTAAATTTTGACATAGATTTTTCAAGTTTGTAAAAATAAAATTTATATATTTAGAAACTACATTAGAAGTATTATAAGTCATGATAATTTATAATTCAAATAATTTAAAAAAAATGTAAGTATTAGCGAATATTCTCTGTATATTTTGTAATTATGATAGATGTATATTTAAGGTAACTTAGGATTCTAATTGTATTAGGAATCAACCTTTGTAAGGTAAGTTAGGATTCGTACCATATTAGGAATCAACCTTTGTATAGCTATATATATTGTGAATAATGAAAGGAATCCCCAAGGGAAATTATTCTATCTTTCATGGTATCAAGAGCCTAAAACCTAAATCCTCATTCCCGGCCGAAATCAGATTTTTTTTCTGATTTCACAGGAAAAAAAAAAATTTTTTTTTTTTCTGGTTTCTTCCTCCATATTTCGGCCAAACCAGAAAATTCCCTTCCCTCGACAGGCGGCAACCATGTCTTCCCTCACAAATTTCGTTTCATCCACTGGCACACTTGAAAACCCCTCTCAACGTTCAGTATCTTCTTTTCATCTGGCATTCGCCGTTAACAACATCAAGAATTTTATCCCTATATTTCTTGACCAAGAAGACTATCAATATTCCATGTGGATGGAACTATTCTACATTCATGCATGTGCATACAACGTGCTCGATCACATTGACGAATCTGTTCCTCGTCCCACCGATGTTACAGACTCAATCTGGCGTCGTCTTGACGCCATCGTCAAACAATGGATCTACGGCACCATCTCCAAAGATCTGTTATGCACTATCATGAAAACAGGTGCTACGGCACGTGAACTTTGGGTCCGGCTAGAAGAAATCTTTCAGGACAATAAAAATACTCGGGCTGTGTATTTGGAAGAGCAATTCAACAATACCCGCCTCGAGAATTTTAACAACATGTCCGAATATTGTAAGCAACTGGAAACTCATAACCGATCAACTATCCAACGTCGGGACTTCTGTTTCGAAACCAAGATGGTGCTTCAACTTGTTGCGGGTTTACCGAAAGGTGAATATGACACACTCGCAACAATGATTCAACAAGCCGACCCTCTCCCAAGTTTCAACAAGGCACGTTCACAACTATTGTTGGAAGAAACTAGACGTGCTAAACAAGAGGAACATAATCAACAGGCGTTAGCCGTTGACGGGATGGCAACACCTGCGGCCAGCAGCAACCAGCCATCACAGCATGTCCAGCAGCAGCAGCAGCACCACCTGGTTGCAGTCCACCAGCAGCAGCAGCAGCAGCAACTGCTGCAGCAGCAGCAACTGCTGCAGCAGCAGCAGCAGCAGCAACTGCAGCAGCAGCAACTGCTGCAGCAGCAGCACCAGCACCTGCAGCACCAGCAGCAGCAGCACCAGCACCAGCAGCACCAGCATCTGCAGCAGCAGCAGCAGCAGCAACTGCAGCAGCAGCAACTGCAGCAACAGCAGCAGCAACAACTGCAGCAGCAGCAGCAGCCCAGCGGCCTGTCCCCGACTGATTTGGGCCAGGCCTACACCACCGTGAACCTTCAACAGCCCGACGACAATTGGTACATGGACACCGGAGCCACATCTCACCTCACCCGGTCGTCAGGTAACCTATCTCAACTACGTCGGTTAAAGTGTCCTCAATTTATTACTGTCGGCAATGGTCATCGCATTCCAATTGAAGGTTACGGTAACACACACACCAAACATACACACCCGCCTTTCTCCCTAAACCACGTCCTATACACACCTAACATCATTAAAAACTTAATCTCTGTTAGAAAATTCACTAGCAATAATTCGTATCCGTCGAATTTGACCCTTTTGGTTTTTCTCGTGAAAGAACTCAATACGGGGAAAATTCTTACACGCCACAATAGTGTGGGAGACCTCTACCCATTCACTCAATCTTCCGCCTGTCGGCCGCAAGCACCTCTATCCCTTGCGGCAATCTCTCCCTCCACTTGGCACAATGACTCGGACACCCGGAGACCCGCTTTTTACTTTTCTTAGGACTTCTAAGCGTATTAAATGTAATAATGGAAAAATTGTCCAACACTGTTTTTCTTGTCCACTAGGCAAACATACTCGTCTTCCATTTATGTCATCAAACAAAGTGTTACTTTTTCTCCCTTTGATATTGTTCATGTCGATTTGTGGACATCTCCGATTGTTAGCTCTTTGGGTCATAAATTCTATCTAGTATTCTTGGATGATTTTTCACATTTTGTCCGGATTTACCCACCGAAATTCAAATCAAGTTTTTACAAAATTCCTCGAGTTTCACAACTTCATTAAAACACAATTTGAAAAATCTATCAAATCATTCCAATGTGATAATGGACGTGAATTTAATAACTCGACATTTCACAATTTCTCGTTCTAAACAAGGTATGGTTTTCCGTTTTTCTTGTCCCTATACTTCTTCCCAAAACGGAAAGGTCGAAAGAATTATACATACCATCAATAACATGGTTCGCACACTTCGTTTCATGCCCGCCTACCACCGCCTTTTTGGGTCTATCTTTGTCAAAATGGTAGAATCCCTTCTTAATATTTTACCAACTAGCACACTCCAAAACAAGACCCCTACCGAAATCTTATACCGTAGGCTACCATCATATGATCACCTACGTATTTTTGGATGCTTATGCTACCCCAACATGGCCTCCACCGCACCTCACAAACTTGCACCTCGCACTCGCCATGTGTCTTCCTTGGTCTATCTCCTAATCATCGGGCTACTTGTGCTATGACATTGCTACTTGCAAAATCATCGTCTCCCGTCACGTCACCTTTGATGAGACAACCTTTCCTTTTTCAAATCTCCGGAAATTTCAGACCACCGATTACATCTTTCTCGATGAACCAAGTCCGTCCCCGATCATCCAAAATCTATATCAACAAGCAGCCCCCCACCTGTTCCGACGGCCTCGCCATCGTCCGCACCACCCCCAACAGCCTCCCTCGCTCACCCCTACAACCCCCGGCCGAGTCACCGTAAACTGGGCCCGCCCTGAACCGTGCGCCCACCGGTCCGTAACCGATGGACCAAGAACCTCCCGCCCCGATCCACCGCCACCGACGTCTCATCGTATGGAGACTCGTGCACAACACGGATCTTCAAACCCAAGGTTCACTTCAATCTCTCCACACAAACCTTATCACCCATTCCACAAAATCCAAAACTAGCAAAACCGGACCCAAATTGGAATGCGGCCATGTGCGAGGAATTTAACGCTTTAACCAAGCGTAACACTTGGGATTTGGTACCTAGACCCGAAGGTGTGAATATTATCCGGTGTATGTGGTTATTTCGGCACAAGTTCGAGACAAGTGGTGACTTAGAGAGGTATAAGGCAAGACTAGTCGCCAATGGCACTAATCGGCCAGGAGGGTATTGATTGTGGTGAGACATTCGGTCCGTTGTTAAACCGGCCACTATTCGATCGTTCTCGCATTGCTATGGGCATGCATTGGCCAATTCATCACCTTGATGTCAAGAATGCATTCCTTCATGGGGATTTGAAAGAGATCGTGTACATGCATCACCCTCCCGGCTTTGTTCATCCGGCAGCCTCCGCAGATTTGTGTGTCGTCTCGTAAAGTCATTGTATGGACCGAAACAGCACCCCGCGCTTGGTATGATCGTTTTGCTGTATCTTTTGCGTATTGGTTTTGTATGTAGCAGGTGTGATAACTCTCTTCACTTTTCACCAAGGTAGCAAGACCGCATATTTGTTATTATATGTCGATGACATTGTTCTTACCGCCTCATCCGACGGTTTGAAGAATGAAATCATTGCTCTACTCAAAACCGAATTTGCTATGACCGACTTGGGCAAGCTAAGTTATTTTTTGGGTATATCGGTAACCGTATCTGCAGCCCACTATGTTCTTATGTCGCCGTAAGTATGCGAAGAGATAGTGTACATGTGGCCAAGATGGCAAATTGTAAAATTATGCCAACTCCGGTGGACTCCAAATCCAAGCTTAGTGCCAATGACGGTGCGCCGCTTTCGATCCCACTCTATATCGGAGTCTCAGCAGTGCTCTTCGCATCTTACATTCACTAGGCTCGATATTACATATGCCGTTCACAGGTGTGTCCGTTCATGCACGACCCCCGAGAGTCCCATTTTGCCGCCCTCAAACGTATTATCGATACGTTAAGGGCACACTAGACTTTGGATTACACTTATACCCCTCTCGCCCCAACCAAGTTACTTGCCTACACGGATGCAGATTGGGTAGGATGCCCGTACACACGTCGCTCCACCTCGTGGTACCGTGTATTTCTTGGGGATAATCTTATCTCATGGTCCGCCAAGAGGCGGTGCCACACTATCCCGTTCGAGTGCCGGCTGAATATCGCGGTGTTGCTAATGTAGTTGCCGAGATCCGTTGGCTCCGAAATCTTCTTTTAGAGCTCCGTGTCCACTCCGCAAGGCGTCTATAGTCTATTGTGACAACATATCCGCCATCTATATGTCTCATAATCCGGTCCAACATCACGGACTAAGCATATTGAGACGGATATCCACTTTGTGCGAGAGAAGGTTGCCCGTGGTCGTCAAAATTTTACACGTGCCTTCCTCTTATCGCATGCGTACATCTTCACAAAGGGACTACCGCGACAGCCTCTTCACCGACTTCCGCTCCAGCCCTTAGCGTTCGGCCTCCTCCCGCTCCGTCTGAGGGGGAGTATTAGCGAATATTCTCTGTATATTTTGTAATTATGATAGATGTATATTTAAGGTAACTTAGGATTCTAATTGTATTAGGAATCAACCTTTGTAAGGTAAGTTAGGATTCGTACCATATTAGGAATCAACCTTTGTATAGCTATATATATTGTGAATAATGAAAGGAATCCCCAAGGGAAATTATTCTATCTTTCAGTAAGAAAAACGTGGTCAAAGAACCACCTCGTAGACTCCCCAAATAGTAAAGTGTTCACATAAATTAAAACAGAGGGAGTACATAAATAACTCACTTTCTGACCAGAAACCAAACGACCCCTAATTGTTTGCATTTTTGAGTCAGTATAGCATATCTGTTAGTGATAATGCAGATTCACAACTCAATCGGAATCCCATAAAATCAGCAGCCAAATCAGATTAGTAATAATGATTGATTTTCATATCTCAAATCACTTGATTTTAGGAATTGTATGAGATTGTAGATGTGTATACATACTTGTAGTCTACTGTAAAGGAAGATAGAATTCTCATTCTCACATATCAAGACTTTTATAATATCATTTGATAGGAAAAAAGGTCATTTCAAGGTACGGGTTTTTTACTAACCTTGAAACCGGTTTCCAATATCAGCTGCAACTTTTTTAGCAAGCCAAGCAGCTTCATCCAGTGAAGCTCGCGCCAGTGGATGAATGAGAATGTCATCCACGACACCGAGACGAGGATGTGCACCGGAATGCTGCTCGAGGTTTATGGCGTCATAGGCAGCAGCAACCATGGCCACCACAGTTTGATGCAAGGGGCTGTAAATGGGACAACCTGTACTGTCATGAATAACATATGATACAAGAGTGTAGTTCACACGGTTGTAATCGCGGTCCTGAAATTTGTTAATAATGACTGTTTCTGGATCGAGTTTGGCAGCGCGCTCAATGGGTTCAAGTGCTTCTCTGTTGCGTGATTCGGATATGTACAGTTTGCAGCAGAGCAGCATTGATTGCATTACACTTTTCTTCTTGTCCTAAAAAATAATGACACTAGTATCAATTCAAGGTGATATGGTGCTTCCAGGAAAATGTTTGAAAATCAAGACTTCTTTGTATTTTGGAACTATATGCCATGCCATTGTGCATAATAATAACTGCAAAAGGGGAAGTCTTACAACTCCATAAGTGGTATTGTCATTTGTCAAGTAGATTATTCTTCCTTGCTTGGCCACTTTGTCTTCTTCCCTATATTGTTCTTATACTTCTCATGTTAGTTGCTTGGCCACTTTCGTGTACTTTATTTATCTTATTTACATGCGTTAGTTATTGTTTCTTTTTTCAGAATGCTTTATCATGACTTATTCGTTTTTGTTACTATCATTTTCACACTACTTTAGATTTCTTGTCCGGGTCTGACCGTTTCTCTTGCTTTGCTTGTGCTTATGCTTTGTCTTGAGCCGGTGGTCTTTCGAAAATAGCCTTTCTTTCTACCTACCAAGGTAGAGATAAGGTCTGCATACACTCTACCCTCCCCAGACCCCACGTTGTGGGATTTCACTGGATATATTGTTGTTACTTCTCCTGTTAATTTTTATTTTTTGAGGAAAAAGAGGTTGGTGTTATATGTGTGCTTTGATTGCACACAAATATTATTTGCAAGGAGTCACTCTCTCCGTCCCTAAAATTGTCACTACTGCTTTTGGAGATTAACTAATTTTGATATGAGAAATAAGAGATAATGCTTCTTCACGTAATTTCTTAATAGCTAAAAGTTTTAAGCTTAAAAAATTACAGCTTAAACCTTTTCTTCTAGTAAGCAAAGTTGTTGGGAGTATACAACAATCTTTTCAAGTTTTTGCACGGAATGACCCTCATTCTGCCTGATCTTCAAATATCGTCCCCGTTTTTAGGCTCTGTTTGATTACCATGCAAGGAATTGACATTTTTGCCCTTCGGGTAGAAACCCACATCACTGTGCTTTTTATGATAAAGCGATTACAGAGTTATTTTTTTCCTTTTATGTAAATGGAATAAGTATATATGAAGTACCAAATTAATAATTATGACAATCTAGTAAAGTAAATAAAATAAATTTAAATGAGGTATCATGAGTGAAAACTAGAAATCAAGTAGAGTTTATAAGTTATCCAAAAGATATCTAGGTTGTATATATTAGCGAATATTCTCCGAATCATAGTATATTTTGTAATTATGATAGATGTATATTTAAGGTAACTTAGATTTTTATTGTATTAAGAATCAACCTCTGTACAACTATATATATTGTGATTAATGAAAGGAATCCATAAGGGAGATTATTCCAAATTTACATGGTATCAAGAGCCAAACCCTAATCCCTACTCTTCTGCTCCCAAACCGCCGACCACCACCCTCTCTCTTCTTTCTTCTCGGTCGACGGCCACCATGTCTTCCCCTACTAATTCCGGTTCCTCCACTGGTACTTTTGACAACCCCCCACCACGCTCATCGTCTTCTTTTCATCCGGCTTTCGCCGTTACCAACATCAAGAATTCTAACCCTATAATTCTTGACCAAGAAGACTGTCAATATTCCATGTGGACAGAACTGTTCTATATTCATGCATGTGCGTACAATGTGCTAGACCATATTGATGACTCTGTTCCTCGTCCCACCGATATTGCCGACTCGACATGGCGTCGCCTTGACGCCATCATCAAACAGTGGATATACGACACCATCTTAAAAGACTTGTTGTGTACTATCATGAAAATAGGTGCTACGGCACGTGCCCTTTGGGTACGATTAGAAGAAATCTTTTAGGATAATAAAAATACTTGGGCCGTCTCGAGAATTTTAACATGTCAGAATATTGCAAACAACTGAAACTCATAGCCGACCAACTTTCCAACGTCGGGATATCTGTTTCAGAAACCAAGATGGTACTTCAATTGGTTGCTGGTTTACCGAAAGGTGAATATGATACACTTGCGATGATGATTCAACAGGTCGACCCACTACTAAGTTTCACCAAGACGCGTTCATAACTATTGTTGGAAGAAACCCGTCGTGCTAAACAAGAGGAGCACAATCAAAAGGTGTTAGCCGTTGACGGCATGGCACCACTGGCGGCCAACACCACCAAGCCACCACCGCAAGACCACTAGCAGCAGCAGTCCCGCGGCGGAGGGCGTGTCGGCCGAGGCCGTGATAATAACAACAAAGGAAAGGGCCGCGGTAAAGGCCACTGAAACCAGCAACCAGGCCCAACCCCTGCTCCCTACTTTCAGTAGGCTGGACAGCAACCTTGGCCCAATATCGGAAACTGGGCCTTGCATGCATGCCCTTACCCAACATCAGGGGCTCAGTTCCAGCAGGCTTGGTCACCCGATCTTTTGGGCTCCGCCCCAGCCAACAGGCAGGCCCACCAGCAGCAGCAGCAGGCCCACATGGTCTCGATCCCTCAGCAACCGCAAGTCAGCAACCTGGCCCCACTGATTTGGGCCAGGCCTTCAACACCTTGAACCTTCAACAGCTCGATGACAATTGGTATATGGACACCGGAACCACATCCCATCTCACACGGTCATCAGGTAATTTATCTCAAATGCGTCAGTTAAAGTGTCCTCAATTTATTACTATTGGCAATGATCACCGCATTCCAATTGAAGGTTACGGTAACGCCTATACCAAACATCCCCACCCACCTTTCTCCCTAAATCATGTCCTTTACACCCCTAACATCATTAAAAATTTAATCTCTATTAGAAAATTCACTCGCAATAATTCTGTGTCTGTCGAATTTGACTCTTTTGGTTTTTCTGTGAAGGATCTCAATACGGGAAAAATTCGTACGCGCTGCAATAGTGTGGGAGACCTCTACCCCTTCACTCAATCTTCCGCTGTCAGACCACACCACCCTATCTCCCTTTCTGCTATCTCTCCGTCAACTTGGCACAACAAACTCGGACACCCCGGAGACCCTATTTTTAATATTCTTAGGACTAATAAGCGTATTCAATGTAATAATGGAAAACTTGGCCAACACTATTTTTCTTGCCCGCTTGGCAAGCATACTGTCTTCCATTTATGTCATCCAACAATGTTACGTTTTCTCCATTTGATATTGTTCATGCTGATTTATGGACATCTCCGGTTGTTAGTTCCTTGGGTCACAAATTCTATCTAGTATTATTAGATGATTTTTCACATTTTGTATGGATCTACCCGTTGAAATTCAAATCTGAAGTTTTTGCCAAGTTCCTTGAATTTCAAAAATTCATTAAAATACAGTTTGAAAAATCTATAAAATCTTTCCAATGTGATAATGGACGTGAATTTAATAATTCGACATTTCACAATTTCTGCTCTAAACAGGGCATGGTTTTCCGTTTTTCATGTCCCTACACTTCCTCCCAAAACAGCAAGGCTGAACGAATCATACGTACCATCAATAATATGGTTCGTACCCTCCTATTTTATGCCAGTCTTCCACCACCATTCTGGGTCTATGCTGTTAAAATGGTAGAGTACCTCCTTAATATTTTACCAACCAACACTCCAAAATAAGACCCCAACTGAAATTTTATACCGTAGGTTCCCATCCTATGACCAAATCCACATTTTCGGTTTCCTGTGCTACCTCAACCTGGCCTCCACCGCACCCACAAACTAGCCCCACGTACCACGCCATGTGTCTTCGTTGGTTTCTCTTCTAATCATCGGGGTTACCTGTGCCATGACATAGCCACTCGTAAAATCATTGTCTCACGTCACGTCACATTTGACGAGGCGAACTATCCATTTTCAAATCTTCGAAAATTTCAAACCACGGATTTCACATTTCTCGATGAGTCTGCTTTGTCCCCCATGGTGCAGTTGATGTACCACCAACAGTTCACTGCCCTGACAGAGACTACTCCAGCAGCTCCGTCAACTACAGTGTCCGTCGTCGTCTCCGACCAAGCACCACCCAGCTCTCGTCGAACCTTCCACTGATCGACCCCCCTTTGTCCCCTACTCGACCAGCCGTTACCCCGAGCCTAGCCACCACCCAGCCAGAACTCGCAAGCCAGCAACCACAAACCACTGACCAACGACTGTTGCCTACTCACCGCATGGCGACTCGTGCCCAACACAAAATTTTCAAACCCAAGGTTCACTTCAATCTTTCCACACAAACCTTATCACCCATTCCAAAAAATCCAAAACTAGCTAAACTGGACCATAATTGGAATGCGGCCATGTGCGAGGAATTTAATGCTTTAACCAAGCAGAACACTTGTGATTTGGTACCTAGACCGGACGGTGTGAATGTTATCCGGTGTATGTGGCTATATCGTCACAAGTTTAGAGACAATGGTGACTTGGAGCGGTATAAGGCAAGACTGGTTGCTAATGGCACTAATCAGCAGTAGGTATTGATTGTGGTGAGACATTCAGTCCGGTTGTTAAACCGGCCACTATTCGGACTGTTCTCAGTATTGCTATGGGCATGCATTGACCGATTCATCAGCTTGATGCAAGAATGCATTTCTTCATGTGGATTTGAAAGAAACTGTGTACATGCATCAGCCCCTGGCTTTGTTCATCCGAAAGTCCCACAATATGTATGTCGTCTCAGGAAGTCATTGTATGGCTTGAAACAGACACCCCACGCTTGGTATGATCGCTTTGCCATGTATATTATGCAGATGGGATTTATTTGTAGCATGTGTGATAACTCTCTCTTCACTTTTCATCGAGGTAGTAGCAATGCTTATTTGCTATTATATGTGGATGACATTGTTCTTACTGCCTCCTATGATGGTTTGAAGAATAAAATCATTGCTCTACTCAAAACTGAATTGCTATGACTGATTTGGACAAGCTGAGTTATTTCTTGGGTATATCTGTGACCAGATCTGCCGCTACTATGTTTTTGTGTCAGCGCAAATATGCGAAAGAGATAGTGTAAGATAGTGTACAGGGCTAAGATGACAAACTATAAAAGTATGCCAACTCCAGTTGACTCGAAATCCAAGCTTAGTGCCAATGAAGGTGCACCAGTTTCTGATCCTACCCTATATCGGAGTCTTGTAAGTGCCCTTCGGTATCTCACATTCACTAGGCCTGATAATACATATGCCGTTCAACAGGTGTGTCTGTTTATGCACGCCCCTCGAAAGTCTCACTTAGCGGTCCTCAAACGTATTATCTGATACATTAAGGACACACTTAACTTTGGAGTGCATCTATACCCCTCTGCCCCAACCAAGTTACTCTCCTACATGGATGCATATTAGGTAGGATGCCCGGACACACGTCGCTCCACCTCGGGCTACTGTGTATTTCTTGGGAATAATCTTATTTCATGGTCCGCCAAGCAGCAGACCACGCTATCCCGTTTGAGTGCTGAAGCAGAGTATCACGGAGTTGCTAATGTCGTTGCTGAGATCTGTTGGCTCATAATCTTCTTTTGGAGCTCCAGTGTCCACTGCGAAAGGCGTCTATAGTCTATTGTGACAACATATCTGCCATCTATATGTCTCACAATTCGGTCTAACATCAGCGGACCAAGTATATCGAGATGAATATTCACTTTGTGCGTGAGAAGGTTGCCATTGGTCAGGTCAAAATATTACATGTGCCTTCCTCCTATCAGTATGCAGATATTTTCACAAAGGGACTACCGAGACAACTCTTCACCGACTTCTGATCCAGCCTTAGCGTTCGGCCTCCTCCCGCTCCAACTGAGGGGGAGTATTAGCGAATATTCTCCGAATATTCACAGTATATTTTGTAATTATAATAGATGTATATTTAAGGTAACTTAGAATTCTTATTGTATTAGGAATCAACCTCTGTACAACTATATAGATTGTGATTAATGAAAGGAATCCCTAAGAGAGATTATTTCAAACTTACAGTATATAACATGAGATCCTTTCGATTTGTAATAACCTACACCCCACCATTCTAAAATGTATTTATTTGTAGTTCTAAAATCATGATCACCCTCTACGATTTGTGAGTAATCCAATAGGACATCTAATGAGTATAACATGAAATCCTACCGATTTGTCATGACTTGCATGCCATAATCTTCATCCAAATGTTTTTCATTGAACTTAGAAAGATCATTTCTGACTATTATCAAAATCAGGGACAATTTTTAAATATCGGCTCAATAATAACCTATTTGTGCAAATCATCCAATCTTTTCTATAAAAGCAAAAATAAAGCATGAAATTACATCTAATGACCTTGAGAATGACTGGTTTTGAACTTTTAAGACCAGCTTACCTCATGGGAAAGCCTTCAAGGCACAAAAATGTTTTTTTGGCAATAAGACAAGCAAGGTCAAAGTGTCAAACCTTCAAGACAACTCAACTCTAATGCCATTCTTGTAAATCACCCAAAATAATGTGGGCCGAGGCATTTTATGGATCATTCATTCAGCCCAATGGAAATTACAACTTGGATCTTTTGAGCCCATTTTGAGGCCCAAATATTAAAGGCAGACAAACGAGAATCACGTGTCTCACAAAGATAGTACTAGAAAGTGGACACGTGTTGTCTCTTATTTTTTATATTTGTATACGGACATAAAAAAGTACTCCTATGTCAAAAAAAAATGATACATTTCATTATTTGATAACAATGTAATAAACTTTATCTTTTATGCTTAACAAAATGATCTATTACCACACAAATATCTTTTACTTGTTATAGATCATAAAATTCAAAATTATTTCTTTATTTTTTAACTCTATGTCGAGTAAAACTACATGGCAAGAGGGAGTACAAATAGCAAATGCTAGTACAATGTGGCCTTTCCTTGTGTAAATACCCAAAAGTAATCTTATCCTTTAGCAAGTTATAATATATATAATCATGGTATATGCAAAGTATTGAAATAAAAAAATAATGGAAAAATTGAGGATTTTGAGGAAAATTGGAAAACAAGAACAAAGATGCCACAGAAAAAAAAAACACCTCCTTTCTAGTAGTCTCCATCAATTGGATTTTTCAAATATAAAAGGTGTTTCTAAGTTGAAAAACATTAGGAGATGACTAGACCAAAAGAAAGAAAAAAACAAAAAATCTTAAGAAAATTAGCTCCCGTTTGGTCATAGATTTTGATGTTAAAAATTTGATTTTTTTGAAGTTGTGATTTGTGAAATCTAAAGTTGCGTTTGAACATGTGAAGTTCTGTGAGTGTAAACCCCGAAAACCCAAAATTGGTCTGAACCAGTTTTTGGAACTTAAAATTTTTTTGAAGACGGATTTTCAAAATTTAATTCAAAATCCATAGCAACACAGATATTTAAATATAAACTTTTAAAATTTGGTCCAAAATCTATGACCAAATGCTAGCTTAAGATGTTCTAGCAGCTGATAAGACCAAAATGAAAGCAGGAAAATACCAAGAAAAATTAGTACTGCTATAAGTTATGTACCTACAAAAGAAAATTTTCAGTACTCCAACATTCTCCAAAAACAAAAATGTCAGAATTTAGAACACAGTTTCAGAAATGTGCCTAACTTTGAGGGAGGAAAAAGAACAAGAGAGGGAAGAGTCCTTACCTTGGAGACTGAGTTGGAGTCCATTTGTTTTCTTAGTGCTTTGAGCTTTTGTTCTCTTCTATTTTTGTGTGTTGATGAATAGTTTTTTTGAGTATGATGAGTTAAGAAGAGGAAGAAGGTAGTTTATAGTACTATAGGAGTCTTATTCTTGGAGCTATGTTGGGTTTATTGACTCAGCAATGATGTTCACACATTACATATCAAATGTCCCCACAATCCTAAATAATCAAACTAATTTAGCAATACCAGTCAGGGGTCGTTCGCCCTGCATCGTACAAAATAATATATGTATTAGCTTTGTGCATTATTAATATTTTATTTAGTATGTTTTTTCAATCTATATATAGTTAATACAAACATTAATTATATATTTTATTTGATATTATTCTATAAATAATTAATATCTAACAAATCATGATATTAGCAATGTAATGAGTTTTAATACATACATAAACATAATTAAAGACACAATTACCTATGAAGTCCCTCTCTAATATAGTATTGAATAGGTGAGTGAGCACGGGCACAGGTACCTGGTTTATTCGACCGGAACCGACACTAACGGGTAGGTTCGGGTAGATATATTATAATAACGGGTAGGTCGGGTAGTAAAATTAGGAACCGATCAATGTCGGGTCCGGTTCCGGCTCCGCAAATAGAGACAGGTACCGGACCGAACCGATACTCCGGAACCTATAAAATATTAAATATTTTTACTTTTTTTAGAAACATTTGGACCACTTTTAACTTTCTCTAAAATTGTTTGTTGCACGCCTGCACATTGATTTTCACCCCTTTATTCTAGAATGCTCTTTGTGCCCCAAGAGAAAACACTCAAAACTCTCTCAATAACAATGTCGTTTTAGCTACACCACCGAGCTTCATTGTCGTCGTTGTTGAAGTTTTCTCTCAGGTACTTTCATCGTTGTCGTCGTTGAAGCTTCACATTTCCCTCTTTCTCTCCCTTGGTTGTGTTCACGTCGTCCCTAAAATGCATATGGGTTCATATCTAACTCTTCAATTTCTTTTTAATATCCTATGCTTCTGTTCTATTTCAGGTGATACTCATCTTCAATTTGTATTACTTTTTTATTTGAAATGTAAATCTATTTTTAAAATTTGTGTATATTTTTGTAGCCGTGAAGATGAAATTTAGGGATTTACTAGTATAATAAAGCTTTTCTTTTGTATCGAAGAGCTTATGAACACAAAAATAAGTTTAATTCAGATATTTCCAAATTTATTTTGAAATCAACACATTCAATTAATTGAGTATCAAATTTGGCTTGCAATTTTAAGTTTTGGTTACATAATTAAATTTTCTAAAACTTCTTATAATGGTACTAAAAACTCCGATTGCAGGCTAAAAAAATACTGGATGAAATTATTTTAGAACTCTTTTTTATTCTCATAGGCTAAAAAATTATTGCTTAATCTGTGTTTTTTTATTTACAGGGTACCCGGGAACCTACCCGGAGGTTTCGGGTAATGATTGCTACAGGTAGGTTCCGGGTAGTAAATTTAGGAACCGATCTTTTACCGGGTAGGGTCCGGATAGTTCAAAAATGTTAGGGTACCCGGACCCGCTCACCCCTAGTATTGAAGGTGTTTTTGTAAACAATCAATTATTTTTAAAAATTATGCAATGCATGTTATTTTTAATAAATAAAACTAAACAATGGATAAAAAATAATCTCTGCATAACTAATACCAACATTATTTATACATCTTATTCAACATTATTCTTATACACTATCAAACTAACCCTGACAATTACTTAGAATAATCCATATGCCTAATCACAAAAGCCAAACAACCCAAGATAGTAAACCGCTTGACAAATTAAGAAATAAAAAACGCCACTGCCACACATGCTATGTTCAATGCTTACTTCAATATCAGCAAATATGTTTAGCCTCAGAAGCAACCGACTCTTTTGATTTCTAGTATTTATTTAAACAATTCTTTTCATTTATCTTCTTGATTATTGTTTGATCATTTCTGTTTAGGGAAAAAGAACGCTCTTTGCTGGATTAAAATGTATTTGTCACCACCGAAAGGTTCTAACCTTACCAAAATGTCTCGAGTTCAAGAATATAAAACTTTTTAATACATAATTTACCCCTTTTAGCGGACTTGTGCTTTAAAAGGAAAGTCCGGTGCACTAAGCTCCAGCTATGCGCCGGACCCGGGAAGGATCGGACCACAAGGGTCTATTGTACGCAGCTTTATCTCACATTTCTGCAAAAAGCTGTTTTCACGGCTTAAACTCATAACCTCCCGGATCAGTAAATTTCACATAAAAGAATGATTTTAATTTGTCAACCTCCCCTAAAAAAAGGAAAAGAAATGAAAAGGCTCATACAGAAGAATTCCTTTTGACATTAAGCTTAGTTGCTTCTTAAACTAAAGTTCAGAGTACAAATGAAGTGCCCCATTCATCTGCCCCCTTCTTAGTTAACATTACTAAACAAGCAACAATTTAATTATGAAATGGATGATTGAAGTGGGGCAGTCTTAGTTTCAAATAATGATTAAAAATGTTGGATACAAACAAACACGTGAATCTATAACGTAACCAAAGGCATTGAAGATAAGTTAGTCCCTTTTTCTTTCTTCAATAAATTATAATCCATTTAACTTAAATTATAGTCTTTTGAATTCTATGATCACTTAATAATTAATAAAGTTTGCGTTATATGGGGTTTCCTTATCCTCCTCACCCACCCTATCCCAATGCCAGCTCCCCCAAGGCAATGACGGAGTTCCTTTCTAGGGGCAGAAAACAGCGTTCCGTGCAAGTACTAGTATAAAATGGCAGCCCGGTGTATTAAGCTCCCGCTATGCGCGGGGTTCGAAGAAGGGTTGGACCACAAGGATCTGATGTACACAGCCTTACTTTGCATTTCTGCCAGAGGCTATTTTCATGGCTTGAACCCATGACCTCCTGGTCACATGACAACAACTTTATCAGTTACTCCAAGGCTCCCTTTCGCAAGTACTAGTATATATTTGCTTATTAAGCTTGTTATGTAATGCCATCATTTACACAATAAAACTATTAAGGGATGAACAAGCAAATAACACACTTAATTTGAACTCGGTAAATAATTAATCACAATCGATGTTTACACCACATCATATGATGCTCGACCTTTATATAGTATTTAGCGATTGTGGTGTCAGGTGAAAAAGAAATTCAAAATTATGATACGATGGCATAGTAACGAGAGCTTTTACTTCTTAGATTGGTAAATACTAAAAAAAAGACAGCCTAGTGCACTAAGCTCCCGCTATGCGCGGGGTCCGGGGAAGAACCGGACCACAAGGGTCTATTCTACGCAGCCTTACCTCACATTTCGCAAAAGACTGTTTCCACAGCTTGAACCCATGACCCAGAGCCGTCCCTGGGGCGGTCGAGGCGTGCCGCCGCACAGGGCCCCCAGCCGGCGGGGCCTCCGCCCTAGAGTTTTCATTTTTCTTTTATTGATTTCAAATATTAAGATATGTATTAAAAATGCCTTCAATCTTATCAAATATTAAGATATGTATTAAAAATGACTCCAATCTTATCAGTAAGAGCTATAACTTAGTGGTTGAAGGCTCTCTTCTAAACTCCTTCCCTAGATAGAAGTCGCTTGTTCGAATCCAATGAGCAGCGAAATACTTTTTTTTTAAACACAAAATGGCCCTGCCATGACCTCTTGGTCACATGGGAGATTGGTAAATACTCCTTCCATAAAATAATGAGGAAACATAAAATGTACGAGTTAATGATAACATGACATGTGTCTATTGCATACTGATTTATCATCTACCTATGGTTAATTATATTAAAATGCATTCTTACCTTATATATTAATTAGCTTTGGTAAAATTTATTGATTTAGTTTAAACATTGAATTTAAGTTAAATTGTCTAGTTTCTGATCTGCACGGGTGCTCAACCTACTACAGAAAAACAAATCATCTAGATTACATTAAATCAGTATCTTCATAAAGATATTATGGAAGAATGGAAGCCACAATTTCTGATATCAAGAAAATGATACGATATGTACACGAGGAAAAGTAGAAATAAATGAGTTGATAGGATAAGGCAATGAGAAGGACTAACCAGAAAATAACAAAGCTTCATGTACCTAACCTTATCTATTTCTATTTGGTATTCTAGCTTAATGACAAACTCATTTTCTATTACAAAATCCTAACTTTTCCACACAGAATCCATTTATTTCTTGTCTGATACATTTGCACATGCTTCTTTCCTGATCAAAAAGCTCCAATCAACCACATTGAAATGAAGATAAATGCCATCCAGTTCTCAACCGGGGTGGAGCTACAATATTAGGTACGGGTTCGAACGAATACTTTTGCTTAGACCCTATACTTGTAGTAGGAAATCCATGAAATATGTAATTGTGAATCCACTAACTAAAATAAGCTATGAGTTATGTGGCAAGTTCAGAACCATAAACTTCAAATCGTAACTCCTCTGATTCTCAAGATAGTTCTCTTTATAAATGTATATGGAGAGAATCCTTTCATAGAAACTAGTGAGCATTAGGATTACAAAAGTCGGATATAAAATAAGAAATGTAAGAAATGCAGTAAGAGCACAATATTGTATGCTATAAGCAAATGCAAATAGTTAATATTTTACACATAAACACATATGGTTACCTCTGGAGCTCAAATTCGAGACGCTTCGAAAATCTTAGCCAAATGCGCGTAAAGAGAGAAGGAAGAAAAGGAACACGGGATAGAATATTTTTTTCCTCTAGCTTCTCTAGTCAGCATGTTGAACAAGTTTCAAGTAACTTTCGATTATTTTTTCTTCAGAGAAATCAGTATAGTATCCCTTCCCCACAGCAATACCCTCTTCCTTGGCAAGCCGCTCAACTTCAAGCTGCACTTGGTCACCACCAATCCTAGCTGGTTCCAGTAAGTTGCAAGCAACCTCAATCGTGCCACCTCCGTGAGTTAGTGCCATGGATTGCACCGACGGAAGTCCACCTCCCCTTCCACTGACTCTCTTTGCAATTTTACAGACGATGGATATGTCATTTGTGAAGACCGGAATGTTATAATTGTCAACCCACCTTGTAGCTCCAATTGTAATAACACCTTTCGCTTGAGTTGCTTGAGCAGGACCCTCGTCAGGCTTTAGTTGCAAGGTCTGCAGTTCTGACCCACCAGTCCACTGGCTCTCACTTGAATTAGGACGGAAATATCCCAACTCTCTTCTGATTGAATCAAGCGACCTTCCCTCTTGATGTGCTGCTCCATATAGAAAGGTCGGGACTGCAGTCTACGTTTAAGACCACTTAGTGACATTAAAATGAATAGAGCAGTAACAACTTTTACAATGTAACGCATAACATCATCCTATTACCATGAAATGGATTTATTGACAAATAGCAAAATGCAACAAAGACGCAAAGTAATTATGTCTAAAGAACTTAAGTAGCACTTAATTGAAAAGAACTTGTCTTAAGCAATAGCTTTTGTATAATGATTTGATCCATCATTGCTGGTCCATATACATCGTCCATTAGATCTCAAGTTTATGTAGATCTCTGCATGAGAGAAATGCAACGAAGACACTAGCAGTTATTTTGAAACACCCTAAGTAGCACTTAACTAAAGGCTGCAATGGTACATATTAGAGGTTATTTTTTCTGCAAGTGGTCCGTATTAGAGACATTACTACAACTTATAAAACCTTGTTTGATATAAGCTCTTTCCAGGAATATGAAACAAGAAAAGCTCGTGTTAAAAATGCCATTTTTGTTGAATGAATTGATCCATTAATGGCAGCTATCCGCAGGATGTCCAGATACCCCGTCTACTAGATCCTAAGCTTATGTAGACCTCTGCATGTGATCACACACAATGATTATTGTGGTTCTATTGAAGTACCAATAATGATGGAAAGAGAACCATGAATCAGATATGCTTGCCCGACACCAGTAAGAACAGCATCTTATAAGAAAGTTAAAGGAAAATAGACAAATTAAGCCCAGGAAATATTGATCGATGCAAAGTGATTGTACTAAACTAGCTAATTACATTTTGAAAAGGCACTAAGTACAAGATTATTCTATGAATGGAGGTGAATAGAAGGTAGAGAAGTAGTTTGCAGTATTGTTATTCACTGAGCAGAATAATCAGCTATAGAGCACACCAACCACCGAATATTCCACCTAAGCTCATCCCAATGGTAGCTTTTTCCCAAATGTAAGATCTGTATACCACTCAACAAACTAATTTCAAATCCATAGCAGCTCATATTAGTCACGAAAGGAGGTTGATTAATTTCACAAACATTCAATATTCAGTGCATTAAAACTTACGCTCAATTTGTATTAACCTTCTGTCTTCCAAATTCTTAAGTAATACTATATCACTTTTGTGTTAGAATGCCATCTTTTTAGCAACCCCCAAACAAAATTGACCACATGAAAGGTGAATTAGCCGATACAACTATTAGTGCGGAACAAGCAGCTATTTCTTCTATTTATATGAATCAAACAATGAAACAGCATTGACAAAAACGATCACTTCCTTTCTAATATATCGACATTTATCTATTAAAGAAAAAACAGGCCTTATAATTGACTATGGTTCTTTCATGGTGTCAAATCAAACCACTATAAGCACTAATTTTTCAAACGCTCGCTATCACAACCAATAATGATAAGTTTTTTTTTAACAAAACAATACCATGATTAAAGGTTTAAGAAAAAAGGAGGATAAGGATTGGTTACAATCTAGAGTAAGAGATGAAAATGAATCAACCACAGATAAGCATTCATGCAATTAATCTGTCTGTTGATGCAAAACCAAGACTCGTTCTTTATAATCCGCAATTTCACTTGCAAGGGGTGTAAGTCCTGTAGGACTAGAAAAGATTCGACAGATTTCAGAATATATCGACAAACTATAAATGCCAAACATACCATTAGGCTTTCTATTGATGCAAAACCCCAAGATTCAATCTTTTGTATCTGCAATATCACTTATAAGGCGAACATAGTTACCCGGTAGCTGTGCTGGAGGGAGGTAGCATGTACTAGTGAAATCAATCGAGGGGAGCTACATGTATTCAAGCTGGTGTCAATTGGCACCCTTCGTCAGAAAATTATACTGTATATCTTAGGTAGAATCTTTTTTATGTATATATATATATATATATATATATATATATATATATATATGTTAATGTTGAATTTGGTGTTGTGACAGTTGACCCAACATATCTCCTCAAGTATTGATATGAATGTGTAAGTATGTTGGGACAAATGTTGCACAACATTCAGACCAATATTTTTTTAACAGATTTTGCCTTACTTCACGCGATGCAGTAATATTTGTGTAAATATTACTATGAGGTAAAAACGACTTGGCAAAGTAAAAAAGGAGCTGGTAAAAAACGAGTGAGGACCAAGTCAAAAGATGTTGCTTGTCATGATGATCAAGCCAAAGTTGTTGAGATTATCACTCCCTGATCTTCTCCAACCAATCCCACCAGCAGTCTACCTTTCCCTAAACCTCCACAACTGATCGATGAAATTTTCAAGGAAGACTGTCTACTATAAATAGAGAGGCTACTATAGAGAATCGATATCCAGAACCAAGAAGTAAAATTACCAAGAGAGCTCTCGGGATTTCATCTTAGAAATCTGGATCACTAGTGTTGCCTGAGTGTGTTGACAACATTCTGTCCAACATTACAATTGTTGTTTAGATTATAGATTAGTTTTGTATAGAGCGACTGTAATGAGACGTTGTCTATGTTTACTTAGTTAGATTTTTCAGGCAGAAGTCATCTGCGACTTCATCTTTTAATTCCTTTCCGTTTTATCTTGAAATCTGCAAAGAAAGGAATTTGTATATAATATATATACAATACATTTGGTCATTGACCATCATAATTTATATAATATATATAACTTATAAAACTGTAAAACCTTTGTGCTCTTTAAATTTTCGCTGCATTTACTCTTCAAGGTTTCTGTTTTGCTAAAGTGTTGTTACTGGTGTCGGACGACATAATTGTTGACATTCGGAAACAGAATTGACATTCGATTTATTTCATCTCTTGTTTTTACTTTTCGTAGCATTTGACACCCTTCAAGTGGTATTAGAGCCGTAACTTAACACAATAAGTGCTTGGACCTGTTGTCATAAGCTATGGATCCGGCAAATCCAACTATTGGTAGACTTCCTATTTTAGATGGATCAAATTATGCCTATTGGAAGATCCGCCTACGTTCTCATATCAAATCAATTGATGTTAGGGCATACAGATCTATAACCAATAGGTATGTTGTTCCAATGTTGCCACCGGATGAGGAAGGTGACATTCTTGTTAAACCTGAATCCGAATGGACTACAAAAGAAACCAATAATGCTAGCTTTAACGAAAAAGCCTTATATGCAATTTTTGGATGGGTTGATATGTATATGTTCAAACTCATTCAAAACTGCCCCACGGCTAAGGATGCATGAGATACTTTACAAATTCATTTTGAAGGTAGCTCAAGTGTTCGTCGAACAAAGCTACACATGCTCATAAGTAAATATGAACGTTTAAGGATGGAAGAAACGGATGATATTAAATCTTATTTTGAAAAGTTGATTGACATCTCAAATGAATGTCAAGTGCTTGGTGAACCATTAACCAACACTCAACTTGTTGAAAAGTCTCTCCGTTCTCTTACCGAAAAGTTCAATTTAAAGATTTGTGCTATTGAAGAAGCTCACAATCTTGCCACAATTGACCTTCATACCTTGATGAGAATTCTCAAAACTTATGAGATGAACATTGAAAATCAAAATGAATTGTATAAAAGCAAGAATGTGGCACTTCAAGTTCAATCCTCGGAGAGTCAAATCGAAGAAGAGGATGAGAATCTTGAAGAAATTGGTGATGGTGCAAATGTTGCCTTACTCCCTCGAAACTACAATTTGATGGTGAGGAAGTTCAACAATGAGAGAAATCAATCTAAATCTAAAGAGCACCAAAACCAAATCTTCAATCAAAAGCTCACTAGATTCCTTCCAAATGTACAAAAAGGAAATCAACTAAGAAGAACCAACTCAGATCGTACCAAATTTGATCCCAAACAACTGGAGTCCGTGCAGTGTCATGCATGCTCGGGTTGGGGTCACTATGCTAAAGAATGTGCAAACACTCTTAGAAAATTTGGTAAGAACCTATGGGTTTCTCTTAGTGATGATGAAAGAGAAGAGGAAGGAGATCGTGAAATTGAAACACAAGCAATGCTATCTACTATTTTCGAACAGTCTCTATCGGATAATGAAGATGTCGTATGCAATGTTGTCTCAGATGTCACAATATTTGCTCCAACATCAACAACAACATCAACATCGTCAGCGACATCCGAAAGGTATGAATTCTTTAACTAATCTGATGTTAATTGCTTTAGTGGTTCTATTTCTGTTAGTGAGGCTGATTGTATGGATCAAGTTGAATGCAAAGATGATATGATTAATGAATTACAAAGTATTTGTAAAGCCTTAATCATAGAATCCAAGCAACTTGACAAAAAGGTAAAATCTTTAACTCATGAGAATTTAGTATTAAAAGGCACGACAACCCGACTTGAGGTTGCACTTACCAAAATGGATATTGAATTTGGAAAGATCCGTGCAAAATTGAATTTAGCCGAAGCAACCTTCCATAAGCTCAACACGGGGACTTCGAAATTGAATGAGATACTCAACTTTAGTAAACCTTCACATGCAGGAATTGGGTACGAAAACTCTCTTAAAACCATATGCTCTAATCTCTTTGATAAAAATGAGAAAATACGCTTTGTAAAAGAAAAAGGGATGAATAATAGATTCTCATATATGTCAAAGAATATGAAGTTTGTGTGTCATCACTGTAACTTCCCTGGACACTTAAAACCATATTGTTTCAAACTTCAAGATTTCGTGAGCAAAATGTTGCCTAAAATGTTGTCCAACATTCCGGATAACACTCGAAGCAACATTTCTGAGCCAAAAGGAAAAAAATGTTTTAAAAGAGTTTGGATTCCTAAAAAGGATGTAACATTTAATGTTGCTATAACTGCATTAAGAACTAACATTTCAGGTTCTTGGTGCTTTGATAGTGGATGTTCTCGCCACATGACAGGTACAAAAAGTTTTCTAAAGAACTATGAGTCATTCAATGGAGGAAACGTGACTTATGGAGGTGGTAGTAAAAGCAAAATAATTGGAAAAAGGATCTTGGATGTTCCTGGATTTCCAGCCTTAAAAAATGTCTTACACGTTGAGGGCTTAATGGCTAATTTGATTAGTATAACTCAACTGTGTGATGACGATCTTGAGGTAAAATTTAAAAAGAATGCCTGTGAAGTTACGAACAAAGCCAATATATGTGTCATGACAGGTACAAGAACAGGTGGCAATTGCTATCTTGTTGTAAGACAAGAAACATGCAATAATGCTAAGGTCGATGACACAACACTATGGCATCAAAAGTTGGGGCATGTCAACTGCCGCAATTTAGAAAAATTGGTCTCATATGAAGCGGTTAGAGGCATACCTAAACTTAGCCATAAAAGTAAAACTGTCTGTGAAGATTGTTTGAAAGGTAAGCAAACCTGTGTCTCTCATAATGTTGTCCACAACGACGGACAAGATTCAGGTACGTCTCACTGTTTTCAATTGCTACATATGGATTTAATGGGTCCAATTGAAGTAGACAGTCTATGAGGCATGAGGTATTCCTCTGTGATAGTAGATGATTTTTCTAGATATTCTTGGATATATTTTTTGAAAGAAAAATCACAAACGTTTGACATGTTTAAAATCTTGCACTCTAGAATTAGAAATTTATTATATTCTCCTATTTTTCGAATTAGATCCGACCATGGAAAAGAATTTGAAAATATCTAATTCGAAAATAGTTCATTCAGTAATTTATGTGAGAAAAAGGGAATTTTTCATGAGTTTTCTGCCCCCAAAACTGCTCAACAGAATGGGGTTACAGAACAGAAGAATAGGACATTGCAGAAATGGCTAGAGTGATGCTTAGTTCTAAACATTTTTCAAAACGTTTATGGGCAGAAGCCTTGAATACTGCTAATCACATCGCTAATAGAGTCTATTTAAGACCAGGAACAAAGATGACACCCTATGAGATTATAAATGGAAAGAAACCAAACTTGCGTTACTTTCATGTTTTTGAGTGTATTTGTTATATTTTAAATGACATGGATCATTTGGCAAAATTTGACTCTAAGAGTGATACAAGAATTTTTGTTGGCTATTCACAAATAGTCATGCTTATCGAGTATACAATCTGAAATCTAGAAATGTACAAGAGCCTGTAAACGTTATCTTTGATGATCTTTCTGATGTTTCAGGAAAAACTATTGAAAATAACATTATAGATATAATGGAAAGTCCATAGATTGTAGAAGAATCGGATGTTGCCACAAATGTTGCCACACTTGAAGCAACATCCGAAACAACAATAGAGACCACAGAGGCCACATATGAGGAGTCAAGTGCTGAATTGTTAGAACAAGTTCGTAGGGGCCCCTCATCAAGGATTAGAAAGAATCATCCAACGGGCCAAGTGATAGGGGGAGTTTTTGAAGGAATTAGAACAAGAGGCAAAGAACCACTCAACTATAGAGAAATGGTAAGGTATGTGTGTATGTCAACCATATACCAAGAGGTTAGTCTTTCTTGTTTTATATCTACATTAGAACGAAAGAATGTTGTAGAAGCACTTAAAGATAATTTATGGATACAAGCAATGCAAGAAGAGGTTGAACAATTTTCTCGAAATGAAGTATGGGACTAAGTATAATACAAATGTATTTGGAACTAAGTGGATATTTAAAAATAAATCAAACGAATCGGGAATAGTTGTTAGAAACAAAGCACGTCTAGTTGCACAAGGTTATACTGAGGTTGAAGGAATTGATTTTGATGAAACCTTCGCACATATAGCTAGAATCGAGTCGATTAGACTTTCACTTGCTATTGCTTGTTGTCTGAAAATTACTTTACACCAAATGGATATAAAAGGTGCCTTCTTAAATGGTTATCTAGACAAGGAGGTATATGTTGAACAACCAAAAGTATTTGAAGATCCTTACCATCCACACTATGTGTACAAGCTTAAAAAGGCTTTGTATGGGTTGAAACAAGCCCCTCGTGCATGGTATGGTCGTTTAACTAACTTTCTTCTTGAATTTGGTTTTAACCGTGGCGAAGCTGATCGTACTTTGTTTATTAAAAGACACGGTGTAGATATTATAATTGCTCAAATCTACGTGGATGACATAGTCTTCGGATCGACTTCACAGTCGTACCTAAATTCATTTGTTGAAGCTATGTCATCGACATTTGAAATGAGCATTATTGGGGAATTAACTTTTTACTTAGGCTTGCAGATAAAGCAAAGTAAAGATGGAATTTTTATCTCACAGAGTAAATATGCCAAGAATATAGTTAAAAGATTTGGTTTGGAGAACGCTAAATAGATGAAAACGCCAATGGGTTCATCGCAGAAGGTATGTAAGGATAATGTTGGTGAAAATGTCGACCCAACATTATATCGATCTATGATAGGTAGCTTTCTTTATCTTACTGCTAGTCGCCCAGATATTATATTTAGTATTTGTGTTTGTGCACGTTTTCAAGCATGTCCCAAAATGTCTCACTTAAATGTCGTGAAACGTACTATTCGATATGTTACTGGCACATGTGAGTTGGGAATTTGGTATTTCAAAGACACTAATCCTAACTTAATATGATTTAGTGAGTCAGATTGGGCTGGAGATGTGGATGATAGAAAAAGTACAAGTGGCAGATGTTATTATCTTGGCAATAACCTTGTTTCATGGTATAGTCGTAAACAAAACTGTGTCTGACTTTCAACTACTGAATCTGAATATGTAGCAGCTGAAAGTTGTTCTCAATTAATTTGGCTACGACACATGTTAGACGACTATGGATTTACTAGCAACATTTTGATTTTGTACTGTGATAATTTGAGTGCTATAAATATTTCCAAAAATCCAGTTCAGCACTCACGTACAAAACATATTGACATTAGACATCACTTTTTAAGAGATTTGGTTGAAAAACAGCTAGTTCAAATTGAACATGTTGACACTATTCATCAACTAGATGATATTTTTACAAAAACTTTGGATCATGAAAGATTTTCTAGCTTGAAGAAATCTCTTAGTCTTTGTAATCTCTAAAAATGTATTTTTTTGGTGAGTGTCAACTGAAATGTTGTATAACATTTCGGATAACATTTACCTATTTTATATCACTGACTGATTATTGTTGTTGTATGGTGCATAACTTTGGTCACACATGTATGATCCTTCAATAAAAATGTGTTTTTAACGTGATACCATTCTCTGTGATGATATAAAAAAATATATATCATAAAAAGAGAGTATCAAAATAAGGCAAAGTCTTTACAAATATTTGGCAACAGTGAAAAATGGGCAAAGCCCTTGAAAAGATACCGTTCCTATTCTATAGGAGTATCGAGTGCTTCAAAAGAATTTTGAGAATACTAAATAAGTATTCTTATTTTTGACACAAAAAATTCTTTTGTATGTGTTATATGATTAGATCAAGGACACGATGGGAAAATGTTACATTGGTCCAGTGGTCAAACTCATAAAATACGTATAAAACGTGTCTTGATTTGTTGCCAAAACAAAAAGTTCTTGTGGATCAAAATACTTGTGTCGTCCAAAATGTTGCCAACATTGCTGTTGACATTTTCAGAATGTGATATGCGTTGGGATGTTGTTCTTATCTGATCTTTGAAATATCAGATCTTACTCCATATTATTATGTCTTGTTTACAGGAATTTCAAAATTTAAAATGATAAGATTAAATTTTACTCCTACCGTGATATTTTTTTTATCCCAATATTTTAGGTGTAAGTTATTGTGTAAAATTGAAACACTTAAAACTAAGGGATTCTTGTTGCTAAGAAAAGGTTTGCCTTGTATATAAATATTTCTCTCATTTGCTATTTTTTTATCATTTCTGATTCTCCAAAAAAAACTTATCAGGCGTATAACTCCTTACCTACCCGATGGACTCACCAAATCAAACTCCCATCTCAATCAAAAACCCTAATTTCTCAAAACCCTCTCCCAAATTTTCACCAATGGAAACATCACCAATGTTAGAACAAATGTCATCCAACATCCACTCCAACGCTCCAATGAGTACAAGCCCTCCAATGAATACGGAGGCTTCCGAGCACAATGATCCCCAGCAAACCGAACAACCATCCTCTTCCTCCAATCTCCTAGAAAACTCATGTACAACAATAGTGTTTAAAGGTTTTGATGAACCTTTAGATATTAGCTATCCTGGAGATGATAATAACCCTATAGATGTTGATGAAACTGTTGATTTTTCATCTTTGAGTAAAAGGCCAAGGTCCTCTACCTTCCCTACTCGTCGATCGAGTAGAGTTTTTGAGAAAACAGTCCAAGAAGGACCGAGTAACAAAAGGTCTAGCTATGAAACATCTATACCCCCTTACTTGAGCAGTAATAACGAAGATACAGACTATGTATTCTCAACAGAGGAGAGTGAAGAAGAACCATTTGCTTCAGTACAGCCAAATGTGTCTCAAGAAGAGGAAATCCCTGATGAAACCCTATCGAAACAATTCTTTTCAAAGGGAGTTTCTAGACCTGAAAAGTCAAGTGCTGCTCCAAATGTTGCCACTGATGCCACAACATCTCAGGCTACATTTCAGACAACATCTGCAGAGACACATACAACAACATCCTCCAGCAGTACCGAATCCACCGATTCAGACTTTGAGGTATCTGCTTACTCATATAAATTCTATTCTAAAACTAACTATGATATGTGCGACTGTTACAAGAATAGAGTAATCAGGCCTGAGAAAGTAATTGATATTGCCTCTAGTACTGAATATGGACTGGTAGAATTCTTAAAGGACTGACAGCTCCTAGGATATGTCACTGAAAAAGGGTTGTATGTTGATAATGTAGTAAGTATGTTTTACGCTAATCTGAGCCCTGTTACAGAGAAGACCTCCTCGAAAAAATTTGGGAAGGTATATCTCTACAACAAGGTCTATCTGTTTACGCCTTCTATTATAAATCAATGTATGTGACTAGATACTAGAGATAATGTTAGAGAAGCAGAACAAGTCATAGACAATAGGGATGAAGTGATTGAATATCTCACTGGAGGTATGATGAAGAAGTGGATCCTTAGATGTCCAGCCTCAAAACTGACAACCTTATTTGCCATCCTTCACAAAATTGCTATTCAAAATTGGCTCCCGTCAATGAATGAGTTAATTGTGACATCTGAACAAGCCACCCTGTTGTATAAAATTTGGAAAGGTTTGAAAGTTGATTTGGGAAAAATGATATTTCATCTAATTACCAACTTGGCTGAGAAAGAATCAACTTCAATCCTTCATTTTTCCTCTCTGATCTACAAAGTATTAACCACCCAAGGCTTTGAGCCTAAGAGAGAAGACACTTTAGGGAAGGCTCCTAAGCTTTACACTGTAAACAAAGCAATTTTGAAGTGCAAGGACAGAGTCATCGACTTGCCCTGGAAGAAGGAAGCTGAAAGTGAAAATGTTGCCAGAAATGTCACCACCATTCTGGGCAACACTGGTCTAAGACAGTCTACACTGTCTACAGAATGACTTATGGATCAAATTGGAAAAATCAACCAACAGATTTCTGAGGTTGATGCTGTAAGAAATGCCCTGATACAAGATAGAGACCATTTCATGATGCTACTTTCTTCACAAAAAGGGAGAGATGATGTTGATGCAGGGGGAGGAAGCTAAAACTGTTATGCAGATGATGCTAAAGCTGTTATGCAGGAGTAGAAAGTTGTTGGAAGCTGCTGCTGTATGATGAGTAAGGAAGGAGTTGTTGTTGTTGTTGTCGATGTTGTATGAGGATCTTTAGTGGATTGATATTGATATTTGTTGACAATGGTTTATTTCTATTTGTGTTTTGTATATATTGGATAATATGTGTGCTCATATTATTTTCTTTTCTAATCCTATGAATCGGTATACACATGTTTGCTTGTATGTCATCACAGGTTAAGGGGGAGCACGACCTTGAAATTGTTGATCACAGATGTCGGACAACATTTGTGACAACATCCTAAGTCAACTTTACATTTTGAATATGTTTTGTGAATAAAGGCAAAAAAGGGAGATTGTTAATGTTGGATTTGGTATTGTCACATTTGACCTAACATATTTCCTCAAGTATTGATATGAATGTGTAAGTATGTTGCAACAAATGTTGCACAACATTCGGACCAACATTTTTTGAACAGATTTTGCCTTCACGCAATGCAGTAATATTTGTGTAAATATTACTATGAGGTAAAAACGACTTGGCAAGGTAAAAAATGAGTGAGGACTAAGTCAAAAGTTGTTGCTTGTCGTGAGGATCAAGCCAAAGCTGTTGAGATTATCACTCCCTGATCTTCTCCAACCAATCCCACCAGCAGTCTACCTTTCCTCAACCTCCACAATTGATCGATGAGTTTTTCAAGGAAGACTCTCTAATATAAATAGAGAGGCTACTACAGAGAATCGATATCCCAAACCAGAAAGTAAAATTATCAAGAGAGCTCTCAGGATTTCATCGCAGAAATCTGGATCACCAGTGTTGCCTGAGTGTGTTGACAACATTTTGTCCAACATTACAATTGCTGTTTAGATTCTAGATTAATTTTGTATGGAACGATTGTAATGAGAGGTTGTCCATGTCTACTTAATTAAAATTTTCAGGCAGAAGTCATCTGCGACTTTAACTTTTGATTCCTTTCCGTTCTATCTTGTAAATCTGTAAAGAAAGGAATTTGTATATTTTTTTATAATATATATACAATACATTTGGTCATTGACCATCATAAGTTATATAATATATATATAACTTATGAAAATTTAAAACCTCTGTGTTCTTTAAATTTCTGCTGCATTTACTCTTCAAGATTTTATGTTTTGCTAAAGTGTTGTTACCGGTGTCAGACGACATAATTGCCGACATTCGGAAACAGAATTGACATTCGATTTATTTCATATCTTGTTTTTACTTTCCGTAGCATTTGACACATATATATATATATATATATATTGACTCCCTTTGACTTCTTCATGGGTTTATTCCATTATATTTTGACAACCATTCAATAAAATTTTTGACTCCTCCACTAAGTTGAGGTGTGCACAAGCTAGTCAAGACATCATTATGGGGAAAAAATACATATAAATTATAAGGGGTGTATCACTAAAAAGATAAAAGACAAACCTTGAAGATTAGAACCAACTTCAAATGCCAAAGACTTAGCAGTATCAGCAACAAGGTTCAAAGAAGTGGTACCCAAGGGATGGAAACAAATATGGTCCACAACACCAAGCCTGGGATGAGTTCCACAATGTTCTTGCAAATCAATGGTCTCAAATGCAGCTTTAACCGTTGCAAAAGATGCATTCTTTAAGGAACAAAACCCAGATGAGGATAATTTGGATACAAGAGTATATCCAACTCTGTTGTAAATGTCATCTTCAAATTTGTTAACAATGGGGACATCTGGAAACAATTTGGCAGCTTTTTCAATTGATTTAAGAGCTGCCTTGTTTCTGCTTTCTGATATGTATACTTTGCAGCAAGCCAACATCAATTTTAGCATTTTCTTGTTCTTGGGACAAAAAAGGTTACGTGTAGGAAGATATTGATCATGGAATATTTCTACACCACAATTTTGAGATTATTCTGTATCCAGCGATATGGGTTATTCAGTGGGCTTTAATAGTTGTCCAAACCCATCCCATCTTGAAAATGTAGTCTTTTTTTCTGACCTTTATAATTTATTTAAACATTCTACTTTTGATATGAAATATAATTATTTTTGTTAAAAAAGACATTACCTGTTTTTAGCATAAATAGTAACATATGAAAAGTAACCAAAGAAACTCGACTTCAATTATGCCTCACGGAAAATGTAACCCCCTCCCTAGCAGATTACCCATTTTCTCAAAATCGCTAGAAACTGTTGTACAGAACATTAGTTTCCTTTGTTTTATTTTCTTTTTCTATTAGAATCTTATTTATTTTCTATCTTTTTCCTTCTTTTTTTTCTTATTTTCCTTTTATATTAACACAATTTTTTATTTGTTTCCTTTTTGGACTTCAAATGTATATTACAAATACTATAGTAACATATTTCAAATTAGATTGGTTGTGCTTATGTATTTTTCTATTTTGAATAATCAAGCAATAAATCATATACATATATATATATATATATATATATATATATATATATATTAAATATACTACACATATTTAGTAGTATGTATAATTATTTTGTTTATTTGAATGTATTATAAAGTATATATACAATTCGTATATTTGGTATAATGAATTTATAAGTAATATATATTTATAATTAATATCGATGGAATATTAACATAATATAAAATAGTTACAGTATAATATACTTGAATATATTAATGTACTTTCGAAAAAACTGCTAGAAAAATAAAATTTTAAAAAATATCAAAAAATTACGAGGGAGAAAGAGAAATATGGAAGAAAGAGAAGAGAGAAGTGTAACAAAAGTGCATTGATGAAAATAAACTTCCTAATTAATGGATAGGGTTACAAATGTTTAAATGGGCTTTATTATTGTATTTAATTTCTTTCGTTTCAAAATGTTATATTTGTTATAAAATGTGCTATATCAGTTACTTTTAAAAAGATATGTTATTCGTATATATTTTTTACTAATTGATTTAGTAGGTAAAATCTCCCTTTTTTATCGGAAGAAATGTTCAAATACACACTTTTCGGACTGCTATTTAATATTTAAATCATTGTTTCGAGATTATTCATTATTAATCTTTTTTAAATGCAGATTTTTTTTGGATAAATATCAATAAAAAAGGACTCTGTTATGTTGAGGGAATCGAGGTTGACTGCTTGTCTATCTAGGTGAGTATCGAACATGGTCTCTTTCTACCGCTTGTGAAAGCATTCCTTCCAAATCAAAACTTGAAGCCCCCTCTCTCTAAATAGAAAAAAATGCATTTAGAAGACAAAAAATACTTTTTAAAAAACCTTCGTCCGCCTATTCAACGGAGCTATTTGAGAAGCACTTGTACTAGTCCGAGAAGTGAGAGCATCAGGTTGGAAGATGCTGGTTCGAGAGGACTTGAAAAACTACTAGTAAGAAGGAGGCTATTACTCTCTCCGAATAAAAAAGAGTGTCCACTTAGTTTTTATTTTTTGAGTAAAAAAGAGTGTCCACTTATCAAATCAAGAAAGAATTAACCTTATTTTTCCAGATTTGCCCTTATTAAGTGTAAGGTGACCAAATCCCAATGCCTATTTAATTTGGGACATTTTAATCAAATTATTTATTTTTGCCTAGAAGTTAGTATTTTTTTAAGGGGTGTGCAAATGACTTAGTAGACATTTTTTTATCCGAAGGGAGTATGATAGAAACTAAGAGTCCACCAAACAGTATAGAGAACCGGGTTCTCTATCTGTTCCCTCAAGCAAAGCAGAAAGTAAATAACACACTATATTTACGTGAAAAACTCCTTGCTCAAGGGATTAAAAACCACGACCTACCAAGTAGGATTTCCAACTTTACTAACTGAGCAACTTCAAATTACAACCTATTGCAACATAAGAATTAAACTCTTAATCCCTCACCCTTACAATACCTCTATTGTAAGTTACAAACCTTGATTAACGAGTACAAACCAATAAAGGTTGAAATCTATCTTACCATGACACTTCTTAAAAGTAGTGTATTACAAAAGAACAAAATGACAAAGACTCAAAATAAACTAAAGGACATAGACATCTTCAGTTGTCGGGATCTGGTCCTTCAATTTGTGGACAACTTTGTTCTTGAACACTTGGAGAATCTTGTGGCGGCTGACTTGCACAAGTGATTTTAGTTTTTTCAAGTGATGTACAAAATCTTGTAACATGTTGTATATATATTGGGGAGCATGTGAGATGAGATATGGACTATTCATCCCTTGGTTTGACCATAAGCACGCTACATCAATGCTGTTGTACTTCTGCAGTGAACAGTACAGCTTTACAACTGTAACTGTTGATTGTACGATAACCAAGGGAATGGATGGCGGACCAGGTCCCTATCTGGTTCTTCGAAAGTTTGACAAATCAGCAAAACAAAAAATGACATAACTTATCAATTTTCCCCTTTTTGATGATGACAAACTCAGAATTGATATTCCTTCTGAGGACCAGGTTTCCCACTTGTTCCCCCTGCGAATCAGACTTATCTTTCAAGCATACCAACATACTAAAACAATAACAAGATTTTATCTCCTTAACTTCCCCCTCAATCATAGCAATCAATTCCCCCCAATTATTTTCCTCTTTTGGCATCATTGAAAAGAGCAATATAGATCAACACAAGTAAAAAGAAGTTCAGTAACATTAACTTAGAGCTACTGGGCAACACCACACGAGCAGAAACATGAACAAGCAAGCTAGTAGCAATGCAGAAATCAAAGTAGTTGCCCAAGTAGGATTAACAGTTAACAAAATCATAACAGTCAATATAATACAATGCATGATAATTAAAATTGTCATTAGTGCAAAATAACAAGAGAAACAGAACAAGGATTACAAAAACAAAGCGGGACTTAAGAAAGAGGAGGGACCACATCTTGGAATAGGGATTTAGGAGGCTAAAAGGGATACTAAGGACCAAGGGCCAATGCTTTGAGAAGCCTATCCACTCTCTCACTGTTAGTGCGCTGGTCCTAGAGCATCTGATCGCTAAGCTCATCCACCTTCAGTCGCAACTTTTCATTATCAGTCCTCAGCTTCTCAATCTCATCATTTGCACCTCCAAAACACTATAAGAACCAGGTTCATATGCCTTCTCAGACAACCGAACTTGGAGAAAAGCATTCTCAGCTTTAAGCCTTTGAATCTCAGTAGTGGCCACCTCTTGAGCCTCAATCAGAGTAGAAATAGTGGAGTTGCTACCGACATCGCCTTTCTTTGGCATGCACTCACATTCCTCTAAAGTCGCCATGGTGAACATATGTTTCTTGGTGCCCATAGTCGCCTTTCTAATTTTGACTTTGAAGTGTACCAGTACCTTGGTCAGGAGGAACCTATATGAAAGCCCATGTCTACACCCTTGCATTCACCACTTTGATAATGTGATCAATCATGACGGCTGGTAAACTAATGGGTTTAAAGGTTGATAAGGCCTCGAGAAGGACCAGGTCCGCCATAGAGGCAATAGAGCGACCTTCAGCCCTTGGAAGCAACACCTTATTGACAAGGGCAAACACAAGTTGGTACTCTGGTTTGAGCTCTTTCTTGAAGAGCCTGGCTCTTGTAGCAGAGTCCTCCCTTTTAGCAATCATTCTTTTGAATTCATCAAAGGCCTCCCTATCCACAGTCTTCATCTCATCAATAGAGACCTCCAAAATTTCTCCAAGTTTCTTCTCATATAACTGAAAATCAATCTTATTGATTGACACAATAAGATTGCAATCATCTATGTAGCACGAGGTTGGCATAAAACTCGACCACTTCTTCTTCAAAAACACTTGGTGTCGATAGGACAAGCATATGATCCCATTTCTAGAACTCGATGATCTCAAGCAATTTTAGTTTCAAACACCCTCCCCAACAACACTTTTTGACTCCGCAAAGTCTCATTTCTTTCCTTTTTCAGTTTGAGCAATACTTCTCCCAACTTTGTGTTTCTTTGAGGAACCTGGTTCCTCACTGGTACTACTCTTCCTCTTCTTTGTAGGTGGAGGTCGAGTTTCTCTATCAGACTTGTCACCTTCCTCATTAGTGACAGTTTGTTCAACACTTTTATTTTCCTCCGCTTTCTTTTTCTTTGAGTTTTTCCTCTCAATTGGAGAAGTTTCCACTTCTTCCTCTTTCACAACATTATCATCATCGACAACAACAATCTCCACATCAACCAACTATCTTTATCAATCAGTCTACTTTGCACTGGTGGATTTCTAGTCCTTTTGGTGCCCTTTGCTTTGCTAGCCTTTAGAGCCGAATCTAGAGCAACCTTTGCAGCCCTTTTGCTCTGTCTATTCTAGAGGTTGTTTGGGGAATACTCTTTTTCACATTGGTACAGACTTCTTCCTGGGTTATTCAACAACATGTCCCCTTCTACACTTCAAATGTATGGGCACGTCATCCTCATCAAACTCAACATTAGAGCAAGTAGGATTAGGTTCTTTCTCAAGTGATAACTATATCAAAGGCACAACGATAGTAGGCACTGGTTCAGGACTAATAACTAAATCCAAATTAACCCTGGAAGAACCTGGTGTCTCATCCCATATAGGAGTTGTCTTGAGTGCTGATGACGCAGACTCTCCCTATGCTGAGGGACCAGGTCCCTTCTTCATGTCCCCTGCTGCACATACCCAGGACCTAACCCTCCAACAACTCCCTCACTATTTTTCATGGCTTTCAAGGTCTCACAACATCTCAAAATCAGTCATAATCTCAACCTCACTATGCAAGATATTTGACATACACTTATCCGCTTTAGAAATAAATCCATACAACTCTATAGACGACTCATCTACCTCTTTACCACTATCAGATGGATGAGGGTTACCTTTTTATGCCGAGATGTCTTCCACATTGTCCTTGTTGACACTCTCATCTCGTTTTATTTCAACAACCACAACCTCACTCCCATGCAAAATATCAAAGACCAGGTTTTCATTTCCCTGATCTTGTACCCTTGTTTCTTCAGCCGGTTGACTAGTTACCTCTGCGTCCTCATCCTTTTCCTCTAGTTTCTCCGTATTTTGAAAAAAACTTACACACAAAAATGGTTTGCCCACTACTAACAAAGTCTTATTTTTTAATTGGGCTAGAAATCAAGGACAAAGGGATGAATTTTCTCGGGGTTTGGCTTTTGTGAGTTCTAGAAGGATCGGTGATAGAGAGTTTTAGGGAAGTGATAGTGGGGTTTGGATTGATGGCAATTAGAAGTTCTGTAGGTGAAGTAGGAGGGATAGATTCAGATGGTGATGAAGATTTGGAGGATGATGGAATGGGATTTGTTTCAACTAGGTTAGAAGTGTTTGATTCTTGGTTAGACATTATGAATTTGGGGTTGGAAATGAGACGTAGAAGGTTGAGAGAACTGGTTTGTGTGTGAGAGAAAGATAAAGAATAAAGTAGGAGTTATTGATTTAAGTGACGAGAGAGAGGTGAGCGAATGAGAATTTAAGAAGGGATTGTAACGGTTGGATCAGGTTGTTTGTTAAACGGTTGGGTCGGTTAAGAAAATATGTACCATTTGAGAAAGAGAATTTAAATTTAAGGAGGTAACAATTTTAATAACTTGGCACCTTAACAATTTTAAATTCATATAAGTACTGAAGCGACTACTAGCTTGAGTCACAAGGACTAGGTTTCTTGACAATTTTCTTGAAAATTTCAGGCAAAAACTTTAAAGTGCAATGTCACTTATACTTGTGTTGTCTTGAGACTGCCATGAGTTTATACTTGTAACAGTATATGAGTGAGTTAGATGCCATCATAAAAAACTTTTTAGCAATGTACCTTTCCTCTTAACATAGCCAATCATTGAGGTAACTTATAAGGGACCAATTAGTTAGGCTTGATAAGGCCGAGCCCCAAGAAATTTCTTTCAAAGTGCTCCCTGCTAAGTGCCTTGGTGAAAATGTCAGCAACCTGGTCTTATGTCTTGCAAAACTTCATACATATCAAACCCTTTTCAACATTGTCCCTTAGGAAATGATGCATGACATCAATGTGCTTGCTCCTTTTGTGTTGCACTGGATATTTTACCATGTTAAGTACATTTGTATTATCACACAATAAGGGTACACAATAAGGGTACACAAGTAAGCACACCAAAGTCCTCAAGTTATTGTTTGATCCACAACAATTTAGCACAACAGGAAGCAGTAGCCACATACTAGCTTCAACAATGGATAGAGCCATAAAGTTTTATTTCTTTGTACCTCAGAAATCAAGCATGATCTCAGAAAATATGACATTCCATATGTACTTTTTCTATCCACCAAATACCCAGCATAGTCAACATCAACATATCCAACCAAGTCAAAATTATATCCTGAAGGATAGAAGAGAACCAGGTCGGATATTCTTTTGAGATACCTCAAAATTCTTTTAGCATTTTCTTCAAACGTGATTCTTTGGGATTGTATTGGAACCTTGCACACAACCAAACACTAAAGACAATGTTAGGCCTGCTAGTTGTTAAGTACAAAATTATCCCAATGATACCCCTATACATGGTTTTATTGACAGGAGAACCAGGTTCGTCCATGTCCAAACGAGTGGCTATAGGTGTTTCAATAGGCTATAGGATTTTCCATATCGAATATCTTAAGCAGCTCCTTGAAATACTTTTGTTGACTACTCATGGTACATTTTGGGGTTTTCTTCACTTATAACCCAATGAATAAGTTTAGCTCACCCATCATACTCATATCAAATTCACTTCCTATGAGCATAGCAAACTTTTCACACAGGGAATCATTGGTAGCACCAAAAATGATATCGTCAACATAAATTTACACAATCAACAAATTTCTTTCTCTTCTTTTCAGAAATAAAGTGTTGTCAATTTTTCCTCTTGTAAATCTATTTTCAAGAAAAACTTTGACAATTTTTCATACCATGCCTGAGGAGCTTATTTTAGATCATATAGAGCCTTGTCAAGCTTGAACATATACTCAGGGTGTTCATGACTCTCAAAACTAAGGGGTTGCTTGACAAAGACTTCCTCATTTAGATATTCGTTTAGAAAAGAACTCTTGACATCCATTTGGAACAATTTGAACTCCATATGAGATGCAAAAGTAATAAGAATCCCGATGGCCTTCATTCTAGCAACAAGATCAAAGGTTTCATCATAGTCTATTCCTTCTTATTGATTATAACCTTGAACTACCAGCCTTGCCTTGTTCTTGGTAGTGTTTTCAAACTTATCAAGCTTGCGAAACACCCACCTAGTCCTAATCATTGTCATGTCTGATGGCCTATAGACCAGGTGACATACCTTGTTTCTTTTAAATTGATGAAACTCTTCTTGCATAACAACTATCCAGTTGGCATCCTTGATATTCTTGGGTTCAATTTGAGAGAGAAAGGTTGAGAAGGAAAACATATTTCTTGCCTTAGATCTAGTTTGGATACCAGAGTCTAGGGAAGTGATCAAATTTTGAAGTGGATGAGATCCTTTGTGCTTCCGGTTGAGGCTTGAACTGCAGGAACGGAAGGACCATGCTCTTCTATGTTAGATCCATCATTAATATCAACAGAATCATGATTTTCACTTCCTTGTCCAGCTTCAGGAGTACCTGATACAACATGTGTTACTCTATGTCATCTTAAAGTAGAGTAATAGCAGGACCAGATTCCTCTGTACTTTTTAGAGGATTTGCAGCATCTTCTTCATCATTCTGTTTGATTTGACTCATCAGTTCAGTCTTCCCATTTGAGATTTCAATAGCTTCATCAAGAACTTTTGAAAAAACTTCATCTTCAGCTTCATCGTTTTGTGCCCCTTCATTGCTCAGGGAATTAGATTTATCAAAGATCACATACACACTTTCCTCTACACACTGAGTTATTTTGTAGTAGACTTTGTATGCTTTGATGTGAGATGAGTAACCAAGGAAGATACCTTTATTATTTTGACCATCAAATTTCCCCAAGGGTTCCCTACCATTGTTGAGAACAAATCATTTGCATTCAAATGCTCTTAGTTAAGCCATCTTGGGTTTTCTCTCATTGAGTAATTCACAAGGAGTCTTCTCAAATAGGGACCTGATCATGCATCTGTTTATCACATAACAGGTCGTATTGACAGCTTCAGCCCAAAAACTTTTAGACATACCACTTGATATCAACATTGTTCTAGCCATATCTTTAAGTTTCCTATTTTTTCTCTCCACAATACCATTTTACTGAGGTGTTTTAGAAGTAGAAAGGTTGTAGCTAATACCATTTTAAGCATAGAATTCTTCAAACTTGGAATTTTCAAACTCAGTATCATGATTAGATATAATACTCATAATGTGATTGCCAAGTTTCACTTGAATCTATTTCACAAAGGTATAAAACACAGGAAATGTTCCATTCTTGCTTTTTAAGAACAAAGTCCAAGTGAATCTGGAGTAGTCATCAACATTCACAAAAATATGCTACTTTCCTCCTCTACTTGGTATCCTCATTGGTCCACCGAGATTCATGTGAAGAATATCAAGTGGCCTTGAGGTACTTACTTCTTTCTTTGGCTTAAAAGAGTATATGACTTGCTTTCCTTTTATGCAAGCATCACACGCCTTGTGATCTTTGAACTTAGAATTTGGCAGCCCACGAACCAGGTCCTTCACAACAAGTTTGTTCAGCAATAAAAAGCTTGCATATCCCAATCGTCTATGCCAAAGCTCAACATCATCATCCATGGAACTTAGGCAAGTCAAGTCACTTCCATTCGAAGAGCCAAATTCTGCAACATATATATTATTGAACCGTTTTTCTCTTAGCACCACTTCACCAATTTTGAGATTAGTGATTGTGCAAGAGCAGGATAATAAGTTTACTTCATTTTCTTTGTCACAGATTTGAGACACACTCAACAAGCTGTATTTTAACCTATTTACATAATACACATGCTCAATTGCATGAGAGAGTGTCCTACCAACTTTCCCAACACTTAAAATGTACCATTTCTTGCCATTTCCAAAGGACACACTCCCACCTTGAAAGACCTTGAGTGAGAGGAAATCATTCATTCTACCAGTCATATGCTTTGAGCAGCCACTATCCATATACCATCTTTGACTACCACCTTTCACCACAACCTGTAAAAAATCACTAATTAGATTTAGGAACCGATACCAGTTTTGATCCCTTAATTGTAAAATAGGTGAATTAGGCTTCTACTAACCCAAGCGGGCAAGACATTTTTTCTCTTTCGAGGATCATGTCCTTCACCTTTGAATTCTTTCTCAACAAAGTTCTTATTTTTCTGAAGAGACTAAATTCTAGCTTTGCATGTATTCTTGTAATGGCAAGTCTGACCACAGTGAGTGCACAGACAATTTTCAGTTGTAGTGACATATTTGCTATGGGGATTATAACGGGTCTTTTCCTTTTCAAAACCAAGCCCTTACCTACCCACATTTACTATTGTATATAGAGGTAATTACATCAGAGGACTAGGTCTAATGAAGTGCCTTATAAAGGTCAACTTTTAACTTTTTTAAATCTTCATTTAGTTGTCTATTCTTTTCTACCTCATTAGTGGGCTCAGTTTCATTTTCTAATCTCTTTCTCAAGCTTCAGTTAAGTCTCACTAGCTATACCATTTCCATTAGAGGGAGTTTTCCTGCTTTTTTCATTTGATTTTCTAATATGATGTGTTTTTAAGTTACCTCATCAACCTATTCTTTTAGATTTACAATGGAAACTATCAAATCATCCCTCTCTTGTTCCAAATCTCCAATTTCCTCATTTAAGGCACTTTCTCTTTGACAAGAATATAATAAGCATCGATTAACACATTTGCCAATGATATAAGTTTCTTTTGAGAGTAAGTTTTTAAGTTTTTCTGAACATCAAGAAAATTTACCTTTTCTTGTTCATCATCATCATCGGCATCTGATTTGGCCATGAGTGTAAAGATTGACTCATATTCAAAAGCTTCATTGTTAATAGCCACCATTGATTTGTCTCCCTGGTCAACATCATCTTCCGATTCACTAGAGAAATCTCCCAAAATAGCAAGAGCTTCCTTCACCAGGTCATCAACAACATCTTTCCTCATGAACTTCTTATTAGGGACCTGGTTCCTCTTAGCAATCCTATTTTTTTTTATTTTCCTGCTTGTGAAAATGATACTCTTTGATGAAGTGATCAGGTTTCCCACACTTGTGGTAGCAGTTGTCATTCCCCTTAAAGTTTATGCTAGAGCTTCCTATTTTTGGGATCCTGCCATTTTTTCGAACCATATTTTGAAACCAGCAAGTGAGGTATGCCATATCAGCTTCATCACCGCTTGAATCACTTTTAACAGCCTTGAGAACCATGTTATTCTCCTTCTTTGCCTCACTATTTTCTAGTTTTTTTCTGACTAACTTCATCTCATAAGTCTTGAGATTTCAAATCAACTCATTAATGGTCAATGTCTTCAAATTCTTGGCTTCGTATATAGCATTTACTTTGCTATCCCATGAATCTGGCAAGACACCAAGTATCTTTCTAACCAATTTGTTAGTCGTAATGACTTCTCTAAGAGAGTTAAGCTCATTAATGATAGAGGTGAACCTGGTATGTATGTCTTGTATGGATTCCTCCTCTTTCATTTTAAACAACTCATACTCTATTGTGAGCAGATCTATCTTAGACTCCTTTACTTGAGTGGTTCCTTCATGATCTGTTTGGAGAGCTTTCCAGATCTCCTTGGCAGATATACAAGATGAGACATAATTATACTCATCCGGTCCAATACCACATACAAGGGTCTTCTTGGCCTTGAAGTTCTTCTTTACAACTTTTCTATCCACATTGTTGTATTCCTTCCTTGCTTTAGGATTGGTTGTGAAGCCAGTCATATATGTGTTCATGGGAACATGAGGATTATCACAGATGATGTCCCACAACTCAGAATATTCAACTATGATAAAATCGTGTATCGTTGTTTTCCACCGCCCATAGTACTTTTCGTTGACCCTTGGTGGTCTGGTAGTCGATTTTCATTCCTCTAAGTTTGGTGGAGCAACCATTTGAGAGATTATTTCTAGGTGTTAACCTTTTAGAAAGCACCCACTCTGATACCAATTGATAGAAACTAATAGTCCATCAAACAGTATAGAGAACCAGGTTCTCTATCTGTTTCCTCAAGAAAATTATAAAGTAAATAACACATAATATTTACGTGTAAAACTCCTTACTCAAGGGATTAAAAACCACGACCTACCAAGTAGGATTTCCACCTTCACTAACTAAGCAACTTCATATTACAACCTATTGCAACATAGGAATTAAACTCTTAATCCCTCACCCCTTACAATACCTCCATTATAAACCACTTTACAATACCTCTATTGCAAAGCTACATACCTTGATTAACTATAGCCAAGAGTACAAACCAATAAATGTTGAAATCTATCCTACCATGACACTTCTTAAAAGTAGTGTAGGATTACAATAAAGAACAAAATGACAAAGACTCAAAATAAACTAAAGGACATAGATATATTCAGTTGTCGAGATCTAGTCCTTCAGTTTGTGGACAACTTTATTCTTGAACACTTGGAGAATCTTGTAGCGGTTGACTTGCACAAGTGATTTTAGTTTTTTCAATTGATGTACAAAATCTTGTAACATGTTGTATATATATATATATTGGGGAGCATGTGAGATGAGATAGAGACTATTCATCCTTTGGTCTGACCATAAGCACGCTGCAACAGTGTTGCTGTACTTCTGTAATGAACAACACAACTTTACAACTGTAACTGTTGACTGTACGATAACTAAGGAAACGGATGGCGGACCAGGTCCTTATCTGGTTCTTTAAAAGTTTGACAATCATCAAAACACAAAATGACATAACTTATCAAAGTTTGACAATCATCAAAACACAAAATGACAATATCTCTATCTTTTTTTTTTTAATTCCGTAAACTCTTGAACGAAAAAGGGGATAGAGATATTGTGCTGGAAGATCTGGAGTAATCTGGTAGGTACCGAGACTTTGGGTATTGTAAAAGCATCAAGATTGAGGAGGTTAGGGGTGTTGTTCGCAGGATGAGCGGGGGACGATCGACCGGGCCGGATGAGATCCCAATTGAATTTTGGAATAGCATAGGTAAGGCAGACTGAGTTATTGAACGTCATTTTTAAGACGGCGAGAGTGCCCGAAGAATGGAGGTGGAGTACAATAGTTCCTTTATACAAGAACAAAGGTAATATCCAGAGTTGCAACAACTATAGGAGTATCAAGCTGTTGAGTCACACTATGAAAGTTTGGAAAAAGGGTCATGGGGATGAGGGTGAGAAGAGTTGTGTCTATTTTCATTTGTATCATTTTTTTTGGAGTTAGCTTACACTATTTTGAAGATTTGCTAGAGTTCCGCTTGCACCATTTTAAAATTAAGGAGATCATTTTCTCGAGTTTCACTTGTACCCATTTCAACAAAAGACAATTTTCATGGATGGTACCTACAATGCGACATTTGTAAACGTATAAAGAAATCATAATGGGGTAATATTAAAGGTGTTACCTATATAAAAGTGAACTAATAAAATTTTAAATTCCGTGATTTTTTTCTAAAATTTGAATTGATAAAAGTTGTTCAAACTCGTGATTTTTTTGGGAGTTTGAAATGGTAAGGTTCAACCTCCACGAATTTTTCAGGAGTTTGAATTAAACATTTGAAACTTCAAGAATTTATCGAGCTCCAACACATTATACTTGGAGTTTTTTTCATATTTGAGCTAGAGATATTTTTGTCCAAATTTATTTTCACTTTAAAAGAATCGTTATTTCTTAATTACATTTTAAACGATGTTAATTATTAACAAATAGTCTAAAAAAGTGGCTATCCGGACTAAATTTTACCTTTTTGTCATGAGCAACGTATGAACACCTCCTATCCGATAGGGTGAGAACTTGTTTCAAAGGCTGGGTTTCCCCGTGGGAGAATTTTCATAATCTCTTTCGCTCTCGGCTCCTATCATTTGGTTTAAGCATGAACTTATCTAATACTCATACAATTTGGTTTACCATTTCTGTTTCCCACATAAAGACATCACAATAATTTACGAGTGAATCTATTCAAAATCTTTTTCTGATTATCAATAAGAGTAATTAATAATTTTTAAGTTTTTTTTTAATTAAACTTGTGCATGTTTACTAGTTAACTAGTTTCTACGAACGTGCAATTGCACGTTAATAATTGAACGTTGATATTTAGTCGATTATAATAATTATTTAAACCGATGTCCAGTATCCACATTGAGCATGTTAACTATTATTTTCTAGTCTCCCGTATTCGACATTTATTTTGGAGCCCGATTCGTATTGACAATTTTTTGGAGGATAAAGCGCTCCCTATGAAAAAAGTCTAAATATATGCATGTTTATTATTGCACTGGCCACACTTACTCATTTTTTATATGCTGGAAAGTCATATAAATACATAGTATTCCATTGAAAGACATACAAAAAGAAATAGTAAAAAAGATATACAAGAGCAGATTTACTACTTGCTCCACATCCAAAACAATGAAAAACATAAATGGTGATTAAATGTGTTCTCATTACCTATAAGTAGGGCTAGCAAATTGGACCCAAGCCTAATTGACCCGCCCAATCCGTCCATATTTTAATGGGTTTGGGCATTGACATACAATTAAATGGGCTAAGTTTGGGCTAGCCCAAGTTAACCCATTCATCCTGAACAACCCAAATCAACTCATTACATTAGCCCAAAGTAACCCATCTACTATTCTATTATTTACCCAAGTCTTCTCACGGCAAACCCCAAAATTATTTGCTCCTCCATTTTTCTTCTGCAAATACTAGTATGTTTTTAATTTTTTTTACATCTTCCCTTTCTTCAGCAAATAACGTAATCTTCAGCTGTCTATTAGAACTATATGCATGTTGCCAATATGGTAGTTGTCTTCTATTTCCACTCTGATGCATTGGGGGTGTTTGATAATATGACTGAAATAATTTTTTGGTCTTACTACTATAACTATTGTTGTATATTCTAGAGTAGAAGAACTAGAATCACCAGTAGTTTTTTCTTTTACCTTCGCCATGACCATGAAGATTGATATTCGATTCTTATTGTGCAATCATTTTGGACAATTCTAATTTCAATATGGATGACTGAGGTTATTAGACAGGAAATTTTATATAAAGGGGAGGAGTTGGGTTCATGGATTTCTTCAACATTTTTCAATTGACAAGAGTTGAGTTCCTCTCTTGATTTCTTCAACATTTCAACATTTTTTAACAACGTTTAAATGTTGTTGAAGATAATTTGCGTTGGTTGTTCAAAGAATACATGACAATATCCGATGTTGAAATGGTTGGAAGTAGTAGTCGTGGATGTGATGGTGAGATGCTGGATGACATGGATGAATTTGATATATTTGAAAGTCCATCTGAGTGTAGTTCAAGAAAAACACAATTGGATTTATATTTGGAAGAGCCCATAGTAGTTCGCAAAAGAAATGAAAATTTAGACGTGCTTACATTTTGGAAGGATAATAGGATGAAGTATCATGAACTCTCATTGATGGCTCGTGATTTGTTAAGTATACCTATTAACACAGTTGTATCCGAATCAACTTTTAGCGTTGATGACCGAGTTATTGGCAAATATCAAAGTTCTATATTACCGGAAAATGCTTAAGCTAAGTTGTGTTCTTGAAATTGGATTTATGGGCATCAAGGTGCAATATAATTAATATCCTTATCTCATTTACTTTATGAACTTTCTAGTAGTTTGACAATTTTAAAATCTTCTCGTTTTGAGCTCCTGATGATTCAGAGGAAGATGACGACATTGCAATAGATGTGGAGCAAAATTACCGCTAAACTTTTGAGTTAGAGAGAAATGGTATGTCTTTCATAGTCTTCAAGACAAGCCGTCTCTTTGTACTTCTATTTCTCAAGAATGGTATAAAGGTTGTACTTCTAATTTTATAAAGAAAAAGAAAATGTAATGCTCTTTAAATTTATTGTGCTGTGTATAGTTTGAGGTTATTCTGATTGCCCTTTGTGCGCAAGTGACACATCCTTTCAATTGAAACTGATTTCAGTGGCATTTTTGGTTAAAATGTAGCTGGTAAAGAAAGGAATTATAAAGCTTTTCCTTAAATGGAACCTGGAAGTAAGGGGTTTGAACTGATAAGATTGAATTTTACATGTTCATAGACATGGTTGATCCCTATATGCTCTGGTCAAAGAATATGATGGTCCTGTTTATCAGGGGCTATTTCAAAAGTGTCTGGAGAACTCTTATCATAACTTGTAGTCTTACAAGTATGAGCATTGTTTGCATTGCATTGGTTATTTTAAGATGTCACTGGTAAAATGCTTTTAAAAAGTTTACCATTTTGTGCATGATGTTGGTCTTAGGAAGGATGCTCTATGACAGAGAAATGGTATGTCTTTCATATATATATATATATATATATATATATATATATATATATATATATATATATATAATATTGGATTTTGATTTATTTAAAATTTGAGATTATTGTAAAGAATTTGATCAAATTGGACGGGTTGGGTCATGGCCCATTGTTTAACCCGTCTTGACCCAAATGGACTTTGGACAGGGTTGGGCATTAGCCCAACTATTGATTCAACCCATCTGGACTAACCCAACTTCAGCCCAAACATCTCATTTGACACCCCTACCTATAAGGTTAGCTTTTAATGACTTTTGCAACCAACTAATTTCTTAGGTCCTATTTTAAGACTTCAAAACTAGCCCGAGTTCCAATTTTCAGTTGCAAATAAATGATCTTAAGTTATATAACAATAGAGTCCCTCATTTAATGGTAAGAGGTTATTTAATGAGTTTTTGTCCATGTGAAATCGGTATCGTGTTGTATTGCAGGTCAAATAGTTGAACTTGATTGGAATTAGAATTGTATGCAAATGCATATTAATTAGGCATTTAATGGTACACTTTTATCCAACTTGAAAATATATTAGAACAAATTTTGAAGGGTATAGAAGTAGATTAATATTTTAAGAATATTTGCATCGATAAATATTTAGCGTTCTATATTCATGTTTTTATAATAATATAGATAAATAGATATAAACGACTTAACATTTTGTAATTTTTTGTTATTGCAGTAGTGCAAGTATATATATTTCATCATTATTTCCATATACTTGTTATTTAAATATAAACCCACATTATTTCTGGAGTTATTAGCACAAAATTCAAAGCTAGCTGATGGAACTTTTCAAACAAAAAAGGTCCAATTAATTAATCTAGAATTAAATTGACAAATAAAGTTGGATTTATCTATAGAACCAAATTTGGATTTATCAGTGTCCCAACGTGACATAATTTTAATTGAATTCAACTTTCTAGGCTAAGACTAAATATTACAATTATATCCAACATCGAATTGCTTCATTAAAGAATATTTTTAACTTAAAAGTGTATAAAAATTATTTAATATTTAAAGATATTTTGGTCAACCAACATTTATATTCATGTTTTTAAAATAATATAGATAAAGACTCCGTATTGCAAATGCTACACAACCTTTTTGGTGTTACTGTATGTATGTATGTATATATATATAGAGAAGAAATGGCTTTAAGTAAAAATAAGGAAAAAGAAAATTAAATGGCGCCAGGGTGCAAAATAGTTCCATAAATTTATGCTTAAGAGTGAAGCTAGGCTTTTGTATCAAATCTGTTTAAACTCAACCATAATGCAATATTGCAATGTGCTAATTATCTCTTCCTGTTCCTCCAATTATAATCCCTATTAATAAAGGTCAAACAACTAGATAGTCCAGATAAATTGCTTGTTGCTAAATATAAGGCCATACCTTTTTACCTATCCCTCACGCATAATCAACAAACACGATTTTGGAAAAATAAGCGGGTGGATGGGGGATAACAAAAAGGACTTGTTTACATCAAATCAAGTATATATTTAACCTTAAAAGTCCCAAATTATACTTATAATTACTAGAGTCATCTCAAAGATAAATGATATGCACTGATGATTTGGTGCAAACAAAGGAAGTTGTATTACAACTCCATCCCTATTTCATCAAGATTTAGGTTTCTTACTTAATTGGACTCTGCCCACATGATCAATACATATTCATATAGATAACTCTAATTTGCTTGAGATTAAAGTGTAGTTTATTATATTCAATTTTGCACCTGCGTAGATCAATGATCATTTTTTTCACTCTTTCTAAAATTTGGATAGACAAGACTGTGTGGATAACAAAAAAATTGTAACGTATGATCAAAAGGGAAAAAATAATTAAGTCACTTGTTGCCCCTAGTTGATCAGAAATGCGGTTATCGGTGCTGGAGTAAAACCAACTCTTTTTCCTTCAAATAGGAAAATATAGCCTAATCCGCAAGAGATGCAAAATAATTGACTGCAAAAGGAATAAGAACTGGACAGTATATGAGCTGCCCTTTGTATAGACTCCCCATGTCATGCACATGTATCCTTAGTTCCTTATAGACCAGAATCACAAATTTTTCCTTGAGAACCAAACTCTAGCTGTGACACATTAATCTATATTTATAGAGTGAAGTGAGGCTATTCTTGTTTGTTTACCCACCACTCTTCACACATTTCCGAAGGACATAAGATAGAGCAAAATCATGAAACGACACTTGCAGAGTCAAAACACAGGAAGATCATATGGACTTGTGCTGCTGCTCGCGTTCGGTGTTGCCATATTTGGTGTTATGACTCTCCACAAACTCAGGGACAGGCGCATCTGCAACCGCTTTATCCAGGAGAAAGATCGTGAACTTGATGGCCTTAAACTCCTCTTGCAGGTCCCTCTCTCTCCCTTCTCTCCTCTCTCTATGTATGAGTGTGTTGAATAAAAAAGGAATGCTTGTCCATGGTTAACATCTATTTACATGCATCTTCACTTTCCACTATCAAACTAAAGAACTACGGTGTATTTTCACCGGTAAATGTGAAATCTAAAATCAGGAATCAGAATTCTCATTCTGACTTCTATTGTTAGATGTCTTATAGGGTTAAGCTTAGACTTCTTTTGAAGAAGTATGTCATATTTAACAACGAATATCTAACTGATGATGCGTACACATTGCTTAAGGGAATAAAATAAACGGTTTTATATAATTACTTCTCAGGAAAATCGATGTTAAATAAGCTCAGATGACAAAAACACAGACCATGGATGTTAAATCATATCATTGAATTAATAAAAATGCACTTCAATTCTTTTGGTTCCTAAAGGGAAAAGATGGATGAAAAGTTTTTATTTCATTCGTGTTACGCATCTAATAATTGTACATAGTAATCTCTGATCAGTAGAATTTTCAATGAGATAAATAACAATAGTTATATCTTCTGCCATTGTCAAGCTTTCGAGTTTATTATGCTACCCAAGATAACATTATTTGACACATGTGACAGGAAGAAAGAGAACAGGCTAAAGAAGCCAAAAGGCAAATAGAGGACATGGAATCCGATATACACTGGCATCGTACGAAGATCTTCTCTTTGAAATGGATCTCGACAGTAGGATATCGGAGATGACATCAACAATCTCTTCCCTTAAAGAAGAACAAAGAACAATCGAAGTTGCTCTTGAAGACAAGCAGAGTGAAATTAAGATGCTTAGGGAAAAACAGATGGAAACAAAGTCAGATGATTCCCAAGTTACATTACTTTCTGAAACTTTGAGACAGAAAGAGGCTGAAATTGAGGATTTAAAACACCGTCTTGAATTTTCACCAGTAAAGGTCTGGTCAGTAAGTGCAGATGACCCATCAAATCCAGCTGTAAATTTCACCACCGAGGTTGCTGGAAGAAGGAACGATGGAAGAAGAGGACGTGAAGAATTGAACGAATCCATCAAAAGAGAAGATCATAAAAAATCAGTAGCTGGGGAAGGTGAAGACACAAGAAAAAATGGAGACGAGCAGTCTCAGCAACCGAAAACTTCTCAAAAAGATGTTCCAGGCAGCAACACCATTTTTCAAATTAATCAAGGCCAAAGACAAAACACTGACTATCGTAAGAATGGGGAAAACTCTTACCTTGACGAGAAAAAGTTCACTACTGACAATGCATCTAATGAGAATGAGGATGATAGAAATAAAGTGCTAAAGCAAAACAATGAAGTTGGAGCGAATGATAAAGGTGTGATAAAGTTAGAAATGCAGGAAAATTCAAACAGCAGAGGAACATCAAAAGTGACCAAGGACCACATGAGAAAAACAAGAGGGAAGTGACGACAAAAAATTGCTAAGCACAAGGGAGATGAAAGTGGCATGCATCCTGAAGGTCGTGGAATTGCAAGGATGAGAAACAAGAAATTCTTGAAAGTAAAAATGGGAACAGAAAGGATCAAGAGGGTTGGAGGCAGTAAACTGGAAACAAGTGACCATCAGAAAGATAAGGACATGGACGTGGACATGAGGAAGAAATCTGACGAGGAAGATTACGGGATAGAAATGACCAAGAAAATTCAAAATAGTGCAGATTCAGCATTACAAATTAAAACCAGATAAGGTCAGAACAAGGAGCGAATCCAGATACGGGGAGACACAGAATGCACGACGTTGGTACAAATCATGATGATAGTCCACTAGGTAAGATATGGCCAAACCCTAGCGATTTTGCAGATGCAGAGGAAAGGAACCAAGAAGTCATGAATCATGACACGACTCAGAATATTGAGAAAGGGCAGGAAAGAGAAGTCAGCAACAAAGAAACTGGGCTGCTCCAGAGTTCTCGAGAAGAAGGGCCCAGAAATACAGCTCTTTCACAGGAGAGTAGTATCTCAGAAGAGTTCAGAAATCAAAAATCAGATAAAATAATACAATCAGAGGAAATAACCAGCGCCAGCAGAGAAGATATAGAGACAAAGCAACCTCAAAATCTTTCAAATTCTTCTGAACACGTGACAATTGCTGAAAGGGATGTGAAAGAAGATGACAACCAAGAGGTAGACTATTATCAGGAAACAGAAGAAGAGGGAGATCATTCTGGAGGATCAAAAGATGCCATAGATAAAAAAAAACTAGATAACACTGCATAAACGGAAGGAAAAACCAACACAATCAGAGAAGATAGAGAACAAAAGCATGCAGACAATCTTCATTATCCTTCCAGACATGCAAAAACTACCGAAAGGGATGTAAGAGACGATTACCTTGAAGTTGAGAATGATAAGGAAACAGAAGAAGAGAAAGGCAATACGACAGATTCTGCTGCCAGCTTGGGAGAAGAGGGAGAAGAGGGAGAAGATGGGGACCACAACGATGAGGTCTGAATTTTAGTCTAACATCAGTGCACGAAAATGCTATTGTTATGCTCCATTTAGAAGTTAGATCACTAAAAATTTCTATAATTAAGCTAAGCTTAGGGAAATACTTCCATTTCTGCCCCCTTGCAGCTGTTAAGTTTAGGAATTTGGTGCTTCCATTCACTAATTAGTTTATGTCTCTTCAAAACAACTCAATGTCCCTAGCCCACGCACTCAACCTTCCCAAAAAAAACACATGCACAAAAAAAGAACTCAATCCCTCAAATAGATATTGGAAAAGGAACACCAATAAAATCATAATCAGGTATAAAATACAACAAACGAAGGAAGGGAGCCTCCTCGTCTTCAATGGGTAATGACAAAATTGAGGCATTTAGTTTTTAGCCCCATGGTTTTAAAAGACGCGTATATGATAAGGATACAGATCGAAACTAGAAAACCTTTTACGAATGTTTCATCACTGTTATTAATTTTATTACTCTGTAGTATGAGGACAAGTTGAGTAGTTAAAACCCAGTGACACTATTTTGTAATTTGTTTACGCTTGAAATGCCTCCATATTACTGGATGTTCACAGCCAGCATGATTTAGTCTATGGGGTCTGAAATGCATGTATAGAATTTAGACACTGCATATATCGTCATAGTATAAGGAGAACTACATTGTAATGGTGATCCTACCAACTTTTGTCCATGAACTCACTGTCATTTACAACACTAGGAAGAAACCAATATAAAGAAAAGAAAGGAACTTATGTCATGTCCATGTAAATCACACCTTATTGGGTCGCTTGTACAAATTTCTACAAAAATAAAATTATAGGAGGTGTATGTCAATTGTCACAACTGAAGAAGGTTTCTCTTCCTAGAAAAGGAAGAAGGATATAGAAATGAAATGATTACTTTTCAACATATATCACTTTCACAAAAAGTAAGCTGACACTATTTCAATGTTTTGGTCTTCAATCAGTAATGCCTGTCAAATATGAAAGCTCTACCCAAATATAGAAGCTACTATAGTTTGTAACTTCATCTATTCTTAGATCAGCTTTAAATGAACTGGGCTTACAAAGATCTACCAGGTGTGTGTGAAGTGATTAATTAGGAAGCAACATTATTTTGCTCAAGTCCCATTATCGCACTTTCAGTGGTACTGAGACTGTCCCTACCACTACCTTTTATTAAGCTGGTCTTATACTCGAAAAGAAATTTCTATCGCCCAAAAGGACGGTCCTTTTTTACGGTCCGTCAATGCGTGCCGTCAAAACTGCCCTCCAACTTTGACGGTCCGTCCATTTTTGACGGTCTGTATTTTTCACTTTATTTCTCAAATTGACGAACTGTCAGTTATATTGGAAAGTATACTCTCTGAACTTAAATTTAGATTGGTTATGAACTCCATAGTTGCTTATATAATAGGAGTTATACCCCCGACAAGTTGTGTCAAAAATCAGGTCTGTAAATTTTGTCCGATTTTCCCCGGATCTCAACGAACTTACTTTCTTCAATTCGTTTAGCCCGAAACTCTTACAAATATACTTAACAATCATCTAAACCTTTGTTAACCTTGTGATGGGATCTCAACCTTACTAAGCTAATGTTAGTTTACCCACAATAAAAATGACGTCCAAAGTACGGGATGTAACATCTTGAATAAAGGTTTATGATTTCATGAAACTCTACATACTTTCCACGATTTATGCAAAGTATGTTGTGTATTTATGTTCATGCTATATCTAATACTTATCAATCATGTTTACAAGTCATGATTTTACAAAATATGGGCTTCTAGCCAATTATGTTTCATGTTTATATTTTAGGAGTTGCACAGATTATCGAGAAGGCTCAGATAGCTTAGAACTACGTTTGTCAGCGTAGGATAAGGGTTGCTCCGCCCAGAGAAAGATACCTCCATGTTACCCTTTATCGGATTATTGGATCCATCATATTCATATTCATGTCTTGTACTCCGGCAAGGTACGAGATGACTTAGCTGATCGGACAAAGATCAGATGCCACATTTATTCGTGTTGATTACATATCGGTTATGCAACTGCTCTCCCAACAAATATATAAATATACAGTTTTACAGATTTTATACATGTTAGTATATTCATGTCAGGTCATGTTCATGTTTATGTTTTAGTTTCACATTCTCATTGTATCATGTGCCTACTTATTCTTTCAGTTGCTTTACATACAGTACAATTCAAATATACTAATGGGGCCTAAACTTCATGGTGCAGGTATTGAGTTTCAAGATGATGGATCTGCTCACTAGGATTTGCCTCAGTATCAACTTTTGGTGAGCCCCGTCTCATTTGGGATGTCAGCTTTATATACTTACATGTCATGATTATTAGCAGAGGTATGCTAGGGCCTTGTCCCAGTAAACAGTTGCAGTTTGACTCATGCTTCAAAGGTTTCATAAATTAGACCAGTTAGCATGTTATGTCAGTCATGTCAACAGTATTATTAGACTTATTATGTTTTACTCAGATGATTTTGCTATTATATTTCAGACTATAATATCAGTATAAAAGGAAATTAGCTACAAGCAAGAAAGTTACCGCTAATGATGCTCGTGAGAAAGATACTTAGGCTCAAGGATCTAGTTCGGGTATAACACATCTGCCCGATACCACAGGTCTTGCAGAGATTCCAATTATGTCGTTCAGTTCTACTTACTTAGATATTAGGGGAGCTATTCAGCTGCTCACCCAGATTGTGACTGCTCAAGCCCAATGTCAGGGAATGACTCCAAGTACAGGAACTAATGGAGAGTCATCTAGTTTCAGGACTCAAGAGTTTCTGCGTATGGATCCTCAGGTATTCACAGGGTCAATCAAGACAGAGGATCCGCAGAATTTTATTAATGGGCTTCAGAAGATCTTTCGTATTATGCATGTTACTGAGTTAGAGGCAGCATAGTTGGGAGCTTATTAGTTGCAGGATGTTGCTAACATCTGGTATGAGTCTTGGGAGAAGTCTTGAGGGGAGGATGTGTCTCTGCGACTTGGGATGAGTTTGCAGATACCTTCATTAATCACTTTTTGCCAATAGAGGCTAGGGAGGCATATGTCATAGAATTTGAGAAGCTCAAGCAGAATGACAAGAGTGTGCATGAATACTATCTTCATTTTGTTTCTCTAGCAAAGTATGCTCCACATATGGTTCCAAACATGAGGACCAGAGTTAGGCGTTTTGTATGGTCTTAATCCCCAACTATTTGATGTTGCTAATATATCTACTCATAATAGGGAAATGACCATCACCAAAATGGTTGTTTTTATTTAGGGTAATGAGAATAGAATAAAGAAAGAGGAAGCATTGTAGAAGGACAAAGACAATGAATTCAATAAAAGGACTAAGTCTGCAGGTCACTTTATACAATTCTTCAAAAATATGTCATCAAGACCTACTCCGTCTTCAGTCAGTGCCCCAACCCCAAAGTTCAGGTGTAATCATAGGAAGCAAAATTTCAGAGCGTCAGTCTCCCAGTCACAGGCCAGTGTGGGTCAAGGTACTTTCAGCAATCTAGTGTGTGGTAAGTGTGGTAAGAGGCACCTAGGGTATGTCTTATGGGCATGGCTATTTGTTATGGTTGTGGTCAGTGAGGTCACTTTTAGAGACATTGTCCATTAGTGAGGCAGGACACATGAGGTAATATGGCTCAGTCTGTAAATTCTTCAGTTCCTCGTAATTCTTAAGCCCAATCATGGCGTGGTGAGGCTAAGTCTGGTAACATAGGTGAAAGTCTAAATCACTTGTATACACTATCAGGTCATTAGGATACATAGGCCCATGCAAATGTAGTCATATGTATATTAACTATTTTCACTTTTGACGTTTATGCCCTTATGGATCCTGGATCCACTCTGTCATATGTAACCCCTTTTGTTACTAAGAAATTTGATATAAAACCAGAAAAGTTACATAAGCCCTTTGAAGTATCCATTTCAGTTGGCGAGTCAGTTATCGCTAAGAGGGTATATATGGTTGTCCAGCTAAGTCTATCACCGTATTACCATAGTCGATCTGGTAGAGTTAGAAATAGTAGACTTTGATGTAATCATGGATATAGATTGGTTGTCTTCATGTTATGCCACAGTAGGTTGTAGAACTAAAATTGTCAGTTTCGAATATTCCGATGAACCAGTTATATAATGGAAGAGTGATGTAGTAGAACCTATATGGAGGTTTATTTCCTATCTTAAATCCAGAAAGATGGTATCTAAGGGGTATATTTACCATCTAGTTTGGGTTAAAGATGCAAATACCCAGAACCCGACTCTTCAGTCAGTGCTAATTATCAATGAGTTTCTAGAAGTCTTTCCCGAAGATCTTTCTGGAGTTCCTCCCGATATGGAGATTGAGATTGACTTTGGAATTGATATACTTTCCAGCACTAAGCGATATCCATTCCTCCATTATATAATGACTCCAACTGAGTTAAGAAAACTAAAAGCTCAGATGAAAGTTCTCCTTGATAAGGGTTTATTAGACCAAGTGTCTCACCATGGGGTGCACCAGTCTTATTTGTCTGAAAGAAGAATGAATCTTTGCGCATGTACATTGACTATCGCCAGTTGAACAAGGTCATCATCAAGAAGCAAGTATCCTCTTCTCAGAATCAATGATTTATTGATCAACTTCAAGGTGCTCAATGTTATTCCAAGGTTGACCTCAAATCAGGGTACCATCAGCTTAAGGTTAAGGAAGTTAACATTCTGAAAACTGCCTTTAGAACTCATTATGGTCATTTCAAATTTTGTGACATGTCATTTGGATTGATGAATGTCCTAGCTGCTTTCATTGATCTTATGAATAGGGTCTTCAAGCCTTATCTTGATCTTTTCATCATTGTCTTCATTGATGATATTCCAGTTTATTCCGTAATGAGGCTGATCATGCAGAACATCTCAAAATTGTATTGTGGATACTTCAGGACTGCAAACAATATGTGAAATTTCCAAGTGTGAATTTTGGCTTAAGTCTGTGGCATTCTTAGGCCATGTGATTTCAGGCGAATGCGTCCAGGTAAAACGCTATTAAGAATTAGCCTAGACCCACTTCTGCTTTAGATATATAGAGTTTATCGGGTTTGGCAGGCTATTACAGTAATTTCGTAGAGGGTTTTTCTTCCATCTCAGCTCCATTTACTAGGTTGACTCAGAAGAAAGTCAAATTTCAGTGGTCAGATGTATGTGAGCGTAGCTTCAAAAAATTGAAAATGAGACTGACTTCTGCTCCAGTGTTAACATTGCTAGAGGGAATCGAGGGGTTTGTTGTATATTGAGATGCATCAGGCATTGGTCTCGGGTGTGTTTTAATGCATCATGGTAAGATTATAGCTTATGCATCTAGACAACTTAAGCCTCATGAAAAGAATTATCCGACTCATGACTTAGAGTTGATAGCCGTGATTTTTGCACTTAAGATATGGCATCATTATTTGTATGGAGTTCACGTTGACATTTTCTCAGATCACAAGAGCCTTCAGTATATTTTCAAGCTGTGGGAGTCGAATCTCAGACAGAGGAGGCAACTTGAATTGATAAAGGACTATGATGTAGATGTTCTCTACTATCCAGGGAAATAGAATGTGGTAGCCGATGCTCTTAGTCAGCGATCCATGGGAAGTTTAGCTCATGTTGAAGAAGATAAGAGAACCATGACGAATAAGATTCATCGACTAGCCAGTCTAGGAGTTCAACTCATGGACTCGGAAGATGGTGGTATTGTTGTCTAGAACAAGTCTGAATCCTCCTTAGTAGCCGAGGTGAAGGAGAAACAGTTTAGTGATTCCTACTTGTTGCAGCTGAAAGAGGGGAATCACAAGCATAAGACTACGACTTTTGAATAAGGGAGAGATGATGATACTTTGAGGTACCGAGACAAGTTATGTGTTCCAGATATGGACAGACTTAGAGAGTGAATCATGGCAGAAGCGCATAATTACAGGTATTCTATTCACCCAAGTTCTACAAAGATGTATCATGATATTAAGGAGATTTATTGGTGGAACGATATGAAAAGGAACGTGGAAGATTTTGTAGCCAAGTGTCGAATTATTAGTATGTGAAAGCCAAGCACCAGAGGCCTGGTGGATTGGCTCAGAATATTGATATTCCTGTTTGGAAATGGGAGATGATAAATACATATTTCATAACAGGTCTACCTCGCTCATCCCAAAGACATGACTCGATTTGGGTAATTATGGATCGACTTACTAAATCATTCACTTCTTGCCAGCCAAGACCATATATTTATCAAGGAATTATGCTAAGTTGTATATCCGATAAATTGTCCGGCTTCATAGGATCCTAGTTTCCATTATTTCAGATCATGGTCCTCAGTTCACGACATACTTTTGGAAGTCTTTCTAGAAAGATTGAGTACCAAGGTAAATCTCAGCACAACTTTTCATCCTTAGACAGATGGCTATACAGAATGGACTATTCCGACTCTTGGGGATATGTTGAGGGCATGTGTTCTCGATTTTAAAGGTAATTGGGTCGATCATTTTCCTCTCATTAAATTTACTTATTAGAACAGAACGTTTCATCACCACTTTGTGGAAAATCATCAGGTATGAATATGTTAGATACCTGTGACTCGATTGATGAAATAGTATCTCTCCCCCCAAAAAGCATGTTTTTTGTTACCGACGCACAAAGAAAATATTTTGTTACGAATGAACAAGTTATTGAGGAATTGTCCATACGTAAAATCAAAATTATTGATATGGGCCTTTTCCACAGAAAAGGGGAATATCATGCTAGCATCCAGATGGCACCATTCGAAGTTCTGTATGGGCAAAGGTGTAGATTGTCAATTGGCTGGTTCAAAGTTGGTAAAGCAGAGTTGTTGGGACTAGACTTGGTCTATCAGGCTATGGAGAAAGTCAAATTGATTCAGGAGAGTTTGAAAATAGCTAAGAGTTGAAATAAGTCATGTTCGGATGTGAGGCGTAGAAACTTCTAATTTCAAGTTGATGATTGGATTTTTCTAAACGTTTCACCTATGAAAGGCGTCATGATATTTGGAAAGAAAGGGAAGCTCAGTCCCCGATATATCGAACCATACATGATTTTGAGAAGAGTTAGCCAAGTGGCTTATGAAATTGAATTACCACAAGATTTAATTATTGTGCATCCAGTGTTTCGTGTATCCATGTTGAGGAAGTGTGTGGGAGACCCGTCATTGGTTGTCCCCACCAAATCCATTACAATTAAGGATGATTTGACCTATGAGGAGATCCCTGTGGCTATCTTGGATCATTAGATTCGAAAGTTGAGAACTAAGAAAGTTGTCTAAGTGAAAGTGTTGTGGAGAAGTCAAAATGTTGAGGAGGCTACATGGGAAGCCGAAAAAGACATGAAGTCCAGATATCTGCACTTATTTGAGGAGCAAGCAGAAAATGAATAAGGTAAATGCCTTCAGCATTCATATCATGTCCCTTGCGCATCCATGTCTCATGTTTCACGATCATGTATTCAATACTTATGTTCCATGTCCCCATTTTCATGTTTGCATGTAATCATGTCATTCAGTCTCATGTTTCATGTCATGTTTCTTCACGTTCATGTACTCATGCTATGTTCAATCTCATTCTTAACCATGATCCATCATTCGATGATGAATGATCCCAAGGGGGAGATATTGTAACACCTCATACCTCTAAATTAATCCATGTTTATGATTCAAGGGTTTGGAAAAATAAAATGGGGAGTTTAAATTGAAAACCAGTTTTAGTTCTATAGATCATATTTTATTTCAGGTTATATGGACCATAAAATATTTTACGGCCCTTTGATTTGGACCGTACAATTTCTTTATGGAATTGATGGTATACAGTAAATTATACGGATCGTAAAAAAGTTATGGTCTGTCATTTTTTACCGTCAAAGTCCCTCAGCTTTTATAGATCACTAGAAAACTTGCAATTTCAAGACGGTCCAATTATACAAACCGTATAAAATTCTACGGTCCATACCCAAATCGTAGAAAATTCGACGATCCGTCAATTTCAACCATAAAAGTCCCGACGGACTTCATAGTATAAATACCCAGATTTAGTTCCAAAATTAGTTTTTTATATTCTCAAGCCCTAGAATGAAGGTTCTCTCTTTCCAATCTTCTCCTGCATTAAGGTAAGTCCTTTTCATGAATTTCCACGTAATTCTAATCAAATATAATCAATTCCTAAGCGAAATTCACTATTTCTAACCTAGGATTTTCAAGATAAACTCATCCTAAGGTTTCAAGGTTCAAGCGTTGGGATTATTCTTCCAAGTTCAGACCTTTAATACAAGTATTGGAGCGATTAAAGTATAGAGCTTCTATTCACGTTCTTCCCCACACCACATTTATCCATGAAATCATGAATTTCTATACTTAGGGTTTTATTTCAAGTTCATGATAATCCTAAACTACATGTATCATGATTATCCATGTTTGTAATATTAATTCATTATTGTATTCTCGATATTCCATTATGATTATTGGAAACCCGTTATTAATCCATGAATACTCATAGCTTTGAATTCCAAGGGTTCTAGCACACATGTTTTGAATCAAGGTTTATAATTTCATGAAATATATATATTTCCACGATTTATGCAAAGTATATTATGTATTTATGTTTATGCTATATCTTATACTTATCAACTATGTTTACAAGTCATGATTTTACAAACTGTGGGCTTCTAACCAATTATGTTTCATGTTCATATTTTGGGAGTTGCACAGATTATCGAGACTACATTTGCCAGCGTAGGATAAGGGTCGCTCTGCCTAGAGGACGATACCTTCATGTTACCCTTTTATGGGATAATTGGATCCATCATATGCATGTTCATGTCTTGTACCTCGGCAAGGTACGAGATGTCTTAGCTGATAGGGCAGAGATCAGACGCCACGTTTATTCGTGGTGGTTACATGTCGGTTATGCAACTGTTCTCCTCACAGATATACATATATATATTATTAATATTTTATAAATGTTATTATATTCATGTCAAGTCATGTTCATGTTTCAGTTTCTGTTTCACGTTCCATTGTATCATGTGCCTGCTTATTCTTTCAGTTGCTTTACATATAATACAATTCAAATGTACTAACATCCCTTTGCATGGGGCCTACACTTCACGGTGTAGGTACTGAATTTCATGACGACGGATATGCTCACTAGGATTTGCCTTAGTATCAGCTTTTTGTGAGGCTCATCTCATTCGGGGTGTCAGCTTTATTTACTTACATGTCATGATTATTAGCAGAGGTATGCCAAGGCCTTGTTCTAGTAAACAGTTGCAGTTTGACTCATGCTTCATAGGTTTCATAGACTAGACCAGTTAGCATGTCATGTCAACAGTATTTTCAGACTTATTATGTTTTAATCAGATGATTTCTATTATATTTAAGATAATTTTATATGTTTTACATATTTCATTATCATTATTATTGCATGTTTTTTATGCCCATGTTGATTCAGCAAGTCATGTATTTCGCTCGGTCACATTCAGTCAGACATGGAGTGTCGTGTTTCGCCTAGGCCATGGTTCGGGCGTTACACGAACACCCACTCCCCACCCATCTCACCCCCATAGTATTTTGGTAGATTACATATAAATCCTCTTAGGATAATTTTTTTTTGCTTAGATACCAAGCATTAGAAAATAAGTAAGAAACCTACTTATTTTCCAAACCTTCATACCAAATACACCTAAGTTTGTCTGATTTTGACATAATACGGAGTTTAATAAAATAAAATAGACTTTTAAATCTTATAATTGTTAGCTAAAGATATGTGAAATGTACCAAAATATCATTTATTCATCTTAAAATGTTATCTGAAAAGTTATCAAAAAAAGAAAAATAATATTCTTTTTAAGCGGACTAAAAAAAAAAAGCAACACAAACATTTTAAAATGGAAAGGTATATTGTATTGTGATGTTAGTTAAATATAATATTTATTTGATTATCATTGCATCATTTATATTTATAAAATCATGTTAGAAATTTTATTTTATATGAGTTTCTAATTATATTTTAAACTTTTTAAAATATTACTTAATTTTGTTTATAATTTTTGTATTATTATACTATTTCATATTACTAGTCTCTATGAACATGTGTTGCATGTTATTCCCTATCAAGTATCACAAAAAATAAATGTTAGGTAATATTATTTATAATTATATTATATTTATTTTATGAAGTATAAAAATGTTGTTAAACACTAATTTTAATAGGGAGGTAAAGAATTTTTCCATCCCTTTTTTGTTCTGTTTTTTCCAAACTTAATGGAGAATTAGAGACAAAGTGATTTCTTAAAGTGAATAAAAAAGCAATGAATTTTCAAAAATAAGATAAATGGGCATAATAAGATCAGCCTGAAATTTAAAAAGACAGACAATTTAGAACTCCTAATTTATTGGATTAATTAATGCGAATCATCTTATGATGTTTTCTTTTGATTCGACTATAGAAGCCTGATGCATAGATATAAAAAATATAAAATTAATATTGAAAAGATTTATTCTTTGCAGAAGTTGATGTAAGAATAATGAGTATCAGAAAATACGAGGATGCTCATGCCATCTTTCATCCTCATCTAAGAACTACTCATATTGTAGGCACTGCATGTCTGCAACTTTGTCTAATGATTTAGACACTGTTTCGACTTCGCAAAATCTTGTGGCTCTTAAAACCGTGTGCTAATGAAACTCGAGGTATCAGTAGCTTTAAAACTTCAACTATAGTTAGGGCACCATATCTCAATAAAACAACTATTTTGGAGCTTTGATTAAGAGTAGAAGTTTATGTGAATTCATATTCGTTTAATATTTAGAGGACACCCGCCTCGTTACGCCAGCCTTTACTTGGTAGTTGGTAAGATTGGTGGAGAGTTGACTGTCTCTCCCTACTACTAGTATCTTTTCTTTAGTTATCTGTGGAAGAAGAAGAAGAAAAAGAAACAAGACAGAGATGAAGAGAGCAAGATATGCTATATTTAGCCTAAAGCTTAATTTACTTGTTGGCCATCATCATGTTCAATCAACTGGTGGAGATAGCGGTAGCTCAAAGAAACACTACCAGTCTCCCCACTGATCCGTCTGAAGGTGCGTTCCCATTCACCTATTTTTCTATCACTCTTGTTTGTTACATATGCTTCCCTTTGATTGTATGAAAATATTCCTTAGTTTAAATTTATGTGATGCTTAATTTTGAAGCATTTCAAAAATATAATCATATTTCACTAGTAGTAATATTTTTATAGTATAAGTTTTCACAATTTTTAAAAATATAAATTCCTTAATAATTCAAAATTTGAATTTTGATTCAGTGTTTCTGTAAAAAAACTATTTATTTTTAAAATATATTAATATTTCTTTTACTATCACCAATATATTTCTTAAGCCAAATTAATAAGTATTTCTATATTTCCTAACTAGTCTGCACAGTGTCATATAAAATTGTAGTAGTAGTAAATTTGTTTGTTCAATACTTTAAGCTAATACAACCACAATAACATACTCAGTGTAATCTCACATGTTGGGGTTTGGGCGGATAGTATGTATGCGGACTTTACCCCTACTTCCAGGAGGTAGAGAGACTATTTTCGATGACCCTCGGAATATTTTAAGCTAATACATACAAATATTTCTACATTTCAAATTGATAGTTCTGATTTGATTTCAGTGTCCACTTGTGATTTTTCTTTTTGGATCATAAAACTAAGAAAACAGATGCATTTGAATCTCTAAAGGTAGTCTCATCTGAGTCTATTTTATAAAATATAATGTGTATAACAAATTCCCTTTTAAGACAATAGACATTATTTGAAAACTTTAAAGATGAGGGCTTCAATTGAATTGGAAGTACTACTTCGTATTGTATGAACCTTTTTTCGTGGCCTCTTATCACCAACCTTAAATTCATATATATTTTGATCTTTCACCTGGTGTGCATTGCGGTCGGGACTAATTCAAATTCGCAGGCTAGAGGCTGGTTAAGGGTGGAGGGATTCTATTCATTCCACCACAATCCTTGTTAAGGATGGAGGTATATATACAAGATACAAAATCTTCTATTCATTCTTATTCTACCACAATCCAATTATGTTGTATAATCCTACGCAACCTTTTCACGGACAAAGTGAATGTCCATTTCGATATGTTTTGTGCGTTGGTGCTTTGAACCGGATTACCCGAGAGGTAGATGGCACTAACATTATCACAATATACTAAGGCCGCCTCCGAATGGGGCAATGAAGTTCTAACGACAAATTACGTAACCAACACGATTCGAGACCACATTAGCTACCCCTCGATATTCGCCTCGCACTTGAGCGGGATAGAGTCGCCCGACTTTTTGCGGACCGGAGACCAAGTTGTTGCCAAGGAACATACAATATCCCGACGTAAACCGTGCGGTGTCCAGGACAACCACCCCAATCCGCATCTGTGTATGAGACAAGTGTGGATGTACAAGAAGGATACAAGTGTAACCCAAAGTCCAGTGTCCCCTGAATATACCGAATGATGCGTTTGATTGCATTCATGTGCTCAACTCTGGGATCAGGCATGAATAAACACACCTGCTGAACAGCATACGTAATATCCGGTCTGGTAAATGTAAGATACTGGAGGACCCCTGCAAGACTGCGATAGCGGGTCGGGTCCTCGTATGGTGCACCTGCCGCGGCACTAAGCTTGGGTTTTGCATCAATTGGAGTAGAAGTGGACTTACAGGATGACATCGCAGCCCTCTCGATGATCTCAGCAGCATACTTCCGTTGAGACAGAAACAAACCACCTGAATGATGTTTGACAGCAATCCCCAAAAAATAACTCAAGGGCCCTAAGTCTTTCATAGCAAACTCAGAACTGAGCATGGCCATGATAGACTGGCGCAAGGCATCAGAGGAGACAGTCAAGATGATATCATCCACATACAACAAAGTGTAGGCCAATGACGAACCACGACGGTAGATGAACAAGGAATTATCTGACCTACTGTGAGTGAACCCAATAGTCGAAACAAAGTCAGCAAATCGCGTATACCAGGCCCGTGGAGACTGCTTAAGCCCATATAATGACTTCTTCAACAAATAGACATGATGAGGGCGGTTGGGATCCCTGAAAACCAACGGCTGATGCATATAGACTGTTTCCTTGAGAATGTAAAAAGCATTCTTAACATCCAACTGATGAATAGGCCAAGTATTCGAAAGAGCCAAGCTAAGCACAATGTGAATAGTAGCCAGCTTGACTACAGGCCACAATCTATCCCAACCTGCTGAGTCTTACCATCACCCACAAGTCGCGCCTTATGTCTAGCAAATGACCCATCTGAATTCTCCTTATGAGCAAAAATCCACATAGACCTGATAACATTAATACCATATGGACGGGGCACCAACTCCCACGTCTTATTATCAATAAGAGCATTATATTCATCAGTCATAGAAATTTTCCAATTAGGGTCATTTAATGCGGACACAGGATTGAGGGGTAAGGGGATTTAGAGACATCAGAATGTAAATTAAAATGTCTTTTAGGTGTAAAAATACCCCGCTGACTAAGAGTGACCGGTCTATGACTCGTGGAAGAATTGAGTGAATTTTGCGAATTTGCTGGACTCGGGACGGACGGGCCAGCAGGCAGTGGGCCTGCTGGCCCAAATCGGGAAACTGGGACGTCGTCTAGACCAGTTCCATAATGGGGTTGGACTGGCCCAATTGCTGGGACTGATCCAGAAACTGGAATTGTGGACGACACAGTGGGTCCAGCGGGCAATGGGCCCGCTGGAGGATTTTGGGTGCGTGAGATGTCCAAAAATGCCGAATAATATACGAGGATATTTGTTCATCCAAAAAATTATACGACCGAGGCTCGGGAGTGTGAACTTTCGCAAAAGGAAATTGGGATTCATCAAAAATGACATGGCGATTAATTGTGATTTTATTGGAGGATAAATCAAAGCATTTATAACCACGATGATTAGACGGATAACCCAAAAATACACACGGGGTAGACCGAGCCTGAAGTTTGTTAATTGTGGTGGATGGGAATAACGGAAAACACAAGCACCCAAAAACCCGAAGATGAGAATAAGGAGGGTTCTTATTATACAGTATTTGGAAGGGGGAAGAATATGTCAGACCTTTAGAGGGAATTATGTTAAGAAGATATGTGGCCATTTGTAAAGCATGATGCCAAAAATATGGAGGTACGGAGGCATGAATTAAGAGAGTTCGGACAATGTTATTTATGGAACGAATTTTGCGTTCGGCCTTTTCATTTTGTGAAGATGTATGAGGACACGAAAACCAAAAATTGATCCCATTATTAGAACATAATTCCCTAAACTCCCTATTGTCATACTCTTTCCCATTATCACATTGAATATTTTTTATTTCTCTTTCGAATTGAGTACGAATGAACGCTCTAAATTTGATGAAGACAGAAAACACTTGTGATTTGTTCGCAATTGGAAACGTCCACAAAAATCTAGAAATAATCATCTAAAAAGAGAACATAATATCGATGACCCATTGAACTAAGAACAGGAGATGTCCATAGGTCGCTATGAATAATGTCAAATGGCATTGAAGTATGAGAATTAGAGTCTACAAACGGCAACTTAACAATTTTTCCTAATGAACAAGACTGACAAATTGGAGTACGACTCGTACCCTTACAAGAAATAAAGCTATTTTTATCTAAAACTGATAAAATAGAAGATCCCGGATGACCCAGGCGAGCATGCCACACGGAAGGAGAGATGGCTGCAAAAACTGACGGCAAGGCTTGACACGATGGACTGACACCGGGCATGATAGGATACAAATCCCCCCTACTATCACACCTCATGAGATGGCTCCCCGTCTTGAAATCCTTCACAGAGAAACCAAAAGGATCAAATTCAACGGAAACCAAATTGTCAGTTGTGAAATTTAGGACAGACACTAAACTTTTGATCAATTTAGGAGCATGTAAAGTATTTTTCAAGAGAAGGGGTGGATTTGGGGGAGACAACGTTTTCTGACCATACCCTAGAATTGGAATAGAACTGTCATTACCAACAATTATCCCCCGATGGGTGCTCAAATTGGAATAAGATGAGAGAGTACCTGATTCGGAAGTAATGTGAGTCGTGGCACCGGTGTCCATATACCAATTTGGGTCCGGTTGAGTCAACCCCAACGTGTGCATTGCGACCTCGATATCGGTTTGAGTGGGGCCTGCTTCATGATGGGCTTGCGAAGGTCGGGGCCCAAGAATTCTGTCTGTGATGGGGCTGGGTCGTAGCTGCTGGAGCTGTTGTTGTTGGGCCACTGGCCAATGGGCCGCCACCGCTTGGGTGTTGGGCTGAAGCGTTGCTTGGCCCGCCGGCCGTGGAAGTTGTTGCACGAGTAGAAGGACCGATGGCCCATGGCCCACTGCCCCAGCCCCACTGCCATGGGCCCCACTGCTGGGACCAGGGGGGTGGTGGGCCACTGTTCCCTGAATGGGGCCCACCGCCTGCTTGCTGACCACTGGAACCGCCACCGAAACCGCCGCGTTTGCCCCCACAGTTTTTTGTTATTATTCTTGCGATTATTCTTACCGCCACCATGATTATGGTTTTGGCCCAAATTATTAACAAAACCCGAAGAACTAGGAGAGGACGCCACCATGACGACGGGGCTTGCTCCGGTAGCCACCTTTTTAGCCAAATCGGCTTCTTCCAAAGTAAGCATGGAGCGGGCTTGATAGATGTCGGGAAGAGTGTTGCTTTGCCGAAGGAGAGTTCCAACACCATTATAGGCCTCCGAAAGACCGGCAACCAACTATAGAACGAGACGATTATTAGTTATCGGTGCGCCAACATTCCGGAGTTGATCCGCCAACTCCTTTAGTTTCTTGCAATATGCAGAAACGTTTGGAAATTCGTCCATTAGAACTAGAGAGAATTCCTGCTCGAGTGTGACGACACGTGAATGTTGGTTGTCTTGGAATATGTCACGCAATCTATTCCATGTAGCCATAGACTTGGTATCCGGCTCAATAATCGTCTATAGAAGGTCCACTGAAATAGTGGCGTAGATCCACCGGAGAAACGATAGCATCAACGGTAATCCATAAGGTAACAAATACATTACAATATAACCATATATTTTAAATTCATATTTGTGGGGAGAGAGCTAAATCGTGGGGCAATATACACTTGTATATTGTGTGTATATTGCCATATTTCTCCAAATGTCGATTTCAAATGTATTTCCGGAAAATTACACTGTATATACACGATCAAGAGAAGATGGAAGCGAAGAAAGCGGCGTATGCGAAATTGGTAGAAAGCAACGATGAGGTGAAGAAGTGGATGAATAGGGAATTGTATAAGATGGCGAGGAAGGAGGCAAAGCTAGCGATTATGGCGGCGAAAACGGCGGCTTTTGAACGCCTGTATGTGGAATTAGAGAAAAAAAGAGGGGATAAGAAGTTGTACAGACTAGCCAAGACGAGAGAGAAGAGGGCCCGTGACTTGGATCACGTGAGGTGCATCAAGGACGAAGACGTCAAAGTACTGGAGTACGCGCATATTAGGCGGAGGTGGCAGTCTTATTTTCATAAACTCTTGAACAAAAAAGGAGATAGAGACATTGTATTGGGAGATCTGGAGCAACCTGGTAGGTACGGGGATTTTGGGTATTGTAGAAGCATTAAGGTTAAGGAGGTTAAGGGTGTTGTTCGCAGGATGCGGGGGATGAGCGACCGGCCGATGAGATCCCAGTTGAATTTTGGAAGAGCGCAGGCAGGGCATGTTTGGAATGGCTGACTGAGTTTTCTAACGTTATTTTTAAGACGGCGAGAATGCCCAAAGAATGGAGGTGGAGTACAATGATTCCTTTTTACAAGAACAAAGGTGATATCCAAAGTTGCAACAACTATAGCGGTATCAAGCTGCTAAGCCACACTATGAAAGTTTGGGAAAAGATCGTGGAGATGAGGGTGAGAAGATGTGTGTCTATTTCGAGAACCAGTTTAGATTCATGTCGGGGCGTTCGACTATAGAAGTCATTCATCTTATTAGGAGGCTGGTGGAGCAGTATAGGAAGAGAAAAAGAAACTTAATATGGTTTTCATCGACCTCACAAAGGCATACGACAAAGTCCCTAGGGACGTTCTATGGAGATGTTTGGAGGTTAGATGTGTACATGTTGTATACACTAGGGCGATCAAGGATATGTATGATGGAGCCAAGACTAGGGTACGGACAGTGAGATGAGACTCGGAGCACTTACAAGTGATAATGGGGTTTCACCAGGGATCAACTCTTAGCCCATTCTTATTTAACTTGGTGATGGATGGACTGACGCGACAAATCAAAGGGGAGGTGTCATGGTGTATGTTATTCGCAGATGACATAGTCCTGATTGATGAGACTCGCAGGGGAGTGAACGCTAAGCTAGAGATTTGCAGATAGATTTGGAGTCTAAAGGGTTCAAGCTGAGTAGGACCAATATAGAATACTTGGAGTGCAAGTTCAGTAATGGGAGCGACATAGAGACGGACGTGGAGGTGAGACTTGGTACTCAGGTCATTCCAAAGAAAGGAAGCTTCAAGTACCTCGGGTCTATTATAAGGGAATGGAGAGATTGATGACGATGTCACACATCGTATTGGGGCAGGGTGGATGAAATGGAGGCTCGCATTTGGAATCTTGTGCGATAAAAAGGTGCCACCAAAACTTAAAGGCAAGTTCTATAGGGTGGTGGTTAGACCTACTATGTTGTATGGGGCGGAGTGTTGGCTAGTCAAGACTTCGCACACTCAAAAGATGAAAGTTGCGAAGATGAGGATACTGAGATGGATATGTGGGCATACAAAGATGGAAAGAATTAGAAATGATGATATCCGGGATAGAGTGGGAGTGGACCTCGGTGGAGGATAAGATGCGGGAAGCGAGATTGAGATAGTTCGGACACGTGTAGAGGAGAGACACAAATGTCCCAGTGCGACGGTGTGAGAGGTTGGCTATGGACGGGTTTGTGAGGGGTAGAGGTAGGCCGAAGAAGTATTGGGGAGAGGTGATTAGACGGGATATGGCGCAAGTGCAACTTACTGAGGACATGACCTTATATAGGGGGTTATGGAGGACACGGATTAGGACAGAAGGGTAGTAGGTAGTCCAATGTAGTCCTACTTAGGCTTACAAACTGGTAGTTGTAGTGTATATTGTAGATCCGTTTAGCCTATCATACTAGTAGGCGCAGTATTGCTTTATAGTCCCCTGTCGTTTGATTTTTCTGCTGCTATGTGTTCTCTAGTGTACTTTGTTTATCTTATTTACATGCGTTAGTTACTGCTTCTTTTTCAGAATGCGCTATCATGACTTATTCGCTTTTGATACCAACATTTTCATACTACTTTAAATTTCTTGTCCGGGTCTGACCTTTTCTCTTGCTATGCTTGTACTTGTTCTTTGTCTTGAGCCAAGGGTCTCTCGGAAACAACCGCTCTACCTACCAAGGTAGAGGTAAGGTCTGCATACACTCTACCCTCCCCAAACCCCACGTTGTGGGATTTCACCGGGATATGTTGTTGTTGTATACACGATCAGAACTATTATTTATGCATGTATGATAGATATTGAATTATCTTCTCAGTATGTTTACTTTTTAATATTTTGAATAAATCTTGGCTCAGCCACCGCTAAGCGCCACAAGGAGCATTTGTTCATTGTGACAACAAGATCAAGTTTGTAGATTTTTTAATCTTGGCATCATTAATTAGATTGTCAAAGTTGTGAGTTATTGATGCTGCAGCCCGTGCTTTGAACTCCATCTTCCAAAAATGGGGAATTTCGGCAACAAATCAGTGGAACATTAGTGGTGAGTTATGCAGTGGAGCCCTTGGTTTAACTTTGATCCAAGATATTAATCCACCCGCCATCAAATGCTATGTTTGTTCTGCCACTCATTGTCATATCACTGTCTTGTAAGTCACTCTTTTCCCCTACTCAATCGTTCAACAACTATTATATATACACAAATAATAATTTTGACTTTGTATATACAATATAGTTTTCCAACGAACCTGTAGCTCCACCTCTGCTCAATCTTACTGCTAGTCATAGCCTATGCCTTTTGTCATCCCTTAGTTTTTTTGGTCCGAGTTCTTTACTTTAATGACATTTGTCTAAGAGACGAAAAACAATGTAGTGGTAAGATGTGCTCCTTTTAATGTATATACATATATATAGAGACATTTAAGAAAAATATTATTTAGATTTTCTTTATACACTCCTAGATGCAGGCACGCTTACTAGTTACATGTTGGATCCATCTCTTCTTTTTTTTTAATATTGACCTCAAAGAATCTTTATATTGCTGCTGTGTTTTCTTGTATGCAATAGGATGTAGTGTTCGGGATATTTACTTACCATGTAACTCTGACTTCTCTTTTCAATCGTTATTTACAGAACGGTTGTTGAATTGGACATTGTGGGTGAAATTCCAGATGAATTATGGAGCCTTACCTTCCTCAATGATCTGTACTTGCTTCGTCCTAAGTGAAGTTTTATCCTGTACTGTTCACGTTTTATCTGCCCACTACTGATATTTTAGTTATAAATTGCAGCGATTTGGGCCGAAATTACTTAACAGGCACACTGTCCCCATCCATTGGCAATCTGACTCGGATGCAATACCTGTAAGGCTACTCTAATTCAGTTATTTATACTCGTGATATTTTTGGTATCGACGTGTTTGGAATAATTTAAATGTTTTGTGTCTCCAGAAACATCGGCATTAATGCTTTATCAGGGGAGCTTCCAAAGGAACCTGGGTTGCTGAGTGACTTAAGATCATTGTATGTTCTCATAATTATGTCCTTTGGACCCTTGGTTTCATAATATGTCGTTAATGTATGAAGAGCATCGATTTTAATCGATCATTTCTTTTGTATTTATTCATCTCAAAGGATGTAAATTTCCCTGTGCCGCAGTGGTTTTGGCGCAAACAACTTCTCTGGACCTCTGCCTTCAGAGCTTGGAAACTTAACAAGACTGGAACAGATGTAAGTTGTGATGCACTGTTTTACATCTTAAAAACTGATCTTAATTGTTAAATTTTTGCATTTTGCAGGGAAATATTATATGTTTGTGAATATCATATTGAATCTGGTGGTATTGCAATTGTTTTAATTTATACATCAAATGCAAGGCCCTGAAATTATATTAGTAGAGCAGGAGGTTGTCAACGATCTAATGCAATCTATGTTCTGCTTCTTATCTCAAGATTATGATAAGCTATGCCAAGTTGTTAATATTTGTCACATGAATAACAAAAAGATGCAGAAAACAACATGACCATGACATATAACTCTCATTTTACGTTAGCATCCGTCTTTCTTGCCCCTCTTTCTTTTGTTTCTCATCCGTTCTATATGTCTGAAGCTTTAAAATTTTAATTTGTTTGCAACATACGGTACAGAAATAGAAAGGAAGGAAAAATATATAGCACGCAGTTGAGACATAACAGATGTCAAACAATAAAACATACTCTATCAAAGACATGAGAGTTTACATCAAACATAGGATCAATGGCGTGTTGAACTATTTTTCCAACAGATCTCATGTCTGAAACAATATCTAACATGCACATGATAACCACTTAGAGAAAGCATCATATGTGAACAATGAAAAGTTAAGTTTTACTCTAAGTTATTTTCTCTTGAATAGTGCCTTCTTTAATAAAAAATTTTTTTTAGAAGGGGAGCCTTGGAGTAACTAGTAAAGTTGATGTTATGTGACCAGGAGGTCATGGGTTCAAGCCGTAGAAATAGCCTCTTGCAGAAATGTAAGGTAAGGTTGCGTACAATAGACCCTTGTGGTCGGCCCTTCCCCGGACCCCGCGCATAGCGGGAGCTTAGTGCACCGTGCTGCCCTTTTTAGTGTCTTTAATAATTTTTATCTTTTCTGAAGAAAAACTGTTTCCTTGTGTAGTTTTATCGATGCAACTGGTGTTAGTGGTCCAATACCCTTGACGTTCGCAAACCGAAAAACTTGGCTAATGTGTAAGAGCTCTCTTGTCACATGTTCCTTCTCTATCTTCCCAATTTTTACTTGGACAAATTTGTGTGTAGTAAATCTTGATAGAATTCATAAAAGTTTTTTATTCATAACATGAATTCTTATAAAGCAATAACAAGATAATAGAATAATACTATTATTGAGAGCTAAAAGTGCAAGTAAAAGAAAATCAAGTAAAGCCCTTATATAGGGTCTATTACATGAGATACAAATGTGTTTTTCCAATGTGGGACAAAAGCAATGTGGGAAAGAGTTAATGCTAATATCCACTCTCAAACTCGTGATGGTGTAGACAGAAGCATCGAGAGTTTGGCAAGAAAGAACCGATGACGCTTTAAGGTATGCGCCTTTGTGAAGAAATCTGCAAGTTGTATCGAAGATGAGACAAATGGCAAGGATAGAGTGCCCTGCTGAAGATGATATCGAATAATATGACAATCAATATCAATATGCTTGGTAAGTTCATGAAAGACTGTGTTGTGCGCAATCTGAATAGAACTCTTATTATTACAGTACATCGGTGTTGGTGAGGAAAGAGAGATACCCATATCAACCAATAACCGACATAACCATACAATCTCACATGTAGTAGAAGTCATAGCACGATACTCTGCCTCAGTTGAAGAGCGAGAAACCACATCTTATTTCTTAATTTTCCATAAGATGAGTGAATCTCTAAAAATACACAATAACCAGTTGTTGATTTCCGATCAGTTAGGTCACCAGCCCAATCTGCATTAGAAAATGCACGAAACTTCAAGGATGAGGTCGATGGAAACAAGAGACTCTGATAAATCATTCCTCGAAGTTAGTGAAGAATACGCATAACTGCAACCCAATGTACAGATGTAGGAGAGCAAACAAACTGACTGACAATGTGAACAACATATGCAATGTCAGGGAGAGTAATGGTGAGGTACACCAGACTCCCTACAACTGAACGATATAAAGTAGGATCAGGAAGAGGATCCCCGTCCGTAGGTGTATATCGAACATTAACCTCAAAAGGAGAGTCAACTATACGAGTATATGTGAGACGGGGCCGCTCAAGAATATCTGCAGTGTACTTAGACTGAGAGAGAAGATATCCCTTCTCAGAATAAGCTACCTCAATGCCTAAAAAGTAACGTAGATGAGCTAAATCTTTCATCTCAAAACGGCGAGACAAAGTAGATTTTAGGTTTGCAATACCATCAATATCATCACTTGTAATAATCATGTCATCAACATACAACAAAAGCAAAATACAACCTGCATGGGATGATTTAACAAATAACGTTGAATCATGAAAGCTGGAAATAAACCCAAGAGACGATACTACAGTGGAGAACTTGTCGAACCAAGCTCTTGGAGCTTGTTTGAGACCATACAGAGCTTTCTTAAGCCTGTACACATGTCCTGGACTATGTGAAACACCAGGTGGAAGGACCATGTAGACTTCTTCTTGAAGATCCCCATTCAAAAAAGCATTTTTAACATCCATTTGTGAAATATGCCAATGACGAACAGAGGCCATTGCAATAAGAACCCGGACATATGTCATCTTTGCAACAAGTGCAAAAGTCTCTTCATAATCTATACCATATTCTTCAGCAAAACCCTTTGCAACCAAACAAGTTTTATATCGCTCAATAGAACCATCAGTCTTGGTCTTAATCTTGTACACCCATCGAGAACCAATAGTTTTCTTACCAGTCGGTAGAGAAACCAAATCCCAAGTACCAGTTTTGTTCAAAAGCAGCCAATTCCTCATTCATAGCCTCTTGCCAAAGAGGATTACGAGTTGCCTCAGAGTAGGAGATAGGCTCACAAAGAGAATTAATAGAGACTAGAAAGGAAGCGAATGGTGGAGCATAGCAAGAATAATCAAAATCGGATACCTAAGTAGATCGCAGAGTGCGTTTAGGATAGCGAGGTGGATCTGGATCTGCAACCACAAGAGGTTCTAAAATAGGCGTAAAAGGGGGCTGAGTATCAATATCATAGGACCTACCAGAAGACCGAGAAGGAACATATGATATAGATGTAGAATCAGATGAAGTAGAAGTACTAAGATTAAAAGACAAAGCAGAAAATTTTTCAAGTTTACATCCACTACAATCAAAATTATCATCAGATTGTAAATCACCAAGAACACCCGTATTACACATAAAACGCAGGAGAGAGCCTGATACATAACCAAGTCTAGAGTGACATAAATAAAACTTCGAAGAGGAAGGTGTTAAATGAAAATAAGATAGATTAACAGGCATAGTTGTTGCATTAGTAGAAAGATGCAGTTCATCCAAAACATAGAGACCTCTCCCCTTTCTACGCCCTGTCCCAATCACTCTGTTGGATTTTAGATCTTGTACATAACAAGAATTAGGGAAAAGTCCAATAAAACATTCAGAGTCACATATTTGACCAGCAGTAGCAAGATTCATATGTAATTTTGGAATGCAATAAACATCTGGTAATGATATAGTGGATGTATGAATGGTGCCAATGCATGTCAATGGCATAGGTGTGTCATCAACAGTCACAACAGAAGTGGAATGGGGGTCAGAAGACATAGATACAAAGATGGAAGAATCAGGAGACATATGATTTCCAACTCCAGAGTCCAAGATCCAAGAAGACAAAATGATACCTAAACCAATAGATGGTGATGAGCCGGAAGGAGCTAAAAGAGCATAAGACTGAGAATTCTTTTGAAACTATTGGAAAGCGAGGAACTTCTGAAATTGGTCAGCTACAGAATTAGTATTGTGACTCATAGAGGCTCCTGAAGCTGGGTGATCAAAAGAGGGCACAAAGGTAGCCTGAGTTGGTGGATACGAGTTCTTGAATTGACCCCAAGAATATGGCTTCTGTTGAGAAGGCTTCTGTCCTTGTCCCGAATGTAGAGGCTTAGAACCGACGTCTTTCGTAGCTCAGGACATTGATTCTTTCAGTGTCCTGGTTTCTTGCAATAATTACAATTATCCATGATAGATGTTCTATACTGGTATGTAAGGGCTGCAAGGACCGGTGCAGACGAAGGAGCTGCCAATAAGGAAGTAGAAGCCTTATGTACCCCTTTTAGAGTCTTCAAACATGTTTCTTCAGCCATAAGTTCATTTACCACATCTTCAACATATGGTAAGGGTTTGCGGTGAAACAAGCCTGAACGACAATTCTCAAATTCTGACTAAAGACCCATCAATAGCTGAACAAGACGCTCTTCATCTCTGCATTTAATATAAGCATCGCATGCTTGCAATTCAGTAGATTTCGTCATAGCTAACTGATCCTACAAAGTGGTCATTACACAAAAATAATCTTGAATGCCCAAGTCATTCTGTACTAGTGCACGAATTTCAGATTGAAACTGATATTTAACAGCAAAATTATTCTGCACAAACAATCTTGACAGATAATCCCAAATCTCTTTAGCAGTTTTGAACTTAGCCAATTTAACACAAATTCTCTGTTCAACGGAGTTATTAATCCAAGTAATAATCTTTGAATTATTGGTCTCCCAAGTCCTAAATAATTCATCAAATTTTTCATCTCCAACTTTAGGGCATTTGGCTTTTCCAGACATATAATCTCAAAGCCCCTTTCGCTTCAAAAAATTTACCATGACATAGCTCCAATAGGAATAATTTTTTTCATCTAACCGAACACCAATAGTTTGCAAAGAATCATCACCTCCAATCATTATAAATTTTAAACAGAAAAATCCTAAATAACAAGCAACGATCCCAAATAACAAGTAATAAAATAATAAAGGACATATGTCACCAATCCGATACGGAAGCCAAGAAGACGAAACCCAGATGCGAAAGCCAAGATCAAAACGAGTACGAGCTTCTAAAACAAGCCAAAAAAAATTTAACTGATACTAGGAGCGTGCTGCATGCGAACCGCCAACTAACTCACCGTGAAGTTGGATCCGAGATCGAGCTAAAAATATTAACTTGCGCTTTTGGCTCTGATACTATGATAGAATTCATAAAAGTCTTTTATTCATAACATGAATTCTTACAAAACAATAACAAGATAATAGAATAATACCATTCTTGAGAGCTAAAAGTGCAAGTAAAAGAAAATCAAGTAAAGCCCTTTATATAGAGTCTATTACATGAGATACAAATGTATTTTTTCAATGTGGGACAAATTTGTGTGTAGTAAATCTCACTAGAAACTGAACTGTTCGCGCTTTCAGGTCAGCTTCAGGTAATGATTTTACAGGGAGGATTCCTGATTTCATTGGGAATAATTGGTCAAAGCTTACTACATTGTGAGACCACAGTTACTTGAACTATGTCCAGTTTGTTATTCTCGAATTCTTTTGAGAATGGTGTCTTACTTTTTTCATGCAGCATTGCTATATGCCATTACCGCATCTCCTCTCTAACGTAGTCTATGAGTGATCTTTCTATTTCCGCGGGAGGCTCTAAGGAAATGCTTTTGAGGGTCCAATTGTAGAAATTTGTTGGGTTCAAAACACATAAGTAAGGCACAGCGGAAGTTTAAAATTTTGTTTCTTACTTACCCCAACAACTTATTCTGGTATGGTTATACTTCAATCAAAACATGTAACATAAAGCATAAAGACTTACAGGTTGTATTATCTGGAATGTTTACGAAAGGGTTGACACACGACTGCCCTTTCGATTGCAAGCTCCAAACTTCAATCTATTTCTCTTTCGAAAAGCTAGGAAATCCGATAGAGGTTAGAAAGAGTATTTTAATTCTAAGTCTCTAAGGCTTAGAATGATAATCTGAAATTGGTGTATAAATAATGAAAAGAATGCCTGTATTTATAGGTGAAAATTAGGTCAAACTGGATTAGGATTTGACCTTGGGCCTGGCCCAAAAATCGAGGCAGATCAAGTCATTAGCGCCACGGCCCTAGGGTATGGGTGTCGCGGCGCTTGACGCGTTCCTGCACTGTCTCAATTTATTTTTCGCACATTCTTACTTAAATCCAAAATCCAATTTTAACTTAATTAAAATAATCATTATTTATTTGAATATCTCAATTCTAAATCAAATATTTAATACTCTCTCAATACATCCTTAGATCGAAAGGACAATCGACATAGTGTGACCCTACAGGCCTTCACATATTGACATTAATCAAATTAAGGTCTATCTGGAACTCCTAGACGGCGTCGCAAGACGAACTCAATATGTGAAGTACGTTTACATGAATCCAGTAAACTTAACCTCTATGTGATAAGATAAAATCCTTTCATTCACGACACACCCGATCAAGCTTAGAATTTGTCAAGTGTCTATCCAAATGGCTTAATCGTTGTATCTAATCTATATTGGTTGACAACTAGACCATATTCTAAATATGTCTATTGCGTTGGCCAACGACTTAGTCAACCTAATATCACTGAGTATCCGAGTGTTCTCTTGAATATACATTCGAGGAATGAATCCTAATCTTGGCTCAACTACCACCTTTAATACACATCGTAATGTACCCAATACAAGTCGTATCTCAACCTATAAGGCATTTGAGCTTAGGACAGGATCAAAGTACATTACTTTGTAGACAAGGTGTGTATTGACCTCAAGTCTAAGGACTTCTATCTCCCACACGTTGATCATACTTTAGACAAGTATAACAAATAGTATATCAGCAGGGTATACCAATACTTCCAAAGTATCCATGTGTCCATCATGAGTAGCCGTTAATCATAGCGGGTGAGACATACTACATCCTCTAAGGATGTAATTCAGACCACATGTCGACTTATCACATATCATCGATATCCCATTCTCGATGATCATTAGTCGAGGTTATTTTAAGAGTTACGTTATAATATTAATATCTCAAATTATTAATAACAGCGTAACCTCCAGGGATGCATATTATAGAATATTATAAACAATCAATTAATAATTCAATAATTGCAAATGCCAAAATATTAATCTCCATTAATAATGATACGAATGTGTATAAAGTACATTTGTCCTAATACAGATTATCTCTAGGACATAAATATACTTTCAATCTCCCACTTGGCCTAGAGCCAATCTCCAACATATCTAACGCCCATATTTTCAAAATGACCATTATGCTTGACTAAGCTTAATGGTTTAGTGAATGGGTCAGCTAGATTATCGTCTGTAGGAACATAGTCTAATCTAATCTCTTCAGTCTCCACCATCTTCCTGAGTATGTGGTACTTCCTTAGTACATGATTGTTTCTGTTGGTTGATCTTAGTTCCTTAGCTTGCGCAATCGCACCAGTGTTGTCACAATAAATCGTTATTGGATAAGTGGCACTTGGAATAACCCCTAGTTCCTTCAGGAACTCAAAAATTGCGACAGCTTCTTCACCAGCCTCCGATCCAGCAATGTACTCAGCTTATGTTGTCGAATCAGCAGTTGTAGCTTGCTTGGAACTTTTCCAGCTTACTGCTCCACCGTTGAAAATAAATGTGTACCCAAACTGAGATTTGTAGTCATCAAGATCCGTTTGGAAGCTAGCATCAGTGTACCCAGTAGCAGCTAGCTTTTCTTCCCCCACCATAGACTAAGAAGTAATCTTTAGTTCGTCTAAGATACTTAAGAATACTCTTGATAGCTTTCCAGTGTTCTTCCCTAGGATTCTTCTGGAATTTGCAAGTCATACTAAGTGCAAAGACCACATCTGGCCTAGTACAGGTCATGGCATACATGATCGATCCTATAGCCGAAGCATATGGGATCCTTTTCATGTGTTCAAGTTCTATAGTATAAGAATGACTATCCTTCTTAGATAACTTCATGCCTTGTCCCATAGGTAGACCGCCTTTCTTGGAATTTTCCATAGAAAAATGTCTAAGCACTTTGTCTATGTAGATTGACTGTGACATCCCCAACAATCTATTAGGTCTATCTTTATAGATCCTAATTCCCAGAATGTAGCAGGCTTCACCTAAATCCTTCATCATGAAGGTACTGGACAATCACTCCTTGACTGACTACAGGAGAGTCTTATTGTCTCCCGTTATCAATATGTCATCTACATATATGATAATGAAGGCAATACTCCCGTCCTTGCGTTTACTATAAACACATGGATCCTCTTTACTTCTGACGAAATCAAATGAATTGATAGCCTTGTCAAAGCAAATGTTCCAACTCCTCGAGGCTTGCTTAAGCCCATAAATGGACTTTTGTAGCTTCATACAACATTTGGTTTGGACTCAAGTGAAAAACCCTCAGGTTGTTTTATATACACCTCCACAACTAGATTAATATTGAGGAAAGCAGTTTTGACGTCCATCTGCCAAATGTCACAGTCATAATATACAGCTATTGCAAGCAAAATCCGAATGGACTTAATCTTAGCAATAGGTAAAAAGGTTTCATCATAATCGACCTCAGGCCGTTGATTATAACCTTTATCCACCAATCTTGCTTTATAGGTCTGTACCTTGCCATATGCATCAATCTTCTTCTTGAAGACCCATTTGTATCCTATGGGTCTAACCCCTGTTGGCAAATCAACCAAGTTCCAAACTTGATTTATGTACATAAACTCCATCTCAGATTTCATGGCTTCTTGCCATCTCTGTGAATCAATGTCTAACATAGCTTCGTTGTAGGTTGTAAGTTCATCGTCATCAGGAATATCTATCTCATTGTGTGTTTCAATAAGGAAATTAAGTCTTTCAGGAGGACGATGAGTCCTAGTGGTCCTACGGAGTTGATTATTCTGCGTTTCAGTATTTGTTGCATCCTGGTTGTGAGAAGGTCTTTGTGTGCTGGACAATCCATCACCTTGAGAGCTTTCAGTAATGTCATTTTCATGCATTTCCTGAATGGAATAATGTACAACCATTGTATCATCTTCCATTGGTTGTGTATGAGAGCCTTGCATTTCTGCTCTCACAACACTCCCACTGGCTGAAGGGCGTACTTTAAGTACCCAATATTCACTAGATACTCTCATTGAATCCTTGTTTAGGTCATTCGACAAGGGTTCAACTTCTGTGTTATCTTGTGGTTCTTGAATTTCTTCAAGTTCTATCTCTGTGCAACTATTTTCCTTGTAGACATATTCTTCTTCAAGGAAAGTTGTGTTGCTGGAAACTATGACCTTATGTTCTCCAAGAAGATAGAAGTAGTATCCCTTAGTTTTCTTTGGATACCCCACAAAGTAACATTTCTCACTTTTGATTCCAACTTGTTAGTGAGCATCTTCTTAACATATGCAGGGCACCCCCAGGGTCTCATATGTTTAAGAGTTGGCTTCTTGCCACACCATATCTCATAGGGTGTCTTTTCTACTGACTTAGAAGGAACCATGTTCAGAACATATATTGAGGTTTGTATAGCATGTCCCCAAAGGTATGTCGGTAGAGCTGATGAGCTCATTATGGATCGAACTATATCCAATAAGGTTCGATTTCTCCTTTCGGCAACATCATTCATCTGTGGTGTTCCAGGAGGTGTCCACTCTGATTGGACTCCATGTAGCTTTAAGTAATCCAGAAAATTCTTGCTTAAGTATTCACCTCCTCAATCCGATCGAAGGGTCTTGATACTTGTTGCAAGTTGCTTCTCTACTTCCGCCTTATACTCTTTGAACTTCTCAAAAGCCTCGAATTTGTGTCACATAAGATACACATATCCATACCTTGTGAAGTCGTCAGTAAAAGTGATGAAGTATGGGAAGCCTCATTTAGCTTGAGTCGAGAATGGCCCACATACATCAGTATGGACCAACTCAAGCACCTCCTTGGCTCGCACACCATTCCCAGAAAGTGGTTTATTGGTCATTTTTCCTCTCAAGGAAGATTCGCAGTTACCATAAGACTCCAAGTCAAATGGTTCGAGGTAGTCTAACTTCCTCAACCTTGCTATCCTTGATTCATCGAGATGACCAAGTCTGCAGTGTCATAGGTAGGTAGAGTTTCTATTACTTATCTTGGCTCGTTTATTTTGTACATTGAATATTTCTCTACTACAGTTTAGTATATATAATCCATCCATAAGAGGAGCAGTTCCATATATAATATTATCAAAAGACAGTACTTGACTGCCATTATAAATATATGAGGAAAAACCCTTCATGTCCAAAACTGTGATAGAAATGATATTCCTCGTTAACGAGGATACATAGTAGCAATCATTCAACACTAAACAATAGCCAGAAGGCAAATTTAATCTATAAGTTTCTACGCGCTCAGCATCCACTCGTGCTCTGTTTCCAACGCGTAGGTCTACCTCTCTTGGTCTAACCTTCCAGCTATCAGTTAGCCCTGCACATTGGTACAAATGTGTGAGCCACAAGCGGTATCCAATACCCAGGAATAAGAGTTAATTATAGACATATTTATTTCAATGACGTACATACCTTGTCCACCAGAGGCAGAAGCACCTGGTGTTTTTCCTCCTCCTGGTGTCGTGCAATCCTTCCAATGCCCCTTCTTGTTGCAGTTGAGGCATTCATCCTTAGCCAGATATACCTTCTTCTTCTTCACACCTCCCTTAGGCTTCATAGCTGAGGGCGTAGCGACTGCTTTGCCCTTCTTCTTCTGTCATTCCTTGCCTTTCGGCTTGGGTCGGCTAGTAAAGCTTACCATGAGCACAGCTTTGCCTTTGGAAGTGGAAGACTCAAAGGTCTTGAGCATGTTGTGCAGCTCTGGCAGACTCGCCTTCGTCCATTCATATTGAAATTCACTATGAAGTTCTCAAAAGAACGAGGGAGAAAGTTCAGGATGAGGGTGGTAGCGACATTCTTTTCCAGCTTCGTTCCAATTGAAGCAAGCCTCTCTATCAGCCCTATCATCTTCAATACATGATGTGAGACCTGGCCCCCTTCATTGAGCTTACACTTAAAGAGTTCTATCAGTAACTCATATTCCATAGTCTGGGATTGTGAGTCATGGACACTCTTCAAGTGTTCGAGCATCTCATTGGGACTCATGTTGTCTCTAAAGTTCCATAGACATGGAAGACAACATCACGCACTATGCTGAAGTGGCATCATCTAGGTGTTTTTGGTAAGCATCCTTATCAAAAGAGGCATATTCATCAGTCTGTCGCAGGGACTGTTGGGAACACCGTGTCCAACACGTATTCTATTTTCTCTTGTCTCAGCACTATTCGTAAATTTCTCAGCCAGTCAAGGTAGTTTGGTCTAGTAAGTTTGTTCATTTCAATCAACATTTTCAATGATAAGCTCGACATCTTTGATAATCTAAAGAATTAGATAAACCGGAAATCAAACTCAAAATATATTTCCTACTATACGCATTCGTTTAGGCTAATCAACATGGCCTTTTATTTATTTAGCTTCCACTATTTTAACATACTTCTACGACCCCATGGTAGAATACAGAGCTATATTAATTGAGGTCATAATGGGCCAAGATCCAAGCCTATGCTATCTCCACATTTGCTTTGGCTGATAACTTCAATAACACATCTTGGTAGGTTCTAAACCAATTGCAAAACTTATTTGCAACTCTTGGTTGATCAAATATTACATTCAATCTTGCGTCCTTAGATTAGTCCGACACTTTGGCGCCAAGATTTGTCTAATCAAGTCAACCCCATTACACGATTGCGTTTATGTATCTAAGTAAAATTGGCCTTTGTGAGCAAACACTTTGGTGTAAATACCCACAAAAGTTTATCGTCTACCTTTACATTAAAACACATCTATGAAAGAGTCTGGGTCAACGTAGACTTAGAGCAAATGCTTTGGAATAAATATTCGTATCGCCGAAAAGGATTTTGCACTCTAACAATTATAATGGACGACGCGTTTTAATTTAAGACATGTATTTAAAAAATTTGGGAACATTTTAATTCAGGGTTTTAACCAAGATCAACTCTTTTACGCCATATCCAATATGACATCTTAACATCATGCAAAACCAATGACACATATAGTTGGGAACCGTCAATCCAATATGCATGATATAAGATGGTTTAATCAAATACTGGGCGGCGCCTGCCCAGACAGTTATAGCGGACGTTATTCTAATAATTTAAAAGATAAACAAATTGACATTTAGCACATAAACAGTATACTTATCAAATATATATTGTATTATACTAATCTTGGGTTAAACATTCTGAACTCTGGATTTTTTTTTTATTTCTGGACAAGTGGGGCCGCGGCGCTAATCATTAGGGTCGCGGCGCCACTGAAGCAGAAGCCTTTCGGCTTCTGCAAATACGTTAGCGTCGCGACACCTACTGTCCAGGGAGTCCAAATTTTGAAACAAAGCATTAGCGCCGCGGTGCCCTACCATAGGGTCGCGGCGCCGATGTCCTGACAAACGTTTTTGTGTTGATTTTTTTTTCAAAATCGTTTCGAGCCCTAAATCCAATTTAGGGACCAAATCACAGATCCTTTATCATCACCCACCATTATCAATAACGCTCATATCGACCATCATCCGTTCTTACCCGTTCTTAGCAGTGCACCGTGCAATGAGCCGGACAACGCACTTTTGGCTTAGTTCGAGTTAGAGCGGAATGACTTCCTCGAGTTAGCGTAGGAGATAATTTAGGGTGATATCAAAACGTTAACATTCGGTCAAGACATGTAGGATTTCAAGAAGCCTCATTTTAATCCAATTTTATGTTTAACTCATATTATTATTTTATTCAATTGTTATATAATCATTGAACCAGCCTGGGCTCTGATACCACTGTAGGAATTTGTTGGGTTTAAAACACGTAAGTAAGGCACATCGAAAGTTTAAAATTTTGTTTCTTACTTACCCCAACAACTTATTCTGGTATGGTTATACAACAATTAAAACCAGTAACATAAAGCGTAAAGACTTACAGGTTGTATTATCTGGAATCTTTACTAAAGGGTTGACACGCGACTGCCCTTTCAATTGCAAGCTCCTCTTTCTTAGGCGGCGTGACACGTCTATCTTTGACACTCATCAATCAGCTAAAAGACGACGGTTAAGCTTCAATGTATTTCTCTTTCGGAAAGCTAGGAAATCCGGCAGAGGTTCGATAGAGTATTTTAATTCTAAGTCTCTAAGGCTTACAATGATAATCTGAAATTGGTGTATAAATAATTAAGAGAATGCATGTATTTATAGGTGAAAATTAGGTCAAATCGGATTAGGGTTTAACCTTGGGCCTGACCTAAAAATTGAGGCAGATCAAGTCATTAGCGCTGCGGCCCTAGGGTATGGGTGCCACGGCGCTTGACGTGTTCCTGCACGGTCTCAATTTATTTTCTGCACATTCTTAATTAAATCCAAAATCCAATTTTGACTTAATTAAAATAATCATTATTCATTTAAATATCTTGATTCTAAATCGAATATTTAATACTCTCTCAATATATACTTAGATCGAAAGGACAATCGACATAGTGTGACCCTACAGGCCTTCACATGTCGACATTAATCAATTAAGGTCTACGTGGAACTCCTAGACGACGCCGCAAGACGAACTCAATATGTGAAGTACGTTTACATGAATCCAGTAAACTTAACCTCTATATGGTAAGATAAAATCCTTTCATTCACGACACACCCGATCAAGCTTAGAATTTGTCAAGTGTCTATCCAAATGGCTTAATCATTGTATCTCATCTATATTGGTTGACAACTAGACCATATTCTAAATATGTATATTGCGTTGGCTAACGACTTAGTCAACCTAATATCACTGAGTATCCAAGTGTTCTCTCGAATATACATTCGAGGAATGAATCCTAATTTTGGCTCAACTACCACCTTTAATACACATCGTAATGTACCCAATACAAGTCGTATCTCAACCTATAAGGCATTTGAGCTTAGGACATGATCAAAGTATATTACTTTGTAGACAAGGTGCACATTGACCTCAAGTCTAAGGACTTCTATCTCCCACACGCTGATCATACTTTAGACAAGTATAACAAACAATACATCAGTAGGGTATACCAATACTTCCAAAGTATCCATGTGTCCATCACGAGTAGCCATTACTCGTAGCAGGTGAGACATACTACATCCTCTAAGGATGTGATGCAGACCACATATCGACTTATCACATATCATTGATATCTCATTCTCGATGATCATTAGTCGAGGCTATTTTAAGAGTTACGTTATAATACTAATATCCTACACTATTAATAACAGCGTAGCCTCCAGAGATGCATATTATAGAATATTATAAACAATCAATTAATAATTCAATAATTGCAAATGCCAAAATATTAATCTTCATTAATAATAATACAAATGTGTATAAAGTACATTTGTCCTAATACAGATTGTCTCTATGACATAAATATACTTTCACCAATACCAGCTTCCTTTTCCAACTTAACCTCTTTGGCCGAGCTGTGAGTTTTAATGACTTTTATCTTTTGTTCATAGTTTAAAATCCACTTCTACATTTAGCAAAATCTGATATTTCCTCTTCTGCATAACTAACACGAGAATAAGTGATCTATCCAATGGGAGCTCTTCATTTGACTTTCTTAGGAATATGAAGTCTCTAAGCAAGCTGTAAGGAACATGACATAGCACCACATGCTACAAAGCTTTACATTTTATATTTTTTCTTATTCTCTGACCAACTAAATTTGATATTTCCAGGGTTTTACGAAATAACAACATTTCAGGTTCCATCCCACCTAACATTGGAGAATATCAGAGCCTGACACTACTGTAAGTTCTGAGCATGATAATGTTCATATAAACTTTTTAAGCCCTCAGTATTGTGGATTGAACTCTAATTATCTCAGTTAATTATATGACCATGGTATGATATGCCTGAGCATAAACACTTCTAACATGTGTCGTGCTAATATATGGAATTGTGGTGACACAAGTCCAATTGAAGGGAGAGAATTATGAATAATGGGTTAGATCCATGAGGACGGCCCTAAGAGCAAGGAAGAAATTCGGCTTCGTTGATGGTACAATCAAGAAGTCGGATGAAGAGTCATCGGACTTAGAAAATTGGTGGACTATAAACTCTTTGTTGGTGTCATGGATTCACAACATCATCGAACCAACGCTTCGCTCAACTATTTCGCATAAAGAGCAATCAGAAGAATTATGAACGAGCACTCGGGAGCGGTTCACTGTTATCAACGGCCCTCGAATGCAACAATTGAAAGTAGAAGTGCGGAGTGCAAGCAAAAGGGAAGGACCATAGTGGATTACTATGAAAAACTAACTAAGTTGTGGGAATAATTGGTAAACTACGAACAGATTCCGACTTGCAAGTGCGGAAAGTGCACGTGCAATCTAGGGATGATCTTGGAAACCAAAAAAGAAGAAGAAAAAGTGCATCTTTTCCTCATGGGATTGGATGAGGCAATGTATAGAATGGTGAGATCGAACATACTGGCCCAAGAACCGTTATCATCATTAAACAAAGTCTCACGAATAATGGAAGAACAGAGTGAAACCGTGGCCTTTGCCGTACAAGGGAGAAATCTTTACCGTGACCAAGGTGAAGGGAAGAACGATGGTGCATTCTGCACACATTGCAAGAGATTCGGACACGTTGTAGAAGGATGTAAAAACGATATGACGTCGTTGCCGAGGATCGAACCCGGGTCACCCGCATGACAGACGAGAATACTTACCACTATACTAGAACGACCTTGTTGGTTATGAGGCGATTTCAGTAATGTTAACACTTCTAGTGAAGCCATAGAATAAAAACTAGTGGTTGTTGCGTTCTTATTTCATTTACATGCCTATATATATATATATATATATATTCTATATTCGGGTTCGGCTAAAGAAGTATATTTATTTCCCAGACTTGATAGTGTGTCTAGATCGCATTACATTTTAGAGCAATACAATTACATTTAATATTTGGCTTCAAATAGAAAATTGTAGGGATGGAAATGGGGCGGGTGCGGGGCTGGACGCTTTATCATTATGCGGGTGCGGGGCGGATTGAAACAATTTTCTTGAAAATCTACTGCGGGGCGGGCTGGGGGTTCAATAAATCAAAGTCTTAGTTAGATCCAGTTCTTTTGAACTAAACCAAAATCAAATTTTCTTATTACTGATGTTGTATACTTAAATTCTTGGCAACTCCTTTTTTCTCTTCTAAAATTACATTTAGTTATTATCTTGTTTTCTCTATGATATTTTATTTTGAGGAAGCAAAATTATTAGTACAACTTTTTTGGTATCTGTAGTAATTAAATAGAACGAAACCATGAACGTTTTAATGTCATTAGAATTACTTTGAAAATAGGAATTACAACTTCTAAAACTCCTTTTGTCATAATTTTTCATAGGAAACACCAAGGCTACAGATATGAGGATAAAAAAGAAAACTTTTAATTCCATTTAAGGCTAATGTTGAGTTATAGAGAAACAGTATTAAAGTCTGTACTACTAATTGGAACAAATGACTAATATAACGTTTTAGTCTGTACTACTAAGTTGCAGAACAATTGACCATATTAATATTAAGCGTTATATTGGTAGCAATTTATAAAAGAAAACAGCAAACTATGTGTGTGGGTGTATGCGGGTGCGGGTTTATGCGGGGCGGGTTGAAGTCTTTGCTTGTTTACGCAGATTTGCCCCGCAGCCGTACCGTTTGCCATGCCTAGATTTTTATGAACATCCAATCGAATACTGAAGAAAATATTGTTATTAAAGTTGTTGTCGTTGTTATTCACTTATTATTGTGATGAACACCATGATAATTTGCGTTGTATAAACGCATTCCTAGGTAATGAGGTTCTTATTTTAATTTAATGCTATCTACGGAGAAATTGATTTATGTCTAACGTTTATATCACCAACCCGAGCCTTCACACCCAGGCAATTAGTACCTAATTACATAACTCATTTTGCCCTGAATTATTCTTATCTTAACGAAATTGTTAAATAATATTTACATGTGTATATTGGTCTCGGTTTTGCTCTCCAAGTTACTCTCGGTTTCGGCTGAATTATATCATGTAATTTATGGTAAATATTTAGTATCCTAGTTTATGTAATGTTGTAATATAATTAGTATTGTACACTTACCATAATTATTGTATTACCATAAATGTATAGTTAGTATCCTAGTAGAATAAGGTTTTAGGAACAGAATAGGAATAGAATTCTCCTATTATGGAAATATGTAACTTGTATATATAGTCTTTCAATTAATGAAAATAACGAAGGGGATTATTTCTTTAATGGTATCAAGAGACTAGGTCTTGCTTTCGCCCTCGCTCTCGGTTTTTGTGCCATTTCTCGGCCACAACCGGCTCCATTTTCTGTCCCCCTTCATCGGAATTCGTGATATTATTTACCTCCATTCTTCCCAAATTTCCCCTCCTCTCTCTTTGTTCTTTCGTTATGTCTAAAAACAATTTTCATCCTGCCCTCATGGTTTCTAACATCAAGAAGAACAGATCTATTGTTCTTGAGATAGAAAACGTCCAATATGCGACGTGGATGGAATTATTTAAAATTCACGCAATCTCCCATCAAGTCATCCATCACATAAGTCCTCCCGCTGCACCTATTCCCGCGGAGGATCCTCAGTTATGGATTACTCTTGATGTTACCGTTCTCCAGTGGATTTATTCCACTATTTCGGTCGACCTCTTACAGACGATAATTGAGCCGGACACTACGGCTATGGCTACCTGGAATAGATTGTGTGACATATTCCAAGATAACCAACATTTACGTGTTATCACACTCGAGTAGGAGTTCTCTCAAGTTCGCATGGAAGTATTTCCAAACATGTCTGCATATTGCAAGAAACTCAAAGAATTGCAGACCAACTCTGTAATGTTGGCGCACCTGTGACAAATAATCGTCTGGTTCTACAATTGGTTTCCGGCCTTTCTGAGGCCTATAATGGCGTTGGGACTCTCCTTCGTCAAAGCAATCCACTTCCAGCTTTTTATCAAGCCCGCTCCATGCTTACTTTGGAAGAAGTCGGTTTGGCTAAGAAGGCGACTACCGGAGCAAGCCATGTAGTCATGATGACGTCCTCCACAAATTCTTCGGGTTTTGTTGATAATTCGGGACAAAACCGTGCTCATGGTGGCGGCAAAAATAATTGTAAAAATAATGGAAAAAACTGCGGGGGCAAACGCAGCGATTCTGGTGGTGGTTCCGGTGGACAACAATCCAGCAGTGGGCCATCTCCCGACTGGTCCCAGCTGTGGGGCCCATGGTAGTAGGGCTGGGGCTGGGGCAGTGGGTCATGGCCCAACAGCCCCTATTTTCCAGGGCCTTCCAACGGACAGTGGGCTGGACAGCCCCAATTCAGGCCCAACAATCAGGCATCTTCCTCTTGGTTCAGCACTAGGCCGGGGCAGGAAGGTGGACTGCTTGGGCCTAGGCCCACACAAGCATTCTAGGAAATGGGTCTCACACCGACTCACACCGATATTGAGGCATCAATGCACATGCTTGGGTTGACGCAACCGGATCCGAATTGGTACATGGACACCGGTGCGACGACACACATGACTTCCGATCAAGGTACTCTCTCGTCTTATTCTAATTTGAGCAACTCTCGTGGTATAATTATTGGTAATGGTAACTCTATTCCAATTCAGGGTTATGGTCATAAAACGTTGTCTCCCCCAATCCACTCCTTATCTTGAAAAATACTTTACATGCCCCCAAATTGATTAAAAACTTAGTGTTTGTCCGAAAATTCACACTGACAATTCTGTTTCTGTTGAATTTGATCCTTTTGGTTTCTCTGTGAAGGATTTCAAGATGGGGAGTCCTCTCATGAGGTGTGATAGTAGGGGAGATCTTTATCCTATCACACCCGGTTTCAGTCCATCGAGTCCAGCCTTGCCGTCAGCATTTGCAGCCCTTGCTCCTTCCTTGTGGCATGCTCGGCTTGGTCATCCGGGATCTTCTATTTTGTCGTCATTACATAAAAATAATTGTATTTCATGTAAGGGTATGAATAGTACTCCAAATTGTCAGTCTTGTTCTTTAGGAAAAATTGTTAGGTTGCCATTTGTAGACTCAAATTCTCATACTTTAATGTCATTTGATATTATTCATAGCGACTTGTGGGCATCTCCTGTTCTTAGTTCTTTGGGTCATCGGTATTATGTTCTCTTTTTGGATGATTATTCTAAGTTTTTATGAACGTTTCCGATTGCGAATAAATCTCAAGTTTTTTCCGTCTTCTTAAAATTTAGAGCATTCATTAGAACCCAATTCGAACGAGAAATAAAAAATATTCAGTGTGATAATGGCAAAGAATATGACAATGGGGTGTTTCGGGAATTCTGTGCTAATAATGGAATCAATTTTTGTTTTTCTTGTCCTCATACGTCTTCACAAAATGGGAAAGTCGGACGCAAAATTCGTTCCATAAATAATATTGTCCGCACTCTCTTAATTCATGCTTCCGTACCCCCATATTTTTGGCATCATGCTCTTTAAATGGCTACATATCTCCTTAACATAATTCCTTCTAAAGGTCTGACATATTCTTCCCCCTTTCAAATTTTATATAATAAGACTCTTTTTTATTCTCATCTTCGGGTTTTTGGGTGCTTTGTGTTATCCGTTATTCCCGTCCACCACAATTAACAAACTTCAGGCTCGGTCTACTCCGTGTGTGTTTTTGGGTTTTCCGTCTAATCATCGTGGTTACAAATGCTTTGATTTATCCTCCAATAAAATCATCATTAATAACCACGTAAATTTTGATGAAACCCAATTTCCATTTGCAAAAGTTAATACTCTCGAGCCTAGTTCGTATTATTTTTTGGATGATGGTATATCTCCGTATATTACTCACCATTTTTCGGACATGTCCCGCACCCAAAATTCTCCAGCGGGCCCACTGCCCGCTGGCCCCACTAGTCTGTCGCACATTACCGTCACTGGATTAGTTCCAGCGATTGGGCCAGTCCAGCCCAATTCTGGAACTGGTCCAGTTCCAGCGCGATTACCGTCTTGGGCCAGCAGGCCCACTGCCGGCTGCCCAATCCATCCCGAGCCCAGAAAATTCCCAAAATCCACCCACTTCTTCCTCGAGTCATAGACCGGTCACTCGTAGTCAGCGGGTGTTTTTAAACCGAAGAGACATTTTAATTTAAATCTAATATTCTTAAATCACCCTTACCCCGTACTCATGTGTCTACGTTAAATGACCCAAATTGGAAAATTACTATGACCGATGAATATAATGCTCTTATTGATAATAAGACGTGGGAGTTGGTGCCCCGTCCTTCTGGTATTAATATTATTAGGTCTATGTGGATTTTTGGTCACAAGAAAAATTCAGATGGTTCATTTGCATGACATAAGGCGCGGCTTGTGGGTGATGGTAAGACTCAACAGGTTGGGTGGATTGTGGTGAGACATTTAGTCTAGTGGTCAAGCCGGCTACCATTCGCAATGTACTCAGCTTAGCTCTTTCGAAAGCATAGCCTATTCATCAGTTAGATGTAAAGAATGATTTCCTATATGGTGATCTCAAGGAAACAGTTTATATGCATCAGTCGTTGGGATTCAAGGATCCCAAATATCTTCATCATGTATGTTTGTTGAAGAAGTCCTTATATGGGCTTAAGCAGTCTCCACGGGCCTGGTATACAAGGTTTGCTGACTATGTTTCGACTATTGGGTTCACTCACAGCAGGTCAGATATTCTTTGTTCATCTACCGTCGCGGTTCGTCATTGGCCTACATTATGTTGTATGTGGATGATATTAGTTTGACTGCATCTTCCGATGCCTTACTCCAGTCTATCATGACCATGCTCAGCTCTAAGTTTGCTATGAAAGACTTAGGGCCCTTGAGTTACGTTTTGGGGATTGTCGTCACTTGTCATTCCGATGAATTGTTATTGTCTCAACGGAAGTATGCAGCTGAGATCATCGAGAGGGCTGGGATGTCATCTTGTAAGTCCACTTCCACTCCAGTTGATACAAAGCCCAAGCTTAGTGTCGCGGTCGGCGTACCCTACGAGGATCCGACTCGCTATCGAAATCTTGCAGGGGCCCTTCAGTATCTTACATTTACGAGACCGGATATTACATATGTTGTCCAGCATGTGTGTTTGTTCATGCATGATCCCATAATTGAGCACATGAATGCCCTCAAACGCATCATTCGGTATATTCAGGGTACACTTAACTACGATTTGCATTTTATCCTTCCTCGACGTCCACACTTGTCTCGTATACGGATGCTGATTGGGGTGGTTGTCCCGACACTAGACGATCTACGTCAGGCTGTTGTATGTTTCTTGGTAACAACTTGGTCTCCTGGTCTGTCAAGCGTCAGCCAACTCTATCTTGCTCAAGTGTCTAGGCTGAATATCGAGGGGTAGCTAATGTGATCTCGGAATCATGTTGGTTACATAATTTGCTTTTAGAGCTTCATTGTCCATTCAGAAGGCAACCTTGGTTTATTGCGATAATATTAGTGCTATCTACCTTTCTGGTAATCCGGTTCAGCACCAACGCACTAAGCATATCGAGATGGACATTCACTTTGTCCGTGAAAAGGTTGCTCGAGGTCAGGTACGAGTCTGTCATGTCCCGTCAAGATATCAAATTGCAGACATCTTTAGAAATGGTCTTCCCTCGGTCCTTTTTGAAAATTTTAGGGGCAGTCTCAACGTTCGAAGGCCGTCCGCTATGACTGCGGGGGTGTGTTAAATATACACAATATACACACAACATACATGTGTATATTGTGTATATTGGTCTCGATTTTTCTCTCCAAGTTACTCTCGGTTTCAGCTGAATTATACCATGTAATTTATGGTAAATATTTAGTATCCTAGTTTAGGTAATGTTGTAATATAATTAGTATTGTACACTTACCATAATTATTGTATTACCATAAATGTATAGTTAGTATCTTAGTAGAATAAGGTTTAGGAATAGGATTCTCCTATTATGGAATTATGTAACTTATATATATATTCTTTCAATTAATTAAAATAAGGAAGGGGATTATTTTTTTGAGAAATATATGAATCCTATCTCATTAATTTATGAGAACTATAAATGTATAGAGTTTCTACATGCAATAAAAGAATATGTAATTGGAATAGGAATAGTCCCTTCGAATATATCAAAATCATTTGAGAAACAGGGGGCAAGTCAAACAAAGTCTTGTTCAAAGTACAAGTTATTGGTCTCCTTAAGAGGAGTCAGCATTTTAACGCATGCTATAATTATCATTAACTCGCGGTTAATTATTATTTTACTCCTCTTCTTCTCTTTTGCCACTGTAATTACTAAAAATACATAATTAACAATCCCATTCATTTTCTTGAAATCAAACGTATCATATAAAATCCTGTTCAAGGAACAATTTCAGCACTATTCTCAAATCATAATATTCAATCTATCTTTTTCTCTATACCAAAATGAAAAATGATAATGAAGTTTGTGACACCAGGCTCACACTTGGACTTGCCACAAATGATCACTTAGTACCAAAAGAGAACCAAATAGAACATAAGAAAATTATTTGTCTGGATCTATCCATTATTCCTCTTCATTCTAGTGATCATGACACCAGCAAAATTGATGGGTCCATCTCAAAAACTTGTAAAGATAACAATAAATTTAACAATGAGAGCAAGAAGATTGGTATGAGAAAGAAACTGAGGCTTACCAAAGAACAATCCACTTTGCTTGAAGACAGTTTCAAACGGCATGCTACACTTGCAATGGTATCACTAATATCTTAGAATTCTTATATCTTATTGGATTTAACATATATGCGCTGACAGGGTAAAAGTATTCAATTGACACCGCTTTATCGAAATTACAATGTATGAATAGGTTAAATTCTTTTTGTAATCTGTGTGTGTTTGTGTATTGAATTTTTTGACTTCTTTATGTGTTTACTTCTTTATATTTTGGATCTCGTTTGTGAAAATCCTGAATCCACTTATAACAGATAACCTACCTTAGTTTTGAGGATTATTGAAGTTAAACTTTATCTTTTTATATGTGCTTTTCAAAAAAGACTGTGGGATGGGAGAGGCAACTTGGAATTATAAATGGATAGATAGATTGATGGAAATTATGTTTAACTAGTGCGATTAATAATAATTATAGACTCTGGATTGATATGCAGGGCCAGAAACAAGAACTTGCAGCCAAGTTAGAACTCAAGCCACGACAAGTAGAAGTTTGGTTTCAGAATAGAAGAGCAAGGTAATTAAAATCTTATTTACTATCTCTATTTCACATTTCTCTTTTATTATATTATATAACCGTTCTTGATTCTTTTTCTTTTTAAATTCTAAAACTCGATTATTTATAAAGGACTAAACTGAAGCAAACTGAAGTGGACTATGAGTTTTTGAAACAATGGTGTCAAAGTCTGAATGATGAAAATAATAGGCTAAAGAAAGAGTTGCAAGAGCTAAGATCATTCGAGATCGATCAACGGACGACACTGTTTCATCTTCAACTTTCCAAGACAAGGACATTGGCTCTGTGTTCATCATGCCAGAAAATTTCAAGAGGTGACAATGCTGACGAAAAATATGAAACAGGGCCGAAAAGTGGCTAGTGATGCAATGTTCAAAAGAGCAAAATCAAACAATATTATTGTCAATGGGAAGAACAAATAGTAGCCCTTATTTACCACAAAGTCATTTTTAAAAAACAAATCATGACATGCTAATATAGATGAAGAACAAAATTCATAAGTGATTCACCAATAATATTCCAAAGTAAACATGAAATTAACCCTTTAATGTTGTTCTAGTTCATCAATGAAAAGCAATTTTAGCTATCAAGAAGCTTGGCTAAATAGGCTAATAGTATTGTGGAATTTTTTTATTAGTATGTATATATATATATATATATATATATATAAATATTTTAAAAGCATGAATATAAATGTTGGTTGACCAAAATATCCTTTAAATATTGAATGACTTTTCTACCCTAATTATTTGATTAAATTGGATAAGAACATACAAAGAAAGGACACAATTGGAATTGTGCACATTAGGATAAAACATTGTAGTAGACTCACTCACGCAGTCACGGTAATAAGATCTAATACTACTAGGAACTTAACTCATGTTAATCGGATGATCTAATCCTATTTCATTTTAATAATAACTCACGGTATTATTGTTGGAAATTTGTTTTGGTGGGGAGGTGCGTCCACCCGTATTTAATGACTTAAACACTAGGGTTTCGTATGTTGGAGGCTTTGTCTCTTCACACGTGCATAATCTACTAAGTGAGTAGATAATCGTAGGGCCAAGGATCGTCAAATTTCATTAAGAAATGAAAGAGATATTAGTCCACGAAGTAAGGTGTTTGAGGCGTGGAAATATGGTGTGGGACAAATCTACCACATCGGTGGGAAAATGAAGAATTGTTCTCTTTATAAGTCTCAAAATTGGCTAAGGGTTTGGGACCCCAAGGGGTAACCCATGTGTTTGAAAGAAGAGGACCTAGATGTGCTTGGGTTCAAGGCTAAGTCCACACGCGCGCCGCCGCCGCCCACCCGTCCCGACTTGGGCCTTGGGCTTCTTCTGATATTATCGCTTTGGACCCCAAATTGCTTAATATTTATAGTTTGGTCCCTAGAGTTTCTGAAAAGCTGAAATTGGGAACGACGGAAGGCAGAAAGTTTTTGCCTGCCATTGGAGTTGATTTTTGGAGCGTTAAAACTCCATTAATCTGCACCTTAACTCCTCCCTAACTGCTTCTTTATTTTGCACATTAAATCAGCCATTACTTGGCTGATTAACTCCCTCACTAATGGCCATAAACAGTCATTACTTGGCAGTTGAAGAGTCCTTCCCTTATGTTATATATTGGTGTCTTTTGGCATAATTGAATAGACTACAACATATATACACAGAGACAAACAGAAAGAGAACAACTGAAATTCTGTCCAAAAACGTGAGCATCAGAAACGTGTGGACAAACAGAAAACTCTTCCTTCCTTTTCCATTCTTCAGCAAGTCGTTTCGTGTTTGTTTTCTTCGTCAGAATCAACCTATTTTCTTTATAGTGTTGATTAGTTGTTGTTTTATCTTGGGAGACTATTGCCTGTTAACGTAAAAGCATATATACGGGGCAATCTTGTCTTAAAGGCAGAGAGTCATCTCTCGACTCAGCCACAGTTGTAACAATCCAGATTTCGTGTTTCTTGATTTCAGGTTATCAAGATTCAACACTCAACAAGATTGCGGCAGTTCTGAACATTGGCTTGTTCGTTTATCCTTTCGAACACTTGTAATATTTATTTACTTCCCGTACTTCTTTACATATCCAACCATTATTAGGATCTCCTTTTTGTTTGGTAGAAATATTTAGGTCTTTGAATTCAACCATAATGCCACTTTGGCTTTCTATTCCTATAACATAGTTGCACAGTTTGTTTTTTTCCAGTTCAAGCATTAACTCTTGCCAAATTATCTCTCATAATGCCTTAATTTGGTGAACACTTCCTAATATGCTTAGAACATGTTATTTTTAGAATATATATGCATTTGAATGTATATCTATATCTATAAATATAAATATTAAACGACTTATATATATATATATATATATATATATATATATATATTGATCAAAATATCATTTAAATATTAAACTATTTTTATATCCTTTCAAAGCTAAATTGTGTTTTAAAGGAGACAACTCCATTCGGATAAAATAGTAATTTAAAGAACTGTCCCTAACTTTTTTGACTTTGAAGTCTAAAAGACTTATACTTCTAGATATGCACGTTTTATTTGGTTTGGTCAAGTAATTCTAATGATAAATAATTCTTTTTCAGCTATCACTGGAAGATTAGTTTTGGATCTCCAAAGTTTATAGCAATTTCAATCGGTAATTTAAGAGTCTCACATCGGATATAGAATGAGAACTTGAACTTCGTATATGGACTTGGACAATTCTCATCCTACAAGCTAACTTTTGAGGTTGAGTTAGGCTCATGATCCATTTTTGAGTTGAGTTAGGTTCATGATCCATTTTTTACATGGTATCAGAGCCAAACACATTTCAATTCTTTGTTCACCGATTTTGGACCCCCAAATTATATTATTCACGCTCCAGTTAACAAGTTTTGGCATGCGGATAGTGTTAAGAGTTCACGTCGGATATGGAATGGGAACATGAACTCCTTATATGGAGTTGGACAATACTCACCCTACAAGATAGCTTTTGGGTTGAGTTAGGCTCATCATCCATTTATTTACGAGTTTTAAATATCAGCTACATATACCGGCTACAGCCATGGAACGGGTCTACTCATATGTTCACCAAGGTGAAAATAGTTTGATTTTTCCCGACTATGCAAATAATATAAGACCTAGAGATTCAAGATTAATTTTAGTGGGTCATCAAATTCCGACTCTAATTCAAAAGATTAAAGAATAATTTTTACTCATATAAATAAGATACTTTGTTGTCTGATAAAAACAAATACAATTATCAAGAAAATATACCTAATCAAGACAAATATAACTATAATATCAAAAACTGGATCTTGAATTTTTTGTACGCATATCTAAAAGCAAGAATATTATAAAGCTCATTTAAATTAATCTTAACATAAATTTGTAGGTTATTATTGTAAAATAGAATAGAATAGAGTTCTAAGTAAATAATAAACCTCTGGATTTTGGTGCCTAAACAACAATCGACTACTAACTATCCATTTGATTAGAAAAGCACGTTAGGGTTTCTGTATAATATTGATATAAGTGTTTGATTTTAAAATACATGAGATATTATGACCTTAAAGTTTAGACAATACAAGGTTTTACATTTAAAAAATCAATATATTTTGGACTAGCTTTGGCTTTAAAATAGTGCAAATAATTATTGTGTGTCTTATCGTCTTTCTGGACTAACCCAATAGAAAACTATAATTACAATTCTTTTATTTAGAGTTATCTTGGAATCATGTGGCTTAACGATTTTAATGATAACTAGAATAGTGGCAATGTATATGCAATTCTTAGGCTGCTAATGCTAAAAGTGTTACTCCTGTAGCTATTGTCAATCCAAGTAAGCCTAAGAAAATGTTAATAAAACAAGAGTTTTGTTTAATGTACTTAGAAATTAATAGTACTTGCCAATGGCAAGATATTTCATATACTTTATATTTTGGTTTTTAGCATTTATTTTTTGTTTTAAAAAAAAGTAAGAATATGTCACTGTCTCTTGTGTAATTAATCATATGAACATCACATATGCATACATATGATATTGAGCTTTTAATCTGTTTTTTTTTCCACCGTTTACTCTCAAATAATGTGGTTATTTCAATCTGAAGTAATTTGTTTTCTAATAACGTGATTTTATTTTACGTTGCAGGCATTATTGGCATAACCACAGCTAAGTTTTTCTGTATAATAAAGTATACCGATATTGTCGATTGTGATTTTAAGCATTTATTACAATATTTCTTTAGGCCTATTGTTATTTTAGTCAACTGACCAAGAAACAATGCTTAAGAATTGTTAAACTAAATGTAGATGATTGTGGAATTAAGTAAATGAAACTTGAATAAAACACTACAATCTGAAACTGTATAACACTACAAGACTCGAAAGTACCCAATTACGTCACTAATTGTCTTCTGCTTCAATCTTAAGCCGATACAATCATATACTACATTGATATTTTTATATCCCGATTCCTTTCCTGTCTGTTATCCCCTTTAGATCTTCGGCCTAAGTTTGGTATCAGAGTCATAAAGAGTAGAGATAGAGAGAATATTATCCAAACCAGATGTTGAATCCTTTTTGGAGGTTCGGGTTCTTCCGAGGAGGTTTTGTGCTTAGGATAGTCCGGGGTCGATAAGTCCTCAACGAACGCAGACAGTTATATCCTAGGGAAGGCCTTTGATTGTAGGAAGAGTCCGGGTGCTCCGTAGGAGTTCCATAACATGGATCCGTTTCTCAACAGATCTACTTCTTGTGATTTTGATTCATCTTCTTCCATGGATTCAAAGAAGATAATAAACACCGAAGAAATCTTGATACAAGATTTTGAAAAATCTATTGATAATTGGGAAATACCGAGAGTAAATCGAGATCAGATTTACAAAAATTCCAACTACCAGTTATTCAAAACCGATTTCACTATCAAAACAGAGGAAAGAGATATCCAATTATCTCAACCTTTTGAAACAATCCAATTACTTTCTCAAAAATCCTTGAAGAAACACAGAGAAAGAAATTACAAATACATCCATATTGGATTAGTCCAAGTAGGGATAAAACCCCTCACTAAGGAAGGATTAAACACATCAATCCTTGCTATCTTGCGTGATGCCAGATTCACAAAATTTGAAGATTCGTATTGAGTTATGTTGAGTCTAGTCTCTGCACAGGACCAATATCTTTTGACTGTTACCCAAATTTCTCAGTTTCTTTAAATGACAAAAATATCTAAAAATCACTTGTCTTACAGATAAAGACACACAATTACCATATGCTTGAAGGATCGATTCTTGTAGCTATAATTTTTAGAATCCATTACAAAGCTATGACTTCAGCTTTTGCTACAAAAGTCAAATACCATAGTAAGAAAGGTGAAACCCTTCTTTTACAAACAGATCTTTCCAGATCTAACACCGTTATACCAAGACCTATTAGATGGAAGGATATTACCCTACCAGACGAATGGATCTTAGAAGATGTTGTTAAACCTGAACCTCTAGAGACTCCCCAACCAAATATCCGTCTCAGAGAAATAACTCAATATCAGGATGGTAGAGTCAGTCTATCATTCCATAGAAAATCTACGAGTAGTAGATACGATGATTATAGTTCCATAGAAACCCTTGACTTAGGAAGAGTCTCACAAATTCCTTCAGTCATAAATACTCCTTACAAAACAAAAACGAGACATTCTACGTCAGATTTACCCAATCTAAGAAACGTAGACTACTCCAGTGAAATACCAAGACCCGTTTATGAAAATTCCACTGTTAGAGAAAAGATAGAGCATTAGGAACCTACTAGTTCGACTTTTTCCTTGATTACAGAAAATATAGTAAACGAAATTGGTGTTTTAGAAAAAGAATTCATAGTATATAAGAAATTCCTACAAAATGATTTTTATGAAAAATACAACCTAGAAAAACGAATTTGGTTCTTCAAAAACTAGGACACAAATACAAGAAAAATTCTACGAGTTTGTTAATGAACATAGGATAAACATCCTTTTCTTTGATTGGTTCAATTTTTATTCCTCCAAAAATTCCATTGATTATCCCTTTTCTAATACGGTAAATCCCGTTACGACTAGAAACAAATCACCGGAGTGGGAAACCCTAGCTGATTCTAGGAAAATCCAGTCCAATCACCCTCCTCTACAAGGTATTAAGTTAAACATACATGGTTCCCTGTAGACGCGATTCCTCTTAAGAATCCTGCAAAGGATGAAAAAACAAATACCAAGAATATCTCGCACAAAACAATTTCACCAATATTATTTTGAAAACCTAGGAAAACAACTCGATAGGATAGAAAAACACATAAAACCAACCCTTTAGTTACCATAGATTCTCCAGGTACGACTAAGGATATGAAAAACCAAAGTCCTATCTTTAAACCCTTTCAGGTGTCCAAAGATGGTGTCAAAAATATCCAGCAAAACAAGTCTGAATTTATTCAGGCTATACAGGATCAATTGAGTAGAATTGGGACATCCAACAGTTCTAATACAGAACACGTTGTTCCGGATACTCCACAATCATCTAATAAAATCACTGCTCTAACACATGACTCCGATGACAGTGATACTCCAGAACAATTCCAAAACAAAAAATCATTTGTTAACCATATGGATTGGCAAAAACCAATACAACAGGTACAATAATAGCAATTACAGATTATTCCTGCCCCAGATTTAGGAATAGTCAAACCCCTTGCTCAATCATGTTTCAATGCCTCTTCTATTTATGATTGGAACATAGATGGGATGACCGAATACAATATTCTCAGTTTTCTTCAACAAATGATCATGGCTGCAAATGCCTACAAAACTCATAACGGTACGCAAGACAAGACCATTGCAAAACTGCTCATCGCATGATTCTCTGGTCAATTGAAAGGTTGGTGGGATAATTATCTCGCTGATCAACAAAAGGAAGATATCCTCAATTCCATCAAAATTGATAAAGAAGGAATATCAATCCTTGATGAACAAGGTGAACCCCTACAAGATGTCGTAGAAACTTTGATTCTCACAATCTCTTTAAACTTCATAGGAGATTCTTCACATTTGAAAGATAAAAATGCCGAGTTACTTTCCAACCTCAAATGCAAAAAACTCAGTGATTTCCAATGGTACAAAAATACCTTCTTAACCAGAGTTATCCTCAGGGAAGATTCCAACCAGCCATTTTGGAAAGAGAAATTCCTAGCGGACTACCTACCCTTTTAGGAGAAAAGGTTAGGAACAAAATCAAAGAGAATTGTGGTAAACAGATTATACCCTACAGTGAGTTTACATACGGACAACTTGTCAGTAGAACTCAATAGGAAGGTCTAAAAATTTGTCAAGACCTAAAATTACAAAAACATCTCAAATTGGAGCTAAAGAGAACTAAGTGCGAACTTGAAACTTTTTGCAAACAGTTTGATACGAATTTCTCAAAACCCTCTTCTAGTTGTACAGGAAACTGTAGCAAGACTCATAAATCCCTTAAGAGTACTTCAAGAGGTTATAAAAGGAGAAATTTCAGCAAGACCAACGAAGAGTATTACAAAAACCCCTACAAAAATACTCATCATTCCAAAAAAACAAATACCAAAAAAGTTGATTCCAATACAAAGACATTACGTGTTACAAATGTCACAAAAAGGGTCATACATCGAAATACCGTAAAATGAATAAGAAATTACAAGAATTGAAGCTCGATGATGAAGTCACCCAAAAAATCTCTAATCATCTCATTGATTCCTCCGATTCAAATGCCGAGTCAGATCCTGACTACTTTTCTCTATCTTCTGAAGACAACAAAGCCCTTCAAATAGATGAATTGCTCACCAGTTCTTCTTGAAAATCCTGATAAGGATAAGGAAAGACTTATTTGTGTTTTAACCAAGGATCAAGAATTCATGTTAGATATGGTTAAACACATAGATGTTGAACACCAAAAAGATTATTTGAATAAACTCCTCAAATCCTTTACAGACAAGAAAAAAGATTTCAAAAATACGATTTTGTCAAATACCTCCAAAAATACCTACGACTTGACCAAAATTCTGAAAATGGGTAAAATGATGAAAGAATCCAAAGAAACACTAGTTCTAGAACTCCAGAGGGAGGTAAAACAAATCAAAGTAGAGAACAAGGTTCTACGAGTAAAACAAGAACAAGAATCTCTTCTACTAAAAACAGTCCTTTCAAAAACCCAGGATAATTCTGAATCCAGTTCTGAGTCCGACAACTCCGACTCTGAAAATCCAGAAGAACCTCCTGACAACCCTTTTCTTGAAGAGGTCCCACAAGAATTCCTTGTTGTTTTAAGACAGATCACGTCCAAGAAATACCTTGTTTGTTCAGATAACCCTTAAATTCTCAGGCAATTTTAGAGTTTCTACTATTGCTCTTTTTGACACAGGTGTGGATTTGAATTGCATAAAAACATGTCTAATACCTAACACGTTTCATGAAAATACCCAGGAAAATCTAGCGGCGGCTAATAACACAAAGCTAGAAATCAATTTCCCAAACCAGTGCGTCTGTTATTATCAATGGAGTTTCTATAGCAACATCGTTTATCTTAGTAAAAGACATTCACAACTCCGTTAACTTAGGAACACCGTTTATAAATCTTATCACCCCTTATAAGGTAGTATAATGATTTCATCTCTTTTGATTCCAATAATAAGAATTTAAAATTCCCTTTTTTGACAAAACCAAAAGCTAGAGACCTCAATCTGATAAAAACTTATTCTTGTCATCTAGGCGAATTAAGGAATAGTTTTTTATATCATAATTCTGAGTCCCCTAGAAACTATGATACCCGTTCTATCAAATTAATTGATTCCTTTGCATACACAAAACTTTTGAAGCATCATTTACAATTTCAAAACTATTTCCAAAATATTGCATTAAAAATATTTTCTGCAAATTATTTCCTAACATTTTTTTCTTTGAAAAACTTTAACCAGTGGTTTACTCAAAAACAGGAGAAAAATCCACAGATTTCTAATACCGGTTACAACACAGAGATGTCCTATCACTGTCCCTTACCCCAATGTCTGGGCTACAGAGAAAAAATATCCAGGAAGGACATGCGAGAATCCGGACAATACTGTAACCATGCGATGTGTGGAGCCTTGCTCCAAAATAGAAAAGATGATATCCCTCCACCAATAAATACACCAGTTGTTACACCACAGCAACAAACAAATTCCATGGCCCCCAAGAAACCCACAAACGTCAAACCAATAAAAGAAGAAAAAAAAATTCCCTGCCAAATCTCCCACTGAAACCCATGACATGGTATGATGCAGTGATGAAAGAAGAAAATGAAAATGCCACAGCATCTGTGCAAAAAAAACTAGCACATGAGATAACCGCTGAAAATCTTCTACAACTCCTTGCGAAATCCCCGAATTACAATAGGCATTGATACAACTCCAAAATCCAAAACAAGAAGTTGCTCAAAGCTCAGGAGAGGAAAAAATCTCTCAAAAATTTACAAAAATCGAGAAAGGAGAATCTTCAAAAACCCTTTCTCATAAACAATTTTCGAATACTCAAAATGAGAAAGAAGAATCTTCAAAAACCCTTTCTCAAAAACAATTTTCAAAAAATCAACTTGTGGTACCACAAGTCCCCAAAAAACATGCTCTAAATTTTTCATAAAACCGTTTTTTTCAAAATATTATGACTCTTGAAAAAAGATTTTTTAATGAAGACCCTTTATTAGCATTACAAAATTATTTTGGACAAAGATGGTTTTACAAATCATGGAATATTTTAAAAACTCCATATTTTTATCAGGCTATCCTTGAAATATCAGGATCAGCAACGATCAAAAATAATTATTACAAAAATAATCCAAATCCCTCTTATTTCGTTTGCAAAATGCTTAATGTAATTGCTCCAATCGATTTGGGGAATGAACTGTCTCAACTCCTAAATTTCCCAGATACCCATAAAAATGAACCATTTTTTGATATTTCATTTAATTACTGGGATTACCAACAAGCTTGGTTCAATTTCGTTTTTATTCAAAATACCAAGCAAAGCCACACTTAACTTTTCCATGTTGATACCTCATGTAATCCATCACAATTTCCAACATGGTGGAATTCATGGTGGGAGCAATTCGGATCCACCCTAGAAATACAAAAACCCCAAGTCACTAAATCTTTTAGCCTCTTTAAATCCCAATATAAACCCTCTGAGGAAGAAAAAAGATTTGTGCCACTACACCTTTTTCACACAAAATTCCACTTACCATGGGTATTTACATGTTTCGTAGATTATTCGGACAATAAAATTCCAACGATCCGAAGAAGATGCAAAGTGAGATGGTGGGACAGCTTTAAAATACCATTAAGTCTCACAACAAAAGGTCCATGAATGGTTAAATGTCCAAAAATCCATTCCGGTACAGGCACCACTACAAACACCGGAGCACACCCAATTCCTTTCACGGAAATCCCAATGCTTGCAGCGGCCAAAAATCCAGAAGAAATGCAAGCCATAATTCTGAAGTTTGCACCGTCTTCATCAAAACAAGGCTCTTCATCATAAGAAGAAGAACCAGAAATTGATAATGAAGACGTTCGGGTTTTGGCAACAGTGGATTCTGAAGAAAGTTGTCAAAAGAATTTAAAATATCCGGAGTAGAGTTCAGACAAAATTCCGACAAAAGAAAGTGCCCGAAAAAGCTACTTTCAAAAAGCAAAGATTCTAGCAATAATTCAAGAAAATACCAAAAGGATGAATAGTCATTCCAGCAATAATTCAAGAAAATGCCAAACGGATGAATAGTCATTCTCCACTCGGATGAATAGTTATTCTCCACTTAGATGAATAGTTAGATTCCCCTTTATTTACCAAAATGTCATGTAAATCTCCTATAAAAGGAGACCCCCTCTCCCTTAGTTAGAGAAGTTCATTTTTTCTAAGTTTTTCTCTTTCTAAACTTTAGATTCTAGAGATAAGTGAGAGCTTAAAGAAAATCTCTTTTAGGTTAAATTAAAATTTCCCTCAAATACTCATATGATTCAGTTCATATGATTTATATCATATGATCCAAAATACCTTAGAAATTTTCAAGGTATATCTCCTTGACAAAATACTTTGTAAATTTTAATATTTTAAATGAATATGATTATGGACGGTACTACCTCCTAATCTTTAAATACTTCATGCTTTTAAATTCTTTAAATTCCTGCATTAAATATTTGGCCGGTTCTATCGCCTATTTAATTTAAATTCCTGCAGAACCTTTGATTTATGGTTTCCATAACTGGAACCTTAAGTTGTAAGTTAATCTTTATTTACTTTCTGCATATTTCAATTATCTTTTAATTCTTCAATACTTTATATCCTGATTCCTTCCCTGTCTGTTATCCCCTTTAGATCCTCGGCCTAAGTTTGATATTATCTAAAGTATTTTTAACTATAATTGATATTGACTGGGAATAACGTGTAATTGCACGTTCATAAAGACAAGTATATATATACACACATGTAAAAACTTCTGAAATTTATATACATGCACTATATGTCTGAAAATAATGCAAAATAAGTATCTGGATAGAAGTAAAGCCTAAATAAAAGCCTAACAGCTAAAAAAAAAAAAAAAGTAGTCCTGAGGACAATCTTGCATCTAGTGATAGTCACTTCTCAATTCTCATTGCTTAATGAGTTTTAAGGAGTAGAAAACTGAACTAATAGAAAACCCATAAATCTAGCTTTCTCCTCTTCTAGCTAGGACCTCATGTAAAGTAATTTCACCAACAAAAAATAATTATAGAAAAAGCTCTGTAACATCAAACAGCAAAGCCCTTCAACAGTTATTACAGACAATGCAGGAAACTGTCCACAGAGCAATTCATTGTGCACATTATTATCACGAGTTTAACTTATTTAGACGAGAACAACTAACTGTTTATTGCAAAAGAGTTCCCAGAAACAACTGTTCGAACTATAAGTATCTACGCAAATACGCCTGAAAGGTTCACCTCAGTAGAAGAGCACTGCAGCAGAGGCAGAGGCTTTTGGTGCATTTGTTCATGAGCCTTATCAGACATAAGACTAACTGGTCCATAGATTTCATTTTCTGCGAATATCATCATTTTCTTTAACACCACGGAATGCCCGAGCAAATATTCCAGAAACTGAATCACCTGTTTCTCCATTACATGACCAGCTACCTGCACTGTCTTGACGTGATGAGTCAAGCACTGGACAGGAGTATCTACCGTATTTCAATATTCATCAGCATCAAACTCATATGAGTGAATCCACGAGACTGCGTTCTAAAAAGAGCACAAGAGCGAATCTCCCATTAACAAGTATAACGTACAGTGACAAGGACTAAAAAATGCAAATTGCTAGTGTAACTCGAGATGAGAACACATCTATAGTTACTGTCAAATAATACATATAAAACCATACAAGTTCAGAAAATTAAGTTTCCCAACTTGAATAATGTTTTTTGGTCTTTGGAAAAGAAAAAAGATTTAGTATGTGCTTGGTATGGTATAGAGGATGTTTTACAATTTTACCATGTTTGGTTGACATTAATTTTTTTTAAATATTTTCTCCACAAAAACAAGCTCCTCAAATATCAGAAAAATGACCTTACTAGTGGAAGTAGGAAAAACAAGTTTCATAAGTAGCATTACAAGCTCATTGTCTCCTCCCCACCCCCCTGAACCCCACCTCCCACACCACTCCACTCCCATAGTATTTTCCTAGATTACATATAAATACTCTTGGGACATTATCTTTTTGCTTTCTTACCAAACACTAGAAAATAAAGTTATCTTTTACTATTTTTGTTGTCAATATTTCTTTTCTCTGATATTTTCACCATAGCTTCTTTACTCTTGTATTTTTCAAACTTGTTTTGATAAACGTTTTTCTTGAGCCAAGGGTCATATCGGAAAGAACCTCTCTACCCCACAAAGAGGGGTAAGGATTGCGTACACCTCACCCACCCCAGACCCCACTCGTGGGATCACTCTAGATATGTTGTTGTTGTTATTGTGTCAAACACTAAAAAATAAGTAAAAAACACCACTTATTTCTCGGAAAAACATTTTCTTTCATACCAAACACACCCTTAAAAAACATGAGGTCCTACGTTTCTACTTGATCGTTTCTCATGACTCCCAAATTAAAAAAAGAGGGAGATTAGGAAAAATTATCCTTGTTTACATATAGTAGAGAGACACATTTCATAGTAGAAACATTTTATATGAAATTTGAAAAAAAAAAGTTTTTAGAAAAAGGAAAATGCCATAGTTAGTGTTCAACATATCCCAGTAGGTACGGTTAGTGTCCGACCAGTGTCTGACATCAAAGTGTTGCCAAATCTTTAGTGTCCATGATGATAGGTTCGAACCGAACATTGTAAAGAACACAGTTAACAATAAGAGCAATAAAACAATTAAATTTTGTCATACTCGGGATGTAGATTCATAGTAAGAAGTTATTTCGATGATAAGATTCTTCAAGCAAGGACAGTGCTTCAGCAAGTTCAGTTTCCTGGTAGGTGCCATTTCACAAAATCCAGTTGAAGATGAAGGGATCTGCAGCTGAAGGTCGGAGATGGTTGATTTGTCAACTGCCACAAAGAAAATACCTAGGCAGACAAAAATTAAAGAAACTAAATAAATAGATTTTTGTATTAAACTATTCAAGCCCTTGGTCAGAATTCTTTGTTGCTATGTGAAACATGAGTATTCTTTATCTATTTATTTGAACAATGCATATGTAGACCATGAAAACATATTGTTTGTAAGTTCAAATTAAGCTCAAACACATTTGATTCAATACACAAATTTTGTGTGTATATCAAAACATTAGTTAAAATACGTTTTCTAAAGAAACATAGAAAGCACAAAATCAAGATCAGGACTTAATCAACAGTGTGATGACTACCACAAGGTAAGTAACAAAAGCATTAAAAAATTGATTGCACAATGTACATGAATTATTGACAGATGACTGAACCTGAGACGTTAAAGACAAAATTCAACTCCATAACCCCTCTAGTCCACGAATGTACGGTTATTCCGTATATTGAATAGAACAGTTTATAGTTGGTATATCCACCTAAAAGGTTATCTCTGCATAGAATTCGAAATCATAACTATAAACTTGAGACTATGGCCCCCGTAAGAAAGAGAAAAAACGCGTACCAGAGCAAACCAAGAACATAGCTTGAGACTATTGGCCCCTGTAATTGTTTGGAGAAATATTCTCATCTCTTGGTAATCCTTGTACTGTCTAGAGTTAATTTTTTCATACGATTGACAAAAACTTCAACAATAGATGCTACATTTGTAATATCCAGCACCTCCACAGTTCCACAGGAGGCATGTATCCTTGTTCCCAACCATCTAACGCCAAGTTCCAATGTCTTTAAATTCGAATTGAGCAGAACCTCTCTTACATGGCCATAGCAAAACCACAACATCAATTCCTCAAGCTTTGGACAACCAGATAGAATATAATCCATCGACTGATCCATTAGCATAACATTATCAAGACATAATGTTGTTAGAGACTTCATCGCACTCTTCTTTTTTGTATTTATCTTACATTATTTCAATCGGAGTTCAACCAAATGAGGACTGCTTAGAACACTATTAGGAAGATCATAAAAAGTTTGTGGCTTAGACGTACCATGTGCAGAGAAAGACAAGTCAAGGACCTTCAAATTCTTATTTAATGCGAACTGGATTCAACTACCAATTTTATTAGCCATCGTTTTCTCTCTCCTCAAAAGATCATATTGCCCTCTGTCTGTTCTGCCGGATACTCTTTGCCAAATTGAACGAGACAAGCTAAAATGAAAATTAAGGCATAACTTACGAAGAGTTGGGCTCTTATTAAAAAGAAGCAAATGACGAACGAAATTCAAGAACCTCTCGTCATAGTCAGGACGAACTTGACTATAATAGACACAGTTGTGCCCTGGAAACATGCATTGATCAAAAGTGAGTGTTTGAATCAATGGCCAGAGGTGATGAAATCTTCTAATTAAGATTGTATTGATAGCATCCTTTAATGGCAATAAGGAGAGAATATGAATGAGGATGACATCTGGTAGTCCATTGATGCGGTCTTCGTTAAAGACACTGTTTCTTTTCCTTGCAGACATATTAATTTCTGTATAACATCATAATATATTTTAGGTATGACAAATTGAAACCTATGAGATGAAAGAATTTTTTAGCCTTAAATTGGATATTCGGAAAGAACAGATCATTCCAGATTGAGGATTAATCTATAAAGAGGGACTGGTATATGTTATTCCTACAAATCAAGAGGAAGGTAACAGACCTTTCATCCCCCTAGTTAATCAGACGGAGGAATGCTAGAGTGCATTAATCTGAGTATATCAAATTTCCATATAAAGATAACAATTCATGATGATAAAACATATTGGGAATTTTTTTGCAATAACTAACTTTTAAAGTTTGGATTGAAAATTTTCTAAGACAGGCAAATGTAATCTTAAATTCAATAATTTCCAAGAGTATCCACTGATATAACAAACAAGTGCAAACTCAACCATTTCTTGCAAGGGAAAAAGAAATGTAAATGCACACACATCCAAGGGGTCGACCTAAAAGACAAACAAACAAATCATAAACCAAAAGAAAAGCTTAACAAATCTCTAGTATCTAAACCTAAGAATTATCAACAGAACTCATATGCAGCTCACATTCAAAGTTACATAGCTACATTTCCATTCCGAGATTTGAAAACAACGTAGAAATCCAGATTTGCTATTCTGAATGGCCTCTACCAAAAGCTAACCTGCACACAGATGCAATAAGTAAATAAAATATAACTATACCAATTTTCTTTTATCAATTTCAGAATAGTTTTCTTCGATTTTAGATTAGAAACGGCACATAACTACATTGATTTACACATACCGATAAGTTGTTGCCTAAAAAGAACCAACATTTAAAATAATGTACAAGCACAAACCAAAATCTCATATATAGAACGGAGCATACAATAGATTTAAACCAAATTTTAAGCAAAAAAGGGAGCAAGTCAATATTTAAGTATCTAAAACAAGAATACTTGGGCATTTTATATCCTGAAGAGAAACAAATCGGCAATCATGAGACGCATTGAATCAAACGAAGATTCTCATTTCCAGATTCAACACTTGAAAAACAAAGCAAAAGCCTAAATACTCCCTGTCGGATATGGTAAAGCAATACGGGAAATAAATAAATATTACAAGTGTTCGAAAGGGTAAACAAATAAGTCAATGTTCAGAACTGCCGCAAGGTTGTTGAGTCTTGAATCTTGATAATCTGAAATCAAGAAACACTAAATCTGGATTGTTACAACTGTGTGCTGAGTCGAGTGATGGCACTATGTCTTTAAGACAAGATTGCCCCGTATATATGCTTTTACGTTAACGGGCAATAGTCTCCCAAGATAAAACAACACTTAATCAACACTACAAAGCAAATAGGTTGATTCTGACGAAGAAAACAAACACGAAACGACTTGCTGAAGAATGAAAAAGAAAGGAAGTGTGTTTTACTCTTCTGTTTGTCTCTGTGTATATATTTCTGTCTCGTGTTTTTCTGTGTCATATCTGTGTATTTTTCTTTGTAACACAATTGAGCCAAAAGGCATCAATATATAGCATAAGGGGAGACCTCTCAACTGCCAAGACATGGTTGTTAATGGCCCATTGAATGCGGGAGTAAACAGCCAAGTAATGGTTGTTTATGGCCATTGAATGAGGGAGTAATTCAGCCAAGTAATGGCTGTTAATAGAGGGAGTACCCGTGACCGTGACCGTGACCCATGACCCGAGATCGAGCCCGAGCCCGGACAGGCGGGCGGCGGCGACGCGCGTGTGGGCTTAGCCTTGAACCCAAGCACATCTAGGTCCTCCCTCCTTTAAACACATGGGTTACCCCTTGGGGTCCCAAACCCTTAGCCAATTTTGAGACTTATAAAGAGAGCAATTCTTCATTTTCCCACCGATGTGGTAGATTTGTCCCACACCATATTTCCATGCCTCAAACACCTTATTTCGTGGACCAATATCTCTTTCATTTCTCAACGAAATTTGACGATTCTTGGCCCTACGGTCATCTACTCACTTAGTAGATTATGTACATGTGAAGAGATAAAGCCTCCAATATGCGGAACCCTAGTGTTTAAGTCATTAAATACGTGTGGACGCACCTCCCCACCAAAGGCAAATTTCCAACAATCCCCTCTTGAAAGAGATTTTGGCGCACACACAAGGTGCCTACTTTCAGCAATCTTTCAGCGAAAAGATATTGCATCATGAGAGGTAGCTTCTGCTTTGAACCTTCCCTAGTTGAATACCACCGAACTTACCTACTGCGCGGTGAACGTGATGTCTTGAACCGTCAGTGTTTAGTGTAAGCCAAGACAATGATACCAACACAATAACTCTCCTTATTCGTTTTCTTCTTATGGTTTTATCCGTTGTGGCCGTGGACACACTTAGATTCTTAAGTGCGTTCATTTGAGGCGGCCTGTCCTCGCACTTAAATAGGTAATCTCCTACAAGGTATCCTGCTATACCCCACTTCACAAGTGTTAGGAATCATTAAAAGTTTCCCCAACCTTAACCTCAACTGTTTGAGGATCGTTAAAGGTTTGGAAGCTTAACCTTTACCCATCATGCAGGTAGCACTTTAATGTCTATCACGGGAACAACTTTGGATTCAAGTTTCCCTACAGAAATCATCATCTGAAGTGCTCTTGCTTCCACCGAAGCGCTCAGCTGAACCTTTTTACAGCTTAGTTTTCCCATTGAACTAAATTCTTTGGATCTCCAATCAGTATGGTTGGGTTACCACCGCAAAGGTTCGTATTGTTTGGGTTTTAAGCCTATTCCCCTAGACAGACAGAACACTTGATCTCCGGGTAGTCCCTTAGTTAAAAGGGTTCGCTATATCTTTTGATTAGTAATCAAGGAAGTGACATCCGTGATGATCAACTGTCATACGGTCTTATGTCTCCGACAGATCCTGATAGATATGTCCACACGCCGTCATTCGTGTCCTTCCTGAAGCCGATCGGCTAGCCACAGTGTATAACTACTGAAGGCACGGGTTTCTCCCAATAAGGGGCGTCCTCTAAGGAGTCATGAAGTTACTCAACTTCTTTCATGCTTTGTATAAAGTGATAAACTCTGATTCCATCATGAATCGATCGATGCAAGTTTGCTTAGAGGATTTTCCAAGACCCATCATACACATTTACTTGTGGCTTTAGTGTTCTTCACATCTGATGTTCAGTTTGCATCACTGTGTTCTCCCAGAACCTCTGGACATCCAGAATGCCATAATCCGTAGATAAGCGAATATTTCAGATATCATCATATCCGACTCAACGCCTTCTATTGATCATTTATTAAAATCATCAGTGAACCTTAGTTCAACTGATCTGCTTTGTAAGCCGATACCAGGTCGGTTGTAGTGTGTAACATACATTGAACTACATGTGACCTGCGCATATCATTCCTTGTATATGGGTGCACCATGATTTCAATCAGTTATATGATTCATATCCATTGGTTGCTTCAACGAGACTGTCAACTATCTTATAACTGAGTTTGGAGTTAGACCAATCCGTTAGATGTCTTAGAAATCCAATTCCTAAGATGTCATCTATGATACCCATATCTTTTGTTTCAATATAATTTCCACTCTCAGATGGTTGGTTTTCCAACTGTTGTCTTTCTAACTTTAGAGTCAATGTTTCTGTGGTCAGATTCATTGTTTCTGTTTTATCTGAAACTTCCAGGACCAAAATGTAAACATTTCAGGGACCAAAATGAAAGTTTAGGAAGAAGCCCAACAGTCCAGCAAACCAACTTTGATTCTCTCCTTCCAACTCTCCGATTAGGAAGGTTGTTTCAACATCCATGCCACGCAAGACTGCAATGGCCCTGGATGTTAAGCTATTCACAGGGAAGCACGTGTACAAGTAGCCGAGGCCTTATACTTGTCAGTAGATCCATCTACTTTGTACTCACTTTTGAGTATCCTTTTTCACAACCCAAAGGTTCTTTTCCCGGAGAAAGATCAATCATTACACAAGTATGGTTCTATATGATGGAATCTATTTCTCTCTTTAGCTTCTTTCCAAAGCAGCACTTTTGGAGATGACAATTATTTGTTAATTGTCCATGGTTCATTCTCAACCATACAAGTTAGAAGTCATGGAACAAGTTTGTGTCCCCTCTTTGCTCCGTCTCGGTTCAACACCTAGAATCCCTGAGTTCTGTAGATCTGAAATATTAAGTTCCGGATAGACAGCAACTTTTGAGTCTTGTAGATCCAGAACGTCTAGTTCCGGACAGTCAGGCCCTCGCGGGTTCTTGTTAACCTCGAGCAATTACTCTTTTTTCCTTTTCAAGGAAAGTTATCTTCAAAGAATTCAGCATTCTTTGACGCCAAGAGGCGATAAGCACTACTGTTATTTGCAGTTCCAATGGATATGCAATTTACAGTCTTAGGTCCAACTTGACCTGTTTCGGTATTCCAACTTCTACCAAACCACCCCACATCACAACATTTGTATGTGAGATCATTTCCATGTCTCACACGGAGGGTTATCATTATCCTTATGCGGAGTTCTATTGAGAATCGCATTAGCGGTAAGGATCACCTTGTACCACATAATTTGGGTGTACAGCTTTGCGCTTGGCTAACATCGTTAGATTGTGGTGAGTAATGAGCAGTCGTTTGATGAACGATGCTTCACATTCTCCCCCTCTATCACTATGAATTCCTCAATCCGTAGGCTTAGTTGATTTTCAACTTCTGCTTTGTAGCGCTTATCCGCTTCAACAACTTCATCTTTGCTTTTCAACACACAAAAGATACAATACATTGTACCATAATCAATGAAGGTCACAACGTACTTGTCTCCCCCCTCTATTTTGTATAAACTTCAAATCACCCAAGTAGGTGTGACTAAGTTCTAGAGGAGCGGTGCTTCTTTCGCTATTCCTTTGACGGAATTTAGAAAGGTGATTTTGCCTATTCGCCTACCTCATACTTATTTTGAGGGTTTATGTCGACAGAAGGCAACAATCTCAACTTCGTTAGCTTTTGAATGACTTTCTATTTAACGTGTCTTAATCTATGATGGCATAGATGCACGGATTACAAATATATCATTCATTTGGCTAGAGACATACTGTACCATTCTTAGTTTTTATAGACCTATTGGACTAGTCTCAAAACAGATTGACCAACAACGTCCCTTAACCAAGTTTTGGGACATGTATCACCTCCTTTTGGAGTGATCTCATTCCCTAAAGTCCTATTGAGGACAACCTCTCCAACCCCTTCTACTTTAGAGTTGGCGTTGCTTCACATGAACAACCTCTTGCCCGTGGTTAGGGCGTAACCGGATCATATGTGATCTGGATACACTGGCTCACTCCAGTTGTTTTGGCAGACTGAGTGTCCAATTTCTTTTCTGCCTTTCTTTAGGCCTTCAGATCTTTTAAGACCTAGAAACTCTGGCCCACCTTACTAGGTGTCCATTACTTTTCTGCCTTTATTCTAGCCTTCAGATCATTTAAGACTCGGGAAATTTTGGACCACTCCAGTCGCCCATAGGCTTTGTATGACTGAGTGTCCAATATCATCCTATCAAAGGAATTTTGGCCCCACTCCAATCGCCCGTAGGCTTTGTATGACTGAGTGTCCAATATCATCCTATAAAGGATCTTCTGCCAAATAGTGTGACATGCTCAACGTCTTTAGTTTTCAGTCTTCTTCCCTTATGATTGGTGCCCAAACAATTCCTGGCGCTTACTTAAGAGTGGTAACAGTTTTCGCACAGTCAGTTGATCTTTCTCTCTCGTATTTGCGAACATACTTTACACACTTTTAAAAATTACACTTAAATATAGATCTTTTTAAGTCATTTACAAAATTCAATCTTTAAACGGGAAGGAAGATGAGATTAAACTTCTGATTTTAAAGCGTAAGGAATATAAATTATTTCGGAAAACATTTTCATATTCCTCCTTACTTTAAGCCTTTTATAATCAGACATCATTTAATCTTATTTTTGACAAGGAAGAAAAATTACTTATCCCAATTTCGGAGACTGAGTGTTCATTTCCTCCTTACCATAATTCGGATCCTTTGTCTGGGACAGATATAAGCCTTCTGCTACAAGATAGAAGCCCATCTTCAGCCTTCTCCTATTATCCCAGTTGACATCCTCAGCCTCTCATGGGTGCTTGTTCCCACCACTCTCAAGAGCGGTGACACCATGAACACGTTGACCTTCAACATCATAATCATCACTATCTTCTACCAAAAAACCACAGCCATATCCAGATTTGGTCACACAACTTTCGACCGACATCTTTCGAACACTAATACAAATCTTGTCTTAAAATTGTCGGATATGGTAAAGCAATACGGGAAGTAAATAAATATTACAAGTGTTCGAAAGAGTAAACAAATAAGCCAATGTTCAGAACTGCCGCAAGGTTGTTGAGTCTTGAATCTTGATAACCTGAAATCAAGAAACACTAAATCTGGATTGTTACAACTGTGTGCTGAGTCGAGTGATGGCACTCTATCTTTAAGACAAGATTGCCCCGTATATATTTACGTTAACGGGCAATAGTCTCCTAAGATAAAACAACACTTAATCAACACTACAAAGCAAATAGGTTGATTCTGACGAAGAAAACAAACACGAAACGACTTGCTGAAGAATGAAAAAGGAAGAAAGAGTTTTTTGTTTTCGTCCCAACGTTACTGCTCACATTTTGGACTGTGTTTTACTCTTCTGTTTGTCTCTGTGTATATATTTATTTCTCGTGTGGCTTATTGAATGAGGGAGTAAACAGCCAAGTAATGACTGTTTATGGCCATTGAAGGAGGGAGTAATTCAACCAAGTAATGGAGGGAGTTAATAACGCCCCCAAAAATCAACTCCAACGGTAGACAGAAACTTTCTGCCTTCCGTAAAGAGATAATACCAGAAAAAGCCCGTGACCCGTGACCCGTGACCCGAGCCTGAGCCCGAGCCCGGACCGGATGGGACAGGCGGGCGGCGGCGCGCGTGTGGGCTTAGCCTTGAACCCAAGCACATCTAGGTCATCCCTACTTTAAACACATGGGTTACCCCTTGGGGTCCCAAATCCTTAGCCAATTTTGAGACTTATAAAGAGAGCAATTCTTCCTTTTCCCACCGATGTGGTAGATTTGTCCCATACCATATTTCCACGCCTCAAACACCTTACTTCGTGGACCAATATCTCTTTCATTTCTCAACGAAACTTGACGATTCTTGGCCCTACGGTCATCTACTCACTTAGTAGATTATGCACGTGTGGAGAGATAAAGCCTCCAACATGTGGAACCCTAGTGTTTAAGTCATTAAATACGGGTGGACGCACCTCCCCACCAAAGGCAAATTTCCAACACTCTTTACTAAAGATGAACTCGTATAAAGATATGAGTGATTTCAGCCATAAATTTAACAACTATCTAAAAAGGAAAGAGAATGAAGTGCATAACATTTTTGTATACCTTCTTCGGGATCGATTTTCTAGTCTTAGATCAGAAATCAAGACCTCTTTTAGCACAAGTTAGATATTGTTGGAAATTTGCCTTTGGTGGGAGTTGCGTCCACCCATCTTTAATGACTTAAACACTAGGTTTTCGCATGTTGGAGACTTTGATTCTTCACACGTGCATAATCTAATAAGTGAGTAGATGACCGTAGGGCCAAGGATCGTCAAATTTCGTTGAGAAATGAAAGAGATATTGGTCCACGAAGTGAGGTGCTTGAAGCTTGAAAATATGGTATAGACCAATTCTCCCTCATCGGTGAGGGAAGGAAGATTTGTTTAGTTTATAAGTCTCAAAATTGGCGTAGGATTTGGGACCCCAAGGGGTAACCCATGTGTTTGAAGGAGGGAGGACCTAGATGTGCAAAGGCTAAGTCCACACGCGCGCCACCGCCGGCCCGTTCGATTTGGGCTCGAGTCATGGGCTTCTTTCCATTTTAGACCCAAATTGCTTCATATTTACAGTTTGGTCCCTGAAGTTTCAGAAGAGATAAAATTGGAAAGAGAACTTGTGCCTTTTGGATTGGTTTTTGGAACGTTAAACCTCCATTAATCTGCACATCAATTTAGTCATTTACTTGGCTGAATAACTCCTCACTAAAGCTTCAATACGTTGCACATTAATTCAGTCATTTACTTGGCTGAATTACTCCTTACTAATTGCCATTACATGGCCATTAACAACAATTAGTTGGGCAGTTGACAAGTCCCCTCCATGCACTATATATTGAAGCATTTGGCTCAATTGTTGAGACTACATTCAGAAACGAAAAACAGAAAATCTTTATTACTTTCCAACATCATTTCATTACACTAAGTTCTTCTAAGTAACACTTGAGTTTCCTTTGCTCATTTTGTTGAGTTGTTGTTTTATCTTGGGAGACTATTGTCCAGAAACGTAAAAGGATATATATGGGACAATCTTGTCTTAAAGACAGAGTGTCATCACTCGACCCAGTAAATCAAAGTGCTTGTAATCTCAGTTTCTTGTTTCAGTTTATAGAAATTTCAGTTTGTTGTAATTTCATTTTGTTGTAATAGTTAGCAGTTACTTATTTTCCGTTTTCTGCAACTATTGTAATCTACAGATATCACCTATTTAGCACAGAAACGGTATGAGTTTTGCTTCTTAAAGTTACAGGATATATGAAATTTTTATAGAGGATATCAAGCTTTTTCAGCCAAAATATCTTTCCACTGGGCTTACTCCAGTGTGTGCTTTGCTGTCAGTAAATTAGATTCAACCGTTGGCTACAAGCAACCCCCACTTTGCAATAAATAATTCAAAAAAATGTCTAAAATTTTATATATATACTCAATCATAAAAAGCAGCGTAAGCATCGCAATAATACGACACAAGCATAACCGGAAACCTAAAACTACTCATATATTAAATGACTAAAGTCTTGGCATGACCTTGATCCTACCATACAAAAATCAAATTGAGTAATGATTATTTAAATGTGAAAGAAATAATCCCTTTGATTATTTTCATAAATTGAAAAGGTATTTATACAAGTTACAAAATAGGAGAATCTTATTCCTATTCTATTTCTAAAATCTTATTCTACCATAATTCTAGCTATACAATTATGGTAAGTGTATAACACTAATTAAGGTAACATTTACACTACAATATACTACAAATATATATACCATATATACAAGATTTTCTCTTCAGCATTCTGTCCGAGAATGGGCCTACTGCCGAGAGCCCACTGCTTCAGCATTCTATCCGAGAATGGGCCTACTGCCGAGAGCCCACTGCTGGGCCACTGCCGAGAGCCCAGTCCATTGTATTCCTGTGATATACACTTCTGTATATTCAGTGTATATCACAGGAATATTTCCTTGTTTAACAAAATGGAAAGAGAATAGTCAAGGTATCTACCTCAACTATTCAGAAATCACGTCCTTCTTTTATCTGACTTCATATGAGTGCCTCTGGCTTGACCTTTATTCCAACAATTACAAGCGTCTAAGACGACTCCATTGTCCATAAGCGACTGCATTTTCGCCTTGGAATAAATTCCAAAGTACTTCCTAACCCCACTCCCTGTAAAAAAGACAGCTTCGTGCACTAATATTTGTCTACGTCGTAGAAGAGACGCTCTGGGACCCCATTTCCCTCGGTAGACATAAGAATTTGATTATTCCTATTATGTCATTTATTAAAAAAGATTTTAAAAAAAAGAGAATTTGGTTCAATTCGAACAAACAATAACACGGTCCAAGAGTCCACCGGAGTTACCAGTAAATTTATCTATTGTAAAAACTAAAAAACAAGCACATAAACATATTGAAATAGAGTAATTACTAAAATAAGTAGCTCTCATGCTCGCAAATAAACTTTTAGGAGAGAATCAACACCCTTCACATCAAATATGAAATTTTTGAAAATCTTAAGATCAAAAGAATACTCATAAATCAAAATACACAACCAAACATTCATAATTCGGATGAAATGAGCTTAATAACACATGCATGAATTACTCTACAACTTAATTAGCAAGAACATATATAATTAATCAGGCAAAAGACAACATGAACCTTTGCGGAGTGGGTGGTAGGGTGAGTGGTGGATGGTAGGGTGGGATGGGGTGGGTATAATGGTTAAATGAAATATGAAATAAAAACCACCATAATTTTAAAAAATAATAAAAACAAACATGATTTTATAAAAAATAATATAATAATGAACCTAGGGAAACAACCATCCAAACAGGGGGTAAGGGACGTTTGGTTGGAGCAATAACGTAGATTATTCCGGTATAAAATTTGGATTTACATTTATATATTAATTAAAATTAGATAAATTTTATACTATAATCATAAAATTGTCTTTGGCATATATAAGATGAGCTAAATAATCTGAATATAATTCTGAAATTATAATCACAAAATAACCTAAACTTTTGAGCCAAATCTTCTTTACGCATTTCTTTTTGTAGTGTTTGAGATGAATAATATTTTATAAAACTCACACAAGTATAGTTAAACTCCTAAATTAATTGAAAAAAATAAAAAATGAATCTATACTTGTAAATTACAAATTCTTCTGGCTCAAATTGGAAGATATTTTTTGCTGTTGGTGACTATATTACTCACTAGCATTTTGTTGGACTAGTTCAGGGCGATTTTAGGTATAAAAAATGGGTCACGTGAATCCATGATAACTCGACTAAATTCGATATATTATGTGTATAATTTTTAAAATATATCTAATATTAACTGAATGAACACATGATCAAATGAGGTTGAGTGGTGCACTCGTTAATATTCAATTTAATTCCTTAAGGTCTAGGGATTGAACTCAACTTACTACACTTTGTCTTTTTCTTTTTAAATGTGCACACACTCTTAAAATTCTGGATTCACCTTAAGCAAAAATGACACCTTAAGTGTGCACCTTTTTTTTATTTGGTTGTGATATTTTAATACTATTTTAATTATAAAAGTATGAGCTATAATATTTCCGATTAGTATCTTATATGATATGAATTTATTCCAAAAAATAAAAATTATCGATATCCAAATTCACCCGAAAAGTTATACAAACTTTTGTACTAGAAGTAGTACTATATCATTTTTCACACAGACATTATCATGTTAATCAAAGAAAATATTATTGTGAATTTTAATATAACTAATTTCTTAGCTTCTTTTATTACTTTTTACCTAAAACTTTTTGAATTAAAAAAAAATCAATAATTTTGGCTTAAATCTTATATTTATATTAGAAAATCTGTTAATTATTTTAATAGTGAACTCAATAAGTAAAATAAATTATAAATTTTATACTAACAATTAGTTGAAGGGGAGCCTTGGAGTAACTTGTAAAGTTGCTGCCATATGACTTGAAGGTCACGGGTTCAAGCCGTGGAAACAACCTCTTGCATAAATGCAAGGTAATGCTGCGTACAATAGACCTTGTGGTCCGGCCCTTCCCCGGGTCCCGCTATGTCCGTGTATAGCGGTAGCTTAGTACACCGGGCTGCCCTTTTTTTTAACAATTAGTTCATAATTCATAAACTTCAATATTATTCCACCTTTGGGGTTGCACTGCTCTCTCTTCTTAATTTTTTTTATTTCTTACGCAGTGTCCAGTATTCATATTAAAATTTGAAGCTCTGATTAATCTGAATTCAAGCTGCGTAAAATATATTTAAGAGGAAAACACTTTTAAGAGGATCTAAAATTTAAATCTGAAACCTCTGGAGAGATCATATTCCACCCTCTTCTTAGTTGGTAGGATACTTGTACTGACTAAGTTATCCTGTTTTGGGGAGATAGCAAATTGACAAAATCTGATACTAATTACTTTTGTTTTAACTTCAGTCGATACTTATCCTCGTAAAATTCGGGCCTATCTTGTAGTAAATGTATTCAATGCACTGGAGATGCTTTTTGTTAGAGTTTGGTGATTGTTACTTACTCAAGTTTATGGTTAAAATGATACTTTCCCCGTTCATAATTTTTTCATACCTTTAAAAAAAATGTGATAACTTTTAGTGTGTATAAAAATATTTATCGAAATTATTCATGATTGCTTGTTTTCTAAAACGACAAATATTTTGATGATTTGTCTAAATGATTAATAATGAAACCATAGACAAATTAGTAAACAGTTGATACTGATTTTAGCGTATAAAAACTTTTACATGTATATTCTTGACTTGGGAGCACAACTGAACAAGTACAAAAATACAATAAAATTGTAGCATCTATAACTGACTTCACACTCGTATTCTTAATCTGGAAAATAATAATAACTCTAATTCTTATCTCCACTTTTTTTTTTTTTTTTTTTTGTTGACGAAGGAACCCGCAGCCGCTACTCTCTCGAGTGCGCACAGGGTAAACCCCGGACTGACGCAATAACCTGCAAACCACGTCAGCCGATTAACCACACTTGGCAAGCCATGTGTGACAGGTTCAACCAAGAAAGTTTATGCAGGGGATCGAACTCGTGATCTTGCGGTCCCGCGCTCTACTGCTACACCAACTTGGCTACCCTTGCGGGTTTATCTCCACTTATCATGATAAATACTAGATAATTTAGCATTGAAGTTTGTTCACATCCTTTCATAATCAGTTATAGACTCGGTTTTTATTGACCTAAAGACTTATCCCACACTTTGTATATATCTGCATATATGACAATCACAAAAAGACAGTTTATAACAGCTGTTATCGGCAACAATTGTACTAATCTGAAAATTAATGACAACTCCGTTCCTACTAACCTAATTAAACACAAGATAACTTAAAATTAAAGTCCAAACACACCCATTTGTCAAAATCAAAATCAAAATCAAAATCCTATTTTCATAGCTCATGCTTTGGTCAGAAACTCATCAGTTCTTTCAAAAACTTTTTGAGCCACAAAAGAAAAAAATGTAGTTATAGATTGAGTCTATAGGTACAATTGAATTAAACTAATTATTTTTCCGCTTAATGTAATCAAGCAAATAAGTCTATCTTGGTCAAGTTCATTAGATAGGAAGTTGGAAAAGGAAATATGGGGTTCAAATTAATACATGAACGCATCTAACTCGCGCATGAATTAGGACATTGATTTAATTCTATTAAAGAATAAATTTATATATATATAAACTACATAAGAACAATATAATGACAATATTTAATTGCAATCATAATTAAAGAAAAAACTAAACTTTTTTAATATGATAATCTCAATTTAGAGCATTGGATACTGCTTTCTCTAGTTCTTGCACCTTTGAGTTGAACGTTCACTGTTTCAAGCACTAAGAGCTATATTACCTTTGACAAATTATTACATTCGAAAAGTGATAAAAAGTTAACGTCATCCGAGTTCTAATACACCTACTCCACCAATATCCTTAATCAGAATTCTCAGAAATGGAGTCGCCTTTAGAATTTAGTAGGATGCTTTACTCTGAAACTGGTACTTTCCGAACGCAAATCCGGATTAATCGGCCCCCAAACCGGGTACCCCAGTCACTGGTGGAAGAAACAAAAGGAAAATAAAAAAAAATAAAAAAAGAGGCCAGACTGAGAGGGCCATCTGCTGACCAAGGCCTTTTCACATTCAAATGCCTTTTCCATATGTTCTGACAGAAAAAACACTTGGTGCATAATATTGCAGAATTAAACTATTACACTTAGCTGTACCTGTAGTGACTGGTACATAAAAATACCAAAACATGTACATTCTATTTCAGACTTGCCCTCCTTGAGACTCTTTATTATTGTAATCATTGTATTATTATTTTAACATGTCTTAACAAGTATAACTGCCCAAGTCAGTTATTGAGGGTGTTGTGCTAAAATACTACCTTGACAGCTGACATACTGCCTTGGCTATGAAGCATTCTCTTTCAATACATTACTACCAGTAAAAAGCAGGAAAGAACACCACTTGATAAGTAACTGTCATCGATATAATTTTAATTAAGGACGGACATATATCTTCTGAAGATTCAAAACTGAATGCAAAACCTTCTATATGAGGCAGACTGATCCTGATACAATAATGGGATCATACACCGATGAGGATACATCTATACACCATTTGAAGACCATTATGTGCAACAACAATGACAAGAGAGAATGAATCTGCAAGTGCTTTCATAATGTAGCACTTGAACTCTGAAGAGACAAAAAAGGCCCAGATGAAGTTTGCTGAAGCAAATACTTCAGCTTACCTGAAGCAGAAGAATTGTGTTGTAGAGAGTCAGAACTCCAGATTTTCAAAGGCAGAGGTGTGCATACTGCAGACAAGTCTTCAAAGCAATTACTTTCTGCCCTTTGTTTTCCTGACTAATCCTTAGTAACCCATCTTCGGCCACGAACTTGGATACCACCAAAGCTCTGATCACTGCTACTTTCTCCACCACTTTCTGCACTGGTATACCCAGATTTCCGACGATGCTTCCTTTTCCTTGAAGCTCCACTGTCACTAACGCTTCCATGTAAAAGGGGATCATCTATCCCACGTATGACTCTCCGTGCTGGAGATGATGTTGCAATGCAACTGTCATCCTTCGTTCGCTTCTCTTTCTCATGTTTCTTTATGTTCTGAGAGATCTTATGCAATTTTTGAATTCCCTTCTCCACAGGCTCCACTGCTTGGGTTACCGTGGATTTCAAATCATTCACTATCTGTAGAAAGTATTTGTTAACAAGGGGATCAACAATAACAGGGAGAGAGAAGAAATAAGAATGTCAATTGTTGCAGATCCCATATTTTACTTTTCACAAGACAGTAGGTAAGGATCAACACCATAGACAACAGTCAACTATGTCCCGATTAGTTAGAGTTGGCTATAGGATCCTATCTATCCATTCCACTCTATTGAAGCCTAGTATTTCCTCCAATAGTAAATAATCTATTGTTTAAAGCAAAATACAAGATATCTAAAATTAGAGGATATATAGATCTCACACTTATCTCAACACTGACATACAAGTCTAGGCCAAAATAAAGTACTTTTGAAGAACATCAAACCTAATTTTTTTTATTCCATGAGATTGCATGTCTTTTGAAACTACTACAATCCAATATAATTTTAGATCAACATCTTACCCTCTTTACTATCTTCCTCTATTATACTATAGCACCTATGAACCGCTACATTTGGAGGTTTACATAGGACATGGTGTCAAACCATCTCAGCTTGACCTGTCATCCGATCCTCTATCTGTGCTGCTTGAATCCTCTGTTAGTTATGATCAGTTCTTACTTTTGCCCAATCCTTATAATCGCACATCTATCTTAACTTTTGTAATTTTTTTATAAGGTAATAAAAATGCTTGTATATTTAAAACATCCATCTTATGATATGGCCTAACATTCACTATCATACAGCTTTATTAGTCTCACAATCGTTTTATATAACTTGCATTTCACTAAATTACGTATCTTCTTTTTGCATAATGTTTTTGTAGCACTCCTCCATTTCAATCATCCTACGTATTACATCGTCATCTAACAATTCTCTATGGAAGACTAAGCTTAAATATTTGAATTGGCTACGTTAGGTACCATAATCTCGTCTAAACTCCACTTCTTCATTCTTTTTAAGGGACTAAATCTATAATGCATATGTTTTCTTACATCTACTTATCCTAAAACACATTACTATCTAGTTCATATGGTTCTTCTCTTCGAGCCTACCCTTTCACGAGTTCCAACAATTAAAACTATCATTTTTAAATATATTGCACCATGGAACCTCATCATGTATACTATTGATTATCTCATCCACGACTAGCGTAAACAAGTATGGGTAGGGTAGCGTAAACAAGTATGGCACAATGCGGTTTGGACTATGAAAACATCAATTTGGATTTTCACTTTTCGGATTTAAAAATTACAAACCAAATAAGCTTAATTTGGTTGGGTTCTTTAGACTTTGATTTCAGATTAATCGGTTTGGTTATCGATTTCGGATGTGGGCCTTCTTCTTACAAATAAGGAACCTCCAACTAAAGTATTCATGTCGAATTGCCTTAACAATTCCTCCCTACTTCAGTCGCTACCCAGGTTCAGGTATAGCGTTTTGAGCAAAGAGCAATAAGCGGTATTAGGGGTGAGTAGAGAAGAATGATAAATTTACTTAGTTTTAGTTATCAAAGTTAAACTTGGAAGTTTAGATCCTATTCTTTTCTTCTATTTTCTGGTAATGTAAGATAGCTTTATTAATGGAGAGTACCAAGAAGGTACTGCAAAAGTAAAAAAAAAAAACATCCAAACCAGAAAATCTCCACCGCTATAGCATCAAGGTTTCCAAAGATTCCAAATAAGTTTTGTATGTGTATATGCTTTACAAAATAAGTTTTGTATGTGTATATGCTTTACAAGAGGAAGAGATACTTACATATTCTCGACCTCCCTTAAAGACGTCCTTAACGCTTTCTCTAATTGTCATTCCGCCCTTACTATCAATTTCAGATTGAGGAAGACGTAATTTGGTTGGACGCTCACTGTCTCTAACTTCCTCAGGATCTACTGGCAAGTCTGCAGACACATAATCCCCAAGAACAGCAACATCCCCAGTATAGCGCTCTCCCATCAGCTCGTATGGCTTTGCTGGAAAGACATAAAGATGAACTGCAGAAGCAACACCCATCTGTACTGGATGAATAAACAGAGCTGTTAAAGTCAAATTGTGGAAGGAATATCTAGCATCCCTAGACAACCTACAAAAACTTAAAAAGCATTACACGGCACCCAAATAAGAATACACTATAAGTAACAAATGCATGCCCAATTCCAGAACAATTACCTCGATGCATATGATGAAATCTTGAATGCTGGATTTAAATTGCAAAGCTTCAGCTATTGGACTTCGAAACAAACCAAGGGTAGAGAAAAGAGCTATGGCCACACCTTGCCACCAAGTTAAGAATACGATTGACTTGAATGTTAAAAACTTGTACAGCGGCTTGATGTGAGATAATTCATCCTTTGTAATGGCATAAAATTGTACTAAGCAATACAGTGCCCACGATTGACTGAAATTCAAAACCACAGCTACATAGGGATACCTACAAAAAGCAGAATTAGAGCAAGAGATAATATTAACATGTGGATCAGCCCAGAAAGTCAAGCACAGTACTGAAAGTTCTTCCAGATTACAATAGTTTATAGGAGTATCTACCACATGAATGCTCTGACAATGTTATGCCATGGGACTTGGAGCTAATAAAGGAAGATATTTTCCTACTTTAGAGAAATGATATACAAAAAGATGTAAATAGATGAACTTGCAACTTTCAAGGCATGTGTAGTCATTATCCATAAAATAATAGGTCTTTCTTCTTCTTTTTTTCGTCTAAAAAGGTGAAAGTTGTGGAGATGAGGATGTTGAAATGGATGTGTGGGCATACAAGGAGGGATAGGATTAGTAATGATGATATCCGGGACAGAGTGGAGTGGTCTCGGTGGAGGATAAGATGTGGGAAGTGAGGTTGAGATGATTCGGGCATGTGCAGAGGAGAGACACAAATGCCCCGGTGCAGAGGTGTGACCGGTTGGCTATGGAGGGGTTCAAGAGGGGTAGAGGTAGGCCGAAAGTTATTGGGGAGAGGTGATTAGACGGGATATGGCGCAGGTGCAACTTACTGAGGACATGACCTTAGATAGGGGTTATGGAGGACACGGATTAGGGTAGAAGGGTAGTAGGTAGTTGAGCGTAGTTCTATTTACGCTTACAAACTGATAGTTGTAGTGTTATTATTGTAGGCTTGTTTAGCCTATCATACTAATAGGCGCAATATTGCTTTATAGTCCCTTATCGTTTGATTTCTGCTGCTATGTGTTCTTTAGTGTACTTTGTCTATCTTATTTACATGCGTTAGTTAGTGCTTCTTTTTTAGAATGCGTTATCATGGCTTATTCGCTTTGGTTACCATCATTTTCATATTGCTTTACATTTCTTGTCCGGGTCTGACCGTTTCACTTGATTTGCTGGTGCTTTTGCTTGTCTTGAGCCGAGAATCTTTCGGAAACAACCGCTCTACCTACCAAGGTAGAGGTAAGGTCTGCGTACACTCTACCCTCCCCAAACCCCACGTTGTGGAATTTCACTGGGTATGTTGTTGTTGTTCTGAAAAGGTAATGATTGTATCACAAAGGGAGTGCTGCTAGATTTTCTGTACAAGAATACTAAGAGGTATTTCTTACCCACAATTCCACTTAAAGTCTCCTTCACAATAGACACCAAAAGCTTCAAGAATCACAGCTAAAACAGCGGTAATTGCTTTTATGATCATCTACAAAGAGAATTTTGTATCACGTTAATCACAAGGAAAAAGATGAGCACAGCTTTTATGTCCAAAGGAATATAAGATCTAAGTCAAGTAACATGCTCACATATTGGACAATCCCAAATTTGATAACTTGGTAGACCCACTGACCAAGTTTCCATGGCTTTAAAAAGTAATTCATAGGAAAAAGATGCTTGACAACTCCCTTCTCAGAGCCATGCTCTAGTAGTGGCATCTTTGAAGATGCATGTCCTTCCCTCTCCATAAATAGTATGGCCCTCTCCTCCCCGCCTATGTCACAAAATAAAAAAAAGTTAGAAGAAAAAAGGAAAAAAGCAAAAATTTTGTAAGTAAATCAAAAAACCTTTTTCAAGTAATCCAAAATGTACATGACTTGTAAATCAAACTTTCAACACAGGTTTAATCGTGGTAATCTTCCGTCGGCGTTTTCATGATACATGACTATTAGAAAGTTCACTCAGCCAAGAAGGCATGCCAACCCTTTATATCAAAAGGCCAAACATGTGTTAACATGTGAGAGAGGAAAAGGAAAATGATTCATTGATGGAATGAGAACTCAGTGATTCTTAGAGCTCTAATCAAAGCAGAACAAAAGAACAATTTACACTATGAAAAGTCCTCAACTTGCTAAAACAAGTAAACCACATATTTTCTTTCTGTAGGAAGTAAAGCAATTAAGTTACTGTGCTGAATTTAAACATTAAGCGACAAGTTGGCTGTTATAGTAAAGAAATCCCTGCATAAGAATTCTACATACACAATATGTTGTTTCATTTTATGTGGCACTATTTCCTCATTTGTCGTTCCAAAAAGAAATACCACATTTCTATATTTGAAAATAATTTAACTTTAAACTTTTTATTTTACTTTTAATGAGAACCTTCTACCTGCCATACAAATGTTTTTTTACCAAGGATATAACTACATAAGTGTTATGATATGTTTCTGAGCACAAGTTTCAAAAGTCTGATAGCCACAAAAAGTTATGGCATGTTTAAGACCGCAAATTTAAAAAAAAATTATTTCGTTCTTAAACTCCACGCCGAATTGAAGTATGTCAAGTAAATTGGAATGGAGAGAGTACAATGTCTAGTTGGTTGCATAAGAAAAGATAATCACCGCATAATTAATGCAATATTTTGTGGGCCCATAATAAATGCAGTGTTTATTGAAGCCGAGGGTCTCTCGGAAACATCCATTCTACCTACCAAGGTAGAGGTAAGGTCTGCGTACACTCTACCCTCCCCAAACCTCACGTTGTAGGATTTCACTGGGTATGTTGTTGTTGGACTTCTTGGTTGGCGGTATAAAATGCAATACATGTATAATTTTTTTCTTATAACGAGGGTGTATGGGCCAGCTTGCGCCACCTCGAATATGTCACCTAGAATCAGGACAGGCAAGAGTAGACCCAACCAGGCCCTTATGGGTGCTCGAGCACCACCCATTACTTCTGATGCGAAACTCATATATTTATAAGGATTATTGATTAAAATGGATAAATTAAAAGAACCAGCACCAGCAGCTAAAAGAGCCTTTGGGTGCATTGGTTGCTACGACGGGGAGACAAATCCTTGTTGTCTCACAATGCGGAAGATCGATACTCACTTGTAGCAGTTTGTTTGTGGTTCATCGCTTTTTTTCCTTTCTTTTTGTTTTTCCCTTTATTTGCTTTCTTCTTTTTTCTTTCACTTTCTTCTTTCCATTTTTTATTTTGTTAATTTATGTAGATAAATCAAAATATAAAAAATTTATGTTAGATACTTAACTTTTGGAAATAAATTTGGTGTAAGCAATAATGATATTATACATCATTTTCAAATGAAAACATCGAGAATGATTGTGAATAAAGTGATCTCTTTTAAAATGATATAGTAATATTTATTGGAGTTTACGGGTTAGATATTTTAACATCGGTATCAAATAGTATGTACTTATACTTGGCAGTTGTAGTGACTGTGCATTAATGGAGTCGGATCCAAAATTTAAATTTAATGAGTTCGACCATAGATCTTACCACTGAAACCCATAACACACTCCAAATATATATATTGGTTTAAAATTTAATATTTCTTGAAAAATTGGTGATTTTTTACTGATATATCTAAGTTTTTTGTCGAAAAACGTTGTATTTAATAGAACCCATTGATTATATGTTACATATGCCCATATCCACTAAATATTATCGAGCACCCATCACTTTAAAATCTTGGATCCGCCATTGAGCACAGGTATAAGATAACTTTGTCCACCAAGGTTTAGGCAAATGTGAAGAAATAATCTAGTGCGTTTGTCTTTACAGGGATTTGAACCGTGGTTTCCAAAGTTTCCACCCACTTCATTTACCACTAGACCATACATTTGTATGATACAACATAACTTATAAGTGAGTCTTTGTATTATTTTGGGAATAAAATGTGGAACAAGAATGCACACGCTAGAAATATATGAATAAGAGAATCTACTATTAAATGCCCTTAAAGTAGGTAATCATTGCATAAACATTCAATGTATTATTATTCTCTGCACACAAATCCTTCTATTATGTTACGTTTATAATTGTGATGTCCGGTCAGCTTGCACGTACCTCGACTAATTCCACGGAGTACCTGCTACCTCCAACATCTAAGTACCGGGTAACTCTGTCAGCTAAAACTTGGACATATAAGAAGATATCACCTAGTGTTTTTGCCTCCACTGGGATTTGAACTTGAGACCTCATGGTTCTCGACCCACTTCATTGACCACTAGGCTACACCTTTGGGTGCGCGAATTCTTCTATTATTATTCACAACTTAAGAATTTCTACATTATTATTCACAACATTAAAAAAAGCATGCATTATAATCTATACATAACTAGTATATGAAACAAACCCCTAAATTGCAAGATCAAGTTTAACATAAGAAACATAACCATACCTAAGCATGCAATAAGATACCTCCCAAAGCAATACATAGCAAAGGATTCATAGCAATCTCGCAATATCCCAATGTCAACACTAATTGCTGGATGTACCAATGACACAAACTGTGAAAAAGAAATGATGCATTAGAAAAGTGACAGTATATTTTGAAAGGGAATATACTTTCAAGTTGAGATATGCCAGATACTTGGAGCTGATCTTCAATAAGAATATACTCCGTCTTTAGGCAACTACGCCGTTAACTTGGTCAATGTCAGAGCTAAACTTTTTGAGAGAAATATCATGTATCAATTTCACATGTTACAGTATTTGTAGAAAGATGCAATGTAAAATATGTCTTGTTTATTCAATTTAACCAACTGCAGTCCAAAGTAAAACATCTTTGCTAATGAATGTTGTTATCTTATGTATAAAGAGAAGAAAGGGCCTGTAAAAGAAATGATTGCTACTTATATAATCGAGAATGGTTCGTCTTTTTCTCCTTTTTGCTAGCATTCTCCAAAAGATTCTTTTGTTTTTCCAAAGGAATGTTTTTATGTTGAGGGTGCACTAATCTCTTGAATCTGGTACAAACGGGTATCACCCCCCCCCAAATAACGTTCTCTTTTGGGCCCTTCAACCAATCGATATGACCCCAGATAGCCGTTTTTGCTAAACTCGGGCAGTTCTGCTGAAAACTCGCTTCAGATCAACTTTATAAGTGCTTGGCAATCTGTAGGTTATCGACTTTTATTGATGACCAATATGGATATCTTTACACCATATGTATGAAAACTACACCAAAGTGGAAGGGCCAGTATAGAAGCTAGAAGTAGCTAGCCTCCTATAGTAGAGTAGTCGACCTAACCAAAGCCTCACGACAACATAAAATTAGCCTTATGAATTGAATCTTAAGTATCCATAGTAAACTTTTGACTTTTCGATATCTAGTGAATAATAAAAAAGGGCAGCCCGGTGCACTAAGCTCCCGCTATGCGCGGGGTACGGGAAGGGCCGGACCACAAGGGTCTATTGTACGCAGCCTTACCTCACATTTCTGCAAGACGATGTTTCCATGACTTGAACACCTCCTGGTCACATGGCAGCAACTTTACCAGTTACTCCAAGGCTCCCTTCAATCTAGTGAATAATAATCTTGAAAAATAATCTTGGTGCTTTAATGTCCTTACTCAAAAAATCTGGTTTAAAAATAAAAAGATATATCCTTCTTTTTTAAGTTCATAAATATAAGCATTATTAAATGTGTAAGAGAACAACTAGAACGGACAATTGAACATATAGGATTTACATAAAAAGCAAAAAAACACTCCGAAATCCTTCAGAGATCAAAGTTGAAACTTAACCAACGACACCACAAAACCAATAGATTGAAAAATGAAGCCTTCTTCCCTTCAATGATCGACAAAAAGACTAGACTTGAGCACGCAAGGTACATTCCACTAGTAAGGAACATGAGATAGCACTACTTGTGCTGACTAGACATGTGATTGCCACTGTGTTTCTGCACTTCATTAGCCAGCAAAAGCAAGACCAGCCCTTTAGCATTTTTTCCCTTTTTCTGCTATCAGCAATCAAGACCTACCATGTATTCTCCATTTTTCGGATGTTTACTCGCCGGCGGCTTTACAAAACTAGTTAGGTCAAAAATGTGGAGAAGCTGAAGAACCCACAGAACCTTCACCGCAGAAGGAAGGTGGAAAAAAAACTCCTACTCTACTAATGAGATTACTTTTATTACTCCCTCCGTCCCAAAAGAAGTGTCGCTTTAGCTCATTCACGTCATTAAGAAAAACAATAAATACAAAATAGTTTACTAAGTTACCCTTATTTATTAGATGTTTCTTGAAACTGAGCATTATTAAGTAGTTCTTTAATATAAGAGTATAGTTAGAAGCAATTACTATTTTTTGCCTTGAATTTAACTATTTTTTGCCTTGAATTTCTAAAGCAACACTTATTTTGGGACTGAGGGAGTAGTGATCATGTCAAAATTATGCCAAAAAAACACACTTCTCTTGTTCTTGGAGAAACATATCGCCTAAATGCTACTCCCACATTGATAAAGACCACTACAATTAACAAATTTTTTTTTGCAAAGGAACTTACTGATTCAACTGCATAACAAGGCACCATCAAAATCACACCAATCAAAAACATTTGTTCCTGCCAAAACAAATCAAAAACAACACCCCACAGGCAAAAATTAGGTAAATTTTCAAAAATATACAGCCCAGCATAAAATATTACGCCACTAGCCCAATATACAGTATTATACAACAGTATACCTGGGAGAAAAAGCAGTATACATAATATATCAACCTTGTCTAAAAGTGTATAAAAGGTATTTATAAACAAATATGTGCATATACCCTACGTGGCATAAATATTTTCTATATAGACCATAATTACAAATTTATGTGATACACTTTCTTTTTTAATCTATTCCAAGAAAAAATGATATATTTTTATATTTAAAAATAATTTAACTTGAAACTTTTTAAATTTATAGCCACACAAATATCTACATCTTCCTTAGATTTATAGCCACGCAAATATCTACCCTCTTCTTTTTTTATTAAACTACGTGTCTAGTCAAACTATATCACATAAATTGAAATTGAAACGGATGGAGTAAATGTTTTTTACCTCAGGGTTTTTGTAAGCAGAGAGATGTTCAAAGAGGAGGTACATAGAGAGTGTGAGACTAATAACAAGGAATACACCACCAACTAGTGTTGCCCATACAGGAGGTGAGTAAGTACTGAAAAGGCCATGGATGACCCGATTCAAATGCTCCGATATTATTATCCCTTGCATCAGCTATGATTTTTAGGGTTTTGTCCCAAACCTTGATTATCGCTCCTCATACGATTTTTTTGCTACGGCTGAATTTTGGTGAAAGTTAAAATAATATATTCAAAAAAATTGAAACCATAAAGACTTGTAGAGGTTAAGTTACTTGTTCTAAACTCTTCTACTCCGCAAATTAAATCGACTTTTTCTGTTGCTTATATTAATGTTTTCAAATTAAAGATAATGTTACGAAATACATATATTTTGTAAGTATGTTTATACACATTCACTAACCTTCTGTACGTTATATGTATCTATTAATTTGGTCATTTAATATTTGTAATCTTCATTGGGTGGTTACATGTACCTATAGATTTTGACACTTAATATTTGTAAACTTCACTGGGTGGTTTCATTCTATAAATTGGGATGTTATTCAACTTTGAAACAAATAAAACATACACTTGAAAATAAGAATAAAGTGTCATCCTCATCTCTACTTCTTTATCTACATCTCTTGTCTTATATTGTTATTGTTATCTGTTGATGTTGGATGGATGTTGTGACAACATCTGTAAATGCTCAGGACAACATCTTATGAAAATAAGAATGTTGCCTGCGATGTTGTGACAACATTCCTGACAACATCTCTGTAATAATTTTGCCTATTCTTAGGCCAAAACAAGGTTGTGTTATTGTGAGTAAAAAATGACCTAGGCAAGCTTACAATGATCTTGTGTTTAAAACGTGGTAAAAGAAACGAGTCAAAGCTTGGAGAGAAGAAGCGGCGTGAAGACCAAGTCCGAACGTTGAGCTTTTTAAGGAGCAAGAACGGTCCAAGTGAAGCCTTCTTTTACTCGACCTCGCAACCAATCAGTGAGAATTTCAAGGGAAGTTTCACACTATAAATAGAGGGGAGCTTCAGAGTATCGATATCCAGAATTGAACGAGAAGAATTACCAAGAGAGCTCTCGGATATTCACCTTAGAAACTGGATCAACACACTTAGCCTAAAGTAGTATAACAACATCTAGTCTCACATTACTATTGTCGCCTGTAATTCTAGATCAAGCTTATATTTCAAGCAATTGTAATGAAGATTTTGTATTTGTCTTTTTAGATCTTTTAACTTTAGGCTGAAGTCATCTGCTACTTCACTTTGGTTTGTAATTTCTTTTTCACATTTATTGTTCAATCTTGTAAAAAGAAATTCATTTGTAATTGTATATAATTTATACAATTCTTTGGTCGTTGACCATCAAGGGATATATTAATATATATCCTTGAAAATATAAACCTTGTGTCTCTTTACCTTTCCGCTGCATTTACTCTATAAAGGTTTATAACTGTTTTATCACAATGTTACCTCAGATGTTGACACAACATTGAAGGCAACATCCAGAAACTGTTTTAATTGTTCTGGCTGTTACGGTTTTATTTTTACATATTCTTGCTTATCCGTAGCCCCGGACCCAACAAGTGGTATCAGAGCCAACACTTGATACAATAAGTGTTTGATTCTGAATATTACGGCTATGGACTCATCTATACAAAACGTTGGTAGACTTCCAATTCTTGACGAAACTAACTATGCCTATTGGAAAATTCGACTACGTTCGCACATCAAATCCATTGATGTTCGAGCTTGGAGATCAGTTTCCGAAGGCTATGTGATTCCCAAGTACCCAACAGACGAGGATGGTGATGTACTTACCAAACCTGAATCTGAATGGACCGCGGAAGAGATCAACAGTGCGAGCTTCAATGAAAAGGCCCTAAATGCGATATTTGGATGGGTAGATCTCTATATGTTTAAACTCATCCAGAATTGTACTACGGCCAAGGACGCTTGGGAGACCTTACAAACTCATTGTGAAGGTACCTCGAGTGTACGACGTACAAAGCTTTGCATGATTTTAAGTCAATACGAACGCTTAAGGATGGAAGAATCTGAAGACATAAAATCCTATTTTTAAAAGTTAATTGACATTGCTAATCAGTGTCAAGTGCTTGGTTCTCCTTTAACCAAACACACAACTTGTGGATAAAGCTCTCAGATCTCTTCCTGAAAGATTTAATATTAAGATTTGTGCTATTGAAGAGGCCCATAATCTTGCTACTATGGATCTACATGCCTTGATGAGCATCTTTCAAACATATGAGATGAACATGAAGAGCCAAAGAGATCTGTATAAAGATAAGACTTTGGCACTCCAAGGACAAACCTCGGAAACTGAATTGGAAAACGAGGAAGAAACTTGGAGGAACTGGGAAATGGTGCAACTGTTGCCTTACTTACTCGTCGATTCAATTCGATGGTGAGAAAGATCAACAATGATCGTAATAAAGCCAAATACAAACATCATCAAAACCCACTCTTCAATAAACAGCCGAATAGGTCACCTTCTGAGCAAAGAAATCACAATCCATTGAAGAAATCTAACACCGACAGTAACAATTTCAATCCCAAACAACTCGAGGGAGTGCAGTGTCATACATGCTCGGGTTGGGGACACGACGCTAATGAGTGTGCAAACACCCTTAGAAAAATTAGTAAGGTTATGTGGGTAACCCTCAGTGATGATGAAAACGAAGAGGAGGAAAGAGATCAAGAAGAAGAACCACAGACAATGTTGGCAGCCATGTTCGAACACTCACTGTCCGACGATGAAGATGTTGTTGACAATGTTGCGACAACATCATACTCAACATCTGGATTGTCTTCAACATCATAGAGGTATGTATACTTTGACTATTCTGATGTAAATTATTTTAGTGGGTTTATTTCTTCATCTGAGGCTGTAAATTTGGATCTAGTTGACTCTAAATACGACGTTATAAAGGAATTACAAAATCTTTGTAAAGCCTTAATCACTGAATCTGAGCAACTAGACTCAAAAGCAAAATTATTGGCTCTTGAGAATAGCAATCTGAAAGGCACAATCAACCGATTAGAGGTGGTACTTACCAAGAAGGACCTAGAGCTTGGTAAGATTCGTGCACGATTGAACGTAGCTGAGACCACCTTTTAAAGGCTCAACATGGGAACCTCCAAACTGGATGAAATATTGAACTTCAATAAACCTACAAGGGCTGGGCTTGGGTACCAATCTCCTAGCAAAACAAATACTTCCAGAATCCATAGTCAAACTGAGAGGATAAAATTTGTCAAAGAAAATATGAGTAATTCTCAGATCACTAAGATTGGATCAAAGTTTGTATGTAGCTTCTGTAAAAAGTCAGGACATCTTATACCCTACTGCTACAAACTTCAAAACTCTGCACTCAGAATATTGCCTAAAATGTCGTCAGCAATGTTGCCCAACATCACTGACAACATTCAAAGCAACCAGCCTGAAAGCAGAAGGAAGAAAAAGGAATGGGTACTCAAACTGAATCTGAAATGTAATGTGTGCATAAATGCTTTGCATACTAACATTACAGGTTCTTGGTACTTCGATAGTGGTTGCTCACGTCATATGACAGGTACCAAAAGTCTATTGAAGGAGTATGGAGCATTCAATGGAGGATACGCGACCTTTGGAGGAGGAAGTAAGAGTAAGATAATTGGTAAAGGAACTCTTAATGTTTCAGATGTACCAGCCTTGAAAAATATTCTTCATGTAGAAGGTTTGGTTGCTAATCTTCTTAGCATAAGCCAACTATGTGATGATGATCTCGAGGTGAAATTTAACAAGCTTGGATGGAAGGTTACAGATTCTGCAGATAAATGTGTCATGTCAGGAACCCGAACTGGAGATAATTGATATCTAGTCGGTAGATAAGAGTTTTGCAACTCCGCAAAGGTAGGTGACTTGACACTTTGGCATCAAAAGTTGGGACATGTCAACTACGGCACCTTGGAGAAGGTGATCTCATTTGAAGCTGTCAGAGGCATTCCCAGACTGGATCCAAAAGATAAAATACTGTGCGAAGATTGTTTGAAAGGAAAGCAGACCCGAGTCTCTCATAATGTTGTCCAACATGACAGGCAACATTCAGGTACGTCTCATTGTTTCCAATTATTGCATATGGATCTTATGGGTCCAATCGAGGTAGATAGAATAGGAGGGATGAGATATTCTTATGTGATAGTAGATGATTTTTCCAGATTCACTTGGATCTATTTTTTAAAGGAAAAATCACAAACCTTTGAGATGTTTAGAACACTTTACTCTAGGATTAAAAATCTGTTTTGTTCTTCGATTTTCAGAATTAGATCTGATCATGGAAAGGAGTTTTAAAATCAAACCTTTGCAAAATTTTGTGAAAAGAAAGGCATATTCCATGAATTTTCGGCACCAAAAACACCACAACAAAATAGGGCTGCCGAGAGAAAGAACAGAACTTTACAAGAAATTGCTAGAGTTATGTTAAGCTCTAAGCAATTTTCAAAGAGGTTTTGGGCAGAAGCCTTGAACACGACATGTCACATAACTAATAGAATCTATTTAAGGCCAGAGACCAAGATGACACCCTATGAACTGTTAAATGGAAAGAAACCTACATTGCGGTACTTTCATGTCTTTGGGTGTGTGTGTTATATTCTTAATGACAGGGATCAACTGGCTAAAGTTGACTCTAAGAGTGACAAGGGAATATTTGTTGGCTACTCTCAAAATAGCCATGCTTACCGAATATACAATCTTCGGACAAAGACCATACAGGAGTCAGTCAATGTTATTTTTGATGACCTGCTGGATATATCTGGTAGATCTTCAGAAAACAACATTGTGGTTGCAGTTGAAGAGGAGCAACCCACTGAAGAAACAGATGTTGTCCCGACATCAGAAGAAACATCTGAACCTCAAAGAGAGAACACATGGGACGAAGTCGAAGAGGAGTCTGCTACTGAACTGAATAATCAAGTGAGAAGAGACCCTCCATCGAGGATTAGAAGGAACCATCCACCCGACCAGGTGATAGGGGGAATTTTTGAGAAGAGGCGTACAAGATGGAAAGAGCCAGTGAATTACCGAGAAATGGTAAGGTATGTGTGCATGTCCACCATATATCAACAGGTAAGTCTTTCTTGTCTTACATCTACTTTGGAACCTAAAAATATTGGGAAGCATTAAAAGATAATTTTTGGATTCAAGCCATGCAAGAGGAGCTTGAACAATTTGCCCAAAATGAGGTTTGGAACTTGATACCACGACCCAACAACACAAATGTTATTGGGACCAAGTGGATATTAAAAAACAAATCATATGAGTTAGGGAAGATTGTTAGGAATAAAGCTCAACTTGTTGCTCAAGGATATACACAAGTAGAAGGTATCGACTATGACGAGACCTTTGCTCATGTGGCTAGAATTGAGTCAATAAGATTGCTTCTTGCTATTGCTTGCTATCTAAAGATTACCTTGCACCAAATGGACGTTAAAGGTGCCTTCCTCAATGGATACAAGGATAAAGAAGTATATGTTGAACAACCAAAGGGATTTGAGGATCCTCACCATCCACATCATGTGTACAAGCTCAAGAAAGCTTTGTATGGACTAAAACAAGCACCACGTGCATGGTATGGTCGTCTAACTAACTTCCTTGTTGAGTTTGGTTTTACCCGTAGAGAAGCTGACAAAACATTATTCATTAAAAGATACGGTGTAGATGTAATAATAGCTCAAATCTATGTTAATGATATTGTTTTTGGTTCGACTACAGAATCATTCTTGAAGTCTTTTGTCGAAGCAATGTCGACAACATTTGAGATGAGCATGATTGGAGAACTAACATTTTTCTTAGGCTTGCAGATTAAACAGAATGAAGATGGGATATTTGTATCTCAAAGCAAGTACGCCAAGAATCTTGTTAAGAGATTTGGTCTGGAAAATGCTAAACACATGAAGACTCCAATGGGCTATACGCAACAGGTATGTAAAGACGATGTTGGACAAGATGTTGACCCAACATTGTACCGTTCTATGATAGGTAGCCTTTTATACCTTACTGCCAGTCGCCCCGATATCATGTTTAGCGTATGTGTTTACACTAAGTTCCAAGCATGTCCCAAGGTATCTCATCTTAATGATGTGAAACGTATCATTCGATATGTTGCCGGTACAAGTGACTTGGGAATTTGGTACTCCAAAGACACTAATCCTAATCTAATAGGATATAGTGACTCAGATTGGGTCGGTGATGTAGATGATAGAAAAAGTACTAGTGATGGGTGTTTCTATCTTGGCAATAATCTAGTCTCATGGTACAGTCGTAAACAAAATTGTGTATCACTCTCGACTGCCGAATCTGAATATGTGGCAGCCGGAAGTTGTTGTGCTCAACTGATTTGGTTACGACATATGCTAGATAACTATGACATATCTAATAACTCCATGATTTTGTACTGTGATAATCTGAGTGCTATTAATATTTCCAAAAATCTTGTTCATCATTCACGTACAAAGCACATAGACATAAGACATCATTTTTTAAGAGACTTAGTGAAAAAACAGTTAGTTCAAATCGAACATGTTGATACACTTTTTCAACTGGCTGACATTTTTACCAAACCTTTAGATCATGAGAGATTTTCTAGCTTGAAAAAATCTCTTGGTCTCTGTTTTCTTTGAAAATAAGACAGGCTAGGTAGATGTTGTCCGAAATGTTGTCCTAACATTCTGGGTAACATTTACTGTTGAGTCAATATACAAGATAAGTGTTGTAGTGATATTGCACTATTTTTCAAAAGATTCAAGCATGACTCTAAAAGGACAAGATATGAATGCGATACCATTCTCTGCGATAATATATATATAAAACAATTGCGTATATCATAAAAAAGGGAAGTATCATAAGAAGGCGAAGCCTCTACTAAAAGATTTAGATGTATACAAAAAGAGCAAAGCTCTAAGATTGATATCGTTCCTATTTTATAGGAGTACCACGTGCTTCAAAAAGGTTGAAAATTCCTCAATATTTTTTTAATCTGTATGTGTTCAACTAAGTTGATTAAGGACAATGGTAAAATGTTACATTAGTCCAGCGATCAGTCTCATAGGAAACATATACGGAAATATCATCTGTCAAATCAGAAAATCCTTGGAGTCTCATAATGTTTGTTTAACTTGGAAATGTTGCCAACATCATTAACAACATCATGTTTCAGTACATTGATCAATCTGGTTTATCTTATTTTATTCTTGTTTTTGGTATTTAACACGTCTCTGTCTTTAACGGAAAATCCAAAAATTCTGGAGGACCGTTTTTATTTAAATTTTAAATGATGTTATGTGCTGTGTAAATCCTTTGTTTTAGGTGTGTAAAGAGTGTTTATTCTTCTATACAATCCAAATTTAAGGAAAGGAGTTTAAGTGTAAGTATATTTTGCCATAATGAAACCTCCCAGTTTTGTCTTGGAATTGTCACATCAGCCGATTTACAATCCATCAAATCATGGCAGCCCAAACACCACCGTCATTTTTCAAAACCCAAAGCTTCTCTAACACGCTCAATTCTTCAAAACCCTCTCCCATGTCCATTTCCCCAAAATTCACAAACACCAAAGATTATTCCCCAATGTCGACTAGTCCAGCAAATAGCAACAAGGTTTACAAGCATTATACTTCCATCAATGACTTGAAATCGATCGAGGAGGACTGCACACAGACTATGATCCTGCTTGGTTCAGATAAGCCATTACAGGTGGGATACCTAGGCGATAATGAAAACTCAATCGATGTTGATGCAACATTTGATTTCTCAAACCTTGCCTCAAGACAGTCAAAATCGACATTTCCGACGCGAAGGTCAAAAAGGGTTTTCGAAAACCAATTCGGTGACAACCAGTCTGCCAAAAGATCCAGGGAAGAGTCGACTTTCCCTGTTGATACTACCACTAGTAGCGGCACTGACACCGATTTCAGTATGCCCAGTTCTTCCAGAACTCCATCAACTTTCACTCCACAAACAGAAACTGAGAAGGAAAAAGAAGAAGAAGAGATGTCAGATGACATACCTCTACGGAACTTCATTCCTAAAGGGGTCCGCAGAACATACTGGAATTCTGATAAAAATGTTGCCTCAACATCAAAGGCAACAGACGAGAAAATGGACCCAAACTATGTTGCCCCAACATCCGAGGCAACACCTGCAGCCACCTCATCCGAACAAGAAAACACAAAATCTGAAACAGATTCTGAGGTAATTCCCTATTCTTCCATGTTTCAAACGAAATCATGCTCCAGTAACTGGAATTGGTTTTAAAATAGAGGAGTTAGAGGGGAGAAGGTGATTGACCTAACTTCATTCTCCACAAATGGTTGAGTTGATTTCTTAAGTAGTCGAAAGATCTTAAGCTCTGTATCTGGTAAGAATTCTTATTGTGAGAAGGTGATTAGGGTGTTCTATGCTAATCTGACTCTTGCTGTTAGGGACACAACCTCGAAGAAATTTGGGAGAGTGTGCCTATACAACAAGGTATACAATTTTACACCTAATATCATCAACTCCACTCTTGGGATAATTGTTAGTGAAAGAGAACCTCAACCAAACCCCACTGTGGAGGAACTCAATTCGATGATCAAGTACCTTACAGGGAATTTGATCACTGTTTGGGCTCCTCGCAGTCCTGTGTCAAAACTCACTGCCTTGTTTGCCACTTTGCACAAACTTGCTATATACAACTGGCTACCCTCCCTCAACGAGACAGTGGTGACCCTTGATCAAGCATCACTGCTTTTCAAGATTGGAAGGAATGAGAAAGTTGACTTAGGAACCCTCATATTCAACCATGTTGCCAACTTGGCCGAAAGATAAAGCAACTCTGTCCTTCCATACCCCTCATTGATTTTTCAAATCCTGCTCAACCAAGGTTTTAAGACTCCAAAAAGAGAAAAGCTGAATCCAGCTTTAGAGGTTTACTCAGTACAGCAAGCAGTTGTGAACAACAGGGACAAGGTTATTGACCTGCCCTGGAAGAAAGATGAATGGGACACTGACACGTCAAAGGATGTTGCCAATATTCCTCGCAACATTGGTCAAGAAAAGGTCCCAATGTCCAAAGACTTGCTTCGACAGCATATTGCTGAACTTGACATGCAAATTCAAGACCTAGTGCGAGCCAAGAACTATTATATGGGCTTACTTTCTTCACAAAAAGGGGGAGAGAATGATGCTGATGATGATGTTGCTGCTGGAAGCAGACAGACAGGGGCAGCTGCTACTGATGATGATGCAGGACAAGCTATGATGCAGGGGGAGAGGAGTTAAGATGATGATTGTTGACTACTTCTGATTGCTGCACAGAGTGATCGATCACAGAAAGTGGCTGGAAGCTACTGTGACTCGATTACTCTAATCAAGGATGATCATGCTGATGGAATGAAGTGTTGATTCAATGATGGATGGAGTGCTGATAATCTCTGTTTATTTGAATATTGGATATACTGACATTTGGAATTTTTTTTTGGTTTGTAATATTTTACTTTGGGATATTTGGTCTGTTCTTGCAGACATTGTGACTGCTTTCTAAAGTTGTTTATATATGTTTGCATGATGTGGATTGTTATGAATGGTTACTGTAGACTGTTTACGCAGTTGTTGTAAGTAAGTCACGACTAACAGAACATAACTCCTATCTAATCAAATCATCGATACAACACTTCTTGGAATTTAATACTGCAGGTTAAGGGGGAGCATATCACTGATCCTACTAATTATTGGAATGTAAGGACTACATCGGGAATCAGTATCTTAGTCATTTTCGCTTCGTATGGAGTTTTGTGAAGAAAGGCAAAAAGGGGGAGATTGTTGATGTTGGATGGATGTTGTGACAAGATATGTAAATGCTCAGGACAACATCTTATGAAAATAAGAATGTTGCCTGCGATGTTGTGACAACATTCCTGACAACATCTCTGTAATAATTTTGCCTATTCTTCCGGCCAAAACAGGTTGTGTTACTGTGAGTAAAAAATGACCTAGGCAAGCTTACAATGATGTTGTGTTTAAAACGTGGTAAAAGAAACAGTCAAAGCTTGGAGAGGAAGCAACGTGAAGACCAAGTCCAGAACGTTGAGCTTTTTAAGGAGCAAGAACCGGTCCAAGCTGAAGCCTTCTTTTACTCAACCTCCGCAACCAATCAGTGAGGATTTCAAGGGAAGTTCCACACCATAAATAGAGGGGAGCTTCAGAGTATCGATATCCAGAATTAAACGAGAAGAATTACCAAGTGAGCTCTCGGATATTCACCTTAGAAACTGGATCAACACACTTAGCCTAAAGTAGTATAACAACATCTAGTCTCACATTACTATTGCTGCCCAGAATTCTAGATCAAGCTTATATTTCAAGCAATTGTAATGAAGATTTTGTATTTGTCTTTTTAGATCTTTTAACTTTAGGCTGAAGTCATCTGCTACTTCACTTTGGTTTGTAATTTCTTTTTCACATTTATTGTTCAATCTTGTAAAAAGAAATTCATTTGTAATTGTATATAATTTATACAATTCTTTGGTCGTTGACCATCAAGGGATATATTAATATATATCCTTGAAAATATAAACCTTGTGTCTCTTTACCTTTCCGCTGCATTTACTCTATAAAGGTTTATAACTGTTTTATCACAATGTTACCTCAGATGTTGACACAACATTGAAGGCAACATCCAGAAACTGTTTTAATTGTTCTGGCTGTTACGGTTTTATTTTTACATATTCTTGCTTATCCGTAGCCCCGGACCCAACAAGTGGTATCAGAGCCAACACTTGATACAATAAGTGTTTGATTCTGAATATTACGGCTATGGACTCATCTATACAAAACGTTGGTAGACTTCCAATTCTTGACGAAACTAACTATGCCTATTGGAAAATTCGACTACGTTCGCACATCAAATCCATTGATGTTCGAGCTTGGAGATCAGTTTCCGAAGGCTATGTGATTCCCAAGTACCCAGCAGACGAGGATGGTGATGTACTTACCAAACCTGAATCTGAATGGACCGCGGAAGAGATCAACAGTGCGAGCTTCAATGAAAAGGCCCTAAATGCGATATTTGGATGGGTAGATCTCTATATGTTTAAACTCATCCCAGAATTGTACTACGGCCAAGGACGCTTGGGAGACCTTACAAACTCATTGTGAAGGTACCTCGAGTGTACGACGTACAAAGCTTTGCATGATTTTAAGTCAATATGAACGCTTAAGGATGGAAGAATCTGAAGACATAAAATCCTATTTTTAAAAGTTAATTGACATTGCTAATCAGTGTCAAGTGCTTGGTTCTCCTTTAACCAAACACACAACTTGTGGATAAAGCTCTCAGATCTCTTCCTGAAAGATTTAATATTAAGATTTGTGCTATTGAAGAGGCCCATAATCTTGCTACTATGGATCTACATGCCTTGATGAGCATCTTTCAAACATATGAGATGAACATGAAGAGCCAAAGAGATCTGTATAAAGATAAGACTTTGGCACTCCAAGGACAAACCTCGGAAACTGAATTGGAAAACGAGGAAGAAACTTGGAGGAACTGGGAAATGGTGCAACTGTTGCCTTACTTACTCGTCGATTCAATTCGATGGTGAGAAAGATCAACAATGATCGTAATAAAGCCAAATACAAACATCATCAAAACCCACTCTTCAATAAACAGCCGAATAGGTCACCTTCTGAGCAAAGAAATCACAATCCATTGAAGAAATCTAACACCGACAGTAACAATTTCAATCCCAAACAACTCGAGGGAGTGCAGTGTCATACATGCTTGGAGAGGAAGCAACGTGAAGACCAAGTCCAGAACGTTGAGCCTTTTAAGGAGCAAGAACCGGTCCAAGCTGAAGCCTTCTTTTACTCAACCTCCTCAACCAATCAGTGAGGATTTCAAGGGAAGTTCCACACCATAAATAGAGGGGAGCTTCAGAGTATCGATATCCAGAATTAAACGAGAAGAATTACCAAGTGAGCTCTCGGATATTCACCTTAGAAATTGGATCAACACACTTAGCATAAAGTAGTATAACAACATCTAGTCCCACATTACTATTGCCGCCCAGATTCTAGATCAAGCTTATATTTCAAGCAATTGTAATGAAGATGTTGTAGTTGTATTTTTAGATCTTTTAACTTTAGGCTGAAGTCATCTGCGACTTCACTTTGGTTTGTAATTTCTTTTTCGCATTTATTGTTCAATCTTGTAAAAGAAATTCATTTGTAATTGTATATAATTTATACAATTTTTTGGTTGTTGACCATCAAGGGATATATTAATATATACCCTTGAAAATATAAACCTTGTGTCTCTTTACTTTTCCGTTGCATTTACTCTATAAAGGTTTATAATTATTTTATCACAATGTTGCCTCAGATGTTGACACAACATTGAAGTCAACATCCAGAAACTGTTTTAATTATTCTAGCTGTTACGGTTTTATTCTTACATATTCTTGCTTATCCGTAGCCCCGGACCCAACATTATCATTTTATAACACGTTATCAGCACGAGACTCTATCATCTTGAGCAGATATTTTAGAAAGACTAAAGCAATTTTCAGATAAGTATCATATTATCTAGTATTTTAATTGTGTTTATTTATGTACAAAAGAACATATATATTTACTGACTATCCATGATAATTGTCTATCTGATCGTGGTTATCCATTTATAGATATTACACATCTCACTTTTTCCATTTCTTGAAATCTTGTTGCTGAAATTTTCATGTCTATTTCCTAATTTATTAGAAATTAATTTTATGGTTCTTTGGTCCTTCGTTTCTTTTTGGGTTGAAATCATGACTGATCACCTTTCATTAGCTTCGTTATAATAAAATTTATTGGTGTGTATAATCATTAGAAGTTGTAATATTTTTATAGGTCTATTATGATTACAATTAAAGATGTGTTAGAGAAAAATTCTCTACATCATATGTATGTCTTGATTTGCTCTTAAAGTAGCAATATCTTAAAAGAGGTTCTAAGTCATCACGATTTGATATGCTTAAGGCACGTTCGGATGATTGTGTTCCATTCCTGAAGAATGAGAACTTGATAAATGTTACAAATACATATCCATTCCTTGAAGTGAATGTGATAGTATATAATAAAGCTTATAAATACGGACGTGTGTTTGGTTGTGAAGTTATCACGACTCACCTCCAGAAGAGGTAGAATAGTTGAGAAAAATATTCTAAATATTTTATGCTTTACTCCCGAAGTAGTTAACTCAGAAATCTGCTCCCGAAGTAGCAAATTTTGAACTCTACTCCCGAAGTAGTAGAATTTGGAATTTTACTTCAAATTAATAGAACTTTGAACTCTACTCTCGAAGTAGATAAATTTTAAGTTTACTCCTGAAATAGTAAAACCTTGAAATTTACTCTTGAAGTAGTAACTCTGAAGTTTATTCTCGAAGTAGTAAATATGAAATTTACTCTCAAAGTGGTAAAACTTTGAACTTTACTCTTGAATAACTTTGTAGCTTTGTAGGTTATAACAATGATTTGGTTGGTTATCAAAATTTGGCATGCTTGCTTTTATTTTTTTCATTCAGAGGCAATCGTGTGTACCAAGTCAAAAGCTTATGCTACTGCTATAAATTGATGCATATGAAATAGTCACATGATCTATGCTCAAAAGAATGACTAGTCACATAGCAATTATTTTTCATAAAATCATTTAAGATGTTCTAGCAGATATTGTTATGTCTACGATATATTTATGTTATATTATTACCTCAATCTGATAAGCATCATATCTGTTCAAAGTGAAGTTATAATATTTTAAGATGCATGTCGTACTGCTAAGTGATAAAGTACCAACTAATTATTATCTATGATGTGATAACATATTTGTGGAAATAATGTACTTCTTAGTATATTAAAAATTACTGAACGGTTGATAATGATTATGGCAATTGATTACAACTACAATAACCCTTTTGACAATAATTATTAGTTTGAGTCCTTTTCTGTTTTTTAGATATAAGGAGATATTTATGGATAGCTATTGAAATATATTACTAAATTATTATATTACTAAATTATTATATTGATCATATAAGTAAATTGTTGTATCCTAATAGGACTTATCATAATGTGTCAATTTTTTTTTTAAGATGGATACAGAGAGTTGTTATATTTTAATAGGACTTGTCCAAACTTATCAGTGTTAAATATATGACACAGTTTGTTATATATTTAGTCTTCACTTTGTATTTTCTGACAATCTACTTAATTTATTTTGTGCATGTCATTTCATTTGAATATATGGATAAGATATGAATAACTTTCAAAGCAAGTTTGGATTAAAATTGAATTATGCATTTATTATTTCTAAATATTCATTCGTTTACCGTTTCATTTCATGACATCAGAAGTGTCTAATTAAATTTTCTTCATGACACCAACAGTGGCTAAGAAATATTTGACGGTACAAAACCAATTAAGGGCTCTAGAAGAGCTAACTATTTATCAAAAAGATCATGTCATTTGTAGTGTCCAAGCAATATGTGATTATGGAGAATAGATTAAATGCTCCTGAAAAGCTTATATACTATTATATATTCGTTCTAGATTGTAATATACAAAGTTGTTGTGATCGAAGCACAAGTTATAGTAAACGCGAAGTTTACTAAAGTAAATGGCTATCATATTGAAGCTATAAATGATTGGATGACTAAATATCTACAAAATCATAGTGGGTAAGAAATATGTATTTGAAATGTTACCCTCTTTATTCTCCAAATTGTAATGCACAAATATAAGCATGATGAAATCACATGTCACGATAAACCAGAAGTTTATTGTACAAAATATAATTCATGTCATAGTAAACCAGAAGTTTACTAAAACAAATAGCCCTTGACATGGTAAACCTGAAGTTTACTAGTATAAATAATTTTATCAATTGACGAAATAATTTTGATTGTCCTGATTTAAATCTGATGTGCTAAGTTTGTATTCGAAATATATTGAAGATTCTTCAAGAATGAATTTGCTTGTTCTCATGATAGGTTGATTATACTGACTAATGTTGGGATTGAATTTCCTAAATTCTGAAAAATATAAAAGGTGAATAAGGGTCCGTTCACCTGTTATGTGACGTCTTAAATAGATGCATCGATAAGACGGTCACATGTGCGTTTATTGTCAACCCGTAGTTTGACATATACAAAATTTCTTGCTCAAAATAATTGAGTTGAGAGCACAATTTTCAGATTATGTAATCAAGATAATTTATCTTGTTAATACTGGTTTATATTCAAGCTGGTTTAGCGTTGAATGCCTCCGATAAATAGTTAAACCATTGTGAATGAGAATAAAGCTTCATGTGTTGCATATAACAACGTTTGTATGCTTCATACTAATAAATTATGATAAATTCTCCCATCACAATTGGTTCAAGGTCAGGAACCAAATGTTTTCATCTAATAGTTTTATTGTGCGCTATAGATTAATGAATCTACCACGATGCACACAGATGGATTTCCCAAAGAAGGTGAAAATGTATGTTAGTTTTTCTAACATAAGGATAGAGAGAATAAACAGCTAAGAAATATATTGTGAATTATCACTAGTATGATCCTCGTTCAAACGATAATTCAAGTAAAATGCTAGAAGCATTTGTTGACCCAACTATTTCATATTTCAGCTGCAAGATGCTCATAAATGTCCCTGAAGGACAGGGTTTACAACATGCGTGAAGCATGGTAGACAAATCGGTTTCAAATGCAATAATCCTTGAAAAGGGAGAGGAGCAAATGATCATAATAAGGAGACAATGTGCTCTTGAAGAGCCTACGACATAACACTTCATAAAACCTCGTACGAGGTTCATGTACCTGAAAAATAATGAAGTGATAAGATCTCAGTAAGTTGTGTCTAATTTCAAACCGATACAAAATGATATCTCGTCGACGATATATTTGATATAATATAGTGCGCAATATTGTATAATAGTATGAGGATCTGTATTAAACGTCTCTTAAAGCATATTGATGTAGAAATAATTATCAAGTAGACACATCTTGATAAATTTACTGGACCTGCAATCCTGACATGAGAAGATGTTATGTAAATTAAATACTAAATAAAAATTGTCTCAGTCTATATGGCTCACGTGATTTTTTTTTGAAGGATTCAAAATGCATGAAGCATATACAAGTTATTGAAAAACTTGTTTGTAATCCATAAATGAATTAAATGAACTAAGGTTGATGTACTGAAATCACATTAATAAATATTTATTGATGAGGGGTACAAAGATGACTATGTTTACCCTTATCCCTTTACGATATTCAAAATCTTTCATAAGGTTGTGCAAGCTACTTGAATGTGATTGAAAATTTTGAAGAGTTTTCGAAAAGAGTAGACTACCTGCTAAAAGAAGTTGAAATGAGAAAATTAGATTGGTCCTGGAGTACCATATATTTGTTCAATTGATACATTTATTTATCTTGCTATAACTATGAGCATGATATAATTTATTTCTTACACGGAGATACTGAAATAAGATCAATTGCATATTGTCGATTTGATGAGAGAATTTTTCCAAAATTAGGGGGAGACAATAATGAAATAAAATGGGAAATTTTGTGGGAAATCCATCATCATCTCATCTTGATCTACGTGCTTCTATTAGTGAGCAAGAGGTCCAAAATATTATTCACTTGCAGAAAATAACAAATCAAATGCCAGACGCATTTACAGATTTGAAAAGGATTACCGAATCACATATCCCTGCAGAGAATGTCCCAATTCAGATTGATGTCCCTGTAGGACCATCTACTAGTGTCATAGCAAATGAGTCCAAAAGCACGCCTGAAGCGTGATAGACCATTGGGTTCTAAGGATCGGAACCCTAGAAAAAGAAAAATAAATGATCAAGATGACACTAAGAAAATATCTCATAAAGAAATGCAAGATTTGATCAATCCCGATATTCTTGAAGAAATCAATGAGCCGCAAACTCAAGAAAATGAAGAACTATCAATAAATCCAATTGATGTTATGGCTATTTGAATTGCTTGGAAGTATGTGGTTTGAAATACCCACAACCTTATATGAAGATAATGTAGCATGCATTGCTCAATTGAAGGGAGAATTCAGAAAAGGAGATAGGACAAAAGCACATTTCACCAAAGTTGTTCTTCACATATGAGCTCCAAAAGAATGGTGATATCAACGTGCAACGGATTCATTCAAGTGATAATATGACTAATTTGTTCACTAAGTCTCTACCAACTGCAACTTTCGAGAAGATGGTGCACAAGATTGAAATACAAAGACTCAAGCATTTGGACTGAAGTTCTCATCAGGGGGAGTTAATACATGTTGTACTCTTTTTTTCATATAAGGTTTTAGCCCACTGAGTTTTCATTGTAAGGTTTTTAATGAGGCAACCAAAATATGTATTATTAGAAATGTGTACTCTTTTTCCTTCACTAGATTTTTTTCCACTGGGTTTTTTCTAGTAAAGTTTTAACGACGCACATTATTTATGGACATCCAAGGGGGAGTGTTATGAAATATATATCATTTGTATGGACGTCCATACACATTCACTAACCTTTTGTATGTTACATGTACTATTAATTTGGACACTTAATATTTATAACCCCCATTGGTGGTTTCATCCTATAAATTGGGATGTTATTCACCTTTGAAGCAAGTAAAACATACACTTGAAATAAGAAGAAAGTCTCCTCCTCCTCTCTATTTTTTTGTCTACATCTCTTGTCTTATATTGCTATTGTTATCATTTTATAACATATAAGGACTTTTAATTTATTTCCTTGATTCTTCTTCTGAATTATTTGATTTTATTAAAAAATAATTGATTAACCACATCATAAAGAGTAGGACTATTGGATGACAGTTCTAATGACAAGTAGGTTTTAGTTTGAAGCTTGAGTGGAGAAGATATTTTAGAAAAGGAGTTTGCTTATTTATTTTTTGCATACTTATCATTTAGAGGATTGAGTAGACCAGCTTAGTCTTTTAGATTTGATAAATAATATTTTTGAATAGGACAATGAATTTCTTGAATATTAAGTCAGCCACAAAAAAAAATGAAAGGAGCAAGTTATACATATGTCTGGTCAATAAAAATAATTATAGTTGCTAGCTAATTATAAATAAAATTATACACTATTATGTATAAAATATATGTATTTTTTTTTATATATTATACATTAATTTAAAAAAATATTTGTTGACTATCATTTTGATGGAAGGCTATTTATGTCGATTCTCATAAAAGATAGATATTTTTTCATATTTTTAGCCGCCTTTTGGGTCAAAGAGGATTTTCTTTTTTGTTCAAAAGGCAAGAAGTCATCAATTGAAACACATTTTGTGAATTGTGTCTCATCCTTAAAATTAGTTAAATGATATTATATTATTTGGCAGGCAAAAGAAAGAAAGGAATTAAATCCACAAATACCATTTGAAAAATAGGTAAAATATCTGGAGTCTTACAAATAGTAGGGCCAATGAAATACTAACGTTTAAACTAGAAGGTGATAGTTTTGATTTTTTTTGTTTTGTGTTTTATGAGAACCTAGATTTAGTTCTAGAGAATTAACTTTGAGATTATTGTGATCTAATTGGTTGTGTTTTAAGCTATGTTTTGGACACTCAGTTATTGATAATTTCTTCTGATTTTGATTTTGATGTGTGACTCAATATATTTAATGTATAATAACTGAGAAGTATGCTTTTGATCTTCTATGTAGGAAATATATTATATGTTGATTATTTTTAGAACTATTTTATCCTCTATATATGGTGAAAATGGCACGACACGTGGCAAGTTTTGAATATGAAGTTCGAGGTAGGCGGCTAAGTTCCGAACCGAATACAAGTAGCATCGAGGTAGGTGGCTAAGTTCCGAACCGAATACAAGTAGCATCGAGGTAGGTGGCTAAGTTCCGAACCGAATACAAGTAGCATCGAGGTAGGTCGGATGTCGAGACGAGACCGGATAGCAACCGATCCGGTTGGCACCAGATGAAGAACCGGAGGCGCCCAACATATACCTGTTTCGGATATGGCGCCAGCCGTTACTCCTTGGTCATTAAGAGATCTTAATTGGCATTTATAACATTTAATTTGAGAGGGAATCTCGGTCATTAACACTTTGTTCGTAATTATAAATGGAGCCCAACCTTCATGTTGAAAGAGCATCCAATTCTCGTTTTCTTCACATGTACAATCAGCTTTATAAGAATTAAACTCATTATCTCTCATTTTTGGCTCGTAACCAAAACAGTCTAGCTAAGGCCCGGGCCAATTTTTTTAAGAATTAAACATATCAATCTGTACTCCCTCCGGTCCATTTTAGTTGTCGACTTTCCCTTTTATACGTCCCTTCAAAAATTATTAATAAAAAGGACTTTTTGACTATTATAACTTTATTTATATCTTTAATCATTCATTATATTAATCTTTCTTCAATAAATGTTTTCTCTATCTAGGTACCTTATAGTTGTGTTAGTACTATTCATATTTACGTTTTCTATGCTATGTAACTAATGTTTATTACTTTAAAAAATAATCAATACTAAAGATAAAATGGGACGAAATAATTAAGTATATACTACTCCTTTCGTCTCATATTATCTGTCGCGGTTACTAAAAATAGTTGTCTCAAGTTATTTATTATTTTAGAAGTTCATGACATAACTAATTATTTTTTCTCCATTTTATTCTTAGTGAAATTTTATCATCAATGAAGATACACATAAATTGAGTAAATATTTAACGGAGAGATTATAATTTAGACATAAATAAGGGCAAAGTAGGCCAAATACTCCTCCTAATTAATTTCTTAAGAGGCGTATAAAATAAAATAAAAATGACTGATGATTTGAGACGAAGAAGTAGGGAGTATTGATTTTCTAAAATGACAGCTATTTTGATCAATTATTTTTAGTATGCACGACAATAAAAATGGGCCGGAGCGATTCCAATATACCAACTTATGTACAACAACAATAAAATACCAATGTAATCTCACAAGTGGAATCTGGGAAGGTAGTGTGTATACAAACCTTACCGCAATCTTGAGAGGTAGAAAAGTTATTTCTGATACCCATCAGCTCAAGGAAAAACATATCAAACAGTACGTAAAAGAAATAATAGAAGTGAAGAAGTGAAGACAAAATACTAAAGATAGCACGATAAAGTATTCTGAAATAAGGAACATTAACTATAACAAAATAATACTATAATCGAAGTACAAGAAACAACATATAGTCACAAAAATCAGAGAACAATAAATTACAAGAATAAGACCGCGACTACCAGCCTCTATCCTAATTTGTGTTCTCCATAGTCTCTTATCTAAGGTCATGTCCTCGGTAAGCAGAAGCTGCGTCATATAATGTCTAATCACCTCTCCCCAATACTTCTTCAACCTACCTCTATATTTTCAGAAATTATCCATAGCCAACGTCTCACACCTCCGTACTAGGACATCGTGCATGTCCTTTTCATACGCCCAAACTATCTCAACCTCGCTTCTCGCATATTGTCCTCCACAAAGGTCACTCCCACCTTATCCATGATATTTTCATTTTTGATCCTATCTTTCCTAGTAAGTCACACGTACATCTCAACATCTCAATTTCCACAACTTTCATCTTCTGCACGTAAGAGTTCTTGAGTGATCAACATTCCGTCCCATACAACATAGTTGGTCTAACCACCACTCTGCTGTAGAATTTGCCTTTAAGTTTTGGTGGCACCTTCTTATCACACAAGACTCTGGAGGCGAGCCTCCATTTCATCCACCATGCATCAATATTGTGTGACATCATCATCAATCTCCCCACTACCTCAGATAATAGATCCAGAATACTTAAAACTTCCTTTATTTTGGATGCCGGGCTATCAAACCTCTCTTTCACACCAGCCTCATGCGTTTCATCACTAAACTTGCACTCCAAATATTCTATCTTGGTCCTGCTCAACCCGAACCCTTTGGTCTCTAAAGTTTATCTCCAAACCTCCAACTTAGCATTAACTCCGCCGCGAGTCTTATGAATCAAAACCATCTGCAAATAATCAAAACTAGTTACTTCATTCGTTCCAATTTATGTGATATAGTTTGATTAGACACAAAGTTTAAGAAAGAGAGGAAGATTTTTGAAACTTGTGGTAAAAAACAAATTATAGATATTTGTGTGACTGTAAATCATTTCATTAAGATAAAAGAAAAAAGTTAAGTTAAATTATTTCTAAATATAGATATGTATCATTCTTTTTATGACAACCGAAAAATGAGAAGTATAATACATAAATTGAGATTTGGGATTGAGGGAGTCTTAACTTATTTTCCGTTAACAATGTATTAGAGTCAGATAAATTATACTTAAATGGTTAATTAGCGGACTCATAAAAAAATTGGGGTTATTTAGATAATTGGAGTAACATTAATTTTTCACAACTCCTCCTCCATATATTCACCAAAACAGAAAAAGAAAGAAAAGCTCAACACAGAATTATTTTGACAAGTCCGATTTCTGCGTCAACGATTCCGACCTATGGTTGTCACCGCAAAGAATGTGAATTGGGTATAAACTTAGCTAAAGCTCCAACACCAGCTCAACAACTCCATCGAGAATCAATCCCAACAACATTGAAGCGGGTAAGAATTATTCCCCATTCAATTTCTAACCTTACTGCTCTTGTCGTTTCATAGCTGGTCAGAAGTTAAGTTATTCATGTATTAAATTCTGCATAAGTAGTACTATGTTAGTAGCGTTCTTTTGCGTGTTTGGTTGCAATTTAGAAACCCATATAACTTATACATGTATAAGTTATGAGGCTATATATTATTTTATGCAGGATATAAAATGAAATAACTAGTACATGAATAACTAAGTCATGTATAACGAATCCGTGCATAAAATACTACATACATTCCCTTATAATTAATAGTTTAATACCTGTATTACTAATACCTACCTAACTCTAACCAGCTACCAAACGACCAATCAAACAACCTTACAAGTTTACAACTAATTCAAATTCTTCATTCCAAATTGAATTTCTCCATTTTTCAGTTGTTCCATTATTCATTGTTCATTTCGATTTTTTCCTGCTTCACTAGTTTTATCAACTTGTCAGAGAGCAGGGAGTTCAATGTATACCCATTCACCTGCTTCTGGGCTCGTTTTTTGTTGGTTAGAGTTATGCAGTTGTCAATAATGCACATATTAATTATGCAGGGTTTAGTTATTCATCTATTACTTATTCCATCTTCTATCCTGGATAAATAATACATAAATTCGCTCATAACTTATAAATGTATTAGTTACGCGAGATTGTAAAACCAAATACCGTACTTGGTGTGTTGAATGTTATACATAACAACTAAAATGCTACCAAACGTGGTACTAGTTGTGCTGATTTTAATACATGAATAACTCACCTCATAACCAACAACCAAATGACCCCTAATGGGTCAAACTTTGCTTTGATTATTATTTTCTTAGCTATCCATTTGGCATTTTATATTAGACTCTTGTAATTTTTCAGAGTACCATGGAGCTATTAGATGAGGGTGCTTGTAGTGCTGCAGTTAAGAAGTGTAAAATTTCTGAATTTGAGGAAGAAGATCAGATCAGCCGTATACCTGACCCTATCCTTGCTTATATCATGTCTTTCTTGTCCACAAAGGATGCAGTGAGGACTATGCTCCTTAAGCCATTTGGGAAGCTATGGACGACAAGGAACAATCTCGATTTCTACGTGTGTCTGTTTGAGGAGCTGCCTACAACACCTCCTATGAATAGGTGGTTCTCATTTGTTGATCATGTCTTACTTCATCATGAAGCACCAACTGTAACTCAATTCCGACTCAAATTCGGTCGTACCATATATAGCTCGGGTTTAAAGTCAGGGAAGATAGTTGAAAAAATTGACTCATGGATCGATTTCGCTGTAAGGAAGAAAGTGGAGGTTCTTGAGGTGGATATTGGTCGCCGTTGTCGCTATGAACCTATTTTTGATTATCATTTGCCTTCATTTATTCTTAGAAGTGACACTCTTACAGAGTTAAATTTGGCAAGCTGTAGCTTGACAACCGAGGTTGGGATTCAGATGAAATCACTTAAGACCTTGTCACTTGGGACAATTTTATTGGATGACACATTTATGGAGGAGATGTTATTTGGGTGCCCATCACTAGAAACCCTGATCATTAATGACTGCCAGGGCCTACATTTGTTGAAGTTGCCTCATCATGTAAAAGATTTAAAAATCACCTTGGATGAATCTGAGATGTCGCTGTTGGAAATTATTGCTCCTAAGTTAAAGTCTATCAGTGTTTCCGGAGCAATTGATTATGTAAATCTAAAAGTTCCATCATCTCTTTCTGCTGCCGCTCTAGACTTCTTTCGTGGAGGGAAAAGCTTTATTAGTAGACACAAAAACATTTGGTTACTTCTTTCAGATATAAAGCATGCGGAGCATTTAAGAGTATGCCATTGGTGTGTGCTGGTATGACCAATATTCTTTGTAATCTTACCTTCGGGTTAACTAATTTTATGATTGTTACTATGAAGATGAAAATAAAGATTGCCATACTTCTCACCTTTTTGTTTTCTGTTACAAACTTTTCAATTATAACTCTTTCTATTTATGTCTTGTTTTATCCTTGATTATCTCCAATTTTGAGGGATTGAAAGAGTTAATCTTGATACTCATCATGTCTTTACCTCTTTTGTTTCCATCCCAACTTTTATGTATTAACATGGCCAAACATGGGGTAGCTTCCTTCTCATATACTGATGAAAACCCTTGAGACCTACGAGCTCCTAAAGAAAAGAAAGAAATAGACAGACTTAGACGAAGGCATCATAAACCCCTCTCGCTACGCTCGAGTTGGCCTATGACCTCAAGATCAAGAAGAGCCAACCATACATAGAAGACAAGTGAAGACATTGCTCGACCAAATGAAGGTAGCAACAAGGATATTTAGAGATGGGAGCATGAACAAATGAAAGGAATCCAAGAGGTGATTCCTGTCTTTGAATGCCCCGGGTTCTATATCATCACAATAGGTGTTGATGGGCTGATCAGAGTAGTTATTTCTCGCCTGATCTCCGGAAGAGCCTATAGAATGTGAGTCATGTAGTGTTTAGAATATTGAAATAGATCTCTATGGGCTTGGTAACTCACTAAAAATTGCTCTTTATGATATATCTAGGTCATTAGGTCTAGGTATGGCTCTATCTGCATGCCATGACCTATGAGTCAAGGTTGTTCTTGATGATCATAATAGGTATAGATGGTTTGATCAGAGTAGTTATTTCTTGTCTGATGTCCCGAAGAGCCTATAGAAGGTGAGCATGTAGTGTTTATAATATTGAATTAGATCTTGGTGGGCTTGGTAACTCAATAAAAATAGCTCTTTATGAAATATCTTGGTCGTTAGGTCTAGGTATGGTTCTACCTGTATGCCATGACTAATAAGTCAATGGTGTTCATGATATATTTTTATGCTATCCTATTAGGAGGTCACGGTTCAAGCCGTGGAAACAACCTCTTGCAGAAATATAAGGTAAGACCGTGTACAATAGACCTTTATGGTCTGGCCCTTCCCCGAACCCCACGCATAGCGGGAGCTTACCGCACTGGGCTGCCCTTTTTTCCCTTTTATCCTATTAAGAGAAAGAAGGGGAGTCGTGGAGTAACTGATAAAATTACTACCATGTGACCAGGAGGTCACGGGTTCAAGCGGTGGAAACAGTCTCTTGCAGAAATGCAAGGTAAGACTGCGTACAATAGACCCTTGTGGTCCGGCCCTTCCCCGTACCCCGCGCATAGCGGGAGCTTTCTGCACCGGGCTGGCCTTTTATCCTATTAAGAGAATGTTGTGATTTTGGAGGAAGGGAGAAAAATCCTTCAAGCCATTAGGGAGAGATGCAATATTTTCCTCAAGATAGAGTTATCAAGAGTTGGATATGGACATGGTTAAGCTTAATAAAGTTCCAAGGGCAATAACTTCAAATCATGACCTAAGGTTTGAGAGGCAATTTAAGAGGATTTCTTGGAGAAATTTGTAAAAAGTTACAACTGAGAAAGTGGGATTTGGTTCGACCACATGTTGAGTTTGCTTATAAAATGATGAAGCTTTATGAGAGGTCACAAAAATGCAATTTAGAGCATGGTGAGTATGGGTTGTATCCAATTATAATAGTTGCTAATCTTGTGCCATCTTTTGAGTCTTTAGGCTCGAGGACGAGTCTTTCTGAACTAGGGGGACTTATGTTGAGTTTGTTTGGTTTTGGCCAAGATCAAGTTTTAATGCCCAAGTCCAGTCCACGTGGACTTGCTTTCAAGAAGACCAAGAATTTCAAGGAGCCCAAGTTTTAATATTCCGTCCAAGAATAGGATTTCGTGTTTCTTGTTTCCTTCTAAAAATAGGATTTCTTGTTTCCTTCTGACATAGAATTTCTTATTTCTTTTATTTGTAGTTTTATTTTTCAAAGAATGGTCATCTTGTTTCCTTTTCTTGGTAGGTTTTTACTTTCTTTATTGTCTTCCTTGTAGAATAGAGATCTTTACATTCCTTATTGTTGGCTATTTTCTTTCTTGATTAGAATAGGGATTGTAGTCATCAAAGAGACTCTAGACCTATATAAAGGTTTTTATGCCTTGTAAAGAAAAGAATTCACGTTCTTGATGCAGCAACTTTTAGCAATAGAGAAATTTTACTCTATTTCTTTTTCTTTTTCCTTGTTCTGGTTCCAAGCAAGGTGATGATAGTCTTTATCTTCTTTTCAATTCCGTACAGTGCATCTTCATCACATAAAGGTCACAAGTGGTGATTTTAGGATATACAAATCGTTTGATCATCCAAGAACAACTTCAAGAACACCCATTTTCCCTGTCAAGAATCAGATTATACTTTAACTCTCAGAAGCCATTACTTGTTTTGAACAAATGAGTAGTTAGTTTCATAGTTCAGATCTTCATCTTTCACCTCGTTTTGGAATCATTTGTTTCCGAGACATATAACTGGAGATACATCCATTTCTTGAGATCAGACTGTTCATACATTGTTTCCGCTTCAACATCCTTATCTTGGTGAATTAGTTCTTTGTCAACTCAAAGAATTGATCGTATATGGGAGTTGATTTTGAAATGAACTTGAAATAATTAAAATGTATTGCTGACAGTTTGACTCAACATAATCTGTGTAGTCTAAACTATTGCTAATTTACTATTTCAGAATCAATAATTATCAAAACTGGGATTATTATGTTAGTCACCAATAACCATTAACCAGTCATTATCATCCGGTACTGTGATGGCTAATTGATTTCCTATCTTTTCCTGATTCGTGCTAATTTTAGTGAGAATACATCATTCTTGTAGATATTTGCTTCCTCTCTGACTGGTCTTCAGTTTCCTAATTTTTAAGAATGGCTCAATCACACTGGAAGTCTTAGATAAAGAAAGACGTATTCGTCCATTCAGTGCTTTCTATGGCCTTTCTTTTAAGGAGAACCAGTCTTCACATTTTTCTTTCCTGGTGGGGAAAGCAAAAGTTTTATCCTTGGTGCCTGTAGTTTTACTGTCAAGATATTGAGTAGTGCAAATAAGTAAAACTACTCTGTAACTGTGCTTCTATTGTCTTTTCAGAAATAATCTTGTTTTGATACATTCCGTGGTGAAAATTCTCATCTTTTCTGTACCAGTATAAATTACAATGTCTTTGTGCTGGCATGAATTATTTGAGATATCAAGAGGCAATATTATTTGTTGTCTTGTCTAGGAATTGGCTGTAAGAGAATGGAATGGCTGCCTATCCCAGACCCGCAAATCTGTAGTCATCGAGACAAGACCAACGAGATGGCACTTCCTTGGCATTGTGAGCTTGCTGCGGAATTCCCCTAAATTGGAGGTGCTGACAGTATTTATTGAATCTGACACGTTTCTCTTGACTTGGGTATGTTAACAAGTGGCTACAATGTTTCTTTTCTGCTTTTGACTTTCATCTCCATTTCTACACGACATTTTACATTTCTATTATTGAAACGTTTAGGATGACATAAGGCACGAGACACTAGTCGAGCTACCTAGTAGCCAGATGCGGAGAACAATGAAGTTCAACGAAATCTGTAGCCACCTGAAAACCGTCAACGTACAGGTACACATAGTAAATTCATTTGCTATCCAGCTGGTAAAATTCCTTCTTAGGTACTCAAATTGCTTAGAGCAAGTTGTGATTTCCATGGAGGGTCGCAGGCAAGGTAATCAGCTGAGTGGATATGACATTGAGAAGTCAATGAGACTATATGAGGAGTTATCATATTGTCCTAGGGCCTCCAAACAAGTTATTGTTAGGTTAAGAGGCCTCAAATGTTAGGTAAAAGGACCATGGTGTATTGCCTATCTCTTTTTGAAGTTGTTCTACATATCTGTTCATATTATACGTTTCATATTAGAAGCTTAAGTATTTCTCAATACAATGTTATTACTTCTACCATACTGTTCCATGAATCCTCTTCCTTTTTCATCTTTGTGATTGGACTTTACTGCAGTTTCTCTGCCTTCAAATGTAGGATGGATGGCTGCAGATTCTTTTTCCCTGTTTTGTGCAACTCTGCCTATTTCTATCCCTCTTTAACTGACAAATACACTGGTAATTGCAAAAAATGAGAAAAGAACCATTGTTTTACCGATCCCTATTCCTAATCCTGGATTTATTTAAAATATCTGGTTTGTGGGCACCTCTTCAACGTTTTTGGAATATAGCTGCCTGACTTGACCTGTTAATCTGTTATTCATTTGAAGATTCTACTGGCAAGCACTTCATATCTTCGTCCAGGGATGTGGACTCGCATGCATACTCTACTTCTCTTTAGTATAGATTCTGGAAAAGAAGTTCCTATTCTATGGAAAAGAAAATGCATGCAACAATGGATGTTGCTTCTGTAGGGTTTTGATGGGTTGTTGTACACAACGGATATTGAAAACTTGTTTCAAACCCAACAAACGTAGAACTGTTTGACTATAGGGTAATTTAAAACCGTAAACATAAGACTTGAATGGTACTTACATGTTTACAATATCTGGAATCTTTATCAACTGTGGGTGCGCACGCAAATGCCCTTTCGATTGCAAGCTCCAAGCTTCAATGTATTCCTCCTTTGAAAAGCTAGGAAATCCGGCAGAGGTTCGAGAGAGTGTTTTGATTCTGAGTGTCTAAGATTTAGAATAATGATATGAAAATCAAGTGTAATGAATAATGAAATGTAGATATGTATTTATAGGTGAAAAATTAGGTCAAACCGGATTAGGGTTTGACCCAAAAATTTCAGCACATTCTTAATTAAATCCAAAATCCAATTTTGACTTAATTAAAACAATCATCATTCATTTAAATATCTCGATTCTAAATCGAATATTTAATACTCTCTCAATACATCCTTAGATCGAAAAGACAATCGACATAGTGTGACCCTACATGCCTTCACATATCGACATTAATCAAATTAAGGTCTACGTGGCGCCGCAAGACGAACTCAATATGTGAAGTATGTTTACACGAATCCAGTAAACTTAACCTCTATGTGGTAAGATAAAATCCTTTCATTCACGACACACCCGATCAAGCTTAGGATTTGTCAAATGTCTATCTAAATGACTTAATCATTGTATCTCATCTATATTAGTTGACAACTAAACCATATTCTAAATATGTCTATTGCGTTGGCCAACGACTTAGTCAACCTAATATCACTGAGAAGCTGAGTGTTCTCTCGAATATACATTCGAGGAATGAATCTTAATCTTGGCTCAACTACCACCTTTAATCTACATCGTAATGTACCCAATACAAACGTATCTCGGTATAAGGCATTTGAGCTTAGGACAAGATCAAAGTATATTACTTTGTAGACAAGATGTGCATTGACCTCAAGTCTAAGGACTTCTATCTCCCACACGCTGATCATACTTTAGATAAGTATAACAAATAGTATATCAGCAGGGTATACCAATACTTTCAAAGTATCCATGTGTCCATCATGAGTAGCCATTACTCGTAGTAGGTGAGACATACTACATCCTCTAAGGATGTGATGCAGACCACATGTCGACTTATCACATATCATCGATATCCCATTCTCGATGATCATTAGCCGAGACTATTTTAAGAGTTACGTTATAATATTAATATCTCACATTATTAATAACAACGTAACCTTTAGGGATACATATTATAGAATATTATAAACAATCAACTAATAATTCAATAATTGCAAATGCCAAAATATTAATCTCCATTAATAATAATACGAATGTGTATAAAGTACATTTGTCATAATACAGATCTCTAGGACATAAATATACTTTCAGTCTCCCACCTGGCCTAGAGCCAATCTCCAACATATCTAATGCCCATATTCTCAAAATGACCATTATGCTTGACTAAGCTTAATGGTTTAGTGAATGAGTCAGCTAGATTATCGTCTGTGAGAACATAGTCTAATCTAATCTCTTCAGTTTCCACCATCTCCCTGAGTATGTGGTACTTCCTTGGTACATGTTTGTTTCTGTTTGTTGATCTTGGTTCCTTAGCCCTGTGCAATCGCACCAGTGTTGTCACAATAAATAGTTATTGGACAACTGACACTCGGAACTACCCTTAGTTCCTTCAGGAACTCAGAAATCACGACAACTTCTTTACCAGCTTCCGATCCAGCAATGTACTCAACTTCGATGTCGAATCAGCAGTTGTAGCTTGTTTGGAACTTTTCCACTCACTGCTCCACCATTGAAAATGAACGTGTACCGGACCGAGATTTGAAGTCATCAAGATCCGTCTGGAAACTAGCATCAGTGTACCCAGTAGCAGCTAGCTTTTCTTCCCCACCATAGACTAAGAAGTAATCTTTAGTTCGTCTAAGATACTTAAGAATACTCTTGACTGCTTTCCAGTGTTCTTCCCCAGGATTCTGCTGGAATTTGCAAGTCATACTAAGTGCAAAAGCCACATCTGGCCTAGTATAAGTCATGGCATACATGATCGATCCTATAGCCGAAGCATATGGGATCCTCTTCATGCGTTCAAGTTCTATAGTGTTAGAAAGACTGTCCTTCTTAGATAACTTGATGCATTGTCCCATAGGTAGACCTCCTTTCTTGGAATTTTCCATAGAAAAACGTATAAGCACTTTGTCTATGTAGACTGACTGTGACTGCCCCAACAATCTATCATGTCTATCTCTATAGATCCTAATTCACAGAATGTAGCAAGCTTCACCTAAATCCTTCATCATGTCTCCCATTATCAATAAGTCATCTACATATATAATAATGAAGGCAATATAACCATCTTATTATTAGTTAATCATAATAAGACTCCCATCCTTGCGTTTACTATAAACACAGGGATCCTCTTTGCTTCTGACGAAATCAAATGACTTGATAGCTTTGTCAAAGCAAATGTTCCAACTCCTCGAGGCTTGCTTAAGCCCATAAATGGACTTTTGTAGCTTGCATACAACATTTGGTTTGGACTCAAGCGAAAAACCCTCAGGTTGTTTCATATACACCTCCTCAACTAGATTACCATTGAGGAAAGCGGTTTTGACGTCCATCTGCCAAATGTCATAGTCATAATATGCAGCTATTGCAAGCAAAATCCGAATGGACTTAATCTTAGCAACAAGTGAAAATATTTTATCATAATCGACCCCAGGCCGTTGATTATAACCTTTAGCCATCAACCTTGCTTTTATAAGTCTGTACATTTCCAAATGCATCGATCTTCTTCTTGAAGACCCATTTGCATCCCATGGGTTTAACCCCAGCTGGCAAATCAACCAAGTTCCACACTTGATTGATGTACATAGATTCCATCTCGGATTTCATGGCTTTTTGCCATCTCTTCGAATCAATGTCCAACATTGCTTCGCTATATGTTGTAGGCTCATCGTTATTGGGAATATCTATCTCACTGTGTGTTTCTACAAGTAGATTTAGTTTTTCAGGAGGACGATGAGTCCTAGTGGACCTACGGAGTTGATTGTTTTGCAGTTCAGTGCTTGGTATGTCCTGACTGTGTGAGGGTTCTTGTGTGTTGGATAATCCACTAACGTGAGAGCTTTCAGGAATATCATTTTCATGTATTTCTTGAATGGGAGGAGGTGCAACCATTACCCCTACTCCCAAAGGCTGTGTTGGAGGATCTTGCATTTCTGCATTATTCCTCATAACACTCCCACAGGCCGAAGGGCATACTTGAGTACCCAATCTTCGCCAAATACTCCCACTGAATTCTTGCCTTGGTCATTCGACAAGGATTCAACATCTACGTTATGTTGCGGTTCTTGAATTTCTTCAAGTTCTATCTCTGTGCAACTATGTTCCTTGTAGACATATTCTTCTTCAAGAAAAGTTGCGTTCCTGAAAACAATGACCTTACGTTCTCCAGGAAGATAGAAGTAGTATCCCTTAGTTTCCTTTGGATACCCCACGAAGTAACATTCTCACTTTTGGATTTCAACTTGTCAGTGAGCATCTTCTTAACATATGCAGGGCACCCCCAGGGTCTCATATGTTTAAGAGCTGGCTTCTTGCCACACTATATCTCATAGGGTGTCTTTTCTACTGACTTGGAAGGAACCATGTTCAGAACATATATTGAGGTTTGTACAGCATGTCCCCAAAGGTATGTCGGTAGAGCTGAGAAGCTCATCATGGATCGAACCATATCTAATAAGGTTCGGTTTCTCCTTTCGGCAACACCATTCATCTGTGGTGTTCCAGGATGTGTCCACTCTGATTGGACTCCATGTAGCTTTAAGTAATCTAGAAAATCCTTGCTCAAGTATTCACATCCTCGATCCGATCGAAGGGTCTTAATACTTGTTGCAAGTTGCTTCTCTACTTCCGACTTGTACTCTTTGAACTTCTCAAAAGCCTCAGATTCATAAGATACACATATCCATACATTGTGAAGTCGTCAGTAAAAGTGATGAAGTATGGGAAACCTCCTTTAGCTTGAGTAAAAAATGACCCACATACATCAGTATGGACCAACTCAAGCACCTCCTTGGCTCGCATACCTTTCCCAGAAAGTGGCTTATTGATCATCTTTCCTCTCAAGCAAGATTCACAGTTACCATAAGACTCCAAGTCAAATGGTTCGAGGTAGTCTAACTTCCTCAACCTTGCTATCCTTGATTCGTTGATATGACCAAGTCTGCAATGCCATAGGTAGGTAGAGTTTCTATTACTTATCTTAACTCATTTTTTTGTACATTGAATATTTCAAGACTACAGTTTAGGGTATATAATCCATCCACAAGAGGAGCAGTTCCATATATAACATTATCAAAAGACAGTACTTGACAATAGCCAGAAGGCAAATTTTTAATCTATAAGTTCCTACACGCTCAACATCCACTCGTGCTCCATTTCCAACGCGTAGGTCCACCTCTCTTGGTCCAACCTTCCTGCTATCAGTTAGCCTCTGCACATTGGTACAAATGTGTGAGCCACAAGCGGTATCTAATACCCAGGAATGAGAGTTATTTATAGATATATTTATTTCAATGACGTACATACCTTGTCCACCAGAGGCAGAAGCACCTGGTGCTTTTCCTCCTCCTGGTGCAGTGCAGTCCTTCTTCCAATGCTCCTTCTTGTTGCAATTGAGGCATACATCCTTAGCCGGATTCACCTTCTTCTTCACACCTCCTTTAGCCTTCATAGCCGAGGGCGCATCGACTGCTTTGCCTTTCTTCTTCTGCCATTCCTTACCTTTCGGCTTGAGTCGGCTAGTAGAGCTCACCATGAGCACAACTTTGCCTTTGGAAGTGGAAGACTCAAAGGTCTTGAGCATGTTGTGCAGCTCCGGCAGACTCGCCTTCGTTCCATTCATATTGTAATTCACTAAGAAGTTTTCAAATGAACGAGGGAGAGAGTTCAGGATGAGGGTGGTAGCGACATTCTTTTGCAGCTTCGTTCCAATTGAAGCAAGTCTTTCTATCAACCCTATCATCTTGAACACATGGTGCGAGACCTGACCCCCTTCATTGAGCTTACACTTTAAAAGTTCTATCAGTAACTCATATTTCATAGTCTGTGATTGTGAGTCATAGAGAGTCTTCAAGTGTTCGAGCATCTCATTGGGACCCATGTTCTCATGTTGTCTCTGAAGTTCCATAGACATGGAAGACAACATCACGCACTGTTCTGAAGTGGCATCTTCTAAGTGTTTTTGGTAAGCATCCTTATCAAAAGAGGCATATTCAGGAGAGTATGTCACAGGGACTGTTGGGAACACTGTGTCCAACACGTATTCTAATTTCTCTTGTCTTAGCACTATTCACAAATTTCTTAGCCAGTCAAGGTAGTTAGGTCCAGTAAGTTTGTTCATTTCAATCAACATTTTCAATGATAAGCTCGACATATTTGATAATCTGAAGAATTAGATAGACTGGAAATCAAACTCAAAATTTATTTCCTATTATACACATTCGTTTAGGCTAATCAATATGGTCTTTTGTTTAATTAGCTCCCACTATTTTAACATACTTCTACTACCCCATGGTAGAATACAAACCTATATTAATTGAGGTCATAATGGGCCAAGATCCAAGCCTATGCTATCTCCGCGTTTGCTTTGGCTGATAACTTCAATAACACATCTTGGTACGTTCTAAATCAATTGCAAAACTTATTTGCAACTCTTGGTTGATCAAATATTCTATTTAATCTTGCGTCCTTAGATTAGTCTGACACTTTGGCGCCAAGATTTGTCTAAGCAAGTCAACCGCATTACACGACTGCGTTTATGTATCTAAGTAAATTTGGTCTTTGTGAGCAAACACTTTGGTGTAAATATCCACAAAAGTTTATCGTTTACCTTTACATTTAAAACACATCTATGAAAGAGTCTGGGTCCTCGTAGACTTAGAGCAAATACTTTGGCATAAATACTCGTATCGCCGAAAAGGATTTTGCACTCTAACAATTATAATGAACGACGCGTTTTAATTTAGGCTTGTATTTAAAATTTTGGGGAACATTTTAATTCAGAGTTTTAACCAAGATCAACTCTTTTACGCCATATCCAATATGACATCTTAATATCATGCAAAACTAATGACACATATAGTTGGGAACCGTCAACCCAATATGCATGATATAAGATGATTTAATCAAATACTGGGCGCTGCCTGCTCAGACAGTTATAGCGGACACTATGCTAAATATTAAATGATAGCATTTAAACACTTAACATATAGTTCATATATTATTCAATAATATACAATTAATAATAATCATGAGTTAACTTGTCTAAACTCTAAAATTTAAGCCTAATCCAAACAGTCCCTTAAACATTTTCTGATTTTAAAAACTGATTTTCAGGATATTTCTTTAAGTTTCAGATTTTCAAAATTAACAGTTTAGTCCCTCAAAATTTAAAATTTCAATTTTGAACCCCTTTAAATTCAAAAATCCAATTTTAATTTTCAGAAAATATTTTCAGATTTCAGGGACCTGTCTATAATTTCCAAAATTTTAAATTAATTATAGATTTGGCCCAAGGGACCAAATCTGCTTTTCTGAAATTTACAGATTTGCCTCAAGGACTAAATTTGATGATTTTAAAAACTTTTCCAGGGACCAGATTGCAATTCCAGAAACTTCTAAAATTTTCAGATTTGTCCCAAGGGATAAATTGCAATTTTAGAAACCGCCATTGCCCCGCTGGAGCAGTGACTGCCGCCACTATTCACGCCAGAACAGTGACGACACTGTTCCGATTTTTTTTTAAAACGCCGAAACAATGTTCGGTTACATGTTCACCGTTCCGAAAATATATATATATATATATATATATATATATATATATATATATATATATATATATATATATATATACATATTTAATTGGAGCCTCGATGCCGCGGCGCCTCCGTCTCGAAGCACAAAATCTATATTTTCGAAACCCTAAAACTAGTTCAGGGTCAAATTTGCAGATTCATCTTCGTTACCATTCACTATCAAACAAAACGTTCATCGACCATCATCCAATCCCTTCTCGTTCTTCGCTTCAGTGCACCATGTTCGTAATGAACCGGTTACACACATTGACTTAGAAGAGTTAGATCGGAATGACTTCCTCGATTACATAATTGTTTAATAGTTTGGGAGACAAGAATAATGTGCTTTTAAGATATTAGGTTTTCAAGCTTTAAAAGACATAAATTTCAGATTTAAACAAATTCTAACCCATATTATTATTAACTAATTACCTTATAATTATACAAAAAACCCTGGCTCTTGATACCATTGTAGGATTTTGTTGGGTTGTTGTATGAAGCGGATCTTGAAAACTTATTTCAAACCCAACAAACGTAGAACTGTTTGACTATTAGGGTAATTTAAAACCGTAAACATAAGACTTGAATGGTACTTACATGTTTACAATATCTGGAATCTTTATCAACTGTGGGTGCGCACGCGAATGCCATTTTGATTGCAAGCTCCAAGCTTCAATGTATTCCTCATTTGGAAAGCTAGGAAATTCGGCAGAGGTTCAAGAGAGTGTTTTGATTCTGAGTCTCTAAGACTTAGAATAATGTATGGTTGGCCAGTGGGCCGGGTCGGCCCGGTCCCGGCCCAACACCGCCCCGATCCCGACCCGACACCGCCCTGGTCCCGGCCCGATCCCGCCCGAAACCTCCCTTTTGCAAAAATACCGTTGCACCAACAACCATTTTACATTTTGGCCGTTGTGCAACAACCATTTTTGGCCCTCCCCCTGCCCCAACCCCCTACCCCCTTAATATTTATTTTTAACATAATTTTCCAACTATAAATACTTCATTTTCTCTTCATCTTTCTCACAAATCTTCCTACAATCTCTCAATCTATCTCTCTACAAGTCTACATTGTCTACTAAATATTCAATTTTATTTATTCATTTGGAAATTGGGAGTGAAGTTGGCAACTAGCTTGAGAATCTTCCATCGAGCAAAGTTTCAATTTTCAACCTCTCGATTACACGTCGATGTTACGTCGGCGTTTGGTACATTTGTTCCTTCATTAAATTATTATTTTATGTTTATTTTATTTAGTGCACTTTATTTCATTTACTTTAATTATTTATTAGTATAATTATAAATTTATAATGGAATGATTTAAACGTATGCTTACGGGTAGGGGTTATGCTTCTTCTAGTAGTGGCAACAAGGGCAAGGGTCCTATTTCTAGACAGAATCCTATTCCTACACAAGATGATTTTGTTGATACTGAACATTTTCCTACAATACCATTAGATTTAGACGAGGAGCTATTTTCTGAAACTCAAGAAGACTTTAATTTAGACGATGATCTAGATGATACACCCACTAATGTAGATGACAACACACCCACTAGTGCACCTTCAACTGAAATGCCTCATATTCCCCCTAGTATGAGACGAAGTCCAACAAAATGACCATTAAAATCAGATGCATGGATATTTTTTGATAGGGACGTAGAGAATCAAGTAGCTAGATGTAAAATTTGTAAAGATGTTTTAAAATTTAAAACTGGAAAAGGTCACGGTGGGACGGGAGGTTTAATGAGACACGTAGTAAGGGCTCATCCAGCTAGGTATGCCCAATACGAGGCTTTAAAACCGGGTACGCAAACGCCCGCTCCATCGGGACAAGGTTCACATACTGATACTGTCCAAGACCAAGTACATGATCAAATTAACCCTATGACGGAGGGAATTGTAGGCCCTAAATACAATAAACATAGAGATAGGGAAGCAATAGCAAAATTAGTTGCTGTGGAGGGTTTGCCTTTTTCATTTCCTTCATCTCCCGATTTTATTCATTACATTAGAGATATGTATAATCCTGCTTTTAACGATTTTTCTAGATCAAATGTTAAGAGAGATGTATTTAAATTCGCACATGAATATCAACAGTATTTACGTTATTCATTATATCATTTTAATGGCAAAGTGACTATCACTTCTAATATAGGCCGTAGTACTAACGACCATGATTATTTAACGGTAACTTGTCATTGGATAGATTATAAATGGTCTATGCAAAAACGTATCTTAGCGTATAGATATATAGATGATAGGCACACTGGTACTTTTATTGCAGAAAATATTTATCAAATGTGCGATTATTACAGAATAACTGATAAAATTATGACTATTACACTAGATAACGCTTCTTCTAACAATTACGCTATTACAATTTTAAAAAATAGTTTAACTCCATCTTTTCCAGATCATTTTCATATAAAATGCGCGTGCCATATATATAACTTAATTGTAAAGGATGGTCTATAACTTTTTGAAGACATTCTTAGTAAAATACAATTTGCTATAAACTTTATTTTTAAAAATAATAGAATACAATGAAGAAAATAATATAAAAAAACTTGTCACGATTGCCAACTAACTTATAGAAAAATTTCAGAAGAAGTACCCACTAGGTGGAATTATTTATACGAGCAACTACTTGTTGATTATGACTATAGAAAACCTATAACTTTATTTTTTAACTCTCATAATCAAAATCCAGCTGATATGCTTGTAGATAGCGATTGGGTAAAAAATTCCGAACTTATTGTATTTTTAGAGAAATTTTTTCTAGCAACAAAAGATTTTTCCAATATATATTATCATACTATTTCAACTATGTTGTTTTATATATCTCTAATATTTTTATTACTTAGTGAATATATGGAAAAATCAGCTTATATGACAGCTATTAAAAAATGTTTATCAAAATAAAAAAATATTTTATTTATATTCCCACTATTAATATTATTGATGTTGTATTAAATCCGACTATTAAAATAGACGATACTAAATCACTTATTGAAATTATTTACGATTGTATAGAAGTACTACCACCTCCAAGTCCCAAAATTCCAAATCACCCACCACCTATTGAACAAACTAAAGAAGAAGTGTTGTCTAGCGTAGAAGACCAATGCAAAAAAATATATAGGTTTTACCAACAAGAAAGTGCTAGTAACCTACCTGCTTCCATACCATTTTTTTTTCTTCTTCTTCAACACAACCTCACAAAAGACATGATGTTTCTGCGGCTAATATTGAAAGCCTCAGAAATAGAATGTGCGGCCGTACTGCTACTAACCAAATTAGCGAGTTTGATATTTTTGTTTTGCAGGGTTCTGTACCATACCAAGCAGTTCTCAATGAAGAAGGACGTGAAGACTTGTTGAAATACCGGAGGGGGAATGAGAAAACCTTTCCGACACTTTCAATGATGGCCCGAGATGTTTTGAATATTCAAGCGTCATCAACTGCGTCTGAAAGTGCTTTTTCTGTTGACAGATATCAAATAGGAGAGCACATACACTCATTAGCCGGAGACAGTTTGAAGATTGTAGTATTATTCAGAGATTGGATACGAGCGGAGCGGAGAATGTGCGGTCAACCGGAGATCAACGAAGAAGATGACAAAAACTACAACGAAATCTTAACCGAAGGTGGTGGAAGCGACGTGGATCAATTTGACCAACAAATACCAATTCCAATCGAAGAACCACATGAAATTATCAAGAAACTAGAACATGTTTTTTTCAGAATGTAATTTTTTAATTGCAATTTTACTATGTAATTTACAACTTTTGAATAACACCACAAAGTTGCAATTTTGACAATTATATTTGTATTACAAAAAAATCATATGTCTATTAAATAATATAAGAGGCACAAAAATAGCCTTGAGATGTTTTTATTACACTATCTTGTTTAATTATTGAGTTTTTTTTTATATATGTTATTTTCTAAATTAAGTGCAAAAAAAAAAAAAAACTGCCCGGGATCCCGACCCGACCCGACTCAATCCCGACCCGATTCCGACGGGATCGGGGCGGGACTTCGGCAAATCCCGCCTATCTCGATCCCGTCTGACCCGACCCGCCCCAATCCCGCTCTTTCCCCCACCCGATCCTGCCAAACCCGGCCCGTCGGTCCCGAGCCCGGCCCACTGGCCATCCATAGAATAATGATATGAAAATCAAGTGTAATGAATAATGAAGTGTATGTATGTATTTATAGGTGAAAAATTAGGTCAAACCGGATTAGGGTTTGACCTTGGGCCTGACCCAAACATTTTCAACACATTCTTAATTAAATCCAAAATCCAATTTTGACTTAATTAAAATAATCATCATTCAATTAAATATTTCGATTCTAAATCGAATATTTAATACTCTCTCAATACATCCTTAGATCGAAAATACAATCGACATAGTGTGACCCTACATGCATTCACATATCGACATTAATCAAATTAAGGTCTACGTGGAACTCCTAGACGGCGCCGCAAGATGAACTCAATATGTGAAGTACGTTTACACGAATCCAGTAAACTTAACCTCTATGTGGTAAGATAAAATCCTTTCATTCACGACACACCCGATCAAGCTTATGATTTGTCAAGTGTTTATCCAAATGGCTTAATCATTGTATCTCATCTATATTAGTTGACAACTAGACCATATTCTAAATATGTCTTGCGTTGGCCAACGACTTTGTCAACCTAATATCACTGAGAAACGGAGTGTTCTCTCGAATATACATTCGAGGAATGAATCCTAATCTTGGCTCAACTACCACCTTTAATCCACATCGTAATGTACCCAATACAAGCCGTATCTCAACCTATAAGGCATTTGAGCTTAGGACAGGATCAAAGCATATTACTTTGTAGACAAGGTGCACATTGACCTCAAGTCTAAGGACTTCTATCTCCCACATGTTGATCATACTTTAGACAAGTATAACAAATAGTATATCAGCAGGGTATACCAATACTTCCAAAGTATCTATATATCCATCACGAGTAGCCATTTCTCGTAGTAGGTGAGACATACTACATCCTCTAAGGATGTGATGCAGACCACATGTCGACTTATCACATATCATCGATATCCCATTCTCGATGATCATTAGTCGAGGCTATTTTAAGAGTTACGTTATAATATTAATATCTCACATTATTAATAACAATGTAACCTTTAGGGATGCATATTATAGAATATTATAAACAATCAACTAATAATTCAATAATTGCAAATGCCAAAATATTAATCTCCATTAATAATAATACGAATGTGTATAAAGTACATTTGTCCTAATACAGATTATCTCTAGGACATAAATATACTTTCAGCTTCTTGGACAAATGATCCTGCAATTTACACAAGAATATTGTATACACCGCACCGTCACTGCACTTTTAACTGATTGTCGCAGGTTGCTTACCATTTTTCTAGGTTACCAATCAACATGTATTTCAGAGATTTGCCTGTAATTGCCTTTTCAGTAACCTTATTGTATAAATATTTCTTACATCATCCGTGCATAGACCTTAAACACTTTCACATAAACAGTTCAAAGTTTATCAGTTCTAAAGTAAACACAGAGTTCATATGTAGGTTAACATTGGTTAAGGTTTTCTCAAGCTTTTCTTTTTGTGTGGGTTCTGTCGATATTTCATGTTCAAACAGCTTTATTTTCTTTTTGAATTAATAATCTGACTAAGTAAATTCTGAAGAGGCCAATATAATCAGGATTCTTGTATTGTTTTACGAATGATTAAAAGAGATAATGGTAAAAAACACACCTGAATAATCACTTTCTCGCGAGTGTTACACTCCAACTATCATGTATTCCCTTTTTCTATCTAAACTATTACCATCTATGTATTAAAACATACCTAATTGAGTAGATGGTGGTAGTTCAGGTAAGAAATATCGAGATGTGTTTCAATACACAGATGGTGATAGTTCAGGTAGGTTAGGATGTGTTTTTTTTACCATTAATTCTAATTAAAAAGAACAACTATGAGTTGGACAGAGGAATTGGCATGGACTGTGGCCAATGCAAATGGTAAAACTGCTGCTACTCAATTGCTCAGAATGGTATTGGCTGCCACCATCTATATTTTGTGGCAAGAAAGAAACCAGAGGGTATTCCAAAGCAAGAGAAGAAATGCAGAAGTCATCACAAAGATTGAAAATTCAAGAAGCAATAGCAAGTTTCAATGTTAATCTGGCAGGGAGAATTAAAGCTCTGAGTTACTATCCTTAAAGTCTGCTAGGTTGATGTAGTCTGATTTTGGTTACTGGTTCCTGGGACTTGATGTCTATGGAATTCATTTGGTGATAAAATATATCAGTTACCAAGAAAAAAAGAAAAACAATTAAAAGAACGTGAGAGAAAAAAGCACGGAAAAAGAAGAAATTACTTCAGCCATCACAAGCTCTTAATTTCAGTTAAGTAATAGTTCGAGTAAACCTTAAATGAGCCCTTCGAAAATTTTGATGCAACTTATTTTCTGCCCTTTAGAATCGTTTTATTTTCTTGTTGAATACAAATAAAGCCATTAAATGCTCTATAAATAATTTTGTTCCTTGTTTGTTTAACTAACATAGTGAACTAACTTTTCCTAAATTTCGCTCCTATTCCATTGATGTTAACACGAACAAAATCACTGAGCAAGTTATCTTTATCTAAAATATTCAAATAAATTCCTTTATCATTTGATCATCGATCTTATTAAGATCATAAATTAAATACTAATTTTAGTCTTAAAAGTTGATTAAATCGATCCTGGATAACTAAAAGTAGACAAACCAAATAGAACTCAGACATAAGATCACCCCCCAAAATGAGATGAATGAGATCCGTTTTCAATTAAAGATTTTGAATTCGAATTTTATGAATGACAAAATTCAATCATGATCATTTCTCCATAATGAGTCATATGTTGTGTGAATGTGAATAAGTCGGGTGTAGTGAGTAATGTATACCAGATATTACTCTCCCGTCTCAAATTATCTATCGTGAAATATTTGCCCTTATTAAGTATTAAGGGATCAAATTTCAATATTCATTTAATTAGGAATTATTTAGTTAAATTACTTATTTTTGTCTAAAAGTCAATATTTTCTTAAGGTATGTGTAAATGACTAAATAAACACTCTTTTTTATTCGTAGGGAATAACTATTAAGGGTGAAATGAGAAAAAAATAATTAATTTTCTTTTAAACTTTTAATTTGAGTTAAAAAGCAGTATACACAATTTGAGACAGATGTAGTATATTATATATATAAAAAAGGAAAAGATCAACGGCTAGTGTTGGAGGAAGGGGTATACAAAAAAGAGAACAAACTCAAAGTAGATCTATTGTTTGATCTGCTGTTTTGATTGGTAATAATGGCGAATGTGGAGTCCAACGAGCAGACAAAGAAGGTGGTGGTGAATAGAAATCACGGATCCACCAAATTCTTTGTATTTGTAGATTATCTTTTCCTCTTTGTATTCTTCTGTTTTCTCTGCTACATCCTCTTCAAAATGGTCGGACTTTGATCCACCCAGGTTATTCTCAGCAACCCCCTTTTAATCTCCTTCTTAATTTTATTTGATTCTTTTGCTACCGTACATTGTAGATATGGGGTTTGTCAGAATCCAGTAATTTATTTGTGTTACAAAAAAACTCGTTTAATATTTATAAATAATTTATCCAGAAGTCAATAAGCAAAAAGAATTATGATTTACAACACATAAACTAAAAATTCTGGCTCCCTATTTCATTCTTGTGTGTCCTTTCACATTTCATTTGAGCTTGAACATATATATATATTTTTTGTGTGTGTGTGTGTGTGTGTGTGTGGGTGGGGGGGGGGGTTCATGTGAATGTTGGGATTCGAAATTATGGGAGACTGATGATGCTCGAACCCTTTTGATTAGATAAAAGGCTCAATCTTTATTTGTTCATAAGTTTATTTTTGCTTTTAGTGGGTTTCTTGCTGAAATCTTTGGTTTAGAAACATGAGAATATGGTAGGACATATTAGTTGTACAATTGATTTGAGAAAGTGGATTTTATTAAAAAAAATATTTCATAATCTCTATGACGAATGGGTTTTATGTCTCCTGCATTAATTGGAAAGTTTATTTCATGGGTTTTTTAATTGACCCCAAGTGCTTAAGGTTGTGAAGATATACTTTATTGTCCAAGTGTTTGGTTGCTTTGGATTTTGTTTAGTGAATTGTAGAATGGAGAAATTTGATACCTTCTTAACTGAAATTGAGTTGGTCTTCAAAAGCTTAGATCATATCCTTGCTGAAAATTTTAGGGGTCGTTTAGTACGCAGGATAAGGTGAGATATATTGTCAACCAAACACAGTATAAATTTAATCCCATACTTAATCTTGGATATCCCGCCTTAACCCATCAAACTTGGGCCTCCCAGGTGGGATAAATTAGTCTAAGTATAATACTCCCAGGACTATAATCTCCGGATAATTTAGTCCGCAAACCAAATGACCCCTATAGTGTTGAGAATATCAACCGTCTTTGGCTGGCAATTGCATCCTGGTTGTTAATTTGGAAAAAAAGAAATCTCCAGTTTTCGTGGTACTTTAATGATGGGATGTTTAGCAGTCTGTGAATACAAAGAGCCTTAATAGTAGCAACTTATCTATTTCCAGTAGCCAGCTTCTATCTGTTATTTTGTCTCCTCTTATGATGGTAAAATATGGTTTTTACTTTTTAGTTTCTGTTTCATTCAATTCTATTGAAGTCTCAGAGTCTAATTGATGAAGTTTTTCTATTTCAATGCAACACATGATTTGTGTCCTGTCTTGGAATCTGTTAAAAACGCTTCAGTGACATTCTTAGAAGAAAAAGTAGAAACTAGTATAATTGTTATTAGGCACAATATGTAAAGCTTCCATTTGGATCATTTACATAGACTCTTGCCTCGTTGATGGCAGTTGCGGGAGATATGCTAAACTCACCATTTTTCATGGGGTGTACAATCAACTTATGTTGCTCGGACTCTTCAAAAATGTCGACGGGTGCGTGTCGGATACTCCGAAAGTAGTTCATTTTTGTAAAATCCAATACGGGTGCGGCAACATTTTTGGAGAGTCCGTGTCAACAACTGGAATGTGGTCAACAATATCTAGGAAAGACATTAGGTCTTTTTTATTTTCTAAAGATACAAATTTGTGGACCCTTCCTTTTACTTCCTTTCCATGCTGTATGATCCTTATTATGTGGTGAGGCCAAAAGCATTTCATTTCAGTCTTCAATTATTTTTTCCAAAATTCTGAATAGGAAATTTTAATATTGTATTCTCAACTAAACCTCGAATTATGTTGTGTATCCTCTTCTTATTGTGAATAAGTTATTGCTCCCATCTATAACTGTCTTCCTTGGTATTTATGATGCGTTTGAGAGCACACACCTGTTAGTTTAAGGAGTATCTCTAACGAGGACTCTAATGTAGCTAACCTTAACCTGGAATTCTAAATAATCTATCTTTACCAATCTCTCCTGGTTATGGCAATCTCTTTTTTATATATGGAGTGATAAACATTCTCAAAGGATTAGGGAAAAACATGACTGTATCCAGTATGCGCGGCACCATGGTTTTAGATGGGAACATGATCATATTCTTTTTACATTTCCTTCTCTGTGTAGGACTTATTGTTCGCCGAACTCACTTTGGAGAAACCAACCCAAGAAATAACAAATCTCCTACTCTTCATCGCTTTTGTCATTCTGTAGTTGTATTGGTATTAGATGCTTGAGTTTTAATTTGTGGAGAATCATTGTTGTTCAAGGTCTGTGAATAATGTTTGCTTCTTATTGTTGAAACTGTTTTTACAAATATGTTCATGTATATAAAAATGAATTAAATAACTGAATGGGCTGATGGGTGTACTAAGCCCATCAACTTAAAATTAAGCAATTTTTCACGGCCTTCTACTTTTAGGCCCACCTCCTCTCTCGGTTCGTCTGTATGAGTGGTGGGACCATCTACCGGGCTGACTCGATCTAATGCTTTGTTGGGCCTCATGCCTAGTGCATGAACAGAAGGACAACTTTCAATTCACTAAATAAGTTATGTGCATTACTGGAAAGTAAATACAGTTTCCAATTTTTTTTTCAAGAAAAGCTAAAAATGAAAACTTATCAATTCACTAAATAAGTTTTGTTGGGAAATAAATATAGTTTCCAATTCTTTTTCCAGAAAAGCTAAAAATAAAATTGCTCTCCTAATCGAAACAGAGCCAAGTAAAAGTTAATTTTGCCTGATAAAAGACGATTAGAAAGTCGAATACAATTGCACAACTCTATGCCTTGAAACTCTTTCTGTTTGAGAAAAAACCTCATGAGTGGATTGATTTCAATTCTTGCAATTTACCCTGGTAGAGTGGTAGTGTTGTAGGTATGCAGGAAAGAATGTTAGGTTTGTACGAAATTTTGTATTAGTCTTCTATTAATTGGTCACTGGAAAACGTTTGGTCAAGTTATAGTATAATGATGAAGCTTTTTGGTCAAGTTATCAGCTAGCTCATTTCGGGAATGATGTTCACAACGTTTTTTTGATCCTTTAGGCTATTGAAAATAAGAGAATATTTGTAGTGTAGTAGTAAAGGGGGTTCAAAAATTGCCTTAGGTTACAAGTTCAAATCCTAGTTGTGCCACTCTAATATTTATATTTGTTAAAGAACTAATATTATTGTTATTTATTATGTACTATTTTTTATTGGTAAAGGTGTTGTATTAGAGAGCAGCAAACTGCTACAAAGTATTTACAGAAAAAAGTCGCATTGCAGATTGTGTAGTGAACTCAAAAGTCAATCATGGCTTCTAACTATTGTCATGTTACACACAAAAAAAAATTAGTAGAGATTGATGATGACATGAGTTGAGCTTAGGGAGAAGTGAGGATTCATAGAGCTGATCCTAACTTGTTTGGGATTGAGGCATAGTAGTAGTATTTGTTGTTTAGGCTATTGAGAAGCTCTAGTTTTATCTAATCAACTGTTCTAATACTCGTAAAACAAAATGTGCAGATTAACTTTGCTTTTAACCACAGCCTGAAAAGGAAATATTAGAAGGGAAATAGAAAATGAAGGAGCAGACATTTGAGGATTGCTTTGCCATTTGAGGCTCTCATATGCAAGCACATTCACCTTGCTATTTTGGCAATTGCAAGGATGTCCGGCCTCTACCGTGACTCTCAATTTTCCAAAAACACATGCATTTAGGGAAGGAGTGAAGATATGTCCGCCAACTTAGAAAAGTTGAAATGCATGAAGTATGGTTGCTATCGTTGAAAAATAAATGGGCTGTCATGAGTATTGTGGATTAAAAATATTTATGTCAAATCACTTAAAATGGCATATGCAGTCTCCACCCCGCCCCAAAACACATGAATGGAAGCTTTCAATTATCCCATTTTCTTATTAACTACTATATTTTTGACCATTAAATTTGTCTTATTTTTCAGGTTAATGATAAGCTATATCCAGAACAAGAGAGCCGCAGCTCTTATGACACAGCTGCTGGTTTATTCCAGTTTAGAGATTGTTTTCTTCTTGGACTGAGATATCTAGGGGGAATGAAGTATTTGCACTGGTGATATATGTCAAATTCTTCTGTGCCACATGACTCACCTATTTAATGTACTTAATATATATAACATTTAGTTTTTTTTTTTTGGTGTGCCTGATCACACAATTTACATGTGGATACAACGCAAATTCTGATGCTCAAATTCTGATCTCCTTCACTGATAAAATTGTATTCATTCTTTTCAACTTGGCCACTTTATTACGATTTTTATCAAATATCAGCCAAGTCGAAATTTTAAATATGATCTTTTGGTAAGTATAACTTGTTTTGTTCGACGTGGATAAACCCTGCAGATGGCTTCTGTAAGTGGAAAAGTAGTTGTGGTGGAGCTACTTTTATTTGTTTGTAATTTTGATCTGGTAGAAGTGAGTTTCAGTATGGCTGAAAAAGCTAATGTAGTTGGGAGTATCATGTTTGGTCTATTTTAGACACAAGTAGCATCAGGTAGAATTTTGCAGTTACTGGTATGCTTTTTAGTCACCATTTCCCAACTCTTACATGTCCTTTTCACCTGGTAATTTGAGTTTAAGCTGGAGACTTGGCTATTTTGTCTTGAGTGCATAAAGAACACAATTAGGTCAAGTTGACCTACAACAAAGTGATTTGTTAAAGCAAGCCTTCTATGGCAACTTAGAAAATAAAATAATAATTTGTTATAATCAGTTAAGGTGTATTGATAGTGTAAAAGTTTGTTATATTGTCAGTACTGTAAATCCTAAAAGAATTTCGTTTCTAAGGTACACTTCTCAGAGTTTTGTTTGGTGTCCTTCCAACTTATGGACCATGGCATCTTTAAGATCACCTGCAAAATGCAGCATTCATTTGTTGATATTACAGTGAAAAGTACATCCTATATATGGTGAGGTAACTTAATTGAATGTTCCACGATATTATTGAACATTGACAAGCACATCAGATTGCATATACTCGTGTAAAACAAGTGGTTGGGAGGAGTTAATATTTCTACTTGAGGTTGTTCACATGCCCTTAAATTAAAAGCATTATTCTTGGGACCATAATGGTTAGTGTTGGAAATTTAATGACGTGGGATTGATTTTATCCCGTCTTTAATGACTTAAACATGTGGGCTCCGCATGTCGGAAATATCGTTTCTTCGCACATGTCTAATCTACTAAGTGAGTAGATGATGTTAGTGCCAAGTATCATCAAATTTCGTTAAGAAATGAAAGAGATATTGGTACACAAAGTAAGGTGTTTGAGACATGAAAAGATGGAGTGTTTTTGGCCAAACATGACAAATCTCCCTCATTGGTTGAAGATGGAAGGATTGTGCAATATATAAACTCTAAGTTTGAGTAAGGGTTTGGGACCCCAAGAGGTAACCCGTGTGTTTAGAAGGGAGAGGACCTAGGTGAGCTTGGGTTCGAGGCTAAGCCCCATGCGCGCTGCCCGTCCGGTCCGGGTCTCGGGAAACTTTCTTTTTGGTCCCTGAAATGTTAATTATTTATATTTTGGTCCCTGAAGTTTTTCGAAATATTACAACGGCTCTTTCTTCTCCAAAGGACACCAGCCAACAGACATGACTATTCAACAGAATAGAACATTGGTTCCCTTTCTGCTCTTATAAATTGAACATTTCTGTTCAAATTAGAAAACATACAACACAGAAAACGAAAAACTCTTCCTCTCATGTTCTGTTCCAAATACAGAGAACACAAAATACAGTAACACACAATTCTGTTCTGTTCGAACAGAAACAGAAACACGAATTTCTGGCAAAAATTCTCTTATCTCTTCAACAGTCTTCTATATTTATTTTCTTCGCTAGAATCAACATTATTTTCTTTGTATTGTTGATTGTTGTTGTTTTATCTTGGGAGACTATTGTCCATTACTGTAAAAGCATCTATACGGGGCAATTTTGTCCTAAAGACAGAGAGTCATCTCTCGACTCAACCTTTCTTCTTGTTTAACCTTTCTGACACCATTTTTACCAACAATTAGTTTATTTTAAACACACAACTATAGATCGACTAGGGAAAAAATAACGTACTGACATATAACCATACATTTCTCCTTGTTATGTTTTTCCTTTTGCTCCTAAGCCTTGTGTGGCTGGGTTTCTTCTAATTTTTACTCGTATTTTTAGTTTCAACTGGAAATTTGAATAGTGGATTTCTCATTATTCCATAGAGAAGTTAATAATGTTGTCTAATGAATGGAATGACTGCGTTTTCTATCTCATTTGACACTTTCTATGTATATGATAAGTTTTAAGTACATCCTCAGTGAAAAGAATTTCTACACTATCTTGTTTTATTTTTAAGATTACAGATCTCATATTTTAAGGAAATTTACCGGTAGATATTTTTGGATCACTTGATGGTAAAAAAATTAATTATACAAAGGAGTATGTGATACCCTTTCGGCAAGTAGTTAGGTTTGGAATTTGGTTCGTTTAAGTTTTGTGGACTAGCTACTTACGGTGTGTAAACTTGTCATGTTTTTCAGGTTAAGATGACTTAGCTAGAACAATATGTTTATGCCCTCATATGGTTCTTACAATTTTTGCCGATCTCATGAGAATTGGGCCTTTCAATTGAAGTGTTTGAGCTCTGATTTCATCATTGAGATGATCATAAAGTATTTAAATTTCATGCCAATAATAACATGAAATGAGCTTAAATTGAGATTGTCAGCAAGGAATCATATAACCAATTCTAACTTGTTTGGATCTGACGCATAGAGTTGTTATTTTCCAAATGCAATAATAATAATTCAAGTAATAACTTACTATCCCTCCGTACTTGACTTATATTGACTTAGCATACGCTTTAAGATAATATTTATTTTACTAAATTAACCTTATTTATTAGAGTATATTCTTTGAAAATTTAAATTTGACAAGGTAGCTTTGGAAGAAAATAATAAAATTTTCTTGATTTGTTAAAATGAATAAGTAAATAAAAAATTTATTAGTATAAGAGTCAAGTAAAATAAAACTGATAGCCTATGATCACTAATTAATTTGCACAGAGAAACATCGAAAACAATGGACTTTTATTGGAGAAAAACTAGAAAGCCGCACAAGCTTCAAATCTGCACCAACACGTGAAACGCATTACAATAATTAAAGCAATAATTTACTTAACAACTACATGCATTTTCATGCATTATTTCATGAACGATAAATGAGCATGCTAGGAATCAAAACAAAAGAAATTCAATGACGAGATGGTGGTGCAGTGATGGTTCCACCAGTAGGGACCTCGACTCCTGGGTTAGGAACAAGTGTATCGTCACCACCAGGAATATTGCCAGGGCCAGAGCCGGAGCCAGGATTTGGAATAATTAGACCGCTACCAGTATTGGTACCGGTGATAGGATTGTACGTAAAGGGATTAACATAAGAGCCTTTAGGAGGTACAACGACCCGACCAAACCCGGGAATTAGGACCGTGCCATCGTAAGGTATGAACGAGTCGGGTTGTAATTTCTTGTCGCTGATTTTGGGGTTTGTGTTTGGCATGTCACGTCCTGCTAGTGCACAACATGAGAAAGAGAGGAAAATGCCGAGGATGAAAAGGAAGGAAACAATGTTGGACATTGTTAAGGAATTTTTAGATGAATAAAACAGTGAAGGTTGTGTGTGGGAGGGGAATTTAATTGCTTTAATGCTTATTGATGGAAGTAAGATGGAGAAGAAGTTGGTTTTATAGGAGAAGTATGTTGCAAAGTTGGTGGCTTTTTGGCGGTGAATTATGAGCTAGGCCAGAGTGTTGTTGTTCTTGTACGTTTAACTGTTCAAGTGGTGCATGCATGCTTACATGATATATAGGAGAACAACGATGGCTAAACGTGTAAACAAAGTCTCATGTCGGTAGTTGAAAAGAAAATGAAGCTATATATGAGGTGTAGGGAGGATAAAGGAAATTAACATAAATAACCAAACTGCACAAAAAATACCCGGCAGATTATATAATATATGTATATATTATGTATATTTGTAAAGAATGGAACTCAACCCCAAAAACTAACTTATAGGGTGAGGATTGTCCAAGTCCATATAAGGAGTCCATATTCTCATTCCATTTCCGATGTGAGACTCTTAACAATATTGACTAGTGGATATAAATATTTATAGTCGAGCGGCCAAATGTAAAACTCTCCATAATTTTATGGTCAAGTTAAACATTTGTTAAGTAAGGAATTACATATACAAAAATAAACATTATTATGTACTAAAATATATATTTTATGTATATTATACGTTAATATATAAAAATTATATATTTGTTGAGTATTATTTTAATGCACGACTATTTATGCCAATTTTTCTAATTTTTAATGATATGATGACTTTTGAGAAATTATACGGATTTAGTCCAAAACTAACAATATAATATTAATGAAAGAAATAATCCCTTGATTATTTTCATTAATGAATGAGTATATATACAATTTACAATTTCCATAATATGGAAAATTCTATTCCTATTCTACTCCCAAAACCCTATTCTATTTGTACACGAATTTTACAAATATGGTAAGTGTACAATGCTAATTAAATACAACAATATATTACCAAACTACCGTGATATACACGGTCTCCGTATCTCCTTATTTGACTTGTGTTTCCGTGATATACACGGTATACACAGGGCAGTGTATATACCATGTATATCACGAGTATATTTATCACACTCCCGCAGTCATAGCGGGCGGTCTTTGTACGCTGAGACTGTCCCTAAAATCTTCAAATAGAACCGAGGGAAGACCCTTAGTAAATATGTTTGCAATTTGATACCTGTAAGTGACATGGCAGACACGTACTTATCCACGAGCTACCTTTTCGCTAACAAAATGAATATCTATCTCGATGTGTTTAGTGCGCTGATGTTGAACCGAATTACCAGAACGATAGACTGCACTAATATTATCACAATAAACCAAGGTAGCTTTCTGAATAGGACAATGAAGTTCTAAGAGAAGATTACGTAATCAACATGATTCAGATACCACATTGTCTACCCCTCGATACTCGGCCTGTACACTAGAGCGTGATAATGTAGACTGTCGCTTTGCAGACCATGAGACCATGAGACCAAGTTATTACCAAGAAATATACAATAACCAAACGTGGAGCGTCTTGTATTTGGACAACCACCCCAATCAACATTTGTATACGAGACAAGCGTAGAGGTCGACAACGGATATAGATGAAAGCCATAGTCAAGTGTTCCCTGGATGTATCGTATAATGCATTTGAGCGCATTCATGTGCTCAACCCTAGGATCATGCATAAACAAACACACCTGTTGTACGACATACGTAATATCCGATCTCGTGAAAGTAAGTTACTGAAGAGCCCCTACAAGACTGCGATAGTGGGTAGGATCCTCATAAGGTTAGCCAGCCGTAACACTCAACTTGGATTTCGTATCAACTGGAGTGGAAGTATACTTACATGAGGACATACCATCCCGCTCAATTATCTCACCGGCATACTTCCGTTGTGATAAGAATAACCCACCTGCATGATGAGTGACAACAATCCCCAAGAAATAACTCAAGGGCCCCAAGTCTTTCATAGTAAACTCAGAAGTGAGTAGTGTCATGATAAACTTGCGTAAATCATCAGAAGAAGCGGTGAAGATAATGTCATCCACATATAAGAGAATATAAGCCAGGAAAGTACCACGACGATATATGAACAGAGAATTATTAGACTTCTTATGAGAAAACCCAATAGTAGACACATAGTCTGCAAATCACTTATACCAAGCCCATGGAGCCTGCTTGAGCCCATACAAGGACTTCTTCAATAAACAAACATGATTAGGATATTTGAGGTCTCAAAAATCCAAGGGCTGATGCATGTAGACTGTCTCCTTAAGATCACCATGTAAGAAAGCATTCTTCACATCTAGCTGATGAATAGGCCATACCTTGGAAAGAGCCAGACTGAGAACAGTGCGAATGGTAGCCAGTTTGACCATTAGACTAAATGTCTCACCACAATCCACACCAACTTGTTGAGTTTTACCATCACCTACAAGACGAGCCTTATGTCTCGCAAAAGAACCATCAGAATTATCTTTATGAGTAAAAATCCACATAGACCGAATAATATTAACACCAGAAGGACGGGGGACTAACTCCCACGTCTTATTTTCAATAAGAGCATCATATTCGTTGTTCATAGCCAATTTCCAATTCGGGTCATTTAATGCAGACACTGGGTTACGTGGTAGTGGGGATTTAAGAACATTAGAATTAAGATTAAAATGTCTTTTTGGTTTAAAAATACCCTCTTGAGTACGAGTAACAAGCCTGTGTGTCGAGGGAGAATTTGGTGAATTTTGGGAAAAAAATTAGATGGGTGATGGACTGGCCAGCAGGCCCAAAACTAGAAACCGGAGGCTGGACTGTAGCAGAAATTGGGGCAGAAGCTATCTCGGTAGTGGGCTAGGCAATCAACCCACTAGTAGAAACTGGGGCAGAAGTAGTGGGTGGTGGTGGGCCAGCAGGTAGTGGGCCTGCTGGCGTTTCGGGGTCACTGGATCGGCCCATGAAGTGGTGCCTAATGTATGGTGAGACATTATCATCTAAAAAGTTATACGAACTAGGCACGAGACTACTCACTTTAGCAAACGGAAATTGGGTTTCATCAAAAATAACATGGCAACTGATTATGATTTTATTAGATGATAAGTCAAAATATATATAGCCACGATGATTAGATGGATAACCCTAAAACACACAAGTTTGTTAATTGTTGTTGACAGAAATAGTGGATAGCATAAACACCCAACCCTAAGATGAGAATACGAATGATTCTTATTATAGAGGATTTTAAGAGGAGATGCATATGCCAACCCTTTGGTAGGAAGTATGTTAAGGAGATAAGTAGCCATTTGTAGAGTATGATACAAAAATGAAGGGGGTACGGAAGCATGAACCAATATAGTTCGAACAATATTATTAATGGCATGAATTTTTCGTTCGACTTTCCCATTTTGTGAGGACGTATGAGGACAAGAGAAACAAAAAACTATACCATTAGCATCACATAATTCCTGAAATAACCCATCATCATATTCTTTGCCATTATCACATTGAATATTTTTTATTTTCCGTTCGAATTGGGTATGGATGAATGCTCTAAATTTTAAGAATGTGGAAAACACTTGAGATTTTTTCGCTAACGGAAAGGTCTATAAAAATTAGAATAATCATCCAAAAGTAGAACATAATACCGATGGCCCACAGAACTGAGAACGGGAGAAGTCCATAAATCGCTATGAATAATATCAAAAGACATCAAAGTACGAGAAGTAGAGGCTACAAATGGTAATCTAACATATTTTCCTAAAGGACAGGAATGACAAATTGGAGTACTATGCGTACCCTTATAAGAAATAAAATTATTTTTATGCAAGGAAGAAACAAGGGACTACCCAGGGTGACCCAAACGTGCATGCCATAAGGAAGGAGCTAGAGTTGCAAATGTCGATGGCATGGCTTGACTCAAGAAACTGGTGGCGGGCGTGATTGGATAAAAATATCCCCTACTATTGTATCTCATGAGAGAAATCCTCGTTTTGAAATCCTTCACAAAAGCCAAATGGATCAAAATTAACAGAAACCTAATTACAGTGGTGAATTTACGGATAGACACTAATTTTTTAATTAAGTTAGGAACATGAAGGGTATTTTTCAAAACAAGAGGTGGATGGGGGGAGACAAAGTTGTATGACTGGAATTAAGAATTGGAATTGAGTTGCCATTACCAACAATAATGCCACGGTTTTGCTCAAATTGAAATAAGACGAGAGAGTATCTTGGTCGGACGTCGTGTGAGAAGTGGGGTCGGTGTCCATGTACCAATTACATCTGGAGGATTTAATCCAAGGGTATGCATGGCAGCTTTAATATCGGTGGGTGGCGGGATCGGATTTGGTCCCATAATAATGAAGGCCTGCGGGGGCCGAGGCCCAAGCAGACCCCCCTGTTGACCCGACGCAGATCGCTGCTGGTAAGAACCTGAGAAATTGGGCCTGTGATGGAGCTGGACCGGGGCCCAAGGTTGCTAGAAATAATTGGAGGGTAGTAGGCGGGACTGGGCCACTGGCCACTGGTCCAAGCCCATTGCCAAGGGGCCCAAGGCTGAGACCAGGCGGGCTGGGCCCAGAACCCCGAGGCCCACCCCCGGTGTTATTACTGTTCCCACCGGTGTTGTTACCGTTTCGTCCGCCTCTATTGTTGCCGCAATGAGTTTTGCCATTATTTTTACGGTTTTGACCCTTTTTGCAGCCATCATTGTTGTAGTTTTGGCCCGAATTGTCAACAAACCCGTGAGAGTTATTGGATGAAGTCATCATTGCCACAGAACTGGCACTGGTAGCCGCCTTTTTTGCCAAGCTGACTTCTTTTAACGTGAGCATCGAACGGGCTTGATAAAAAGGTGGAAGCGGATTACTTTGATGGAGGAGAGTCTCAACGCTATTATAGGCCTCAGATAGGCCTGCAACCATTTAAAGAATAAGATGATTATTGATAACAAGCGCTCCAACGTTATGGAGTTGGTCCACCAATTCCTTGAGCCGTTTACAATAAGCTGAAACATTAGGAAAATCTTCCATGCTGACTTGTGAAAATTCTTGCTCAAGGGTGACAACTCGGAAATGTTGGTTATCCTGGAATATGTCATGCAATCTATTCCAGGTATCTATAGCCGTAGTGTCTAGTTCAATGATCGTCTGTAAAAGGTCAGTAGAAGTCGTGGAGTAAATCCACTGAAGGACGGTAGCATCAAGAGTGATCCATAACTGAAGGTCCTCCGCGGGTAGGGATGACAACAGATTGGATCTGGACCGGATCCTACTAGATCCAGATCCAGATCCAGATCCAGGTCCGTTTTTCATACATGGATCCAGATCCACCGGGTTCATAAAAATCAGATCCAAATCCGGATCCATCGAATCCACCGGGTCCACAGATCAGATCTGGATTCACATGTAAAAATTTTGCTTTGCTAAGAATGTAACCTTGCTAAGAATTTTTTTGAACAGACAAACGATTTTTACTTAGCTAACATTTTACTGTGTTTTAATGTTGAAATGTTCATATGAGATATTTTGTTCGTTGTCTCGTTTTGATTGTGAGCTATTAATTGAAAATGTTGGACAATGACAATAGTTGTGGAAAATGCTGACTAGTATTTCCACAATGCAGAACTTGCATGTGTTTGAAATCTTCACAAATGAAGTGAATATAATTTTAACTACTTGTCTATGGAGATGTTAGTCATTCACTAATATAACATTGATTTTATTATCGAAGTTACCTCTTTATTTTTTGGTTTTTGAGTTAACGCGAGGATAGATTAAACTTGTTTTGAGAATTAAACTTGCAAAGACGTGCTTAGCAATTTTAAGAAAATACATATAAAATTACATTCTAGGTTATGAATATATTTAATAAAAAAATGGATCCACGAGTCGGATCTGGATCGGATACAGATCTCAAATACATCCAGATCCAGATCCGATCCGTCAGAAATGGATCCGGGTCCGATCCGGATCCGTCGGGTCTAAATTTTGAAGATCCATATCCTATAAAACGGATCTGGATCCACCGGATCCGGATCGGGTCCAGGATTCACTGTCATCTCTATCCGCGGGTGTAGGGACAACGGGAGGAATTATGAGATGGAAGACTTGATGTGAGATTGCGTGAATTTTGAACAATTCTTCCCACGTCGCATATTGGACGTTTTCATCTCAAGAACTATAGGTATGTAGTTCTTGTTGTTGGAAATAGTTAGGGTAGGATGAAACATGTTCTTTGACGTAGACATAACGAAAGAACAATAAGTGAATGAGGGATTTGGAAGAAAATGTGGGAAGAGAGGAGGTAAGGGGCACGGATTCCGAGAGGGCACGAAAATCGAGGCAGCGAAAGAGAGGAAAAATCGGTAGAAACACCTAGACTTTTGGCATCATGAAAGAAATAATCCCTTGATTATTTTCATTAATGAATGAGTATATATACAATTTTCATAATATGGAAAATCCTATTCCTATTGTACTCCCAAAACCCTATTTTATTTGTACAAGAATTTTACAAATATGGTAAGTGTACAATGCTAATTAAATACAACAATATATTATCAAAACTACCGTGATATACACGGTCTCCATATCTCCTTATTTGACTTGTGTTTCCGTGATATACACGGTATACACAGGGCAATGTATATACCGTTTATATCACGGGTATATTTATCAATTAAAAATATCTTTGAGCTGAGTAACTCAAGACAACGCAATATAGGTACATTTCATTCTTTTTCATGGTGGGGAATTCGTACGGGCGTAGCCCCAACAGCCCACAAATATGCCTTAAAATCCCATCTGCTTTTTCAGACAGTAAATATATTGCACATTCTTGTTTGTTAGTACTACCATTTTGTATACTCCATCTTTGTTGCAGGTTAATCTGTGTGCGATACTTGTTTGAAAATTTCATGGTCCTTCTATTATTTTCTTTTCTTTTCATTTTACGTTTGTGATTATGGAAAATGCTAGAAATAGCAAGGATTTTCTCAACTTGAGAAGATCAAGATAAACTTATAGAAACATCCACAAATCTAGTTATCAAACAATGAGAATGAGCGAGTATTTATAATGGCTAATTTATACTACAACTATACCTCAACTAATAGTCTTATTTTTTGTCAACCAAAAAACCGACATAAAAGCAAATATAATACGTAGTAAATTAACGATTCAAAATAGCCATAAAACAACTAAAGTTAGAGTTTAAATTAGAGAAAGGAAAAAAAATCCGTAATAAATAATCTTTACCCTCTGTCTCATTTTCCTTTTCCCCTTAAAAAAATCTAACACCTAATTTTTACACCAAAAAAAGTTGAACCAACCGAAAATTGCTTCCTTTTGTACAAAGATTTTAATATTAACATTTCTAACTTCGTTTCTCGAATGTATGAGTTTTCTTGTGACGTGTGTTATTGCCCAACACAACCTAAGAGGGAAATTAAATTCTAATGGGGCCTATTGATTAATATCAAAATACGATTACCTAAAGAACTAATCTCGGGTGAAGTATTAAAATGGGACAATTTGATTAGTAAGGGTCTGTTCGGAAAGCTACAGGTAATTGAAATTGATGTAATTACTAGGGTAGTAATTATACTGTATACCGTAAAACCATCACGACACGTGGCATGGTTTGAATGTGGAAATCGAAGGAAGCAACAACACTTTGCATCGGGTGCGGGTTGTACCGGAGGTGAGTCCGGGTATCAAGGCAAGACCGAATAGCGATCGAACCAAGTGACACCGGATGGGGGACCGAGGAAGCTCAGCGCGTACCCGTTCCGGATATGGCGCCAACCATTACTCTTTATTCATTAAGTGACCGTTATTCTCATTTAATTGCATTCAATTAGGGAATGATTCTTGAGCATAAATGCCTTGTATTGATAGCTATAAAAGGATCCCAACCTTCGTGTTGGAAGAGCATCCTCATTCTCATTATTCATACTTGCACAATTTACTTACACCAATTACAACTCTTAGTTCTCATTGTTGGCTCGGACCCGAAGCAAATTAGCTAAGGATCAGACCAAATTTACCGAATAGTTTCAATCAAGATCACGACATTTTAGGCTAATCTTCTTGTTTATTATTTTCATTTGCTTGCTTATTGTTAGTTGCTTATTTCACTTATCTACAAATCGATCCATGTATCCTTAAAACCACTTATAAATTCAACTGTACATTTTTTAGGGTAAACAGTTTGGCGCTCACTGTGAGGCAAAGGATAATAGAGGTGATTTGTTCAAACTCAAATTTCACTTGTTTCTTTCGAGATTTTGTGATTTCAGGTTGAAACTAAGTGCTACAAAATGGCTAGTGACATTCAAGTTGAGGTTAGCAATCATGATGACAACAAAAACGGTGATAATGGCGCTAACAACCTCAATAACAACAATGGTGTTCCGCCCATTGGTCCAATGAATGACGTTTCGCCCGCTGATCTAGTGAATGATAACAACCCCGTGATCTCACCCCAATGGTCTAGAAGATCACGTCTGAAAACACCGGACGATGATGATGATGGTGAAATAAATTTAGCTCGAATCTTTAACATGCTGAAGGAGCAACATGAGGCTATAACCCAGTTGCAAAAGAAAGTAGCGGAGCAAGTGCGGCGGATGAAGCTCATCCCATCCGCAACGATGATTCGGATCAAGAGGAGGATCAGTTGATGAAAATGGCAATGGATCGGGGACTAATAAGTCTTCAGAGGTTTTGAAAATGCTCTAAGCCTTAACTAAACGAATTAACATAATGAAAAGAATGTTAAAACCTACAATTCACGAGTAGATCAGATTCCTGGAATGAGATCGATCCTGAAGGAACCGGACTCAAAGAGATATATGCAGTTGCCGTTCCCACAGGGTGCACCAAAGTTGATACCGAAGAGTTTTAAAATGCCCGATCTCCCAAAGTATGATGGGACAATGGATCCATAAGAGCATGTAACATCATACACTTGTGCGGTGAATGGCAATGCCATCCATCCGGATGAGATCGAATAGGTGTTGCTAAAGAAATTTGGTGAAACAATATCCAAGGGAGCAACGACGTGGTATTCTATGTTTCTTGAACATTCTATTAACTCATTTGAAATGCTTGTAGATGCTTTTATAAAGACATATGCCAGAGCACAGAAGGTTCAAGCAAGGAAAACGGGTATATTTAAAATTGTGCAAAAGGATACAGAGTTGCTGCGGGAGTTCGTGACAATGTTTCAAAAGGAACATATGCTTCTTCTCCGGGTACCTGATGAATGAGAAACTAAAGCTTTTACGAAGGGGCTGAATCGTAGGAGCTCCAGTGCCTTGTTCAAATTAAAATGGAACTTGTTAGAATTCCCAGCGGTAACATGGGCATACATACATAATAGGTACGAGTCTAAAATCAGGGTGGATGATGATCAACTTGAGCTTCTTCCAGGATAAGCAGGACGGAACAAGAACTTTGATAAATCAAAGAGGATAGCTAAGTTAGAGTTGAAATCTTCAAATGATAGGTATCAACCCTACGAGAAACCAAAAAGGTCAAACTTCAGATCAGATAGGGGTCACAATAATCGCAACTTCTCATCATACATAGGTGATAGGCGTAATGATCGAGGGTATACTGGTAGGGGGCTGCAATTCAAAAATCATACGGTATGGAAAGCCTGAGACTATCTGAATATAACTTTAACATCGATGCTGTCGGACTTGTTTCGGTATTGGACATATTAAGGAGACAAAATGGATGAGACCACTCCGGACAGACCCGGCTTAAAGAGATCCGAATTTGATTTGTGATTACCACAGTACTTATGGTCACCGAAAGGAGGATTGTCGTCAGTTGAGGGATGAAGTGGTCCGATTATTGAAAAATGTCCATCTAAGTGAATTCTCGAGTGATCGAGGAAAGGAAAACTACAGAAATAAAGAAGCAAACAAACAAGCGAATCCGATCGAACCCAGGATATCATAAATATGATTATCGGGGGAATGGATGTTCTGAAGGTATTCGTTATGACCACAAATAAGATGAAAGTTTCAATAACTGGGGAGAAGTGGTCCAGAGATTATGTATGTATGGAGGAAACAATATCTTTCAACGACGAAGACGCGGATGGCATCATTCAACCTCACAATGATGTATTGGTAATTTCTATTTTTATTTATAAATTTTAGATTAAGCGGATTTTAATTGATCCAGATAGCTCGGCCAACATCATCCGGTGGAAGGTGGTAGAGCAATTGGGTTTGTTGGATCAAATTGTACTAGCAGCCCGAGTTCTAAATGGATTTAACATGGAAAGTAAGACCACAAAAGGGGAGATCATTCTTCCAGTAAGTGGAGCCAGGATAATTCAGCAAACGGAGTTTTATGTCATAGAAGGCAAAATGAGATACAACGCACTATTCGACAGTCCTTGGGTACATGACATGAAGGTCGTACCTTCGACATTGCATATGAGGCTGAAATTTCTAACACCGGAGGGAATCAAGATAATTTGAGGAGAGCAACCGACAACAAGAGAGATGTTCTTGGTAGAAGAGTTGATACAAACACCGAAAGAAATGAAGGACATAAGTAAAGGCAAATAAGTTAAATAACAATCACAGGATTTGGGCTCGCTGAGTCCGAAAAATGAAGAGGAAGAGAAGACAAATTACGAGGAAGAAGAAGACCACTTTTGCATCCTGAGGTCATTTGTGTTGCCAGATGATTTAGATGCCATGAAGTCAACTATAGAGGAACTATAGCAAGTCATCTTATTCGTGCACTTACCGGATAGAAATGTATATCTAGGCACCGGGTTATCCCTGCAGCTCAGGCTTAAATTAATTGAATTTCTTAAAGGTATTCCACCGGAGGTAACGACTCACAAATTGAGTTTGGACTTGACCTTTCCCCCGGTAAAGCAAAAGAGGAGGCATATGGCCGACTTCAAATATAAGTTCGTCAAGGAGGAAGTAACAAACTTTTTAAATATATGTTCCACCCGAGAGGTAGAGTATCCTGATTGATTAGCAAATATAGTGATCGTACCTAAAAAGGCAATAAATTGAGAATGTCCATAGATTTAGAGATTTGAATAAGGCATGCCCAAAAGATTACTTTCCTTTGGTGCACATCGATCGAATGATTAATGCTACGGCTGGGCATGAGATGTTGAGTTTTCTTGACGCTTACTCTACGTACAACCAAATTATGATGAACCCGAAGGATCAAGAGAAAACCTTTTTTATAAGTAGATACAAGACCTATTGTTATAATGTAATGCCATTTGGTTTAAAAAATGTCGAAGCAACATATCAACACCTAGTTAATCATATGTTCGAGGACCAAATAGGTAACACAATAGAGGTTTATATTGATGATATATTAGTTAAGTCCCTAGAAGTAGAGGACCATTTAAAGCATTTGCAGGAAAAAATTGACATACTCCGAAAGTACAACATGAAGGTAAATCTAGAAAAGTGTACTTTTGGAGTTGGCTTGGACAAGTTCTTAGGTTTCTTGCTTTCAAACTGAGAAATAGAAATCAATCAAGATAAGATTAAAGCTATTGAGGATATTTTGGAGGTACTTGATGATGTGAAGGCGGTACAAAGACTCACAGGGAGGATAGCCACTGTGAGTCGGTTTATCTCAAGATGTGAATGCGGTATAAGTACTTGTCTAGTTCGTCATTACTGCATAAACCGATGGCAGACGAGCATCTATTCCTATATCTGGCAGCGTCTAAGGTAGCCGTAAGTGCAGTTTTAATTCGAGAAGAGAAAGGTACGAAATTTCCTATTTACTATGTGAGTAGAACGTTAGCTAGTGCCAAAACTAGATATCCTCATTTAGAAAAATTGGCATTAGCATTAATAATGACAACTAGAAAATTGAAGCCCTATTTTCAATGTCACCTTATTTGTGTAGTAATAACTTATTCGCTAAAGAATGTAATGCACAAGCCGGAACTATCCGACAAGCTAGCCAAATGGGTGGTAGAAATTAATGGATATGACATAGAGTATAAACCAAGAACAATTATAAAGTCTCAGGTTTTAGTAGACTTCGTAGCTGATTTTACACCCAAAATAATTTTTGAGGTGGAAAGAGAGCTTTTTAACCTCAGGAGCAACGTCGGGGGTCTAGACCTTATACACGGACATAGCTTCGAGCGTGAAAGGGTATGAATTTGGGGTAGTGCTTAAGAAACCTGAAGGAGATGTTATTAGGCAGTCGATAAGAACTCTAAAATTTACTAACAATGAAGACGAGTATGAGGCTATGATTGTAGTTTTGGAATTGGCAAGGAGTTTGGGAGTTGAAGTCACCGAAGCAAAATATGACTGCTTCTGGTTGTTAATAAAGTGAATAGTGTGTTCGAGGTAATCGAAGAAAGGATGCAAAAATACTTAGAAAAAACTCAAGTATTATTGCATCAGTTAAAATAATGGACCATGAAACACCTATCTCGAGAACAAAAAAAGAGGCAGATGCCTTGGCTAATTTGGGGTCATCCGTGGAAGCGGAGGAGTTTAATTCAGAAATAGTTGTGCAACTTCTAAACTCCGCGATCGATGGTGGTCATGCCGAAGTACATATAATAAGCTTGACTTGGGATTGACGCAATAAATACATTGATTACCTTCGGGATGGAAAATTGCCTATGGATTTGAATGAGTCAAGGGCACTTCGTACTAAAGCATCTAGGTTTTGTTTGATTGATGGTCAGTTGTACCGAAGGTCCTTTTTATGGTCCTTAGCGAGGTGCTTAGAACCAGAAAAAACTGACTATGTGATGTGCAAGGTTCACGAAGTGACTTGTGGTAATCATTTGGGAGCAGAATTATTGGTCCGAAAGCTTATTAGGGCTGGGTACTATTGGTCTCAGATGGAGGAAGACACAACGAACTTCATCCAAAAATGTGATGAATGCCAATGACACGCACCGATGATTCACTAACTGGCAGAACTAATGCATCCAGTTTGGTCACCATGGCCTTTCATGAAATGAGGGATGGATATAGTGGGATCCTGAAAGGTATGTTTCATTTTGTTTATGACTAACTACTTTTCCATGGGCACCCAGAAAGGTATGTTTCATTTTGTTTATGACTAACTACTTTTCTAAGTGGGTTGAAGCGAAGGCCTTCAAAAATGTTAGACAGAAGGAAGTCATTGATTTCATTTGGGATCACATGTTTGTCGGTTCAGCATACCAACGGAGATTACTTGCAACAATGACCGTCAGTTCATTGGGAAGAAAGTAAATGATTTTCTTGAAGGGTTAAAAATTAAGAAGATAATATTAACTCTGTATCACCCGAGTGTAAATGGGCAAGCGGAGTCAACAAACAAAATAATCATTCAGAATATGAAGAAAAGATTAAAAGAGTCAAAAGGAAAGTAGAGAGAAATTTTGCCGGAGGTTTTGTGGGAATACAAAATAATGTCGAAATCTAGCACCGGGGAGACTCCATTTTCTTTGGTTTACGGTGCAGAAGTACTAATTCCGGTGGAAGTTGGCGAGTTGAGCTTAAGGTTCAGTCTTGCAACCGAAGAATCAAATAATGAAGCTATGGTCGTCAAGCTTGACTTAACGGACGAACACCATGAGTTGACATTATTACGATTGGTGGCTCAAATGCAAAGAATGAGATGATACTACAACTGGAGGACAAATCTTAGGCGCTTTCAAGTAGGGAACTTGGTTCTACGAAAAGTAACCCTCAACACCAAAAATCCCAACGAAGGGAAATTGGGCCCGAACTAGGAAGGTCCTTACAAAGTGTCAGGAATAATTGATAAAGGCTCGTACCAATTGGAAGCTGAAGATGGTCAAAAGTTTCCAAATAATTGAAACATTGCACACTTGAAGCGATATTATTTCTAAGTATGTGTTTGGTTAATTATTTGAATTTTATCAGTTTAGATATTTCTATCTCTTGTAGGAACAAAATCGGAGTCATCACTCAAAGAATGGACAACGTTAGAGTTTGGTCTGAAAATACGTGTTGCACTCTTTTTACCTTAGCATGATTTTTATTCCGAAAAGGGTTTTTTCGGTAAGGTTTTTAATGAGGCAACAATGCATGTTACTAAGTAGTTGAAGGCCAAACAAACACTTACTGGCCGGTAGTAAAGAACAAATAGTATTTGAATTCTCATGCTTTGAATACAAACACTAGGGGACTGCCATACCTTCGGTAAAGATGACCAGAATGAAGAAATTCAAAGTTTTCAAGTTTGTAGAATTACGAACATCTGTAAGGGTTAAAATATTGAGTGAATCTTGCCAGAGTTGTTTTACTGTTAAGACAAATTATGTAAAGGCAAAAAGATCGAATGAGTCATGCCAAGTTATTTGTGCGAAGCAATATTTGAATGAAATTATACTTTGTCCGAAATTCGCCTCGATAATTTATTTACATATTCTTGTTTTCGGACAATTAATTAAATCATTAGTCTTACGAGCTAACAAATTTATTGAGTTCTTAACTGGGGACTGTCGTCATAAAAGTTTTCGGAACGAAAATAAGTAATGTTCCAAAGGCATGCTTCTAAAGCATCAGATCAAAATGAATCTAGTCTATTCCTAAAGACACTTAAACTGTCTAAAAGTTGGGAGTAAATTAAGTTCCAACGTTGATGTACCGTGAAATCACCGTACATTTGATATCTTTTACTTACACTTTTATTTATCTTAAAATATATTTTACGTCGTTTCTTATGTATATGTGTTGTTTTGTAGGACAATGAGTGCAGACTTGAAATACAAGTGAAAAGGAGCAAAAAGACCATAAAACATGACCTATGAACCATAGGTCATGTCACACACATTTACTGCGATTCGTAGAAGTACCGCAAACCACAGTAGGAACTTGAGAAGTTGAACTAGGCAAAAACACGACCTACAACGTGACCTGCGAACCGCAAACCATTTCATTGAAAACTAAAGAATTGACATAGCCTGTGATGAAATTGCAAGACGTGCGAATCTTAGGTCATGTCTGCGACATGGTCTGCGGTTCGCAGCATGTGATGCGGGTGCATTTTCGTCCAATTCCTGTGCACGAATTTTGGGGACTATAAATAGGTGCCTAGAGTTTTGTGTCTCAACATTCAATTCTAGTTTGTATTTCCAAGACTCCAAACATTCCATTGCTCTTGTTTTTAGGCTTTTGAGTAGACTAACAACAACTTTGGATTCCAATTTCATTTTAATTCTCAAGTACTTTGTAAGTGACAATGATTTCATATCTATTTAATTTTTTTATTTCATTTATTATGAGTAGCTAAGCATATAGCTAGTGTTGTGGACATAATAGGTGATATTAATATATCAGGGATTTTAAATGCTTGATTAGATTGTTTATCATTGTTATACTCTATTACTGCTTCATTATGTCATAATATCAACGGTGGCCAACTTTGATAATGCCTATAGCCCATTATTGTTTGAAAAAGAATAGTGGATAGGAAAAGTATTAATGGCATAGATTTAGGAATTTAACCCCTATCTAATACCCAAATCTAGGAATAGAATGAGTAATGTGAGATTTATATAGGTGTATTGAATTGCACATCGTAGGACTTAGAAAAGCCTAGTGATGACATTTATCACCTGGGTTGGAAAACTAGTGATAAACTTTAAATTGGCCCATAATCTAGTATAATAGATATTCAATTGATATCAAGCATATCCCCAATTTCATTGATTCACCTAGAGAGAACACAACCCTAGTCCTTCCACAACTTGAATTACAAATTTGCATCATTACTTCCTTGAATCAAATTTAGATCATAATCAAACAAACAAATATTTTCCCAACATCTTTGAAATCTAGACTAAGTACTGAGACTTACGTTTAAATTATATTTTTTCTCGTCGTATTCCTTGTGGGATTCGACCTCAACCTTTGTTGGGTTCTATATTTGCATTAAATCGCTTTATATCCTTTTTAGAGGTGTAATTTGAGCGTATTAAATTTTGGCACAGTTGCAGCATAATCCTTTACATACTTTAATCTATATTTCTCATATCACTCTTTTGTTGTTTATTGGTGTGTAGGTGTTATGTATTCGGACTCTGATTCCAATGATGAGTTCGTGGGGGCACGAGCCGCCACTATTAATCCCCCACCACTTCAAAGGAATGCAAGTTCCACCTCAACACCACTCAACTACACCTACTCAACACTAAGGGTCTATTTAGTGGTCTTGCAATCGATGATCGAAATCGACACCTTCGGAATTTCCTTAGGGTATGTGCAACGAATGTATAACCAAACATCTCAAGTGAGGCCGTGAAGTTGAGGCTCTTCTCATTTTCTCTCATGGGGGAGGCTACCGCTTGGTTAGACAATCTTCCCACCGGTTCAATCATAACATGGGCGGAGTTGACCGATGCCTTTCTCAAAAAGTATTTTCTTCCATCCCGGATGCTATAACTCCGTGATAAAATTAACAACTTCTGATAATTCCCTAATGAGTCACTTCATGAGACTAGGACTCGGTTTAAAAAGAAGGTAAACAATTCGGTGGCAGATAATCTAGAGAAGGGAGCCGTCATGTATACTAATTATGATGTGATGAGTGCTTTATTTGACAAGATATCCAAAACAAATGAAGCTTGGCACACTAGAGAGTCGGAGGTGGTTTGGAGGAAGGTCTTCCAAGAATTTGATATCTAGAGAGACACTTAGGAGGGAAGAAGAGAGAGATGAAACAATGGTCAAATTGATGACACAAATGGATCTTCTCACGAAACATGTTATGGGAGGTGGCTCGAAGAAAGTTAATGCATTGGGTCTTGTGAATGGGGCTCATCGGATCAACAATACTACCAAGTGTTTAATGAGGAGGCGAATTTTGTGAATAATCAAAGGGATGGTTCCTGGCCTAACTACCAAGGTCCTAATCAAGAAACTTGGCGGCAAGGTCAAGAGAATCAACGTTAGAACAAGGTGTAAGGAGCTCAAATTGGGGGAACAACAACCAAGGGGGTTACAACAACAATCAAGGTGGTTATAACAACAATAATTACAACAACCATCAAAGTGACAACTCTATGTTCTACCGAAGGAAAGCCAACAAATATCGAATCAACCATCCATAAGTGACCTTGCTAGTTCAAAGTTTGAGGACATGCTTTCCAAGTGTTACGAAAAGTGGAATCAATCGACACCTTCGTCAAAGAGGTGAATGATAATATAAAGAGTATGACGTATGACATGAGTACTATGGGACAAGTGGTGACTTCACATTCCACTTCAATCAAACAACTAGAGGCCCAACTTAGCTAAATTTTGGCTACCCTCAACGAAAGGCAAAAAGGTACACTCCCTAGTGACACGGTGGTGAATCCAAGATATGGTGATAATTTTTGTAAAGATATTACTACTAGGAGTGGAAAGGTACTTGGGGGTGATATATTGGTGAATGAAGAAGAGGTTGTTGTTTATGAAACACCTATTATAGTTGATGAATAGAGTGTTACTAAGAAAAAAAGGCTAGTATTGAAAAACCCATTGTTATTAAAGAAGAGCTTGCAAAAGATGAGACTCCAGAAGTGATGGCACCTATTCTAAATCCCCCACCTCCGTTTCCTCAAAGTCTAGCTAAGAAGAAGGATATCGGGAAGTTTTTGAAGTTTATTGAGAAATTGAAGCAACGTTCCATCAACATTCCTTTAGTTGAAGCCCTTAAACAAATGTCAGTCTATGCAAAGTTTATGAAAGATCTTGTGACCAAGAAGAGACAATCTAGATTTGAGACGACGGATGTAACCATTGTTACTAAGGCAGTAGTTCAAAAGAAAGAGGACCCTAGAGCATTCACTATTCTTTGCACTATTGGAGCCTACAAGTTTGCAAAGGCTTTGTGTGATCTTGTTGTAAGCATCAACTTGATGCCACTTGCAATTTTCAACAAGTTGGGTTTAGTCACTCCCCGTCCCACAACTATGAGGTTAATTATGATAGATCACACTATGAAAAGGCCAGTTGGTATTCTTTTTGATGTCCTTGTTCGTGTGGATATGTTCATATTTCTGGCCAACTTTGTGATTTTGGATTGCGAAGTAGATTTTGAGGTTCCCATAATCTTGGGACGACCATTCTTAGCCACGGGGCGAGCTCTTGGGGATATTTAGAGAGGTGATCTAAAATTCCGAATAAATAATGAGGAGATCACATTCCATATTTGCAAGTCGATGAAGCAACCAGCGGACATGAGTGTAGTGTCAGTTATTGATACAATTGATGAAGCCGTAGAGGCTACTGTTGCTAATGAGTATGTTGGTTAAGTGTTGGTAGCGGTGTTGATGAACTATGATGGAGAGAACTATGAAGAATTTGAGGAGATAATGAATGCCTTGGTTGGATTGGGGTCATACAACTACAAGCCCAAGAAATTTGATCTTGACTTGGAGAACCGTGAGACGCCTCCCACAATGCCATCAATCATTGAACCACCAATCGTGAAGCTCAAACCTTTTTCTTCACATTTGAGGTACGAGTTCCTTTGTCCAAACAACACCTTGCCCGTTATAATTTCAAATATATTGACGGAAGAGCAACGTGAAAGATTATTAGTTAACTTGAAGAGGTATAAAAGGGCCATTAGATGGTTAATTGCGGATATTCGAGGCATTCCTCCCAGTATTTGCACCCAAAAAATTAAGCTTGATGAAGAGTGTATTTCGAGTATTGAATATCAAAAGAGGTTAAATCCTCCTATGCAAGAGGTTGTGAAGAAAAATATAATCAAATGATTGGATGCCAGTGTCGTGTACCCTATTGCGGATAGTGAGTGGGTGAGCATGGTTCAATGTGTGTCAAAGAAGGGTGGTATTACCATGGTGCCTAATGCGAAGAATGAGTTAATTACAACTCGAACAGTGATTGGTTGAGGAGTGTGTATGGACTATCAAAAGTTGAACCATTGGACAATGATGGATCACTTCCCAATGCCATTCATGGATCAAATGCTTTATCGACTTGCGGGGATGGACTTCTATCATTTTCTAAATAGTTATTCGGGTTATAACCAAATCACAATTGCCCCTGAGAATTAAGAAAAGACCATCTTCACATGTCCTTATGGTACCTTTGCATTTAGAAGAATGCCCTTTGGGTTATGTAATGCTCCCGCCACTTTTCAAAGGTGCATGATGTCCATATTTTTCGACATGGTAGAGAAGTCCATTGAAATCTTCATGGATGACTTTTCCATGATTAAAGACTCATTTGATGCTTGTCATGAGAACTTGGATCGGGTACTAAAACATTGTGAAGAGACTAATTTGGTTCTCAATTGGGAAAAATGCCACTTCATGGTCAAAGAGGGAATCGTTCTTGAGCATAAAATTTTGGAAAAAGGTATAGAGGTTGATCAAGCCAAAGTTGAGGTTATTATAAAGCTTCTTCCACCTATCTTCGTTAATGGTGTCCAAAGTTTTATAGGTCACGTTGGGTTCTATAGAATATTTATCAAGGACTTCTCTAAGGTGGCAAATCCTTTGTGTAAATTATTGGAGAAAGAGACTAAGTTTGAGTTTGATGAAGCTTTTCTCAAGGCGTTTGAATGTTTGAAAGAGAAGCTCACTTCGGCACCCATCATTATTTCTCCAAATGGGTCAAAACCATTTGAGCTCATATGTGATGCTAGTGGTTTTGCCATGGGGGCTATTCTTAGCCAAAATAGAGACAAAATTTCCATCCCACATATTATTCAAGTAAGACTCTCAATGGAGCGCAAATGAACTATACCATTACCGAGTAAGAGTTGCTATGGTCTATGCTTTTGAGAAGTTCCGGGATTACTTGTTAGGAACTCATGTGATTGTGCACACCGACCATGCGGCTCTTCATTATCTCATGGCTAAGAAAAATGCAAAGCCTAGGTTGATACGCTGGGTCTTACTTTTGCAAGAGTTTAACTTTGAGGTGACAAATAGGAAGGGATGTGAAAACTAAGTGGCAGACCACTTGTTAAGGCTTGAAGATGGGGGGAAGCCAAGTGATGGGCTTGAAGTAGATGATTCTTTTCCGGATGAGTATGTAATGGCAGGATCATATGATATAATTCCATGGTACGCTAATTTTGCAAACTATCATGCAAATGACATTATGCCAAGTGATCTCACTACCAATCAAAAGAAGAAGTTTTCGAGTGATGTTCGGAAGTTCTATTGGGATGAGCCATATATTTTACGGGTTTACGCCAATAACATGATAAGAAGGTGTATTCTCGAGGTTGACATGGTTCCCATACTTGAGGCTTTCCATTCAGCGCCCATTGGTAGTCACCATAGTAGTGCAAGAACAACGGTGAAAGTGCTTCAAAGTGGTTACTATTGGTCAATCATTCATCAAGACACCTATGATTTTGTGAAAGAGTGTGATCGATTTCAAATGAATGAGGGCATTTCAAGAAAGCATGAGCTACCTTTGACACCCATTCTTGAAGTTGAGTTGTTCGATGTTTGGGGCATTGAATTTATGGGCCTATTCGTGAGTTCTTATGGTAATAAGTACATCCTTCTGGTAGTTGACTACGTGTCAAAATGGGTGGAGGCTGCAACACTTCCTAAAACTGAAGGAAAAAGTGTCACCGCATTTTTAAAAAGGTACATCTTCGCAAGATTTGGTACTCTAAGGGATATAATTAGTAATGGGGGTTCCCATTTTTTGCAATCGATTGTTCAAGTCTCTTCTTGAGAGGTACGGTGTCAAACGCATGGTGGCTATGCCCTATTATCTCCAAACAAGTGGGCGAGTGGAAGTGTCGAATCGGGAAATCAAAGACATCCTATCCAAGACGGTGAATGTCACAAGAACTAATTGATCATGGAAATTAGATGATGCACTATGGGCATATCAGACGACTTTCAAGACTCCTATTGTCATGTCGCCATATAGGTTATTTTCTGGGAAAGCTTGTCATCTCCCAGTTGAGCTTGAGCATAAAGCAATGTGGACCTTGAAGAAATTGAATCTTGAGTGGAGTGATGCCTCGAACTTGAGAGCAGAGCAATTGAATGAGATGGATGAATTATGTCTCAAGGCATATAAAATTTTGGCACTTTACAAGGCCCGGATGAAGCATTTCCATGATAAAAAAAATCTTGAAGAGAGAGTTTATCCCAAGGGATCTAGTGTTATTATTCTATTTAAGGCTAAGGATATTTCCCAGGAAGTTGAAGTCCAAATGGTCAAGTCCTTTTGAGGTGACATAAGTGTTTCCCCATGAGGCTATTGAAATTGCTTGCCCAAGTGGGAATCGAGTCAAGGTAAATGGGCAATGAGTAAAATATTACTTGGGAATGCCCAATGAAGTCAAGATAATCGAGGTGATCTACCTTAATGAATCGTGATGAATTGGTAACAATGTCGTGCCACGACGTAAAATTAGGCGCTTCTTGGGAGGCAACCCAAGTGTTTTTGTTTTTCATTTTTTTCTTTGGTTATTTTAATGTTTTGATGTTTGTTGAAGTGTGCATGATTGGAAATTGGTGATGCAAGGGAAGAATTGGCAAAAATTCAGACCATGAATTACGAGCAATGTCTGCAGTTCATTTGTAGACTGCATTAATTATTTGTGGCACAATGTGCGAATCGCAAGTAGTGCATCAGGTAAATTTGGCCCAGGCCCGACCTAACCTGCAAAATGATTAAATTCTCAAAACCGTCCCTCTACTTCATTTTTGCACATGATTTTCACTCATTTGAAATGGTTTTCAACCCCTTTCACTTTTAATCCCATTCCAAATCCCACTCACTTCACCAAGCACTTTAATTTCTTCGATTTTTGTTTACAATTTCCACTCACCATTGTGCACTCATGGGTCTTTTGAAGAATAAGGTCACACACTCCATTCACTAGGTCACTACATCAACCAAAAATCATCGACAAGCTGGTATGTGTGCTTTTGGCCTCCATTCATGGTCTTTTAACCATGTTCATGGTGATATTCATCTACTAGAGTTTCATCTACGGTTGTTATTGAACTTGCAATGGGGTTGGAGTTAGAATTGTATATCTATCATGTATGTGTATAACTAGTGTGGGTTATTCATATGATTGTGAATTGTGTAGGGGTGCATCATGTTCAAATTGTGGAAATCAAATTAATTATGTGTGAAATTGACCTAGGGTTAGATATGAATTTGAAGTTTTAAGTGTGTTCTTGAACTTTGAATCATGTGGTAGTGTGTGTAGTGCATATTTACATACGAAATCATAATGTAGGCGTGTATTGTGGTTGTTGAACGTCAAATATATGTAATGTTATGTGTGAATCTTGTTAGCATAGAAGGGGGGGGGGGATTCTTGAGTACCCTTATTTGTAGAAGAGTCTCATAATGTTCATACCCACAATGTGTTCGATGAAATTCTTGAATGACTCAATTAATTATATATGATGTTTTTCTTGACTCACATGAATGATTGGGGGTAGATAGATGAATCCAGGGAAGTCTTGAGTACTCGATGTTTGGTTAGAATTATTAAATCGTCAATGTGTTCATGGTTGTTTCATTAAAATGTCAAATTGATTGAATTTGTGTGTGGATGGTTGTGTATACCCGTACAAATTGAAATTCCCGATGATGGATGGCGTGACAACTTTCTTAAGGGAATTAGTTGTGTGTGTGTGTTGGTTGTTAGTATTGGTAGTTCGTAGAAAATATATGAAAATAGGGGATCAAAAGGATTCAAGTGAAAACGTTTCATTGTCATAGTCGGTGGCATCACCTACGAATCCCAGACCATGTCTGCGAACCGTAGGTGAACAACATAATGTGATAGTGATTTTTGATCATTAAACCCCTTTTGACGACATTTTTTGTGACATGATCTGCGAATTGCAGGTCATGACTGCGACGTCGCAGGTCATGTGTGTGAACCACAGAGCATGTTGCAGATAGTGTCACCTCCACAAAAATACTATTTTTTATTTTTATTTCGTATTCTATTTTCTTTATTTGCTTTCTTATTTAAGAAAAAACATAAATATTTTCCTCCTTTAACATAGAGGATGGCACCAACAAACAAATCCAAGGGAACTAAAAAGACGACCTCGTGAAAAAGAAAAGCGCCGATGGATGATATCCCCCAGTCTGAAGAGGGGACAACCACTGCACTTGAAGTCTTTGAATTGCCGAAAGTAGGTACTGTGGTGGAAATTGTCCGAAAGAGAAAGGAGGAAGAGATCGACCTCCGATTTACTGAGCCCAGGTCCAAAGAACTATATCTAGCGGGCCTTGAGATAAAAAGGGATGGCAATCTGACCCGGGTAATACATAAAGAAAAGAAGATGAGTTGGAACGGGTTGAAAAGTGAGTGCCTCGATATTATCCAAGAGTTGAAGATGTCGAGATGGGACTGCTTCGCAAAACCTACAAGTTATTATATTTCGGTAATCATGAGAGAGTTTTATGCAGCCTATGGGGTGATTCTAAATAGCAAGAGAGGCAGACGACAAGCAAAAACTTCTATGGAGGCCCTAGGTTTTGTGACAATTCGAGGGGTGAGTATTGATATCCATGCTAAAAAGATCAACAACTTCTACTTTATGAAGGAAGAAGAGGGTGAGGATGAATTCTCCCTAAAGTACATGAATTACGATGAAAGGATGAAGAACTCGAATGATCATAGAATGTAGGCCACATCGGTGATTCCTAAAGAAACACCAGACGGGATTGATCCAACGGTTGACATACATAAGAACTCTCACAAAGGAGGATTTTTTTTGGCTTGCGATCATATCTTTAAGAGTGTTGCCTTCATTCAACGACACCAATATTGCATTAGAGAAAGCCCTTATGATTGCTGCTCTTATGATCGAGTCGAGAATTAATGTGGGAGAGCTCATTCAGGACGGGATTCGGGACCGAGTACAACATAAGAATACCTCTCTTTCATACCCTTGCTTGATCACTGCCTTATGTATGAAGGAAGAAGTGCCTCAAATTGACAAGAAAGATAGATAAATTGAGCCAAAACAGATGATGGATTACACGCGGTTGGAGTATGGTAACAAGAGGATGACCACCGTACCATAGTCTCAGGCCACTCCGATTGTGCTTGACACACAGATACATGGTTCAGTTTATCATCCTGACCTAATAGATACTTTAGTCCTGGCCTCTACTTCAGTCCCAAAGGTTCTAGCCCCGACTACAGAGATTGTTCCTGTCACATCTGTGGCCACTTCTTATGCCTCCGCTACGGGGACACTCATTCTTGCTCATGGTGTGATATTGATTAGACTTGCTAAGGCTAAGGTGATGAAATTGGTTGAGGAGTTTCCTTCGTATGTCAAGGAAGCTATACAGACAGCCTTAGTGCCTCACAAGGCAAACCTTGAGGCAGTGAGAGAGGAGCAGAAGAGTATCAGGGCCCAGCTTCAGTCTATTGAGCTCCAACTGGGGCGTATTGATGGAGGTGGTGAGAAAGGTCTACCGGCTATCCGATCAGAGTTGCAGAGGATTTTGGCATGGCTGAGTGCCTTGGAAACACCTGAGATGGTACTTGCGAGGCCTATACTACCACCGGTAGCAGAGTAATTCTCTACTCAGCCTAGAGTTAGCACTGAGCCTCGTGTTGACTACTCCGTCGAGCGAGATGATATGGAGGATGATAATGATGCTGATGATAGATCAGCGAGGGAGAGTGAAAGTGTGCTAGATAATGATGAGGGTGATTATCCATTAGCGAATGCCCGCTCGGCTATGAGAGTAGCATGTATTCCTCCGGATGAAGTGGAAATAGTGGTAGCTATACAGTGGTCTGTAGAGCAGCTATAGAATCAGAGAGCACAAGGTAACAATAGAGCTAGTTCATCTTCGGCTCCACCAACATATGCCCCCTTCCACCATTATTAGGTCATGTGATCGCAGTGGACACCAGTGCCGAGCCTGCACTAGTTTTAGAGATCAAGCCTACTTATCAGACTACAAACCAGGTGACAGAGTTGATGGAGACATGACTCTGACAAATGCTTGATGCATCCTCAGGGAGTCCTTTACCTCATGATTCTATGATATATATTCATTGGGGACAATTCATAATTTATTTGTTGGGGATAGGGTATCCGAGTCTGAGTTATGGTTTTGTTGAGTATTTGTAGATAATTAGATATTGTTTTGGATATTTTTGTTGCTCTTGGGTTTTCTTAGCCAAGATTCTTTCCCAATAGTATTTATTTTTCTTATTAAACCTGGAATGTTTAGTTAGTTCATTATGTGTTGTGTCATATGCTATTTCGTGTCGTGTATTGTTCAAGTATAATTGAAGATTGTGACTTATATAGTGTTGGCTTGATTAGTCTATGGCATGTACAATTTGTGTTGACCCCTTTAAATTTTTTGTTGGATGTGCATATGTACTTAATGGATGATGAATTGACATGCATAAATCATTTTGTGACATTATGCCTACTAGTGTCGTGATTGATAGATGCCTTGAGAATTTGGTTTAGAAGTGTGATAAAAGAAGTAATTGTAATCCGTATGTCGTGTGTGTGATATTGTTTCTGTTGAGTTTGTTTGCATTAGTGTGATCTAAAACTTGCCGGTATGTTTTCCAAGGTGAAATCCTAGACTATACTTGGTTTGAAAAAGGATGTTAGGCCTTCATTGGACCGTCTCTTATCCTCAAAATTTCCTACCCTTGCATGTTTCCTTAGTCAACCCCTTTGAGCCTTTAACCGTTTCTTTGGCAACCACATTACAAGCCTTGTCCTTTGATTGATCTATCTTTTGGCACCCGACCTCCCTAAGTGCTTTTAAAGTGCGAACTTAGGCTAAAAGACTAAGTTTGGGGGTGGTAGTTGATAAAGTGTGATGTGGGAGTTGTTTTAAATGTGATACGGTGAATAAAAAAGTAAAAAATAGTAATGAAAAGAGAAAACAAAAAAAAATAGTCGAACCTGCCTTGGTATTGGCATTTTAAAAGAGAAACAACAAAAAAAGAGTATAAAAGAAGGAAGCTAGAATAAACGATTTTAATAAAAGGTAAAGACTAGAGGTTGTGTCAAAATATGGAAAGGAATGGTGAAAAAGTGATTAAAGGAAATGTGCGTGAACTTGTGCAAGTGTAGTGCTTAGGGAGGTCTTGAGTCACTATTTTCAAATTGTATCTCTAACTTGACCCGAAGCCTACATTACAACCCAAAAAGTCCTAGTTGATTTCGAACCAAGTGTGTCTACATTAGTGGAGGATTACATGAAGGGCAAGCCTATGGTATTGCCTGCGAGCATTTCGAACATTTTTGTGAGTGTGAGTGTGTTCTCTTCTTTTTCTTCTTTTGTCTCCTTGTGTGTGAATATGTGTGTTTTGAGGACTTTCTTTGGTCTTTGTAAGGGCATATGGATTGTAATATTTAGTTGAGAAGCACTTCTCAAACCGTGATCTCTTGGATATATCTCTCATGCCAATAACTTTTTGTCACCATTTGAAGCGGTAAAGTTAGTCTTTGTCTGTTGAGTGATTGTACCATATTTTGACAATGCGAAGTGAGGGTCAAAACTGTCTTGAGTACATTCCTGCGGCTAATTGCTATAACTGTTGTAGTCATTCTTACTTTGGTTATTCTTGAACATGTGTCGTAGGAGTGTATGTTGTTTTAGTTTCTTGAGGATAAGCAAGAGTCTAAGTTTGGGAGTGTTGATTTACCATGAAATCACGGTACATTTGATGTGTTTTACTTACGCTTTTGTTTATCTTAAAGTACATTTTACATCGTTCCTTACGTATGTGTTTTTTTGTAGGACAAGCAATTTGGAGATGAAATACAAGCGAAAAGCAAAAAAAAGATCAGAAAACATGACCTGCGAACCACAGGTCATGCTGCACACATTTACTGCGATTCACAGAATAACCGCAAACCACAGTAGGAACTTGAGAAGTTGAACAAGGCAAAAACATGGTCTGCGACGTGACCTGTGAACCGCAGATAAACCGCATACCATGTCACTGAATATTGAAGAATTGACACAGCATGCGATGAAATTGCAAGACGTGTGAATCACAAGTCATGTTTGCGACATGGTCTGCGGTTCATAGCCAGTGACGCGGGGGAATTTTTGTCCAATTTGTGTGCACGAATTTTGGGGAATATAAATAGTTGCTTAGGGTTTTGTGTCTCAGCATTCAATTCTAGTTTGTATATCCAAGACTCCAACATTCCATTTCTCTTGTTTTTGAGGTTTTTGAGTAGACTAACAACAACTTTGGATTCCAATTTCATTTTAATTCTCAAGTACTTTGTAAGTGACAATGATTTCATTTATATTTATTTATTATATTTCATTTATTATTAGTAGCTAAGCATATAGCTAGGGTTGTGGACCTCAGAGTGTGTTCTTAATGTATTGGGGTTTTTAAATACTTCATTAGATTATTTATCATTGTTATACTCCATTAATGCTTCATTATGTCATGATATTAATAGTGGCCAACTTTGATATTTCCTATAGCCCATTATTGCTTGGAAAAGAATAGTGGGTAGGAAAAGTATTAATGACATAGATTTAGGAATTCAACTCCTATATAATACACAAAGTTAGGAATAGAATGGGTAATGTGAGATTTATATGGTTGTATTGAATTGCACATCCCAGGGCTTGGAAAAGCCTAATGATGACATTCATCACCTAGGTTGAAAAACTAGTGATAAACCTTAAATTGGCCCATAATCTAGTATAATAGGTATTCAATTGACATCAAGCATATCCCCAATTTCATTGATTCACCTAGATGGAACACAACCCTAGTCCTTCCACAACTTGAATTACAAATTTGCATCATTACTTCCTTGAATCAAATATTAGATCATAATAAAACAAGAAAATATTTTCCCAACATCTTTGAAATCTAGACTAAGTACTGAAGCTTACGTTTAAATTATACTTTTTCTTGTTGTATTCCCTGTGGGATTTGATCCCAACCTTAGTTGGGTTCTATATTTGCTTTCGACCGCTTTACATCCTTTTCGGAGGTGTAATTTGGGCATATCAAATGTACATGCCAGAAATAAATAAAAGACGTCTTATTCATAATCATAAAAATAAGGTCCTTATATTCAATCATTAAATGACCCAAAACCGGAAGGAATTGCCAGTATAAAGCAAACTAAAGTATAAGTATGTATTCAAAAAATGATTAAGTTATTTTTAAGATTGGGAGAACTTTTGTATGAGTTGACACAAACTAAGTGATGGTTTATTTAAATAAAACTCTGAAGTCGGAGGCAATTAGCTCGAATGGTGTTAAAGGTTTATTTAGCTAAGTTATTGAAAACGAGAAAACAACAGCGAATGCAGAGAGATAGAAAAATTACAATTAAGGCAAAAGAAAGATTGAAACATCTTCATTTATAAATAAGGCCGGAAAATGGCCAGAACAAAACATGAAAAAGGAAAAAACAAAAAACAAAGGTATGTAAGCCTAAAGATTAGTCGGACTAGGATTCAGACTATTCAGCTTTTTCCTCGGTGCTATCACTGTTCAACCATCGGAAGGCTTCATCCTCTACAACTTTAGCCTCGACAATCTTAGAATCTAAGTTCTCAATCCGGATATTTCATTTTATATGCTCGATCTTTAGCACTGTCTGGGCCACCTCGGCCTCCACATCGGCCAAAGTTTGGTCTCGTTCAGCCAAGGGTTGAGTAAGTCGGGCCAAAGTTTCTACATTTCTTTGGCAGAGACCTCGAGCTCATTTCTTAACTCTTCGTTGGTTTGAGCTTATTGGTTGGCGTGATCCTGAGCCACCTACAAAGCATCCTATTCAGCAAGATCAGTGTTGAGGCGATCAATCTCGGCATTGAGAAAATCTTCTCGATCCTCGATCTCTAAGGTTAAGGCCTGGACATTGTCGTTGAGATCATCATTTTCCCTGTCCAAAACCTTATTTTCCTCATTGGCAAGCTCGAGTCATTCATATCCTGGAGGTAGTCGCCTTTGATTCAATCCAATTCTGCCTTAATAACAGGCAAGTTATCGGCTTGTTGTAGTTGAGCCACTTTCTATTGAAGAAGCCTTTTGAGGTGCCGAATCATTTTGTCTTAGGCATCCAGCTGCCCTTTGAGGTGTTCATTTTCATCCATGCATCAGATGAAGCCCTCACCGACTAGAACAAATGATTGCATAGATATGAGCTAAACCGAGGTTAAAATATAAAATAAGATCGAGTACATAACTTGAAGTAAGAAATAGTGATATGTACCCGGTTCGACGCGTGCATACCCTTATTAAAGAGGTATTTTCAGGAGACATTCTTCATTTTTCCCTGTCGGACTCTGATATTAGGGGCCCCAAATAACTGGCGACCCCAACAGGCCGAGACAAGAAGTTTGTATCCTTGGGGAAAGAAAGAATGGCAGTTCTCACTCTTCTCAGATTCGTACTCGGGGCCGAGAAGACACTCACGAGTTTGGACCGGAAGTTGGCTTGATTCTTTAAAGTCAGGTAGATTTGGTAAGTTTTTGGGGGATAACTAAATGAGCAAACCCAGAGATGTTTGTTTGTGGCGCTGAGTTTGCAGAGGTTCTAGCTTCATTGAAGAAGCGGTCAAAAGCTTCTTGCCCAAAGCTTTGGGCCAATTGTATTGATGGGGGAAGAATTGAAGTTCTAGGTTTTTTAGCCAACGGTTCCTCATCTGTGGCTTCATCATCATCCTCGATAATGACAGGAACTAGCTCGGCGGCTGATGGCATAGTGGCAGAAGTTGATGCGACACCGGATATTGGCACAACAGCTTCAGTAATAGTACTTTATTTATGTCCGGTAGGAATATCCTCTACTGGAGTGGTGGTAATTTTCTCACCCAAACGTCATCAGGGGAGATACCGGTGTTCTGGACCCCGGAAGTACCACCCACTTCCGGAGTTCTTTTCCTTTTTGAAGCGACCGAGGGTGACTTCAGAGGTTTCGAGGATTTGGATTTAGTGGATTTATTTTTCTTTGGTACCTCAGTGATACAACAAACTAATGCGGCCTGATCGAGTACCAGATTGGGGTTAGTTGGAGCAGCTGAAGGGTTGGTTCATGGGGTCAAAGTGCCCTTCGGTAAACCTGGATGTTTGAAAAAAAAAGGGAAGTGAAAATATGTAAAAAATTAATAAGAGGAAAAATGAGTTAGGAGAATTCTAACCATGATTTTGGGCTTTCCATCGGTTTTCGGAAAGCACTTTCCATGTCCGCTTCTTATGCAGATAAATGTTGATAATTTTCTTGACCCATTCGTGAAGTTTTTCGACGTGGGTCAGAGCCCAACGAACAACTGGGAAAAATGACAACATGAAACTTAGAATGTGTTGAATGAGGAAAAAAACAACAAAAATGAAGGGAATAGTCGTTGATACTTATGATGCATGTTTCATTCCTTTGGAAAAGGCATGAACCTAGCCGAGATAGTTTCAGTGATAGGAACCTTAACAAAACGTTCCATCCAACCTCGATATCGATTTTGTCAACACTGGAGAGGATGGGGAATTTGCCTCATTTCGAGAGCTATACGATCCCACCACGGAAGAATTTTGGAAAGTATAAATGAATCAGATGATCCAAAGTAAAATGTTTGGTGACCAAAGTAATCAAGAATCGGAGGCAACTAACGACCCTCCAGAGTGGTGAACTAATTTGTGCAAGGCACAGATTGTAAGTCTTACACATCTAGAGGATTACGTTGTCGGTTGGAGGGACGAGCTTGAAGGTGAAATGGTAGGTGTATACATTGAAGTATCTGGATCTGAAGGTAGTAATATCTTCGTCCGGGCCGGGTATAATGGTCCCGGAGAGATCGGTTCAACCATAATCATTTCAGACTATGTCAAGATCAGAGGCACTAATGGAGGTCAGCTAGCTTTTGGATTCTTCACCTCGGTCAGATTTTGAAGAGACAGTGGAAACAACGAATTCACTGTCAAAATGAAAGGTAGATAGAAGCATGTCGTATGCTCTGGGGTCAGCGGCGACCTAAATTTTAGAAGTCTCACTTGTGCTGGTGGTTTCATCAAAAGCGGGTGGTGGAGAAGGTACCGGAGAGAATTGTCTTGAAGAAGATCGTATGGTTTTAGTCATCGTAACGAAGATATAAGGTTTGAAGATTTGAAGTTTTGAAGATATGAAGATTTGAAGGAGGTTTGGAGGCTAGAAATTTTAAAGATTTAAAGGAGATACGAAGATTAAAAGGTTGAATGTTCGAAGGATTAAAGAAGATTTAGCAGAAGGTAAAATTTGTGAAAGAAGAAGAGAAGGGGGTTTATAGGGGCGTGATCATCATTACGAAACGTTTAGGTTCGTGAACCGAAATGGCGGTAAAATCAAAGGGTGACATATGTTCAAAGTAACAGAGTGATAAGAGGTGAGTCAGATCATGGAGAAGGGGAAACATTTTGCTTTCCCGCCTATTTCAGAGTAATTTGAAAAAAAAGCTTGTAAAAGAAGACACCGGGGAGATCATTTCCATTTCTCATCACTTCGGTAAACTTTGATCCGTGAAGTATGGGGAGTGGGGACTATATATATACGGTAAAAACCGGCATGACATGTTACATGTTTGGATGTGGAAATCAAAGGAAGAAACAACGCTTTGAATCGGGTGCGGGTTGCACTGGGGGTGAGTCCGGGTATCAAGGAAAGACCGAATAGCGACCGAACCAAGTGACACCGGATGGGGGATCGAGGAAACTTAGTGCGTATATGACATCATCCGTTACTCTTTGTTCATTAAGTGGCCGTTATTCTCGTTTAGTTGCATTCAATTAGGGAATGATTCTCGGGCATGAATGCTTTGTATTGATAGTTATAAAAGGAGTCCAACCTTAATGTTGGAAGGGCATCCTCATTCTCATTATTCATACTTGCACAATTTACTTACATCAATTACAACTCTTAGTTCTCATTATTGGCTCGGACCCGAAGAAAATTAGCTAAAGATCGAACCAAATTCACTGAATAGTTTCAATCAAAATCACGATATTTCAAGCTAATCTTCTTGTTTATTATTTTCATTTGCTTGCTTATTTTTAATTTCTTATTTCACTTATCTACAAATCGATCCACGTATTCTTAAAACCACTTACAAATTCAATTGTACCTTTTTGGGGTAAACATATACAACCTAGCAATTACGATGACCTATTTGTTTGTCATAACATAATTATAGTGTAGTTACAAGTGCACTATTTGGTTGCATAAGTGTAATTACACAGTTAGATTAAATTTTAAATACATTTAATTATCAAAACAAAGTTAATATTTGATAAATATGTGCCTTTATAAATGATATTAAATTTTATATATAAGATACATATTATTTCCTGAAAATATATTAACTAATAATCATATATTTATAACTAATATTGTAAAATAATTGATATATTTTTTTAAATTATAATATTTTAATTTAACTAATTTTAAAAACTAAATCCCTAAAAGCACACGATTTGTAAGAAAATCATGGACGGCATGTTTGATAAAAAATTAATATTTATAAATATAGTGTCAACATTATTTAAATATTTGACTAAAATATTTAACAATTCGAACTGAAAAATGAACAACACCCCTGATCTCTAATGGCTACTTACATATTGAATAGAAGAAAATTACCTTTTCTAATCTTTGAGGTGTAAAAATGAAGATCTCTTGTAAAAAGGACATAAAATTTAAAAAAAGTTTGTAAAGGATTATAAAATCATCTCTCCCGCATAATACTCTTATGTTATATTTCAACATAATAAAAAAACAAGTTTCAACATAATTAAGTAATATAATTCAAAAGAAAAGGAAAACACAATAAGTTTATAACCTCGTTCAACAAGGAAATTCTACCTTAGTGACATCACTCGTTGTATGCTAAAATTTTGAATGATTTATTATTTTTAAGATTAGGATTATATGTGTAAATTCAAAACCTAGAATAATCGCAATTACGCTAGATGAAGAAGATAAGAGAAATAATAAATAAAAAAATATGAGCAATTACATGGAATTACAAGAAGTAAAGGTTGAAAAATGAGAAGAAATGAAATGAAAGATAAATAATATTAAAAAAATATATTTTTAAAATAAAACAAATTAAAAGGTTAGAAAAATAGAAATAAGAAAATTATAAAGACAATAAACTAAATAGAATTAAAAGAGAAAAGAAATTAAAAACAATCATGTAATTACACAATGTAATTACCATCGATTCACACCTCCCTTCTAAGAATTGAAGAGTATAATTATACCCTTTCATTACATTCAATTTCATGTTGAGCACATACTTTATTTGATTAAATAAACATTTTAAATTGTGTAATTATATCGATTAGACACAAATTTAATTTCTAGGTGGCTTTCCAAACATGCTCCAAGGCAATTCTTATTAACACATCATTTGAGGAGAGTTATCGATCACTGTTGTCTAATCATTTGCATGAATGAGTACCTGACACGTTAAAAGATAAAGGTGTTTGATAATGATGTGGATCAATAATTATTTCCTCTGTCTCATGTTTCTTGATCCATTTACCTTTTACACGCTGATTAAAAAATTATAAATAAAAAGAGTATTTTTACACATTACATTTATCTCTATCTAATTAATTGTACTTTAATTAATATTAATCACTTTAAAAAATAATTAATGTTAAAGAAAAATTAGAAAAAACTTAATTTATTTTATTTTACTTTTAGAAAGTGGCCAAATAATTTGTGACAAATAATTTTAGTAATGTGATCAAGTTAATATGGGACTGAGGAAATACCTACTAATTTACTATCATTATAGATTGTGTTGTGCCTGCTTTGTCAATTTATGATGAGATTAAAGTCACTTGTTTCCCCATAAGTGCGATATACCACTAACACGTTGCATTCATCATGTCGAAGAAATGAAGATGTTCCACAAGTTGGAACCCCATAACATGCAAGGTTCTTTTAAACCCTATAAAGAATATTTAGGGCGCGAGAAAACTCTCTTTAAGGAACTCGATAATCAAAAATATAAATCTTTGCAAAGTTGTAACACCATGTACCAAAGTCCACTATTGAAAGGTAGAGGAGCTGGTAAAGGAAACTAAATCATTCATGAGGGGCTAGATTTTTTTGGCACACTGAAAAGTTAAAGAATACACAAACAATTACTGTATCTTAAAGAACATTAGACTTTACAGTTAGATGAATGTCACTTTAACCCAGTGAACAAACCAAACCCCAAATATATCATAAACAAGACTAGGATATGTTGCAGCAAAATAATATATATCCTTAAACTTTCATAAAGGGATCTATATTACAACAAATATAATTCAATAACAAGGTTAAGGTCTTGGCCTCTCTTCAGAAAATCTTGGAAGCTGAACCAGGGAGTTTACACGAGTGACACCTTCTAATCCTAACCAGTTCTGATCTTCAGTTGCCACGGCTTCTTGATTTGCTTCTACTTCTGCTACAATTCGTTTGTAGGTGTCGTTCTCTTCAGCTGATCTGACGGTGAAGTTCCTCTGCAGAGATGGCTCGGAATTCTGTCCATCGTCTGATTCCACCGCGTTGCCAGAATGGTTGCTCTGAAGTGTTGCAGAAGAGAAACATTGATCCTCGTTATCGGATTCAGAGTCCATTTTCCCGTCCAAGAATAAGCAAACAACTGCACAATCATCCATCTTTGATGTTGGATATTTAGTTTTCCATTCGCGTGCAGCTGAGTCAACGAGGATCCTGGCAGCTGATGCTCGTGTAGGAGCTGATGACACTATCTCAACCACTTCCTCGTTAGTCAAGACGTCCCAAACCTGCATCCATATAAAGCGTCAATTCAAAACCTATGTATTATTTAGTATACAGTACTGGAATGCATTTTTTCAAACAGCTACCCTTTGCTAGGAATTCTTTGTGAATTGGTTCACCACTCCCAAGCATGGACCAAATATTGAATAAGCCTAGTCCTTAGGCTAAGAAATAATCTCTCACTATGTTCATATTTCATGAAAGAGCATTCAGATTTACACAGACCCAGAGACTAGCACTATTTGGCAAGAATTTCAGGGAAGGCAGAGTAATATTTTTATAACAGCATGAAGTAGTTAATGATCAAGGCATAAGCAAATCGCAGCTAGCCTTTGCTAGGAATTCTTTTGTTAATTGGTTCACCAACCCCTAGCCTGGAAATTCATTTCAGATGATAATAGCCTGGAGATTCATTTCAGAAGATAAAAGTTCCAGTAGTGAATAAGAAACATCATCAGCATTTCCCGGAAAAAGAAGAATATCGAAATTCAAAGAAGACGGTAAAAGAAACTCAACAAGATAACCTTCAGCTTCCTTATAGGAATTCGAAAAGACTGTAAAGCATAGAGAAGTACGTCCTGTGTAATAGAATTGTTTTCTACTGTTTGGAAACCAAAACTGGAAAAGATATATCTGAAGATACTTAGCAAGTAATGCATGTCTGACGCTCCTTGCCTCCAGCAACAAACCCGCCACCGCCAGTATTTATCAAAGATAAACTCTCCGGCTGGCAGATATCCACCCACACAATAGCGGTTCACTACATGACCATATAAGGAATCTTGGAAAATCCGCTAAAACTAATCACTGGTCCTACCCCAAATTGGATTGAATGTTAATACCTTGTGCAGAATCTAATGGATTTTAGAAACCAGCAAACTCCCCTCAATTTGCCCAAACCAGAAAGCGCCAGAACTGAAGTGACTATGTTACATGTGAGGAGTCTAGACACTTTTAATTTTTTTTTAAAAAAGTCAAACTACTTTCCTCTAAACACCAGATGTGGACACCTGTCCAACCCACTGGATACGCAGACAACCTAAATGCATCTTTCTTCAGCCAAAATGAGAAACATATTGACTACCCAACCTAACATGACAGAGTTACCTAATATCTTCATAGCATACTTACAAATTAAAGCCACTTCACAACTAAATATAATAATTTTGAAATGGCAACTGATTTGGATACCTAGCTGCATTTGGATAATAATCACCACTGATGCTGGGAACTTAAACTCTGAATTCTTAACTGACAGAAGAATTTCAACAGGCTAGAGTGCATATGCCGAATCACATTTAACATTTATTTGTGTATGTGTGTGTTATTTATTTATTACAATGGTGTTCGGGCCAACTTGCGACACCTCGACTATTCCATTAGGTACCTGCTACCTCCCACCAGCACAGATACCGGGTAACTCTGTCCACCAAGGCCTAGGTAGATCATAGATGGAAAAAGATCACCTAGAGTTTTTATGTTTCTGCTGGAATTTTATCTCCAAAGTATGCCTTCATTTCATTGCCCACTAGGCTACACCCTTGGGTGCTCCAAGCGTTTGTGTATTTTAGGAAATGAAAAGAAAAACGATGCCCCATTTCAGAAAAGTCAAAGATACACAGGTTGTCACAATCATCAGAGTACTACTGCAGTTAGTCAATAAGATAGGTGGTTATAGAATTCTAATTTAGGACACAACTTGACATGCTTAATTTCAACTTGGATTTAACTACTTCAACAGAATGATCAGTTAGGTGATTTCGAAAGGGAAACATACCCCATCAGAAGCTAGAACAATGAACTTGTCCCTGTCAGTAAGAACAAGGTGAGAAAATTCTGGAACAGAAATAACCCCATAGTCCTTCAAGCAGAAATCCCCAAATGCCCGAGCCATTGCTAAACCAGGGGCATCATCAAATGGCAGCCACACTCTCTGCACCTCAGGCTCATCTTGCAAGGCAAAAACCCGACCTTTACATTGTTTTATCCTCTCAGCTTCCTCTGGCAACACAAAACACTATATCATCAAAGAGAATCCAGAAAAAGATCACTTAACATGAAAGATTGGCTATAATATAGACATACTGGGTAAGTCAGGCTTCAGATCAACAGTCAATTGAACTGCTACCATTGAATCATTACTGTCCTTTGATGCCATGATTGCCCGGGAATCACCAATATATCCCATAAAAAGATTCGAACCCTTGTGACAAACATATTGATAACAATCTTAGAAAAAAAGACAATGAAAGAAATTGCAGGAGGACAATCATAACCAAATGCAACTTGTTACCTGTTTCACTAGAGTAATGGCAGTGCTCCCACTGCAAAAGCAATCCAAATTAGGATGGGACCTTAGTTCTTTATCCATGGCCTTGTATGATTTAAGGAAAGCTTCTCTCCACAAGTAGTCCACTTTATCCTCCATCCCTCCATCCTTATCAGGTTCCATCACATCCAATTTTGGATTACCACTGCAGCAATTAGCAGTAGAACCATTACGCTTCGAGTCAAATGATTGCAAAATCGACACTAGCTTCAACGGCAGTGCATCCCTTACTTTGCGCGCAACAAGATGGCCATGTGGACCATGGCCATCAAATACCCCACAAAAGGTCACATCTTCAGCCATGAAATCCTGCACACATACATAAAATTTAAGGGATAATTACATTTTTCAACTGCTCTAAAACATAATAGATGGTAAATGTATATGTTTTGTATATAAGTATAAATATACATCTAATATACTACAGGTTTTGTATATTTTTTGCTGGCGCCCATAATTAATTTCAGCCGTCAGGACAAAAATGGAAAAAGCCCTTAATTTAACATATCACACTCCAAAGACACAATAATGGTTATAGACAAGCGAGTGGTACTTACTTCCCAGACAACCATGGCATCCTGGTTGATCCCTTTACGTCCCTGTTGAGTGAATATGCAAGAAGTCCGGCTCTTTCCATTTTTGAATATCCGATTAGGTATTGAAGACAAATGTTGCAATGTAGTAACATGATCAGAAAAAGTTTTTCTAATCCTCATCCTTATCCCCAAACATTCAGGGGAAACTCTTTCACCGTTGCTCCTGCTACTTCGATTACTGGTAGATACACAACCCCCCATTTTTTTCAGACGAACAAAGTGACCATCTGATCCACAAACAAACAAAAAAATGTTCTTCAACCCAATGAAACTGGATCTCACCAAGTTCACAGATCAGATTGTATCGTCAACTAAGCGAAAAAATGTAGAACTCACAAGCATCCAACGCAGCAAACTTCTTTTTATCTTGGTCAAAATATTGCCACTGAACAAGACAGAAGAGATTAATCAATACTACATAACAAGATGGATATGGCTGCAAATATGGAAACTAAAACTAACCAACAAACAGATTAAAAGATTGGCATGTGATTGATGAATATAATATAAATATTTGTGCTGTCTTATAAGATTTCGTCATAAAATGGGAATCTCTATTATACAAATAAAAAATTTGAGAGATTTCATGCACCCTTGATCTACAATTAAAAAAATGAAGCTAAGTAGACAGAAAAACAGGATATTCTGTTAAAAAATACTTGTATTTGTAGATTCAAATTATATGGACCAATCAATAATCATATTAATATGAAAAAGAATTGCAATTTAGAGTATTTTTCGTATAGTTTTCAAATATTTAAATTTAAATTTTAAAATATTGAATTAATCTAATCTAATTTAACTTGAAATTTAGTTAAATTGACTTAAAAAAAAAACATGACAAGTATTTTGGGACGGGTGGAGTACATGACAAATTTATAACCACAAGATTGAATATGATATTTTAATATATTATACAGCTTTAATTTAAAACTACAAAATTCAAAATTATAACGTGTATAGTACATTTAAATTGGTACGGAGAGAGTATATCTTAGAGATCTTATAAGATGGAGAAGAGAAATAAAGTTTTAATAGGTAAATTTGTAGCATAAATAAATATTAAAATAAAACAAAGAAGCAAGAATTGAAAGAAAAACTTAAAACCTGAAAAGGAAAAGTTACTGCAAAGAAAATGTCAAAAGTTTCAGCCTTACACTCAAATGTCAAAATTTTGAGTCTTTTCAGAGGATATAAACAAAGTTAAAAATAAAGTGAACCAAATATAAAGGAAAGACAATATGATAAAATTTGAATCTTAGCACTATACTTAGTGGAGCAGACATATAAAGTAAAAATATTCAAACAAAAGTGGTAGATTTGTTACGTAACCCCAAAAGCAAAACAAACATTAAATCAAGCAATATCACTTATAAAAGTATCAAGAAAGAAAAAAATCAAACCCCTTTAACATACCATTAAAACCCAAGTGGCAGAATTACTAATAACATGAAACGGAAAATATTTCTGAACTGTAAGCAGAAAATTGAAGGACTTTCTTGAAAAAGATGAGACTTTTAGTGTTTGAAAAGCAAAATTAAAGAGATATAGAAAGAGGGAGATGGTTAAAAATGGTACATTGAAGTTGGTTTAGTGATACATTTGTTTGGGATCAAGAATGTGTCATTCAAAGTGAAGAATTTTTCTATTTGTTCAAACTTCAATCTTTTTTTTAGGAAGAGAAAAGGGAGAAGAAGGGGAGAACAGAGATAGGAGTTGGCATTAATTAATTGCAAAAGCATGAAAAAGGAAACAATAAAGAGGAGAGGGGTGGGTTCATTCTATCTTTTGGCAAGAAAATCAAGTATAGGAGATATTAAGCAGTGCTTTTAACCTGTAACTACTACTTCCTCCCACTCAATTTATTTGCTACTTATTTGGATTTTATTTTATTTTGATATATTTAAACATAAAAATCTTATTTTTTAAATACAATTTATATTTATATAAAAGTATTACTATAAAATTACAATCTTAAATTTTAAAAACTATTTTTAATTAAGTGTTAAAAATAATGAGTTTGACTCTCAAGATTCACATAATACCACATAAATTGAAATAAGGAGTACTACTATTAAATACTCCCTGCGTTCTAAATTAATTGGCCACTTTCTATAAATAAAATAGAATTAATTAATTTTTTCTACTTTGTTCTTAACATTAATTATTTTTAACATAATTAATATTAATTAGAATGCAATTAATTGAATAAAGATAAAAGTAATGTAATAAAAATATTTTTTTTATTTATAATTTCTTTAAAAAAAAAATGATCAAATAATATGGAACAGAGGGAGTATAGGCTTCTTTGATTCCACATGCCCTGATCAAATGATGAAGTTTGAGATGTTAGTTATATGCTTACCTTTCTTTAAATATTTATATAGAGTGAAACCTCTCTATAGTGATAGTATTTATCTGAAAATTTCATGGTCCATTTAATAAGATGGTGTTATATATGTATATTGACATTTGATATTTAGATCTCAGTTGATTGTATATAAACAAAAGTATGCAAATAATTATTTTTCTATATTTTTTTTGTTATAAACAAAAATAATATACTTATTAATTTTAAAATCTCAATTGATTTTTATATCTCATTAATTAAAAATTGAAAAGACTAATAAATCCATAACTAATTGTACCATACCGATAAATAATTAAAATTTAAGGAACATATGTTTTGGAAATAGGTGATTTTGAAAATTTTCAAAACTAAATCAGATTACTATGAGAATTTTTTTTCATTTTAGATATTCGTAATTTATTATGTGCATGACATTAATGAAGATTACCATAAATATTAATATTTTATATTTATACATAATATACTTCTTACAAAATATTATTACACAGTATTTGAGTATGGCTGTTATAGAGAGAAAATTTTACAAAGAGTGTACTGCTATAATGAATGTCACTGCTGTTATAGGTGGAATGTTGTTATAAAGAAATAAAATATAACATGAAAAATTGATTACAGAGAAAATCAGACCGTTATAGTGAAATATTGATATAACAAATGCCAATTATGAAGAGGTATGACTGTATATTGTATTATGATTGTAGAGATTTCTCTTATAATTCATGTAATTTAGTTTACTATACCAAATTAATTAATATTTTTATCAAGTTATTTCATGAATGATTTGGTGGGGTAAATATGTTTTATATTATTTGTGCATAAAATTTAAGCTCTTTCTTTAACTTCTTTTTAAGTACTTGATGTGGCACTTAAAATGAGCATATATAGTGAAAATGAACTAGTGTATAGAGTCCGGAACTTAAATAACTCATAAAATGAAGACTTGAACTAAAATACCTCACAAAAAAAATGTGATATTAATATTTTTGCACAGGAATTTTTTGCGCAAAATGAGTTAACTGTCTTGCGCAATAGGGGTGTATGAAAACCCATTGGTTTTCTTCCCCACTTGTCCCCCACTCTTCCATTTTTAATTCGAAATAAGCCATTAAAGGCCAAACCCCGAGACCCCACCTTCGAAAAAGGTCATTTTTGTTTCAAATTTCAACCTAAGAGTGTCCAGTAGGTTGGGTCATCCCGATCCCGACCAGGCCCTTCCCGCTACCCGCCCGCCCCGCCCCGACCCCCTTAAAAAAATGGGATGGAAAATGATGGTGTCAGGGATCGAAATCGAGACGGGACTAGGGCTCGTCCTGCCCATCCCGATCCCGCCCATCCGCCGCACTACCCGCCCCGTCCCCGTCCCCCTTTGCAGAAATAACCATTGCACAATGATCCAATTTCAATGTTAGGTGCTGACAACGGCTATAACGGCAATTTTGGCCCCCCACCCCATAAACCTCCTACCTCCTTAATATTTATTTTTAACCCCAAGTAAGTATATTTACACTTTAACCCTATTTCTCAACTATAAATACCTCATATTTCCTCTTTATTTTTCTCACAAATCTTCCTACTATCTCTCTAATGTCTCTATCTCTCCCTACAAGTCTACATTGCCTACTAAATATTATATTTTATTTGCTAATTTCTATCAAAGTTCAAAAATTGGGAGTGAAGTTGGCAACTAGCTTGAGGATCATCGAGCAAAGTTTCAATTTTCAACATTGATTACACGTCGATGTTACGTCGGCGTTTGATACCTTTGTTCCTTCTTTAAATTATTATTGTTACTTAATTTTAATTATCGCACTTAATTTCACTATCTTTAATTATTTATTTTCATAATATAATGAAACGAAGTGAACGTTTTTCTGGTGGAGGTACTAGGGGTAACAGGGGTAAGGGTGCATCTTCTAGTAATCCTAATTACGATGATTTCACCCATATAGATGAAACTATTTTTTTTAAATATTACTATTAATATACCATTAGATCATGAGGTATATTCTACATCTAAACCAGACTTTAATTTAAAAAATGAATTAGAAGATAATTTAGATAACACATCCACTAGTGCACCTCCACCTCAGGCTCAGACTTAGTCTCAAACTGAAACTGAAACTGAAATGCCTCATATTCCCCCTAGTATGAGTCGATGCAAAAAACAACGAAAATTAAAATCACCTGCATGATATTGTTTTGATAGGGACATTGATAATCAACTAGCTATATGTAAAATTTGTCGCGAAATTTATAAATTTAAAACTGGAAAGGGTTAAGGTGGGACGAGAGGCTTAGTGAGACATGTAGAAAACTCTCACAAAGCAAGGTATAACCAATACCTGGCTGAAAAATCGAGTGTGTAAATGCCTTCGAGTCGGGACAAGGTTCACATAGTGTCCCCGATCAAGCACATGGTCGAATTAACCCGATGACGAGGGGAATTATAAGTCCTAAATATGATAAACACAGAGATATAGAAAATTTAGCAAAATTAGTTGTTGCGGAGGGTTTGCCTTTTTCATTTCCTTCCTCTCCTGGTTTTTCATTACATTAGAGAAACATATAATCCTGCTTTTAACGATTTTCCTAAATTAACTATTAGAAGAGATGTTTTTTAATTTGCCCATGAATATAAACAATATTTATGTATCATTTTAATGGCAAAGTGACTATCACTTCTGATATAAGCCGTAGTACTAATGGTAATGATTATTTAACTGTCATATGTCATTGGATAGATCAGAATTGGTCTATGCAAAAATGTATATTAGCATATAGATATATTGATGATAGCCACACTGGAGCTTTTATTTCAAGAAATATTCATGAAATTAGTGAATATTATGGAATTACTAATAAAATTATGACTATTACATTAGATAATGCTACTTCTAATAATTATGATGTAAACATTTTAAAAACTCGATTGTCTCCATTCCCCCCCCCCCCCCAACCATATTTTTCATGTTAGATGTGCATGTCATATTTATAACTTAGTTGTAAAGGATGACCTAAAACTTTTTAAAAACATCCTTGATAAAGTACAATTTGCTATAAACTTTATTTTTAAATATAATAAAATACAAAGACACAGAGAGTATAAAAAACTTATCCTAATTGTGGATTACCTTATAGAAAAAATCCAGAAGAAGTTTCGACTAGGTGAGATTCTTTGTATGAGCAACTACTTGTTGCTCACGAGTATAGAAGACCTATAACATATTATTTAATGCCCATAATCAAAATCCAACGGATATGCTTGTAGATGATGATTGGGATAAAATTTTGGAACTTATCACATTTTTAGAGAAATGTTTTCTAGCTACTGAGGAATTTTCTGGGATTTATTATCCTACTATTTCATCTATGTTATTTTATATAGCTCTAATATTTTTGTTACTTAATGAATATATGCAAAAACCAACTTACAAGCCAACTAATATTTTCTATTCCCACTATTTATTTTATTGGTGTTGTATTAAATCCTACTATTAAAGTAGACAATTGTAAAGCACTTGTTAAAACGATTTATGAAAGCTTAGAAATACTTCCAACAGATCCAACTGAAGAATCAACTAACGAACCAACTAAAGAAGAAGTTATATCTAGCATACACACTGAATGCAAAAAATATATATATATATATATATATATATATTACCAAGAGTAAAGTGCAAATAATCGACCGTCTTCTGTACCATCTTCTTCTACTTCACTGCAATCTAATAAAAGACATGATGTTTCTGCTTCTAGTATTCAAGGCCTTAGAAATAGAATGTATAGTGGTTCAAATTCTTCACAAATTAGCGAGTTTGATGTTTATGTTTTGCAGGGTGTTGTACCGTATAAATCAATTGTCAATGAAGATGGACGTGAAAACTTGCTGAAATACTGGAGGGAGAATAAGAAGACATTTCCGGCACTATCAAAGATGGCCCGAGATGTGTTGAATATTCAAGTGTCATCAACAGCTTCTGAAAGTGCTTTTTCTGCTGGAAGGTTTCAAATAGGAGAGCACAAACACTCATTGGCGGGAGACAACTTGGAGATTGCAGTTTTATTAAGAGATTGGATTAGAGCGGAGCGAAGAAGGTGCGGTCAACCAGAGATCAACGAAGAATACGACTACAACTACAACGAAATCTTATCCGAGGGAGCAGGAAGCGATGTCGAATAATTTGACCAACAACTTCCAATTCCAACAGAAGATCCTTAAGAGATTGTGAGGAAATTAGAAAGAGTATGGTTGACTATGTAAATTTTTAATGGCAATTTTACTATGTGATTTGCAACTTTTGAACTACGAAACAAAGTTGCAATTTTGAAATTGTATTACAAAATAAATCATATTTCTATTAAATAATATAAGAGGCACAAAAACAGTCTTGAGATGTTTTTATTCATTATCTTGTTCAATTATTTAAGTGTTTAAATATATTTTTTTAAAATTAAGTGTCTAAAAAAATTAAAATCTCCCAAAATCCCCCCCGTCCCGTCCCGTCCCCCCAAATCATGTCCCTTCTTCCGACGAGATGTGGGACGGGACCTTTTCCCATCCCGCCCGGCCTGCCAAGACCCGGTCCCGACCCCCCACCCCGTCCCCCCAAATCCCACCCACTGGCCATCCATATTTCAACATGAAAGTTAAGATTCTAAGTATATTCAAGTCAAGGAATAAGATTTGAAGCTTGGATTTTCGAATAAAGCGACGTTGAAGTCAATTCCAAAACTCATAAAACAACCTTCAATCTTGATATTTTACTATGAACTTTCAAATTATATTGTTAAATTTAATATTATCCTAAGCATTATTAATCTTTAATAGTCTCGAATTTCAAAAAATTGTTATTTTTGCACAAATTTTATGCGCAATAGGGGCTGCCGTGACCACTGTTTGCAGCCCCTTTATTTAGTTTTTTAAATTTGTTGTTTAGTTATTTGTTAGTTAATTGTTAATTAGTTGTTAATTGTAAGTGTGATTAACAATTGTTAATTAAGTGTTAATTGTTAATTTTTAATTAGTTATTTAGTTGTTAATTAGTTAATTGTTATCCTAATTAGTTTAGTTGTTAATTAGTTAATTATTATCCTAATTAGTTTAGTTGTTAATTAGTTAATTGTTATCCTAATTAGTTTAGTTGCTTAGGAGATTAGTTGTTTATCCTAAGCATGATTAAGTGTTGATTATTAATTAGTTGTTTGTTAATTTATTTATTTATAAAATTGTTTAATCCACGTTAATTAGTTAATCAAATTTTATGTTCTAATTAGTTATCTAATTTTATGTGTTAATGTGCTAATTAGTTATCTAATAATTTATCAATTATTAATTACAAATAATTAATCCTTAGTTTAGGATTGAACATCATTAGTTTATGATTAAAAATATCACTAATATTATATTAGTTAGTTAATTATAGTTAGTATAATGATTACTTAAAAATTATTAATTTAAAATAGTTAATCCTTAGTCTAAGATTGAACATCCTTAGTTTAGGATTAAAAATATCATTAATATTATATTAGTTCATTAATTGTAATTAGTATAATAATTAATTAAAAATTATTAATTCATAAATTTAGATAGTTAATATAATATTTCGATAAAGGATTAGTTAGTTAGTATAATTTTTCGATAAAGGATTACATAATTAATATTACATGTAAATGATTAATTAAAAAATATTAATACATATACGACACCTCCATGGACCCCAACCTTCATCCGGGGCCCTTCGATACCTCAGTACTTCATCTACAGGAAAATCATAGGTCCCAGTTATTATGGGATGGAGTGATAGGTTCGAATACGTTGTTCCATCCCCGTAGGATGGAACATGTGTGGGATCTTTTAGCAACTCAACCCCCACATCCCTGCGTCTTAGATATATTGTATCGGGGCGGTATCCACCATTGCGTCGCTGCTGGTCGGGTACAGCATGATTGGGCTCTTGTGATCCACACCTTTCTTCTCCGTACTGGTGAGGCCACTATCACGCTTCAGGATGTGGTGGTTATGTATGGACTACGGGTAGATGAATGCCCGTTATACATTAAAGAGCCTCAGACTCCGCCGTCGTATGGACATGAGTTGACTAGGCTCACTGATTACGTGCCTCAGTAAGGTGATATCCATAGATAGACTCAGAAGTCGATGCATTCCCTCTGTATTCACTTGCGCCTCATAGACATGGAGCATCTTATTATAGATGGCACACCTCAGGCGAATGTTGATCGTCGTGTCTATATGTACTTATTCATCATATTCGGGGACATCCTGTTCCCGAACATATCGGGTTCCCATATGAGCTTAAAGTATTTGCCATTTCTGGACGATCTGGACCAGTTGTGATGTTATAACTGGGTGTTGCTGTTTTGGCTTACCTATATCGATCACTGTGTCGAGCGTCTATGGGCGACAAGACAGATGTCGGTGGATTTCACATGCTCTTCCAGGTAATATATTTAAGTGTGTGTAATTTTATTCTAAATATAGTTTTTTGAAATAACAACTAATAAAATATTTTTTAATGACCCTTTCAGTTATGGGTGTGAGATAGGATGAGGCCTTTTCAGCCCGTAGCTGCGCAGCCTCAGCCTGACTTCATCAATGATGACATGCCCTATGCGCGGAGATGGAAAGGAGGCAGATCCCGGGATGTGGATACGCACCATAGTATTCTTACATTTAGGGATCAGCTAGATCGTATGACGGAGGACATGGTACGTTTGTTTGATTTTACATTATTATTATTTTTCACTATTTTTGTCTTTATTGTTTACTAACTCATTAATTTTACAATTTTTTATATGAAGGTCGTATGTTTAGTTTTTGGATCAGTTGCCGGCGTTTTGCGGGGCTGGTGAGCCCGTATGGATATCGCGATGTCAGTTGATACACATAGATATCGTTGAGTATCACGCTCCCCACCGCATCTTACGACAATTTGGGTATGTACAGAATATACCTGAGCCGATTCTTTGGGAGCACGACCATTAAACATGGGACGAGTATGCGACCGTCTCTCCTCCATACCGGGCCTTTATGCAGGACCAAATCCATCATTGGGATCAGAGGCTGAATACGCTAGTGGTGGTCGGACATACGACTCCCACCCAAGCTTACATGGAGTGGTACCAGAAGATCACATACAACTTAATTGGCAGCCCCGAGGCACGTCATCCAGATGGCCGAGGATATGCAACACTCGCATGACAGTATGAGGTGTTGGTAAGTTTACCTCACTTAAACCTAATTAATGGTCTTATATATTACGTTACAAATTTATTCAATCATTAATATTTGCAAACAAATGCAGCTACGGACCGTACAAATGATGCGCTGGTTGGGCATGGAGCATATGGCTTTCCGCGAGACAGCGGAATTTACAGCCCGGATTGTTCTGCTAGCCAATTCAGGTATGCAACAATCACAAGAGGCCGCACGTATGCATGGGCGTGTTCCAGAGGTCCCATATCAGGCATCAGGTGGTCGTGATCGTGCTCGTGGAGGTGGTAGTGGCAGAGGGGGTGGGGCCAGAGGGAATTGTGGCCAAGGGGCTAGTGGCAGAGGGAGAGAGGGTGGAGCCAGAGGGGATGGTGGCTGAGGGGATGGTGATAGAGGGGGTGGGGCTAGAGGGGATGGTGGCAGAGGGGGTGGGATTAGAGGGGGATTGTAGATTTGAGAACTTTATCATTATGACACCAATATCAATCCATTGTCAAGTCCTCAACTGCTTGTGTTTGTTCTATTGGTTATGATTGCGCTACGGTTGAAAGTTTCTCAAAGTCTACATACAATTTGTTGAAGCGTCAATATAATAAACAAAAATATTAAAGTATAATGATTCTATTAAAAACAATATATAAAAAACAGTATTGTTACCCAATTCAACATCTTCATAAAACTCAGTTTCTTCTTCAGTTGGTTGCACAATTTGTTCTCCTATAAGAGTTGAGCGAAGCCAATTCTGTGTGCAAATTAATGCTTCAACTTTCTTATGAGTTAATGTACTCCTAAAAGGGTCAAGAATGCCCCCCCCCACCCCCCGTGCTAAATGACGATTCGGAAGCCACGATAGACATATGAATTGCCAAAATATCTTTGGCAATCTTTGACAAAGTCGGATACCTAGATGAATACATCTTCCACCAACTCAAAAGATCAAAATTCGGATCATTAGGACTTTCATTCCGCTCTGACAAATATTTCTCAACATCATTCTTCACCCCAAAATCATCATTTTCGTTGCCTTCATCTTTTTAAACAAGTTGAAAATGATCAATTGATTCTTTTCTACTGCTGCCACTATCACAAACTTCACTTAACTGAGCAATTGAACTACTACCCACACCACTATTTGGGCTAACATCATTATAATTTTCAAATAACCGTAACAACAACTCTTTGATATCAGCTTTAATTTCATCAACCTTCCTACTATCAAATATACTTCCAAAGCACCAGTTTATAAATTCAAATTTACAGTGAGGATCAAACACATTTGCTAAAATTAATAGCTTGTTCACCTTTTCTATAGAAGTACCCCCAATATTTCACAAACTTATCTCTCATGCCATTAACAATTTTTTTCACCAACAAATCAGTAGATTCCGATAGTGAGCAAAGATGAAGATAAACTTTCCACAACTCATTCAAAAAAATCAGTAGAAGTCACACATTTTGTACTGCTGAATTTTAATGTCACATCATAAAAAACTGACAAAAAATGTACTAACCTCTTAGCATTATCCCAATCCACAAAAATTGGAGGCCCAATCCTTTTTCTTCCATTCTCATCTTCGTTAAACCAAATTTTGTAGTGGCCATCCTCCTCCTCTAACCTATCAAACGCTTTTTCAAATATCACAGCTTTTTCCAACATTAAGTATGTCGAATTCCATCTGGTTGGCACATCCAAAACCATAAGTCCCTTATATGAAATTTTCTCTCGCTCAACACATGTCTTGAATTTTTGCAATCTTGTCGGAGAAGATCTTACATACTTCACCGCATTACGAACAGCAACTATTGAGTCATTCGCTTCTACCAACCCATCCTGAACAATCAAGTTCACTATATGTGCAGCACACCTCACATACATATGATCACCATTTAAAACCATCGCCTTAGGACTCCAATTTGTCAGTTTCTTCTTCACATAAGCAATTGCAACTTGATTAGCACTTGTGTTGTCCACAGTAATTGTGAATAGCCTATCAATACCCCAATCCAATAAGTATTTCTCTATAATCTTTCCAATACCATCTCCTTTATGATTAGAAATTGGTGTAAAACAAAGTATTTTTTTATGCAACACCCACTCATAGTCAATAAAATGCCCAGTTATTACCATGTAGCTACTCATTTGAATTAATGTCCACGTGTCTGTTGTAATACAAATTCTTTGTTGGTTTGAGTTCATGATTCTTTTAATCAAAGCCTTCTCAGTGTGATGCAACTGAAGAATATCCCGTGCAATCGTTCTTCGTGAAGGCACCACAAATCTGGGACAACAAACCCTCATATACTCCACAAAGTTCTGACTCTCCACAAATCTAAAAGCTAACTCATCTTTAATAATCAATTTCACAAGTGTGGCTCTACAAGCCTCTTGATTAAACCCCCCAAATACAACTTTATCATTGTCCTTACCCTTGTCACGAGTTAATATTTTTTTATTCTTATCCTCTTCAAGCTTTGATTTCTTGTACACTTTGCATCTAGCCAAGTGGTTCCTTAAATTAGTTGTCCCAACTAACGAGCTATCGCAAGCATAATCGTTTCGGCAAAAATGACATTTGACTTTCTGTCCTCCAGGTAACTTAGTAAAAAAAATCCAAACTTTTGATCTCAATTTTCCCTCGTCAGTTCATTTCACCACTTTTGTTCCATCATCCAAGATGTCTTCCATTCTACAATATTAGAGAGTTCATGAGCAATTTGTCAAATACACCATGAATAATAATAAGAAAGAGTGAAAATCTCAAGAGACAACAATAATAATAATAATAATTAAAAAAAGTGGAAATTTCAAAACTCATTGAACAAAAATAGCAGAATTTTGACTTTTGTAGTAATTGTAAACTATGTAATTACGGAGGACAGAACATCAGCCCTTATTGCTCTCCTGTTCCCTCTTTTGTCGTTGTTTCTATCAACAACATCATCAAAATAGATTATGTTGGGGATTGGCCACAGGGAGTTGTGTGTTTCATTGTTTGGCGACTCACTAGTCACTAAAGCTCTTAACTTGCTTCCTTGGAAGTTAGAATGTTGAATTGTTGATAGGCAGATTTTGTTGAAGAACAGTTCTCCAATTCTTTTATAAGTTAATAAATTTCATTAACAAAGGGCATACATGCAAGAACGGTTCTCCATTTCTAAGTTCATAGCCTTCGCGGTAGCTTCATCAATATTACCTAATTCATAACTTCTCGGATTACGCCTAATTCATAACTTCTTGGATTACGCCTAATTCATAACTTCTCATAATGTTTCGATAAACATAGTTCAAACATAGCATAAAACAGATGACAAATCAGAATGAGAGAAATAAATGAGTAAAGGGATTGGATTACCTTTTGTGGTTAGGGCTTGAAATCGATTTGATTAACTGTTGGAACTTGGAAGCTTGAAGATTTATGGGTTGAAGGCAAAATTGAAATCGATTTGAAGATGAAGGCAGCAAAATACAAAAGTGCAAAACTGAAACAGTGAAATCAATCGAGTGAGTGCTCTGAACTGCAACTGCTGCGGAAATGGAAAATGAAATCGATCGAGTGATGGAGTGAGTGCTTTGAAGTCTGAACTGCTGCGACTGCGGAAATGGAAAATGAAATAGATTAATCGATTTAGGGCTTTTATTTATATATGGGCATGGCTAATTACAAGAATAACCCTGGTTTTTCGGTTCGGTGTGTCATAAAATCATGTGAACCGAACCGATGCAATTTTAAAAAATTTGAACCGTTTTTTTTAAATCGGGTTTGTAGCAGATTTTTAACCAAACCGATTCGCCGGTTCAGTTCGGTTTTTTCGGTGCATCAGATTTTTTGCCCACCCCTACTTAGATTCATGTTGCTCATGGCTTGTTCGATATCAGTGGGCGCATAGCCTACCGAAGATGGTGCCTAAGCCGCAAATGCATGTTGGGGACGAGACCCTAGAATGCCGGGTTGGCGAGTTGAAGGTGGAGGTCTGGCCCACGAAGAAGTTGGGTATGGGCATAGCGGGGCATCCCACTATGGGCCCCAGGCCCACGGTGGGTACTGCCCCTACTGATTATCGCCACTTTCTGGACGCCACTGCCCGGACTGCCCACTACCGCTGGCGGGTTGGCCATCGCCACGGCCTCGTCCCTTTCCAACATTATTTTTCCCTTTGTTATTGTTACGGTTTGAACCCCATTTTTTGCCATTATTTTGACGATTATTATTGCCCCCCGAACCAGAATTTTAGGGCTCCGAATCCGTGGAAAATGAGTTGGTGGAGACGAGAACAGTGATGACGGTGGATGCTCTAGAAGATGCATGTTTTGCCTTTCGTGTTTCCTCGAGAATTAACCTCGAACGGGCCTCACATAAAGGAGGCAATGGATTACTTTGCTGAATGAACGTAGCAACCCCATCATACTTTTCATTCAATCCTGCAATCAATTGAAGGACCAACCTTTGATTTGTCACGGGAGAACCAACGTTGGATAATTGGTCCGCAAGCATCTTCAATTCCTGACAATAAGAGGAAATATTGGAAAAAGCATCCAGTTTAACATTCATAAATTGGTGTTCAAGATAAACTGCTCTAGAAAGTTTGTTATCCTGAAATATATTTTGTAGACGTTCCCACGCCTGTTGAGCCGTAGAATTCGGCTCCAAAATGGTATGTAAAAGGTCGTTGGATATAGTGCCATAAATCCATTGAAGGACAATAGCATCCAACCGGGACCATAGCTTGTTGTTCACCAAAACGGCGTATGAGGATGACTTGGAAGGTATGATGTGGTCGATTACCTCATAGGCACGGCAATGGATTTTGAACAATTCTGCTCAAGAAGTATATTGCCCTTTATCCATTTCAAGTGTTATTGAGATAAAGTTCTTGACGTTATTAACGGCAAGAGTGGGATGAAAATTTTATTTTTCGGCCATAGGTTCCACAAGAAATCAAAACTAGAGAAGAAAAAGAAGTATTATTGATGTTTTGATGGATGGGAAGTGAATAAACCTTTGTATGTTCTAGGGTTTAGAGTAGGAGTAAGCCGAGGGGGGAGGTGGAGTTTAGTGGTCGGGTAGAGTTTTAGAAGTGGTTTAGGTTTAGGATTTAGGGGAAGTAGTAAAATACAACCCTAAATGGCCGAAAAATTGATAAGAAAAGATAAGAAAAATCGGTAAAGAGAAGAAGAATTAGGGCAAGAGATCTTTGGCTTTTGATACCATGCAGGAGAATTAATTCCTTGAGTGTTTCATTCCAATGATAGCAAATATATACATATTACAAAGTAGTACTAATTTAAGTTTCCATAAAATATAAGATGCTAATCATCCTAACGAATTACAAATTGATTTACACAATATTACAATATTCTAATTAGTGGTGATTGGAGATAATTATGGAATTTCCCCATAATTATTCTTACAATATTCTACACCATGTAAATATTCCTTAAATATAATGCACATTTTAAGTTATTCCATAGTAAGAATATTAGTAGGGAAGAAGAGAAATTAAACCCACTAAACAGGAAACCCCTCTAAGTTGGATTTGCATCTCATTAGTTTAACTTTAATTATTTCAACAATAGGGGATTATGTAAAAGCTCTCTTTCGATAAGTGGACCAACAGTAGTCACATATCTCTACCTTCTTCCGCTTTTTACGTCTTGTTTGTTCATAAAGTCTATAGTATATATATGTAACAAATGGTACGTATCTTTTTGGGTTTACTTTTTTTTATTCTCGAAGAACCAACATCTAGAATATTCCTAAAGATAGTAGTCTCGGTTACTCAGCACTACTATCAGTAAATCGCGGAATGTGCCTGAATAACCAGGATTTGAGAACAGAACAACGAATATCACCTACAAGGTCCTACCCCAGAAGAAAGCAAATTGCTCCCACCAGGGTTCGAACTCACGCTGCATGTATTCAGTTGAATTTTAAGTTTCACTCATTTGTCATCCAACTATACCCAGCACTCCATTTTATTTTCTTGAATCTACAAAGATTTACTAGTATATACCCCACATCCCTTCCTTCTTTCTCATTTTGCATGTTCATAATTTTCTTTTCTTAATTTCCTCTTTAAACTTTTAGTTACATGTCTTTTTCTTATGTCCTATATTCATATTATTTCAGCATTGTGGGCATACATTAATTTATCAATACTGCAATAATTATGCACCGACTGTTATCTCCACTTTCACTATTTTTGTGAGGGAAGTTTGATATATATGTAAGAATAATTATGGGAATCCCATAATTATCTCCAATCACACCTAATTAGAATATTGTAATATTGTGTAAATCAATTTAGCGGTGATTGAAGATAATTATGGGATTGTCCCATAATTATTCTTACAATATACGCATCTCCGGCTTTTTGGATTAGAAATCTAACTTATTGATGTCATTTAGGGTGTGTTTGTTATGATTTTTTTCATGTCTAGTTGGTCAAAATATTTTGAACAATATTTTTTCTAAGATAACAAGTTCCTTAAAAAGCGATGAAAATGACTTAATTTCCTAGTAAGAGTAAGGAAAATAAGTTTTACAAGTGATCATGAAGAGTCTCCTCCCCCGCCTCCGCCTTGAACTGCGCAACCCACCCCACCCTCACCCCTACCTCCATTAGGGGCAGATTCAGCGTTAAAACTATACGGGTTCAGCAGAATCCAATAAATAGCTTTGACTCAAATTCTATATTTGTATTAGAATTTACATTTAATATGTATAAATAATTTATTCAGATTTCAATAATAAAAAAAAGATCGTGATTCAGAACCCATAAACTAAAAATCTTGGCTCCGCCTCAACATCCTCCATGATATTTGCCTAAATTATATATAAATATTCTTAAAATAATAGTTTCCGACTACACACTTACCAAGAATCATGAAAAATTAAGAAACTCGCTTAATTTTCATGGAAAACATTTTCTTTCATACTAAACACATCCTTAAATTTAAAATTAATCTCTTCGAATCATGCGACATGATTGAGAATATACAAGAGCCTCACTGAAATTACAAATTGGTCATGGATAAAGAATAGCTCTCCAACATCATTTGTCTGAAGAATTGTTTACCCAAAAAAAATACAATTAAATTTGTAAGTGGTTTTAAAGATACGTGGATTAACTTGCAATAAAGAATAATGAACAACTAACAAGAAGTAAGCAAATAAAAATAACAAATAAGAAGATTTGCCTGAAATGTTGTGATTTCGATTGAAACTGTTCAATGAATTTGGTTTGATCCTCAGATGATTTGCTTCGGTTCGAGCCAAAAATGAGAACTGAGAGCTACAATTGATGTAAGTAAATCGTGCAAGTATGAATAATGAGAATGAGATGCCTTCCAACATAAAGGTTGGACTCCTTTTATAGTTATCAATACAAGGAATTTATGTCCGAGAATCATTCCCTAATTAAATACAATTAAATGAGAATAACGGCCACTTAATGAACAAAGAGTAATGGTTGGCGCCATATCCGGAACAGAAACGCGTTGAGCCCCTTCGGTCTTTCATCGGTGTCACCTGGTTCGGTTGCTATCCGGTCCTGCCTCAACATACGGACTCACCCTGGAGCAACCCGCATTCGGTGCAAAACATTGTCGCTCCCTTGAATTTCCATATCTGAATCATGCCACGTGTCGTGCTGATTTTCATTGTATACTAGAATAATATTCAATGACTAATTAAGGCTTGAATATGTACTCTAAAAGGTTTCATTTAGGTGAATGGAATATTTGCACTTTACTAGGGAGCAGGATTTAGCATAGGCACAAGGTCGAACACTAACAAAGTGAAAAAGGGAGAAAAAAAACTACATATATCTTGACTGCTTTTCCTGTACGTGTAATGCGAAAGTAAAAAAGATACTAGTAATTATTTTTTTTTAGTGCATCAACACAATATCCATGATTACCCAACAGGACCATATAGTAACCTCAACAATTTCTAATTTTTCAAACTATCTTCGCGGTTCCTTTTGAGTTTGTTAGAAAATGGCCGGTAACATACTAACATGTACCACTTGATCGAAGTGTAGCATCAAGCCATCAACAAGTGAAGTTGATTTATAATTGTATGAACCAAAAGCTAATTTTCAAATTTTTAGTTATATTGGAAAATATTTGTTAACATGTATATTTTTGATCGAAGTAATCCACGGACAAATAAGGTCTGAAAGTTCTCAATCAAGATGTTCGATTTTAAGATAGTGGAATATTCCAAAAAGGGAAAGAACTCCCTAATTATTTATCTCAACTTAAGAACTTCTTTTTTATTCGGACGAAATATCTAAAACCCAAAGAAGATATTTATCGTTTGTGTGAAAAATCATATAGTTAGACACATAGTGGCAAGTGCACAAATAGTCTATTTTCTGACCACCTTTTAATTATTTACACCATAGTCATAGTGTATAAGGACAGCCCGATGCACTAAGCTCCCGTTATGCGTGGGATCTGGAGAAGGGCCGGACCACAAGGGTCTATTGTATGCAATTTTACCTTGCATTTCTGAAAGAGACTATTTCCATGATTTCAAACCAATCTTCAACTATGCAAATGTTTCCAAGCTTTTTCAACAATAATCCACTTGACTAACCAATTTTCATATTCTAATCAAGATTCAATTCTTCAAACTTGTAGTAATATTGATTTTAATGCTGAAAACATTTCAATGACTACGAATGTATTTTTTTCTTTTAAAAAAGATGATTGCAGTTTAAATGATGATGTGCAAATAAACTAGGGGTGAAATTACTTGGTCATGTAGGCACTGCACTGTCTGGGATGAGAGAAAAGAATAATGTGTGTAATATTATTTTGCCTGAATTCTTTTTTTTAATTATATAGAGGAAATGAGAAAGAAGATTATACGGTGAAAAATTGAATCCTCAATTACAAGATAAAAGTTCATATAACCAATCAACATAGCTATTAATATCTCCTATTTCGCCTGATTTCACCCAGTGGCCAATACATTAGGGTATTCTTTGTCCGAGGTTCCGTGTTCGAGTCCTCTCGATCGGCGAGAGTGGGCTTGTGTTCCCAAAAAAATCCCTCCATACGCGTAGGGCAAGCGGTGTATACTAATCCGTAGGGCCGTGGGCCGAGGAGGGGTTTTCGGGGTATGGGGCCGTAATGCGGTGGGGGACCGGTCACTTTAAAAGGTTTACCCTACCACGTTTTATCCAAAGTGTTTGGCCCGGTGGCCAATACATTAGGGTATTCTTTGTCCGAGGTTCCGTGTTCGAGTCCTCCGATCGGTGAGAGTGGAACGTGTTCCCAAAAAAAATCCCTCCATACGCGTAGGGCCAAGCGGTGTATACTAATCCGTAGGGCCGGGCCGGAGGTGGGGTTTTCGGGGGTATATGGGGCCGTAATGCGGTGGGACCGTCACTTTAAAAAGTTTACCCTACCACACGTTTGTCCAAAGTGTTTGGCCTAGTGGCCAATACATTAGGGTATTCTTTGTCGAGGTTCCGTGTTCGAGTCCTCTCGATCGGCGAGAGTGGAACCGTGTTCCCCCAAAAAAATCCCTCCATACGCGTAGGGCCAAGCGGTGTATACTAATCCGTAGGCCGGTGTCGGAGGTGGTGTTTTATGGGGTATGGGACCGTAATGCGGTGGGACCGAGTCACTTTAAAAAGTTTACCCTACCACGCTTTAATCCAAAGTGTTTGGCACGGTGGTCAATACATTAGGGTATTCTTTGTGTCCGAGGTTCCGTGTTCGAGTCCTCTCGATCGGCGAGAGTGGAATCGTGTTCCCCAAAAAAATCCCTCCATACGCGTAGGCCGGGCGGTGTATACTAATCCGTAGGGCCGTGCCGGAGGTGGGGTTTTCTCGGGGTATGGGGCGGTAATGCGGTGGGACCGATCACTTTAAAAAGTTTACCCTACCACGAGTTTTATCCAAAGTGTTTGGCCCGGTGGCCAATACATTAGGGTATTCTTTGTCGAGGTTCCGTGTTCGAGTCTTCTCGATCGGCGAGAGTGGAACCGTGTTCCCCCAAAAAAATCTCTCCATACGCATAGGGCCAAGCGGTGTATACTAATCCGTAGGGCCGGGCCGGAGGTGGAGTTTTCGGGGTACGGGGCCGTAATGCGGTGGGACCGATCACTTTAAAAAGTTTACCCTACCACGTTTTAATCCAAAGTGTTTGGCCCGGTGGTCAATACATTAGGGTATTCTTGTACCGAGGTTCCGTGTTCGAGTCCTCCGATCGGCGAGAGTGGAACCGTGTTCCCCAAAAAATTCCCTCCATACGCGTAGGGCAAGCGGTGTATACTAATCCGTAGGCTGTGCCGGAGGTGGGGTTTTCGGGGTATGGGGCCGTAATGCGGTGGGACCGATCACTTTAAAAAGTTTACCTACCACCACGTTTTATCCAAAGTGTTTGGCCCAAAGGTGGCCAATACATTAGGGTATTCTTTGCCCGAGGTTCCGTGTTCGAGTCCTCCGATCGGCGAGAGTGGAACCGTGTTCCCCCAAAAAAATCCCTCCATACGCATAGGGCCAAGCGGTGTATACTAATCCGTAGGGCCAGCCGGAGGTGGGGTTTTACGGGGTACGGGGCCGTAATGCGGTGGGACCGATCACTTTAAAAAGTTTACCCTACCACAGTTTTGTCTTCCGGGGCATAGTCCAGTGGCAAAGCCTGGGTGCTATAAGGCGCTCTGGCATGGGACAGCGTGGGTTCGATTCCCCGCAAGCACGAAGAAACTCGCATGTTGGGGAATTTGACCTTGTCTCATTGATCGGTTTACGCTCCCGAAAAAGCGGTCACCGGAGCACATCCCGCGATTTACCCGGTAATAGTGTTGAAGGACCGGTCCTATTACCTCTAGGACGTCTGGATAATACCAGTGAAGTAGTCATGCGCAAGCCTGGAAACCTGGATTATCAACAAAAAAAAAGGCAAGTTATTTACAAATTTATTGCAATCTGATAATTTCCATGCTACACAAAAAGATTCAACATAAAAACAATGACATAATCCCAATATTCTCCACGTAGTGAAAGTTCTGTGGACCTATTTGGTACATGGTTTTCACTTTACTTGAGTACAAATATATATATATATATATATATATATATATAATATCCCAAGATTCATTTGCTTTCCTCACCCCCAACTTGCACCTAGTGGTATGCCCAAACTTTAATTAATTTACTATGGGAGGCAATATTAAATAATTAAAATACATTACTTTATAAGTTACGGTTGAACACTTATTTTACTTGTTGTTTTTCTTTCTTTGATTAGTACTAGATGATACCGCTTATTGTTTGGAGTCATTTATAATATTATGTCAAAAGTAAAAACATTATGTGATAAAAAGTTATGGAAAAAAAAGTCAGATACCATTCATTTATAGGTTTAGTGACAAACATTTAGTGAGCTTCCTTACGGTTCCGAGTTATGGTGGGATGAATAAATCTTAATCAGAAGGCTCTGATATAAGTTACTTAAATTAAAAGAATACTTTCTCGAATTTTACCTAATACGAAATTAAATAAATTAAAATTTCAAAACAAATAACGGACACCAATGAGAAACAAAACAAAATCTTAACGATCCCAAATGTAATATTGGAGAATTTATGTCCGAGAAAATGACTTGACGAAGTTCAGTGCTTTTCAGACATGTAAAGAAGACCATGATGTCTGCGGTCATCATTCTACTTTTCTAAAATATCGAGTACTTGCTACTTTGTTAAAAGTAGGGCTGGCCAGTGGGCCGGGACGACCCGACCCCGGCCCGACCCCGTCCCGACCCCGCCCCGGTCCCGACCCGACCCCGCTCTAAAAAAAAAAAAAAAAATTAACGGGGGCGGGACTCGAACTCGGGACGGGACGATGTCTCGTCCCGCCGACCCGAGCCCGCCCTGTGCCCGCCGGACCCGAGCCCGCCCCGAGACCGTCCCGACCCCGACCCCGACCCCGACCTTACCTTTGCAAAAATAGCCGTTGCACCAACGGCCATTTTAGATTATGGCCGTTGGCCAACGGCCATTTTAGCCCCCCCCCCCCTCCCCCAACCCCCCTACCCCTTAATATTTATTTTTAACCCATAAGTTATTATATTTACACTTTAACCCAATTTTTCAACTATAAATAACTCATTTTCTCTTCATCTTTCTCACAAATCTTCCTACAATCTCTCTAATTTCTCAATATATCTCTCTACATTGTTTGCTAAATATTCAATTTTATTAATTCATTTGGGAATTGGGAGTGAAGTTGGCAACTAGCTTGAGGATCTTCCATCGAGCAAAGTTTCAATTTTCAACCTCTCGATTACACGTCGACGTTACGTCGGCGTTTGGTACATTCGTTCCTTCATTAAATTATTATTGTCTCGTTTATTTTATTTAGCGCACTTAATTTCATTTACTTTAATTATTTGTTAGCATATAATTAAAATGGAAGGAATTAGAGGTATGTTTAAGGGTAAGGGTAAGACTTCTTCTAGTAGGGGCAATCGTGGCAAGGGTACTTCTTCTAGTCATCTTATTCCTACACATGATGATTTTGTTGATACTCAACATTTTCCTACAATACCATTAGATTTAGACGAGGAGTTATTTTTTCGGAACTCAAGAAGACTTTAATTTAGACGATGATCTAGACGATACACCCACTAATATTGATGACAACACGCCCACTAGTGCACCTTCAACCGAAATACCTCCTATTCCCCCTAGTATGAGACGAGGTCCAAGAAACGACCATTAAAATCGATGCATGGACATTTTTTGATAGGGACGTAGAGAATCAAGTAGCCATATGTAAAATTTGTAAAAATGTTTTAAAATTTAAACTCGGAAAAGGTCACGGTGGGACGGGGGTTTAATTAGACATGTAGTAAGTGCTCATCCAAACTAGGTATGCCCAATACTGTGCTTCAAAACCGGGTGCGCAAACGGCCGCTCCATCGGGACAAGGTTCACATACCGATATCGTCCCGACCAAGTATGTGGTCAAATTAACCCTATGACGGGGGGAATTGTAGGCTCTAAATACAACAAACATAGAGATAGGGAAGCAATATCAAAATTAGTCATTGTGGAGGGTTTGCCTTTTTCATTTCCTTCATCTCCGGTTTTATTCATTACATTAGAGATATATATAATCCCGCTTTTAACGGTTTTCCTAGGTCAACTCGTTAAGAGAGATGTATTTAAATTTGCGCATGAATATCAACAATATTTACGTTTTTCATTATATCATTTTAATGGCAAAGTATCTATCACGTCCGATATAGGTCGTAGTACTAACGGCCATGATTATTTAATCGTAACTTGTCATTGGATAGATTATAAATGGTCTATGCAAAAACGTATTTTAGCGTATAGATATATAGATGATAGGCACACCGGTACTTTTATTGCAGAAAATATTTATCAAGTGTGCGATTATTACTTTAATTACCGATAAAATTATGACTATTACATTAGATAACGCTTCTAATAACAATTACGCAATTACAATGTTAAAAAATAGTTTAGCTCCATCTTTTCCAGACCATTTTCATATAAAATGCGCGTGCCATATATATAACTTAATTGTAAAGGATGGTCTATCACTTTTTGAAGACATTCTTAGTAAAATACAATTTGCTATAAACTTTATTTTTAAAAGTAATAAAGTACAACGTAGAAAAGAATATAAAAAAATTTGTCATGATTGTGGACTACCTTTTAGAAGAATTCCACAAGAAGTATCCACTAGGTGGAATTCTTTATACGAGCAACTACTTGTTGCTTATGACTATAAATTACCTATAACTTTATTTTTTAACTCTCATAATAAAAAGCCAAATTTGATATGATTTTAGATAGTGATTGGGAAAAAATTTCCGAACTTATTGTATTTTTAGAGAAATTTTTTCAAGCAACAAAAGAATTTTCCTAAGTATATATTATCCTACTATTTCAACTATGTTATTTTATATAACTCTAATATTTTTATTACTTAGTGAATATATGGAAAAACCAAATTTTATAAGGCAAGCCTATTAAAAAAATGTTTGTCAAAATAAAAAAATATTTTATTCCTATTCCTTCTATTTATATTATTGGTTCTCGTATTAAATCCTACTATTAAAATAGACGGTACTAAATCACTAATTGAAACTATTTACGATTGTATAGAAGTACTACCACCTCCAAGTCCCAAAAATCTAAATCACCCACCACCTATTGAACAAACTAAAGAAGAAGTGTTGAATAGCGTAGAACACCACCGCAAAAATATATATAGATTTTATCAACAAGAAAATGCTAGTAACGTACCGGCTACCATACCATCTTCTTCATCTTCAACACAACCTCACAAAAGACATGTCAAGTTTTCGCGGCTAGTATTGAAAGCCTCGTAAATAGAATGTGCGGCCGTACCTCTACTAACCAAATTAGCGAGTTGGATATTTTTGTTTTGCAGGGGGTTCGTACCGTATCAAGAAGTTATCAATGAAGATGGACAAGAAGACTTGTTGAAATACCGGAGGGGAATGAGAAGACCTTTCCGACACTTTCAATGATGGCTCGAGATGTTTTGAACATTCAAGCGTCGTCAATCGCGTCGGAAAGCGCTTTTCTCGCAGCAGATATCAAATAGGAGACCACGACACTCATTGGCCGGAGACAACTTGGAAATTGCAAGTATTATTCGGAGAGATTGGATACGAGCGGAGCGGAGAAGGTGCGGTCAACCGGAGATCAACGAAGAAGATGATGAAAACTACAACGAGATCTTAACCGAAGGTAGTGGAAGCGACGTGGATCAATTTGACCAACAAATACCTATTCCAACCGAAGAACCACATGAAATCATCAAGCAATTAGAACATTTTTTTGAAAATGTAATTTTTTTAATTGCAATTTTATTATGTAATTTGCAACTTTTGGACAACACCATAAAGTTGCAATTTAGATTTTAGACAATTGTATTTGTATTACAAAAAAATCATATGTCTATTAAATAATATAAGAGGCACAAAAACACCTTGGGATGTTTTTATTACACTATCTTGTTTTATTTATTGAGTTTTTTTTTATACATATGTTATTTAAAAAAAAAAAAAACGAAAACCCGAGCTCGCCCCGCCCCGACCCGAGCCCGCCCCGACCCCGCCCCGACCCGATACCGACGGACGGGATCGGGATCGGGACGGATCGGAGCAGTCCCGCCCTGCACCCGACCCCGCTAGGCCCGCTAGGCCCGATCCCGACCCCCCGGATCGTCCCGCCCCGACCCCGACCCCCGCTGACCCGCCCGCCGTACCCGAGCCCGGCCCACCGGCCACCCTTAGTTAAAAGGGTACACAACTCATTTTAAATTGCGTAACATACAAGGTTATATTGTGTAATCATTTACAAATTGTATTCATGCTTTCTGTCCTTTTCACTAAAATACATTAAAACCTCTATAAATAAATATTCATTGGACCTAAAAAATTATTATTTTATACGAAATTATTAATTTATCGATAAATGAATATTTTATTAATTTATAATAATTTTTATTTTGTACATTATATTTCTCAAATTAAACAATTAATTTTTTTTGGTAACTAAGAAAAAAAATAACCAATTAATTAATGATGGTGCATTGTATCTAAGTTTATTAATCTTGTCAAAAATAAGTTTATTAATCTTGGGTTGACGTGATTCAAAATAGAATGCATGTACATTAGAAAAGCGTCGTGCATTGTTTTAAGTAAACAATATAGATTTTATAAATAGACACATGTACTTTAACTTCATTATACCAAAATATAAAATGCATATATTATATCTTCTCTTCCATGACTACTTATTTGAAAGGTGTAAAAAAGTCTATGCTAACTGATGAGATGAGAAAAATATTATGTGAGTACAAAAATAAAAATCATCAAGTTATGTAATTTTAGGAAAGCATAAAGTTTGAAATAAAAATTGTTTAGGAAGTGCTTTATTTTATGAATTATATATGTATTTTTCATACGTATTTAATGAATTATTTTTTATATTTTCAGTGGGCCTCAAGGATTTTTTTTAAAATTATTATCTTATGCATTTATCGAGGTTATTATTTTATCCCATTGGCCCAAGTCGGGACCGGAGAAAATTATTATTTAATCAAGATTATTAATTTATAAAATATTCATTTATTGAGGTTTTACTGTACTTATCATGCTAAATGTCAACTACCCTGTATTCTACATTTTAGCCTCTTCTACATCTTCACTCATACAAATAGTGTTGGATATGTAAAGTCAATACCTCCCCTTTATTCGTTTCTTCTTATTGTTTTGTCCGTTGTGGTTGTGGACACACTTGGATTCTTAAGTACGTTCACTTGAGGCGGCCTGTCCTCGCACTTAAATAGGTTATCTCCTACAAGGTATCCTGCTATACCCCACTTCACAAGTGTTAGGAATCATTAAAAGTTTCTCCAACCTTAACCTCAACGGTTTGAGGATCGTTAAAGGTTTGAAAGCTTAACCATTACCCACCATGCAGGTAGCACTTTAATGTCTATCGCGGGAACAGCTTTGGATTTACGTTTCTTTACAAAAATCATAATCCAAAGTGCTCTTGCTTCCACCGAAGCACTCAACTGAACCTTTTGCAGCTTAGTTTTCTCATTAATCCAAAATCTTGGGATCTCTAGTCAGTATGGTAGGGTTACCACTGCAAAGGTTCGTATTGTTTGCGTTTTAAGCCCATTCCCCTAGACATGCAGAACTCTTGATCTTCGGGTAGTCCCTTAGTTAAAGGGTCTGCTATATCCTTTGATTAGTAATCAAGGAAGTGACACTCGTGGTGATAAACTGTCATACAGTCTTATGTCTCCGACAGATCCGACAGATATGTCCAGACGTCGTCATCTGTGCCCTTCCTGAAACCACCCGGCTAGCCACAATGTATAACTGTTGAAGGCACGGGTTTCTCCCAATAAGGGACGTCCTCCAAGGAGTCGTGAAGTTACTCAACTTCTTTCATGCTTTGTTTAAAGTGATAAACTCTGATTCCATCATGAATCAGCCGATGCAAGTTTGCTTAGGGGATTTTCAAAGACCCACCATACACATTTACTTGTGGCATTGGTGTTCTTCAAGTATGATGTCCAGTTTGCATCATTGTGTTCTCCCATAACCTCTGGACATCCAGAATACCGTAATCCGTAGATAAGCGATCATCATATCCGATTTAACGCCTTTTATCGATCATTTTTAGAATCACTAGTGAACCTTAGTTCAACTGATCTACTTTGTAAGCTGATACCAGGTCGGTTGTAGTGTGTACAATACATTGAACTACATGTGACCTGCGCATATCGCTCCTTATATATGGGTGCACCATGATTCCAATCAGTTCTATGATTCATATACATTGGTGGCTTCAACAAGAGTTTGGATTTAGACCAGTCTGTTAGATGTCTTAGAAATTCCAATTCCTAAAATATCATATGTGATACCCATATCTTTCATATCGAGACTTTTGTTTCAATATGACTTCCACTTTCAGACTGTTGGTTTTTCAACTGTTGGCTTTCTAACTTCAGAGTCAATGTTTCTGTTGCCAGATTCATTATTTCTATTTTTATCTGAAACTTCCAGGACCAAAATGTATACATTTCAAGGACCAAAATGAAAGTTCAGGAAGAAGCCCAACAGTCGAACAAACCAACTATGATCCTCCCTTTCCAACTCTCCGATTAGGAAGGTTGTTTCAACATCCATGTAATGCAATACTGCAATGGTCCTGGATGTTAAGTTATTCACAAGGGAGCACATGTACAAGTAGCCGAGGCCTTATACTCGTCAGTAAATCCAACTACTTTGTACTCACTTTTGAGTATCCACTTTTACAACCCTAAGGTTCTTTTCTCGGAGGAAGGTCAACCATTATACAAGTATAGTTCTATATGATGGAATCTATTTCTCTCTCTGTAGCTTCTTTCCAAAGAAGCGCTTCTGGAGATGACAATTCTGTATTAATTATTCATGGTTCGTTCTCAACCATACAAGCTAGAAGGCATGGAATAAGTATTTGTCCCATTTTTGCTATGTCTCGGTTCAACATCTAGAATCCTTGAGTTCTGTAGATCTGGAACATTAAGTTCCGGATAGCAGCAACTTCCGAGTCCTGTAGCTTTGGAACGTCTGGTTCCAGAAAATCAGGAACTCGCGGGTTCTTGTTAACCTCGAGCAATTACTTCTTTTTCCTTTCAATGAAAGTTATCCTCAAAGAATTCAGCATCCTTTGACACCAAGAGACAATAAGCACTACTGTTATTTGCAGATTCAGTGAATACGCAATCTACAGTCTTAGGTCCAACTTCACATGTTTCGGTATTCCAACCTATACCAAGCCACCCCACATCACAACATTTGTGGGTGGGATCCTTTCCATGTTTCACATGGAGGGTTCTCCTTATCCTTATACTGAGTTCTGTTGAGAATCGCATTAGCGGTAAGGATCGCTTTGCCCCACATATTTTGGGCGTACGGCTGTGTGCTTGGCTAAAACCGTTAGACTGAGGTGAGTAATAAACAGTCGTTTGATGAACGATGATTCATATTCTCCCCCTCTATCACAACGAATTCCTCAATCTGTAGGCTTAGTTGATTTTCAACTTTTGCTTTGTAGCGCTTATCCGCTTCAACAACTTCATCTTTGCTTTTCAACAAACAAAAGATGCAATACATTTTACTATCATCAATTAAGGTCACAAAGCACTTGTCTCCCCCCTCTATTTCGTACAAACTTCAAATCACCTATGTAGGTGTGACTAAGTTCTAGAGGACTGCTTCTTTCGCAATTCCTTTGACGGAATGGAAAGGTGATTTTGCCTCTTCGCCCACCTCACATTCATTCAGAGGGTTTATATCGACAGAAGGCAACAATCTCAACTTAGTTAGCTTTTGAATGACTTTCTATTTAACGTGTCTTAATCTATGATAGCATAGATGCACAGATTACAAATATATCATTCATTTGGCTACAGACATACTGTACCATTTTTAGTTATTACAGACATGTTGGACTAGTCTCAAACCAGCTTGACCAACAGCGTCCCTGAAACCAAGTTTGGGACATGTATCACCTCCTTTTAGAGTGACCCATTCCCTAAAGTCCTTTTTAAGGACAACTTCTCCAACCCCTTCTACTTTAGAGGTGAAGTTGCTTCACATGCACAACCTATTGCCTGTGGTTTAGGGCGTAACCAGATCATATGTGATCTGGATACTCTGGCCCACTCCAGTTGCTTTGGCAGACTTAGTGTCCAAATTCTTTTCTCCCTTTCTTTTAGCCGTCATATCATTTAAGACCTGGAAACTCTGGTCCACCTCTCTATGTGTCCATTACTTTTCTGCCTTTCTTTTGGCCTTCAGATCTTTTAAGACCTGGAAATTCTAGCCCACTCCAGTCACCCATAGGTTTTGTACGACTGAGTGTCCAATATCATCCTATCAAATGAAGGATCTTCTGTCAGATAGTGTGACAGGTTCAACGTCTTAAGATAAGCCATTATCTTTTAGTCTTCTTCCTTTGAGATTGGTGCCCAGACTATTCCTGGCGCTTACTTAATAGTGGTAGCAGTTTTCGCACAGTCGGTGGATCTCTATCCTTCGTATGTGCGAACATACTTAACACATTTTTAATAATTACACCCAAAAGAATGGATCTTTTTAAGTTTTGTTTACAACAGTCCAATCTTTAACCGGGAAGGAAGGGGATTCAATATCTGATTTTTAGAGTGCAAGGAATATAAGTTTTTAATGAAAACATTTTCATATTCCCAACCTTGCTTTACACACTCTTAATCAGATATTATCTCAACATATTATAGATAAGGAAGGATAAATTAACTTAGACCGTTTGGATTCGGCCACTTCAGTTAGACTGAGTGTCCACATCCTCCTTACCATAATTCGGATCTTTTGTCTGGGACAAATATAAGCCCTCTGCTACATTATAGAACAACATATTCAGCCTTCTCCTCGTGTCCCAATTGACATTATCAGCCTCTCGTGGGTGCTTGTTTCCACCACTCTCGGGAGAGATGACACAATCAACTCCTTGACCGTCAACATCACGATCAGAACTGTGTTCAACCAGAAAACCATAACCATAGCCAAATTTGGTCACACACTTGTCGACCAACATCTTTTGAACACTAATACAATTTTGTCTTAAAATTGTTAGATATGTAAAACACGTACGGGAATAGTAAATAACTATTACCGTGATCAAAAGGATAAACAACAAAGATTACAACAACAAGTTGTCAATCTCTTGATCTTGAATTGGAACTTCAAATCTGGATCTTGTATTCAGAAATACAAGAACATGAACTGCTACACTTGTAGCTTGTACAACCGTTAAGAATCCGAACGGTCAGAGTCCTTTGAAATTCAAGTTCACACCTGAAACACTTAGCAACCAATTAGATAATCACAACACCACCGGCTAAGAGTCGAGAGATGACTATCTATCTTTAAGATAAGATTGCCCCTGTGTATAGGCTTTAGGGAAATGTGGACAATAGTCTCCCAAGATAAAACATCAAACTATCAAATGTGCAAAGCCTACACAAATGATCTTAGCGAAGAACACGAACAATGAAGATTGATAAGAGAAGGATTGCTTATCAAAAAAACTGATCTCTTTGTGGTGTTGTATGTCTCTTGTTTTATTTCTGTTATGTTCATCTATAGAATTGAGCCAAAGGCCTCAATTTATAGGTGTGCAAGATGGTCTTTCAAATGCCTCATAATGGTATTCAATTGTCATGTAATGGATGACATTTAACCCCCAAGTAATGCAACAACATAATGGTTCAAGTAATGACCATTATGATTCAATGCCATTGAAACTAAGGATGGCCAGTGGGCCAGGTCGGACCAGTCCCAGCCCAGTCCTGGTCCCGCCCCGACACCGCCCCGATCCCGCCCCGAACCGAATTATTTTAAAAAAATATGGTATCGGGACTCGAACCGAGACAGGACATGGTCTCGTCCCGACCCATCTCGGCGTGCCCTAGGCCCGCCAGTCCCGACCCGATTTCGATCCCGCCTCGATCCCGCCACGATCCTGCCCGAAACTCCCCCTTTTGCAAAAATAGTCGTTGCACCAACAACTATTTTACATTTTGGTCGTTGTGCAATGACCATTTTTTACCTCCCCCTCCCCCAACCCCCCTACCCCCTTAATATTTATTTTTAACCCATAGATTATATTTACACTTTAACCCAATTTTTCAACTATAAATACCTCATTTTCTCTTCATCTTTCTCACAAATCTTCCTACAATCTCTCAATCTATCTCTCTACAAGTCTACATTGTCTACTAAATATTCAATTTTATTTATTCATTTGGGAGTGAAGTTGACAACTAGCTTGATGATCTTCCATCGAGCAAAGTTTCAATTTTCAACCTCTCGATTACACATCGACGTTACGTCGGCGTTTGATACATTCGTTCTTTCATTAAATTATTATTGTCTGTTTATTTTATTTAGCGCACTTAATTTCAGTTACCTTAATTATTTATTAGTATAATTATAAATTTATAATTGAATGATTTAAGCGTATGCTTACGGGTAGGGGTCATGCTTCTTCTAGTAGGGGCAACAAGGGCAAGAGTCCTATTTCTAGACAGAATCTTATTCCTACACAGGATGATTTTGTTGATACTGAACATTTTTCTACAATACCATTAGATTTAGACGATGAGCTATTTTCTGGAACTCAAGAAGACTTTAATTTAGACGATGATCTAGATGATACACCCACTAATGTAGATGACAACACACCCACTAGTGCACCTTCAACTGAAATGCCTCATATTGCCCCTAGTATGAGACGAGGTCCAGAAAAACGAACATTAAAATCAGATGCATGGACATTTTTTTATAGGGACGTAGAGAATCAAGTAGCTAGATGTAAAATTTGTAAAGATGTTTTAAAATTTAAAATTGGAAAAGGTCAAGGTGGGACGCGGGGGGGAGGGGGGGTTAATGAGACATGTATCATGGTCTCATCCTACTAGGTATGCCCAATACGAGGCTTCAAAACCGGGTGCGCAAACGTCCGCTCCATCGGGACAAGGTTCACATACTGGCCCGGAACAAGTATAGGGTTAAATTAACCCTATGACAGGGGAAATTGTAGGCCCTAAATACGATAAACATAGAGATAGGGAAGCAATAGCAAAATTAGTTGTTGTGGAGGGTTTTCCTTTTTCATTTCCTTCATCTCCCGGTTTATTCATTACATTAGAGATATGTATAATCCTGCTTTTAATGGTTTTCCTAGATCAACTGTAAAGAGAGATGTATTTAAATTCGCACATGAATATCAACAGTATTTAAGTTATTCATTTTAATGGCAAAGTGGCTATCACTTCTGATATAGGCCGTAGTACTAACGGCCATGAATATTTAACGGTAACTTGTCATTTGATAGATTATAAATGGTCTATGCAAAAATGTATCTTAGCGTATTGATATATAGATGATAGGCACACTGGTACTTTTATTGCAGAAAATATTTATCAAGTGTGCGATTATTATGGAATAACTGATAAAATTATGACTATTACATTAGATAACGCTTCTTCTAACAATTACGCTATTACACTTTTAAAAAATAGTTTAACTCCATCTTTTCAGATCAGTTTCATATAAAATGTGTGTGCCATATATATAACTTAATTGTAAATGATGGTCTATCACTTTTTGAAGACATTCTTAGTAAAATACAATTTGTTATAAATTTTATTTTTAAAAATAATAGAATACAACGAAGAAAAGAATATAAAAAAACTTGTCACGAATGTCAACTACCTTATAGAAAAATTCCAGAAGAAGTACCCACTAGGTGGAATTCTTTATACGAGCAACTACTTGTTGCTTATGACTATAGAAAACCTATAACTTTATATTTTAACTTTCATAATCAAAATCCAGCTGATATGGTTGGAGATAGTGATTGGGCAAAAATTTCTGAACTTATTGTATTTTTAGAGAAACTTTTTCAAGCAACAAAAGAATTTTTTGGTATATATTATCCTACTATTTCAACTATGTTGTTTTATATAGCTCTAATATTTTTATTACTTAGTGAATATATGAAAAAACCAGCTTATAAGGCAGCTATTAAAAAAATGTTTATCAAAATAAAAAATATTTTATTCCTATTCCCACTATTTATATTATTGGTGTTGTATTAAATCCGATTATTAAAATAGAGAGTACTAAATCACTTATTGAAACTATTTACGATTGTATAGAAGTACTACCACCTCCAAGTCCCAAAAATCCAAATCACCCACCACCTATTGAACAAACTAAAGAAGAAGTGTTGTCTATCGTAGAAGACGAATACAAAAAGTATATAGGTTTTACCAACAAGAAATGCTAGTAACCTACCGGCTTCCATACCATCTTCTTCTTCAACACAACCTCACAAAAGACATGATGTTTCTGCGGCAAGTATTGAAAGCCTCAGAAATAGAATGTGCGGCTGTACCGCTACTAACCAAATTAGCGAGTTTGATATTTTTGTTTTACAGGGTTCTGTACCGTACCAAACAGTTCTCAATGAAGAAGGACGTGAAGACTTGATGAAATACTGGAGGGAGAATGAGAAGACCTTTCCGACACTTTCAATGATGGCCCGAGATATTTTGAACATTCAAGCGTCATCAACGGCGTCTGAAAGCGCTTTTTCTGCCGGCAGATATAAAATAGGAGAGCACAGACACTCATTAGCCGGAGACAGCTTGGAGATTGTAGTATTATTCAGAGATTGGATACGAGCGGAGCGGAAAACGTGCGGTCAACTGGAGATCAACGAAGAAGAAGACGAAAACTACAACCAAATCTTATCCGAAGGTGGTGGAAGCGACGTGGAATAATTTGACCAACAAATACCAATTCCAACCGAAGAACCACAAGAAATTATCAAGAAACTAGAACAGGTTTTTTTCAGAATGTAATTTTTTTAATTATAATTTTACTATGTAATTTGCAACTTTTGAACAACACCACAAAGTTGTAATTTTGACAATTGTATTTGTATTACAAAAAAAATCATATGTCTATTAAATAATATAAGAGGCACAAAAACAGCCTTGAGATGTTTTTATTACACTATATTGTCTTGTTTAATTATTGAGTTTTTTTATATATATGTTATTTTTTAAATTAAGTGCAAAAGCAACAAAAAAAAAAAACTGCCCGTGATCCCGATCCCGACCCTACCCGATTTCGACGGGATCAGGATCAGGGCGGGACTTTGGCAAATCCCGCCTATCCCAATCCCGCCCGCCCCGACCCGATCCTGCCTCTTCCCCCGTCCCGCCCCGACCCGATCCGGCCAAACCCAGCCCAACGGTCCCGAGCCTGGCCCACTGGCCACCCTTAATTGAAACCACCTCAACAACCAAACATTTGGGATTCCGTCGAGCAGTCACTGCCAATGAAGCGCCGCGGCGCTAATTCAGCCAGAAACTCACGATGCTCACTGCCAATCAGGCAATGCGCCCCAGTCCGGAAGGCGACGCGGCCCTTCTCGGCTCGGCGGTCCTTTTCCGACCCGTATCATTTTACACTTCGCACAATCCTTCATTCGTTTACCAACGTGGAACACTTGTTATTTAGCCAATAACCGTCCATCATTTTATGTCTCAAATATTTCACTTACGTACCAATATCTCTTTCATTAACGAAATTTACGATACTTGGCACTAAGATTGCACGTGTGTGGAAAACGACATTTCCGACGTGCGGGACCCCAATTGTTCGAGTCATAAATAATGAATAAACTTAATTTCACATTAATAAATTTACAATAAATAGTACTTATAAAGTTCTTGTATACATGCCAAACGAAGTTAAGTGATGCATTTCTTTTTCCACCTTATAGCTTATAAGTAGTCGTGGCGCGTCTATATATACTACACATGATGCATTCCTGGTTAATAAATTTTGAATTCGCCTTTGCTTTAAAAGCTTTTAAACAAACGATTGGGTTTTTGGTAGCTGTTTAGACTATGAATTAAATCTCATGCAATTCAAGTTCCAAAGGAGGACTAAACTTTCATTACAGTACTTCTTTTCCCTTTTCACATACTCCTAGTTAACAGGACAATAAAAATAATTAAATCAGACAGTAAAAGACTGCTAAGATACGAACTCATGATACTTATGAGAAGATCCATAGGTTATTAAGATTCTTACTCATTGCATTGGTATAAACTAAGGTTGCTCAGGGGCCGGCCGGCTCGATCCTGTCCGGCCCGTCTTGGTACCCGTCCTGATCCACCCCAACCCCCTTTTAAAATACAGGATAAAAAATGTCAGTAGTGGGGTTCGAACTCGGGAGGGAACTAGGGCTCGTCCCGATCCCGCTCCCGACCTGACTCGTCCCGGCCCGCCCCGTCCCACTCCCTTTACATAAACTAATCGTTGCACAAACGACAACTTTCAATTTTAACCATTAGCAATGGCTAGTAACGGTCATTTTGGCCCCCCATATCCCATAAACCCCCCCTACCCCTTTAATATTTATTTTTAACCTCTAAGTTAATATATTTACACATTAACCCTATTTCTCAACTATAAATACATCATTCTCCTCTTCATTTTTCTCACAAATCTTCCTACCATCTCTCTAATCTCTCTCTCTCTCTCTCTCTCTCTCTCTCTCTCTCTCTCTCTCTCTCTCTCTCTACAAGTCTAAATTGCACACTAAAAATTATATTTCATTTGCTAATTTCTATCAAAGTTCAAAAATTGGGAATAAAGTTGGCAACTAGCTTGAGGATCATCAAGCAAAATTTCAATTTTCAACCTCAATTACACGTCGACGTTTGGTACCTTCGTTCCTTCTTTTATTTAAACTATTATTGTTACTTAATTTTAATTATCGTACTTAATTTTATTAACTTTAATTATTTATTTGCATAATTATAATGGAATGAGGTGGACGTTTTTCTGGTAGATGTATTAGGGGTAACAGGGATAAGGGTGCATCTTCTAGTAATCCTAATTACGATGATTTCACTCATGTAGGTGAAACTCATATTTTAATGTTAATATTAATGTATCATTAGATCATGAGATATATTCAGCATCTGAACCAGACTTTGATTTAGAAAATGAATTGGAAGATAATTTAGATAACACACCCACTAGTGCACCTCCACCTCAGGATCAAACTGAGTCTTAGGCTGAAATTGAAACTGGAATCCCTCTTATTCCCCCTAGTATGAGAAGAGGACAAAAACAACGAAAATTAAAATCACTTGCATGATATTTTTTTGAAAGGGACATTCCTAATCAATTAGTTATTTGTAAAATTTGTCGCGAAGTTTATAAATTTAAAATTGGAAAGGTCAAGGCGGGACAGGAGGTTTAATGAGGCATGTAGAAAATTCTCACAAAGCAAAGTATAACCAATACTTGGCTGAAAAAATGGGTGTGCAAATGCCTTCTGAGTCTGGACAAGGTTCATATAGTGTCCCCAACCAAGTACATGGTCGAATTAATCCGATGATAGGGGAGTTATAGGTCGAAAATATAATAAACACAAAGATCGGGAAAATTTAGCAAAATTAGTTGCTCTAGAGGGTTTGCCTTTTTCATTTCCTTCCTCTCCTGATTTTATTTATTACATTCGAGAAACATATGATCCTGCTTTTAACGGTATTCCTAGATCAACTATTAGAAGATATATTTTTAAATTTGAGCATGATTATCAACAATATTTAGGTTATGCATTGTATCATTTTAATGGCAAAGTGGTTATCACTTTTGACATAGGCCGTAGTACTAATGGTAATGATTATTTAACTATTACATGTCATTGGATAAATCACAATTGGTCTATGCAAAAACGTATATTAGCATATAGATATATTGATAAAAGACACATTGGAGTTTTTATTTCAAAAAATATTCATGAAATTAGTGAATATTATGGAATTACTGATAAAATTATGACTATTACATTAGATAATGCTACTTCTAATAATTATGATGTAAACATTTTAAAAACTCGATTGACTCCATTCCCCCCCCCCCCCAACCATATTTTTCATGTTAGATGTGCATGTCATATTTATAACTTAGTTGTAAAGGATGACCTAAAACTTTTTAAAAACATCCTTGATAAAGTACAATTTGCTATCAACTTTATTTTTAAAGGTAATAAAATACAAAGAAACAAAGTGTATAAAAAAACTTGTCATAATTGTGGATTACCTTATAGGAAAATTGCAGAAGAAGTTGCGACTAGGTGAAATTCTTTGTATGAACAATTACTTGTTGCTCACGAGTATAGAAGACCTATAACTTTATTATTTAACGCTCATAATCAAAATCCAACGGATATACTTGTAGATGATGATTGGGATAAAATTTTGAAACTTATTGTATTCTTAGAGAAATTTTTTCTAGCTACTAAGGAATTTTCTGATATTTATTATCCTACTATTTCATCTATGTTATTTTATATAGCTCTAATATTTTTGTTATTTAATGAATATATAAAAAATCCAACTTAAGCTCTAGCTATTGCAAAAATGTTTGTAAAATTTAAATATATTTTTTACTTATTCCCACTATTTATTTTATTGGTGATGTATTAAATCATACTATTAAAGTAGACGGTTGTAGTGCCCTTATTGAAACGATTTATGAATGCTTAGAAATACTTCCAACAAACCCAACTGAAGAACCAACTAAAGAAGAAGTTATATGTAGCATACAAACACAATGCAAAAATATGTATATGTATTACCAAGAGCAAAGTGCAAATAATCAGTCGGCTTATGTACCATCTTCTTCTACTTCACTTCAACCTTATAAAAACATGCAGTTTCTGCTTCAAGTATTAAAGGCCTTCGAAATAGAATGTATAATGGTTCAAGTTCTTCACAAATTAGCGAGTTTGATGTTTATGTTTTGCAGGGTGTTGTACCGTTCGAATCAATTGCCAACGAAAATGGACGCGAAGACTTTCTGAAATACTGGAGGGAGAATGAGAAGACAATTTCTGACTCTATTAAAGATGGCCCGAGATGTGTTGAATATTCAAGAGTCATCAACAGCTTCTGAAATCGCTTTTTCTGTTGGAAGGTTTCAAATAGGAGTGCACAAACACTCATTGGCGGGAGACAGTTTGGAGATTGCAGTTTTATTTAGAGATTGGATTAAAGCGGAGCGTAGAAGGTGCGGTCAACCAGAGATCAATGAAGAAGACGACTACAACTATAACAAAATCTTATCCGAGGGAGCAGGAAGCGACGTTGAACAATTTGATCAACAACTTCCAATTCCAACAGAAGACCCTCAAGAGATTGTCAGAAAATTAGAAAAAGTATGGTTGACTACGTAATTATTTTAATGACAATTTTACTATGTGATTTGCAACTTTTGAACTTCGAAACAAAGTTGCTATTTTGAAATTGTATTACAAAAAAAATCATATTTCTACTAAATAATATAAGAGGCAATTAGCCTTGGGATGTTTTTCACTATCTTGTTTAATTATTTAAGTGTTTAAATATATATTATTTTAAAATTAAGTGTCTAGAAAAAAAATTAAAGTCCCCCAAACTCCCCGATCCGACCCGTCCCCCCAAATCCCGTCCCCTCTGCCGGTGGGATGTGGGACGGGACGGGACCTCTTCCCGTTCCCCATATCCCGGCCCGCCTTGTCCTGCCAAACCCGATCCCGACCCCCCACCCCGTCCCCCAAATCCTGTCCCCTAAATCCCATCATGTCTTGTCCAATCCCGTCCCACTGGCCACCCTTAGTATAAACTAGATCATCACTCATCATCTTCGTTTCAATTTGGGCTTGTGGAATGTTAGACCTACCCAGATTTTATAGGTGGGTTTATTTGTTGATTTTCAGTATTAAGCGAGATGACATAGGCCTGCTGATGATTGGGCTTCATCTTTGGTCCTGATGCCAAATAATCTGCTACCCCAACACTTTTACTATATTTATTTAGACCTTTTTGTTTTTGTGGAAAAATCACACAAATAAAACTTTTCAAAATGGTAACAAAATGATTACAACTACTTTCTAAAATATATATATATATATATATATATATATATATTTGTTCATGAATTGGCTTCTTCTTTTTTTTGTTAAAGTTTATGAATTAGCTTGCTAGTAGATGGTGATGGAACTTATTTAGGTAAGAAATTATTGTGTTTTTATATGCATTTATTTATGTTATCACTAATATAGGAAATCTCCTTAATTTGAGTTTTTTATTCATAGCAATAATCTCCTTGTTTTTAGCTTTAAGTTGCACAATTTGTAATATCTAAATTAATTGTAGATTTTTTATTAACTCTTATATATCTTGTATTTAAGAAAATTCCCCCTTTTATTTTTACATGATTCAGAACTAAATCTAATGATAGGTCATTTTCAGTTTTGCTATCTTTGTCGACCTTCCATATGAAGTCATGAAAACTATTCTAGTATTAGAACTTTCTGTATAATATTGGAATATTGATTTGATTATGTATTTCACTGATGTTGAAGTGCTAGCTTTCACTCCCAAATTATAGCTTTTGCAAAAAAAAAAAAAAAAAAATCCTATTCAAATGCAACTTCAAATTTCACAAACTTTTCCTCAATTTCAATCTCAACTCCAACTCAAATATTGTCCAAACGTTTAATGAAACATCTTATAGCATCTCCAATCTTCTTTTTACTTAAATTCTTATAGAGGAATACTAAATTGGTATATCAAAAAAGACAAACACCGATTCAAAAGTTAAATTTAATTACTTCAACTTTTAAAATATTTAGATTTAAATTATTTGACTGTATGCATGTATATATATATATATATATATACTTTGTATCGAAAATTATGAGTCCAGTTAAGTTCACAAATAACCAAAAAATTTATTAGGGAAAACAAAATTTGGAGACCGAAACACTTTTGGGACACCAGGTTCATTTCCTGACAGAGCTTTGTTGAAACCAAATGTCCAGGTCACTACATATCATACTGGAATCTCATTAGACCTTTTCTCATCCATAAACTATATATATCTTGATAAGATGATAAGACACGTGGCACTAATCCCTCCCATCTCCATTCATCCCCAATACTACAACACACTCTTTCCCCAAATTTTCCCCTCTCCAAATAAACCAAACAAATCAATGGCTTCTCCAACCCTAATCATCCCATCCACATCAACCCCAAAACCCCTTATTACCCCTATCCGATCAAAGCTCACCGCCACCACCGCCACCGCCACGTCATCCTCCCTCCCTTCCACCACCCGCCGCCGCGAATTCCTCTCACTCGCCGCCGGAATAGCGTTTATCCTGCCTGCCACGTCAGTATTCGCTGCTTCAGACGAGGAGTACGTGAAGGAAGCATCGGAAGTGATTAAGAAGGTGAGATCTACGCTGAGTATGGAGAAAACCGACCCGAACATTGCTGATTCGGTTGCGGAGCTAAGAGATGCGTCTAATTATTGGGTTGCAAAGTACAGAAGAGAGAAGGCTTTATTGGGCCGGCCGTCGTTCCGTGACATATACTCGGCCCTGAATGCTGTTTCGGGCCATTATGTTAGCTTTGGGCCGACCTCACCTATTCCGGCTAAGAGAAAGCAGAGAATCTTGGAAGAGATGGACACTGCTGAGAAGGCTTTACAGCGGGGAAGATAAGAAATTGCGGCTACCTTGTAGATGTTTGCCAAATTTTTTTTGGTATAATTTAAATTTTTATATTTATTTTCTGACTACGAAAATGAAATTATAAGAATGATCACAATTTAAGTCTACCATTACCTTGCTATAATTGAAAAACGTTAAAATCACTTGTGGATATAATCAAACGAATGCTCAAATACTTTTAGAAAGTTACATTGGTAGTCATTGTTAAACTAAGTTTTTGTCTTCTCATATCAAAATGATAAGCAGATATGAAGTGAAAAAAAATACCGTTGACTTTTACGAAACTAATCTGACAACCATTTAGAAAACACAGGAAGCGAGAAAATATAGTAATTTTTAATGTGAAAAATATAATATTACAAAATTATGTAACACAAAAATAAACGAGTCCGAGTTTACAGGGCGTATGAACTGGTCAATTAGTTTGGGATTTGTGTGATAGATTGGTATGGAGCTCAGCCTTACATACAGCATTGCTGTAATCTCATTTAAGGCCCACGATGTATGAGCGAATTCCTTTTGATGGGCTGACGAAGCTGATCTGCATGTGCATCTAATTACTGATACGAGATTTCTATTGAAAAAAATCCATAAATAACTATAGTTTATAGTGTCATTACGAAACATAGTTACAATTTTCATATTTACGAAATGTAGTTGCAATTGCTACAACTGTATCAAAGGGTATCAACGTATCTGTGAAAGAGTTGTATCAAGCGATGGGTATCAATTGCATCAGTGCATACTGTATAAGTTGAAATCGCGCAAAGAGTTCTATCACCGCGTATTGTATCAGAGCATACAATTACGCGTGTGTATTTGCTACAAAATCAAAATGGAGCCACATTTCATAATTTTTTAAACTATATGATGGAAATTGGATCGGGCCACCCGCGTGGGCCAACCCAAATCCATGTAAATAAATAGTAATATATTTAATATTTACAAAATTATAAAAGGGAAAGCAACGGTTAGGACTCTAACCATTGTGTCGCTTCAGGAAGACACGATAAAAGCCCTTGAGAATGAACAAAATGTAATGTTTTCTCTCTTTCTCAAAAGTATACAGAAAACTTCTTCTTCTCTCAAATTCCATAAGTTCATGTGAAGATTCTTGTGCAGATTTCTTTTTTGAAAAATATAGGAATAATCGTCTGTAACTGATACGACCTTAGACTGTGGCTATTTCGGTGTAGTTTGTGTTTTATAAACATGTGATTACACTTTTAAGCTAGTGAAACGAATTCAATAATCGTGCAAATTGTGTGTTTCATTTAATTCTTTACTATAGCTATATATCATAAATATAGTCTAAATGTTTGCCACGTGGTGTAAATTTTTCATTTTAGATCACTCGGAGCCAGAGATGGATCTCTCCAGTTGTTGAGGTGATCTATCAGCTCAAAACGTTATACTGGTACAGAGTATAAGAAGCCCAACCTGTTAAGTGGCGCGTCAAAGCCCATTTGAGCCCAACCCAGTTCTGGTCATAGCGCGTCAAGGCTGCACTAACTCTAATTTTCAGTTTGCCAAATCAATCAGAGAAATGCAAGGGACACTAGCATTTTTTTGATTCTTTTTTAAAAAAAAGTTAAGGTCATTTAAGGGAATAGAAGCACAACGATAGTAAAGTTGGCTATTTCAGCAGAGAATCAAAACTAGAAAAACGAAAAAACAAAAAAAGGGTCAAAAGAATAATGTGGTAGCTTTGTGATGGAATCTAATTATGTGAAATAATTTGCAGTCAAAGTTTCGTATCTTACCCAACTTGGAGATGATTCCAATTCCTATTGCTAGATCAAGAATTGTATATATAATGTTAAGATTCCTAATTTAGCACTTGAATCAGTAAGTTCTTATATGTATTCAAATCTCACAATAATTGCATCCATTTGAAGACCAAGATTCTTCACTTCCAAGTATTCCAAAGTCTAAAGTTTGTAATAATAACTATGATGCTCTATTTGTTTATTTTTAAGAAAATAATCTCGTTCCTTTGGTTACATATGATATTAAAGCAAAGTTATCGTAGTTGCTTTCCATCTTGTTTAGTTCTTCGAGAATCAATTTTGTGTACTGCATAGGTTGTACTCGTGTTTTGGACACTTGGATATCGATGACTAGTACTGGAAATATACCCAATAAGACATCTACATCGGTACCGACACCCATCTGACAGTCCAGGTTTTCAACTCGAATGGAACAAGGTTTGCAATATGGAGGAATGGAATGATTACCTCTCTCTGTACTAAAAATAAACCAAGTCTAGTCAATGGAAAAACTCCTCAACCTGACCCTAATTCTCCCTATTATCCGTTCTGGGAAAGATGTAATATGGTAAAATCCTGGATCACTAATTTCTGTTATATGTTTTAATACAGCCAAAGAAGTCTGGGATGACATAAATGCTAGCTTTCGTAAATCTAATGGGTTAAAGTATATTCTGTTATTAATCTGTATTGCAAAACTGATGAAACAGTAAAATAAATTTCTGAAATCAGAAAACAAAAACCTGAACAGATTCTGGAAAATAAGAACAGATTCTGAAAAAATAAGAACAGATTCTGAAAAATATTTAAGAATTAAAAATCGAGCCCACTGAATGCACAGTGTGTCCTTAAGGAAATTATTCCCCTCAAGTACCCGAGGTTAATGGAATATATCCTCCCAGGATAGAACGATCTTACTCACCGGTGTATCGGTACCTAGAACAACGGTGTCAGCGAACCACTCAACAACAGTAAATCACAACACTGAAATTTATTTGTGCAGAAGAAGAAGAAGTTCAGAAAATTAGTAAGTCAAATTCTGAGGAATCAAATGAATTTATAGCCATGGAAGTAATGTTTCTGAAGGTTTGCAACCCTTCTGAACGGCCACTAAAAACTGGTGGGAAATTAAAATATGGGAAAGAAACCGGGTCGCGGGTCAGACACGCGGATCCAGGTCACTAACGGGTAAGATTGGATAAGTTAATTAATTTAATTAAATAATAATTAATTAAATAATTAAAAATTAAAGAAAATTTGGTCCAAAAAGATTATCAATCAGATCATTTGACCAAATCCAAATCCAAATCCAAAGCCGAAGCCGAAGCTGAGTCGAGCCGAGCGACTACGACAGCGCGAGGGGAGACCCTCTTCTTAACCCTTTAGCAACAAGAAGAGTACTTGTACTTATAAGTAGAAGAACTTTTCTTTCCACTACCGATGAGGGACAAATACTTATTTTATAAAGCAAGAGGGAACTCCATCAATTTCCCATTCAATCTATCATTTAAACCCAACAATCCCCCACATGAATGGGGAATGGTTATAAGATAAAAGAATGTATGGACAAGTGTGTAATTTACAATCAAGGATTAATTGCATCTGGATAAGTAGGTTTCCCTTTGAACTTTCCGTAGTGACATATGTCGGATATACTCGGTCAATTGGTAGATTTGATATTTTTGAACCGTCGAGCTTTGGCGTATACCTAGACAACCATATGTCACACAATCAATCCTTTACCGTCTATGGTTCTTATGGTTGTGTTCGTTTCAGCCATGAACACCTCCTGGTTTCATGAGTGTATAGAGAATGGGCTTCTTACAATCATTCTCTTTGAAGTGGCTTACACTTCACACTCACATAGGTGATTCCTAAACGTGTTATCGTGTAGACACACTATTTGGTCAAACCTGCCAAACTTAGAAACCATTAAAAAATAAACTTAAGCTTTTTATTAACTTGTTAAAAAAAACCTTAACATTTTATCCTTATTCCTGAACATTGTCTTCATCATGAGAACGGATTTAGTTATTTGACAATGCCGAACCGTCAGTCACGACTTTGTTTGATCTCCTTGAACCTAGCTCTTGGGATCTCCAGTCTGCTAGTTAGAGTTACCGCCATGATCACTTGTCCTTAGCCTTAAACCCATTCCCTTAGATGATCTTTCAACCGCCTCTCTAGATAGACCTTTTGTTAGCGGATCCGATATGTTATCTATTGACTTTACGTAGTCAATCGTAATAACACCACTAGAGAGTAGTTGTCTAACGGTATTGGGTCGCCGTCGAATGTGACGCGATTTTCCATTATACATAACGCTCCCTGCCCTACCTATTGCTGCTTGGCTATCACAATGTATACATATAGGTGCCAAAGGTTTGGGCCAAAATGGAATATCTTCCAAGAAATTTCGGAGCCATTCAGCTTCTTCACCGGCCTTGTCTAAAGCTATAAACTCAGATTCCATCGTAGAACGAGCGATGCACGTCTGTTTGGATGATTTCCAAGACACTGATCCACCCCCAATTATGAAAACATAACCACTCGTGGATTTAACTTCAGATGATTCGGTGATCCAATTTGCATCACTATATCCTTCGATCACGGCGGGATATTTGTTATAATGCAAAGCATAGTCTTGGGTATGTTTCAGATACCCCAAAACTCGTTTCATTGCCATCCAGTGAGTTTGATTAGGATTACTTGTAAACCGACTCAATTTACTAATAGCACATGCTATATCTGGTCGCGTACAATTCATGATATACATCAAACTTCCCAACACTCTTGCATAATCCAATTGTGAGTCACTTTGACCTTTATTCTTCTGAAATGTATAGCTCATGTCAATTGGAGTCTTGACAATATTGAAATTTAAATACTTAAACTTGTCAAGTACTCTTTCAATATAATGAGACTGCGATAATGCTACACCTTGTGGAGTTTTATGAATTCTGATGCCTAAGATCAAATCAGCAACTCCTAAGTCCTTCATATCAAATTTTCTAGCCAACATGCGCTTAGTAGCATTTATATCGGCAATATTTTTACTCATTATCAACATGTCATCAACATATAAACAAATAATGACTTCATGATTTGGAGTATTTTTAATGTAAACACATTTGTCACACTCGTTGATTTTAAATCCATTTGCCAACATTGTTTGGTCAAATTTAGCATGCCATTGTTTGAGTGCTTGTTTTAGTCCATAAAGCGACTTAACAAGTTTGCACACTTTCCCTTCTTTACCAGGAACCACAAATCCCTCAGGTTGTTCCATGTAAATTTCTTCCTCTAATTATCCATTTAAGAAAGTTGTCTTAACATCCATTTGATGGATTTCAAGACCATGTACGGCTGTTAGTGCCACTAACAACCGAATAGATGTTATCCTTGTTACCGGCGAGTATGTGTCAAAGTAATCAAGGCCTTCATTTTGTCTATAACCTTTGACCACAAGTCTTGCCTTATATTTGTCAACAGTGCCATCAACTTTCATTTTCCTTTTAAAAATCCATTTTGATCCTAAAGGTTTATTTCCAGGAGGAAGATCAACTAATTCCCATGTATGGTTGTTCAAAATTGATTCAATCTCACTATTGACTGCCTCTTTCCAAAATGATGAATCAGAAGATGACATCGCTGCTTTAAATGTTTGAGGCTCATTTTCAAGCAAGAATGTCACAAAATCTGGTCCAAAGAAAGTAGATGTCCTTTGACGTTTGCTACGCCTTGGATCCTCTTTACTTGGTGTACTTTCCTTTGGTTCTTTCCGCGGTCGTTTAGATCTTTCACTTGACGACTCACATTCAGTTTTATACGGATAAATGTTTTCAAGAATTCAGCATTATCTGATTCAATTATCGTATCAACATGAATTTCGGGATTGTCCGATTTGTGAACCAAAAACCGACAAGCTTTGCTGTTTGTAGCATAGCCAATAAAAACACAATCCACAATTTTTGGTTCGATTTTTACCTTTTTGGGCAAAGGAACTTGGACCTTTGCTAAACACCCCCACACTTTGAAATATTTCAAGTTGGGTTTTCTTCCTTTCCATAGGTCATATGGAATAGATTGTGTTTTGCTGTGGGGCACCCTGTTGAGTATTCAGTTAGTTGTAAGGATAGCTTCCCCCCCCCCACAAGCTCTACGGTAAACCGGAACTTAGTAGTAAAGCATTCATCATTTCCTTTAATGTTCGGTTTTTTCTTTCCGCAATTCCATTTGATTGTGGTGTGTAAGGGGCAGTAGTTTGATGAATAATTCCATATTCTAAGCATATCTCTGCAAAAGGAGATTCGTATTCTCCACCCCTATCATTTCTAATCATTTTTATCTTTTTATTCAATTGATTTTCCACTTCGTTCTTGTATTGCTTAAATGCATCAATTGCTTCATCCTTACTATTAAGCAAATACACATGGCAATATCGAGTGCAATCGTCAATAAAGGTTATAAAATACTTTTTCCCACCGCGAGATGGTATTGACTTCATATCACATATATCTTTGTGGATTAAGTCTAAAGGATTTGAATTCCTATCAATAGAGTTATATGTATGTTTAACAAACTTAGATTCAACATAGATTTCACATTTTGATTTATTACACTCGAATCTAGGCAATACTTCTAAATTAATCAATTTCCGCAAGGTTTTGTAGTTGACATGTCCTAAACGAACATGCCATAAATCATTTGACTCCAATAAGTAAGACGAAGCTGAATTCTTATTAATACTGTCAACAACCATTACATTGAGTTTGAAAAGGCCCTCGGTGAGGTAGCCCTTTCCTATGAACATATCATTCTTACTTATTACAATTTTCTCACTAACCAAAGACGCACTTAAACCCGTTTTTGACGAGTAGTCCCATTTGAAACTAAATTCTTCTTGATTGTGGGAACGTGCGAACATTGTTGAGAGTCAAGCACCTTACGGAAGTCATTTTCGAAGTATCTTCCCATATCCTTCAACCTTGGCTGTTGCAGTATTTCCCATAAACAAGTACCTCTTCGGGTCCGGCGGGAGCGTAGGTTGCAAATGCTTCTTTTACAGCGCAAACATGTCGAGTGGCACCAGAATCAAGCCACCACTCCTTTGGGTTTCCAACCAAATTGCACTCCGATAGCATTGCACACAGATCATCCATATCATCATTCTTTTCCACCATATTGGCTTGTCCTTTTCCCTTGTTCTTTTTTCGGGAGACGACAATCTGGGGCTTTGTGGCCAGCTTTCCCACAATTAAAGCAGTTGCCCTTGAACTTTTTCTTGGCTTGCTCCTTCTTTTGTCCAGTGAACTTCTTTCTTTTCTTACTTTTTGGGGCAGCCTCTTCAACAATATTTGCTCCCATAATCGTTGAATTCCCCCGCGACTTCTTCTCGGCTATTTTGGTATCTTCCTCAATCTTGAGACGAATCATAAGATCTTCCAACTTCATTTCCTTGCGCTTGTGCTTAAGATAATTCTTGAAATCTTTCCATGAGGGCGACAACTTCTCAATCATTGCAGCCACTTGGAATGCTTCATTCACTACCATACCTTCAGCAATAAGGTCATGGAAGATAAGTTGAAGCTCTTGAACTTGGGTTCCAACGGTTTTTCCATCCACCATTTTGTAGTATAGGAATTTGGCAACCACAAACTTCTTCAAGCAAGCATCTTCGGGTTTGTACTTCTTTTCAAGTGCACTCCATAGTTCTTTGGAAGTCTCTACTGCACTGTAGACATTGTACAAGTCATCTTCTAAGGCACTCAAAATGTAGTCTTTGCACAAAAAATCAGCCTGTTTCCAAGCCTCAGTAACTATGAACTGTTGGTTGTCAGCCATGTCGGCGGCAGGCACGGAAGGGTCCTCACTGGTGAACTTTTGCATACCAAGGGTGGTAAGCCAAAAAAACATTCTTTGCTGCCATCCTTTGAAGTTGGCACCGGTGAACTTCGCAGGTTTCTCAGCCGGTGGCACAGCGGTACGGGTTGTAGGAGTAACCGTTGGTGCAGTATTCGCAGAGGTAGTTCCAGTCTCAATTGCCATTATTCGTTTGTCACTGTCAAATCGACAAACTATTTTAGTTAATAAAACCAGAATAGCAATTCAATCACAGACTTAAACGATGAAGATTTTATTTCTTCACATCGCAGTATAATTATGAAACTTAAGTATTCCAACGAAGTTTTTATATCTTCGAGTCAGAATACTAATATTCATATGGAGTAGAAAACTGCACAAGTTTTAATCTCCAAACCAGAATACAGCAATGATGAAGTTTTTATGTTCTTCAAATAGTTGTTCCAAGTATGAACTTTAATATTCCACCGAAGTTTTTATGTCTTCAAGTCAGAATATGAAATTTCATACAGAGTAGAAAACCACACAGGTTTTAGTCTCCAAAACAGAATACAGATTAATCTAAAAAAATATAATTTCCTTAAGATTGTTATTAATCTGTATTGCAAAATCGATGAAGCAGTAAAATTAATTTCTGAAACCAGAAAACAAAAACCTGAACAGATTCTGGAAAATAAGAACATTCTGAAAAAATAAGAACAGATTCTGAAAAATATTTAAGAATTAAAAATCGAGCCCACTGAATGCACAGTGTGTCCTTAAGGAAATTATTCCCCTCAAGTACCCGAGGTTAATGGAATATATCCTCCCAGGATAGAACGATCTTACTTACGGTGTATCGGTACCTAGAACAACGGTGTCGGCGAACCACTCAACAATGAGTAAATCACAACACTGGAATTTATTTGTGCAAGAAGAAGAAGAAGTTCGAGAAAATTAGTAAGTAAAATTCGAGGAATCAAACGAATTTATAGCCATGGAAATATCGTTTCGAAGGTTTGCAACCTTTCGAATGACCACTAAAAAGCGGTGGGAAATTAAAATATGGGAAAGAAACCGGGTCGCGGGTCAGACACGCGGATCCAGGTCACTAACAGGTAAGATTGGATAAGTTAATTAATTTAATTAAATAATAATTAATTAAATAATTAAAAATTAAAGAAAATTTGGTCCTAAAAGATTATCCGAAGCCGAAGCCGAAGCCGAGCCGAGCGACGACGACGGCGCGAGGGGAGACCCTCTTCTTAACCTTTTAGCAACAAGAAGGAGTACTTCTACTTATAAGTAGAAGAACTTTTCTTTCCACTACTGATGAGGGACAAATGTTTATTTTATAAAGCAAGAGGGAGCTCCCTCCATTTCCCATTCAATGTATCATTTAAACCCAACATATTCAAATTTAAAGGGAAATTAGCTCAACTGCACAAGGCTCTTCTTATATAGCTGCCAATTTTACTAAGACGACAAGTCTTGGGGATGAACTAAATTCAGCATATTTTGGCCCTAATTGTATTTGTGAGGCTTTGCCAAAGTTTATTGAGGATCAACACCTTTATCAGTTCCTCAGTGGCTTAAATGAATCATACTCCTCAGTCAAAAAGCAACATCCTTATGTGGTCTCCCTTACCTTCAATCAGTAAAGCTTATTCTCTACTTCAAAAAGATGAGTTAGAGGGAAGCACACTCCAGTGTTCCTGGATTTTTTGCTGACTCTTCATCTTTCTCTGCTTCTGCAAATAACAACAGATCCTTCCAACAGAAGGTTAACTTTAACCACAATTCCAACAGCTTTAAGAAACCTCCATCTTATGACCCATATGCAAGTATTGCAAAAGGTCTGGTAATATTATTGATGATTGTCATAGACTGCATAGATTTCCACCTGACTTTAAGTTCACCAAGAACAAGAAGTCTGCAGCCTGTGTTCAAGTTGAACCTCTACCTCCTCCTGCTCCAGTTCATGTACATGTGCCTCCATCTCCATCTCACTCATTAGCTCCATCTCATCCATTGTATGGGTTCACAAATGAGCAAATTAAACAAGCCATGAATTTATTCCAGCAGCAGGGGCAATTATATCCAAACTTCCTTGGCATGCATACAACTGGTGAAACATCTAGATTTGTCAATATTGCTGGCCCAGGCTTTGCAGGTATGTGTTATGGTTCTGTGTTTAGTGCTGATGGCTATAATGTGTGTGCTTCTTCTCAATTACATAACAATTCTTGGATCTTAGATTCAGATGCCACTAACCACGTGACCCTTCACAAGCACTTACTTCACAATCTTCAACCTTTATCTTTTCCTTTTTTAATCACTCTACCTAATGGTTATAAAGTGAAAGTTATATCCATTGGTTCCATGCATCTAAGAAAGGACATGATCTTACATAATGTTCCTCTAGTTCCTTCCTTTCACTTCAATCTGATTTCAATATATCAATTACTTAAACAATTTTAATGCTATGCAAATCTTACCATTACTGCCTGTTATTTACAGGGCCATTCTCTGAAGAGGCCACTGGAAATTGATAGAGCAACAAATAGGTTATACTACTATCACCTCACATATGATTCTACAATTACATCTGGTGCTTCTCATCTTATTTCTGATTGTACTTCTGTTTCTGATTTTTCCTGTAACTTTCTCCCATTTGTGTTGTATTTCATCAAGTGTTGTTAATAAAGATGATCTCTTTTGACACCAAAGATTGGGACACATTCCTTATCATAAAATGAAGAATATCCCTACTTTATCTAATCTAGTTTCTCCCAAACAAACTTTTATGTGCCCTGTTTGTCCAATGGCTAGACAACAGAGGCTTCCTTACTTTGAAAGTAATATTCACTCTATTGTCCCTTTCCAACTAGTACACATTGATATATGAGGATCATATCACACTAAAACTTACAATGGTTTTAGATATTTTCTCTCTTTAGTTGATGATTTCACTAGAGTTACATGGACTCATCTTTTTTCCTCCAAAAGCAATGCTTTGTCTGTCCTTAAAGCATTTACTACTATGGTCAAAGTCTATTTTCAAACATCTGTTCAATCTTCTAGGTCAGATAATACATTTGAATTAGGTGGCAGTTCTGAAGTTTCTTCTTTCTTTACTGAAAATGAAATACTACATCAAATCACTATACCTCATACTCCTCAACAGAATGGTGTTATTGAAAGAAAACACAAACACCTTCTAGAAACATCTATAGCTTTGCTTTTTCAGTCCAAACTTCCTACCAAATATTGGGGTGATTGTGTATTGACAACACATTTATCATCAATAGACTACCTTCCTCAGTTTTGAAGGATACTTCCCCTTATGAGAAACTTCATGGGCATCCTCCATCCTATGATCATCTCAAATCATTTGGATGATTTTGTTATGCTACTACACCTAAAGTCGGGAGGGATAAACTTTAATCTAGAGTCGTTTCTTCTGTTTTCTTGGGGTATCCTCTTGGCAAGAAACGGTACAAGCTATTAAATCTATCTAATCATTCTGTTTTCTTCTCAAGAGATGTAATATTCTATGAACACATTTTCCCTTATACTTCTTCTTCTCCTACTATGTTCCCTCCAGCACCAACTTTCTTTCCCACTGATGATGTCCCCCATGATCCTTCTCTATTTTCTTCTGTTCCTGTGTCCTCTCCTACATCACCTGATATTTCACCTACTGTTTCATATCCTGCATCAATTATTCCACCTCCTACTAATATCCTTCGATCACCTATTCTCCCGACCTTATCATCACAACCTAGTTCAATTGCTCATGTTCTTCATGCTGCTAATTCAGTTTCTCATGTTCTTCCTACTAGACAGTCTTCTAGAATTTCTCACAAACCTGCACACCTTGATGACTACATTTGCACTTCTGTTCATCCTTCCCCTTCTTTCAAGTTATCTATTGCTGAGTTGCACATGCATGAGCCTCGGTTCTATAATCAGGCTGCTTCCAGTCCTTTTTGGCAAGAGGCTATGCTTAAAGAATTCACTGCTCTTGAGGCTAATAACACTTGGGAAATTATTCCCTTTCCTCCTCGTAAGAAGCCTATATCATGCAAATGGGTTTATAAGATAAAATAAAAATCAGATGGATCAATTGAAAGATATAAAACTAGGCTGGTGATTAAAGGTGACACACAAAAGGAAGGGATTGATTATACTGAGATATTCTCTTCTTTTGTGAAATTTACCACAATCGAATGCCTCATTTCCATAGCTACTAAAAAGAATTTGACCATTTATCAATTGGATGTTAACAATGTCTTACTTCATGGTGATCTCCATGAGGAAGTGTATATGAAAGTACTTCATGACCTTCAGTTCACTTCTGGTTCTTCCTATTCTTCCGCTACTCCTCTGGTTTGCAGATTAAAGAAATCATTATATGGCCTTAAACAGGTCTCAAGACTGTGGGTTTCAAAACTGTCTGAGGCCTTGTTATCTAGAGGGTACACTTCAAGCAAACATGACTATTCTTTGTTTACAAAGACTTCTGGCCCTTCTTTGACTGTCTTAGCACTCTATGTTGATGATATTATCCTTGCTGGAGATGATGTTGCTGAACTTGACACTCTCAAATCCTTTCTAGACAACACTTTCAAAATCAAAGATTTGGGGCATCTTCACTATTTTTTGGGCCTAGAGGTTGTCAAGGGTCTTCATGGTTATTTGACGAGTCAACAAAAAATCACTCTTTTTCTATTAGATGAGTTCCATTGTGATCAGTTTTCCTCAGTAGTGACTCCTCTTGATCCCTCTATTAAGCCTGCTTTCAGACATGGGAGCTCAACTTTTCGAAGTTTGCTGGATAAATTGAATTTTCTTCAACACACAAGGCCTAATATTGCCTTCTCAGTACAACACTTGAACCAATTCCTTTAAGCACCACAGGTTCCTCACATAATGGGTGCTCTTCATGTACTTAGATACTTGTTGAATGCCCATGATCAAGGAATACTTCTCTCCAATTCTCCAGATTTTTCTTTGGTTGCATACTCAGATTCAGACTGGGATGCCTGTGCTCAGTCCAGGAAGTCAGTCACTGAATACTATATTACACTTGATTCTTGCCCAGTTTCTTGGAAAAGCAAGAAACAACCAACTATTTCACTCTCTTCTGTTGAGGCCGAATATAGAGCCTTGAGGAAAGTTGTGGCTGAGGTTTCATGGCTTGTTCGTATTTTGGGTGACCTTGGTTTGGTGATTGTCAGGCTGTACCTATTTACTGTGACAGTCAGGCTGCACTCCATATAGCTAAAAATTATATTTTTAATGAGCGTACGAAATATATAGAGATCGACTGTCACTTTGTTCGTGATTGTTTGCGGTCTGGATTGATATCTTTACATTTTGTTCCCTCCACAGGTCAGCTGACTGATATATTGACCAAGTCTTTGCTTGGTAATCTCCATCGCACAATGCTTGGCAAGCTTGGAGTGTTTACCCCCCTCCAGCTTGAAAGAGGGTGTTGGACTTAAGAATCATCCCAATGGCTGAGTCACGACTGTCCCATTACTCTTACTCGTTTATTTCATTTACCCGATGACCTGGCCCATTTATGTAAATATATATGTTGCATTTTCTATTTTTGTAAACAACAAGACATTTTAATATCTCTGATATTTTAGAATAAAGATCCTTTCTCTCTCTACAAACTAGGGTTTCTAGTTCGATTTTCTCTCATTATCTTCGATAATTTCACTAACATAATTTGACATTCGGTGGGAAATGTATAGGCCTATCCTTCATCTAGTTCCACTAAAACAGGGCTCTAATTTTGTCCATGTGGTTTTGATTTCATTAACTATCTGCGTCTAATTAGCACATTATGTACGAGGTTTGCTTTTACGACGTACATGATCCTTCTGCACAGTTTGTTCTTACTACTAAACCAAAGCCTTTATTATTGGGAATTTGAACTTGTGCACTACTTTTTAGCCTTTCGATCACTGAATTATTCCCAGTACTATAGCAGAAAAGATGAATCTTGAGTGGCCAAATGTGAGTATGATCTTTTTTAAGAAGAAATATGAACAATAATGTTGAAAACATGGATATATGAAAATCTTTCTTAAATTTTACTAATCATACGACTTTAAATAGCTTTATAAACAAAATAATAAACTTCCTCATTAACTAAAATATTAGCTAGAATGTAATTACTATAACTAACAGACTGAATATTCTAATAAATCAAATAGAGGCAGTGGTTTTGTTCCCCGCCCACTTATTGGAACGGCTTTCGTTCTTCTGAAGGACTTTTTTCAAGCAGTGATCACGCAATGAGTTTAAACTTGGGCTCTGCATGCAAAAACGAAATTGTCAAAACCTATGAGATGTGATGACGCTGTAATAAACAAACCGTATCGTAGTTAATTAAACTACGAAAAAAAGAACGCAGCCCACAATATCCATTCAACAAATTAGTTGTCTGCTACTGGACTTTGTCATTAGTCGTGAAATCATATTGTAATTTGATAGATCACCAAAAATAACTTCCAGCACAGAACATACAAGCATCATCACAAGTTGACCATACATATGAGAAATGAATTAAAGAGGACAAATTTTAAAAATTCAATCTTCCCTACGAACACTTATCAAGTTCTCCCTCTGTCCCACTTTATGTGATACACTTTTCTTTTTAGTCTATTAAAAAAAGAATGATATATTTCTGTATTTAAAAATTATTTAACTTGAAATTTTCCCCACCCTTAATGAAATGATTTATAGCCACACAAATATTTATGACTTGTTTTAGGCCACAAGTTTTAAAAGTTTTCATTATTTCTTAAACTTTGTGTCTAGTCAAACTATATCACATAAATTGGGACGGAGTAAATGGGTAAATGGAATTCGTATTAAATAAGTATTAAGTTATGGGCTAGACATAATATTGAGCCACGCATAATTATAAAAAAAAGTTCAACACGCGTACTCATCCCACCAACAAATTTCCTTTGCATTGTCAATAATCTTATTGTTCCTTATCTGAAATGTGTTCAAGTATTTCATTACAAGATTCTGAGCTGCCCAAGTACATTTTTGCGCAGAGCGAAATGTGTGACATTTTCATTTTCAAGTGATCCTTTTCGAATACATTTACGAATTACGTGTATACTGTATGATTACTAGTAGATCAGATGACATATTATTCTACTATAGCCATGTTACGTAAGCCTTCACATTTGACCATATGTTACGATCGTGTAACCATCTTTTTCAATCTTATATTTTTTAATCCCAAATAATGCAAAAGAAATTATCAACTGATTATCTAAATAAACGTTAAATGTGATGGAGCAAAGGGAAAAAAAGACAGGAGGCGTAAACAACACACCCTAATTACAATTCTTTATAATTTCAATATAGGGAACCTGTGAATTTGGCATGTATGAAAGGGATCGGATAGTAGTACTCACTCCGGATAAAAAAAAATGTCTACTTAGTCATTTGTACACCCCCTAAAAAAATACATTTTTCGGATTAAAAAAAGTGTACACTTAGCTATTTACACATCCCTTAAAAATACTAATTCCTAGATAAAAAAGAAGTAATTTGACTAAAATGCCCATAATTAGATATATATTGAGATTTGATCACATATTACTTAATAGGGGCAAATCTGAAAAAATGAGGTTAATTCTTTATTGATTTGATAAGTGAACACTCTTTTTTACTCAAGAAAAAAAAGCTAAGTGGACACTCTTTTTTATTGAAAAGGAGTACTAATTTCTAAAAAAAATAGATAATTTGATTAAAATACCCTTAATTAAATAGGTATTGAGTGAAAGAAATAATTCCTTGATTATTTTTGTTAATTGAAAGAGTATATATACAATTTACATATTTCCATAATAGGAGAATCATATTCTTATTCTACTCCTAAAACTTTATTCTACTTGGACACTAACTATACAATTACGGTAATACAATTATGGTAAGTGTACAATAATAATTACAATCAAACTTTACCTAAACTAGGACACTAAACTGTGATATACACCATGTATACCACGGCCCAACAGTCCAATTATCCGAAGGCAGCCCGTGATATACACGACGTATATTCCGTGTATATCACGGGTATATTTAACATATCTAACACACCTCCGCAGTCATAGCGGGCGGTTTTCGCACGCTGAGATTGTCCCTAAAATCTTCAAAAAGGACCGAGGGAAAACCCTTTGTAAAAATGTCGACAATTTGATACCTGGACGGGACATGGCAGACGCGTACTTGACCACGAGCAACATTTTCGCGAACAAAGTGAATGTCCATCTCGATATGTTTAGTGCGTTGGTGCTAAACTGGAATACTAGAAAGGTAAATGGCACTAACATTATCACAATAAACCAAGGTCGCCTTTTGAATAGGACAATGAAGCTCTAACAATAAATTACGTAACCAACATGATTCCGAGACCATATTAGCTACCCCTCTATACTAGGCCTCGGCACTGGATCGGGATAAAGTCGATTGACGTTTCACAGACCATGAGACCAAATTATTGCCAAGAAATATACAATAGCCAGACGTAGACCGTCTGGTGTCCGGACAGCCACCCCAATCAGCATTTGTATACGAGACAACTGTGGACGTCGATGAAGGATATAAATGCAAGTCATAGTCAAGTGTACCCTGAATATAGCGAATGATGAGTTTGAGCGCATTCATGTGCTCAACCCTAGGATCATGTATAAACAAACACGCATGTTGTACGACATATGGAATATCTGGTCTCGTGAATGTGAGATACTGAAGGGCCCCTGCAAGACTGCGATAGCTGGTCGGGTCCTCGTATGGTGCGCCGGCCGCAGCACCCAATTTGGGTTTAGTATCAACTGGAGTGGAAATGGACTTACAGGATGACATCTCAGCCCTCTCAATAATCTCGGCTGCATACTTCTTCCGTGACAAGAACAATCCACCTGCATGACGAGTGATATCAATCCCCAAAAAATAACTCAAGGGCCCCAAGTCTTTCATAGCAAACTCAGAACTGAGCATTGTCATGATAAAATGGCGTAAGGCATCGGAAGAGTCAGTCAAGATAATATCATCCACATATAATAGTATATAAGCCAAGGACAAACGACGATGATAGATGAACAAGGAATTATCCGACCTGTTGTGAGTGAACCCAATAGTTGAAATATTGTCGGCAAACCTCTTATACCAGGTCCAGAGGGACTGCTTAAGTCCATATAAAGACATTTTCAACAAATAGACATGATGAGGATATTTGGGATCCCTAAACCCCAAGGGCTGATACATATAGACTGTTTCCTTGAGATCACTATGTAAGAAAACATTCTTCACATCTAACTGATGAATGGGCCATGCTTTCGAAAGAGCCAAGCTGAGCACAGTGCGAATGGTAGCCAGCTTGACCACCGGACTAAACATCTCCTCACAATCGACACCAACATGTTAAGTCTTACCATCACCCACAAGTCGAGCCTTATGCCTTGCAAACGAACCGTCTGAATTGTCCTTATGAGCAAAAATCCACATAGACCTAATAATATTAATACCAGGTGGACGGGGCACCAACTCCCACGTCTTATTATAATAACATCATTATATTCATCGGTCATAGCAATTTTCTAATTCGGGTCATTTAATGCAGATACAAGATTACGGGGTAAGGGTAATTTAAGAACATTAGACGTTAAATTAAAATGCCTTTTTGGTTTAAAGACACCCCGTTGACTACGAGTGACCGATCTATGACTTGGGGAAGAATTGAGCGGATTTTGGGAATTTTCTAGACTCGGAACGGACTGGCCAGCAGGCAGTGGGCCTGCTGGCCCAACTCGATAAGCAAAAACAGTGGAGGATGCATGAACTGGACCAGTTCCAGTATTGGGCTAGACTGGCCCAATTGCTGAAACTGGCCCAGTGATGAAACTGGGCACAGAGGGCTGCGACAGACCAGTGGGACCAGCGGGTAGTGGGCCCACTAGAGGATTTGGGGTGCGGGATATGTCCAAAAAATGGTGAATAACATATGGGGATATACCATCATTCAAAAAATTATACGAGCTTGGCACGAGATTACTAACCTTAGCAAATGGAAACTGGGATTCATCAAAAAGTACATGGCGACTAACGATGATTTTATTAGAGGATAAATCAAAACATTTGTAACCACGATGATTAGACGGAAACCCCAAAAATACACACGGAGTAGACCGAACCTGAAGTTTGTTAATTGTGGTGGAAGGAAATAACGGATAACATAAGCACCCAAATATCCTAAGATGTGAATACGAAGGAATCTTATTATATAAAATTTGAGGGGGGATGACTATGTCAAACCTTTGGAAGGAAGAATATTTAGGAGATATGTAGCCATTTGTAGAGCATGATGCCAAAAAGATGGGAGTACAGAAGCATGAATCAATAAAGTGTGGACAATGTTATTAATGGTATAAATTTTGCATTCAACTTTCCCATTTTGTGAAGACGTATGAGGGAAAGAAAAATGAAAATTGATCCCATTAGTTGCACAAAATTCTCAAAATACCCCGTTTTCATATTCCCTGCCATTATCACATTGAATATTTTTTTATTTCTCATTCGAATTGGATTCTAATGAATGCTCTAAATTTTACGAAGATGGAAAAACTTGAGATTTTTTCGCTATTGGAAAAGTCCATAAAATTTAGAATAATCATCTAAAAAGAGAACATAATACCGATCACCTAAAGAACTAAGAAAATGAGATGTCCATAAGTCGCTATGAATAATATCAAATGGTATTAAAGTATGAGAATTAGAGTCTACAAACGACAACCTAACAATTTTTCCTAAAGAACAAGACTGACAATTCGGAGTACTATGCGTACCCTTACATGAAATAAAATTATTTTTATCTAAGGAAGACAAAATAGAGGATCCCGGATGACCAAGACGAGCGTGCCACAAGTAGGGATGGCAGGTGGGTATAATTTTGCGGATTCCGCACCGCACCCGCCCCAGTTGGGGCGGGTATGGATATAACTTTGGCGAGTAGTAGGCGGGTATGGGTATTAAAAATGTATCCGCCACGGTAGGCGGGTAGGTGGTGGATTTGCAGTTATGTCCGCCTCTCCCGCCTACCCGCACATAAGCCCAATAATATTATATAATATTATAGTAGACTAATAGTCTGTAAGCTCATCCATAAGTCCAATACCTTTAATTAATAAGTGAGTACTAGGGTTTACTCTTCTACTCTTACGCTTTCACTTTAGTCTTCACTCTTTAGCACTCTGTCTCTCTCTCTTCTCAACACTACACTCCGTTCTCACCATCAACTCCATCGACCAGCCCTACACTCTCTTCTCGACCATCGACCAACCCTTCACTCTCTTCTCGACCATCGACCAACCCTTCACTCTCTTACTGCCTTCAGCCCTTCACATCCATCGATCATTGGAATCGGAGCAGGTAACGGTTCACTTCGGGTCGGTTTGTTTCGCCATTCAAACCCTAAATTAGGCGAACAACTTCTCTACTTTATCTTATCTTCTCTTAGAGGTCCTACTCAATCCGCTAAGGTAATTTCTCTTGTCTTCAACCTAGTAAAATGTAGTACTTCTTAGCTCACACTTACTATATTTCAATTTGATGTTTTGGTTGTTAATCCAGGTTTTGGTTGAGAATGGATGCTTGTTGGCGATGTTCCTTGGAAGTATGTTTTAATTGAATTTTAATTCTTTCCGTATTTTCTCATGGAAATAGATTTTAAGTTTCTCATGGCAATTCTTGGATCAACTTTGTTTTTGTCATTTGTTAACTATAATGGTTTGACTATTGTTGGTTATGTTGGTGTTGCACTTGGGGTTATTTCACTTGCACCATTTATGTTAATTTCTAGAGACTTTTAAATGATCTGATGAGAGTTTGACAGTCTTCAGTTGGAGAAGGAACAATTGAAGTATTTAGAATCATAGAGGAGGTATGTCTCTTAACTATTGATGTTGTCATTTTCTTTTGATAAATTTTGACTTTACCCTTTATTTATGGGAAAAGGGTCAAATTTACCCCTCTACTGTGCGAAAATGATGGATTTTACCCTCCATTATACTATGTGTACAATGCGAGGAGAACATGTATCTAGATGAATCTCTTTTTCGTTCTTCCAAATTGTTTTACCCAAAAAGTTTTTGGTGTTCCTGAGGATAATCTAATTTTTGGGGGTCTTCTTGAGTAATTGTATGTGGCAGATATGTGAGTGTTGGAGGACATCTGATGTTGGTGCATGTGGTTGAATTTATAACTGACTTGAAAAGAGTTGATTCTCTGGTCTTCTAGACATGTATACAAACTTTTTAAATCCTGTATGAGAAGTCTACTATTTGGTTATGCAGGGACTTATGTTATGTCCCAAAACAAAATGCCTCTTTGTTTTCATTTTCTCTTAGACAAAAATACTGGATTTGTGAATTTTCTTTACTGTTACACAAGGATATTGTGCAGTAGTTGAGTGACTTTAACAATTTAATGATTTCTAGAAGGACATTTTAGAGAAGATCAGTTAGGTAATTCATACATTACATGGGTTTGGAGCTTGGCCAGTAAGGAACATCTTTTGTCTTGTTATGCACACAGTAGGAGATATTACGCTAGCAACCAGAGCTTTCTGGCATTTTCAAAGAAAAACTTTTTTTTCTAATAGATCTTCTGATAAGCATATCTGCATATTATTTTCCACAATTCTTATTTGATATCAATTGTAAATTTTTGAATGGTGCAGTTGACAAGCATAATCTTTATCCTCCTCCTCCTCCCTTGACTCGTTACAAGGAGACAACATTTCCGAGTGCCAAGAAAAAGTTGGTTGAATCTGTGATTCTTGATAATACGGTGAATAAGAAGTTGGATGCCTTGACAACTTCCAAACTTTGTGTTATAATGAACACCCTTCAAGTGAGTGCAAGCTTCTTTTCATTTGATGGTTTTCTAACTTTCAGTTAGTTTATTTATAACGATGACTAATGTTGATGTATTCATTTTATTTTGTTATGCATCAGGTGTTTATATTTTTCTTTTAGAGCGTGTCACATATTGTGGGCGTGTGCTTGATCCTTATAGTAGTCGACTTCTTCCGGAAACGGTGGAGGCATTAATGTGTTCTCAAAACTGGATTTGGGCGGATATTAAAGGTAACATTAATTTGATTAAATTATTTATGTTGTATTAAATTGAAGTTAGACTCTAATTACTTTGTTTATACATTATGCAGGTGGTGGTGATGTCAAGGAGATGGAAATATGTGATCTTGAGGAATATGATACTCAAGGCCTTTGTAGAATTACCTGAAATATCTCAACTGGAGAACAAGTCGTGCTAGTGATTAGTTACTTAGATGTTGCTGAATTACCTGAAATGCTAACTGATGTTGCTGGCTTGCTGCTAAAGATATGGACATGTTGGCTGTTGCTAACTGATGTTGTATTTAAATCCCTGTTTTATGTATTAGTTACTTAGAAAAGATATTTCCAGTTCTTGCTGATGGTGTTCCAAGAAAGTTGGTAATTATTGGATCAACTTTATTTTTGTCATTTGTTAACTATACTGGTTTGACTATTGTTGGTTATGTTGGTGTTGCACTTGGGGTTATTTCATTTGCACCATTTATGTTAATGTCTAGAGAGACCTTTAAATGATCTGATGAGAGTTTGACAGTCTTCAGTTGGTATTCTCAATGTACCCATTTTCTTCTCCCACAAATTTGCTAAGTTTTGGTTTCTGTTTCTCTAACACTTTCCGTTATTTTTCCCTCTCCAAAGTTGATATGACAGGCGGGTATAGGCGGGTATTAGCAGGTGGCGGATATCCACTTGAGTGGTGGAGCGGGTGTGGATTTAAGAATATACCCATCTAGAATGGAATGGATGTTAAAATTGTATTTTATGGCGGATACATGTGCGGGGGAGGGGGTACCCGCACCCACCCCGCCCAATTGCCATCCCTAGCCACAAGGAATGAGCAAGGACTGCAAATGCTGACGGCAAGACTTGACTCGATAGACCGGAACTTGGCGTGATAGGATAAAGATCTCCCCTACTATCACACCTCATGAGAGAACTCTCCGTCTTGAAATCCTTCACAGAGAAACCAAACGGATCAAATTCAATAGACACGGAATTGTCAGTGGTGAATTTACGAACATACACTAAGTTTTTAATCAATTTGGGGGCATGTAGGGTACTTTTCAAGATAAGAGGTGATGGGGGGGGGGGGGGAAACAAAGTTTTATGACCATAACCACGAATTGGAATAGAATTACCATTACCAACAATTATTCCACGAGGGTTGCTAAAATTGGAATAAGACGAGAGAGTACCTGAATCGGATGTCATATGGGTAGTGGCACCGGTGTCCATATACCAATTTGTGTCCGAAGGATTTAATCCAAGCGTGTGCATTGCGGCTTCGATGTCGGTAGAAGTGGGGCCCACTACGTGGTGGGCCTGCGGGGGTCGAGGCCCAAGTACCCCTGTTTGCTGCCTCGACCCAGATAGATGACTGAAATTGGGCCACTGCATATTGGGCCTTGGCTGCTGCTGGCCAGCGATAGGCTGCCACTATTTGGCCCAAACTGTGGGGCCCAAAACTGCTGTTGCTGCTGACCGCCCCGAGGGCCACCACCACCACCACCATTGTTCCGGCTGCCGTCAGTGTTGCCTCCGCGATTCTTGCCATTATTATTCTTATTTTGTCCTTTTTTGCCGCCATCGTTGTTGCGGTTTTGGCCCGAGTTGTTTGAATCGGTAGGCTGAAAAATGGACTCGGTCATCATGACTACGGGACTAGAACCGGTAGCCGCCTTTTTAGCCAGGCCTGCTTCTTCGAGTATAAGCATAGAACGAGCTTGATAAAATTGCAGAAGATAATTGCTTTGACGAAGAAGCGCGTCAACACCACTATAGTCCTCGAAGAGTCCTGAAACCATTTGGAGGACCAAGCGATTATTCGAAACCGGCGCGCCAACGTTGCGGAGTTGGTCCGCCAATTCCTTCAATCTTTTGCAATAAGCTGAAACGTTAGGAAAATCTTCCATGTTGACGTGGGAGAAATCCTGCTCAAGAGTAACAACTTTAGAATTTTGATTATCTTGAAATATATCACGCAGTCTATCCCAAGTCGCATGCGCCGTAGCGTCGGACTCAATAATCGTTTGCAAAAGGTCGGTAGAAATTGTGGAATATATCCATTGAAGGACAGTGGCATCAAGAGTCGTCCACAACTTAGGATCATCCTCGTGTTTTGGCACCTCCGTATCCTCAGGAGCCGCGGAGATTATGTGATGGATGACTTGATGCGAGCGTACGTGAATTTTGAACAGTTCGGCTCACGTCGCATATTTGACTTTTTTTCTATTTCAAGAACAATAGGGATGTTATTCTTGATGTTAGAAACTGTTCATCCTGATGAAACATGTTCTTTGATGTAGACATACTGATAGAATAATATGTGAGTGAGGGATTTGAAAGAAAAAATTGGGAGAAAGATGAACCGTCGGCACAAAACCCGAGAAGAAGGGCTCGGTTTTTTAGACTTAAGACAGAAAAGTTCAAGAAATTTTGGAAAGGATTTTAAGACCTAGACTTCTGATACCATGAAAGAAATAATCTCTTGATTATTTTCATTGATTGAAAGAGTATATATACAATTTACATATTTCCATAATAGGAGAATCATATTCCTATTTTACTCCTAAAACTTTATTCTACTTGGACACTAACTATACAATTATGGTAGTACAATTATGGTAAGTGTACAATAATAATTACAACCAAACTTTACCTAAACTAGGACACTAAACCGTGATATACACGGTTGATAAACACCATATATATCACGGCCCAACAGTCCAATTATCCGAAGGCAGCCCGTGATATACACCGCGTATATTCCGTGTATATCACGGGTATATTTAACATATCTAATATTGAGATTTGATCACCTAACATTTAATAAAGGCAAATAAATAAAATTAATTTTTTCTTAATTTGATAAGTGAATATTTTTTTAATAAAAAAATAAAGGCTTAGTGAATATTTTTTTATTCAAAGGAGTATAATCTTTCCAGAGTGGTCGATTTCCTAGAAAAAATAAAATAAATGCAAGGGACCTACGTGGGAAAAAATCTTAAATGATTTAGGGATCCTCAAAGAATATACTCATATGAGCTCTCATTTAGAAGATAGGATGAGACAAAATAGGGTAATCATTAGTTTGGTGGATGAGATAATTCAGCCAGATTAACCTTTGGATATATTTCATTGAAATCACATTTGTGATTTTTTTTTTATGTTAATAATAAACTATACCAACTTATAATAGAAATGTAAGCTTATTTCTCAAATGTGTTAACAAATTTTTATTATCAACACAGACATGCGGGCAGAAGAATTTATTTTGTTTAATTAAAATTGTACGTCATGCCAACATGTATAATATAGATTTTCCCAGGTATTATGATGACCATGATTAAAAACACAAGATTTTACATCTTAATGTGCCATTAATCACTTCATTAGTTAATTACCTATCTATGTACTCATATACAATAGTACATTTATGTATAAATATCCCCGTCTTTCGCTTTCTTAATTCGACCTTATTTTTGTTTATTGAATTGAAGCAACAATTTATATCGCACTTACGTGGCAAAATGCATATGGGTTCCCACAATTTCCCACTTCAAATCAGAATTAGCACACTGCGTGTACACCAGTTGTTTTTGACGTGAAAATTGGACAACATTTTCAACTTTATCCAAAAGAGTAATGTAATTTCCTTATCTACATTAATGCTTCACCACGTTTTAAGGACCAAAACCGTCAAATCTTATGGCTATTGAAAATTATTTTACATGGTTAACAAATGAGTAAAAAAGGTCAATGATGATATAGTTACTCATAATTTGAATTTGTGACATCATGATTTGATTTAGTGTTTCAGTTTTATACATTTAAAGTGTAAATATGTTTTATACTATCCATTCTATTGAATTAATTATAGCAAAAATTACCTTAATTTTAAAATTACCATAACCAAAATTAGTATGAAGAATCATCTATATTATGCACTGTTAATAGATAAAACTTAAGTCCTGTAATTTGTAACATGCTACACTGGACTTCCGTTTTAAGTGTTTGGGATTTTTCAGAATAATTTCTATTTTTCAATTGACTAAATACTGCTCCGTTTTATGTAGCTTGAAACTGTCATTGGAACCGTGCATGTGCCGTCACCTGATTAAACATATAATTTATGATGGCGATTTTTATTGTAATTTAATTTAATCCCTTGCAAGACAAACATCTTATTCATAATTAACAACTAGGAAGCCAATTAGACACCATAGCCACAGGCGAGGACTTAACAGTTAACAATCCACAAGTTTAATCTCAACACTTTTGATTGTGATCACTTCGCCACCTTTCTTTGAACCACAGTAACTGCAATAATAACTTCATCTTCCAACCCAAAGCAAAATTGTTGTTGAGAAGAGTACTCGTTGTTGTTGAAGAGAAAACTGAAAAGTCGCCGTTGCTGCTTTCATAAGAACTAACTGAATAATAGTTACTGAAGGTTCAGACTTTTCACTTTAGTGCTATAGCTTTAGATTTTAGTGCTTTAACCTTTAGATTTACATACATATTTTATATGTTTAGGGGTAAAAATCTAAATATGATAAATTCTTAATCCAATAAGAAAATTGTGTAAGTTGTCCCTGCATCGATAAGCCGTTTAACTATAAAAAATTTATTTGTTCCCCAACCGCTAATCCGATATCCAATACCAATAAGTCAATTCTGTGATTGGGTTATCTATAACGGTTCGATTTTGAATGACCTAGAGGTTAGTACTCAAATTAGTTTCTTTTTTAAATTTATTTCAATGTTATTATTATTGTTAGATTTTAGGTCCAATGTTAGTGTATTAGTCTAATTAGGTTAGTTTTTCATTAATCTAAGGCTTTATATTACTATCCATGTATGAAAACTTGAATTCGTGAAGAAAAGGTAGAGACTTTATTAGCCCAAAAATTGTAGTGATAATCGTTTTGACTTTTTAAAAATTGAAATGACTATATTATATGTTCATTGTCAATGTATTTGTATTAGCTTAGTTAAGAATCATTTGTGATGTTATTGATGTTGAATTTGTGCAAAAATTTGTAATATAATTAGGTTAATGTAGGTTCTTGACATTATTAATTTGTGAATATTATTCAAGAAGAAATCAAATTAACTACTTGACCGTTGATATTGTTCTTTCTTAAGTTATTAAGGATGCCTTTTAATTAGAAGAATTTCATTAATTAAGCATAATTACAAAGAATATATAATAATAACAACATTTGAACTACAAATTAATTTATGTTTAATTAATAATATAATGCAGCCTAATTTATAATTTAATATTTATATTTGTGATTTTTTTTATAGATGGATCATCCTATGTGGATGTATAATAGGACTAATAGTGAACGTGTGGGTGTCAATGATGAATTTGTTGAAGGTGTTAAAGGGTTTATCAACATGCAATGTCACTTGATCCTTACTAAAGTGAAGGGGTAATTAGATGTCCTTGTTTGAATTGCAAGTGTATAATGTATTTGAAACCGGAAACAGTTAAGTCTCATTTATATCGTAAAGGATTTGAGGAGAGATATTCTGTTTGGACTGATCATGGAGAGGCTGATGGAGTTAATGTTATATGTTATAATTTGATTGTTGGTGAAAGTAGTAGATCACAGAAAAATATGCATGTCCAATATGATAGAGTTAACAATATGATCAATGATGTTTTTGGGATACATTATGGATTTGAACCTGAACAAATTATTGAGCAACCTTCTAATGAAGAAGCAATGCGCTTCTATCAAGAATTAGAGGAGGCTAGTCATCTACTTTGGTAAGGAGTCCTCATTCTAAGTTGTCTGTTGTAGTTAGAATCGTTAATATCAAGTAAAATTGGAGTGTTGTTGAAGCTGCTATGGACTCTATGATTAAACTTGTGGGGGAACTAGTTAGTCTGAAATTCGATATACGTAAAAATTACAATCGGGCAAAGAGATTGGTTTCCAAGTTGCATCTATGGCATAGTAGATCGAAGAACTTAATCGACAATTAACAGCAACTGAAGCAAAATGAGTGGAGGGTTTGGTGTGCCCCGCTCTCCCCCTCCTCACCCTGAAGAAGATGATGACATGGAGGCGGAATACAACAATGAATTCGTAGACCGTACACCGGATGATTAGAGGCCTTCGTTAGAATTTCTCTTATGTTGTATTGAAGCTTTGTAGAAGTAATGATACTTTTGATTTAATGCTTTGAAAAGTTTGTACTTTGGTGATTTTTTTTACTGTATTTGATGTGTTTAGTATCGTATTTGATGTGTTTGATTGGTAATTAAGATATTTTTTATGTTGAAGCTAATTTAGAACTGTTTTGGCAGCATTTAGTGTTGCCGTGCTGGTTTGTAGCTGGAATTGAAATATATTTGTTTTGGTATTTTCGACAGGTGTGGTTGCTTCTGCTGATATTTTCTCAGAAAACCGATGGAAAAACCTACAAATTTCCGTCAGTTTTATTAAACAAAAATTAAATAAAATCGATGAATTCTGTTGTTTTTTTATAATATATATTATTTATTTAAATATCTAATATATAGAAAAAAACAAAATAATAAATTAAGTAAAATTTGACGAAGTCCGTCAATTTTTTAATTAATTTATTATGTCAACATAAAATCGATAGAAATCGAAACCGATGCGGTTCGTCGGTTTTCAAAAAGCGATGAGACAAAATTGACGGACCTATTTTCGTCTGTTTTTCATCATTTTTTTAATAAGAAAACCGACGAATTTAATCGATTTTTCCGTCAGTTTTTAGCAATTTTCTAGTAGTGTGATGATTAATTTTTTTTATTGATGATATATATGTAATTATATTTTTTATTGATAGGATCCGGTCCTTTTCCGGACCCCGCGCACAGCAGAAATTTAGTGCACTGAGCTATCCTTTTTAAATATATATGTAATTATATTTTTTTATTGATAATATATATATCTTAAACTGTTAGTGTATATAGAGATTATCCCGTTTATACAACACGTGTTTCCACACATAATATATAGTCTGGGCTCATGAAGGGACAGCTAGCCTTATATTTTTTTTTATTGGTAATATATATAACTTAAACTGTTATACTATATAGAGATTATCCCGTTTATACAACACGTGTTTCCACATATAATATATAGCCGGGGCTCATGAAGGGACAGCTAGCCTTATATTTTTTTTTATTGATAATATATATAACTTAAACTGTTAGTGTATATAGAGATTATCTCATTCACCCGCAAGGACAGCCAAGTTGGTGTAGCAGTAGAGCGCGAGACTGCAAGGTCACGAGTTCGATCCCCTGCATAAATTTTCTTGATTGAGCCTGTCACACATGGCTTGTCAAGTGTGGTTTCGTCAAAAAAAAAAAAAAAGATTATCCCATTTATACAAAACACGTGTTTCCACACAATATATAGTAGGGGCTCATGAAGGGACAGCTAGCGTAGCAGCTTCATAATCCTAAGTTCCTAACTGTGATGTTACAAATTCAAATCATATCATAGTCACACTAATTGTCCAAATAGACCCTTGATAATCCATTTACCTGCGGTATGAAAAGATATTATGTGGTCCATTATGGTAGTTGTTGGGGAACGAAAAAAGAAATTAAAGAGATAATTGCACTGAAGAAAGTGAGAAATTACTACATGATGAGGCATCTCAAATGGGAAAATCTTGTCTTTGATCTTTTTCTTTGTCTGGGTAAAACTAGAGAAAAGCATTGGCATTGATGAAAATAATTAATTATATTATATCATATTATTAATATATTATAACAAGTTATTTAAAATTTATTTTGGGTTACCCATCCACGAAGGCGAATTTAAAATTTAAATATTATGGGTTAAATCTTGACGACTTTTAGTATTGAAATCATCGTACCAAGTTTAGACCTATTATTTGTTATTATTGATTTAGTGAATTTTTACATATAAAAATTACACTCCACGTCAAGTGTACTTGATTAAGATGAACTATTTCTTGCATGCTGCGTCCGCGCACTCCTACCAATCAATGCTAATATTAAATAGAAAATCGGCAATTAATACGTTTTAAGTGAACTATTTTTTAAATATATTTTAAACTATCAATACATAAATTTAAAACTTTATTCAAATAATCATTCTAGATAAACATTGATTTGGTTTATTCTTTGACAATAGTGCTATCTTAGAGAGATATGAAATTTGTGATATACAACAATAACATACCCAGTGAAATCTCATAACGTGAGTTTGGAGAGGATAGAGTATATGCAGACCTTACCTTTACCTTGTGATATATGTATATGCTAAAACTTAAAAACTTCTTTTTAACTTCTTTCATTACGTGAATTTGAAACTTTAAGTACGCACTTCCAAAAACTTGATAATAAGTAAAAATCTAATCAGAAACTATTGTATTTACAGTTTCATTATCAGAAGAATAAGATGCTTTTGTCATTTATGTGAGAGAGGTAATCTTACCACCGAATTTCATTTTCACTTGTTGAAGAAAATGCATGAACTTTGAAGTAGCTGGTGTTGATGTTGACCTCTTTCTATTTTTCAATTTGTCCAAGCAGTCTTTGTACTTCTGAAAACCTTAAGCTTTCATCCATGGGGTGGCGTATATCGGTTCGGTTTGGTTTTGTATAAAAAAATATAATTTATTAGATTTTTTAAAATAAAAATCGAATCAAACTTTTTAAAAAAAAAAATCGATATATCGGTTTATATCGCCGAACGTATCGGTTTATATCGATTTTTTCAATTTAAATATAAAGTCCAAAAAAAATAATTTAAAGTCCAAAAACATAAAGTCTGCATCACATATATTCTTAAAACATGTAAAAAAACTCAAAATTAAAGTTTACATCCCCACAAAATAAAAGTCCAACACTGAAATAAAAAAAATGGGTCGGTGGATTTAAAAAAAAAATTGAACTTCCAACACTGAAATTGACATTCACACCTACATTACCACAAAATTTGACGTTGAAATCTATTGTATATCATGAGATCTTTACTAAAGAAAAGGGAAAATTAGAAACCGATTTGGGGGAAAACACAAATTGATTGGGAAACGGACGTTTTCCTAAAAATTGGCGGAGAGTTATGACAATTTAAAGTTGCACCAATTTACAACTACTTTTTCTTCCTACATTTTATGTCAATGCTTCCGTGATATGTTAATTAAGTTCATGTCGCATTCAACTTCCATAAAAACTTCATAGATTGGCTTCGATGACTATGATTCAAGAGATAACAGTAGCCTAAAATAAAAAATAAGATTAATTACAAATTTGACCCCGATTTTCGATTCGGTTCATCAAAAATTCTAAAGAACCGAACCGAATTATTTAATCCTGATTCGGTTCGGTTTTTTAAAGAGTCGGTTTTTTTTAAACCAAATAAAAACCTAATCGAACCGCCGGTTCGGTTAAGTTTTTTCGGTTCAATGGGTTTTATGCCCACCCCTATTCATTCATGCACGTTTTGTTTTTTAGCACCTTGAACACTATTAGTATTTCATACGCATAGACAGATCCATAATTTAATTTAATCTTTAAGATTTTTAACATCAAACTCATTATTTTTTTAAAAAACTTATGTGTTCATATCTATTATTTATTATAATTTTAATAAATTTTTACACATAACTTTATGCTTCGCTTCAAATATACTAAATTAAATTAACCCGATAATATAAAGCTGCATCTGCCCTATTTATACACACTTATTAGGAGAGAGCGAATATTTATTCGAGGGCATTTATAAACTTTCTATTATATTCTTAAACTTATCCGTCTCTAATTAAATGGGTGAAGATAGAAAGATGGTCTATAACGAGTCTTGAAAACTTTTAGCAAGATATTGAGAAGTGGAATAAAATAATATAATGTAAATTAAAAGATGGGAATTAATAACTCGAGTGATAAATGTTGGTCATTTCTTGTGTTACGTAAAGATGTCATCAATCTTCTCTTTTTTAGTTTTACGATTATTATGTTTAGGTGGAAAAGTAAAATAAATAGGAAGGTGTATTTGAGGGACGGCTCTAAAGCGAGTAAAATGAGTGAGAGAGATAAACTAATACTCTAATCGCCACATTTTCTAGACTAGATAGTGTTTGAATTTTTCAGTGTCCGACATAGTCTACTTTTTTTTTTTAATATGATGCTCCGCGAAGGGACCCAACATAAACTAATACCATCAATTTTTTTTTTGAGAAAAGGTATGTAAAATAGTGTATTTTTTCTTGGTTGAAGGCTTCTTATTAATGCAACATATATAGGTGTTTACAATTACAAAATCTAATTGGAGAAGAATTTCTAAACCTAGTTGGCGAAGGATCTCTAAACCTAATTGGAGAATGATATCTACTTTACATAATTACACTAGAATAATAATTACAGAATATATGGAGAATATTAATATATTCTCTATCACACCCCCTCAATCGGAGCGGGAGGTGGTCGGACGCTGAGACTGGATCTGAAGTCAAGTAACAATTGGTGAGGAAGTCCCTTAGTGAATATATCTGCGTACCGATAGGAAGAGAGAACATGTAACACCCGAACATGACCCATGACAACCTTCTCACGAATAAAATGAATATCCATCTCAATATGTTTGGTTCGCTGATGCTGAACCGGGTTATGCGACAAGTAAACATCAGATATGTTATCACAATAGACAAGAGATACCATACGGAAGGGACAATTAAGCTTTAGGAGGAGGTTTCTGAGCCAACAAATTTTGGTAACAACGTTCGCAACGCCTCTATATTCTGTTTCTGCACTCGAATGGGAAAGCGACCGCCGTTTTGCAGACTATGAGATGAGGTTATCACCCAAAAATACACAATAGCCAAAAGTAGATCGACGTGTGTCTGGACAGCCGCCCCAATCTGCGTCTGTATATGATATCAGTCTGGTCGGTGCAGATGGATAAAGATGTAATAATACATTTAAGGGCTGTGAAGTGAGGCTCCATGGGATCATACATGAACAAACATACCCACTGAACGTCTAGTGAAAGAAAGATACTGAAGTGCACCGCGAGACTCCTATAAAGAGAAGGATCAAGTACCGGATCTCCGTCATTTGCGTTAAGCTTCGACTTTGAGTCGACTGGAGTGGGCATGATTTTGCAGTTTGCCATTTTAGCCCTGTAAACAATCTCTTCGACATACTTACGCTAACATAGGAACATTGCATTCTCAGTTCTGGTCACGAAAATCCCTAAGAAATAACTCAACTTACCCAAGTCTGTCATGGAAAATTCGGATTTGAGTATGGTAATGATCTCATTTTTCAGCATATCAGAGGAGGCAGTCAGGACAATATCATCGACATAGAGCAAAAGGTATGCAATTTCATTACCTCAATGAAAATTAAAAGTGAGTTATCACTTTTGCTGCACATGAACCCAATCTGCAAGATGTAAGTGACAAAATTGTCATGTCAAGCCCTGGGGCTTGTTTCAAGCCATAAAGTGACTTTCGAAGTCGGCAGACATAGTGAGGGGCCGAAGGATGCACAAATCTAGGTGGTTGATGCATGTATACGATTTCTTTCAAATCCCTATGTAAGAATGCATTTTTCACATCAAGCTTATGAATCAACCAATTCTTTACCATATCTATGCTCAAAACAGTGCGAATGGTGGCTGGTTTAACCACTGGACTGAATGTCTCACCACAAATAACTCCCTCTTATTGACCCGTGCCATTAGCCACAAGTCTCGCCTGATGGCGTTTAAACTCACCACTATCTCTAAATTTGTGACGATATAGCCACATGTAACGAATCACATTCATCCCCTCTGGTCTCGGTACAAGATCCCAAGTGTGTTGTGTAGTGAGCGTATTAAATTCCTCATGCATGGCCGCATTCTAATTTGGGTCAAGCTTGACTAATTTTGGGTTTTTAGGTATAGGTGAGATGGTCTGAGTGGATAGGTTAAAGTAGACTTTTGGTTTAAAAATCCCGTGTTGAGCACGAGTTTCCATACGGTGGGTCGACATCAGGATTTTTAGGCTGACGGGAAGTGGAGCAGTGTGGATGGCGGGGGTTGTGGAGCAGTTTGGGGCAGATGGATGGTTGTCGAGTGCTATTAGGATGTCAGCGGGGGGTTGGGGCAGTGAGGCAGAGGCAGGGGGCTGGTCGACGGAGGTAGGGGATTGGTCGACAGAGATAGGGGATTGGTCGACGTAGACAAGGAGGCCGTGACTAGAGTAGTATGTGGGGGGAAATGGGGTGTTCGACGGGACTTGTGGCAATGATGGGACAGAGGGGGAATCACGATGGGACAACTAGAATATTAGCACTATGTATGGCATTTCGCAGGAGAGGGAAAGTGTCTGGGTCATTAAGAAAGCCGTAATCAGTGACTTGAAGTTGTTAAACGTTTGCAAAAGGGAAAACGTTTTCCTCGAATGTGATATGGCGAGAGACTAGGATTGTATGTGTGGAAAAATCATAGCATAAGTATCCCTTATGGTTCGATGGGAAACCTAAGAAGATGCAAAAAGATGTGCGAGGTGCTAATTTATGAGGGGCCGTGGAGGTAAGATTTTGATAGCATAGATAACCGAAAATCTGAAGGTGAGCATATGAAGGGATCCGACGAAATAGAATTTCGGTAGGGGTTTTATTTTGAAGGGTACGGGTATGTAATATATTAAGAAGGTATTCTACCATTTTTAACGCGTATACCCAAAAGGGAGGGGGAAGAGAGGCATGAAAGAGAATTGTACTGATCATATTGTTAATGGTGCGGAGTATTATTTCGGCTTTACCATTTTGAGGTGAGGTATGGGGGCACGAGAATCAAAATACCATGCCATTTTCCGCACAAAATTTATGAAAGGGGAAATTGTTAAACTCACGACCATTGTCACATTGAAATGATTTTATGTGCTTTTCAAACTGTGTTTTAACATATGTTCGAAATTCAAGAAACGTGGAGTAAACTTGAGACTTATGTTTGAGCGAATAGACCCAAAGAAAGTGAGAGAAGTCATCTAATAATACCAAATAATATTTATGACCCAGTTTGCTAGTAATGAGAGATGTCCATAAATCTGCATGAATGATGTCAAAAGGAGAAAAAGTAATACTTAAATATGACTTAAATGGAAGTCTAACATGCTTTCCTAGAGGACAAGAATAGCAATTTTGGGCAAATTTCTCTTTATTATATTGAATTAAATTGCGACTTCTCAGAAAGTTAAAAACTGGTGCTCCCGGGTGTTCAAGTCTACCGTGTCAAGTTGATGGAGAGATTGCAGCTAGGGAGGTAGATGAATTGACACTTGTGGCAGAATTGGATGAGAAATGATACATGTCCCCACACTATTACATCTCGTCAGAGTTGTCCCCGTACATAGGTCTTTCACGGAAAAACCAAAAGGGTCAAACTCAATAGATATGGAATTGTCACTAGAAAATTTCCTAACATAGATTAAGTTTTTAATGATGTTAGGAGCATACATGACATTTTTAGGGTAAAGGGTGGGTGAGGTGGGTGGGTGTGTTTGAGTGGTGTCTTAGCCTTGAATTGGAATGTGATTACCATTGCCGATCAAAATAGATTGAGGATTATTCAAATTAAATAGGTGAGGGAGATTACCAAAGTCGCGAATGAGGTGGGATGTGGCACCTGTATTCATGTACCATGTGTCGTCGGGCTTCTGGAGATTCATAGTGATGTAACCCTGACTCATTTTGGCAGGGTCATGGGATCGTAGGCCTGTTGTTGGGCCGTGGAGAAGTTGACCTGGTGCTGTTGGCCCGTGTACCGCGGGCCTGGAGGGCCCCCCAGGATACTGGGGTGCAATAAGAAATATCGTGCCATGTTCGTGAATGGTAGGTTAGATAAAAAGACGAGGTTGTTGAAGAACCCTAAAAGCGAGCAATATGCTAATCCGATTGGTTTTTAGGCCAATCATCCATGAATTGTCTAAGTGGATGATGTTGTGATTTACTTTCTTGATCACGCTAGTTCACTATTGAAGAACTTTTATTCAGTGGATTGATCAAATAGTCAGCACAAACTAATCTGAAACCGGAGGTTACTCCATAAAGATTTTGCTCCTTCTGAACTAAATATTGGCTCTCTTTTACATTTGGTGAAACAATTGTAGGGACTTTTGTATCCGAGTACCTTTCACCACAAGTTTCCTTCGCCGTATAACTCCTCTCTAGATAAGGGGATGTCATGGATGGATTAGTTATAGCAGGCTGCAAGTTGCAGAGTTGGTTGTGATGAGAGAGATTGAGAGTGTTGGAGAAGGGATGGGGTAGGGTTTGGCTTCTGATACCATGTAGAATAGTGTAATTCTCCTTGGTTGGAGGCTTCTCATTAATGTAATATATATATATAGTGTTTACAATTACAAAACCTAATTGGAGAAGGATCTCTACACCTAATTGGATAAGGATCTCTACTTTACATAATTACACTAGAATAATAATTATAGAATATATGGAGAATATTAATATATTCTCTATCAATTTAGATTTACCCTTCTTTAGAGTTTTGGTTCATATTTACCCCTCCCGTTAGAAAACTTATTACATTTGCCCTCATCACTAACGGTGTGCTGACTAGGAATTCTTATTTATCCACATAGACACCATGGGTATATATTTTCTCTTTTATTTTATATCACACCAATTGATTTTTTCCATGTAATTTTCCTTTTCTATAAAAAAAATATAATACCTAATCTTCTTCTCCATCAAACCACTGCTTCCCCTTCTTCTCTGCCACTGTCACCACCGTCCACCGCCACTGATTAATTTACTAAATATTAACCAATTACTAAACTCGCCTCGCTCATTATTTCTTTGAACATTAGCTTATTGGTTGTTGCGGAAAAAATGAAACTAATTGAACATTAGCTTATTGGATGAGAGTTGTTAAATATCATATAAAAAGATAAATAATTTGTTTTCTTGCACGTTTATGCTAAAAGATTTAGAGCGTGGACAACATATAGTGTGCGAAGGATCAACACTAAATAAATCAAGAATATAAATAAGTTTGACTCTACAACAGGCCCAACTCAATTTTATAAGTTTAACTTATGAGGTGAGAGTTATGCAAAATCATAAAAGGATAAAACAGCTTATGTCTACCACCAAAGCAAGACTTAAAAGCTTGTTCACAATTCACGGTTTTAATATAGTTTTACGAAGAAGTACATAGTTGATCTAGTTTAAATGAGAGCACCAAAGACCATGACGTTTACTGAGTTAATTCTTTGAAAAGACTATCAAAATTTGTTTGGATTAAAAAGGTTTATATTTATTTTAATTAACTGTGTCAAGACTAAACAAACACCGGACATCTGGAAGGGAGGAATAAGTCAATGTAGGTCAAGAATAAAAAGTTGTTTGAACATTATTAGAAGAGATCAATTTACAGTGGCAGGTTAGGAGATTTTTTTTTTACCTCGGATAGAAACTAAGAGTCCACCAAACAGTATAGAGAATTAGGCTTTCTATCTGTTCTCTTAAGCAAAAACAGAAAGTAAATAGTACACGATATTTACGTGGAAAACTCCTTGCTCAAGGGAATAAAAATCACGACCTATCAAGTGGGATTTCCAACTTCACTAACTGAGAAACTTTAGATTACAACCTAGGAATTAAACTATTAATCCCTCACCCCTTACAATAACTCTATTGTAAGCCCTTTACAATAACTCTATTGCAAAGCAATAAATCTTGACTAACTCTAGCCAAGAACACAAAACAACAAAGGTTGAAATCTGCCCTACTATGACTCTTCTTGAAAGTAGAGTAGGATTACAATAAATAATAAAATGACAAAGACTCAAAACAAACTAAAGGACTTAAACATCTTCAGTGTCGGGATCTGGTCCTTAGCAACTTTGTTCTTGAGAGTACTTGGAGATCAGTGGCGGCTGGCACTTGAGAAGTGTGATTTTAGGTTTTTAAGTGTTAGGTTAAACCTTGTAACATGTTGTATAAATATTGGGGAGCATGTGTGAAGAGATAGGGACAATTCAACCCTTGGTTTGGCGACTAGCGAGCTGCAGTTGTGCTGATGTACTACTACCAGTGAACAATACAGCTTTACAGCTGTAGTGTTGACTGTACGACAGCCAAGGGAACAGATCTCATACCTGGTCCCTATCTGGTTCTTCAAATGTTTGGCAAATCATCAAAACACAAGATAACATAACTTATCAATTTCCCCCTTTTTGATGATGAAAAACCCAAAATTAATATTCCCATGAAAATTAGGTTCCCACTTGTTTCCCCTGCGGATCAGACCTATCTTTCAAGCAGAACAACATGTTAACAATGGCAACAATAATTCACGCCTTAACTTCCCCCTTGAAACACAACATATCAATTTGCCCCTGATTCCCCTCCGTTGGCATCATTGAAAAGATTAATAAAAGTGGCACAAACAAAAAGAAGTTCAGTAGCATTTACTCAGAGCCACCTGGGCAACAAAACATAAGCAAAAACAAGAACAACAAGTTAGTGTCATGACATAAATAAGAGTAATTGCCCAAACTTGATTTAACATAATAAACACAATAGTTCAAACAATACACAATATGATAATTAAACTGCCAAAAAGTACCAAAGTCATATAGAACATGGAGCAAAAAGGACGGGACTTAAAAGGAAAAATAGGGCATAAAGACATGGGAAAGAAGGAAATGGGCTTTAAAATAGGGATATCATTTAGCTAAAGCCTTGAGGAGCCTATTCACTCTTTCATTTCTAGTGCGCTTATCCTTGAGCATCTGATCACGAAGCTCATTAATTTTCTACCTCAACTTCTCATTTTCAGCCCTCAACTTAGCATTCTCAGCATTAATAGCCTCCACAACAACACTAGAACCAAGTTCCTATGCCTTTTCAACCAGTTGAGCTCTCAAGAGAGCATTTTCAGCCTTGAGCCGTTGAATCTCAGTAGTGGAATTCTCTTGGGCCTCAATCAGAGTCGAGATATAGAATTTCTTCTAACCCCACCCTTCTTTGTTACGCATTTACGCTCCTTCAAAGTTGTCATGGTGAGCATATGCTTTAGGGTGCTCAAAATAGCCTTTTCTATTTTAACCTTGAAATGTACAAGAACCTTTGTCAGGAGGAAACCTTATGGAAGACCATGTATGTCCTCTTTTGCGTTAACAACCTTTTAATGTGCTCTATCATGAGAGTTGACAGACAAATAAGATTGAAGGTTGACAGTGCCTCAAGAAGGACTAGGTCTGAGATGGAGGCAATAGATCGTCCTTCAACTCTTGGAAGTAGCACATTCTTGACTAGTGCAAACAAGAGCTGATACTCTGGCTTAAGCTCCTTCTTGAAGAGCCTTTCTCCAGTCGCATACCCCTTCCTCTTTACAATCATCTCCATGAAGGCATCAGACGTCTTTCCAGCCACTATCTTCATCCCATCAGTTGGGACATCCAGAATTTCATCAAGATTCATTTTATCCAACTCAAAGTCTGTCCTATTCATTGATATAACCAAAGTGTAGTCATCAGTGTATCATAGGCTGGCATAGAATTTGGCCACCTCTGCTTCATACACACTAGGTTCCTATAGGACAAATAGATGAGTCCACTTTTGGAACTCAACAATCTCAAGCGATTCTTTTATTCCAAACTTCTCAGCAATATCAAAATCAAACACTCTTCCCAACAGTACCTTTTGACCCCTCAAAATATCCTTCCTTGCCTTCTCACTTAACACAACCTTTTGTTTCTTTGAGGAACCAGGTTCCTCACTGGTACTACCATTCCTCTTCTTTTGAGTGAGAGGTCGAGTTTCACACTTCTCTTTTTTTGAGTTGTCACCCTCATAATCATCAGACATCACAACTCTAGCCTTCCTCCCTTTATTTCCTTTTCATTCCCTGAATTCTTTCTTACAAGTGGAAACTTTTCCACCTTATTTTCTTCGTCTTCCACAATATCTTCATCAACCAGTCTACTCTTTATAGGTTGGCTTATCTTTCTTTTGGAGACTTTTCCCTTACTTGTCTGTAAGGCAAATTCCAGTGATTCTAGTGTTGCCTTTTTCACTTGTCTAGTTTTGAGGACCTTTTGGGCAATGTGTTTTCTATCCTTGAACCCACTTTTTTTTCTGTTTCTTAACATCAGTGCCCTTTTTAAGGACTGAACTCAGAACAATATCATTGTCAGAATCAATAACCTAAGCATGACTAGGGGAACCAGGTTCCTTCTTAGGAGAAAAGTCTCCTAGAGGCACATCAATAGTAGACACCGTTTGGGGATTGACATTAACATCCAAATTTACCCTAGAGGAACCTGATGTCTCATTCTAAATAAGAGTTGTCCAGAGTGCAGAAGACTCAAACTCTCTTTGGGCTGAGGGACCAGGTCCCTCTTTCATTTCCCATGTTGTCTGCACAAACACAATTTTTTCCTAAACTCCTTCACTATCCCTCAGAGCCCGTAAGGTATCAGCCAAACCACCAATAATTTTATCCTCACTTTCTAAGATGTTAGACATACCCTGACCCATTTTAGATATCGACCCATCAAACTCTATGGAATACTCATTCACCCCTTTTAACGCTATCATGTGGAGTGGGATTACCTAATTTTCTATGTTATCCTCAACAATGTCTTTGTCGACAACCTTTTCTTATTCCTATGCAATACCAACATCGGCACTCTTGTGCATGTCAACAGAAACTAGGTTTTCCTTCACACCGCCTTGTACCTCTGTTTCCACAACCGTTTGACTTGTAACCTCATCTTCATCATCTTTTTCTTCCATTTCCTCTTTATTTTAAAAAACTTGGACACCGAAATAGTTTTCCCAATTCCCACTAAGTCGAGTTTTTTCAATCAGAGCAGAGATCGAGGAAGAGGATACAGATTTCTTAGGGGTTTGACTCTTGCAAGTCCTAGAAGGACCAGAAATTAGAGATTTTATGGGTGAGACAGTGAGGTTTTGGTCGATAGAGATTGGGTATTTTAGGGATGAAATAGAGGGTTTTGGTTCAGAAGGTGTTGGGGCTTTGGAAGGTGATGGAGTTGGGTTCGTTTTTGATGCGTTTGGAGAGGATGATTCCAGGTGAGTCATGGTGAGTTATTGTAAGAGAGTAGAGAAAGAAAAATGTGGAGAGGTTGAGAGAATCATTATGTTTAGTGAGAGAGAGAGAGAGTAAGATGAGTGTTTAACTTTTAAGTGAAGAGAGAGATAAGAAAAATTGTATTAAAAAGGAGAGAATGATCGATTTTCATTTAAGGAGAGATCAGATTGGTTCAGAGATGCTGCATCATTTGGTAGAATTTGATTTGAATTAGAAAGAGGGAAAACTTTAATGACATGGCACTCTAAGTAGTTCAAAAATATATAAGCACTGAAAAGACTACAAACCTGAGTTATAGGGACCATGTCCCTTGATAATTTTGAAAAATTGCAGGCAAAAACTCTGAAATATGCAATGTCACCTATGCTTGTTTGTCCAGAAGTTGTTATGCGTGTATACGTGTAAAAATATAAGAGTGAGTTAGATACCATAGAAAAACACTTTTTAACATTGTACATTTCCTCTTAACATAGTCAATCATTGAGGAAACTTGTGAGGGACCAACTAGTTGAGCTTGATCAAGCCCAATTTGAAGCGATTTCTTTCAAAGTGCTCCCTGATAAGTGCCTTAGTGAAAATGTCTACTACCTGGTTCTTTGTCTTGCAGAACTTCATACAAATCAAGCCCTTTTCAACATTATCTCTTAGGAAATGGTGCCTGACATCAATGTGTTTGGTCCTTTTATGTTGCATTGATTTTTTTTCCATGTTAAGCGCACTTCTATTATCACATAACAAGGGCATACAATCAGTAAGAACACCATAATCCTCAAGCTATTGTTTGATCCATAACTATTGAGCACAACAACCACATACTTAGCTTCAGAAGTAGAAAGAGCAATAAATTTTTGTTTCTTTGTACCCTATGAGATCAAGCATGATCCCAGAAAATGTTCCATTCTAGATGTTCTATTTCTATCCACCAGGTATCCAGTATAATCAGCATCAGCATATCCAACCAAGTTAAAATTATCTCCTGAAGGATAAAAGAGGACCAGTCCGGAGTCCCTTTGAGATACCTCAAAATTCTTTTTGCAGCTTTCAAATGAGATTTATTTGGACTTGATTGGAACATTGCACACAACCCAACACTAAAGACAATGTTAGGTCTACTAGCAGTTAAGTACAAAAGAGATCCAATGATACCCTATACATGGTTTCATTGACAAGAGAACCAGGTTCATCCATCTATAACCCAGTAGCAATAGCGATAAGTATATCAATAGGATTAGCATTCTCCATCTCAAATCTCTTAAGCAGCTCCTTGATATACTTTTATTGATTGATCATGGTGCCTTTTGGGGTTTGCTTCACTTGCATCCCAAGAAAGAAATTTAGTTCATCCATCATGCTCATCTCAAATTCACTTTTCATAAGCTTGGAAAAATCTTCACAAAGGGAATAATTAGTGGAATAAAAATGATATCATTAACATAAACTTGCACAATTAATAAATTTCTCCCTCTCTTATTCAGAAATAGAGTGTTCTCAATTTTTCCTCTTGTAAAGTCATTATCAAGAAGAAACTTTCACAATCTCTCATATCATGCTCGATGAACTTCTTTAAACCATATAGAGCTTTATCAAGCTTGAACACTTTGTCAAGCTCAAAACTAGGGGGTTGCTTGACAAAGACTTCCTCTTTTAGATATCCATTTAGAAGGCACTCTTGACATCCATTTAAAACAGTTTGAATTCCATATGAGATGCAAAGGTAATAAGAATCCTAATTGCTTCCATTCTTACAACAGGAGCAAAAGTCTTATCATAGTCTATCCCTTCTTCTTTATTGTAACCTTGAACCACTAGTCTTGACTTGTTTCTTGTAGTATTTCCAAAATTCATCAAGCATATTACAAAATAGCCATCTAGTCCGAATCATTATTCTATCTGAGGACCTAGGGACCAGGTGCCATACCTTGTTTCTTTCAAATTTATGGAGCTCTTCTTGCATATCAGTTATCCAGTCAACATCTTTCAATACTTTCTTGATGTTCATGAATTCAATTTGTAACAGGAAGGCTGTGAAGGCAAATATGTTTCTCACCTTAGATCTAGTTTGAATACTAGAGTCTAAGGGAGTAATCACATTTTGAAGTGGATGATATCCTTTGTGCTTCCAGCTAGATACTCGAACTTCAGGAATAGTGGAACTAGGTTCTTCCATGTTCAATCCATCATTGACATCAACAGAGGCATGACTTCCATTTCTTTTTCCAGCTTCAGAAGTGCATGATACAACATCAACTACTTAATGTTTAGCTTCAAATGGAGTAATAGAGGGACCAGGTTCCTCTGTGCCTTCTGGAGACTTGATGCATCTTCTTCATTGCTCTGCGTGATTTGACTTATCAATTCAGTTTTTCCATTTGAGATTTCTATGGCTTCATCATGAAATTTTAAAAATTTCCCATCTTCATCTTCATCGTTTTGTGTCCCTTTATCACCCAATTCATTTGATTCATCAAAGATCACATACACACTTTTCTCTACACACTGAGTTCTTTTGTTGTAGACCTTGTATGTATTGCTATAAGATGAGTAACCAAGAAAGATTCCTTCATCACGTTTTGCATTGAATTTTTCCAAAGCCTCCTTACCATTGTTAAGAACAAAACATTTGCCTCCAAATGCTCTTAGGTAAGTCAGCTTGGGATTTCTCCTATTGCGAAATTCATAAGGAGTCTTCTCAAGCAGAGACCTAATCATACACATATTAATCACGTGACAAGTAGTGTTGACAACTTCAACCCAAAAACTCTTAGATACACCACGTGCTATCAACATTGTTCTAGATATATCTTTAAGTGTCCTTTTTTTCTTTTCCACAACACCATTTTGTTAAGGCGTTCTAGGAGCAGAAAAGTTGTGACTTATACCATTTTCAGCAGAGAATTATTCAAACTTGGCATTTTCAAACTCAGTACCATGATCAAATCTAATACTCACAATATGATGCCCCAATTTCACCTGAATCTGTTTCACAAAGGCAAAGAACACAAGGAATGTTTCATCCTTGGTTCTTAAAAATAGAGTCCAAGTGAATCAGGAGTAGTCATCAACTATCACAAAGATATACTTCTTTCCTCCTATGCTTGGGATCTTCATTGGTCCATAGAGATCCATGTGAAGAAGATCGAGTGACCTTGAGGTACTCACTTCTTTCTTTAGTTTGAAGGAGGATTTGACCTGCTTCCCTTTTAGGCAAGCATCACATGCCTTGTGATCTTTAAACTTGGCCTCTGGCAACCCACGAACTAAGTCCTTCGCAACGAGCTTGTTCCGCAAAGAAAAGCTTGCATGTCCAGTCGTCTGTGTCATAGCTCAGCATCATCATCCATAACATTTAGGCATGTCAAATCACTACCATTCAAGAAATCAAAATCTACAACATAGTTATTCTTGAATCTTTTTTATATTAGCACCCTATCTTGCCCCCAGACACTATATTTTGTTTAATACTATAATATATATAGCTATTATCCGTTTAACAAAATAAAATTACTTATTTTTTAAAATAAAAAAATATTTTCATTCGTACCAAACACACCCTAAAGCTTAAGTCGATTTTCACCGGAAATATAAAACTTCAGATACCTACGAAAAGTCCTAGATGAAATGAGTATATAAAAAATTACATTGTCGTGTTATAACAATGTTACTAAAATGTTGTCCTCCGGGGCATAGTCCAGTGGCAAAGCCTGGGCGCTATAAGGCGCTCTGGCATGGGACAGCGTGGGTTCGATTCCCCGCAAGCACGAAGAAACTCTGCATGTTGGGGAATTTGACCTTGTCTCATTAATCAGTTGTACGCTCCCAGAAAAACTGGCCACCGGAGCACATCCCGCGATTTACCTGGTAATAGTGTTGAAGGACCGGTGCTATTACCTCCAGGACGTCTGGGTAATACCAGTGAAGTAGTCAGGCGCAAGCCGACTAATTAAATGGCACTATAGTTTTCTTTTTCTTTTATATGTACTCCTATTTGTTAACATTTCTTCCATTTTCGCCAAAACTGTTTTCTTTTGGCAGGTAGCTGCATTTTCTACTAGGTTATTATCCATGTTTAGTCTTTTTCTCACTCTCTTCGACGCAATTACTTGTTTTTCTTCTTTTGTTCCTCCCAAGGTCCCGACAATAGAACTGATGGACCACACATATATATAGTTAATGCATGGAAACATGTGTTTCATGAACTGGATAACTTCAATACAAGTTCTTTGTATTCATTAATTTGTTTTTGCATGTATTCAAATACCACGTATTTCAAATTTTACAATATGAAACAGAAATGGTCCACTTCTTCATATGATATGAACGTGAAACAGAGATGTACCGTTTCGTGCTCATTCAAATAAGTAATCGATTATTATAAGTAGTAGTATTAGTATATAGGTATTGTCGTATAGTAGAATAAGTACAAAATGAATGATACAAAATCTCATTCCTTATTGGGAAGTCTCTTTTATTTTTAACAGGATCAACACAAGGAATCGAACTATCTAAGTACGCTTTTGGACCATATTTAATTCAATTAAGTACAAAAATATTTATATTAAAGTTGGAAAAAAGTATTTGGAAGCTAATTAAAACGTATAAAAGAACAAGAAAATCGAAACATTTGCTCAAAAGAGAAGTTTCTTGGTAAGCATTTGTTTGGTTGTATGAGAAAAGAGATGAAGCAGTCTCCCGGGGCATAGTTGGATGACAAAGGAGGGAACTTGAAATCCAGCTGGAGGCTTGCAGCATGGGTTTGAACCCCGGTGGGAGCAATTTGCTCTCTTCTGGGGTAGGACCTTGTAGGTAATATCAGTTGCTCTGTTCTCAAATCCTGGTCATTCAGACACATCCCACGATTTACTGGTAGTAGTGCTGAGGGACCGGGACTACTATCTCCAGTAATAGTCTGGCGTAAGCCGGGAAGCTGGATAAAAAAAGAAGAAGAGATGAAGCATAGGCTTTTGGAAGGGTTATTATTAGGAGTAAGTAAATGAATTAAATCGAATCGGATATTGAGTTTTCTTTTACTGTAATTTTATGTACGGTGTGTAAATATTTTTACACATTAGGTCGCTTAATGTTTTATGCGCTTAAGATGTATATAACTTATTAAACTCTTTCTTTTTTATTAAAGTAGAGGGGAAAGGTGGTGGGGTATTATACATGTGAAAGCAAATGCACAGTGGAAAATTGTAGTTGGATATTTTTGATAGAGTTAGAAGAATTAGGGAATAGTTTGTGTAGAACAAAAACATGTCTGAATAATAATTCTTTCTTTAAACTTTTGTGAGTAATTTTCAAAAAAGAGAATTTAGCGCAATCTCTTAAGGCTTTTTCAACCAACAATAAAAAGCTTGACCAAACAGGCATGTATATTAAGAACTTTGCAAAGCTTTTGATAATGCTTTTAACTAAAAAAAAATGGAGAGAGATTTGGTTTAGTTTTCAAGATTTTAAAATTTAAATAGGAAAATTAAAAAAAAAATGATATATATGCGTTATCGTTTGAGGGAAAAAAATATTCTGTGAAAAATATGTTAGCTCGACTTTTTGAACAAAAAATGAAATTTTTGTGTTTCCAAAAGGAGTTTTAACAACTTTATATTATTTGGCACTATATACGTGGAAGCAAATTCAGGATAAAATAAGGGTGGCCAGTGGGTCCCCCCTGACTCCGAGTAAAAAAAAAAGAAAACGGTAGCGGGACTCGAACTCGGGACGGGACAATGTCTCGTCCCGCCAGACCCGAGCCCGCCCGCCCCGAGCCCGTCCCGAGCCCGCCCACGATCCCGCCCGAGAGTCCCCTTTGCAAATATAACCATTGCACCAACGTCCATTTTAGATTTTGGCCGTTGGGCAATGACCATTTTTGGCCTCCCCCCCCCCCCTTAATATTTATTTTTAACCCATAAGTTATTATATTTACACTTTAACCCAATTTTCCAACTATAAATAACTCATTTTCTCTTCATCTTTCTCACAAATCTTCCTACAATCTCTCTAATCTCTCAATATATCTCTCTACAAGTCTACATTGTTTACTAAATATTCAATTTTATTTATTCATTTGGGAATTGGGAGTGAAGTTGGCAACTAGCTTGAGGATCTTCCATCGAGCAAAGTTTCAATTTTCAATCTCTCGATTACACGTCGACGTTACGTCGGCATTTGGTACATTCGTTCCTTCATTAAATTATTATTGTCTGTTTATTTTATTTAGCGCACTTAATTTTATTATCTTTAATTATTTATTATCATAATTAAAATGGAAGGATTAAGAGGCATGTTTAAGGGTAAGGGTAAGTGTGTGCTTCTTCTAGTAGGGGCAACTGTGGCAAGGGTACTTCTTCTAGTCATCTTATTCCTACACATGATGATTTTGTTGATACTCAACATTTTCCTACAATACCATTAGATTTAGACGAGGTGTTATTTTCTGGAACTCAAGAAGACTTTAATTTAGACGATGATCTAGATGATACACCCACTAATGTTGATGACAACACACCCACTAGTGCACCTTCAATCGAAATACCTCCTATTCCCCCTAGTATGAGACGAGGTCCAGCAAAACGACCATTAAAATCAGATGCATAGACATTTTTGATAGGGACGTAGAGAATCAAGTAGCTATATGTAAAATTTGTAAAAATGTTTTAAAATTTAAAACTGGAAAAGGTCATGGTGGGACGGGGGGACGGGGGGTTTAATTAGACACGTAGTAAGTGCTCATCCATCTAGGTATGCCCAATACCAGGCTTCAAAACCGGGTGCGCAAACGCCCGCTCCATCGGGACAAGGTTCACATACTGATATTGTCCCGGATCAAGTACATGGTCAAATTAACCCTATGACGGGGGGAATTGTAGCCCCTAAATACAATAAACATAGAGATAGGGAAGCAATATCAAAATTAGTTGCTGTGGAGGGTTTTCCTTTTTCATTTCCGTCATCTCCCGGTTTTATTCATTACATTAGAGATATTTATAATCCTGCTTTTAACGGTTTTTCTAGATCAACTGTTAAGAGAGATTTATTTAAATTCGCGGATGAATATCAACAATATTTACGTTATTCATTATATCATTTTAATGGCAACGTATCTATCACGTCTGATATAGGTCGTAGTCCTAACTGCCATGATTATTTAACTGTAACTTGTCATTGGATAGATTATAAATGGTCTATGCAAAAACGTATCTTAGCGTATAGATATATAGATGATAGGCACACTGGTACTTTTATTGCAGATAATATTTATCAAGTGTGCCATTATTACGAAATAACCGATAAAATTATGACTATTACATTAGATAACGCTTCTTCTAACAATTACGCAATTACAATTTTAAAAAATAGTTTAACTCCATCTTTTCCAGATCATTTTCATATAAAATGCGCGTGACATATATATAACTTAATTATAAAGGATGGTTTATCACGTTTTGAAGACATTCTTAGTAAAATACAATTTGCTATAAACTTTATTTTTAAAAGTAATAAAGTACAACGAAGAAAAGAATATAAAAAAACTTGTCACGATTGTGGACTACCTTTTAGAAAAATATCACAAGAAGTATCCACTAGGTGGAATTCTTTATACGAGCAACTACTTGTTGCTTATGACTATAGAAAACCTATAACTTTATTTTTTAACTCTCATAATCAAAATCCAGCTGATATGATTGTAGATAGTGATTGGGTAAAAATTTCCGAACTTATTGTATTTTTAGAGAAATTTTTTCAAGCAACAAAAGAATTTTTCGGTATATATTATCCTACTATTTCAACTATGTTGTTTTATATAACTCTAATATTTTTATTACTTAGTGAATATATGAAAAAACCAGCTTATATGACAGCTATTAAAAAAATGTTTATCAAAATAAAAAAATATTTTATTCCTATTCCCACTATTTATATTATCGGTTCTGTATTAAATCTGACTATTAAAATAGACGGTACAAAATCACTAATTGAAACTATTTACGATTGTATAGAAGTACTATCACCTCCAAGTCCCAAAAATCTAAATCACCCACCACATATTGAACAAACTAAAGAAGAAGTGTTGTCTAGCGTAGAACACCAATGCAAAAAAATATATAGGTTTTATCCACAAGAAAATGCTAGTAACTTACCGGCTTCCATACCATCTTCAACACAACCTCACAAAAGACATGCTATTTCTGCGGCTAGTATTGAAAGCCTCAGAAATAGAATGTGCGGCCGTACCTCTACTACTAACCAAATTAGCGAGTTGGATATTTTTGTTTTGCAGGGTTCTGTACCGTACCAAGAAGTTATCAATGAAGATGGACATGAAGACTTGCTGAAATACTGGAGGGGGAATGAGAAGACCTTTTCGACACTTTCATTGATGACCCGAGATGTTTTAAACATTCAAGCGTCATCAACTGCGTCTGAATCGCTTTTTCTGCTGGCAGATATCAAATAGGAGACCACAGACACTCATTAGCCGGAGACAGCTTGAAAATTGCAGTATTATTCAGAGATTGGATACGAGCGGAGCGGAGAAGGTGCGGTCAACCGGAGATCAACGAAGAAGAAGATGAAAACTACAATGAAATCTTATCCGAAGGTGGTGGAAGCGACGTGGATCAATTTGACCAACAAATACCAACTCCAACCGAAGAACCACAGGAAATTATCAAGCAATTAGAACAGGTTTTGTTGAGGATGTAATTTTTTTAATTGCAATTTTATTATGTAATTTGTAACTTTTGGACAACACCACAAAGTTGCAATTTCGACAATTGTATTTGTATTACAAAAAAATCATATGTCTATTAAATAATATAAGAGGCACAAAAACAGCCTTGGGATGTTTTTTATTACACTTTCTTGTCTTGTTTATTGAGTCTTTTTTTATACATATGTTATTTTTAAAAAAAAACCCGCTGGAACCCACCTCGATTCCGACGCCCCCCCCCCCCCGATCCGATTCCGACGGGATCGAGATCGGGACGGGACTGGAGCAAGTCCCGTCAGACCCGACCCCTTCGCCCGTCCCGCCCCGACCCCGCCAGACCCGAGCCCGGTCTACTGGCCACCTCTACTTTCTTCTTAAAATTCGTTTATTTTCCTAACAACTAATGTTAATTTAAATTATTTTCAATAAATGATATTAGAATTATTTTTGTTAAAATCGAGATAGGGATGATAGGGACGAGAATTTAGAGAGATAAGAATAATAGGAGAATTTTTTCTACATTTAATTCATCATAATGATCTCCTTATATAGATGTATGATTCTCTTTTTCCTAGTATAATAAGGTAATCGGTCCTGCTTTTCCTAGTCTAATAAGGTAACTCTATTCTAATAGGACTATAAATCTTATATTACTGTAATTACAAATTTATCATAAAATAGACTTAACCTATTCTAATACCCCTTCAAGTTGGAGCATAAGGATCTCGAATGCCCAACTTGCCAAGTAAATATTCATATTACGATTTGCCCAAAGCCTTTGTAAACATATCGGTTGATTTCTCACTGGTTGACACATAACTGGAAAATATTATTCCGGACTGGAGCGCGTCTCAGACATAGTGACAGTCAACTTCAATGTGTTTAGTCCGTTCATGAAACACCAGATTTTGCGCAATATACAATGTCGCTTGACTATCACAATATATTTTCACCGGAGATTTATGTTCAACACCCAAACTATGTAAAATTTCCTTTAGCCATTTCAACTCACAAACTGTCATTGCCATTGACCGATATTCCGCCTCTGTTGACAAGCGAGAGACAATGTGTTGCTTCTTGGTTTTCCAAGATACATGTGAATTCTCGAGGGATATAAACCAACTGGTAAGTGATTTTCGAGTCAACGGACAACCGGTCTAGTCCGAATCACACCATCTGTACAACTGGAGATCACAATCTTTTCTCATCACATGGTCTTGTCCTGGGTTCCTCTTCAAGTAACGCACCACACGGAGAGCCGTGTTCCAGTGTGCTTCTTTCGGTTGCTGCATGAATTGAGACAGAACATGCACGCATTATGACAACTCAGATAGCATAAAATCGAGGTATATCAATCACCCAACCAGACATCGGTATGGTTCTGGATCTCCTAAATTCGCTCATTCTGCCAACGCCAAACCATAATTTTGTTCCATATGAGTATTGATTGGTTTAGCTCCCAATAATCCAGTCTCATAGATTATATCTAAGGCATATTTATGTTGATACAGAAATAACTCCGTTAGTCCACGTGCAACTTCAACTAATAGAAAATACTTTAGAGAGCCCAAATACTTCTTGTGAAAACATGCGCAGAGATAGTCTTTGAATTGTTCAGTGGTACTATGATCATTTTCGGAGATAATCAAGTCATCCACATAGATTAAGACGTTAAGTTGCATACCTCCCCGGTGGGTCTTGCTTCAAACCATGGGTCTTGCTTAATTTTTATCAACATACAACAAAAATAGGGAGGTTTAATTTTTATGGCATTTTAATATGTTGTTGCTGCAGTTCTCACAAGATATAGACAATAGAGCACTTGTTTGGCCAAAGTGATCTAGCCCAAGAACTTTGGTTGAGGGTATGTCAGCCTCTAGGTTTCAATGTGCAGAACACCCCTCTTAGACGAATAATGGTCTATTGTTGGAATTGAAAAACTAAAAATCCTGTAGCAAAACTGGTTAAAGGGGTCTTGCCTCAAATAGTATGTTGGGTGATATGAAAAGCAAGATGCAATATTAGATTCAGCTATTTAAAGTTCAACAATTCCTAGTCCATGAAGAATATAACATCCCACATCCTGCAGATTATCATATCACAATTTCCTCTCATCAAAGAAGAAACATACTGGACCACTATGTGCAGCAAATTGAACACCAGACATTACAGGTTGAGCATCAAAATTATGAAATGACACCCATCATCCCACCTTCATCAAACTAAACAGTGATGGCAGTTACAGGGGAGAGGGGTGTGGAGAAGGTGGAATAATCAGAATAGATATAGGTAAACTCATATCAGCCTACATCATAAATCTGGAAAAAAGGCACTAGCAACTGGGCTGAGGCAAAGACATTACAACATGGATTAGAATGATGTATTTCCAATGATTGGAGAAAAAAATATCATAGAAGTGAATTCACTAATTCTGGTCCAAGTTGTTCAAGACAAGATAAAACTCCCCTAGAACATTTCTCAAGTTATTAGCTGGGTACAAAAGCTGCTGATTCAGAATCATATCCAGATCAGACATTGCATAAGAGAGGCAAACCAAGCTGCAGATAAGTTAGCTCAACTCGTTCGCTCTCACAATGATATTATTACTTACAATGACTTCCTGAATCTACCACATCAGTGAGAGGTATCCTAACATAGACAGATGAGGTCTACCAAGTATCAGAACTAGAATTCAGAATAACAATTCTTTCAGCTTTGATTCACCTTGAATTAAGTTGACTGTATGTACAGACTAGGGGCAATATATTAATTGCATTAGAACACATGTAATACATGGAGCATCTATCACTAACTAAAGATAAGTGATAGGTGTTTCCTGTACTAGGTAAGCATGCATCATTTAGGCTATCTTCCATGCAGGAATACGCCTTCCCCTCTAGGACATGCATCATATAGCATCCTCTAGGTTCTTGTACATAGGCTTCAGCCAACATGCATAAAATCTGGATATGTCCAATTTTCATTCTGCATGGAGGTCAGGTTTAAGTCCCCTCCCCCTCCCTTTTTCATGTAATTTTTTTAACAATTAATAAAATACCATTCAGGTTTTGATTTTGTAACTGGGGGTAGTTCCCCCTAAAAAAATAATTAAGTTATTAGATTTGAAATTAATAATTGAAACATATTTAATAATATTTTCAAGACTAATGCAGAGTTTGAACTAAAGCTATTAAATTTGATCGAATCCCTAACCGACACGCTAGTTCCACCTTTGCCCTTAACTACATATCTTAAAATAAAAATATTCCCAACATAAATCATTTCATTCTTTAACGAGTGATACACGATATGAATCTGAATTCATGAAAGACAATAAATACCAATACTAGATAACTATAGAGAAGAAAAAAAAAGAATGAGAAAATATGAAAGACACCAAAAGTCATTTAATGTAAGATTTTCCACTCTCATGCCCTTAATTATATCCCAACTACTACTAACTCCCCCTTTCAAATACACACATAGTCTAGTTCTTTTTTCCAGTCAAGTTCAACAGTTCACCAAAAATCTAGGAGCAACATTACAAAATTTAGTTCAGATCATTATACAATAAGAAAACATTAAAAACTTATGACTATTAAATTGTTTTATAATTTTGAATAGTAATAGCAATATACTCCTATCCAAATATGTGTTGTTTTTATTAAGAAAGTTGATTCCTTTATTATCAGAAACCATGGAATTCCGTTAAGAAAAGGTTATATCTATGGTCACCCCCCCTCCCCATCATTTTCTCTAGTTTACAAAAACCTTCCACTTGTTCCTCAAATTCTCAAATTGAAAGAAAGACGCTTGGTTTCTTCACGTGATACAAACGTCTTAACATAACTTTTCTCTTCATTTTCTTTGATTACGCGAAACTCGCGGCTCTACTTTGTTTGTTTTACTTTTTTGGTTAGCATAGCACGTCAGTTTCCAGAGGAAAAAAAAACTAAAAACCAGAAAGCTAAGCACAGCAGCACTTGTTGTGTACTCAGTTTGTTTGTTTTTTGCTTTGTGGGTCGGTTATATTTTCATTTGTATTTCAAGACAAGTCCTTTTTTTTCTCTTGGGTTTGTGTTTCTTTAAGTTTAATGAAAGAAAAAAAATTATAAACTTTAAATTTGAAACTCTTTGAGTGGTTTATACTGTTTTCCTTACTAGATTTTTGGTTATTGACTGAAATAAGAGTGAAATAAATAATTTCTTGATTATTTTCATTAATTGAAAAAGTATATATACAATTTACATATTTCTATAATAGGAAAATCCTATTACTATTCTACTCCTAAAACCTTATTATACTTGGACACTAACTATACAATTATGGTAATACAAATATTATGGTAAGTGTACAATAATAATTACACCACAACATTACCTAAACTAGGAGACTAAAACATTACCTAAAGTCGAGACTATATACACGGCCATTTACACTAAACCGAGAATGAATATACATATGATATACACGTGTATATTGTGTATATCGTATGTAAATTTAACACACCCCCGCAGTCATAGCGGACGGTCTTTGTATGCTGACATTGTCCCTAAAATCTTCAAAAAAGACCGAGGGAAGACCCTTTGTAAAGATGTCTGCAATTTGATACCTGGAAGGGACATGGTAGACGCGTACTTGTCCACGAGCTACCTTTTCACGAACAAAGTGAATGTCCATCTCGATATGTTTAGTGCACTGGTGCTGAACCGAATTATCAGAAAGGTAGATGGCACTAACATTATCACAATAAATCAATGTCGCTTTCTGAATAGGACAATGAAGCTCTAACAGCAAATTATGTAACCAACATGATTCCGAGACCACATTAGCTACCCCTCGATACTCGGCCTCTGCACTGGAGTGGGACATCGTCGACTGACGTTTCGCAGACCATGAGACCAAGTTATTACCAAGAAACATACAATAGCCAGACGTAGACCGTCTGGTGTCCGGACAACCACCCTAATCAGCATCTGTATACGAGACAAGTGTGGACGTCGATGAAGGATATAAATGCAAACCATAGTCAAGTGTCCCCTGAATATGCCGAATGATGCGTTTGAGCGCATTCACGTGCTCAACCCTGGGATTATGCATAAACAAACACACATGTTGTACGGCATACGTAATATCTGGTCTCATGAATGTGAGTTACTAAAGGCCCCCTGCAAGACTGCGATAGCGGGTTGGGTCCTCGTATGGTGCGCCGGCTGCAACACCCAATTTGGGTTTAGTATCAACTGGAGTGGAAGTGTACTTACAGGATGACATCACAACCCTCTCAATGATCTCGGTTGCATACTTCCTCTGTGACAAGAACAATCCACCTGCATGACGAGTGACAACAATCCCCAAAATATAACTCAAGGGCCCCAAGTCTTTCATAGCAAACTCAGAACTGAGCATTGTCATGATAGACCGGTGTAAGGCATCGGAAGAGGCAGTCAAGATAATATCATCCACATATAATAGTATATAAGCCAAGGACAAACCACGACGATAGATGAACAAGAAATTATCCGACCTGCTGTGAGTGAACCCAATAGTCAAAATATAGTCGGCAAACCTCTTATACCAGGCCCGGGGGGACTGCTTAAGTCCATATAAAGACGTTTTCAACAAACAGACATGATGAGGATATTTGGGATCCCTAAACCCCAAGGGCTGATGCATATAGACTATTTCCTTGAGATCATCATATAAGAAAGCATTTTTCACATCTAACTGAGGAATGGGCCATGCTTTCGAAAGAGCCAAGCTGAGCACAGTGCGAATGGTAACCGGCTTGACCACCGGACTAAACGTCTCCCCACAATCCACACCAACTTGTTGAGTCTTACCATCACCCACAAGCCGAGCCTTATGCCTTGCAAACGAACCGTCTGAATTGTCCTTATGAGCAAAAATCTACATAGACCTAATAATATTAACACCAGATGGACGGGGCACCAACTCCCACGTCTTATTATCAATAAGAACATTATATTCATCGGTCATAGCAATTTTCTAATTCGGGTCATTTAACGCAGACATATGTTTACTGTGAGTAAGGGTGATTTAAGAATATTAGAATTTAAATTAAAATATCTTTTTGGTTTAAAAACACCCCGTTGACTACGAGTGACCGGTCTATGACTCGGGGGAGAATTGGGCAGATTTTAGAAATTCTGGACTCGGGACGGACTGGCTAGCATGCAGTGGGCCTGCTGGCCCAACTCGGTAACGGAAATGGGAAATAGGGACTGGACTTAGCGGCTGGAACAATAACTGGAGATAAAGTTATGGGGCCAGCGGGCAGTGGCCCGTTGGTACATTTGGGGTGCGGGAAACGTCTGAAAAATGGTGAATAATAAACGGGGATATATCATCATCCAAAAAATTATATGAACTAGGCACGGGATTACTAACCGTAGCAAACAGAAATTGGGATTCATAAAAAATTACATGACGACTAATGATGATTTTATTAGATAATAAGTCAAAACATTTGTAACCACGGTGATTTGACGGAAAACCCAAAAACACACAAGGGGTAGACCGGGCCTGAAGTTTGTTAATTCTGGTGGACGGAAAAAGTGGATAACATAAGCACCCAAAGACCCTAAGATGGAAATACGGGAGTCTTATTATATAAAATTTGAAGAGAGGATGAATATGTCAAACCTTTGGAAGGAAGAACGTTAAGAAGATATGTAGCCATTTGTATAGCATGATGCCAAAAATAAGAGGGTACAGAAGCATGAATCAATAGAGTTCGGACAATGTTATTAAATATACAAATTATGCGCTCGACTTTCCCATTTTGTGAAGACGTATGATGGCAAGAAAAATGAAAATTGATCCTATTAATTGCACAAAATTCCTGAAACACCCCGTTGTCATATTCTCTGCAATTATCACATTGAATATTTTTTATTTCTCGTTCGAATTGGGTTCTAATGAATGCTCTAAATTTTAAGAAGATGGAAAAAACATGAGATTTTTTTGCTATCGGAAAAGTCCATAAATTTTTTGAATAATCATCCAAAAAGAGAACATAATACCGATGACCCAAAGAGCTAAGAACAGGAGACGTCCATAAGTCGCTATGAATAATATCAAATGGTATTAAAGTATGAGAATTAGAGTCTACAAATGGCAACCTAACAATTTTTCCTAAAGAACAAGAATGACAATTCGGAGTACTATGCGTACCCTTACATGAAATAAAATTATTTTTATCTAAGGAAGACAAAATAGACGACCCCGGATGACCAAGACGAGCATGCCACAAGGAAGGAGCAAGGGTTGCAAACGCTGACGGCAAGGCCTGACTCGATAGACCGGAACATGGCGTGATAGGATAAAGATCTCCCCTACTATCACACCTCATGAGAGGACTCTCCGTCTTGAAATCCTTCACAGAGAAACCAAACGGATCAAATTCAATAGACACAGAATTGTCAGTGGTGAATTTACGGACATACACTAAGTTTTTAATCAATTTGGGGTATGTATGGTATTTTTCAAGATAAGGGGTGGATGGGAGGGGGGTGGACAAAGTTTTATGACCATAACCACAAATTGGAATAGAATTACCATTACCAATAATTATGCCACGAGGGTTGCTCAATTTGGAATAAGACGAGAGAGTACCTGAATTGGATGTCATGTGGGTAGTGGCACCGGTGTCCATATACCAATTCGGGTCCGATGGAGTCAAACCAAGTGTGTGCATCACGGCCTCAATATCGGTCTGAGTGGGGCCTGCTGCATGATGGGCTTGTGGAGGTCGGGGCCCAAGTACCCCTGCGTGCTGCCCGGCCTAGTGCCGCTTCGGGAAGAACCACTAGCCTAATTGGTATTGGGCCGAGGAGGCTATTGGAAAGCCCACTGGAACTGGACAGGAGCTGACGGTGAAACTAGGTTGTTGGGCCACTGCCCACTGTTCCAGGCCCACGGCCTAGTGGCCTAAGGCTGGGACCAGTGGGTCGGTGGCCCATTGTATCCGGGATATTATCCTCCGCCACCATTTCGGCCACAGTTACCATTGCCGGAACCTCCGCGTTTGCCCTCGCAATTTCTGCCATTATTTTTTCGATTAATTTTGCCGCCACCATGAGACCAGTTTTGGTTCGAATTGTCACCAAAATTTTGAGGATTAGTGGAGGATGTCATCATGACCACGGGACTAGAACTAGTAGCTGCCTTTTTATCCAAGTCGGCTTCTTCCAAGGTAAGCATGGAGCGGGCCTGATAGAACTTCGGAAGAGGATTACTTTGATGAAAGAGAGTTCCAACGCCACTATAGGTCTCGGATAGACCAGCAACCATCTGTAGAACAAGACGATCTTCACTAATTGGCGCACCAACGTTGCAGAGTTGGTCCGCCAATTCTTTCAACCTTTTGCAATAAGCTGAAACGTTTGGAAAATTTGCTATGTTGACGTGGGAAAATTCATATTCAAGGGTAACAACTCTGGAATTTTGATTATCCTAGAATATGTCACACAACCTATCCCACACAGCCATCGCCGTAGCGTCTGGCTCAATAATCGTCTACAATAGGTCGGTAGAGATCGTAGAATAAATCCACTGAAGGATAGTGGAATCAAGTGTGGTCCATAATTTAGGATCATCCTCGCGTTTAGGTACCTCCGTATCTTCAGGAGCCGCGTGGATTATGTGATGGATGACTTGATGCGAACGAGCGTGAATTTTGAACAATTCGTCCCACCTCGCGTATTGGACATTTTCTATTTCAAGAATTAGAGGGATATGATTCTTGATGTTAGAAACAACAAGGGCAGGGTGAAACGTGTTCTTTGACGTAGACATAACGAAAGAACAATAAGAGATAGAGGGATTTGGAAGAGAGACTTTGAGAGCAGAAAGAGGTGTAGAAACCGAGGAGGGAGGCTCAGTGTAAGCTTGGCCGAAGAACAAGAATTTTAGGGAGAGAAATTGTTGTTTGACCTAGACTTCTGATACTATGAAAGAAATAGTTCCTTGATTATTTTCATTAATTGAAAGAGTATATATACAATTTACATATTTCCATAATAGGAAAATCTTATTCCTAAAACCTATTCTACTTGGACACTAACTATATAATTATGATAATACAAATATTATGGTGAATGTACAATAATAATTACACCACAACATTATCTAAACTAGGAGACTAAAACCTTACCTAAAGCCGAGACTATTACACGGCCATATACACTAAATCGAGACTGAATATACATACGATATACACGTGTATATTGTGTATATTGTAGGTATATTTAATAAAGAGAACATTAAGCCGGATTTATTGGTTTGCAATGACCGGAAAAAGATAATAGTATAAAATTAGTTTTAAAAAAGACTTTCTGTCTTCCTTTTTTCTTCTTCTATATAATAATAATATTAGTTGTCCAAACGTCAAAAATATTATTCAACCTTGTATATAGACCGAGTTATATTCTCCTCTTATTCACTTACTAAATACAATCCCGTCATTTTCTCTCTTTCTTTCTTTATTTCCCATTTCTACTTTGTGTTTTATTTTTTCTCTCTTCTCCTCTGTTTCTTTTGTGTGTTCACCCCTTTTCTTGAATAATAATCATGTCAATGGAAAAGGGGTCATTGCAATCAAATCTTGATTGTTTCTTGGAATGCACCACACCATTAGTCCCTTCCCAGTTTCTACCACAGGTATTGTTCTTTTTTTTTATTATTATTTTAATTTCAAGAATGTGATATGTTATGATTGTTTATTTTTGTTATGTGCAGAGTGAGATAAGGAATTTAAATAGGTTATGGCATCCATGGGAAAGAGAAAAAGTTGAAAATTTTACTTTAGGTGATCTTTGGAATTGTTATGATGAATGGAGTGCTTATGGCGCTGGAGTTCCTATTAAAACAGATGCAAGCGAAACATTAGTCCAATATTATGTGCCTTATCTTTCTGCTATTCAAATCTTTATCAGCAGGTCATCTATTAATTTTCTCAGGTAAATAAATAAAATCTTTTGGTGGTACATTTTTTTTTGGTATTTTTCTTGAATTTGTAAGTACCAAAGCATTGTTTGTGTAACAAGTTGAGCCTGTCAAAGTATATGTTCTATTGAAGCTAAATGGGCTAATCTGTCAAAGTGTGTGTTCCTAAAGCAATTGCGAAATCAAGATTTTTACTAAAAGGGTTGAAAATATAAGAAGTAAATACACAAATAAGTCAAGGGGATTCCATATCTACTATATATACATAAAAAATAATTTTAATTTTGAATATATAGCTCTGCCCCTACCCAAATGTTAGATCATTTGTTAAGTTTGTTAATTGCTTATTAGAAACTGCATTTTTGATCATTTTTTGTAGGGAAGAGACGGAGAGTGTTTGCGAAACGAGGGATTCGTTCAGCGATTCGTTTAGTGATGAGAGTGAAAGTGAAAAGCTATCAAGATGGGATGGATGTTCATCTGAGGAAGGTGATAGTCTTTGGCAGATGAATGATAGATTGGGATATCTTTATTTTCAGTATTTTGAGAGATCAACTCCATATGGAAGAGTTCCTTTGATGGACAAGGTATAGTTTTTTACCCTGATCATGTCAATCTCAAGAAGCTAACCAGAACTTTTACACCTTTTTTCTTTTTTAACTTTAGCTTCTATTTTTTACTTGTGAAAGTCTTCTTTTGACCCAAAATTTGTACTGGTAGCTAGTGCTATAGCAATTGTATGTGGTAGATAGTATCACATAAGTTTAGTTGTATATTTATTGTTTCTTCTATCTCCAGTTTTAGTATTTTGACATGACTTATTCGTTCTAGTTATTTCCTTTGAGTACTGCTTTGATTTTCTTGTTTTTATGCCGAGGGTCTACCGGAAACAACCTCTCTACCTCCCAAGGTAGAGGTAAGGTCTGCGTACACTCTACCCTCCCAGACCCCACTTTGTGGGATTTCACTGGTTATGTTGTTGTATCTCCAGTTTCCTCTTTTCTTAACCCCCTTTCATATGAAATTTTGATAAGAAGGAAAGGTCTCAATGGGAATGTTATGTTTATAGGGATGATTAGTATAACTTAACTTATGATTTGTAAATACAAATCTACAGGCCTTTTTATCCTTTTATCCCCCCTAGAATCATTGGTGACATATCTATTACAGTATTGTTCTTTTTCTGTTTTGTGTGACTTAATCAACCACTCATCTTTGTTTATGGTATTCAGGCACAATTAGAAGCATTTGTTCTTTCTTTATGCACTGAGTTATAGAATGATTCTTTATTTGAATAGATATATAAGATTCCATGTGAAGCATGTGGCTTAAAATTTTAGCATATATTGCTTTGTTTAACAAGTTATTTGACTCAAAGAACCAATTCCCTGTGCTTGCAGATTAGTGGTTTCACTGAAAGATTCCCTGGATTAATGTCATTGAGAAGTGTAGATCTTTCACCAGCAAGTTGGATGTCCGTTGCTTGGTATGTCAACACTCTCTGTCTCTCTGTTCCCTTTATGATCATGGAACTGATGGTTTATTGAAGTAGTTTTTGTCAAGTTAATTATACGCGTAAAATTGTTGTTAAGTACTTATATTTCTGGGACATGTAAAAAAGGTTTACTTGCTACTCTATAGGTGTTCAATTGGACCTTGTTTTCCCTCTAGTGCATCTTATATCGTGACACTTAAGTTGATCCTGCATCCTTTTGGTATTGCGACCAGCAAGGGGAACAAAAGAAGGAATTTGTCACTAACCCTATTCGAATTGAATTACAGGTATCCGATATATCACATTCCTATGGGAAGAACCATTAAAGACTTGTCAGCATGCTTTCTCACATTCCATACCCTTTCTTCTTCTTTTCAAGGTATTATTCGATCTTTCCTTTGATTCTTTGAACTTCGACTTCACCGTTGCTTTTCCCTTTCCATTCTCGTCTCACGAGTGATGGCATAGAGAATATTTTACACCAATCTTTTGTTCTAATGGTGCAGATATGGACCTTGACGATGACATGGAGAATGGTAAACGGAAGCGAAAGGAAGGAGAAAGTATCCCTCTTCCGTCTTTCGGTTTGGGCACTTACAAGATGCAGGGCGATGTGTGGCTTTCGGACAGGAGTGGAAGAGACCAAGAGAGGCTGTCATCACTTTTTAGTGTGGCAGATTCTTGGCTAAAGCAGTTGGGTGTCCAGCACCACGACTTTAACTATTTCATGGGCATTCGTCGTGGCTGAACTATCTCAAATGATGAAATTGCACTTTCAACCCCACCAATGGGGCTGATAAGTACTGGAGTTCCTTTTCTTAACATAGGCTCTGAGGTGTTTTGGTTTGTTGCTTTTGGTAGCATGAACAGCCTTAGAACTGAAGATTCTCGTCCTATATAAAGGCATTAGTCTTTTTTACGCGATGTTTCTCCGAATCCTAAACTGAGGATTTTAACGTAAGATGTGCTTTAGTGGCTTTAAGCTTGAGATTACTGTGACTTGTTTTTGTATAGGGTGGGACTAATTGTGTAGGACATGATCTTTTACATGACTATGATAATGACCCCTAGCACGCTTTGTGAGCAATTCTTGCACGCTTGTGCAATTTGCTCCATCTTTTGTATAAATTCTGAGGTGCCTTTTTGGTGTTTCTTTTGTGCTTTTCCTTGTAATATTTTCATGTAAATAGTTGGATATTTGAACAGTAAATTTTCCAGTACAAGTGGAAAAAAAAAAAAAAAAAAAAAAGAGTTCTTTGTGTTATGATTTTATAACTAGTACTACTACTGTTTGTTGGTAGTGGATGAGGTTTGGTTTATGATTTTTATGAAGGGGTCTCAGAAAGTCTAAAACATGAATAGAGGGTGGGTCCTTTTTGTTACACAAAAAGCCATAGCAATATAGTGTCGCCATCATGTCATTGCAATAATAAAGTGTCATTTTTCTAAATAAAATAATTTAGTAAAGATTTGGGAAACAAGCAATTAATCTGTTGGCCCTGTCTAATGGACTTTCTGTATGTACAATTAACTCTTTCGTTTTTCCCCATTTTTTTGGTTTCTTCCCTTATCTCTTGGAATGATTAGAGCATTTTACTGGTGAAGTGATTGAATTAAAATTTGTCATTTAAGTTATAATGAGCACCTATGGTTTAACAAATCAATCATATATAGATAACTTTGCTGCTATGGAGAACCTTTAACACTACTCTCCCTGGTTCAATTTATTTATTGTGGTTACTAAAATTAATTGATCTAAAATATTTGTCACTTTAAAAATTAGATAGAATTCTTTTACTTTTACTCTCTAATATATGTGGAGAGAGATTAAAATGATGCAAAAGGTGAATATGACAATTACAATGGATCGGAGGAAGTAAATGAAAGGAAAAGAGTTTGGAAAAAAGTCAACTGATATTTGGAAGGTATTCATGCATAATGCAATGTGCCTTATCTGTTGATTTTGTGTGCCAAAAGAATGAGGGGATTCGACCTCGTAAATTCCCTATTTTTTCTATATAATGTCAAACATTAATGTCTTCTTAAGATTTAAATTTACTTAACTAAAAATTACATATAATGGCCCCTTTCAAATTACATTATTTTCTACTTAAAACATTTAGAAAGTATTCCCAAAATTGCAACCAAGTTTAGATAATAAGTAGTGTACGTCAAATCAAACATACAGAGTACAACAACAATAACAATATTGTGATTCCATAAGTAGGATTTGGGGAGGATAAGGTGTATTCAGACCTTACTCTGCCTTTGTAAGGTAGAAATGTTGTTTCCGCTAGACTCTCGGCTCAGAAGAAAATGAACTGACGCAAGTTTGAAAGAAAAGAGACATCAAAACAACAAGATACAAAACAAATGTGACAACAAACAATAATACACATCGAGAAATAAGAAACTACGCGATATGATATCTTGAAACATAAAGAGCAACAAAATAAAAATGGAAAAGAGCCTAAAATACCCTTGAACTATTAGATTTATATAAAAATGCTCTTCACCCACCTTTCCGCTCCAAAATACCCCGACGTTAACCTATTGAATATATTTTGCCCTTATTTTTAACGGTCATATAATTAAGAGTTTAATTTATTACGTGCCACATTTTTTATTATTTAATTAACCTAAACTAATTAAATCCCACCGATAACCCGAATCACCTAATAATCCATACCCGCCCCAACTTAAATCCCCATCAAACCAAGAAAAAAATTAATTAGTTAGAACTCATTTAATCAACACCGTCCGTCATCTCCGACCATGTGAAAAGCTATTAACGCCACCTTCTTCAATTTCGTTCCCACCACCATCAAGCACCGTTGCTCCGCCCCATCACCACCATATAGCAACTTCATTCTTCACCTATTTTCACCATCAGAGAACACTCCTGAAGCCCCCAACGTCAGCCCAAAACGCCTGTGTTTCGCACCACCAACGGTTCCACCGTAACACCACCCTTGCTTATTAAAAAAACACAAAAAACAGAGCATCGAGTCACCACCCAATCTCCCGTGATATCACCCTTGTTTTCCGGCGAATTGATCTTGAGAGAACTCCCAAATCAGTAGATAAATTTAATTTTGGTAAGTGTACTATTTTGCCCTTGAATCTGATGGGTGTTGTATTTAAAACTTAGAACTCATTGTAAATCACCTGCATATTGAGAAAAAATTCTGGTTTAAAATCTGTTGAACACCATTGAAGCTCGGATAAACCTTTAATTGAGATTTCAAAAAAAAAAAACCATCCGTAATGTATTGCTTATTTTGAAGTGGGTGATTCAGATTATTGTTCTTAATATCATTATGAAGTTGTATTTTAGTTTTGAAGTGCTTTGAAGCTAGATTAAGGTGGCTTGGATCGATTTTAAAGTCGAGTTCAACCAAGAAGATGATCAACAACGGGGATTTAATTGGGGCGGGTCGAGGTTTGGTTGGTGGATCTCGTTAATGGGTTGAGAATTAATTAATTTAAGTTAATTATATTGGCTAACCAATGATAGGTGTCACATATTAAATGAAATGGTTAATTGAGTTTTGAAATGGTAAAATAGACCCAATAGCACTATTATAAGTTCAAGATAATTTTATACCAAATCTAATATAATTCAAGAATATTTTACACCCTTAAAAGTATGAATTTTCTAGTGATAAAATAATTGACTTATAAAAATAGTTTAAGATTTGACAATGGGTTGGCAAAGACAAACAGAATGGATAACCCGCAATTTCCAACACGTGTCTAATAAGATGCTAAATTTTTTTCCATACTTCATCATTAATAATTAGGTCATTTAATTTTCCACGTCCATTATACTATAATGCTTCCAGTTCATTTTATCTTAGATTTTCTTAGCTATGACATTGAATAAAGTATTAATTAATTGGTTAATAGTGCCCAATGCTATGTTGATAACAATCGAGTACAAGTAGGTCACTATTCAATCCCACAATCCCTTCAAGCACTAGAATTAAACAGCTAGCTGAATTTGACCTTTTCTTTTACAAGGCAATGGGACCAACTTATCATCAGCTTTAGAAATGGTCCAATAGGAGTAAAAAAATAAAATAAATAAAGGAAGATTTCACTATCTTATTTAGGAGTAGAACACTTTGTTGATCTAAAATGTGCAACCACTAACCATATGACAATAAGAGAAAATTTTGAGTGCAACCACCAACAAACAACTCCTAGCTATACAATGAGGTATTTTGCTTTTTTTTTTTTATAGTTAATTGAGTCAAGAAGTCATGTCCAAATTGGTTGTATATAATGGCACTTGTTCAAATTCAACTCATGTTGCAACAAAGAACTAAGGAATAAATGAATTGTATGATCCACTTTGGGAACCAATGAAATGAATGCATTAAGGAGAGTTAGCTTTTTCTAATATGGGATTATGATGATCCAATCTATTGGCGGTGTTAATCGATTTAGTGCTTGATGATTGGACAAGCTCAAACATAGAGATAATTTTTTTTTTATAGTTGTAGTATTTGTGTCAGCTTGTGTGCAACTCAACTAATTCCATATATGCTATCTCCCGGCCTCCAGCTCAGGTAGATAACTTTGTCTAACAAAACTTAGATAAATGTGAAGAAATCGCTTACTCCCCTCGCCCCAAAATAATTGTCATGTTTCACTTTTCAAATGTCAAACTGCATGAACACTAATCAACATTTTAAGATACTATTTTTACCTTACTGATAATGGAAGAATATCAATTTATAGTACTTTTTGTATAATTTTTGAATATCTAAATTGAAAGATAATAATCCCTTAATTATTTTCATTAATGTAAAGGGTTTATATACATGATATACAATAGTAAACCTAGCCAATATTTACGAAAATCAAATATACATTTCATAATACAATACTACTACCATAATTACAGTTTACTAAGGAATATACTACATATATTCTATCACACCCTCGCAATCATAGCGGGCGGTTGTCATACGCTGAGACCGTCCCTAAAATCTTCAAACAGAACTAAAGGAAGGCCCTTAGAAAAGATGTCAACAATTTGGTACCGTGAAGGGACATGCAAGACACATACTTGTCCACGAGCTTCCTTTTCGCGAACAAAGTGAATATCCATATCGATATGTTTAGTGCACTGATGTTGGACCAGATTGCCAGAGAGATATATCGCACTAACATTATCGTAATATACCAATGTAGCTTTTTGAATAGGAAAATGAAGCTCTAAGAGGAGGTTACGTAGCCAACAAGACTCAGACATCACATTGGCTACCCCTCGATACTCAGCCTCTGCGCTGGAACGCGATAAAGTAGCCTGGCGTTTAGCTGACCAAGAGACCAAGTTATCACCAAGAAACATACAATAACCTGATGTCGAGCGTCTGGTATCTGGACATCCACCCCAATCAGCATCTATATAAGACATGAGAGTAGATACAGAGGATGGATATAAGTGTAAACCATAATCAAGTGTGCCCTGAATGTAACTCACAATGCGTTTGAGAGCGTGCATGTGTTCTTCCCTCGGATCATACATAAATAAACACACATGCTGCACTGCATAAGTAATATAGGGCCTCGTGAATGTAAGATACTGAAGAGCCCCTGCAAGACTGCGATAGTGGGAGGGATCTTCGTAGGATGTGCTAGAATGAGCACTCAACTTTGGTTTGGTATCAATATGAGTAAGAGATACTTATAGGAGGACATGCCATATCGGTCAATAATCTCAGCTGCATACTTTCTTTAGGACAGAAATAGACCACATGCATGACGAGTTACAGCTATACCAAAAAAATAACTCAAAGGCCCAAGTCATTTATAGCAAATTCGGAGTTGAGAAGAGAAATGATAGACTTGCGTAGTTTATCATATGAGGTAGTCCATATAATATCATCCATATATAACTAAATGTATGCCAGAGAAGTACCACGACAGTAGATGAATAGAGAGTGATCCGACTTGATGTAAGAAAATCCAATAGTAGACACATAATATGCAAACCTTTTGTACCAGGCTTGAGGAGCCTGTTTGAGCCCATACAGGGACTTCTACAGCAAGCACACATGGTTAGGATGATCAGGGTCCCTGTAACCTAAGGGTTGATGTATGTATACAGTTTCCTTGAGATCACCGTGTAAGAAAGCATTTTTCACATCCAGCTGATGAATGTGTCATGTTTTCGAGAGAGACGGATTGAGAACAGTGCGAATAGTTTTCGGTTTAACCACCGAACTAAATGTCTCTCCACAATCCACGCCAACCTGTTGAATTTTGCCATCACCTACAAGACGGGCATTATGCCTCTCAAAACAACCATTTAATTTTTACTTATGAGTAAAAATCCACATAGAACGAATCCCACGTCTTATTTTCAATAAGAGTATTATATTCATCATCCATGACCATTTTCCAATTCGGGTCACTATGGGTAGACATTGAGTTACGTCGTAGGGGTGATTTAGTGACATTAGAGTTGAGATTAAAATGTCATTTTGGTCTAAATATACCCCGTTGGCTACGTGTAACAGGCCCTTGACTCGGAATAGAAGTAAGCCGGACCTGGATCGGTGTAGGGATGTCAGAACTGACTGGACCGAGAGGGTGGTCACAGGTTGGGCTAGCAGGCAGTGGGCCTGCTAGTCGAGAGACTGTGGGACGAAAACTAGGCCAGAAGGCAGTAGACCTGCTGGTATAGATGCACCGAAAGAAGATGGGCCAGCAGGCAGTGGGCCTGCTCGCAGAATGGGTGACGAGAGTAGATTGGCCCAGCAGGCAGTAGGCCTACTAGCTGAATTTAGCCACGGGAAGGGTCTGGGCCTGTAGGCATCGGGCCTGCCGATGTCTGCTGGTCCAAATCCCAAGAGGTGGGCCGAACCAAATGGTGGACCACATACGGTGAGAGCCTATCATCCAAAAAATTATAAGAATTAGACACGGCATTATTCAACTTAGCAAACGGAAATTGAGTTTCATAAAGAAGGACATGGCGACTAATTATGATTTTATTAGAGGATAAATCATAACATTTGTAACCACGATGATTCGACGGATAACCCAAAAACACACAAGCAGTAGAACAAGCTTGAAGTTTATTTATTGTAGTGGATGGGAAGAGAGGATAGCATAAACACCCAAACACCCTAAGGTGAGAATACGAAGGGTATTTATGATAAAGAATTTGGAGTGGAGATTGGAATGTTAATCCTTTGCTAGGGAGTATTTTAAGAAGGTAAGTAGCCATTTGTAATGCATGATGCCAAAATGAAGGTGGTAAGGAAGCATGAGCTAGTAATGTCCGAACAATATTATTAATGGTGTGTATTTTTCTCTATGCTTTCCCATTTTGTGAGGATGTATGTGGACAAGAAAACCGAAAAGATATACCATTAACGTTACAAAATTCTCTAAATGGCCCATTATTAAATTCCCTTCCATTATCGCATTGAATATTTTTAATTTCCTGTTCAAATTGGATACGGATGAATGCTCTAAATGATAGGAATGTGGAATACACTTGAGATTTTTTAGATAAAGGAAATGTCCACAAAAAAAATAGAATAATCATCCAAAAATAACACATAATAACGGTGGCCCAAAGAGCTCAAAACGGGAGATATCCACAAATCACTATGAATAATATCAAATGGCAACAAAGTACTAGAATTGGAGACAACAAACGGTAGATTAACATGTTTTCCAAGCGGACAAAAAGGACAAACATTAGTACTATGCGTACTATTACACTCAATAAATTTATTATTGTTAAGGGAGGAAAGAACAAACGCTTTCGGATGACCCAAACGCGCATGCCATAAGGAAGGTACTAAAGCGGCAAACATTGACGGTGTGGCTTGATTAGTGGTAGTGGTGGTAGAGGTGGTGATGAGATAGAGCTCGCCCTGACTATCACATCTCATTAGAGGTATCCCCGTCGAGAAATCCTTCACAGAAAATCCAAAAGGGTCAAAGTCAACAAAAACTCAATTATCAGTTGTAAATTTCTTAACAGACACTAAATTTTTAATTAAGTGAGGAGCATGATGGACATTTTTCAAGGCTAAAGGTGGGTTCGGGGGAGACAAAATAGTGTGACCATAACCACAAATTGGAATTGTAGACCATTACTAACAATTATGCCACAATTTTTGCTCAAATTGGAATAAGATGAGAGATTACCTGGTGCGGACGTCATGTGAGAAGTAGCACCAATGTCCATGTACCAATTTGCATCCGGAGGATTTAATCCAAGTGTATGCATCGCTGCCTCGATGTCCGTGTGGGTCGGGACTGCTGTTGGGCCCGCAGCAACAAAGGCCTGCTGAGGCCAGCCTGTTGCCATGGCAAATTATTTCTCGGCCCAGGCTGTTGCCGCCTATTTTGTCTAGTGGGCCTGGCCCAGTTAGAAGAGGGAAGGGGCAGGGCAACATGGGCCACTGCCCAGCGGCCCAAGCCTGCTGCCAAGGGGTTCAGTGGGCCGGTCCCCTTTTGACCGCCACTGCCGCCGGTTGATCGTCCGCCACTGCCGCCACCGTTATCGCCGCGGTCACCACCCTTGCCACCGCCATGTCCGCCATCGCGATTTTTCCCATGGCTTTGACCCTTCTTACCACCCTGTTATTACGATTTTGACCATAATTTTTGGAGAATGATTGAGAGTCATCAGTTTCGCGGGATGTGGCCACCATCATGGCGGAATTGGCTCCGGTAGCCGCATTTTTAGTCAATCCTGCTTCTTCTAAGGTGATCATGGAACGTGCCTGGTAGAACGGTGGGAGAGGATTGCTTTGACGAAGAATAGTTCTAACTCCATTATACGCCTTGGAGAGGCCTACAACCATATGAAGAACGAGACAATCATTAGTGATGGGTGCGCCAACGTTCTTGAGTTGATCCGACAACTCTTGAGCCGTTGATAATAAGCGGAGGCATTCAGAAAATCCTTCATATTTATGTGAGAGAATTCCTGCTCAAGGGTCACGACACGTGAATTTTTGTTATCTTGGAATATATCACGCAACGTATTCCAAGCTTCCATTGTCGTGGCGTTGGGTTCGATTATAGTTTGTAAGAGGTCCGTAGAGATGGTGAAATAAATCCATTGGAGTACCGTAGCGTCAAGAGTTGCCCACAACTCTATTCCATCATCAGTGGTAGGAACCTTCTTCTTGCCTTTTTCGGTTTGATGATGTGATGGAGGACTCTATTAGACCTTGTGTGATTTTTAAATAGTTCTGTCCACGTCACGTAATGGACGTTTTTCATCTCAAGAACGAGATGGATGTTGTTCTTGATATTGGAGACTGCAAGGGCAGGATGAAAGGTGTTCTTTGTGGTAGACATGATGACATAACAAGAGGAGAATTAGGGTGTGGGAAAAAAATTGAAGGGAGGGAGTAGGGCAGTGGAAGGTGGGTATTTTTAGAGAAGGAAAAGTTTGCCCTAGACCGCTAATACCATGAAAGAGAATAATCCCTTGATTATTTTAATTAATGTAAAGGGTTTATATACATGATATATAATAGTAAACCTAGCCTAGATGAATCTTCTATCTAGATCTGATTTCGACCCGTCTTCCAAGACACCTTCAACTAACTGTAGAGATTGTTGACACCCAATTTTGTCCCACCTTTTCCGATTTATTTACAATTTTAAATATTTTTTACACTTCAAAATAATTTTAATATATATACATATAGGCATATATATATTATTATTGTTATATTATTCTTAATATTATTATTATTATTCATTTTTCTACAACCATTTGCCTTTTAAAATCATAATCATAGTTTTTATCCTAATACTCTATGTTATTTTAATTTTCGCAAAACGTCATCGCATTCTATTAAGCATTAAGAATTTCGCAAATATTATGTTTTATTACTATCTCATCGTTATTCTATTTTAAATAATTTACCTTTCTTCAAAGTTTTTTATTAATATGAAATCCCTTTTATACTTTAACCCACAACACATTTATTTCCTTAAACCTTAAACCTTAAACCCAAAACATTTTCACCAACCCACATTAAATCAACCCAACTCACCCAGGCCTAACCGGCCACCCCCCAAGCCGTCGGCCCAACTCACCCAGCCCAATTTCCCCAAGGCCACTCGACCAAACACCCATATCCCCCTTAAACCTAAAACTAACCCTAAACATAAAACAAAACCTAACCCTAAAATCATTTTCAACCAAACACACCTTTTTCGGCCGACACACATTTGCCCCATCACATCGCCGACCTATCTAGGGATGGCAATTGGACGGGGACGGGGAGGGTACCCCCTCCCCCGCACCCGTACCCGTCAAACAATTTTATACCCGCCACCCGTGGCGGGTACAATTTCAACATCCATACCTGCCTAGGCAGGTATATTCTTAAATCCACACCCGTTTCACCACCCAAGTGGATATCCGCCACCCGTCAATACCCGTATGTACCCGTCTGTATAAAAATTTAAATCCTGATCAACCCTTTAGCCATCAATTCCCTTACTCAAAACCTGAAAACTTTGGATCCCAATCGGTGTGGGATATGTGAAAATGAGGGAAATCCCTCTAAAATCAATTAGCCAATAGAATTTCAGAGTTTGAAATCAAATCAAGACAAAAACAATTAAACTAGTCACCGAAAAAGATATTGCTGGTAGGAAACATTCACAAGGAAGCCATGGGTCAAGACAAAAACCATTAAACTAGTTATCTTTACTGCTAAATGGAAAAACCATGATACATGGAAAGAACTGGAAAGAACAAGATACTGCTGGTTCTTCTCCCAATTCTGTGAACATGCGTGTCCATATCTTTAACTCTCTTTAGCAGCAACATCAGTTGAAATAACCACATATCTTTAGCAAGACAAAGCATCCAGATTTCAAAGACAAAGTCCCCTCGTGAGTACGTAATGCGAGAAAAAAAGAAAAAGCATTCGGATATCAAAACCACAACTTCTCAATCATAAAATAAGAAAAGATTCTGGAGAAAGTTTGATTTACAAATTTGATGTGCTCATAAATGTCGTTAACAACACTTTCAGTTATTCCCCTCATTGTGAATGTCTTCCTACTACTTGTCTGCCCATATGCAAATATAGTTGCTGCAAAAGAAGTATGAGATTAATTGAAAGGTCTCTGTTCAAACAATAAACCAAATGAATATATTAGATCTAAACTTTGGGACTAAACTAAAATGTACATTGGTTTTACCATTTATCCCATTTAGAGCAGACAGAGCAACATCTCTAGCCCATTGTTCATAAACCTTACTAGTTGAACACGCCGGGTCAAAGACATAATATGGCACGAAAAAAACCATGTAAGCAGATAAAAGCCTAAAGTCGAAACCAACAAGGAATAATTTAAATTTATTCAACCTACCAAATGAATAAGGACTGGTGTGCCTTTCATGATTTAGGTTCTTTGAAAGAATACAAAATCGCAAACATAAATTTACCGATATTAATCTTACCACATCAGAAGAAGCGTAAAGCTGAGAGAAAAAGCAACAGGCCAATAGCATTAGCGCATATTGCGCACAGATCTTCCTTTTACTTTCTTCCATAACCCACTATGGACTCTGCGAAGAAGATAATATTCAAAACTGTATCAGAGATCTGGAAATTTAGAAAACCCTAGGTGTGTTTCCACTATGGATCAATGAGAAGATAAGAACACACTAGAAACTAGAGTGAGAGCTTAGAAGGAATACATGTAAGAGAGAACGAGAGACGGTTGAGAAGTGAGCTGTGAAGGATGTGAAGGCGTAACAGTGAGAGTGCTGAAGACTGAGAGTGCTGAAATGAGAGAGAGACGTAAGGGAAGGTTTAAGAAAAAAGAGGAGTGAGCTCTAAGAAGTGAACTAAAGGCATAAGTAAGAATGAGAGTAAACTCTACTGCTTATTAATTATTGATACGGCTTATCAGTTTATGGGCTTACTAAATGCTAAAAGCCTATAAATAGTAATGGGCTTATGGGGCGGGTAGGCGGGTATAACTGAAAATCCACCACCTACCCTCCTACCTGTGGCGGGTACATTTTCAATACTCATACTCGCCTACTACCCGCCAAAGTTATACACATACCCTCCCCAACTGGGGCGGGTGCGCTGCGAAATCCATAAAATTATACCCACCTGCCATCCCTAGACCTACCCCTACCCCCAAAACCCGTCGATCACCAACCCCTGACACCAACCCCGACACCACCCATAACCCATACCCTAAAAATCCGCCCCAAAAAAATCAGATTTTGCCCCCTTTTATTTTGAAATTCGAACTCAAATTTTGTAAGGGGTAGGGGGTGAACGTTGGGGGGGGGATACCATCTATAAAACCCCCCTCTTGTTCTTCATTTTAGAGGTCGAAATTTAGGTCCGAAAATCTAGGTTTAAGTTTTGAAATCCGAAATCTTCTTAAAGGTTGTATTATATTTTCTTGTGTTGTTCTTCATCATTCAGAAGTTCGAAATTAAAAAATTCAAAATCTTCTTAAGGGTATTTTTTTGGCATGTGTTCTTATTTAAAGAGTCAGAAAATATAAGTTAATTATTGGGTTTTGGTGTTGAAGAATCTAATTTTTTTTTTGCTTTCTTCATTGTTTTTTGAGTTCCGCGTCGGGTCGAATCTGGGTCAAAAAATCAAATTTCGGGTCGGTTTCAAAGATTATAAATTTACGTTTATTTGTTCTTAATTTTGGTTATGAATCACCCCTTTTGTTTCTTAATTCCTAAATCCAAAAATACCCCTTTTGTTCTTAGATTTCCGAATCCGAAACACTACTTTTAGTCTTAATTTTACAATCTGAAAATTCCATTTCATTCTTCATATTTTTGCTCAATTTGGGTTTGATTTGATTTCGGGTCGGGTCAGTACCGGGTCGGATCGGATTTCCAGAAACATAATTCAATTATGTTTTTCGGGTTGAAAAATCAGAATTCGGTAATAAAAAAATCAGAATTTATAAAAATATTTCCGATCGGATTCGACGATTCGAGACGACGCCTCGGTTCGCTACCCGAAAAAGGTCAGTAAATTCGAATTCCTCTCGATTTTCCTTTCGAATTGTAGGGTTATATAATATTTATTCGGTTAAGTGTTTGATTATGTCTTTTGGTCATGTTTAGATAGATTAAGATATATAGCTAAGATCTTTAATTGGACTGTTATGGTAGATTAGTTAGGCTTTGTGAATAATAAATTATGGTTTTGGCTAATTGTTAGGTTCTTCTTCTGGAAGTGTAGTTTATAGTATGTATTAAGGTTTTTTATGTCAGCTTTTATATGTTGAAATGGATATGAGTAATCATTAGGGCCATATGATTTTGAGTTGGACTATACTTGAACTTGAATGATTGGAATTATCTTAATTAAGCATGTAATATTAATTCTAACTTAATGAAGATTCTATTTAGCTTATGTTTTAACGTCTTTACTTTTTTTAAAAAGGAAGAAGTTAACTAGGGCCTGTTTGAACACCTTGTAACAGTTTGGGTCTATTTCGGTTGGTTTATGATTTATGTGTCATGTTGAGGTCTGTTGGCTTGTCCATATCCATTATGTGTGTGATCGTTCTAAATTAAAAATGTACCTCTCATTGTCTTTATGTTCTGATTAAAGTCATGGTGATGTCTAGTTTATTATTCTCCTTTCTCCTGTATAATGAAGGTGTATATCGTGTGATATATCTTAAGACATATGGAATATAAGAGCTTAGGTATATACTAAATGTATATCAAGACCGTGTACTTGTATATTTCTGGGTATATCACCTATATTTGAAAGTGTGTAAAATCACCCTTTTGGTATGTCTAAGTATGTGTAAAACTTGCACATCCAATATACACGTGAAAGTTGATTTTGTGTATTTATGTGCAATTATGTGTCCAATTATATTTTTTTCTTATGTATATATATACTTTCATGTTCCGTCTTCTAATCTTTTCTTTTTTCTTTCGTTTACATGAAATACATCGGGAGCAACGAAGAGTCTCGTTATGAGACTCATCATGACTTTGTCAAATGAAGACCCACATCTACATCCATTGCATTTTCCATCACCCGAGACTTCTAAACAAATAGGGCGGGGTGATATCGTCATTTGCCCTGGTCGTGGCTTTCAATTCTTTTGATATCGTCTTTTTTTACTATTTATTTTTTGGGTTGTAATAATTATTTAATGCTTGTGTGATTGTTAGGATACTTAGAACAATAAGGATTTGGATGGATAATTAATAGGATAGTTTAAAATTGGAAACACACCGCTATTTTATTTATTTTAGGCTCGGGTAGTTTAAAAATTGGAAACCCTCCGCTAGTCATTTATTTTAGGCTCGTCATGCATATTCAAAACCTTCAAAAAATAATTTGCTCATCTCTTACTCGCATTATCAATTAAGCAAATAAAGTTTCGTTTTTCATCCAATTTATGATCTAAAATGACTTCCAAAAAATCACTTCTTTGCATTTTGCTTTTCTCGGTATGATCAATTGCAAAATAGGTATTTTATAAATAATGCAATACAAATGCAGGTTTTATCCAAAAATCACTTTGCATATTTTATAAATAAATGCCATAAAAATACATGCTCTTATCCAAAAAAATAAAGTTTAGATGTATTTTATAAATCAAGTGCATACTCATGTCAAAAGAATCAAATTTGCATGCATACTATAAACCATGCACGTTTTTATCAAAAACTCAATTTCACATTGCATTTTATAAGCCATGCCCTACAATACATACTTTGTCAACAAAACTATTTTTTCATATATTTTAAAAACAGAATGCCATGCAAATGCATATTTTTTATATCAAATTAATTTCGGATTTTATGTCGGGAATCTATTTCTCAAAATCGCAATCATCTTTGCAAGAATTTTCATGTTGTCAAAATGCATCCTTTTATTAATTATTTGCAACATCTATTTAACTTTATGTTTTGAACATACATTTTTAGCATAATAAATAACCTAGGTTTGAACGGACAACCGCAAGTTAGCAGATCTTAAAGGATGTCTAACTTATTCCCTTTAGGATAATAAGGAATCCTTACTTAGAATCTCATAATTTCGCAGACCGTAAATCGGAGTTATTTTGTAGCATTTATGCTAACATTTAGGTGTCCTAATTCACCATAGAGTAATTAGGTGGCGACTCTTCAACAACTTTATCAATCCAGAGGGAATTGACCCATTACGTCGCGAGCCGCGGTAAAAAACGGGTGCGACAGAGTTCAGGGGTGAGATATCAAAGTCGACCTCCTTGTAATTACGGAAATCAAATATAAATTTTTCTAATACAAGACTACTACCATAATTATAGTTTACTAATACAAGATCTTTAATAATATAAGAGAATATACATAGTATGTTAGGAATATACATAGTATGTTAGGAATATACTACGTATATTCTATCATAAATTTTACTTTTTAAATATTATAAATAAAATTATTAGCTCAGAAACTTAGTCAAATTGACTCTAAAAAAATAAAACATTTTCCAAAAAAAAAAAATGGAACTCCCACCCCAGGAGCCCCCACACCCCGGTCCGACAGGTCTGTGAAGGAGGTAAATCATGGTGACTCAATAAATAAAACATGACAACTATTTTGAAGTAGAGAAAGTAATAATTTTGCCTCAATTAGAATTTAAACCTAAAACTTCATAATCGTAACCAATTTTATTGATTACTAAGCCACACACTTTGAATGCACAGATAGTCAGTTTTTCTTACCATTAAATAATGTCAAATCTCACTTAGGCTTGTGGTTTCAATGGGAACATGCGACTTTGAGTTGTGGCACCACCAATCCACCATCATGAACTTTGCTATACTTGTGGGTGATAATCATCATATACTGCTTTACCGTTTCAACATAAAAGGTAATCTTGGATGTGTTACGCATTAGAACATTGGGTGAATTTTGATAGTTTTCTCAAATTTTTAATGGTTACTTAAAGGAAGGATTGGATAAGGAGAGATGCAAATGTACAACGTTTGGTATAGGTTTCAAAATTGATGTATATAATTTCATATCATGTGTTAGGAGAAATTTAATTTGTGTCAAGTTAAATTAAAGGGTGATCAAAGATTCAGATGACGTGTTTTCACAATTATATACTACCACTTTGAAAATAAGTGATGTTTTTAGTTTGGGTACACTCTTAAAAAACTATTCATTCCTAGAAAGTAAAATGTATTTTTACTAGTACCCTTAATAAATACCTTGAAAAATATGTGATCTTTAGTAGTTTCTTGATTATGTAAAATCTCTTTTATTTAAATAATGATAAAATTGGAAGAACATCATTAATGTCTTCTTGATGATGTGAAACACCATTTATTTTAAAATAAAATAAAAATATTAAAATACTACTTATTTTGAAATGAAGGGATTATATGATGTTGTCATGATCCGAACATAATTCGATTGATCGTATGCCTCAAGTAGTGAGTAGTGACCATTCAAACAGGTAGAAGAGATGATTTCCTCTCCTTTACATTTGTAAATAAATAAATCATCTTTATAAGTTATTGAAATGTTTCGAACTCCCGCCTCATAACACAATCATAAGTTATGTTTGATGGACAATAAAAGTTTTATACTACGGATGTTTTGAACTTGAGGTCATTTTTTCTTTAAAAATTGTTAAATAGGAACTAAAGTTCAAGACAACCTCTTACAGTAACCTATTTCTGCAATTTTGACTTCACTTTACTTGAAGAATTAACCTAAATAGCATCCCACACAATCACTTAGAACTTAAAATAGCTGTAAAATATACAAAATAAGTATATTTCATGTATAATATATGTATATATATATATATAATCAGTGTATGATCTATGTATACCCGCTGAAAAAAATAACAATAAATCAGGTCAGCTATTTGTGTAAAGATCCCTTTTTACAATGAAATATGTACATGGTCCCTCTTGGTTTCCGTTGAATTGATCCATTAGAAATTTGAATTTGGATATAGGATTGGGCTCTATGCTCCTAAACCAAGATCGGCCTGAAAATTGAAATAGTGCAGATTTGAGAGTAAAGTCGGATGTCAAAACAATTGCTAGAAATATATTTCTTGTAAAAATTCACACAAATTATAGCAAAGTATTTTTTTCTAGTAAGCTGGGATGAAAAGGACCGTCACATCCTAATGATAGCAACCTAAAATCGTAACTTTTGGACATCAATGGATACGATTACGCAATATTTGCAAAAGTTTTGTATGGCAACAAATCGAATTCAATCCATGATTATCATTAAACTTCGAATTTGAGGCTCGAACTCTCAAGATTGCTGGAAATTATTAGAGATGGTAACACTAAAGAAAAATAGTCACAATAGTTAATAATTAAAGAAGAGATAGAGTTTAAAGCACACTATGGAAGGCCCAAACTTCAGAATAAATTTTCGTATGAAGATTTTTGGTGTAGAATGTCTGCAAAGCGGAATATGTATCTACAGAAAATCAACAAGTAACTAACATATGTTTTCAAAGGAAGATGCACCCTTTAAAGATTCACCTCTTTTTATATTAAAAATAGGTGTATCCAATGATTTTGTAGCACATTTTCACAAAACATTGTGTCTTGTCCAAACGATACATTTAAATTTGAATAACTTCTAAATAAATACCAACCAAGACATGAAAAATATTAAACTAACTCAATACACAAACTAGTACTAGTAACTCTCTTTGATTACTCATAGGAATGTTGCCTATATATGTGTTAAAGAAATACAAATAAAAGTCCTAACAGCCAAACTTAAGTAAGGGATAAGAAACAAAAATATGTTAAGAAACACTATATGGTACAAAAGGATTAGTCATTAGTGGACATATGACATTGTGTTGAATAATTTCTTTTTTCCTAAATCCAAGAATAGGGTATGACTTGTTTTGACAGATACATTTGTAAGCCATGGGACAACTCTCAGCTTCTTCAATAGATGAACAAACAAAGCTAACCATGACTAATCTACAAGGTGTACAAGATCCACATGCATGTGAACAATCTGGCAAACTTGACCCTGCCATTTGTAATGTATCTGCAGTTCTTTTATGCACTATTCCCCTTCTAATTTCCGTGCTCATTTCTGGCTTCGCCGCTGCCTTTTTCCTGCTAATTACTGGGCTCACAGGGTGATTGCTCTGCTCTGTTTATTACATATCAAAAAAATCAACATCATAAGCACTAAGCTTACATGATTATAACCGTTTGTGCACCGATAATGTATAATGTTTTGTACTAAGTCTAATTTTGTAATGGATTTAGGTTATATGTAAAACAATACAAAGAAATTTTACACTATCTATGCATATGTAACTGGCTATCATGTTTACTTAAGTTATCTATAACTCTATTTTTAAGTTACTTTATTAGGCTATCATGTTATAAATAGTTATCTATTATCGTAGGTCAGCTTGATCCGCGTAGAAGATTTATATATGTCCTTGGTCCACAAAATTTAAATCCTTTGGTTATATAGAAAATAAAGTAATTGGGCTATTATAACAAGTTAAAATAAGCTGATTGTGAACAAAATCAATTACAAAGTCATTGTATATAAATTTAAATTAAATTCGCCTCGAAATCTAATGTATTAATAGAAAAAAAGAAGTAAGCCATACGTGTGTAGTTTGGGAATATGTCTGGCATGGATGAAAACTGGGAGAAAGACAAGAAGAATTAGAATAGTTGTGGTGCACACACAACTCTTCATTGTCTTTAATCTTCCTTTTTTTGACTTCTTTCCACTTAGCTTTGTGATAAGCTTCTTAGCTTGTTGATGGTAGAAAACAAGTTTAATTTGTCATGAATTAAAAAGTGGAAGAAATGCATGGATATTTAAAAGGGTAGCAAAAGAAAGGTAGAATTGAAGCAAGTCACAGGCAAGGTCACATGAAAGAGGCAGAATAGCAGTGATGAAATGGGCTTGAACCCTGTGAGATATAGTGATTGCATTTGCCCCTTCACAGATTCACACATATTGGGCAACTATGGTGATATTATGGAGTTACTTGAATTTACTGATGCAATTTCAAGGTGAACTTATTTTGCGTGAAAGTTTCAATGGGGACTTACTGGAAGTGGCTTGTCATGCATGGAACTGCAAGTCTGGTTTAAATGCACAGTGCCACAAGTAAATTCCAGTGGAGCTTAAGTTATTCACTCGTCTCAAATTATTTATCGGAATTTCTAAAAATAATTGTCTCAAATTTTGTTATTGTAAATATTGAATATAAAATTAATTATTTTCCTCCATTTTACCCTTAGTGGTATCTGTCTTGAAACTACAAACATCTAAAGATTACACATAAATAACGTAAATATTTAATGAAGATAAGTTATAGCTTAAGACATAAATACCCACAATGATGGCTGAGTTGGTTCAACGAGTAGTTTCCTACATGGGAGACCTAGGATCGATCCCATCGGCAACAACCTTCTTAGTCTGAACTCATCGCACGGGGCTTATCTAGTGCGGTTTTTATATCTCTTGTATAGTTTGAAGGCTATTACACTAGGAGCAAGGTTTACCCAGAGCGCACCCAAAAGATACGTAGTGGCTGGGGTTTTCATAGTTTAACAAAAAAAAAAAAAAATTACAACATAAATAAGGGTAAAATAGTAGAAACTGTAAACGTGTAAATATAGGAAATAATATATTCCCTACCCATAATTAGAATATTTTCATATATTGTGTAAATATAATTATGGTAAGACTAGGATTCCTCTTTTGTATAGGCTTAGGATTCCTATTGTATAAGGGATGAATATTGTACTTTATATATACCTTGATATTAATGAAAGACTCCCCAAGGGAGATTAATATCATCTAACATGGTATCAAGAGCCAAATAAACAAAACCCTAAAAACCTTTCTCTTCCACAGCCGTCGGCTGCCTCTCCTACGCCGCGGCCCTCCCGGATTTTCTTCTTGTTTTTCGGGTTTTGTTCTTCCTTTCTTCTTTTCTCTAAATGGCTATCCCTGATTCTTCCACACTTTCTGACGCCTCTACCTCCACAAATCCCACCACAAAGTCATCACCCCCGTTTCATCCCGCCCTTACTGTTTCCAACATCAAGAACCATATTCCCATTATTCTTGATCAAGAAAACAACCAAGTATTCTCCCGGGTTGAACTTTTTCGCAATCATGCATGTCTCTATAACGTGCTTGACCATATTGATGACACTATTCCGCGCCACGAGAGGTTGATGATTCTATCTGGCATCATCTCGACGCCGGCGTCAAACAATGGATATATGGTAGTATCTCTCAGGATTTGCTCCTTACTATCATGAAATCTGAATCCACAGCCCTTGACTTGTGGAATCGTTTGGAGGAAATTTTTCAGGACAACAAGCACACTCTTGCCGTGTATTTGGAAGAACAGTTCAACAAAACACGTCTTGAAAACTTCTCCAATGTCTCTGAGTACTGCAAGAAGCTTAAACTTCTAGCGGATCAACTCTCCAACATCGGCACGCCTGTTACTGACGATAAAATGGTGCTACAAATGATTTATGGCCTTACTAAGGGCGAATATGATACTTTGGCCACCATTATTCAACATGCAGATCCGCTACCGAGTTTTAACAAAGCTCGCTCACAATTATTGCTCGAAGAAACTCGTCGTGCTAAGCAGGATGAGCACGCCCAGTTGGTGTTAGTTGTCGACACGCAACCCCAAGATCATACGCCACCAGACAACTCCCAACAGCGGCAGGGCCGCGGCGGCAAGGGTGGAAAAGGCCGCGGCGGTAAAGGAGGTCGTGGTCGTGGCAAGGGTCGCGGTCAACAGAACCAACAGCAGCAACAACAACAGAGATCGCAGAACAACTGGGCCGCGGCTCCTCAGCAATTCGTCTACAGTACCAGTACCAGCAACCATACAATCCGTATTCTTACCCCGATTTGTTAGGCCCCGCTCCAGCCCCACAGCAGGCCCACTTCATACAAGGCCAGGTCCCGTAGCCTTCCTCCGGCATGACACCCATTGAGTTGGGTCAGGCGTTCAGCACCCTCTCTATGCAATGGCCTGACAATACTTGGTATATGGACTCAGGCGCCACATCTCACGTCACCCAGTCTGCAGGTACTATTCCTAAACTGTTTCGTTTAAAGCATCCTCAATATGTTACAGTTGGTAGTGGACAACATATTCCAGTTAAGGGTTATGGTACCTCATACACACAACCTCCTATCCACCCTTCTCTCTAAAAAACACCCTATATGCCCCACACATGATTAAGAACCTCATATCTGTCCGCCAATTTACTCGTGATAATTCTGTCTCCGTGGATTTTGACCCTTTTGGTTTTACTGTGAAGGATCTTCATACGGGGACACCTCTTACGAGATGCAATAGCACGGGGGATCTCTATCCATTCACTTCCACCTCTACTGCCAGATCTTGCTCTCCCGTCACTCTAGCGGCTGTTTCTTCTTCAACTTGGCATAATAGGCTTGGTCATCCAGAAGCCCCAGTTTTTAATTTTGTTAGAGGCAACAATTTCATTGCTTGTAATGGGAAACTTGCCCAAAATTGTGTTTCTTGCTCTTTAGGCAAACATATTCGTCTTCCGTTTAAATCATCTACTAGTGTTACATTTGCTCCTTTTGATATCATACATGCCGATTTATGGACATCTCATATCTCTAGTTCTCTCGGTCATAAATACTATCTTGTGTTGCTTGATGATTTTTCACACTACATTTGGTTATACCCTCTTAAATTTAAATCGGAAGTGTTTGTCAAATTTCTTGAGTTTCGCAAGTTCATTCAAACACAATTTGGAAAAGGCATAAAATCATTTCAGTGCGATAATGGTCGTGAATTCAATAACTCTATGTTTCACCGCTTTTGTACCAATAATGGCATGGTCTTTCGCTTCTCCTGCCCTCACACCTCACCACAAAACGGTAAAGCTGAAAGAATCATCCGCACCATTAACAATATGATTCGCACCCTATTGATTCATGCCTCCCTCCCTCCACCCTTACGGGTCTATTTCTTTGAAATGTCGAATACACTCTAAATATTCTCCCTACTAGCACTCTTCACATTATGACCCCTACCGAAATCCTCTACCATAGAATCCCCTCTTATGATCATCTACGGATTTTTGGTTGTCTGTGCTATCCCAACCTTAGCTCCACCGCCCCTCATAAGCTCGCTCCTAGGTCCACTCCATGTGTCTTTTTAGGATTCCCGCCGAACCATAGGGGCTATCTATGCTATGACTTGTCGACTCGTCAGATCCACATATCTCGTCACGTCACATTCGACGAGACCACGTTCCCGTTTTCGAATCTTCCAAAATTCCAAAAACAGGACTACTCATTCTTGACGAGTCTGCCATCTCTCCCCTCATAATCGAATAACTCACATCCTCTGTTCCGTCGTCAGAGCCGCGGCCTAGAGGGGAGGCGCCGCGGCGCCTGATTTCTAGAGAGCAATCTTTTGAAACACCATCGACAGCGCCGTGGCCCTGTGCTGAGGCGCCGTGGTGCCCAAACTTCAGAGAAGCCTGTCAACCTTTTAGCGCTGCGACTCTCGATCCAGGAGCCGCGGCGCCTCCGACGGCTTCGCCCCCACTTTCTCCTTATCCGACTTTACCCCCCGTCTCAGACACCACTCTGCCACCCACTGTCCCTACCCATCCAATGGAAACTCGTTCAAAGCATGGAATCTTCAAACCCAAAGTCCATTTCAACTTATCTTCCCAAACCATCTCTCCACTTCCAAAGAACCCAAAATTGGCCAAACAAGACCCTAATTGGAATGCGGCTATGTATGAGGAATTCAATGATTTAACTAAACAGCACACGTGGGATCTAGTACCTAGACCTGAGGGGGTAAATGTCATTCGTTATATGTGGCTATTTCGTCACAAGTTTAGAGACAATAGGGATCTTGAGAGGTATAAGGCTCGTCTTGTGGCTAATGGCACAAATCAGCATGAGGGCATTGATTGTGGTGAGACCTTTAGCCCGGTTGTCAAACCGGCTACCATCCGCACAGTTTTGAGCATAGCCATGGGCAAACACTGGCCGATCCATCAGCTTGACATGAAGAATGCATTCTTACATGGGGATCTGCGAGAGACAGTCTACATGCATCAGCCACCAGGGTTCACCCATCCAGCAGTTCCTCACTATGTGTGCCGTCTCCGTAAGTCACTATATGGCCTGAAGCAGGCCCCCCGTGCGTGGTATGATCACTTTGCCAGGTATATCTTGCAGATTGGGTTTGTATGCAGCAAGAGTGATACATCACTTTTCATTTTTCATCGAGGTAGTAGCACTGCTTACTTATTACTTTACGTGGATGATATTGTTCTTACTGCCTCCTCCGACGGATAGAAAAATGAGATTATTGTCTTGTTCAAGTCCGAATTTGCAATGACTGATTTGGGGAAGCTGAGTTACTTTTTGGGGATATCAGTGACCAGGTCTGCCAATCATATGTTCTTGTGTCAGCGTAAGTATGCAGAAGAGATTGTGTACATGGCTAAGATGGCGAACTACAAAGAGGTGCCTACTCTAGTTGATTCCAAATCTAAGCCCAGTGCTATGGATGATGCTCCAGTCTCTGATCCTACTCTGTATAGGAGCCTTGCAGGTGCACTTCAGTATCTCACATTCACCAGGCCAGACATAGCTTATGCTGTTCAGCAGGTGTGCTTATTCATGCATGCCCCCAGTGAGTCTCATTTCACTACTCTTAAGCGTATCATTCGATACATTAAGGGCACTCTTGATTATGGTTTGCACCTATACCCCTCTGTACCAGACAGGTTGCTTTCATATACGGATGCAGATTGGGCAGGGTGTCCGGACACGCGACGCTCCACCTCCGGCTTTTGTGTTTTCTTGGGGGATAATCTGATTTCTTGGTCTGTCAAGCGACAGGCTACCCTATCTCGCTCCAGTGCCGAGGCTGAGTACAGAGGCGTTTCAAATGTAGTAGCTGAGATTTGTTGGCTCAGAAATTTACTGTTAGAACTTTAGTGTCCTTTGCATCAGGCATCTATTGTGTATTGTGATAACATCTCTGCCATCTATCTTTCTCATAATTCGGTTCAACATCAGCGAACCAAGCATATTGAGATAGATCTACACTTCGTTCGTGAGAAAGTTGCGTTAGGCCATGTCAGAGTGTTACATGTTTCATCATCCTATCAGTATGCAGACATATTTACCAAAGGACTTCCCAGACAGTTATTTCTTGACATCAGATCCAGTCTCAGCGTCCGGCCTCCTCCCGCTCCGACTGAGGGGGTGTGTAAACGTGTAAATATAGGAAACAATATATTCCCTACCCATAATTAGAATATTTCCATATATTGTGTAAATATAATTATGGTAAGACTAGGATTCCTCTTTTGTATAGGCTTAGGATTCCTATTGTATAAGAGATGATTATTGTACTCTATATATACCTTGATATTAATGAAAGACTCCCCAAGGGAGATTAATATCATCTAACAGAAGCCTCCTCCAAATTAATGCTTTTAAGGGGCGTGTAAAAGAGAAACACGACAAATAATTTAAGATGGAGAGAGTAGAATAAACACTACTCCCTCCGTTCATTTTTACTTGTCCACTATTGACTTTACACACTTCTTAATAATAACAAATGAAGTACATAATTTAACACGACACTCATATTAATTGGTGCATATTTAATGGATTTGAAATGAGTAATTAATACTATATGGTAAAACATGATTTTTTTTTAATATGCTAAAAGTGATAAGTAAAAGTGAAAATCTATTTTTAGTTTAGTATACAAGTAAAAGTGAACGGAGGGAGTAATTAGTAATCTAATAAAAATAATAAGTGACCTGTTATCGTGGATTAAAATTTAATTATAGTGTAAAAAATGTTTAAATGAATTAGAAAAACCATCATGGTAACAACAACAATCGGTGTAATATAACCCCAGCTATAGAAGATTAGCTAGTTACCTAATTTCTACTCTTTTTTATGTTATGGATTTCACTTATTATAGATAGTAGTTATTTTTAGTTAACATTTTAAGCGTGTTGATAATGTAATTGGTTTATATACCTAATATACACTAGTAAATCTAGCTTATAATTACGAAAATCAAATATACATTTTCCTAATACAACAGATTACTACCATATTTACAGATGTACAAGATCTCTAATAATATCACAAGAATATACGGTGTATATTCTATTACATCCCCGCAATCGTAGCGGGCGGTTTTCGGACGTTGAGACTGTCCCTAGAATCTTCAAATAGAACTAAGGGAAGGCCCTTAGTAAATATGTCAGCAATTTGATACCTTAAAGGGACATGCAAGACACGTACTTGTTCACGAGCTACCTTTTCGCGAACAAAGTGAATATCCATCTCGATATGTTTAGTGCGCTGATGTTGGACATGATTCCCAGAGAGATATATCGCACTAACATTATCGCAGTAGACCAAAGTAGTTTTCTAAATAGGAAAATGAAGCCCTAAGAGGATGTTACGCAGCCAATAGGACTCAAACACCACATTGGCTACCCCTCGATATTCGGCATTCGCGTTGAAATGCGACAAAGTAGTCTGGCGTTTAGCCGACCAAGAGACCAAGTTATCACCAAAAAACATACAATAACCAGATGTAGAATGCCTGGTATCTGGACATCCACCCCAATCAACATTTGTATAAGACATGAGAGTAGATACTGATGATGGATATAAGTGTAAACCATAATCAAGAGTGCCATGAATGTGACACACAATACGTTTGAGAGCGTGCATGTATTCTTCCCTCGGATCATGGATAAATAAACACACCTACTGCACTGCATAAGTAATATCGGGCCTCGTAAACTTAAGATACTGAAGAGCCCATGCAAGACTACGATAGTGGGAGTGATCCTCATAAGGTGTGCTAGAAGTAACACTCAACTTTGGTTTATTGTCAACCGGAGTAGGAGATGACTTACAGGATGACATGCCATCCCGTTCAATAATCTATGTTGCATACTTTCTCTGGGATAAAAATAGACCACATGTGTGACGAGTTACAACTATACCCAAAAAATAACTCAAAGGCCCCAAGTCTTTCATAGCAAATTCAGAGTTGAGAAGAGATATGATAGACTTGCGCAGTTTATCAGAAGAAGCAGTCAATATAATATCATCCACATATAACAGAATGTATGTTAGAGAAGAACCGCGACAGTAGATGAATAGATAATGATCAGACCAGCTGTGAGAAAATCCAATAATAGACACATAATCTGCAAACCTTTTGTACCAGGCCCGATGAGCCTGTTTGAGCCCATATAGGGACTTCCTCAGCAAACACACATGGTTTGGATGATCTGGATCCTTGAAACCCAAGGGCTGATGCATGTATACAGTTTCCTTGAGTTCATCGTGCAAGAACACATTTTTACCTCTAGTTGATGAATGGGCCATGCTTTTGAGAGAGCTAGACTGAGAACAATACGAATAGTTGCCAGTTTGACCACCGGACTGAATGTCTCGCCACAATCCAAGTCAACCTGTTGAATTTTGCCATCACCTACAAGATGGGCCTTATGCCTCTCAACACAACCATAAGATTTTTCCTTATGAGTAAAAAATCCACATAGAACTAATTACATTTACACCAGGCGGATGGAGCACCAACTCCCACGTCTTATTTTTAATAAGAGCATTATATTCATCATCCATGGCCATTTTCCAATTCGGGTCATGTTGCGAAATTTCTAGATGCTACACAAGTGTACGTATCGCAATTTATAATAATTTCGGTAAAACCGAGTATCGTCCACAAAGACTGATTTATCAATTACCAATTAACTAATCTTTAGTTTCTATTTGGCAAACGAATATAAGTGGCGATTTCTAAACTAAAGAATTAACAAACTAAAATAGATTGCGGGAATAAAATATCAATGAAAACACACGAAGGTTAATTCAGTAATGAAGGCAATTAGGGTTTCCAATCTCATCATCAATCCACTCTATCATTCATTAATGCAAGACTAGCGATTCTTCTTCTTATTAAGATAGCAAGTTAACTGAGATATTCTATATCCCGGTTAGGACATATAAAAACTCAACCTAAGTGAGAATTTTCTATAGTTCTATGATAAATTCAATCACATAGGAGGATTAAGATCAATAACCTAAAAAGCTACACAGGCAATCGTGATACTCTCGTTCAAGATTAAACCTATGTCTAATCAACTATAGCATATTCAAATCTCATTTTCAGATCTTGATTTAAAATCATATGGGTAATGAAAACTAATAGCCAATTAATTCTCATTCAATAAACGCAAGTTGAAGATATCTTAATAGACGATGAAGAAACACTAGTAATGCATTAAATCATAACAGAGTTTCAAGTGATTCAACGGAAAACCCTAATAAAAGTAATTAGCTCATAGACATGCTAAGAAGACTAATTAACTTAATATCCAACATAAACTGAATTAAAGTAAAGAAAAGGAAAATAACTTGGACAATTGATGTCTCTAATTGCTTCTTGCTCTCTTGTTCCTTGCCTCTAATGTGAGATCCCTTTTTCTGAGCCAAGCCCCTCCTTTTATAGATACCAAAAACCTTCCCCTTGTCCGTTTAGGATTTAGGTAATTGGGCCAGATTCGGACTGCAGCGCCGCGACTCTACTTTGGCAGAAACTAACTCGGCTCTCGGGTGAAGTGGCGATGTGGCTCTGATGTTTGGTGCCGCGGCGCCTTCGACTGTAAATTTCTTCCTACTCCTGCCAACCAGGCGCCTCGGCTCTTGCTTCCTACGCCGCGGCGCCTTCACGTTCTTCATCCGGAATTTGTTTAAACTGCTTTTCGAGCTTCCCAGGGCTTCTTTGACTTATTTTTTGTGACCAGATATGCATTTTTATCCTCAATAACCGCCTATTTTCTTTGGATTCGCCTTATTCCTTTCTGAATCGCTTAAAACCTGAAAACATAAAACAACACGCATAATACTGCACAAGACAACTAAAATACAAACAAAAGACTCCCTAAAACACACTCTAAAACAATACTAAAATCTACCTAACAAACACCCCCAAACTTATCCTTTACTCGTCCTCGAGTGAAGAACTCTAGACACTTTAAAAAGAAAGACACACAAACTCTAGACTGAATCAGGTCAACAACAATATATCATGCCTCGAAAATCATGAACAACATGCAATATAATCTTCAGGAACTTTCTAGCCACTAATTTGCTATCTAGAATTTCAAGTAAGATATTCCTCAAATTTGTTTAAAGTTATTAATGCATATGGCAACCCAACCATGATCACTGAATAAACAAGTACTCAACTCAGTTTATACAAACCGAATTCTCACCAACAGTCCATCAAGTTCATAATCCCATAGGCTTGCTACTCTCTCCTAATGTAGACAACACATGCTCAAGAATCAATAAGACTTTTATAGGTTATACGATAGGCTTAGAAACGGGTAGATGAAATGTCATTTAGGTTTAAAATTACCATAAGCATAGAAACCAACCAACCAAAATTGATATCCACATTACCAACCAACAACAATCCCCATTTTTTCTTTTCTTTTCTAGATTGAGAACATTCACACTTACATATTTTTATATATATATTTTTTCAGTGAATTTTTCTCAATCTTTTACTCTTCTAATGATAGAACCCAATCTAGAATACCAATTACAAACAATCAATCCCCAATCATATACTTAAATGCTCATGGTACAATTCAAGGGAATGAAGAAATATTAAAAGGTTTCAAGTAGGCTCAGAATAAGCATCAATCAATGAAGGATTACTTAAGACTCAAAAAGGGTAACTAGGGATTAAATTAATCAAGGTTGGCTTGAAAGGCTCAATCGTTCCAAAAATTTCCTAAATCATCTTCCTAAGCATGCATCATCTAGGATTTCGTCTCAAGTAGCAAGCAAATAGGTTCTAGAACTTTCCACCATCTTTCCTCAAACCAAAATTCAATCATGCATAAACTAATATTTGAGTACAAGAAATTCACTAATCATGATCAAGTTTTCATATTTATTAATAATTAAAAGCAACTCAAGAACTATCAAACTTAAGCACATAGATTTAAGTATTTCATGGCTATCAATTTCATCCAATTTTATCACATGCATTCACTCAATCTCATGGGCTATTTATTATTAACTTGATTCACTGACACAAGATACTCACACACAGACTCTAAACAAAGACACTAACAACAAACAAATAAATGAACACAAATAATTAAACATTATTAACGCAAAACATTTAGACTCCCCCCTCCCAAACCCATTCAACACATTGTCCCCAATGTGAGAAGTAAAACAAGAGTAAGAAAACTTACTGAAACTGCAGCTAAGCGATTCAGAATGGTGGTAGTGGCGGTGGTAGATGGTAAGGCGACTGGTACATTGGAGGATTTCCAAGATATGACTCATTTTTCTCATCATCCATGGACCAGCTATGCATGAAAGAGTTTATTTGGTCTACACTCGTGACCTCATACTTATGTCTTTGTTGCATGTAGGTGTCCATGTACTGGTTCTGTTGGAAAAGTTGATCCAACCTCTGGGTGTGGCCATCTACTGGTGCCTCAATAGCTAAAGGAGGTGGCTGACTGCTCTGTCCAGGCTCTCCAGCTTCTTCATCATGCTCCCTTTGTTCCCTTTGTTGGTGCTTAGGCTGGCTTCTGCACCCCTCTCTAGTAGGAAATGTTGGTGCAGGTTCTAGGTACGCATTAACCATTGTTTGAGTAAGAGCTTGCTGTATTTTTTCTGTCACATCATTGACGCCTTCAGGTACTCCATGTGCAGCACAGAGCGCTGTGATCAGTGAACCATGACCCAACCCACCTGTAGTGGTGAGTCTGCATATCCCATCTATACTCTTTCTAATTTCTACACCCACATCTATCCTCAGTCCCGTCATTATAGTATATACCAACTTCACACGATCCATTGGTATGTCAGAAAAATACATCGATGGGATAAGGAGAGCACTCACAAAATATAGCCATGCTCGAGCAACTTTGTTGAATTGGCATCTGTGCATGCCCTTTGGCTGTTCATGCGAGTCAATACACCTAGCTCCTGGGTACCCTACTATCTCAGCCACTGCAACCCAGTTAATTCTTGAGACATTTTGACTCGAACTAGTGAAGTTATCTTCGTTGAACCCATCATCTTTAATATCAGAGGCCCCAAATAATGCATTAATGGCCTTTGACCCAACTGGCACATGTCTCCCTCGTACAAAACAATGCTCATTCTCCTGTTCAGGGTAATTAACATAGAACTCATATACAATAGAGATATTTGGCCTAGGTAAATGAGTGTTAACAAATTCTCCCCACCCTTTGTCATCAATCATGGCTCTAATAGGCTCATATACCTCATCATTATATGGATAATTTTGGAATTCCATGCCTCTTTCGTGCACTAAGGAGCGGGAGCATAGTCTATTATATCTCTCCTGAGCAACTTTATTAGCCAATCTAGTTTCATCATAGTCAGGTACGGGGGCTCTAGAAGCGGATGCCCTGAAATTAGATTTTCTCGAACCCATTATGCCTTGTCAACACTTATCAAGTTTTTTTAGCAAAATTTTTGGCAGAACCACCCCTTAATTTCACAACAAACAAACAACTCAACAAGAACAACCAATCTCAAAAAACAACAATTTCAGCCCACACTCCACAAATATCAACAATTTTTAGCACCTCACAATATAAATTTCCAATCCAACACAAACCTTCCACAACAACACAATCTACCACAAACTTCAACCCCCAAACTTAAAATTTTTCCAATAGATCACAAAAACTTCAAAAAGAAAACTTGAATGCAATGTTTACCTTATGAAGGGGACCTTTTATAATGATGTATTTCACCAAGTAGTGAAGATTTGGAGACGTTATGGACGAATTTATAAAAGATTCGGTTTTGTAGGGTTTTGAGAGAGGAAAATTTATGGAATTTGTGAGAGATGGATTTTTGGGAGAGGATTTTAAGGAGAAGATGGAGTATGAAAGAGGTATTATGGGGTATTTATGAAATTAGGGAGAGAATTTGAAGAGGGCTAGGGTTTTGAAAAGAAATCCCTGGGCGCCGCGACGCTGTTAAGTGGCGCCGCGACTCTTACTTCCAGCGCCGCGGCGCTCGATACCCAGAAACATGTGTTGCTCAATGCCTTAGCGGCGCCACGGCTCCGTGTTTGGGCGCCGCGACACCATGTCATATTCGGGTTTCAGCTTTTTGTTCCTGATTTTTAAGTATCCCATGGCACTTTTTCACACCCCACACTTGGCTCAAATTTCACCTATCACAAAACACACCAAAAATGACAAAACCGTGAAGTTGTTCAAAAATAAAACAAAATAAAATAAAACTATTAAAATGTTGGGTTGCCTCCCAATAGCGCTGTCGTTAACGTCATTTAATCGGGCGCAGATTTCCTTTTCAGATTGATTTCAAGAGGATGACAGACTTTGCCTGCTCACTATGACCACCCAAGTATGGCTTCAATCTTTGTCCGTTCACTTTGAATGGTGAACCATCCTTTCCACGCACTTCGACTGAACCATATGGAAAAACTCTCTCAATAGTAAATGGACCCGACCATCTGGACTTCAACGTGCTTGGAAATAACCTCACCCTTGAATTGAATAGAAGTACATGTTGTCTGGGTTGAAACTCTTTTCGGATCAAGTTCTTGTCATGCCATGCTTTAGTGCGCTCCTTATAAATCTTGGCATTCTCATAGGCTTCATTTGAAACTCAACAAGCTCATTCAATTGTAGTAGCCTCTTATGTCCGGCGGCTCCCTCATCCATATTCAACTTTCTCATGGCCCAACACGCTCAATACTCCAGCTCCACAAGTAGATGACATGCTTTTCAAAGACCAACCTATAGGGCGACATTCCAATAGGAGTTTTGAATGCCGTCCTATAAGCCCAAAGTGCATCATCCAGCTTTGTAGGCCAGTTCTTCCTAGAGATATCCACCGTCTTTTCAAGTATACTCTTTACCTCTCTATTTGAATTTTCAGCTTGACCATTTTTCTGAGAGTGATATGGCAAGACAATGTGGTGGTAGACTCCATAGCGAGCAAGGAGGGCATCAAGCTGTTTATTACAAAAATGACTTCATTCGTCACTAATGAGAGATTTGGGAGTACCAAACCTTGTGAATATGTGCTTGTGCAGGAAGTTCAAGACTGTCTTACCATCATTCTCTTTAGTTGCTATTGCTTTGACCCATTTAGACACATAATCCATTGCTAGCAAGATGTATTGATTGTTGAAGGATGGTGGAAAATGGCCCATAAGATCAATGCCCCAGACATCAAAGAGTTCAACTTCTAGGATCCCATTCAACGACATTTTATTCCTTCTTGAGATGTCTCAGTGCGTTGACAGCGATCACAAGCTTTTCACAAAAGTATTAGAATATTTGAACAGTCCTGACCAATAGAACCCGTTTTGCAACACTTTAGCAGCTGTCCTTGAAGCCCTAAAATGCCCACCACATTGTAAAGTGTGACAATGAGTGAGAATTTGGTGCATTTGATCATCTGGCACATAACGTCTAATGACTTGATCAACACAATGCGTATAAAGAATAAGCTACTCCCAGTTGTAGTGCTTCACCTCAGAGTAGAACTTCTTCAATTGTTGCTTTGTCCTCTCAGGAGTTACAATCTTTGCTGCAAGAAAATTAACAAAGTCAGCATACCAAGGTACAATTGAACTGGCACTTACCTAAAAAAGTTGCTCGTCTGGGAAATGGTCATTAATTTGCACAACTTTGGCATTCTGGCTCTCTTCCACCTCAAGTCTTGACAAGTGGTCTACAACTAAATTTTCTGTTCCGTTCTTATCACAAATCTCTATGTCAAATTCTTGCAACAACAACACCCATCGAATGAGACGGGGTTGTGCATCCTTCTTTGTCATAAGTACTTGATTGCAGTATGATCATTATACACAATTACCTTGTTCCCAATAAGATATGTCCTGAATTTATCGAATGCATATACTATGGCTAGCAACTTTTTCTCTGTTGTGGCATAATACAATTGTGCATCGTTGAGAGTTCTACTAGCATAGTAAATGGATCAAAATACCTTGTCAATTTGCTGCCCAAGAACTGCTCCCACTGCATAATCACTAGCATCACACATCAGTTCAAATGGAAGCTCCCAATCTAGTGCAATAACAATTGGTGCTGAAATTAACTTCTCCTTAAGTGCCTTGAAAGCATTTAGGCACTCTTCATTAAAATCAAACGCAACACCATTCATCAGTAAGGTCGAAAGAGGCTTTGAAATTTTTGAGAAGTCTTTGATGAATCTCCTATAGAAACCAGCATGCCCAAGAAAACTTCTAACCCCTTTCACTGACACTGGAGGTGGTAGATTTTCAATAGCAGAAATTTTAGTTCAATCTACCTCAATGCTTTGGCTAGAAATTTTGTGGCCAAGAACAATACCTTCATTCACCATAAAGTGGCACTTCTCCCAGTTCAGAACAAGATTTGACTCTTCACAATGCTGCAACACTGCTTCCAACTGCCTCAAATTGCAATCTTCACTGACACTTCTCTTGATCTTCTGGTGAAATTGCAATCTAATGATACCCAGAATAACCATCCAAGAAACAATAGTAGTTATGGCATGCCAGTCTATCAAGCATCTGGTCTAGAAAAGGCAAGGGAAAATGGTATTTCCTGGTTGTCTTGTTCAACTTGCGGTAGTCAATGCAAATCCTCCATCTTGTCACTATTCTTGATGGAATAGGCTCATTCTTTTCATTCTTCACCACAGTTATACCATCCTTCTTAGGCACTACTTGCATTGGACTCACCTATGCACTATCAGAAATAGGGTAAATCACCCCAACATCAAGCCATTTCAGGATCTCTTTTCTCACCACCTCCTTCATAGTTGGGTTCAACCTCCTTTGCACTTCAATTGAAGGCCTGCTCTCATCTTCCAAATAGATCTTGTGCATCACTGTAGGACTTATCCCTCTAATATTTGCCAATGTCCACCAAATAGCAAGTTTGTGAGCCCTTAAGACTCTCAACAATTTTTGGACTTCCACTTTAGACAGTTAAGCAGACACAATCACTGGTAAAGTTTCATTCTAACCTAGATACATATAGCGTAGATGATCTGGTAAGGTCTTCAATTCTAATACTGGAGCTTTTTCTATGGAAGGTAATGGTTTCTCTGGCATTTTTCCCAACTCCTCATATTTCTTCCTATAAAAGGGCTCATAGGATTCACCCACTTGGCATATTCCACAAGCTCAGTATCTTTACTGTCATCTTCTCGCATTGTGTTAATGCTACTTCAAGAGCATCAGTACTCTTGCAGCTTTTCTCAGAAATAACTTTTTCAATCACATCAATGGAAAAATAGTTGTCACTTGCTCTTGGATAAGTTGTTGCCCTGAAAACATTGAAAATCACTTCTTCTCCATGGACTCGGAGTTTTATTTCACCCTTCTGAACATCTATAAGTGCTTTCCCTGTAGCTAAGAATGGTCTCCCCGGGATGATGGGCACATTTTCATCTTTTTCCATATCTTGAATAATGAAGTCAGCAGGAAAGATGAACGTATCCACTTTTACTAGCACATCTTCAATGATACCTCGTGGATGCTTGATTGAACGATTTGCTAACTGCAAAGTAATGGTTGTAGGCCTTGCTTCCCCACACCAAGTCTACAAAATACAGAAAAGGGCATCAGGATGATACTTGCCCCCAAATCACACAAAGCATGCCGGCACTCAAAATTCCTTATAGTGCATGGAATGGTGAACCTTCTTAGATCTCTCAACATCTGGGAAAGCTTCCTTTGTAGAATAGTACTGCACTTCTCAGTTAATGCCACAGTTTCATAATCTTCTAGCTTTCTCTTTTTAAAGAGAATCTCCTTCATAAATTTGACATAACTGGCCATCTGCTCCAGGGCTTCAGCAAAAGGAATATTTATGTGCAGCTTCTTGAATACTTCCAAAAACTTGGGAAATTATTCATTCAGAGAATTTTTTCTAAGCCTCTGAGGGTACGGAATTCTGATTTGAGGTTCATTACTCTATGTTGGTGGTGCCTTTCCTACCGTGGGGGTGGTCTTCAGTAACCCCTCCTTCTCTGAATTAGATATCTCACCCAATTTTTCCATTTTCTCTGCAGGTGGTAGAGGTGCAACTGGTTCAACTTGCTTACCGCTTCTCAAATCTATAGCCTGACATTGCTCCTTCGAATTTACAATAATATTGCTAGGGAGATTCTCCTGCGATATGTTGTTTAGCATATTTGCTAGCTGGCCCACTTATGTCTCCAAGTTACGGATAAATTATCTCATTTCAGTCATGATCTGAGTTTGGGAATTGGTGAGGGTCAACAAGGCTGCTTGCAATTCATTGGGGTCAGCTTGTTGAACTTGTGGTCTGGGCTGCTGAGACGACGAAGCTTGACTCATGGGTTGTTGTTGATTGCTTTGTTGATACTGCCCTTAGAACTGTGGCTGCTGGTTCTGGCTGTTTCTCCACAAAAAATTAGGGTGATTCCTCCACCCAGGATTGTAAGTATTGGAGAATGGGTTATTGTAGGGCCTCTGAAAGTTTCCAACTGCCTGAACTTGTGCTTGATCCATAGGTACATTGTTGGGATCCACTGCTGTGCAATGATCAAAAGTATGTGGTCCCCCATAAATTTCACATCCCACCTGCGTCTGAACAACATTGGCTGCCATAGCATTCTGCTGTAATTGCTTTGTCAAATAAGCAACTTGAGCAATTAATGCAGTGATGGCATCCAACTCATGAACTCCAACCACCTTTCTGCTGTTGGTAGATCTTTCATCGGACCACTGATGGTTATTTGTTGCCATATCTTTCAACAGCTCATACGCCTCATTAGCACTCTTGCTCATGAATGTCCCTCCAGCAGCATCATCAATTATGGTACGAGTAGTACCACACAAACCATTGTAAAAATTATAGACTAACATTTACTTCTTAAGTCCATGATGAGGACACTTCCTTTGTAACTCGTTTAATCTTTCCCAAGCATCATACAGAGATTCTCCTTCCAGATGATAGAAGTTATTTAGTTCTCCTCTTAGCTTAGCAGCCTTTGATGGAGGGAAGAATTTTGCAAGAAACTTATGAGCCAGGTCTTGCCACGTAGTGATAGAGTTAGCTTGCAGATAATTCAACCAGTTTTTGTCTCGGTCCCTTAGTGAGAAAGGGAAGACCCTCAACCTAATGGCATCATCAGTAACACCATTGTACTTAAAGGTAGCACATAACTCTAAGAAATTCGCCAAATGCATATATGGATCTTCAAAGGGTAACCCACCAAACTGAACTGTGCTATGGACCATCTGCAAGATTACTGGCTTAATCTCGAAATTATTTGCCTTCACAGGTGGTGGCCTTATGCATGTCTGCACTCCTATAACAGTTGGCAATATGTAGTCCCGTAAGCTCCTCGCAGCAGGATTCTGGGCTGGTATTCCTCGGTTCAACTCATCATTATTATGTTGGTTTGTCATAACAGTTGAATCAGTAATTCTTTTGATCTTTCGATTTTTCTTACACGCTTTCTCAATCTCCGAATTCAGAGGAACAAGGCTATTTGCTCCTCTACTGCTTCACATAGAACAAAGCTACCTAAAATTGATAAAAAAATAATGCACGTAGATTAAGTTAAAAATGTGTTCTAGGAAAACCCAAACTAGAAATAAGATTAATTATTTTGATATTGACAATGCTTCAGTCTCCGGCAGTGGCACCAAAAACTTGTTGCAAAATTTCGAGATGCTACGCAAGTATATGTATCACAATTTGTAATAATTTCGGTAAAACCGAGTATCGTCCACAAAGACTGATTTATCAATTACCAATTAACTAATCTTTAGTTTCTATTTGGCAAACGAATATAAGTGGTGATTTCTAAACTAAAGAATTAACAAACTAAAATAGATTGCGGGAATAAAATATCAGTGAAAACACACGAAGTTTAATTCAGTAATGAAGGAAATTAGAGTTTCCAATCTCATCATCAATCCACTCTATCATTCATTAATCCAAGACTAGCGATTCTTCTTATTATTAAGATAGCAGGTTAACTGAGATGTTTTATATCCCGGTTAGGACATATAAAAACTCAACCTAAGTGAGAATTTTCTATAGTTCTATGATAAATTGAATCACATAGGAGGATTAAGATCAATAACCTAAAAAGCTACACAAGCAATCGTGATACTCTCGTTCAAGATTAAACCTACGTCTAATCAACTATATCATATTCAAATCTCATTTTCAGATCTTGATTTAAAATCATATGGGTAATGAAAACTAATGGCCAATTAATTCTCATTCAATAAACGCAAGTTGAAGAGATCTTAATAGACGATGAAGAAACACTAGCAATGCATTAAATCATAACAGAGTTTCAAGTGATTCAACGGAAAACCCTAATAAAAGTAATTAGCTCACAGACATGCTAAGAAGACTAATTAACTTAATATCCAATATAAACTGAATTAAAGTAAAGAAAAGGAAAATAACTTGGACAATTGATGTCTCTAATTGCTTCTTGCTCTCTTGTTCCTTGCCTCTAATGTGAGATCCCTTTTTCTGAGCCAAGTCCCTCCTTTTATAGATACCAAAAACCTTCCCCTTGTCTGTTTAGGATTTAGGTAATTGGGCCAGATTCGGACTGCAGCGCCGCGACTCTACTTTGGCAGAAACTAACTCGGCTCTCGGGTGAAGTGGCGATGTGGCTCTGATGTTTGGTGCCGCGGCGCCTTCGACTGTAAATTTCTTCCTACTCCTGCCAACCAGGCGCCTCGGCTCTTGCTTCCTACGCCGCGGCGCCTTCACGTTCTTCATCCGGAATTTGTTTAAACTGCTTTTCGAGCTTCCCAGGGCTTCTTTGACTTATTTTTTGTGACCAGATATGCATTTTTATCCTCAATAACCGCCTATTTTCTTTGGATTCGCCTTATTCCTTTCTGAATCGCTTAAAACCTGAAAACATAAAACAACACGCATAATACTGCACAAGACAACTAAAAGACAAATAAAAGACTCCCTAAAACACACTCTAAAACAATACTAAAATCTACTTAACAAACACCCCCAAAATTATCCTTTACTCTTCCTCGAGTGAAGAACTCTAGACACTTTAAAATGAAAGACACACAAACTCTAGACTGAATCAGGTCAACAACAATATATCATGCCTCGAAAATCATGAACAACATGCAATATAATCTTCAGGAACTTTCTAGCCACTAATTTGCTATCTAGAATTTCAAGTAAGATATTCCTCAAATTTGTTTAAAGTTATTAATGCATATGGCAACCCAACCATGATCACTGAATAAACAAGTACTCAACTCAATTTATACAAACCGAATTCTCACCAACAGTCCATCAAGTTCATAATCCCATAGGCTTGCTACTCTCTCCTAATGTAGACAACACATGCTCAAGAATCAATAAGACTTTTATAGGTTATACGATAGGCTTAGAAACGGGTAGATGAAATGTCATTTAGGTTTAAAATTATCATAAGCATAGAAACCAACCAACCAAAATTGATATCCACATTACCAACCAACAACAATCCCCATTTTTTCTTTTCTTTTCTAGATTGAGAACATTCACACTTACATATTTTTATATATATTTTTTTCAGTGAATTTTTCTCAATCTTTTACTCTTCTAATGATAGCACCCAATCTAGAATACCAATTACAAACAATCAATCCCCAATCATATACTTAAATGCTCATGGTACAATTCAAGGGAATGAAGAAATATTAAAAGGTTTCAAGTAGGCTCAGAATAAGCATCAATCAATGAAGGATTACTTAAGACTCAAAAAGGGTAACTAGGGATTAAATTAATCAAGGTTGGCTTGAAAGGCTCAATCGTTCCAAAAATTGCCTAAATCATCTTCCTAAGCATGCATCACCTAGGATTTCGTCTCAAGTAGCAAGCAAATAGGTTCTAGAACTTTCCACCATCTTTCCTCAAACCAAAATTCAATCATGCATAAACCAATATTTGAGTACAAGAAATTCACTAATCATGATCAAGTTTTCATATTTATTAATAATTAAAAGAAACTCAAGAACTATCAAACTTAAGCACATAGATTTAAGTATTTCATGTCTATCAATTTCATCCAATTTTATCACATGCATTCACTCAATCTCATGGGCTATTTATTATTAACTTGATTCACTAACACAAGATACTCACACACAGACTCTAAACAAAGACACTAACAACAAACAAATAACAGAACACAAATAATTAAACATTATTAACTCAAAACAGTTAGACTCCCCCTCCCAAACCTATTCAACAAATTGTCCCAAATGTGAGAAGTAAAATAAGAGTAAGAAAACTTACTGAAACTGCAGCTAAGCGATTCAGAATGGTGGTAGTGGCGGTGGTGGATGGTAAGGCGACTGGTACATTGGAGGATTTCCAAAATATGACTCATTTTTCTCATCATCCATGGACCAGCTATGCATGAAAGAGTTTATTTGGTCTACACTCGTGACCTCATACTTATGTCTTTGTTGCATGTAGGTGTCCATGTACTGGTTCTGTTGGAAAAGTTGATCCAACCTCTGGGTGTGGCCATCTACTGGTGCCTCAATAGCTAAAGGAGGTGGTTGACTGCTCTGTCCAGGCTCTCCAGCTTCTTCATCATGCTCCCTTTGTTCCCTTTGTTGGTGCTTAGGCTGGCTTCTGCGCCCCTCTCTAGTAGCAAATGTTGGTGCAGGTTCTAGGTACGCATTAACCATTGTTCGAGTAAGAGCTTGCTATATTTTTCCAGTCACATCATTGGCGCCTTCAGGTACTCCATGTGCAGCACAGAGCGCTGTGATCAGTGAACCATGACCCAACCCACCTGTAGTGGTGAGTCTGCATATCCCAGCTATACTCTTTCTGATTTCTACACCCACATCTATCCTCAGTCTCGTCATTATAGTATATACCAACTTCACACGATCCATTGGTATGTCAGAAAAATACATCGACGGGATAAGGTGAGCACTCACAAAATACAGCCATGCGCGAGCAACTTTGTTGAATTGGCATCTGTGCATGCCCCTTGGTTGTTCATGCGAGTCAATACACCTAGCTCCTGGGTACCCTACTATCTCAGCCACTGCACCCCAGTTAATTCTTGAGACATTTCGACTCCAACTAGTGAAGTTATCTTCGTTGAACCCATCATCTTCAATATTAGAGGCCCCAAATAATGCATTAATGACCTTTGACCCAACTGGCACCTGTCTCCCTCGTACAAAACAATGCTCATTCTCCTATTTAGGGTAATTAACATAGAACTCATATATAATAGAGATATTTGGCCTAGGTAAACGAGTGTTAACAAATTCTCCCCACCCTCTGTCAGCAATCATGGCTCTAATGGGCTCATCTACCTCATAATTATATGGATAATTTTGGAATTCCATGACTCTTTCGGGCACTAAGGAGCGGGAGCATAGTCTATTATATCTCTCCTGAGCGGGAGCTAGACTGAGAACAATACAAATAGTTGCCAGTTTGACCATCGGACTGAATGTCTCGCCACAATCCGTGCCAACCTGTTGAATTTTGCCATCACCTACAAGACGGGCCTTATGCCTCTCAAAACAGCCATAAGATTTTTCCTTATGAGTAAAAATCCACATAGAACGAATTACATTTACACCAGGCGGATGGAGCACCAACTCCCACGTCTTATTTTTAATAAGAGCATTATATTCATCATCCATGACCACTTTCCAATTTGGGTCATGTTGCGAAATTTCAAGATGCTACACAAGTGTACGTATCGCAATTTGTAATAATTTCGGTAAAATCGAGTATCGTCCACAAAGACCGATTTATCAATTACCAATTAACTAATCTTTAGTTTCTATTTGGCAAACGAATATATATAGTGATTTCTAAACTAAAGAATTAACAAACTAAAATAGATTGCGGGAATAAAATATCAGTGAAAACACATGAAGTTTAATTTAGTAATGAAGGCAATTAGGGTTTCCAATCTCATCATCAATCCACTCTATCATTCATTAATACAAGACTAGGGATTCTTCTTCTTATTAAGATAGCAGGTTAACTGAGATGTTCTATATCCCGGTTAGGACATATAAAAACTCAACCTAAGTGAGAATTTTCTATAGTTCTATGATAAATTCAATCACATAGGAGGATTAAGATCAATAACCTAAAAAGCTACAGGGAATCGTGATACTCTCGTTCAAGATTAAACCTACGTCTAATCAACTATAGCATATTCAAATCTCATTTTTCAGATCTTGATTTAAAATCATATGGGTAATGAAAACTAATGTCAATTATTTCTCATTCAATAAATGCAAGTTGAAGAGATCTTAATAGACGATGAAGATACACTAGCAATGCATTAAATCATAACAGAGTTTCAAGTGATTCAACGGAAAACCCTAATAAAAGTAATTAGCTCATAGACATGCTAAGAAGACTAATTAACTTAATATCCAACATAAACTGAATTAAAGTAAAGAAAAGGAAAAGAACTTGGACAATTGATGTCTCTAATTGCTTCTTGCTCTCTTGTTCCTTGCCTCTAATGTGAGATCCCTTTTTCTGAGCCAAGCCCCTCCTTTTATAGATACCAAAAACCTTCCTCTTGTCCATTTAGGATTTACGTAATTGGGCCAGATTCGGACTGCAGCGCCGCGACTTTACTTTGGCAGAAACTAACTCGGCTATCGGGTGAAATGGCGATGTGGCTCTGATGTTTGGTGTCGCGGCGCCTTCGACTGTAAAACTTCTTCCTACTCAGACTTATTATGTTTTTCACATGTTTTTGCTATAATATTTCAGACTATATTTACAGTATTTAGTTTAACATGTTTTAATTATTATTATTATTGCATGTTTTGATGCCCATGTTGATACAGCAAGCCATGTGGTTCGTTCGATCACATACAGTCAGGCATCGATTGTCTTGTTTCATCTAGGCCATGGTTCAAGGCGTTACAGTAATGGAGAAAGGAGATACAGAGGGTGGTCCATGTGGAAAATGATGAGGGAGAGGCCGCAGAGGTTGGGGGCGCAAGAGTCCCTTCTACAGAGGCGGTTGTGAGACCGGGAGGGAGCTAGTGAAGGACAACCTTGAAACATAGAGGGTGGTGATGCGAGCGTTAGCCATTCAGTTCAACTGCCTTCTCTTATTGGTTTTGAGGCTTCTTTGACCCGGCGGGTTTTCTTCAGGTAATATGAACTCTTCACCCCAATCAGTTGTCTTTAAAATAAACGTATGTACTAAGATTTCTTGTTTGTCCTTTTCCAGGGTCATGCTGATGTTTTTCGGCCCTTGAGCTTTTTAATAGCATGTCTCTTTCTTCCTCCCGTGATATAGAGAGGCTAACCGAAGAGAACGAACGTCTCCGGGATGATCTTGCTCATCTCCCACTAGAAAATAGAGGTATTCAGGATTTGAAGACTACTTTGGGGCTTCAATGGGAGGAGGCCAAGCAATCTTTTTAAGCTAAGGAGAACACCTTTCAGATCTTGACCACCGCTCGCCAATTGATAACAGAGAAGGTAGTCTGGGTGGAGGCCGAATGTGATGCTGCTCGGGGATGGGTGTAAGCGCTTGAGGCTTCCCGTGCCCAGCTCAGATCCCAGAACCAGCGCTTGGTGCTTCGCCGAAAGACTGATCAGCGTAGGGCTACCTTACTTCAGGACTATGTTGTTCTCTACACCCGATATGAGGTTTTACAAAGTGTATAGGAGGGGCGGATTGATGTCTCCTCCGCCCTTATAGATTTAAAGGTGGATATGGGCACAATTGAGACGGATATGGATAAGTTACGTGATGAAACACCCCCTTCCTCCGATGCCTCTATTGGTTCCTCAGATGGCGAGTATGCTCCCTCCCCCTCTCTCTGACTTAGCTTGGCCAGTCTTGAGCCTCTAGACATTGGTTTGGAGGTCTTCCAAAGATATGTTCTTGAAATGATGATCAACAGCAACATTGATAGTTAGTGCTAGTTTTTTTGGAAGATAACTAGCTTCACCCTCTTTAGCGTGCCTTGGGAAGATTACTAACTTTTTATCCTGGTGAATTTGCTGTGAGCCCGTGTGACATTTTATAAATGCATTTGTTATTTTTCTTGCATGCGTGCCATTTTTGTGTTTGACGGATATTTCTGGGTCTGTGTGCCCTTTCAACTTTTGTTTTGAGCCCTTGTGCTCCATTTTGTGGAATTTCTAGGGTTTGTGCACCCTCAAATGTTTTCTATGAGCTTTTATTCTCCCTTTGCTCCCTTATTAATAATGATAATTATCAGTTTGCCTTCAACCTTGTCTCCTTATGCTTTAACATACACTTTGTTTTTGCAACGATTGTGATCATAAAATGACATGTTGGCCTTTTAATTTTCACTTAACCGTCGAGACGTGACCGATATGCCCGTCTATCATAACTATGCTAATATTTGAGCGTTTGTTGTTTAAGTTAAGGTATGATAACCGGTGCACGCTCATACTATTTTTGCATTTTGTGTTTAAGGTCATCATTCCTAACCCAATCCGAAAATATCACTTCCGAGAATGCTTTCGCAAAACTGGGGATCTAATTATCCAATTCGCAATAAGGGATGGCCCTCAATTCTTTATGCTGATGGGGAGGACGTCTCAACCCCATTAAAGGTTCATGGAACCTGCACGCTTAGAGGCTATATGGTTTTGTCGTGTGTTAGAAGCGGTTTACGGGGCCATACGGCTTCTGAGTTTGATTTTGCCCCAAATATTTTCAAGTGTTGAGCGAAGGATGCCTTGCTAATAAGAATAAAAAATAAGAAGAGATTTTTATTTTGTTTATGAGATTATGAGGGACAACTTGTCTTATAGGTACATGATCCTCTTTCGGGGGTTTTACAGAATGGAAACAAAAAGAAACCGTGCGAGTGCAGTCACTGCCAATAGTCCTAGTCCGTGCGAGTTCGTCCTCAAGGAGAACTCATACTTTGAACACTTAGATCCACTCTTCTCCCCTGGAATTCGGGTGCGAGATCTTGAGGAGACGAGTGTCGGGATATGATTCGGTATGATATTCTCAGTATGCTTTTGAGTTGTTGCCTTATTAAAAACCTTGCTAGGAAAACCCAATTGGGACAAAACCTTGGCTAAGGAAAAGAGTGCAATATATATCCCTATTCTTCATCCGGGTGACGAGAAGACCTGGATTTCGAGGGCAGCCCCTGTCGGAGAGAGAGGCAAGTTAACCGAAGATAGATAATATTGAAGCTTAGGTACATACCTGTCATGCTTTCAAAGGTAAAATCTATTCAAGTGACTGACGTTCCAACTATTCTTCAGCTCTTTTCTGAATTCGTCTTTGATCTGATGGGATCCCTTTCCTGTGATTCCTACAATTTGGTACTGACCTTCCCAGTTAGCTCCTAGGTTACCCATACAGGAATCATTGGTCATAAACGTGACCTTTCGAATGACGTAGTCTCCGATTTTGAAATGTCTCAAATTTGTTTTCCTGTTGAAGCACCTCTCAATTCTCTGCTTTTGTGTTGCCAGATGTATGAGGGCCAATTCTCTGTGTTATTCTAACAATTCCAATACTATTGCCATGACTTCATTGTTGGAATCTTTGGTGGCCTGGGTATACCGAAGGCTAGGCTCCCCGACTTCCACGAGTATTAGGGCTTCGGCCCCATATACCACGGAGAATGGGGTTTTTTGGTACTTATTTTGGCTGTGATCCTATAACCTCATAATACCCTCGGTAATTCTCCCAGCCATTTTCCTTTGGCATTTTCTAACCTTTTCTTGATGTTTTGGATCAGCATTTTGGTGGTAGGTTCATCTTGTCCATTTGTGCGTGGATGATAGGGTTCATCTTGTCCATTTGCTCCCCCTCGTGCATGCAATATCATGATGCTTTGGTCCATAAGGCTCATGCGACCTTACTATCATCCGTAAGAGTCCCGGTCTGTAAATAGTTGATGATGTTGCTCCACCAATCCCATTTCAAACTGGTGGAATTTACTTCATGCATGCTAGGATCTAGGATGGAATATAGGAGGTGGACTATAGATTCCGACTCTCCCTTAGTCATTACAGATGAAGAACCCAGGTTAGCCAAGGTGTCAGCTTCGATGTTCATCTCTCAAGGAATCTGTGCCAATTTCCATTTTCAGAAGCGGGCCAGCAAATTTGACCTTGTTCAAGTACTCCTGCATTCGGTTGTCTTTGGCCGCGTATTTGAATAGGATTTGGTTGATGATCATTTAGGAATCACTTTTAAGCTCTATGTTTTCAGCTCCGAGCCCTCAAGCCAATTCCAGACCTGCAATTGCAGCCTCATACTCTGCCACATTGTTAGTTAAAGACATACATTTAATAGCTTTCCTGATTGTAGCCCCTGAAATACGGTGTCTTTGACAGGCCATAGAAAATTATACGGACCGTCCTTTTGTACTGTCGAACAACCCCCAACTTTTGATGTTCACTGGAAAATGACTACCTGTTATGACCAATTTTATACGGACCATACAAGTTATACGACCCGTACATGTCACCGTATAAATTGTACGAACTGTATAATCCAACCGTAGAAAGGGTCAGTTCTAAAATTCAGTTTTCAATTCTTCCAAGCCCTAGCATGAAGTTCCTCTCCTTCCAACATTCTCATACGTCAAGGTAGGCCTATTTCCTGCAATTCCAAGTGATTCTAACATCATTCTCAGATATTATACATGCTTATGCTGAACTAATAGTTTAGGTTTCAGTTCCTACTATTTCATATGCCTTCTTATTCGTTTAGTTGCTTTACATACAGTACAATTTAAATGCACTTACGTCGCTTTTGCCTGGGATCTGCACTTCATAGTGCAGGTACGGAGTTTCAAGACGACGAATCGGTTCGCTATTATTTCTACTATCTCAGCTATTGGTGAGCCCCATCTCATTCGGGGTGTTATTCTATTTATTTTACGTATCAGGTTATACAGTAAATGTATGTCAGGGCCTTGACCTGGAAAATAGTTTTTAGTAGTCAGACTCAGGTTCAGAGGTTTCATAGACTAGTTTAGCATGCTATGTCAGTCACTCAGACTTATTATGTTTTTCAAATGTTTCCGCTATTATATTTATACTATTTAGTTTAATATGTTTTAATTATTATTATTGCATGTTTTGATGCACATATTGATGCAGCAAGCCATGTGGTTTGCTCGGTCACATATAGTCAGACATCGAGTATCGTGTTTCATATAGGCCATAAGGCTCGTGCGGCCTTACTGTCCTCCAAAAGAGTCCCGGTCTATAAATAGTTGATGATGTCGCTCCGCCAATTCCATTTCAGACTGGTGGAATTTACCTCATGCACGTTAGGATCTAGGATAGAATATAGGAGATGGACTATAGATTCTGACTCTCCCTTAGTCATTCCGGATGAAGAACCCAGGTTAGCCAAGGCGTCAACTTCGATGTTCATCTTTCGAGGAATCTTGCCACTTTTCATTTTCATAAGCGGGCCAGCAAAGTTGACCTTATTCAAGTACTCCTGCATTCAGCTGTCTTTGGCATCATATTTGAATAGGATTTGGTGATGATCAATTGAATCACTTTTAAGCTCTATGTTTTCAGCTCCGAGCCCTCAAGCCAATTCCAGACCTGCAATTGTAGCTCATACTCGGCCACATTATTAGTTAAAGACATACATTTAATAGCTTTCTTGATCGTAGCCCCTGACGCGGTAATCATGAGAATTCCCAGCCCCGTGCCTTTCATGCTTGTGGCTCATTCTGTGTATAGGAATCCATTCCGTAGAAGCATGCCCAGGGTCGCTTTTGTATGAGCATGTGGCATCATGCCCGGACTGTAATCATCCACGAAGTCAGCCAAGGCTTGAGACTTAATAGAAGTTCGGGGTCGATAAGTAATGTCGTATCTGCATATTTTTATTGACCAATTTGCTAGCCTACCGGAGAGTTCGGGCTTGTGCAAGATGTTTCTCATGGGGAAGACTATTACCACACATATGGGGTGACATTGAAAGTATGACCTTAGCTTGCAATACGCAACTACCAGGGCCAAAGCCAATTTTTCAAGATGGGGATAATGGGTTCCGGCCTCAGACAAGGCCTTGTTAATATAATAAACATGGGACCGTATACCTTTTTCCTCCAAAATGAGCACAAAACTTACCGCGGTCTCGGAGACAGCCATGTAAATCAACAAAGGTTCCCCCACCTCTGGCCTTGCGATAAAGGGTGGGTTTGTCAAGTATCTTTTTAGGTCCTTCAGCATCTGCTGACACTCCGGGGTCCATTCGAAGTCTTTCTTTTTCTTCAGCACACTGAAGAATTTTTTAGATCGCTCGATGACCTCAATATGAACCTTCTAAGGGCGGTTATTCTCCCAGTTAAGAGTTGTACTTCTCGGGCATTATTAAGCACGTCTGGTATATGTTCAATCACCTAGATATGATCCAGATTGGCCTCGATGCCTCTATTTCTCCGGGTTCAGATTTAGGTTGTACTTACGGAGAGTATCAAATATTTCCTGCAAATGTCTAATGTGTTCCTCTGATTCCAGGGACTTAATGATTATATCATCCAAGCAAACCTCCACGCTTCGACCCAACTGATGCTGAAACATCTATTTGGTCAATTGGAGGAAAGTGTTCCCGGCATTATTTAAGACAAAGGGCATGACATTATAACAGTAAGTCATGTGCTCCGTTATGAACGAAGTCTTTTCCTAGTACATCGGGTGATACACTCAAATTACACCTAAGTTATGGCATAAAGCGGACATTTTCAAATATAGTAACCCAATAAGGTTGGGGTCGAATCCCACAGGAAATATGGTGAGAAAAAGCTTAATATCGTAGTGTGTCACTTGACGTAGGTCTTTGTTCTAATTCCGTAAAGGTTGTAAAAGGTTGTGTAATACTAACGGCTATATTGAATTGATTTAAATTCAGATAATTAAAGAACCAAGATGCCCCGCTAAGGTTAGATGCTATGCTCTAGCTATTAACGTAATATACTCCTTATGGATTGCTTATTGTATGCACTTAATCTCTATGTGACCTCCTAATATTTTCCAATAGTTAGAAGGTATTTATCTTCATGATTTTCCTAAATACAGAGACTTTCATTAAGAATGATTAATTATGCCAAGTTAAACTCCTCTTATTCCTAAGTGAGTTTATTAAATGAGAGTTAATGTCCCAAGTTCTTGATAATTACTTCTACCAAAACCTACTAACTTTTCCAAGAAAAGTAGAATTTATTGGCTTAGATTAATATTTGTAACTACTAATCAACATGAATGAATAAGAAGTAATTAAATACTAACAACCCACAATTCGTATATTACTATTAAAAACCTATTACATAATACCCATCATTGGGTTCACAATCTCAAATAAAGGTTTAGCTACTCATAAGATTAATGTTAATAAAAAGTATTGAAATTGTCATTAAACTTACAAACAAAGAATCGAAGATGAAAATAATGGAACTTGTTGTTGAAACCCTTGAAAATATGCTAAGTACTCAAAGCTCTCAATACAAGACTTAAAACTGATGATCCTCTAATAATAAAACCTTACAAAGTATTTATATAAGTCAAAAACTCAAAATAAAACTTGATAAAATAACCCTTGCTCGCTAAATTCGACGGACCGTCAAACATTCGATGGTCCGTCAAATAATTGACGGTGGAAATTCGACGGTACAAACAATGGACCAACGAATGTTCGACCGCACCTGCAACCTTCCCATCTATTAACCTTTACAAAGCAGTAAGCATCATATGACCCCAGGTAAGAGCCGGTGGAAATCGACGGACCGTCAAATATTCGATGGTCCGTACAATCTCCAAATTGGGGATTTTTCTTCAGTTTCATTGTTTTTTATTTCCGATTGCTAATTACCTGAACATAAACAACACACATCAAAACAACACAAACTTTCTTAAAAAACAAGTAAAACTTATAGTTAAAAAACATCAAATGTGTCATAATTCCACGGCTCATCAACACCCCAAACTTAAAGTCTTTGATTGTCCTCAAGCAAGTAAAACAACATACAACACTACACAAATGGTCATATATCACAAAGTAAAAATATCTACAGTGGTTTTGGCAAGTAACTACCGACACATTGCTCATACAAACATGACTTCCCCCATATCCATAATAATAAACAAGACGTATGACTCAAGACCATTGTAACTAATAATGAAGCTTCAAGAAATGACATCTAGTTATTACATGAACTATTGCACACATGAATCTCAATTTACGGGAAACCAATCACTTTACAAACCTTTACGCCCTCACATAGACCAATGAATGTCCCAAAACACATATGCACAAAAAATGGGATAGAAGAATATAAATAAGAGAAAATGCTCACACTCACAAAGAGATTCTCACGTCACACATGCAGAAACCATAGGCTTGCCCTTATTTTCAGTACCCTCAACTTTGGATAGTTAGGATGTGATCACATTAGGATTTTTTTAGAGTTGTAATGTAGGCTTAGGGGCGGGTAGGATGTATATTTGGACAATATTGACTTACCCTCCTTGAACACTACACTTATTTCACCTTCTACATCCTTCTTTTCTTCTCCTTTTTGCTTTTGTTGCCTAGGTGTGGTTTTATTGCTACTCTAATTCTTTTTGTACTACTTTTCAATTTTTTATTTTTTATTTTTTATTCCACCACACCATTTTCATTAACTAGGCAACTCACTTCTACCCAACTTTAGGCATAAGCCTCATTTTCCCATTATTTCACCTATCACCCCAACTTATGTTTTTAGCCTATTTTTCATCATTTTAAGTGTCAAGGAGGGATCGGGTGTAAAAAGAGGGATATACAAAACGAAGGGTATTGGCTCATTAACGGCTAGTCAAAGAATAGGCTTATAGGTTGAAAATGGCAAACTAGGGATATTTATATACATAGGTTAGACTCATGAAAGGCTAAAAGGATTCTATATCAACAAAAAAAACCTAAGATTACTTTACAACTGAACTTATCCTAAGAAACAAGGCACGACTAACCATGCAAGTTCTAGATTGCACACATAATAAGAGAAAAGATACATAAAAACCTCACAACACACTGGCACAAGGATTGTCAACACACCGGCTTCCCCGCTAAGTATTAAACACACAATGTAACATAATTCTCTAAATATCACGGAAAGAATCATGCATGTCAATTAAGCAACAAGTTCTAAGTATACATCAAAAAAATTCGAAAGGGAGTATTTTTCAAGTATCAACATCGAGCATACCTTAAGTTACTCAAACCACCACCACATAAGTCAAAATTACTCTATTTTAACATAAATAAAACTCCTCAGGAAAAGAACCATGGCAAAGAAAAGCTAAGGGGGTCCTAAACACATATGCATAACGTAAATATTGTTGATATCATGCGCAAATTTAAAAACATCACTTCTAACAGTTGATCTAGGAAAACCGTTAAAAGCAGGATTATATATTTCTCGAATGTAATGAATAAAACCAGGAGAGGAAGGAAATGAAAAAGGCAAACCCTCCACCGTAACTAATTTTGCCATATTTTCCCTATCTTTGTGTTTATCATATTTTGGACCAAAAATTTCCCCCGTCGTCGGGTTAATTTGACCCTGTACATTATTGGGGACACTATGTGAACCTTGTCCCGACTCAGCTGGAACACCAGATTTTTTAGCCTGGTATTGATTCCACCTAGTTATGTGCTCGCCTTGTACATGTCTCAATAAACCTCCTATCACACCTTGACCTTTTTCGGTTTTAAATTTATAAATATTTTTACAAATTTTACATCTAACTACTTGATTCTCTTGGTCCCTATAAGAAAAATACCATGCAGCTGATTTTAATTTTCATTGTATGGGACCTCAACTCATACTAGGGGGAATAAGAGGCATTTCAGTTTCAGTTTGAGGTTGAGACTCAGTCTGAGGTTGAGGTGCACTAGTGGGTGTGTCATCTACATTATCGTCAAAATTAAAGTCTGGTTCAGATGCAGAATATATCTCATCATCTAATGGTATATCATTAAAAAAAAAGCACTTTCATCTATGTGAGTGAAATCAATCAAATCATCGAGACTAGAAATAGGATAACTAGAAGAAATACCCTTACCCTTGTTACCCCTACTAGAAGAAGCACACTTACCCTTAATCATACATCCAAGGTGTTCCATTATAATTATGCAAATAAATAATTAAAGTAAATGAAATTAAGTGCGATAATTAAAATTAAGTAACAATAATAATTTAAAGAAAGAATGAAGGTACCAAACGTCGACGTGTAATCAAGCAAGTTGCCAACTTTACTCCCAATTTTTGAACTTTGATATAATGAGCAAAAAATTATACTATTTAGTAGGCAATGTAGAATTGCACAGAGATAAATTGAGAGATTAGAGAGATGGTAGGAAGATTTGTGAGAAAAATGAAGAGGAAAATGAGGTATTTACAGTTGGAAAAATAGGGTTAAAGTGTAAATATAATAACTTAGGAGTTAAAAATAAATATTAAGGGGGTAGGGGGGTTTATGGGGTGGGGGCCAAAAATGGCCATTATAGTTGTTGCACAACAGCCAAAATTGAAATTTGGTTGTTGTTGCAACGGTTATTTTTGCAAAGTGGGCGGGGGGTTGGCGAGGCGGGATGGGGTCGGGTTGGGGTGGGTCGGATCAGGATCGGGACGAGCCCAGGTCCCGTCCCGAGTTCGAACCCTGACACCATTTTATTTTTTTTAGGATCTGGGCGGGGCGGGTATCGGGACGGGCCTGGTCAGCGGCTGACCCACCCCGCTATCCAGCCTTAGTTTGAACTGCAGCTCTCAACTGCTCTAACTCAATTTGAAGTGACCTAGTATTACTACTCGGATCTGATTGCTCGAGAGCTGCCAGCATAATCTCAAACCCATCTAGGCAAGCATGTAGCACCTGGTGAGATGTCTCTGATGCTAGCCTCAGTGGCTCAAGAGCAGTGGTAATATCCTTGTTCACAAACTCCTTGATTTTCCCCCTGATAACCTCAGTCTGTCTATCTGCCCTCTCTGCCTTAATCGCGAACTATATAAAGTTATCGCTAGTAAGGGAAAATGGGTCCGCAACTCTGGTTGTGTGGAAGGAATCTGGCTCAATAATGAACTAGGTGTAGCTGTAGGTAGTGGCACAGTGGTCGTAGTATGGGTAGTCTCTAAGATAGGGGTAGTAGCGGGAGGTGACATCTCTGTAGTGTTACCTGCAACCTCGAAAGTCTGATCATCCTGGGCTCCTCACGTCCCTCAAGTAATGCTGGTATACTATCCTTAACATCTGAACCCTTCATGAAGGCCTCATCTGTACACTTTTGCAAATCATGTACATATGACACGGTGATGCGGTGATCTTTTGTCGAAAAAGTAGTGACACGTGCTCTACGACATAGCTCAGGAATCAGACATGGTAGAATGAAGGAAATGGAAGGTTGTGATGCTCTCCGATAAATCTCATTTACCATATACCTTCCAAAATTTACTGGGTACTGAGACATCAATGCAGTGACTAGAATAACTCGATCTGCGGTGAGTGCATTATCTGCCTGAGTGGGAAGAATTCTCATTAACACCACACTCACCAAAATTTTCCTTCGAGCGTCAACCAGTGTTTTTGTATTCTCTGTGACTTATATGTAGCCTCACTCCGCTTGCCATGTTTTGTAATCACTTCAGCCACCCAATCATGTACATTCTGTAACTTACTCTGGTCCAGTTTATCATTTAACTCAGTTTCCTGGTCCGGTGCAGTGTAATCATCACCAAAGTAGACTCGGTTGATTGATATTGGGGATATGTCGACTTTTACACCCAGCACCTCAACCTCGTCTGATAGTGGAATCTGGTGTATTGGTTGCTTTGGCTTCTTTACTTTGTTGACATGGCCCTATAAGCAGCATAGATCTCTCGCACTAGAACTAGACAATACTCCCCTATAGCGTTGTCTAGAAAGCCTAGCATGTAGAACTCCAAAGTGTCTCTCATGCGGCGAATGATCTCTAACCCCTCAAAACTAATCTGTCGCTCCTCATAAATGCTCCTACTCAAATTTTCTCTGTCCCTCTTTGTCAATGCAATACCTTTGTCAAACAACTCATTTGCACCCTCGACTATGAATCGGAAATGTTCCTCTTCTAATTATTTACTCTGAATCTCTTGCAATGTCGCAGCATCATCACTATCATCGGATGCCAGAGAAGCATTTTGAGTTCTTGTGGTTGTCTGGGAGGCATGTGCATCATCCCCAGCCTCAGATTTGAAAGCCTTGTCAGAATCCCCATCATCAGATCTAGATGGAGACGATCCCTCCTCGTCAGACTGGGAGGAACCAGAAAGTGAGGGCGACAGTAAGACTGGCCGATGTGGAATGGAAGTAGCGACCCTGTTTTTCCTGGCCAGAATAACCTTGGCCTCATGGTCTGAGGCATCGTTTCTCAGTCTAGTTTCCACAACTGTCTGATTATTACCCTTTCCTTTATCAGGTTTCTTAGAATCGCCCCCTCATTTGGTTTGCACTTTAGGAGGAGTCATACCTGCGAAGATAAGCCATTTCCAGTCAATATGCCCAAGAAAGTATCAAAACAAACATTAAAATCATGTTTTAGTGTCTCAGGTTTTCAGTTTTCTGCAGACCGTCAAAGTAATTTGATGGTACCATAAAAATTTTGTACGGTCTGTAAAATTATTGACAGTACCGTCAAATTATTTACAGCCCTATCTTAGAACAATTTTCAAGGTCTGCAATTATCCAAAACTTCACACACACAAATTTCATTTATCCACTTGAATGATTTTAAGGGTGTCGGGTCTTGGGTTACTCAGACTTCACCCTTTTTGTTTCACACGTTTACGTCTATTAATATTTTATCTGATTTTGTTTGGCGGGCATAACAATATCAAATCGAAGTTGTTTATCGAAATGCCCTTCGACCCGTTAGAAGCTTCTCAGACTTCACTCTCATTCATTAGTCATGTTTCTCATAATCAATGTCACGAACAATTGGCGGGCATAATGAATCGACATGAATATGGATCAAAATGTCCGCCGACTCAATGGAGGTCCGATACTCTCATCCCCAAGAGGCGTAGACTACATCAAACATACCAAATCCCTTACGCCCAACCAATAATGGCAACCAAATTTAGAGGATAGCAAGAATTCAAGTTCAATTTCAAACCCTAGGTTCGTGAATTTCACCCACAAATATTGATCACTATATATCAGTTAACTACCATGATAATGCACCCATAAGCGAGCTCAAACACCAACAATCACAAAGTAATGCTCACAATGTCCATTATCTTAGTTGAATTGGAAACCCTAGGTGTAATTTTCATTAACCCAGAACCAAATACCAACAACACACAATTTATACACTTAACCATTCACCATGGAAGAGAGTACAATGTCAACATACATCCTTATTAAGATTCGCGAGTCAATTAGTGATACACAAGCAATTTGGAACCAGACAGTTATCATTCCTTATTAAGATTCGCGAGTCAATTAGTGATACACAAGCAATTTGGAACCAGACAGTTATCATTCCTTATTAAGAGCGAATGACAGTGGAGTGTGTGGTGATGTGGAATGAAGATGTTAGAGAGGAGGGTGTATGATAATAGAGTGGTGGTGGCGGTCGACTACGAAGGATGAAATTTTTGGGTAGGAAAAACATGGTAGGTCGATAAGCTTTGTTAAAAAAATTGTAACTATCGGGTGATTTTGATGGACCGTCAAATTTTTTATGATACCATCAAGTATTTTACGGTCCCAAAAGTACGAAAACTTACCTGGACCTTTGACGAAATGGCAGCAAAGGATGAACCGTCGAAATTTAGACGGTCTATCGAATTCCACCGTTTCTTAACCTTACAAACCACTGAGCACCCTTTTGAGACTTGGTAAGAACCGATGGGGATTGATGGATCGTCGAACTTTTTACGGTTCGTCAATTTTCCTTGTGATCTGAATTCTGCAAACTTATATTTTTCTCTGTGACCTAGAATTCCTGCAACACCAACACACATTACACAGCCCAAAAACACTACACTACTGAAAATAATAAAAACAAATAAAAATACATAAATTTAAACTTGGGTTGCCTCCCAAGAAGCGCTTGATTTAACATTGTGTTACGATGGTGGTACCCATTTATTCAGGATCAGGTTCAGGAGTGTATCCATGCTTCAGACGGTGTCTATCCATGATCTTGTCACCGTCAATGCAGTTATGGTAGTATTTTACCCTGTGGCTATTTACTCTAAAAGTTCGAGTACCATCTCTAGATTCTAACTCCATCGAGCCATTGGGTGAAACACTCACCACTTGGAACGGCCCTGACCATTTTGATTTTAGCTTGCCCGAGAAGAATTTCAGCCTTGAATTGAACAACATGACATCATCTTTCAGCTGAAGTCCTGCTTCAGAATCTTTTTATCAGGATAATGCTTCATTCTCTCCTTGTGTAGGGATGCACTCTCATATGCTTGATACTTGAACTCATCCATCTCATTAATTTGAAACAACCGAAGCTTGATTGCTTCATCCCAATCCATATTCAGCTTTTCCACAGCCCACATGACCTTGTGTTCGAGCTCAACAGGTAAGTGGCACGCCTTACCAAAAACCAGTCGGTAAGGTGAAGTCCCAATGGGCGTCTTGAACATTGTTTTATATACCTAAAGAGAATCATCTAGCTTCCTCGACCAGTCGGTCCTATTTGCATTAACAATTTTAGCTAGAATGCTTTTAATCTATCGGTTCGAAACTTCAACTTGGACACTCGTTTGAGGATGATATGGAGTGGCCACTCAATGCTTAACCCATACTTCTCCAGCAGCCCAGAAAATGCTCTATTACAAAAATGTGAACCCCCGTCACTGATGATTTTCCTCAGTGTGCCAAAGTGGGTGAAAATATTCTTCTTCAAGAACCCCGTCACACTCTTGGCTTCATTGTTGGGAAAAGCCAATGTTTCTACAGCATTTAGAGACATAATAAATAACAACTAATATGTATTTCATTCCACAGGAGCTCACAAAGGGACCCATGAAATCGATTCCCCACATATAAAAAATTTCCACCTCCATCACAAAATTCAGAGACATCTCGTGCTTCCTTGCGTTGCTTCCCTGCCGTTGGCATTGGTCACATGACCAAGCCATCATATTCGCATCTTTGATACATGGTGGGCCAGTAATACCCACACTCAAGAACTTTAACTGTTGTCTTGTTTCTACTATGATAACCCACAACCGGAGAGTCATGGCATGCCTTCATAATTGACACCACCTCATCTTCAGACACACACCTCCGAGTCATATAATCAACATAAGTTCAGAATAATTTTGGCTCATCCTAGTGATACTGGTGACGGTCTCGTAAGAATTTCTTCTTCTGATAATTTTTAAGCTCCTTAAGCATAAAACTGGTAACCAGAAAATTATAAATATCAGCATATCAGGGAGTCGCGGCACAGGACAAGGCCAAATTCCTCTCATTAGGAAAAGCATCATCAATATCCAGCTCTTCATTCGAACCACCAGCCTCTTCAAGTTGTGAAAGATGATCATCAACCTAATTTTCAGACCCTTACCGGTCTTTCACCTCAAAATCAAACTTTTGCAGCAATAGCACCCAATGAATCAACCTCAGTTTTGCCTCTTTCTTCGCCATTAGATACCTCAATGCAGCATGGTCTGTCTACATAACCACTTTCAAACCCAGCAAGTAGGCTCGAAATTTCTCAAAGGCATAGACAATAGCCAGAAGTACCTACTCGATCACTATATAATTCATCTGAGCTACATTCAGAGTCTTGCTAGCATAATAAATTGGGTGCATGATTTTGTTATGTCTTTGACCAAGCACAACACTAATTGCAAAGCCGTTAGCGTCACACATCAACTCAAAAGGCAAAGACTAATCTGGCGAAGTAATAATAGAAGCTGAAGTGAGTAGCTCCTTCAATTTTTCAAATACATGTAGGCACTTCTCATCAAACATGAAGTTAGCCTCTTTTTCAAGAAGCTTGCACATCAGATTAGAAATTTTTGAGAAGTCCTTTATGAAACGCCTATAGAAACCAACATGTCCAAGGAAGCTACGAACTCACGTAATAGAGCTAGGCGGAGGAAGCTTGGAAAGCACCTCAATCTTGGCCTTATCGACCTCAATACCATTCTCAGAAATTTTGTGACTAAGCACAATCCCCTCTTTCACCATAAAATGACACTTCTCCCAATTTAGGACAAGATTAGTCTCTTCACACCGCTTCAAAACCTGACCCATATGATCAATACAATCGTCAAAAGAATCACCTACGACTAAGAAGTCATCCATGAAAACATCCAAGAAGTCTTCTGCCATGTCAGAGAAGACATACATCATACACCTATGAAATGTGGCCGGAGTATTGCATAACCCAAAGTGCATTTGGCAAAAAGCAAAAATCCCATAGGGCCTGGTGAATGTCATATTTTCTTGGTCCTCCAGAGCGATATTTATCTGATTGTAGCCAGAGTACCCATCAAGAAAACAGTAATATGACCGTCCCGCTAGTTAATCAAGCATTTGATCAATAAAAGGCATATGGAAATGGTCTTGGCAAGTTGTAGCATTCAGCTTCCTGTAGTCCATGCACACCCTCCAACCTGTGACTGTTCTCTGTGGAATCAACTCATTCTTTGCATTTGGCACCACAGTGATGCCACCTTTTTTTTGACACACTAAACTGGGCTAACCCACGAATTGTCAACAATAGGATAGACAACTCCAGCATCTAACCACTTGATAATCTCTTTTTCACCACCTCTTGCATAGGTGGATTCAATCTTCTTTGGTGCTCCACGTTTGGTGTACTATCTTCCTCAAGATAGATCACGTGTTCATAAATTTCAGAGGGAATCCCTCAAATATCAGCTATGGTCCAACCCATAGCTCGCATGTACTTTCTCAACACATTTAGAACCCTCTTCACATGTTCTTCAGTCATCCCAAGGTAAGCCTTGAAACCTTACGTTAAAGTCCAAAATTTCAAGTCTTCCAGAAACGTCATTCGGTCATTGTCCAATTATCGTTGATCACGTCGCATCCCAATGATTGCTAGAGTCGCACCCCTTAGGTCCTCAAAACCTTGTGTCAAAATCCAAACGTTCTAGGTTTTCCAGAAAAACCATTGGGTCATCGTCCAATCCACATTAACCACGTTATTTCTAAAAAGCACTTTTTCGCATTCAATTGTGCTACAGTCACACCCCTTGGTCCTTGAAACCTTCAAAGTTTTAGGACAATATCCCGGTCATCGCCAATTATCATTGACCACCTCGTTTCTAAAAAAAAATTACCACATCCAAAAAACTGCTAGGGCTACACCCTACCCTCTCTAAGTCCAGATACTCCATGTTATCTAAAAAAAATAGTTGGGTCATCGTCCAAAGCTCATTGATGATGTCTCCCTTAAAATTTATTTTCACACCCGATGATTGCCAAAGTCACACCCGTCATCGGTTGTTTTAGAGACACTCAATTAGTTTAGAGTCAATCACAATCTTGTAATCGAAGTTCTGAAGTCAGTTGGATGGTCAAAATCTTATTAATTCAGTTCACTCTTTAGGTCGTCCTTTAAAGTTTTCCATTTCAGCCGAATTTTGGACTATTCTGTGTCAAGCAAAACAAATGTTACATGACCTATTTATTATGATTAATGGACTAACACGGTTACCTTTTGAGTTTTTCTTTTTCTTTTGATTGACTCATGGGGACCACCAAAGGTTTTCTGTTACGAAACTTAAGTCATGATCCTTTTTAGCCCATCCACGCGTTACATTATCATGATCTTATAAAATTCAAGTCATGATCTTTTTTAGCCCATCCATGCGCTACGCTATCATGATCTTACAAAAAATCAAGTCATGACCTTTATTTATTTTAGCCCACCCATGCGCTATGATAAAATGTCTGACATCCAAAAAATAATAGTCATCATTTATTCAAATGCTACCAGTCTCCGCCCACCCTTCATTTTGAAAATGGACGGACTAATACGTTAGTTTCAGGTCCGAACTACGTCAGACCTGATTCTTTTCTAGCAAGTTATGTAGGCAATCCTATATAATGGTACAGTCTTCCCACTGTTTTAAACTACAGACCTTAGTGAGGAACTGGGGCACGTTTTTGAATTAGTCTTCAAATCTTCATTCTTCCTACTATTTCAAACTACGGAACCTCAATGAGGAACTGGGACACATTTTAAATCAGTCTTCAAATCTTCATTCTTCCTAATATTTCAAACTACGAACCCTCAACTGGGGCATTTTTTTGAATTAATCTTCAAATCTTAATTCTTCACATTGATTCAAACTACGGACCCTCAGTGAGGAACTGGGCACATTTTTGAATCAGTCTTCAAATCTTCGTTCTTCCCAATGTTTCAAACTACGGACCCTCACTGAGGAACTGGGGCACGTTTTTGAATTAGTCTTCAAATCTTCATTCTTCCCACTGTTTCAAACTATAAAACTTCAATGAGAAATTGGGGCACGTTTTGAATTAGTCTTCAAATTTTCATTCTTTCCAATGTTTCAAACTACGGACCCTCAATGAGGAACTAGGGCACATTTTTTAATCAATCTTCAAATCTTCATTCTTTCCACTATTTCAAACTACGGAACCTCAGTGAGAAACCGGGGCATGTCTTTGAATCAGCCAAACTCTTCAAATCTTCATTCGTGAACATTTTGAATTAAGTACCCTAAGGACTGAAAACTAAGGCAACTTGTTCAAAAAAGTTCAACAACTCTGCTATCCTTGTTTAAACACCAAAGTTACCCAATCAAACAAACAACCTCTCTTTTTGATGGAAATCCAAATAAATGAGAACGTAAGTTACCTAATCAAACAAACAACTCTTCCTTTTACGGGAATCCAATTAAATGAGAACGCAAGTTACCTAATCAAATGAACGACTCGTCTCTTTTAAGAGAATCCAAATAAATGGGAACGTAAGTTATCTAATCAGTTGAACGACTCCTACCTTTTACGGGAATCCATATAAATAGGAACGTAAGTTACCCAATCAAAAAAACAACTTATCCCTTTTACGGGAATCCAAACAAATGGGAACATGCCTTACATAACGTCCTTAAATCGGCTATTGAGCCCTCGACCCACTCAATACTTATCTTGGGGTTCATATTCCCGTTACCTATCAGTCTATCATGACATATTCGGTGGGATAAACACGAGTCAATCACTTTTACCCTAAAGAAACTTTCTTTGAGTGCAGAAACAAGAAAGCTACAAGGAGACAAGCCCCTAGTCAACGTCAAGTCCATTAATCTTGACCAAAGGCGTAATTAGGCCCACCATGGCCTCAGCTTTATAAGCCAAATGGTTTTACCTCTAACTCCATCTTCAATTATATTCCTTTCACTTCATTATGTCTACTAACACTTGTTCTAAAAATATTACAGATGATGGCATTATGTAAAGTTGAGATCAAGAATCAATACTATGAAGCGCCATCTAGATTTTTACACCTTAATCCACATAAGCCAAAACGGCTTCATCGCTAACTCTTGAGTTATCTTATCCTTTATTTTTATCATAACAACATTATGATTTTACTGAAAATCGGTCGAATTTTGCAGGAATAGTACGTCAACATTGCTAAAGATTAGCACATTAAGACTAAGTATCAAAGATCAACGACATCACTTGGCCAAATATTATCATCACAAAGTGGTCAGAACAGACATCGAGTCTTCAACAACGATCAGAAATCTCAAACAAAAAAGCCTATTCGATGGAACAGGCCGAACGGAAGCATCTTTAACTCTACTCTAAATTCTAATAACTACTTTGTCATTGCCTTTGACTACTCTAATGACTTTGCTTTGAAGTTTTGCAGAAGTCAACTTTCAGTCATCAATGACTCCCCTTGACCCTAAATCTGGACAACATGCTAAAGAAGAGTACCAAGCTCTCCTGCAAAAGTAGGAAATCTATATCAGACTACAAAGTACAGTCGAAGATCGCCAAAACCGACGCAAAGCAAGGCCTACCTCTACAACGAGCGAACGATGGTCAGTGATTTCGTATATGTCATTAATCTTTATAAAAGGCTCTTTTTAAGATTATTTTTTACTAAAGTCGCTTGCAAAGCGACCACGTAGCTACTAATTATCTTTTTTAAGTACATGTTAGTACGAATATCAGAGTGGACTTCGATGATATGGCTCGCAAATTTGAGGAGATGAATCATGGTGATTTCTATAAGATCGAAAGACATCAGGGTAATGACATCTCTCAACATCAAAAGGAAACGAGCCAACCTAGCCAAAAGGGCTATAAAATGGACTAAGCGCCACAAGGGCGGAATAATCTGGCCATAAGAGCCATGAAAAGATCAAAGCGCCATAAGGGTGGCATAATCCGACCATGAGAGCAATGAAAAGAGAAAAGTTCCACAAGAGCGACATAATTCGGCCATGAGAGCCATAAAAAGAGCAAAGCACCACAAGGGCGGCACTATCCGACCATGAGAGCTATGAAAAGAGCAAAGCGTCACAAGGGCGGCATAATTCGACCATAAGAGCCATGAAAAAAAGAAAAATGCCACAAGGGTGGCATAATCTGGCAATGAGAGCCATAAAAATAGCAAAACACCAGAAGGGTGGCACTATCTAACCACAAGAGCCACGAAAAGAGAAAAGCACCACAATGGCAGCATAATTCATCCATGAGAGCCACGAAAAGAGAAAAGCACCACAAGGGCAGTATAATCTGACCATGAGAGTCATGAAAGAGCAAAGCGACATAAGGGTGGCATAATCCGGCCATGGGAGACATGAAAAGAGCAAAGCGCTACAAGGGCGGCACTGTCCGACCATGAGAGCCAAGAAAAGAGCAAAGCACCACAAAGACGGCATAATCAGGTCATGAGAGCCACGAAATGAGCGAAGCGCCACAAGGGCGGCACAATCCGTCCATGAGAGCCTTAAAGAGACAAAATGACCATCTGACCGAGAGGGTCAGAGATAACAAAAAGATGAAATAAGTATAATCTAGCCATGAGAGCCATATAGAGATCAAAATGACGTAAATCCAGTCGAGAAGACCGATGTCTTTGTTCCCAAAGTCAAAATGATGTAAATATGATTGGGGAGACCGCAGTGTTCATTTTTCAAGATTAGGGTGATGTAAAACCGATCAAAGAGGCTGTAGTATTCACTCCAAGAGTCAGAATGATGTAAATCTGATTAGGAAGACCGCAGTCTTCATTCCCAAAGTCAAAATGACATAAATCCAGTCGAAAAGACCACAATGTTCATTTTTCAAGGTCGGGGTGATGTAAAATCAGTCAAAGAGGCTGCAGTATTTACTCTAAGAGTGAGAACGGTGTAAATTTGGTCGGGAAGACCGCAGTCTCTGTTCCCAAAGTCAAAACAATGTAAATTCAATCGAGGGACCGCAATGTTTGTTTTCAAGATTAGGGTGATGTAAAACTGGTCAAAAAGGTTGCAGTATTCACTTCAGGAGTCAGAATGATGTAAATTCTGTAGGAAGACTGCAGTCTTCATTTCCAAAGTCAAAACAATATAAATCCGGTCGGGAAGACCGTAGTGTTCATTTATGAAAGTCGGTGTGATGTAAAACTGGTCAAAGGGGCTGCAGTATTCACTCTAATAGTCAAAATGATGTAAATCCTATCGGGAAGACCGTAGTCTTCATTCCTAAAGTTAAAACAACATAAATCCGATCGGGAAGACTGCAGTGTTTGTTTTTCAAAGTCGAAGTGATGTAAAACCGATCAAAAAGGCTGTAGTATTCACTCCAAGAGTTATAATGATGTAAATCCAGTTGGGAAGATCGCATTATTTGTTCCCAAAGTCACAACAACGTAAATTCGGTTGAGAAGACCGTAGTGTTCATTTTTCAAAGTCGGGGTGATGTAAATCGGTCAAAGAGGCTGCAGTATTCACTATAAGAGTTAGAATGATGTAAATGGGGTCGGGAAGACCGCAACGTTCATTTTTCAAAGTCGGGGTAATGTAAAACCGATCAAAGAGGTTGCAGTATTATCTCAAGACTCATAATAATGTAAATCTGGTCAGGAAGACCGCAGTCTTCATTCCTAAAGTCAAAATGACATAAATCCGATCGTGGAGACCGAAGTGTTCATTTTTTAAAGTCGGGGTGATGTAAATCTAATCAAAGAGGCTTCAGTATTTGCACCAAGAATCATGCGATGTAAATTCGGTCAAAGAAGCCGCAGTCTTCGCATCAAGAGTTAGAACGATGTAAATCCGGTCATAGAGGTCGCAGTATTCATTTTTGAAAAATCAAGATGACATGTCAGAGATATACTCAGCAAAATGCCCATACAAATGATGCTAAGAAGGTCACCCATAAGATCAAACCGAGAAGTTATGATAACAGAACTATGCATGAGTGATAAAACATAAATGAGCATACATTTATTTCTATCTGGGTCATCCACCCTAAAATTGTGAAAAATCGGATACGGAATTGAAAAAACCAATTGTTTGAGCACAATGCAGTAGTGTTGGTTCCGATTCGACAAAGGTAGAATGCCTGGTCGAAGGTCCAATACAGTAGGTAGCAGGCGTGTTCGTTTTGGATCCTGAGTGAGAACGATAAATAGATCAAATGCATTTTTCCATTAGTTGGAGTAGGAAGGGGGCTGACGTTAATAAGTTTATATATATATAAGATAAGATAATTAAGGCATTAGGAATCTAGGTGATCACGCATTTCACGTGGTATTTATTAGGATTAGGACTAAGAAAAATGAGTGTTTATTTCAGACAGCCCAGCCCGGACCATTGCTTTTATCGTCAACAGATAGAGTCGCTCGATAAAGGAAGTCGATTTTGGGAAAATATCATTCCTTTGTCGGGCGCTAGTCAAAGTAGTAAAAAGGGCAAATGGGCAAGTAGCGAGCAGGAGCAGTGTTGGGCTTTGTGGTCGTTAACGGGAACAAATAAAGAGGAGCACAACACCCTCCTCACTCGATTGGCTAATCAAAGTCAAAGTGGACAACTTCTTTTGAATGGGTCACCAATAGAACCGTTGGTTCTTCAGAATCGAACATCGGGACCACCTTTAAAGTTACCCGGTCTGGTTCCAAATCAGTCGTTCATTCAACACTGTTATAACCGGAGCACGCATTCATCGACAATAAGCTTTGTGTCCTAACCGGATGCCATGGGGCGATAAGGGGTGCTTTATCTAAACTAGGCAGGAGAATTTGGCTAACTTTCCTACTCTGATAACATCTCTGAATGACAGGTACCCACAATCGCCGTAACGAAGGAATGAATCTATTAAGTGGGAAATAGCCCTCGTAAGGACTCTCTCATCCCTTGCTTATGTTGAATCGAGATTTTATTGGTCTTCTTTGACCCGCGGGTGCGAATCAGTAGCTGTGAAACTAGCTTTGGATTTAAACGAAAGAGCTCATGCCATAAATTGCTAATGAAGATCGGGTCCCCAGTCGCTGACAATTGAGTGTGGCATTCCATACAATGAAACTATCAGTCAATGACGTCTTCGTTAGGCTGACCACGTCGAAGTAGAACACTGCATATTTCTAAAATAGATTGTCCTAGGACAAGACACTTGTCTCTAATATTCGAGATGACGTCATGAAGACGTCGCTACCAATTATGTTTATAGTGCAGTTTTTACTAATGGTGTTATCTTATATTTTGCGGTGTAAACAACTCATGACGAGAACTACGCGATGACCTGATCTTCTGAGAAGGGATACGTAGGCAGTCCATATAGGACTCGCTCACACTACCAGAAAAAAAGCCTAAAATAACTCTTAGGTAGAAATTGGGGCAGAGTTTTTTAGAGTGTCTCAAAAATTTAAATTTAGACTCGGTATGACGTCGCCGCCAAATAAACATGATGCTATCAAAGGTATCAACCAGACTATGATCGTCGTATCAAACGTTTTCATATCCGACTGTATTTGGCATTTCTTGCTAACTTCTGTTCAAAATTTTTGCAGGTAATGTTGTCAAGCGTTGTGTCTATCGATTAAACTGAAGACATGTTTGACATGCCAAGTTGCATGTCAAGACGATCAAGCCAGATAAAGTGGACACCAAGTCTCCAACAACAATCAGTAATACCAAATGAAGCCTAAGTTGAATAGCTACACTTTGAACTTTCTCCTTTATTATAAATACTTTGTCGTGCGTGTTTTTTTTTTTTACTTTAATGCCTTTTGCTTTAATTTTTTTGCACAAAGTCAACATCAAGTCATTAACGACTTTCCTTGACCACAAATTTGAGAAAATTTATTGAAGAGGAATACCAAACTCTCCAGCAAAGGCAAAGATTTACATAATGCGACCAAAGGCCTCCGAAAACATGGAAAGTGTGGCCTGTCTCTACAATGAGCAAAGGATGCTCGGTGATCTTGCATACGCCAGAGGCATGACCATCAGAACGGACGTCGACAATATGACATTAAGACAATCGCATATGCTCGAAGGTAAAGACGAAGGCGATGGTGGTCAAAATCTTCAAAGAAAGCAGTTGGCCCCCCACATTGATAAGTCTCAAATGAGTCATAAACCATATCAAACACATGGTTATCGATATCTCAATTTACTTTTACCCGAAAGTCGGATTTGCTATTTGTTTTACCAGCAAGTGGGCTATTTATTTTTAACATACTTGCTCGTCTACCTTAGAAAGGGACATATAACTGTTTGTCCACCTTAGAAAGGAACGTATAACTGCTCGTCCACCTTAGAAAGAGATGTATAACTGCTTGTCCACCTTATAAAGGGACATACTTGCTCGTCTATCTTAGAAAGGGACGTATATCTGCTTGTCCACCTTAGAAAGGGACATGTACATTTGTCCATCTTAGAAAGGGAAATATTAGTTCATCCACCTTAGGTGACATTTGTACTACATTATCTACTGATGAGGTTTCTCAGATTTTGTACTTTAAACATGCTAAGGAGATGACATTTGCATGTCGAAATGGTCATTCATACAAACTGCATACCGAGAGGGCCATTTACATACGAGTCAGACAGTGTCGGAAGTGGTATCCGCTCAACAAAAAAGACACGACCCAAATGGTGTTGGAAGTGACATCCGCTCAACAAAAAAGACACGAGCTAGATGATGTTGGAAGTGACATTCGCTCAAATAAAAAGACACGATCCAGACATTGTCGCAAGTGGCATCCGCTCAGTAAAAATACACGAGCCAGATGTTGTCGCAAGTGGAATACGCTCGACAAAATACGCACGAGCCAGATGGTGTCGCAGGTGGCATCTGCTCTACAAAATCTACAGAATCGTACGAGCTAGACGGTGTTCGAAGAGACATCTACTCAAATAGCATTCAACCAATAAATTTAAGAGAGCTAGACGGTGTCAGAGGTGTCACCCGCTCAGGACAATCACCCAGAAGGATACAATGAACAAAGCCACATAGGTATGATAAATATAAATAATCAACACGTAGGTCCCATCACATGTAAATAGGTCAGAGCTACCGGAGGTGGAAAGCAGGCAAACTAAATCCAGACGCATGCAGAGCAAACGTGAAACTTGTTCTTGGGCAACCGGTCGAAAATATATACCAACAAGAATAAAGCTCTGTGTACATGAGCTTGAACATCACTCTATACCGAACTTGCTTGCAAATCACGAATATTTTTGTTTTTCAAACCCATAACCGGTCGAGTCAAAGGGATTCCCATATAAGAGACACCCTTTTCGGGTCATCGAGTCGAACTACAAGTGACCTGATTCTCAAAAATCATGGATATGTAGGCCACTCAACCTCTGAGGATCGGTCACATTCCAACAAAATCATTCTAGAATTTTTTTGTCTGATACTTTTGCTTTATTGGCTTTCTAGTAGTCTAATTGAGTCGAACTACAAGTGGCCTGAATTCTCATGCAACTTGAGATATGTAGGAAACCTAGAAATCATGGCCCGACCATAATTTTCAAAAAAATGCATCAAAGCAAGAAGTACTCTACAATAGGTCGGTTAAAAATTAGGCCAATCAAATTTTGCTGCTCAGGGACGGTCTTGCCACCCTCGAACAACGAAGGAGCAGTTGTTGACACCTAATTTTTATCCTCCAATAATCCTAGTTAATTATTCAAGGATCCCAAGACACAGACATAGTGAAATATACTATTCACAAGACGAATGTGATTTTACAAAATTATTCCGGAAGTATTTTATCATTTTATTTGACTAAATATCATCTGGTATATATATATATATATATATATACAATCAAAATCGGAAAATTGACTAATTAAGTACGATAATTAAATTACATCTCAATTTCAAGTCATGTTTTAAATTAAAAGAACTTTTGCATGATTTTAATTTCTTAAATCCTAATTGCTGTTGAATGCGGATTTAAAACGAGGCTTTAAATTTAACAAGGTTATTTACAAAATATTTGACAATTTTTAAATTTAAAATGTGACCACATTTGTAAAATGTAGCGACAATTGATTAAGGCTTGTTTTAAATCACAATTTCTGGGCCTCATTTGCTTTAAATCAGCCGAGCCCATGTCAAAACGACCCAGACTCAGGTCAGGCCCATTGTTGGACGTAAACTCAGAAGAGCCAAACCCTTTTTTCCCCACTTTGTCATTTCTTCACGTTGAGAAGGCTTGGAAAACCCTAGCCGCTCAAAGCCCTTCGTCCCCAAGTGTCGTTTTTAGCAACGAGAACAGAGTACGGCTTGCTTTCGCAGTACTGGTTCAGTCGAGAAGGGAAAGGGCATAAATTTCCCTTCCCTCTCTCATCCCACGTCACCATACCACCACTCTCAACCCCAGGTGAGGTTCGCCCCTCTCTTTTGCTTTTTCTGCAAACATTAATTGCTTCTTGTCTCATTACGATTTCAAACTCTCAATTTTGATTGGTTGAGAACTAATTGGAGGAAACTTTTCCCCCAAAACTTGTTCTCCCACAACGACATTACTAAGGTCCGCTAGAGTTTCCACACTCTATAAATAGAGACCTCAATCCTCATTTTTAAGGGTTGAAAGCTTGAGATTGGCATTCACATTATTTGAGAATCGATTTTAAGCTTAAATTCGACTAACTGTGCTTAAGTTGGGATTCAAGCCCTTTGGTGGAACCCAGATCTTGTGTAATTAGTCATCACAAACTAAAACCTTCCTTATTTTCGTGTGATTTGTGAGTGGAAGATCCCGGAGTGAAGAACAAGCTCCGCTTCGAGGTAATTCGATTTCCCTTTTAAGTTCTTGTTTAAATTTTGCTCTGTGATTAGCTATTGTGTTGTGTGTTATTTGGTTAAATTTCGTATTTTAGTTAATCTTACATTGCTCATAATCCACGTTAACTTACTTAAGCCTGATTTTCAGTTCATAACGAAATGATGACTGACTCTACATGATTATCAGTAGTCGAATGTTGTTTTAAGATTGGCATATTTGTTGAATATAGCTAATAGGTTGTTGATACTAGCTTAGGTACATTTGTAATCCAACATGTAACCTATTTGGACTAGGAATTGATTGTTAATATTATTTCAATACATCTGTGAGTTCAAGAACATGAAGAGTTGTTGCGCATTTGAAGGCCCAACTATGGATTAAAATAGTAACTGTAGGGCTTAGGTAAGCCCACCGGCCTAAACTTTTCTCCTTCAATGTTGTACACATTATATACATATAAATTGGAACCTTTGTAGTTATGAATCTAGGATGGGCAAAACGATACGTACATCGTTTAGTCTAGGATCGCCATAAAAATGAACTTTCAAAAACTCGATTAATCTTGAATTCTTAAGTAGGGACTGTTTTAGACTAGTAAATTCAAATGGACTATTGGATTTGAACTCGATAAAAAAGATTGTTTTGGAACGTGAAAACATTTGAGCCACTTTGATCGTTTACCATAAATTTTGACGTAAATTCGTCTTGTTTTCTAACTGAAATAATGCTTAACGGGCTTAGGAATTGGGCCTGACTTTCATAAAATAAATGAACGGCTGAAAATTGCTTTTGGACTAATTGACACTTGTTTAAAGAACTGATTTTTGTGGGCTGAGCCCAACTAAAGTGATTTTGGGACTTTAAAACACTATTTTGGACTTGAGTTATGGTAGTGGTTTTGGCATTGTGGATACAAATTGATCTTTGGGGATATAGCATGAAACAAAAAAATAATAATTGTGCTACTTCTTTTTCAAGCTCAAAACTTGTCATTTTAAATGGATTAGACTTATTTGAACCTACAAAAAATTTTAGAAGATGCAAGTGTTATTAGACAATTTTATTGGACTAAAAGTGGAGTTCTACTCAAATTAATATTTGAATTTTCTTAGTCTGAAAACAAGTTGACTAATTTATCCCCGTGCATAATATTTTGGCTGAAGCCCAACTCTTTTGTTTAAAAATAATTTTTTTTTTGAATAAATGAATGACAAGTATTTTGCATACTTTTAAACACTTTCAAATCATTTAAAGCCATGCTATAGTACCCCAAGGTCAATCGTATTCTACGGATTTTTAATACCGGGGTGTCTAACACCTTCTCCGGGGATCACCAGAACCCTTATTTTGACTCTGGTTTAGATAGGGTTTTTCCAACATTTTGAATAAACCCTTTCAATTCGGTTTTCCTAATGTACCTATAAATTAGGTGGCGACTTTAAAAACATTATCCAACTTAGAGCACCATCACAAATTCTAATAGTTTTTATGCCTCCACGTAAAAATGAACCGTAACAATAGATATACACTGTCAAGCTATCTTGAGGATTTATCAGTAGATATTATTTGAGTAGTAGTAGTTTTTTTTATAATAAAATCTTCACATTGACCATACATATAACTTAATACTCAATTATTTATAGTAGCATAAGTCCGTGTAGAATAAATACTATTTGAGACGAGCTATTTATGACTTATTATTGTAAATATCCTTCTTTTCACTAGTACTATATATCTTTTGTTTGAACATTAATTCAACACGGGAATAATAAGGAGCCTAGAATCCCAAGAAAGGTGTAAACATTACAATGCAACAAGCAGAGAACCAAAAGTAGGAGCAATATTTTTACTAATCTTTAGCCACACGTATGTAACAATGTCCTTAACCAGTTGAGCAATCCAATAAATATGATCCATTACTCAAACTACCTCTCCTTTCTCCCTTGGAATAACAATACTCTTGTTTCCTAAAACAGAAAGAAAAAAAAAGTGGTGGTCCTCCATCCATAAGGAAATAGGTCCACCACCAAAAAAACTGCTGTATTAATCTTAATTTGTTAATTTAGTTTCGTCCTCCTTCCTCCACCATAATGCATGCTCCTCCATATGGTACTTCTCGCTATGGCGGGGACTATTACCATGAGGGAAGGCGAAGAAGAGGAAATGTTTGCGTTAGATGCATCTGCTGTGTCTACTGCTTCCTGTTTTTAATCATCCTTGTCGCGGCCGCCCTCGTCCTTTATTTCTACATGTTCTACAAGCCTAGAATGCCCATTTACAAATTCCAATCCCTCGATGTTAAGGAATTCGGTCATCAGCCCGATTTCAGCCTCAATGCGGATCTTATCGTAACGATGAAATTTGATAATCCCAACTCCGAGATAGGATTTATTTACGGGGAAGATAGCTCTGTCAATGTGACATATTCCGATTCAACAATTTGTTCGGGAAAAGTACCAGCTTTCCATCAGGGTACTAAGAATGTAACAATATTGCAAATTGAATTAAAGGGAAAAAGTCAATTTGGATCAGGGCTTTATGAGGCATTGCAAGATAATGAGAAACATGGGAAAATTCCATTAAAGGTAATAGTTAAGGTACCTGTGAAAATTGTTTTGGGAGGTCATAAATTAAGGCAACTCGATGTGTTTGCAAATTGTACATTGACTGTGAATAATTTGAAGCCAGGATCGAAACCTGAGATTGAAGATAGCAAAACTGACATCAAAGTTAAATTCTGATAAAATCTCCACGTTCAATGTGTTACGTATTGAAAACATTTTTTAAAGTGTGTAGGATTGGTATTTATTGGTTCATGACCGAAGGAAATGAATTCCATGATCTTATTTCATTCTCAAGTTTACAATATATACAACTCTAATAATTAAGACTTGGGTATCTCTAAGAATATCCTAATTAATGTAATTGATCTAATCAATCCTAATTGTATGATACTATATAATTACAAGATTCATGATTGATGGTAATTGTATTAACAGTCTCCTGCAGTCTTAGCGGGAGGTTCTCGTATGCTGAGACTATCCCTAAAACATCAAATAATACGTATGGAAGACCTTTGGTGAAAATGTCGGCAATCTGATAACGGGACAGTATATGGAGAATACAGACTTGTCCATGTGCAACCTTTTCTCGGACAAATAATATATCCATTTCTATGTGTTTTGTGCGTTGATGCTAGACAAGATTACCGGATAAGTATATCGCACTCACATTATCACAATAAACTACAATTGTCTTTTCAATGGGACAATGGAGCTCTAAAAGGAGATTACGGAGCCAATATGATTCAACAACCACATTGGCTACCCCTTGATATTTTGTTTCTGCACTCGATCGAGACATTGTTGGTTGTCGTTTGGATGACCATGAAATAAGGTTATCTCCCAAAAACACACAATAACTAGAGGTGGAACATCGTGTGTCCGGGCAGCTACCCCAATCCGCATCCGTATAAGACGAGAGACTCGAAATTAAGGACTTATACAAATGCAGTCCAAAATGAAGAGTACCCTTGACATATCGCAAAATCTGCTTGAGCGCCCCCATATGTTCTTCTTTCGGATCATGCATATGTAAACACACTTGCTGAACCGTGTAGGAGATATCTAGATATAGCAGTGGATCTTGGACCCGGTGGATCCAGATCCGTTTTATAGGATATGGATCTTCAAAATTTGGACCCGACGGATCCGGATCGAACCCGGTTCCATTTCTAACGTATTGGATCCGGATCTGAATCTTGTATTTGAGATTCGTATCCGGTCCAAATCCGATCCGTGGATCCATTTTTTATTAAATATATTCATAACCTAGAATGTAACTTTATAAGTATTTTCTTAAACGTTTTCATAATTTCTTGGAGGATGATCCTATACTCGAGAATGATGATTTTGATGTACTTAATTGGTGGAAAAGGGATCAAATGTATCCTACTTTACAGAAAATTGCTAAGGACATCCTTGCAATTCCATCTCTTTCGTGGCTTCGGAAAGCGCCTTTAGCATGGGTGGAAGGGTGATTAGTAGCAGGTAGATCTAATCTAGAATTCTGTTAGTAGTTGAAATTAGCAGATCTAGGAATTGTATTATCCTTTTTCACAACTCCACTACGCACACTAGTTGACTTATGACTTCTAGCATTAGCATTCGTAGTTGCTTAAGCTAATCTAGCAAGCCTATACACCTTAGACAATGTCTGAGACTCATGCATCAAAATAGTACCAATCAATTCTTCCTTTAACCCCCTTAGAAAATAAGAGATAGCCTGCTCATTAGATAGATTACATTGTGATAGTAACCTGTCAAATGCAAGCTCAAACTCCCTCACCGTTCTAGTTTGTCTCAATTGTTTAAGCTCCATCATTGAATTGGCAAAACCATCTCCAAATGTTTCAGTTAGTGCTAGCAAATATTCATCCTAACTAGGTAACACATGAGTGTCTCTACACTTCAAGTACGACTGATGCTAAGATAATGCATCCTCCAAATTCATAGCTACTAACTTCATTCTATAATTAACAGGAGTATCATCCACAGAGAAATATTGTGCAATTCTATATAACCACGTTTTCAAACTTTCCACATTAAATCAAGGAAAAATTAAGTTGTAATTATCAGTATTACCAATTGGAAAAGGGAATATTATTCAAGGCAAAAACTTTTACATGTGGATCCGGATCCAGATCCGATCTGTGGACCCAGTGGATCTGGATCCGGATCTAGATCTAGGTATGAAAAACGAATTTGGATTCGATCCGTTGTCATCCCTAAAGATATCAGGTCTCATGAAAGTGAGGTACTGTAAGGCCCTTTCAAGGTTGCGGTAGTGTGTTTGATCACTGTATGGGGTCCCTGTAGCGTTGCTTAATTTGGCATTTGTATCAACAGGTGTATGTGACGGTTTACATGAGAACATACCATCTTTTTCAATGATCTCCTCGGCGTATTTCTTTTGACTGAGAAACAGACCACCTGCATATTGGGTTACAACAATTTCCAAAAAGTAATTTAATAGACCTAATCCTGATTTTAACGGTTTTTCTAGATCAACTTTTAAGAGAGATGTATTTAAATTTGCACATGAATATCAACAGTATTTACATTATTCCTTATATTATTTTTCTGGTAAAGTATCTATCACGTCTGATATAGGTCGTAGTACTAACGGCCATGATTATTTAACGGTAACCTGTCATTGGATAGCTTATAGATGGTCTATGCAAAAACGTATTTTAGCGTATAGATATATAGATGATAGGCACACTGGTACTTTTATTGCAGAAAATATTCATCAAGTTTGTGATTATTACGGAATAACTGATAAAATTATGACTATTAAATTAGATAATGTTTCTTCTAATAATTATGCTATTACAATTTAAAAAAAAATTAACTCAATCTTTTTCAAATTATTTTCATATAAAATGTGCATGTCATATATATAACTTAGTTGTAAAGGAAGGTCTAACACTTTTTGCAGACATTCTTAATAAAATACAATTTGCTATAAATTTTATTTTTAAAAGTAATAGAATACAACGAAAAAAAAAATTAAAAAACTTGTCACGATTGCGGACTACCTTGTAGAAAATTCTCGAAGAAGTAGTCACTATGTGAAATTATTTATACGAGCAACTACTTGTTGCTTAAGAAGGTAAGTAGTAATTTGTAGAGCATGATGCCAAAAGGAAGGATGTACGGAAGCATGAACCAATAAAATGCGGATAATATTATTAATGGTACGAATTTTTCATCCAAAAATTAGAATAATCATCCAAAAATAGAACATAATAACGATGGCCCACGGAACTTAAAACGGGAGATGTCGATAAATCGCTATGAATAATATCAAATGACATTAAAATACGAGAAGTAGAGGCTACAAAAGGTAATCTAACATGTTTTTCTAAAGGACAGGAATGACAAATTGGAGTACTACTCGTACCCTTACAATGAATAAAATTGTTTTTATTTAAAGAAGATAAAATTGACGACCCTGGATGACTCAAACGTGCATGCCACAAAGAAAGGGAAAGAGCAACAAAAGTGGAGGACACGGCTGGAGTGACGGAATTGATTGTGGTGATTGGATCAAGATCGCCCCCCGCATCTCATAAGAGGTATTCCCGTTTTGAAATCCTTCACAGAAAATCCAAAATGATCAAAATTAACAGAAACACAATTATCAATTGTAAATTTGCGAAAAGACACCAAATTTTTAATCAAGTTATGGGCATGAAGGGTATTTTTCAAAACAAGACCCCACTTTTACATGTCACTAGGGTGGTCATAAAATCCGTGTAACTGAAAAAATCGAATCGATCGGTTTTTTTAAAAAAAAAATGATTTTTCTTAAAAAATTGAATCTACATGTGTTAAATGATCTGGTTCGATTCTTTCGTATTGGAGATGAACCGAACTGAAAAATCGGGGAAAATATGTAATTAATCTTATCTTTTATTTTAAATATGTAATTAATCTTATTTTTTATTTTAAATATATAATTAATCTTATTTTTTATTTTAAATATGTAATTAATCTTATTTTTAATTAATCTTTTGAATCATAGTCATTGAAACCAATCTATGAAGCGTTTATAGAAGTTGAATGCGGCATGAACTTAGTTAACATATCATGGAATCATTGCCATAAAATGTAGGGAGAGAAAGTAGTTATAAATTGGTGCAACTTTAAATGGTCATAACTCTGCGCTCGGATGTTCGTTTTACCCGATTTGTTTTTTGATTTTGCGTATTTTTTCGAGACACGGCAGGTCATACCGCCATAAGGCAGTTTGGTGCCGCCAATTTTTAGGAAAACGTCTGTTTTCCCAATCAATTTGTGTTTTCCCCAAATCCGTTTCTAATTTTCCTTTTCTTTAGTAAAGATCTCACGATATACAATACATTTCAACGTCGAAATTTCGTGGTAATGTAGGTGTGAACGTCAATTTTAGTGTCAAATTTTTTTTTTTTAAAAAAAAAAAAATGCCCGACCCGACCCGTTTATTTTATTTCAGTGTTGGACTTTTATTTTGTGGGATGTAAACTTTAATTTGGAGTCTTTTACATGTTTAAGAATATATGTGATGCAGACTTTATGTTTTTGGACTTTAATTTTTTTTTTTTTTTTTGACTTTATATTTGAATTGAAAAAACCGATATAAACCGATACATTCGGCGATATAAACTGATATATCGGTTTTTTTAAAAAAGTTTGATTCGAATTTTTTCAACAACTCGTTGAAAAATACAAAATCGAACCGAACCGATATATGTCCGCCCCTCCATGTCACGTTTCCCAGAATACATATTCTAATGAAATGTTTCAGTTATTTAGCAGTTGGTTAACAACTCGTTGCCTTCTCCGTACTAAATTCTCCATTATTTATTTTTGCCTTTTTTTTCTCTCCATAATGGATTGAATTTGGTGAACTGTTCGTTTGACTCCAAAATAAATGTACTCCGTTGAATTGACGACAAGAAATGAGTGCGTGCTTTTTAAGGAACTCCATTCTCTATTCCCATGTTTGAGACCGAAACATGTGCAAATGATAGCATCGTGATCATGCGGACGCATAACAACATTTAAGAAAATGTATTTGCTCATTAGACATAAATTAGATTATAGTATAAGAAAAAGGTAAACCTCTTTATTCTTTTTCCTGGTGGAAATTATAAGTTAGTAGCTAGAATTAATCCAGGCGGATGTTATAGCCTTTTGGGTATAAATTATCTGAACTCAAAATTTACGACACAATGTATAGATAATATATGTAACTTACTAACATATAATTTTAGTAGTACAATAAAAGAAAAGGGGCTAATGGTAGAGAAATAAGTGGAGCAGTTTCCGAACACTAATTAATTGTTGATTTTTTTCAAATCCACTAAACCCCTTCTCCTAAAATTAACTACCCAACTTAGTCCACTTATGCTATTGGTTCAGTTCATCATCCTTAATTAGCCCAAATAACCAGCTTTTTCTTGCTTGTTCTTCTCTGATCACTATAGCACGTGGCAGCCCTTTAATTTGTCACTTCATTTTTCACTTTTTATAAGGACCCCAAAACTGTGAATTTCTCACCAAGCACATCAATTTGTCAGCTTGGTGGGAGTTAACAAACTTGTTTGATATACTCTTTGGGTGGAGAAAAGCTTCTAAATGGTAAATATGAACCAACTTGTTAAAGAATGTGTAAAAAACTTATGTTCACTTTATTGGTTTTTTTCTTTTCTGAATGTTATGTAATTTTCTTATTAATAGTTGTCATATTTTCTTTCTCAAACTGCTTTGAAATACTTTAATTGAGCCGAGGGTATGTTTAAAAAACCTCTCTACCTCCACGAGGTAGGGGTAAGGTCTGGTTAGACTTTACCCTCCCCAGAACCCACCTGTCGGATTACACTGAGTATGTTATTGTTGTGGTTATTTTGATTAAAAGGGTTGTTTGGGATTGAGACGTAGTTGGTGTTTGTATTACAGTAAGAATTTTATTAAAAGGGTTCAGTGCCGGCTTAAGCTGCTGAAGAACAAGAGAAGTTGCATTATCAGGCAGTTGAGGGATGATTTGTCTGAGCTACTTAGAAATGGACATTACCAAATTGTCATTGACAGGGTAAGCAATATGAATTTTCAACAAAAGAACAGAATTATATTTCACATTTTAGTTCAAAATTATCAAGATATCCCTGCTAACCTAATATATTCGTCTGTTCATTAATCTGTTTGTTTTCATACAATTTTCAGGTTGAACAGCTTTCATTGGATGAACGAAAGGTTGCAGTGTATGACTTATTGGAGATTTACTGTGAATTTATAATCATTAACTTTCCTTATATTCGAAGACACAAGTAAGAAATATAAGCAATTCAATCTACCTCAATGTTATAATTGTAATGACTGGTGATTTATGTTTTCATATTTGTTTTTCTTTCTCAGGGACTGTCCTAATGACATCAATGAAGTAGTGTCAAGTCTGATATTTGCATCAGCAAGACTCGGCGATTTGCCCGAACTTGTAGCGATTCGGAAGCTTTTTGGTGAGCGTTATGGTCAGATATTTGAAAAATCTGCACTTCAATTACTTCCTGGGAATCTTGTGATCCATCAGTTAAGGCTTTTTCCAGACTTAAAAGTCCTAGAGTATTATAAATTGTTAATTTTTTAAACTCTGATCCTTGTTTAAATATAGATAATGGATAATATATGCATAAACTCTGTATCAGAAGTAAAGAAATACAGATTGGTGAGGGCCATTGCTTCTTGAGTACAGACGCGAATCGCAAGATGAGCTGGTAAATATTTATGCACCCATCGCTAATCCGTAGCTAACAAGATATTCTGATAATCCGTCGTTAAATAGAATTAGAGACAGACGTTTACTTTTAGCGACAGAAATTGTCCGTCCTTAAATAGGATTAGGGATGGATTTTCACTGTTTAGCCACAGAAATTGTATGTCGTTAGATGGGATTAGGGATGGATATTTACAGTTTAGCGCCAAAATTGTCCGTCGTTAAATAGATTAGGGACGGATTTTTGCTGTTTAGCAACAGAAATGGTCCGTAGTTAATTCCTGGTTTGTTTTCTAGTGACAGAAAAAAATTTAAAATAATAATAGAACATGTCCTGCTTCATTCTTATTGGCAACACACAATTCCTTAATGCCAAGAAACTTCAGGTAAATGAAACCAGTAATGCTGCAGCTGATTACAAGGAAGATGGACTAATGAGATTAGACGATCCCAAAATCACCGGGACCGAAGGAAAGATTGTATGTGTTGAAAATTCAACATGTCTCTGAACAACTAACACTTGAAAGGATTCAGTGAACTGCTTGAAGAATAACGGTAACGAGAGAGTTCTAGATTCTGTTCCGTTGAGTTATTTATCCCAATCCCAAATTTCAAGTCCTGAACGCGTCACAGGAAGGGATACGGGGAATATTAGTGCCTTCATTTCGGAGCAAAACATAGAGCGAAGAGCTGCAGAATCTTCAACAGAAGACTCAGCTGAATTACCTGAACAGATGATATACGTAGATGACATTCAGGAGTTTGAGTCTACTTTGAAGAAAGATGTGCACTTCCAGGATCAAAGGCTATTCATGTTCAAAGCCCCTTTCAAAGGTGTTAAGACAAAATTTGAGTCACAGAATGCAAAAGAACGACCAAAGAGCTCGAGGAGGAACAACATGATATCTGGAAAAAGAACGAGAAGGAAATCAGTTTCCGTTGTGTCAGACACTGATAGTACAATATACTACGGAGACTTATGCAAGAGTTCTCCAGAAACGAAACCAAAACGCCAAAACAGGAAAAGGAACTCAAGGAAGAGTTCTGCTGAGGAAAGTCAGAAATCTCTATTATACATTTGCACATGAGAGGAAAGATCAACCTTGCTATGTCAAATTCAGAAGCACAATGACTTATGTCAAGTGCATTGATGATCATTCAAGATCAACCTGCAATTTGGAACATCCATGTTATTGCAGGATCACTGATGTAAAGGTAACGGGGAATCTCCTTTACGCTTGCCAAGTAGAAGAGTCAAAGCCACAAAGGATTTTAGTAAATGCCAATTGGTGCTTCCACCACAACAGATAGCAAAAACTAATCAAGATGTTGAATCAATGAGGGGTCATTTTGTAAAACCTGATACTGAGGAGATATGGGAAAGTCAAGAAACTTGTAATTCGACGATGTCATCTACATCAAGTATGATGGATCGAAGGGAAAGAAAAGAAAATCAGGCCCCTTATTTGAGGGCAATGACTATGCCTACTGAAAGGCCTAAAGATAGCCTCACAGACGATAACTTTCTTCGGTCAAATTCCTTCCCGGTTCAAGAGCCTGAAAATAGACATGTCCATCCTAAGCTACCAGACTACGACGAAGTAGCAGCTAAGTTCTTGGCTCTCAAGAAAGAGAAACTGCAAAAGAAATGCTAGCGTTAAATCGATAGCTTTACCATAGCATGGTCATCTTTACTCTAGGCTAGAACAATACTTGAGTTATTTTATTTCTATTTTTTTGTTCATAAAATTAGCAGACGCATACTTGCATTGTAAATGGAGATTTCTTTGTGTGTGTGTGTATGATTTGGTGATTTTATGGAAGTACTTGGAGTGAAATGAGTGATGATTTGATGAAACTATCTTGTGTTTTGGTGATTCTATGAAATTCTTTTGAGTGAAATGAGTGATGCTTTGGTGAAACTATCTTGTGTTGGTGCTTAACTATTAAATTCAGAGTGATTCAGGACAATTTTACTAATTGCTGCAGCTTTTATATGGAATTCTTGAACAAATAATGCCATCATTTCTTTCATTTCATTTAAAATACTTGTACTACTAAAGTTTCACTTAGGCTTGTGTTTATGGAATCAGTGGACAATAATGACATATAGACATTAGGTGAACATTTTTCAGTTTTTGGCAATTGAGATTCATTTCACAGATGAGTATACGAATTATTTTTCGTGAACCATCAAAAACTAGCCCATGTTTCACGCAATCGGAGGGGAAGTGCACAAATAGCAGCTTGAACGACCGCTATTTAAAACATAGTCAAAGTTTTCAGATTATTTAAATTTTAGCCATTTTAGAATCAAATTTGAGAGATCTCACAACTTCAATCCTTCGGGTCTGAAGTTGGAAACTGGTTGAATCTAATTTCAGACCTCAGGTCTCAAGTTTGGATAGCAGTTTGAACTTCAACTAATCGGGTTTGTAAACTTTCGTCCAAAGGTGTGAAGTTTGAAACAACTCAAGCCTAACTTCAAATCTAGAATTTTAAATGTCAAAGTTTAGACTTTAGATTTCAAATTTTAAATCTCATATTCCGAATATTCTGGAATTTGGGAGATATGGGATAGAATAAAAAAATTCATTCCAAGAACCTTTTTTATTCTTTTTAGCATATTTCTATAAAGGAACCTAGAACATAATTCTTCTCGTCTCTATTGTTGTGACTTTTGACATATAATCACAAAAGGAATTCTGATGTGAAACTTATGAGATATTATGATGCTATAATTTAAACTTATGGCCGCAAAAAAATTATTTGTTATGAAGGACCAAAAATTAAAAACCAGCACAAAATAGGAACATAAGTGCCAATGCCCCGCAATATCGGACTCGTATGAGCCAAATTAGAACTATTCTTTATTTTCTAGAAGACCCAACGCAAACATCATTTTTTTGTGCGGATTTCCTTCAAACGCACTGGTCTTTAATTTTTGCCCTCCATATTTGTGATCTTTAATTTTTTCCCTTATGAAAATATTCAGGTCTATTTCGCAAGGCAATCTCTAGAATATATTTTTTCTTCGAAAATTGAATTTTTGTCTCGCGCGACCTAAATTATGTGGAAACAAGTTATGCGGCATAGTTTTATAGTAATATTTTAAATTATGTTGAGTGTTGGAAATTATGCCTTATTTGGCATAGTTTGTGTGGATGTTATGATATATATGTTAAAATTAAACGCTAACTATGCCCGTCGAAATCTGAAATTATGCATTTTTCATATTATCTTGAGTGTTGACAGTTATGCCTTATCCGGCATAACCTGTGGGTTGTATATGATACGTATGCCGAAGATAAACATTAATTATACCGGGCAAAATTTTAATTATGGGCAGCCCGGCACTAAGCTCCCGCTATGCGTGGGGTTCGAGGAAGGGTCGGACCACAAGGGTCTGTTGTACGCAGTCTTACCTTGCATTTCTGCCAGAGGCTGTTTCCACGGCTTGAACCATGACCTCCTGGTCACATGGCAGCAACTTTACCAGTTACTCCAAGACTTCTCTTCTAAAATTTTAATTATGCCGCATTAAAAATAATAAAGGGAAAAAATTGAAGAACTTAAATTTGAAGGGTAAATCTTAAAGAATACCCCAAAACAATGGGTCATTTGTGCGAATGACTCCGCAAACATTATCTTGAGGCCGCAACAAGATGTGGACCGGTAAAATGATTTACAATAATTCTCTTGGGATTCTTATACACTACAGAACAATCTAATAAAGCCCACAACAAAAAATAAAAATTTATTTTTTTAATCAATATGCAGTGTATAAATATGGTATAATCCGTGTACACTGATTATATACTTTTATACATTAAGTAGACGACAACGACGGCTAGGGTGAAATTTCTTTAGTCAGCTGATTAAATAATATTATACATATGAAACATACATCTGATAAAAATGGTTCTTTTGTTATTCTTTCATAATAACTTTTTTTTTATTAAAAAGGTGCCAAAGGAAATAAATCCTCAATTGTACTAAAAACAAGTAGTTCATTGACTGCAGCTCCGCAATTATCTTAATTTCGAGCATTTATTTTTGCGATGTAAATATGATTCTCTTAGAAAGTGTCAAATTAGTTATTGATCTTAACTCACATTCCAAAAGCTAGCTTAGAGAGAGGGGGATTGTCCGCCTTAATTATAACAAGTCCAGGGTCTCATCCCGCGCACACCGATGTGGTATATTTTTCTACAACCCCCCCCCCCCCCCCCCGTCATGGCCAAATCCAAATATTCTTTATCTGGAAGTTTACTATCCGGTCTGAAGCGTGCACAATCACGGACCCAGGTATTCTCACCCCTTTCAAATGGTCCTGGAGGCATTCAACCCCCATCTTATGATTACTATGCACATTTAATTACTGATCAGTAATAGGACTAATGTTCAAGAAAAGAAACAACTTAATTTTAACATGTGAAAACTAGTTAGAAAATACATCCAATAGCTAGTTTCCCTATACACCCAAAGGAGGAGCATGAATTATTATTTTATTGCGAAATAAAAGATCTTATTTCTTAAAAAATCATGTGTGAAGTCCAAGTGCTTAGGTTGCATGAAACATAACAAATAATTAGAAATTTATTTTAGAAACAGACCCCCTTGTAGTCTTGTAGAAGTAATAATTTACACTAATAATAGTGTTTAAATTGTAAAAAGAAAAAAAAACAAGAAAACATATTGTGTTCACATTTCACAAAATTTCTATTTATATATGAGATATTTTTTTATCACTGTGATATCCGAGTCAGCTACTGTGTAATTCTATCCGCCAAAATTTAGATAAATGAGAAGAATTCATTTAATGTTTACTTTTGCTAGAATTAAATCTGAGGCCTCATAATTTTCAACATATTTTATTGATAAGTTCGGACACACTCTATACGAGATATTTTGAAGTACAAAAATATTTGTGTACCAACAACATTTAGAATTGACTCTATCTAGGGGTGACAAAATTAGTCCAAACCCAAATGACCCGTCCAACCCATCCAAGATTTCATGGGTTTGGGCAATAGTGATTTTGATGATGGATTGATAGCCCAAGTTGATCCATCATAAATCAACATCCCAAATGAACACATGATGATCTTCAAACTTGACCCACGAAAATGCTCAATTTTAACGATTAGAGCTCCACTCTAGATTTAGATTTTTATTTATAAATATTTATTTAAAAATTTCTTTATTATTTTGGAAAATAAAAATACACTAATGCACCCCAACCACCCACCGCACTATCCATCCACCCTACCCCTCACCTACACCAACCCCCACCCAAGCACTGAACCACCCTCACATCTCTGCCCCTACCTTGCCTACTCCACACCCACTTCTACCCCCACTTACCCCCACCCTCCCGCCTTACCCCCCTCCGCCCTACCACATTCTCAAATTTCTATTTTATATTTTTTTTACTTTTAAAAATAATTTATAAAAAATATGATTTTTTTACCTATCCCCCCACGCGCCCTACCCAAACCCTACCCCTCCACCCCACCCCATTTCCCTACCCATCCTCAAATTTCTATTTCATACTTTTTTAACTTTTATAAAAAATATGAATTTTTTTCTTACCTCCCCTGCCGCCCTAACCCCACCTACCCCCCTCCACCCCCACCTCATCCTCAAATTTCTATTTCATATTTTTTTGTTACTTTTATAAAAAAAGTTATTAGAAATATGAATTTTTTTCTTACCCCCTCCACTCCCCACCTCATGCCCTACCCCATCCTCGAATTTCTATTTCATATTCATTTTACTTTTATAAAAAAAATTATAAAAAATATGAAATATTTTCTTACCTTCTCCCCTCTCCACCCCATGCCCTACCCCATCCTCAAATTTCTATTTCATATTTTTTTACGTTTACACAATAATTATTAAAAATATGAAATTTTTTCTTGCTCTCCTGCCTCCCACACCACCCCCGAAGTTTTTATTTTACATATTTATTTTACTTATATATAAAATTTTATTAAAAATGAGAAATTTTTCGTACCCCATCACCCAAACCCCCCACCCCACTCGAAGTTTTTACTTTATATATTTATTTTATTTATACAATTTTTTTATAAAAAATGAGAAACTTTTCTTACCCCACTACCCAGCTCCCCGCCTCTCACCCCCGCCCCACTACCCCTACCCTCCCATTCATTATTTTATATATTTATTTTACTTTTACAAAAAATGAAAAATTCTTTAAAATAGAATTCTTATTTTAAAAATAAAGATATGGAAAAATCAAATATCATACAAAATAAAATAACATCATAGAAGGTAAGTTTGAAATTTGTAAAAGTAATGGGTCAAGTTGGGTTGTGACCCATCATTTAGCCCATCTTAGTCCATATAAGTTTTGGGTGGGTTGGACATTGACACATCTATTAATTCAGTCTATCTTGATTCGTCCAACTTCAGCTCAAACGGCCCATCTGACCCCGTAACTCTATCCAATCTTAAATGACACGGATCGGACTTTTTGTTGTCAAACTTTGTCTGATTCCTTTCAATCTTATAATTAGTAGAAAAAAATATCTAATAAAGTAGCTCTTATAAAAAAAACCATTAATAAGCATTGACTTTCTTATTTTAATTAAAAAACTTATACTTTCTTCTTGAATATGTAATCTGGATAGACTTTGTTGAGATGCAACCTTAATTAACTAGCATCATAGTGCTTAATGAAATGGCATCCAAATGGCCACTAATAGTCATTTTTTAGTAATTAATTTTGATGATAACACTGGTCTCGTCGACAACACACTCAAGTTCACTAGTTAATTTTATTTGCAACCGACCAATTGGGATTTTTTTTATTTGTTTAGTTACTTATGATTAAGTTTTAGTCCTCAAGTTATTGATTCCCAGCTTTCTACGAAACCTAAGTTCATGTCTAACCTGAAAGAGAATAATCTCTTAATTATTTTTATTAATATAAAAGGTATATATATATGATATATAATCTCTAATTATGGAAACTAAATCTATATTTTTCTAATATAAAACTACTACATTTTTCTAATATAAGACTACTACCATAATTACACTTGTACAAGAATTCTACAAATTATATATCAAATATACATGAGTACGTGTATATTCTGTCTCATCCCCGCAGTCATAGCGGGTATTTGTCGTACGCTGAGACTGTCCCTAAAATTTTCAAACTGAACGAAGGGAAAACCCTTAGTATAGATGTCAGCAATTTGGTACCATGAAGGGACATGCAAAACACATACTTGTCTACGAGCTACCTTTTCGCGAACAAAGTGAATATCCATCTCGATATGTTTAGTGCGCTGATGTTGGACCGAATTTTCAGAGAGATAGACTGCACTAACATTATCGCAATAGGCCAAGGTAGCTTTCTGAATAGGAAAGTGAAGCTCTAATAGGAGATTACGCAACCAACAGGACTCAGACACCACATTGGCTACCCCTCTATACTCGGCCTCTGCACTGGATCGCGATAAAGTAGCCTGACGTTTAACCGACCAAGAGACCAAGTTATCACCAAGAAACATACAATAACCAGATGTCGAACGTCTGGTATCTGGACATCCACCCCAATCAACATCTGTATAAGACACTAGAGTAAATACAGAGGATGGATATAAGTGCAAACCATAATTAAGAGTGTCCTGAATGTAACACACAATGCATTTGAGAGCATGTATGTGCTCGTCCCTCGGATCATGCATAAATAAACACACATGCTGCACTGCATAAGTAATATCGAGCCTCGTGAATGTAAGATACTGAAGAGCCCCTGCAAGACTATGATAGTGGGAGGATCCTCGTAAGGTGTGCTAGAATTAGCACTCAGCTTTGGTTTGGTGTTAACCGGAGTAGGAGAGTCGGAATTTTTTTTTGAAGGGAGGGGGTTGTCACGGCCGATGGCCAACGAGAGTAGGGCGGCGGAAGCTACAAATCTTTGGAGAAGGAAAAGTTCGCCCTAGACTGTTGATACCATGAAAGAGAATAATCTCTTGATTATTTTCATTAATGTATAAGGTATATATACATGATATACAATCTCTAATTATGAAAATTAAATCTATATTTTTTCTAATATAAGACTACTACATTTTCCTAATACAAGATTACAATCATAATTATACTTATACATACAAGAATTCTACAAATTATATAATTATACTCATAACCTACGAATGCTAAACACTAAAAACACCTCATAGGCTTTATCTTTGTCGATTACTCTCTAATGTTAATTTAATTTAAGATGTGGTTTGAAAGTACTAATATACTTAATCTTTCACAAACCTCTCTTTCAAAAGAAAGCGACCTGCCAAAAACTATCGTAGTAGAGAACTCTTTAACGGAAATGGTTTCTTTAAACTCTTTTCGTCGAAAAAAAGATATTAAAACGAGAAAAGAATTATATAAAAAAAACTACTCAAGGTACATTTAATTTGTCTGTCTTTTCTTGTCAGGAAAATATGAGTTGATGATAGCTTGTTTGGATGGTTGTTGTTCAGGTTTCATAATATATTATATTGTATTAGTTGTATCATTTGTGGCAGTTTGATAATATTCTTATTATTTGCTTTAGTTGTATTGTATTAATTCTTCAATAATAAATATAGTAAATCCTCTATAAATGAATATCATTGGGACCTAAAAAATTATTATCATATACGAGGTTATTAATTTATTGATAAATAAATATTTTATTAATTTATCGATAAATTAATATTTATTAATTTATAGAATAATTTTTATTTTGTACATTATATTTCTCAAATTAAACAATTAGTTTTTTTTCGGTAACTAAGAAAAGAAAATAAAACAATTAATTAATGATGGTGCATTGTATCTAAGTTTATTAATCTTGTCAAAAATAAGTTTATTAATCTTGGGTTGGCGTGATTCAAAATAGAATGCATGTACATTAGAATATGAAGTGTTAGAATATGAAGTGTTGTGAATTATTTCAAGTACACAATATACAGTTTATAAATAGACACATGTACTTTAACTTCATATACCAAAATATAAAAATTCATATATTATATCTTCTCTTCCATGGCTACTCATTTGAAAGGTGTAAAAAAGTCTACGCTAACTGATGAGATGAGAAAAGCATTATGTGAGTACAAAAATAAGCATCTCTCTTCAAGTCAAAAAGATTTGCAATAGTGGGTTCAACAAAAGTTTGATCTCTCTATTAGTCAATCAACAATATCAAATACTCTTAAAAAGTCAGTAGAATATTTGTCAAAAGAGATAACAAATAGCAATGTTAAAAGGCACAAATCAGCAAAATATCTTGCATTAGAAAATGTATTGTATGAGTGGTTTCTAAAATATCAAGAGAAAGTGAACATGGTTGGAGAAATGATTCAAACTAAAGCAAAAGAGTTTTATACAGAAAATGTATGGTGATGCAAATCTAGAATTTAACTTCTCAAGTGGTTGGCTAGAACGGTTCAAGGCGAGACATGAGATTAAGTCTTATAGAAGGTTTGGTGAAAGTGGTTCGATTGTCATGGAGAATATTGAAGAAGCTTTACCTGAAATTGGTAAAAATTGTTTTGGAAGTGCTTTATTTTATGAATTATATATGTAATTTTCATACGTATTTAATGAATTATTATTTTATATTTTCAGTAGGCCTCAAGGAATTTTTTTAAAATTATTATCTTATGCATTTATCGAGGTTATTATTTTATTCCATTGGCCCAAGTCGGGACCGGAGAAAATTATTATTTAATCGAGGTTATTAATTTATCGAGGTTTTACCGTATGAAAGCATGTGTGCAGTTACATACCATGAAAATACAGGTTTGATTCAATCCAATAACTTTGATCCAAATTGTGTATATTTGTTTAGAATTTCACTTAATTTATAAATATAATATACTTCAGAACGCGATAATAACCTCAGATCCTAAATTCGTCTATATAAAATTAATATACAAATTACCCTTAAACTAATTATCCTATAAAGTCAATTACATATTCTAATTTTACGAGCTACCTTTTACTCCATTATCTTGTTGGAAGTGAAACGAATACCATCCATGAAAAAGTAAAAAGAAGAAGAAGAAAATTTCAATGTAGAATGAGAAAGATGTTAATTCCAGAGTGTTTCATGGTCAAATAATGTAGTTGTAGGATTGGAGGACCAGTCCCTTCATGATTAATATTGTTTTGTGGGCATGTAATAGGTCAATCCAAATGCATGACATTTCCATGCATGCTTTGGACACCTAATCTATTTAGATATATTTAACCATTAATGGAGGCGCCTAAGATATGGACTTCTCTCTTTTGTCACATTAACGAAATTAATATCTGCTAATCCATTGGCTTCTACACAAATTTCTTGCTTTCCATTGTATTAATTATGTGTGTTAAATATATTGGGCTTAATTTGGATGGATTACAATGTACTCAATTAATAAATTGTCGGGTCAAAATTAACCCGTGAAAAATTATTTGGGTTGAAATATAATTAAATAAAATGGATTAAATAATAAGTCATAACTTACTTGCCCAACTTTTATTAAATTTTACTTGCTTACTTTTTTATAAACTTTTTTTTGTTCCCTTCTTTAATTTCCACTGTGTTAACGTCTTTCCTACATTAATTTTCTGTCTGTTTTTCTTTGGATCGGTTGTTCACTTATTCTTCAAGTCTAGCTAGTCTAATAATTGAAAGACAAAACACTACTATCTCCCTAAAGTCTTTCAACATAATCATGGATTAATTAATTTCCCATCAGGCAAAAGTCACACTTGGACAATCGATAATCGAAAAGAAAATACTTAACCGTATCTGGTGCTTTGCATCGTACTATATTTATTTAAATACTTTGGCTAATTGATTTATAAGAAGATAAATTTTAAATTAAATGACTTTTATGTGAGAAAAAGAATAAAAAAATAATTTTCGTCTGATAAACTTTAAAATTTGATGACTTTTATGCGATAAAAGTAATTTTGTCTGAAAAACTTTAAAGCTGGTTGCTTTTTATGTAATAAAATTGTGTGTAATAAATTCAAAATTAAATGATCACGATGAAATTTACCAGCATCTATAAAAGTCCTTTTTAGTTACTAAGTTGTCCTCTAGGAATGTAAAGTTAACACTAATGAAATATTAGCATTTTTATCTTTTCCGTGTTAGAATAATTATGAGCAAATCCCATAATTATATTTATTTTCATTAATTAAGATATTGTAATTAGTTGTAAAATCAATTAGTCATCTTGTAATTAGTTGTAAAATCAATTAGTTATCATTAGAAAGATTGTAGGTAATTAGCATCTTCTATTTTAGGTAAACTTAGATTAGTACTAGACGTATGATTATATATATTACCTATGATTGAATAAGATGATCAAGAAATATTTTCCTACATAATATCAAGAATCTAAAAGATCATTGCTCTAAACCTCTTCTCTTCCCTTCTCCTAACGGATTTCTTCTACTCCAATTACTAATATTTTCGGCCAACACTTAGGTTTAGTCCTCCCAAAATCATAAACCTAAAACAGCTTCTACACCCTACTCCAAATATACATCTTTGCCGTACCCATACTCCTCCCCTACTCGGCTGGATATATTTTTTGTTCTTCCAAAATTTAAGACTCTTCTATATACTTTCATCACAGCACCATTCTCTTCTTCTTTTCTTTTGATTTGAAGTACTAACTATGGCCGAAAAACAAAGATTTCATCCCGCTCTTGCCGTTAATAACGTCAAGAACTTTATCGTCATAACTCTTGAAATGGAGAAAGGGCAGTATACCTCATGGGCGGAACTATTCAAAATTCACTATCGCGCCTATGAGGTCATTGACCATATCATTCCATCTGAGTCACCGTCGGATACCACTGTGGTGGAAAGAAATTATGATCTCGCTTAGATGTTATAGTCCTTCAATGGATTTATGACACTATTTCGAATGATCTTCTTCATATCATCTTACAACCCAATTCTACTGCTCAAAAGGCGTAGGAAAGATTAGAAAATATATTTCAAGATAACAAAATGTCTAGGGCCATTTATCTTGAGCACCAATTTACAAATATTAAATTGGATGATTTTTCCAACATCTCAGCCTATTGCTAAGAATTGAAAGTAGTTGTGGACCATCTGTTCAACGTTGGTTCGCGCGTGACGGATCAAAGGTTGGTACTTCAATTGATTGCGGGGTTAAATTAGCAATATGATGGTGTTGCTATGTTCATTCAACAAAGCAATCCATTACCTCCCTTTTACGAGGCCCGTTCAAGATTAATTCTCGAGGAAACAAGGAAAGCAAAGCAGGCATCATCGGGCACAACTTCCGGTGGTACAACTCTCGTATCCACCAACTCCTTTTCCACTGATTTGGAACCCCAAAATTCTGGTCCGGGTGGCCAAAATACTCGTCAAAATAATGATAAAAAACGGGGTTCAAATCGAAACAATAAAGGAAAAAATAATAGTGGAAAGGGACGTGGACGGAGCGGAGGACAAACCACCGGCGGCAGCAGCCAGCCCGGGTAGTGGCGGGCTGGTAGTGGCGGCAATTTTCCAGGAAGTAGTGGCGGACAGTGGGGGTAGTACCCACCGTGGGCCTGGGCCCCATAGTGGGCTGCCTCGCCATGCCCATTCCCGACCTCTTCATGGGCCCGACCTCCTCCTTCCAGTCGCCAACCCGGTATTGTCAAATCTTATCCACAACATGTTTTTGCAGCTCGGGCACCATCTTCTGTCGGATATGCACCCACGGATATTGAACAAGCCATGAGTCACATGAATCTGAATATTCCAGATGAATCATGGTACATGGATACATGGGCTACGTCACACATGACGGCATCTCAAGGTAATCTTTCGTCTTATTTTAATACGAGCGGTAATAAAAATATTATTGTCGGCAGTGGGCAGAAAATTCTAATTCGTGGTATTGGTCATGTAATACTACCATCACCCCACCCACCTTTATGCTTGACATATGTATTACATGCGCCAAAATTAATTAAAAACTTGATCTCTGTTAGACGTTTTACACTGACAACAATGTTTCTGTGAATTTTGATCCGTTTGGTTTTTCTGTGAAAGATTTTCAGACGGGGATGCAGCTCATGAGATGTAATAGCACGGGGGACTTATATCCCATCACTTCTATCTCCAACAACCACATGGTCAAACCTTCCACCTTTGCGGCCATCTCTCCTAGTATATGGCACAATAGGTTGGGACACCCATGAGCACTGGTTTTTAATCAATTTAGGAAGAATAATGGTTTTTTGTAATGGACGTTTAGACTCTTCTGTTTGCCAAACCTGTGTGTTTGGTAAACATATTAAACTTTCATTTTATGCCTCTACTACTAATACTGTTATGCCATTTGATATGTTGCATTGTAATTTATGGACTTCACCCATATTAAGTGCTACATGTCATAAGTATTATTTGCTCATTGTTGATGATTTTTTGAATTTTTTGTGAACCTTTCCCTTAGGACAAAAATCACAGACCTATAACATTTTGAAACAATTTAGTGTGTTTATCAAAACTCAGTTTGACAAAATCATTAAATGTTTTCAATGTGATAATAGGGGGGAATTTATAAATACTCAATTTCAAAATTTTTGTCAACAAAATGGGATGTCAGTTCGTATTTTCTCTCCACATACATCTTCTCAAAATGGGAAAGCTGAAAGAAAGATTCGAACAATCAACAATCTGACTCGCTCTATCCTTATGCATTCATCCACACCACTAAATTTTTGACATCATGCTCTTCAAATGGCTACATATCTCTTAAATATTCTTCCTAATAAATTACTCTCCAATATGTCCCCTACTCAGGTATTGTACAACCGTATCCATTCGTTTAAACATTTACGAGTTTTTTGGTGTTTCTGTTATCCCTTGTTTCCATCCGCCACCATTCATAAACTTCAAGCTCGGTCTACTCCTTGCGTGTTTTTGGGGTACCCACAAAATCATAGGGGATATAAATTCTTTGATATGTCAACAGAAAAAATCATTATTTCTCGTCATGTTATCTTTGTTGAATCAACCTTCCCGTTTGCTACATCTCGAGCGGCATCCCCACCTTCATATGATTTCCTGGACGATGGAATTTATCCAATTTTGAGGTATTATCTAAACTCTCAAGATAACAATTTAGAGCCATCACAGACCCCTACAACACAACCTGTCACCCCACCCCATTTCGGTAACTCGCCGGCCTAGAACCGTACTGAGCCCACTACCTTGGCCCAAAATACCGAAACCACCTACCCACTGTATAGGCCCAAAATCCCAACAACACCCAACCATCCAATGACCCAACACCTAAACAGACCATGGAAACACGTGCAATGCACGAGATTTTTCGCCCTAAGCATCATTTCAACCTAACCACCTCAGCCCATCCCTCACCAATACCAAAAAAATCCTAAAGCTGCCTTATCAAACTCGAATTGGAAGGCTGCCATGTTATATGAATTTACTGCTTTTATTCAAAATTGGTGCCACTGCCATCTAATGTGAATATAATTCGGTCAATGTGGGTTTTTTGCCATAAAAAGAATTTTAATGGTTCTTTTGCGAGATACAAAGCTCATCTTGTTGGTGATGGCAGGTCTCAGCAGGTGGGAGTAAATTGCGGTGAAACATTCAGTTCGGTAGTCAAGCCTGCAACTATCAGGACTGTTCTTAGTCTGACACTGTCCAAGTCATGGTCCATTCATTAGTTGGATGTCAATAATGCATTTTTACATGGCCACTTGCAGGAAACGGTATACATGCATCAGTCGTTGGGATTTCGTGATCCTGCCCATCCAGATCATATGTGCCTGTTGAGAAAATCTTTATATGGTCTGAAACAAACTCCTCGGGCATGGTATAACAGGTTTGCAGGATTTGTTTCCAAATTTGGATTCTCTCACCGCAAGTCGGATCAGTCTCTTTTTATTTATAGAAAGGGCACTGATGTGGCTTATATACTTTTGTATGTTGATGACATTATCCTCACTACATCCTCAACTTCACTTCGCCAGTCCATTATGTCCTTTCTTGCAGCAGAATTTGCAATGAAGGACTTAAGTTTGTTGAATTATTTTCTTGCCATTGCTGTCACTCACTATACAGGTGGTCTGTTTCTCAGTCAAAAGAAGTATGCCGATGAGATACTTGACAAAGCAGGGATGTGTTCATGCAAATCTTCCCATACTCCGGTTGACACGAAGGCGAAGTTGAGCAATGCTTCAGGTACTCCATACAGCGACCCCACACATTAGCGCAGCCTGGCTAGTGCATTGCAGTATCTCACTTTTATGAGGCCTGATATTTCTTATGCGGTCCAGCAAGTTTGTTTACACATGTATGACCCAAAGGAAGAGCATATGGTGGCTCTCAAGAGGATTATGCGGTATGTGAAGGGTACTCTCCGGTTCGGACTACATTTGTATAAGTCCTCCGTCTCGAGTCTGTCTGCCTACTCTGATGCGGATTGGGCTGGCTGCCCAAACACACGTCGTTCCACTTCCGACTATTGTGTGTTCTTAGGTGACAATCTCATCTCATAGTCCTCCAAATATCAGCCCACACTATCTCGGTCAAGTGCAGAGGCAGAATATCGAGGGGTGACAAATGTTGTTGCTGAATCTTATTGGCTCCGTAATCTACTACTGGAGCTTCATTGTCCGGTTGAAAAGGCAACAATGGTCTATTGTGACAATGTGAGTGTGATATATTTATCTGGCAATCCTGTTCAGCATCAACGCACGAAGCACATTGAAATGGATATTTCATTTGTCCGAGAAAAAGTGGCCCGTGGTCAAGTCCGTGTTCTTCATGTGCCGTCCCGTTATCAGATAGCTGACATCTTTACAAAAGGTCTTCCGCGCGTACTTTTTGATGATTTTAGGGACAATCTCAGCATTCGAGAACCTCCCGCTAAGACTACGGGGGACTATTAGAATAATTATGGGCAAATCTCATAATTATGTTTATTCTCATTAATTAAGATATTGTAATTAGTTGTAAAATCAATTAGTCATCATTAGGAAGATCGTAGGTAATTAGCATCTTCACTTTTAGGTAAACTTAGATTAGTATTAGACCTATGATTGTATATATTACCTATTATTGAAATAAGATGATCAAGGAATATTTTCCTACATTCCGCTTGCAAATTGATTCAAACAATTTATACGTAGCGAACAATTTCTTTGCTCAACGGTCCCGTTGAATAATATTTCGTTGACGCAAAAAAAGATCATACTAGAAGTTGAAGTTGAAGTTGAGAAAAAGTTGTTTGAGTATGAATTGCACTTGAAAAAAACTAAACTTTTATAAGTTAAAATTATTATTCTATACTCCTCAAATAAAATTTTAAAACTTTCAATTCTCTATTTCAAATTAGAGTTGAAATAATGAATAAAATTGTAAGACAGCCCCTTTATTAATAAAGTGTTTAAGTTGTAAATAATGATGATGTAAAAATTATTTAGACAATTAACTTACTTAAAAGATGATTGCAAAATTATATTTATATAATCTTGAAAAAAGGTAGATAGCTAACCATTATAACAAGTTAAATTTCACGAATGATTTAAAATTTTATTATACTATCACAATATATTAAATTCATAATACTTTAGTTTGTTACACTATCGTAGTATTTTAAATTCATTTGCAAATATCTTAAGAGTGTACGAAGTATATTTTTCGGAACAGTGAAAAAGACTTAAAAATTGTAATCTTTCAAAAGTAACTCTGCTTATGTTTGCCCGGGGAAGAAACTCCATATTATTAGATCTTCGTCATGCTTATGCCATTTGTTTGTCAGGAAATCGACATATTAGTTGGACTCTCTCCAAATGTGATTAGTAGAGAGAGTCCAACTAATATGGTGTTGTATTTCTACATTCGTAACCAGCAAATAGCAAGTCAGTTTTCCACTCCCCTTCTCGATATCCCATTAGTTTTGCTACAATTAACCCTTTTTACGTCTCTATAATTCTGCAATGGGTGTAAGATATTTATGTTGACAGATGAAATAGAATTACAGTAGCTTTCTTTTTTTCCTTTTTTGGTGCTGGGTCCCACGTGTGGATGGAACCTACCGGGTGAGCACCGACACGTGCCGACCCATCCAACACACACCGTTTGTTGGTTGACTTTATTCTTAACGACTTAAATACAAAAACCTGACATTTCTTAAAAACAATTTTAAGTTCTTTGCCGAAAGTTAGTGATCACGTGGATATTCTAATCCCACGCCTTTCTCATTTACCCTTCCCCAATCATTATTCTCTTTGACTCAATTATACTTGTAATTTTTTGGGCACTTTCCATTTTTCGAAAGTAAATTTAATTAAATATTAAAGATAAATTAAATTATATTAATTTAATATTTTAAAATTAAAATTTATATATATAAAAACTACATAAAAAATATTATAAATTATAATTTTTTTCACATCAATTTGATGAAAAAATATATCTTAAAATATTAATCAAAGTTCATACAGTTTAAATGTGGAGAAGCGAAAAATAACACATAAATTAGTACAGAAGAAGTATTTGTTTCTTGAAAATTACTTTCTTTTTTAGATTTAGACTTCACCTATTTTTATAATAGAGAAATTTCCAAAATATATATTTCAACACAACACCTTGCATTCAGGTAATCAAAAATTTTGGCTTAAGGTATATCCGTATCTCCAACATACACTTTTACATTATTTTACAAAATTTATATACATATATATTATAAAAAATATTTTCCTTCATTATTTCATTCCAAAGTCATAGTATATATACTAAAATATAAGCATAATTTTAGATTATAATTACGGTAAGTAATAACTAAAATATACATCTACCATATACAGAATGTACATAATTATGACTAAATATATTTGCATATTCTATCACACCCCCGTAGTCGAAGCGGGAGGTCAGCGTATGTTGAGATTGTCCCGAAAGTCTTCAAATAAAAACCAGTGGAACACATTTTGTAAAAATATCGGTAATCCGATAATGTGACGGGACATGTAAGACACGTACTTGTCCACGAGCAACCTTTTCGCGAACAAAGTGAATATCCAGCTCAATATGTTTAGTGCGTTGATGTTGAACCAGATTCCATGAGAGATAAGATCGCACTACCATTATCACAATAAACCAATGTCGCCTTCGGAATCGGACAGTGGAGCTCCAAAAGAAAGTTCTGTAGCCAACAAGATTCAAACAACACACAACTCCTCGGTATTTTGCTTCGGCGCTAGATCTGGACAAGGTCGCTTGCCGTTTTGAGGACCAAGATACCAAATTATCACCAAGAAATACACAATAACCAGACGTGGAGCGTCTGGTATCCGGACATCCACCCCAATCAACATCTGTGTATAAAATAAGAGTGGTTGTCGAAGACGGATATAAATGCAAGCTATGATCGAGAGTGCTCTGAATAAAACGCACAATGACTTTGAGAGCATGCATATGATCCTTCATTGGGTTATGCATGAATAGGCAAACATGTTGCACAACATAAGAGATGTCGGGTCTTGTGAAAGTGAGATATTGCAGGGCCCTTGCAAGGCTGCGGTAATGTGATGGATCGGCATATGGCTTTTTAGAAGAAGAACTCAACTTCGGTTTAGTATCAACCGGAGTAGAGGACGGCTTACACGATGACATGACAGCTCGTTCAGCGATCTCTTCTGCATACTTCTTTTGGGATAAAAATAAACCACATGCATGACATGTCATGGCTATCCCCAAGAAGTAACTTAGTGGCCCTAGATCTTTCATTGCAAACTCATAGCCAAGAAGTGACATAATAGACTTGCGAAGAGTATCAGATAAGGTAGTTAATATAATATCATCCACATACAAAAGAATGTAAGATATATCATTACCCTAACGATATATGAATAGAGAATGATCAGATCTGCTGTTAGAAAACCCAAGATGTGAAACATAATCCGCAATTCTCTTGTACCATGCCCTAATAGCTTGTTTGAGCCCATATAATGATTTCTTCAGCAAGCATACATGGTTAGGATAAGTAGGGTCTTTGTACCCCATGGGCTGATACATGTACACTGTTTCATTGATTTCTCTATGTAGAAAGACATTTTTTACATCAAGCTGATGAAGCGGCCATGCCTTCGAAAGAGCCAGACTTAGTACCGTGCGGATAGTTGCCGGTTTGACTACCGAACTGAAAGTCTCACCGCAATCCACACCAACATGTTGAGTTTTACCATCACCTACACGACGGGCTTTATGCCTCTCAAATGTATCATCAGATTTTTCTTTATGACTAAAAATCCACATAGACCGAATCACATTAACATCAGGAGGACGGAGCACCAAATCCCACATCCTATTATTAATTAGAGCATTAAATTCATCATCCATAATCATTTTCCAATTCAGGTCATTAAGGGCAATGGTGACTTAGTAACATGGGTGTGAAGACCGTATTTTTTATTTGGCTTAAAAATTCCGTGTTGACTATGAGTGACTAGCCGTTGGGCCGGAATTGGATTTTGGGCCAGAAGTGAAGGACGGATTGTCGGGAAATAGGCCAGCAGTAGCGGGGTTGCTCGTGCCTGAAGGTGGGCTGAGACCCAGCGGACTGCCAGCCACTGACCCTCTCGACAATGGGTTATTAACGAGAGGTTCGGTTGGGCCGACAACCACTGGACTCGGTAATTGTGCCGAGATACCGGAAAAAAATTGACCTATTTATGAGGCTAATTTATGGATCAAATACGGGGGTATGCTATCGTCGAGAAATTCATAGGTAGAAGGCATGAAACAATGCAATTTGGCAAAAGGAAAATTTGTTTCATAAAAAATTACATGACGACTCACGATGATTTTATTAGGGGATAAGTCATAATATTCGTAACCACGATGATTTGACGGATATTCCAAAAAAAAACACGGAGTAGACCGGGGGTTAAAATTTATTGACGGTATTAGAAAGAAAGAGAGGATAGCATAAGCACCCGAAAACCCGTAAATGAAAGTGTGATGGGTCCCTTAGGTATAAAATTTAAGAGGAGATTAGTAGGCTAATTGTTTGCTCGGAAGTATATTCAAAAGATAAGTTGCCATTTGTACTGCATGATGCCAAAAGGATGGTGGTAGAGAGGTATGTGCAAGTAAGGTTCTAACAATGTTGTTAATGGTTCGAATTTTTCTTTCTGCTTTTCCATTTTGAGATGATGTATGTGGACACGAGAGACGAAATGACAAACCATTAGTTTTGCAAAAATCCCAAAATGACCCATTATCAAATTCTCTACCATTATCACATTGAATATTTTTAATGTCTCGTTCAAATTGAGTGCGGATGTATGCTCTAAAGGAGAGAAATATGGAAAAAACTTGTGACTTTTTAGACAAAGGAAACGTCCACAAAAAATTGAGTAATCATCCAACAAAAGAAGATAATATATATGGCCTGAAGAGCTCAAAACGGGAGATGTCCAAATATCACTATGGATAATATCAAAGGGCATAACAGTACGAGAATTAGAAACAACAAAAGGAAACTTAACATGTTTTCCAAGAGAACAAGAGCGACAAACATAAGAATTATGAGTTCTATTATACTCAATAAATTTATTTTGTTTAAGGGATGCAAAAAGCGCTCCCGGATGACCCAAACGTTCATGCCATAAAGAATGAGCTAAAGCTGCAAAACTGGATGGTAACGTGGCTTGATGTGTGGTTGTGGTGATTTGATATAGCTCGCCCCGACTATCACATCTCATTAGACGCATCCCCATTTGAAAATCCTTCACGGAAAACCCAAAAGGATTAAATTCAACATAAACTGAATTGTCAGTGGTAAATTTTCTAACCGAAATAAGGTTTTAAATTAATTAAGGAGCATGAAGGACCTTCTTTAAAGCTAACGGTGGGTTCGGGGGAGATACGTTTGTATTACCATAACCACGAATTGGAATTGAATGGCCATTTTCGATAATTAACTGCGATTATTGCTCAAATTAAAATAGGACGAGAGTTACCTTGTAAGGACGTCATATGAGACGTTGCACTGGTGTACATGTACCAATTTGCGTCAAGTATATTAAGCCAAGAGTGTGCATTGCAGCCTCGATGTCGGTAGGGGTCGCCACTAGCCGAGTGGGCATGTTGCCACTGACCCGATAGTGGCCCAAGAACTCATGCCGCTGAGTGGGCCTGCTGGCTGGTACTTTGCACTTGGGCTGCTGGCATGGGTGTGGGCCTGGCCTAATTTCCAAAGAGGAATGGATAGGGAGGCACAACCTAGGCCATTACCAGGCCCACAGTGTTGGCTCACTGCCCCACTGGGCTGGCTGTTGCTGCTGGCCGCCGCCCCGCCGCCGCCGTGGTTCTTTCCGCCATTACCGATATTTCATCCCTTTTGGCCACAGTTTGACAGAGAATTTTCAAATTGTGAAGAATTATCATCGGATGGAGAGGCAACCATAGTGGAATTTGACACGGTGGTCGTCTTTTGGCAAAACCCGCTTCTTCTAGGATGAGCATAGAACGAGCTTGGTAAAATGACGGAGAGGGTTTCTTTGGCGGATGAGCGTACCTACTCCATTATATGTGTCGGTGAGGCTGACAACCATTTGTAACACGAGTTGATTGCTAGTTACCGGTACTCCGATGTTCTTGAGTTGGTCCGACAGAACCTTGAGCCTTTGACGATATGCGGACATATTCGAAAAACTCGCCATGTCTGTGGTGGAGAATTCTTGCTCAAGTGTGATGGTCCGAGAATTCTTATTGTCTTGGAATATGTCACGTAAGCGTTCCCAAGCATCCATAACTGTGGAGTAGGGCTCAAGAATAGTATGCAGCAAATCACTTGAGATTGTGGCATAAATCCACTAGAGGACTGTCGTATCAAGTGTTAACCATAATTCCCTTTCATAATCAGTTTTCGGCACCTTCTCATTGCCTTTTTCCGGTGAAATGATATGATGGATAACCTCTGTGTGAGCGACAGTGAATTTTGAAAAGCTCTGCCTATGTCACATAATGGACGTTCTCTATCTCAAGAGTGATGGAGATATGAGATTTAATATTTGAAACTGCGAGGGCTGGATGGAAATTTGATTTCGAGTCAAACATGGCTGACAGAAGTGTGGGGGAAGGTTGGCGCCACAAAGAGAGGGGGGTCGGCCGACGGTGAAAGAAAAGGATAAGGTATTAGGGTTTAGGATCTTTCCCTAGAATCTGATACCATGTAAGAAATATTTGCTTCATTATTTCATTCCAAAGTCATAATACATATACTAAAATATAAGCATAATCCTAGGCTACAATTATGGTAAGTAATAACTAAAATAAATAACATGGTCCGCACTTTTTTGTTTCATGCCTCCCTCCCTCCATCCTTTTGGGTTTATGCGGTCAAAATGGTAGAATACGTCCTTAATATTTTACCCACTAGTACCCTCCATAACATGACTCCAACCGAAATCTTACACCGTAGGGTTCCCTCCTATGATCACCTACGGATATTTGGTTGCCTATGTTTCCCCAATCTCTTTTACACAGCCTCTCACAAATTAGCTCCCCGCACCACTCCGTGTGTCTTCTTAGGTTTTCCGTCGAACCATAGGGGCTATCTGTGCTATGACTTATCCACTCGTCAAATTCACGTCTTGCGTCACGTCACTTTTGACGAGACACAATTCCCCTTTTCCAACATCCAAAATTTTCAAAAACCGAATTACGAATTTTTAGATGAATCAACTCTCTCTCCTGTCCACCTTCGGGAACTGTGCCCGACTGACACCACTACACTGCCTCCATCTGCCACCATACATCATCTGCCACCATACATCACCTGCTGTCGGCATCCCTGCCACCGGCGTCCCCCCCCGTCGCCGCTTCTTTCCACCTCTAGCACAACTCTGCCTCTAGGTTCCACTAACTCACCGATCACCGTCCCATCCACTGTGCCGTCCCAACAATCTCACCACCATGCTGACCACTGTCCGACCATCAACTACTACCCAGAAAACCTAGATACCAGACCTAATACACCACCGACGTCGTACCCTACCCTACAAACCTCCTCCATTTCCGGCATATCGTGATACTGCTTTTTTACTGTTATATGTGGATGACATTGTTCTTACCGCCTCTACCGATGTGTTGAAAGATGAGATTATTGCACGGCTCAAGTCTGAATTTGCCATAACTGATTTGGGAAAGTTGAGCTATTTTTTGGGGATCTCAGTCACTAGATCCGCTGATTGTATGTTTCTTTGCTAGCGTAAGTATGTAGAGGAGATCATGCACAGGGCTAAGATGGACAATTGCAAAATCATGGCCACTCCAGTTGATTCTAAATCCAAACTTAGTGCAATGGTCGGTACTCGGTGGATCGATCCTACTATGTATCGAGTCTTGCAGGTGCACTTCAGTATCTCATCTTCACCAGGCCTGACATTGCCTATGCTGTCTAGTAGGTATGCTTATTTATGCATGCCCCCAGAGAACCTCATTTTACTGCCCTCAAACGTATCATTCGATATGTTAAGGGCACATTGGATTATGGACAACATTTATACCCCTCCGCACCGAACTCGCTATTATCCTACACCGATGCAGATTGGGCAGGCTGTCCAGACACCCGCCACTCTACATCCGGCTACTGTGTGTTTTTGGGTGATAATCTCATCTCTTGATCTGCCAAACGACAAGCCACATTATCCCGTTCGAGTGCAGAAGCTGAGTATAGAGGAGTTGCTAATGTTGTTGCTGAGATCTGTTGGCTCCGAAACCTTCTCTTAGAGCTTCGGTGTCCTTTAAGTAAAGCATATCTGGTCTACTGTGATAACATATCCGTCATATACCTGTCTCACAATCCGGTTCAGCATCAACGAACCAAGCATGTTGAGATAGACATCCACTTTGTTCGCGAGAAGGCTGCTCTCAGGCATTTTAAGGTATTGCACGTGCCTTCCTCATATCAATATGCGAATATTTTCACGAAGGGCCTCCCAAGACAGTTGTTCCTTGATTTCAGATCCAGTCTTAGCATTAGACCTCCTCCCGCTCCGACTGAGGGGGTGTGTAAACGTGTACAAGTATAACACTACAATCCCTACCCATTATTAGATTAGGATTGCTCTTGTATTGTGATTAGAATTCCTCTTTCCTCTTGTATTAGGATTGTATATTGTACACTATATATATTGATATTAATGAAAAACACTTCATAAAGAAGATTAATATCATCTTACAGTTAATATCAATTATATATCAATTCACACGGTTCATCAGTTGTAATATTCTATCGACAAGATTAAAAGAGTGACTCGATGGATGTAAATGTATGTTTGAAGATTTGGAGGTCTTTTTTTTTAGATAGAATACTACTACCAGTTATCCAAATACGATTTTTGTATGACAAAAGATATAAATATATTTAAAATGATTAACTTGGAAAAATAAAAAAAACACTACTATTTATCTTGGTTGATTTTTACATGAAAGTATATATTATGGACACCTTTTCTACTAATTTTGGGGGAATACTATTGCATAACTTTTTCTTCAAAATTTTATATACAAAAATAGAAAGCACTGGGGAAAAAATAAGAAAAAGGAAAGAAAAACACATATAGGATCTATTGGGGAACCATGTACTATCTCTAAATAGGACGAAGGTGGAGACTTTAATCACGGAACAATGGGTTTGATCACTCTTCAGATATTTTTGTTCAGTTTCAATAACCAATTGTAACTCGACACAGCACAGCTTAACTATTTGCAGAAATGTTTTCCATATTGACACCAACACCGGTACTGCATATGTGGTGCTCTCTCATTGGTCTATTCATATTGGAGCACTTCTAACCACCCCACCACCCTTTTTTCCTTTTATATCCAGCATCACGGCTTACGCCAGACTATTTCTGGAGATAGTAGTCCCGATTCTTCCGTACTACTACCAGTAAATCGCGGAATGTGCTTGAATGACCAGGGTTTGAGAACAGAGCAACTGATATCACCTACAAGGTCTTACGCAGAAGAGAGCAAATTGCTCCCACCAGAGTTCGAATCCACGCTGGAGGCCTCTAGCTGGATTTTAAGTTCCCCTCATTTGTCATCCAGTTTTGCCTCCGGGGACAACACTACTATTAGTAAATCGCGTGATGTGCTTGAATGACACTGAAATTTAAAGACCTAGCTCACATAATTCAATTTGCTAAATTAAATATTAATGGGTCAAAATTAAAATAACCCACAAAGTCCATATATGACTTATTCCTTGAGTTACCTAAATGACGGTTATCCTCTATTTTATGTCTATCCGGCAATTCTTTTCCAACATTTTCACATATTTAACAACGTAGTTTCATAGTGTTTGTGGTAAAGAAAGATCAGCTATCAATTCAACATCATAATTTTGTATAGGAATATTGCAATTAGAAAGTTACTATTTCTTTTCTTTGTATTTTCTTTGCCCTACTCTTTCCACTATCAATACAAAGGCTATTACAGATTTAAATGTAGGAAATTAAATGCCCGAAAGTGTCCCTAAATTATTGAAAATAAGGCAATACATACTCTGTTTGCTTTTTGCCACAGAGAATTGAGAATGATACAACAGGAAGGAAAGAGTCAAGTCTAATCTAGTAGATTAATGAAATGCAAATTTAAGGGTGTGACCTATTGATTAATAAAGGGGTTGACAATTATGAGATTTTACGTTCAAATTCCAATTGTGAGAAAAAACACTGCGTGATTTCTTTTCATCAGTCCAAACTTTGATGATTAGAGCTGTGAGAAAAAACATTCTTTTCATCAGTAACTTTGATGATTAGAATTGTCCAATATATGTGCCGAAGGAAGATAACAAATGCGGCCAACTGACACGAACACCACTGTTATTAGAAGAAAACAAAATAGTGGGGAGGGGGAGTGGCGGGCCCATGAGTTTTATTAAAAGGGTTCAGAATATGAAAATATAAACGCACAAAAAAGTTGAAAAAATTCAATATACATATAAAGAAAATAATTTTCTAACTTTATATATATAGAATGTAAGTTTTAACCCGAGAGAAATTCGAACGAGTGGAGGTAACATAGTTGAAGAAGGTTAGAGTGGAAGCAACGGAAATTCAGAAAGATGAAGCCGCGTGGGTCCAAATAACCGAACTAGGACTAAGACTCTTTTCATTTGCCAATTTCCCCCCTCTTATATTTACTCTCATTTGATCCCCTCCCTCTCCCTTTCTCATACTATCAAAATTCAATTTCCCCTCTCCCTCTCTTCCTCCTCTATACATATTCAATCACAATTGCTACAATTACATACCAAATTTGTATTTTTCTTCTCTCTTTACTAGACACCGCTCGCTCTCCAAAAAAAAAATCTCTTGTTTACATTTGGAATGGTTCGATCACCAATTCATCTCTTTCTTTGCTCTGTTTTCTCTTTGTTTGACAATATCTACTCTTGAAATTCACATCATTTTTGTTGTTTTTCGCCAAAATAAAATTTGGGTATTGATTGAATACCTTTTTCGTGAACTGGGCTTTCATTTATTTTTAGTTTCATTTGGCAAACCATTTCCAATTGTATTCAAGAATTGAAGTTTATTCACTCTGAACTCCAAGAGAGCGAGCGGCGAATTGTGAGGCTAGTGACAATGGCTGCACCAGAGGAAAGTAGCAAATCAAGGATATCAATGGGACAAGAACAAATGGATTTTGATGATAATACCTTTGAAAGACAACAAAGGAGGCCAGTTTTTGAAGAAGCTTCCATGTCTAACAGGCGTTTCAAGAAAATCAGAAGTCCCGAACGACAATCCTATCCTCAACAACTACCTTTAAATTCCTCTGTTCTTTATAATAATCCCGCATCCATGACATTTCCTCTTCCTGCTCCGTCAGTTTCATCATTATCTCCCTCTTCTTCTTCTTCTTCTTCTGCTACAACGTCGAGGCTCGTTTTTCCTTTTGCCTTTGACGGGACACAACAATTGGGACCAAACACGACTCCTGTATTTCACCCACATCATCAAACTCAGCAGCAAATGATCTCATTTTCACCTCATCAACAATGTCTTTACCCTCCGTATTTTGCAGGGGAGTTAGAACCATCACAGAATCAGCAACAACTATTGCAGTATTGGAACGAAACGCTAAATTTAAGTCCGAGGGGAAGAATGATGATGATGAGTAGATTGGCGCAAGATAGCAGGGGATTTTTTAGGCCTCAGGTAGTACAACCTATTTCCGCGACGAAGCTTTACAGAGGAGTGAGGCAGAGACATTGGGGAAAATGGGTAGCTGAAATTCGTCTCCCTCGTAATCGGACTCGTCTTTGGCTTGGTACTTTTGACACTGCTGAGGACGCCGCCATGGCTTATGACCGCGAGGCGTATAAGCTTAGAGGAGACAATGCTAAGCTCAATTTCCCTGAACTCTTTATTGGTAAAGACAGAGGAGAAGCATCTACAGAGCATAATTCATCGCCCTCGTCTCCAATTACTCATCAAGAAACTTCAGTTTCGGTGCAAAGTGTTCAGTTGCAGCCTATAGATACAGAACTACTGCCCCCACAGCCACCACCGGAAGGTGATAACCACGACGAGGACTCGGGGATGGGATCGAGCGAGGTAACTGCTAGTGATGAAATTCAAGGGAATTTTGGAGTCTTAGAAGGTTGTGCATCATCATCATCACAATCAACTGAATTAGTATGGGGTGATATGGCGGAAGCTTGGTTTAATGCAATACCAGCAGGTTGGGGTCCAGGTAGTCCAGTTTGGGATTATTTGGATTACACAAATAATAACCTCATGTTCCCACCTAATCTTCATTTTGAGAATTTCCATCACCAAGAGCCTCATAATTCTGATCCTCATCAGAATCATCACAATCATGATAATACTAATAGAGATAATCCATCTTTACCTTCATGTTCCATGAGGCCTTTCTTTTAGGTTCAACTTTTCTCATACATTTGTCCATTTAGGATTTAGGTGTTACATACCATTTCAAGATTCACACCATCCTTTGGCCATATAGGAGATCTTTTTTTGACATAGTCTCCTCGGATTCATTTACCGGTTGAATCTTTCTGGCCATGCCCGCGCATTATACGCCATCTTTGCTCATGTCTTTTCCAATTGTTGCAGTTTTTAGAGCCTTTTAACTCTTTACTGTGCCATCTCTGGATCCTCTTCCACTTGATCCCCCATACTTGTCATATCTGCAAAATGGCTGCATATTTTAGGTCATTCTTGCAGTGACAATTTTACTTGGTTACTACTACTTTCACACATGTATCATCAGCACTTGGTTAGTTTCCTTATATTTTTTCTCATTTGCAGTTTTATGATCTACTCTTGACAATTCCTCCATCACGTGCTCATTTTTGATTCGCGACGATGGATGAAATGGAAGTGTGTGTATATGTATTGATCTTCACTTCAGATCTATATGTTGTAATTTCTTTGTTGTTGTTTTTATTGAAGATATTAGTTTAGCATTTTGTTCCTCTTTTGAAGTTGATATATTTGTCCTTGTTTGGAATCCAGTGTGCAAGAAAAAGTAATTTGTAACAAGCATGGCCACAAAGCAAAACATGCTTTTCCTGCAAAAGGGTGTTAAAATAATGGTCTGTTCAACATTCAAGAAATGGCCATAACAGTCGGTTCATGCATGGTATTAGCAAAACATTCACTTTTAGTGTTTTGTTTGCTTTCTTGTTCCTCTCTAAATAATTAAGGTAAAATACGTAAAAGCCCCAAAAAAATCGGCACGTTTTATTCCGTACACACTTAAACTTTTGCGCTGCTTTGATTACCTCTAAACTTGACTATTTGGTGTATCATTATCACTTGGACAAAAGAATTCACGTGGTAGCATGTGAATCTCACCTCAATTAGGTGAGACTGGTCAGGGGGTAAATACTAATAACGAATAGTAGTCAAGTTCATAGGGTAATTAAGATAATGCAAAATTTAGGTGCACTAAATAAAACATGACAAGTTTAATGATGGGTGACTGAAACACCTTTCAAATATGCTATAAGCAAGTTCTGCTCACAACGTTTTTTCAGGAGCAACATCATTAGTATATGTGATGGATGGTTTAGTAGCCTGTCTTAGACAAACAAGGTGTTTCTTTTTTTTTTATGTCTGTCTTTCTTTACCATAAACTTAATTATAGGTTGATATGGACTTGGCAGGAATCTACATGTTAAACAATGTATATACCCGTGATATACACTTGGTATACATAGTGTATATCACGGGAATATGGAGCTAAAAGTAGTGTCTCGGACAGCCCAGCCCAGCAGCCCATCTCGGCAGTGGCCTTCAGCCTATCACGGGGCAGTGTAGCAGTGTAGTATATTAGGAATGTATATTGATGTAATATTGTAGTGTAAATGTTACCTTAATTAGTCTTATACACTTACCATAATTGTATAGTTAGAATTATGGTAGAATAAGGTTTTAGGAATAGAATAGGAATATGATTCTCCTATTATGGAAATATGTAACTAGTATATATATATACCTTTCAATTAATGAAAAGAATCAAGGGGATTATTTCTTTCACTACAAAATGGTAGTGCAAAATATTTCCTTTGATGTTTGATCTCATTTTCTGAAATCTAGTTAGCTCTTATTATTATTTTACATTTTAATATATTTTAAATTTTATTTTAAAAAGATTAAAAATTTAACGGAAAAGGGTAAAAAAATGCCCTTAACCTATTAGAAATGGCTAAAAAAATGCTTTTCCTCCATCTATTGGATCAAATTTGCCCCTCCTTCCACCTATTGGGATAAAAAATGTCCTTCACCTATTAGAAATGGCTCAAAAATGCCCCTCCTTTCACATATTTGATTAAATTTGTCCCTAATATTATTTTCAAAATTAAAATTGTCCTCCATTAATGACACAATTATATGACATTAAATTAAATTTTAACTAAATGCATGAACTTTATTTATCGATCCATATAAGATTTTGACTCAATCCCAAAAGAACCCGACCCACCCATGACCCACCCAATACAAAACTCATTTTGATTTAACGCAACAAAGGGATAAAAATATTTTTACCTCCCTTTTAATTAATTTCTATACGAGCAAAAAAGTTATCTTTGGTCAGAAGTTAACATTTTTGCATAGAACACGACACACGACTTGTCTGAGTTATGTCAAAATATATTTGCGTTGTTTTATGTTAATTTTTATGTATCTTTCATTTATTAGTGTTCTTCAATTTAATTTAATGCTTACTGACCACATTCTAAATATTTCTTAAAAAATGTATATGGTTGCAATATCAGCTTATTAATATCCAGACATTCCTTGAGGTTACATTCTACAATTAGTTTCTATTCAAAGTATAAATTTATTTCTCTGTATTCGGCTGCAATGTCGTTGTTAAATTTAATAATTGAAATTAAGCCTTTTGTGCTTATCTTTACGTGTAAATCTTGATGTTACAACAATTGATGATTAAATGATGCTTCTGATCTAAAACGAAAAAGGCATATATTCGCAATTCCAAATCGAGTACTCCAGAATTAAATTATACTACATAACAAGCATGTATAGAAACTAATTTGAAAAAGAAGGTGAAAAATGATATAATCGCTTTGCTGCGTTAAATCAAAATGAGTTTTGTATTGAGTGGATCATGAATGGGTCGGGTTCTTTTGGCATTGGGTCAAAATTTTATATGGATCGATAAATAAAGTTCAAGTGTTTAGTTAAAATTTAATTAAATGTCATATAATTGTGTCATTAATGGAGGATAATTTTAAGTTTGGGGACAAATTTAATCAAATAGGTGGAATGAGGATATTTTTGAGCTATTTCTAATAGGTAAATGTCATTTTTATCCCAATAGGTGAAAGAAAGGGCAAATTTGATCCAATAGGTGGAAGAAGGACATTTTAAGTCATTCTAATAGGATAAGGGCATATTTGACCCTTTTCCTAAAATCTAAAATTCGTTGGGCTTATCTTGGGGAAGGTTTAAGTTACGGCTTCAGCAAAACTCAATAATTTTGACACAACCCTATATTAGAATTAAAAAAATTATTAAATATGTATAAATGATCTATTCAGAATACGGTAAGCAAAAATGTTGAGATAAAAAAATCATAAATTTAAAATCTTAAATCCATCTTTAGACTCACCCCTGCAATGGAGCTTAAGCCTCGTCGCATTATAGCGATCACTAGCTACTTTTTTTTTGTCTTTAAAAAATAGTCATTGATATAAAAATTTTAAATTCACGAGTAAATTTTAAAACGCTATATCTTGACTTCACTACCTTGGATTGAGACATTATACGGACATAATATAATTAATAAAATTTGTAAAAATATATGAATATGTTAGGAAGTACATCTCCATCTCTAAATCCTACTCCCTCCATTTTATAATAAGTGGTTGTTTAGGTCTTTCAAATTTTTTTAAAAAAAATAAGTGGTTTTTTAGAATTTCAAGAATATTTTGGGCATGTTCTTACAAAATTGGCCTTGTTTAAATAAGCAACATTCATTAACTATATTTTTTTCTAGCGCATTAATTATAAATAAATTAGTAAAAACATTTTTAATTTTCTATGAATGATCACTTTCGTAAGGGATATCTATAAGCTAAAAGAATCAATTATTATGGCATGGAGCGAGTAAATCAGACTCTGTTGGTAAACATCACTCGAGAATCGATGTCGAAACAGCAAAAAAATTGGATTAACCAAAAACCAGAAACGAAAAACGTCAATGCATTTAATAATATGTCATTAGCATGCTTTTTAGTCCTGTTGTTAATCAATTGAGGGGGGCCCAGTCGCCGGCCTATGAAATCGTCTTTACGTCACAACATCAGTGCAGCCTGTGACGAGAAAATGATATGCTTTAAAATTGTCAACAAATAATAAAAAAGACAAAAATATCTAAATTGTTGTGGTTAGATAGCTACGGATTACGTTAAGTGGTCCTAGCGTACAACTAAAGCATGCCAAACATTTGATGTCATGGAACGGCGCAGCGTATTATCTCTACAAAATTAAATTAATTTCCCTCTAATTTATTAATGACCATCAAGCATGGGCATTGTCCTTTTAATATATTTCTGTCTCAAAATATTTGTCACATTACATTTTTCAAGAGTCAAACTATATAAATTTTGATCAACATTTTGAGCTATATCTTTTCATCATATTAATACGAGAAAAATTACAACATATTATATTTTTCGTATAATTTTCGAATATCTAAATTTTAATTTTAAAATATTGAATTAATATATCTAGTTTAACTTTGAAATTTAGTCAAATTGATTTTTAAAAGAAAAACATGACAAGTATTTTGGGACGGAGGAAGTACGTTTTTACAAAACAAATATGAATTTAACTTATGTACGCCAATAACATAATGAATATTTATGATATTTGTGTATCTTAATTTATTATCAATTGTAGTTATCATTTAGTAAAAACGAGTCTAACTCAACTCTAAAAGTTAGTTCATTATAAAGTGAGGATTGACCAAGACTACATTTGGAAATCAAATAACCCATCACCCAGGGATGTGGGAACTCAACAACGTCAAACACCCAGTCATCCACCGATATGGGAACTCCCCGATATTATCGGGTCCTATGCATAGACAATATAAGGTGGGTGTCCAACATCAAGTACATTATGAATTGAAATTAAGCTAAATTTTATAAAGAGATGAATATTTTGGTCTAACTTAATTCCAAAAGTTATATTATGAGATGAGGATTATTTAATAATCACTCATATAATGAAACACAAATAACCTATCACCAAGTGGGAACTAAACATCATTTATATAATCTGATATTATAAAACTTCTTTTATACTTTTTTTATGAAGAAGTCATAAGTGGTGGTGAATTCGTGTAGCTGTCAACTGAATCCTGGTGATGATTTGACTTCCATATCTTCATATTCGATCAAAACCTTTTCCCATAAATAGAAATTGAGTATTTTTAAGTTCAACTAATTTCATTTCTTCATTTCTTCATTTCTACAGAGCAGTCGGATCTTCAAGAGCAAAGATCGGAGAACAGGAAGAGTTGATTTATCTTAATTATGCTTTTGATAGCGCATCCTAATTGTCAAGCAAATTTATCTTAACTATAATAAATACTTGTATAAAATGAATTGAAAAATAAAATACAAAAAGAAATGGTAATGAAAGCATTTGTCCTATATGTACAAATTCAAATTGGACACAAAGGATGCCATATAAATTTCTAACTCCTTTCCTTTAGCATTTAGCATCTATAACAGTCGGAAAAAGGGATTAGAACCAGCAACCCCACATTAATAGCAGGAGTGATTCCAGAATTGAATAGGTCGGCGGAGAGGGGCTTTTTCGAAAAGCTAGAAAGTTTGACGTCTCAACCGATCAATAATCACTCAAATGGTGTCATGTTGCCTCGCAGTCTTCAGCAATCCAGAGACAAAGTCCATGGCTACAACGGAGAGTTATATGCTGCGTTCGAAAAGGATGAATCGCTCCCGAAAAGGAATATATTGATTCTCTTCCAATTGGAGGCATGCCATCTTCTAAAAATGATAAATAGATCTTATAATGGTTCAGGTGCTACATCCCAATCCTTTGATTTACATATCATTGGTAGATTGTGGAGATTTCGTAACTATTCCAAAAATGGAAAGTTCAACACAATTGAGATTTTTTTTTTGGAAATTGGAAGCCGTGGACAAAATGATCAAGGAATATTCAGAAACAAATCTCGAAGAGTTTGGGATAGAAATTCATAAAGAAACGATCCAATTAATCAGTCAGATGACATAGAAGAAAACACAAATAAAGATAGGTCAACAAATTAATATGTATACTTGTCAAGCAACGATTTCTTCCGGAAATAGATGATTAATCATCTGTTTTTCACGTTCCGTGAATAGCCGGAAAAGCGATGACAATGTCATCACTTTCACGATATCAATATGATACTTTTCCCAATTAATCTCTTAGGCGGTCAAGAAAGTTTTTCTAATGGCTTTTTTTTTTCTTTCTGTAAAGGACTTCTTCCGAATGACATAATTGTCCGACACTACGTTTCTCGATCTTCACAAAAATCGGTGAATTCATCGGTCGGATAACAATATTAGTATATAGAAGTTAAGCTCTTGAAATATGCACACGACATTAGCATAAGATTGTGTATTTACGAGCGAGGACAAAAACAAAATCCAAGGACTGGCAATACGATTGGATGTTAACAAGCTTCTAGTTTATTCGCCATAAACATAGGACTATATTATTTATTTAGATGTTTGACTTTGTTTTCGTATATTTTTTTCTCTCACAATTATTGCTTTTAACAAGAAAAATGTTGAGAGGAATTAATTAGAAACGTTCAAAGTCCACAATATTGTGAGAGAAAACTAGTGTTCAAAGAACTTGTTCTGCAAGGGAATAATATGTCATCAGAGAAGTCATTCTAAAATAACTCCAAAAAATACTATACTTAATACCAATATAAAAAAGGGAAAAAGAATGAACAAAGAAAATAAAATAAATTGAATGACAAATTCAAAGCTTATATTAGAAGTAAGGGCTAATACATAAGGGGATGAAAGGTTCACCAGTGATGTCCCTATCGTATTAAATTGGGAATATCTCCGTAATTATTAAATTGGGTATATTATTGTTACACTTGGGGATATTTTCCTTTTTCTGTTCTCCCTTTGTTTACATACTAGGGAGTAGTTTTCTGCCTTTGTATATATAATTCACATAACTCGTAAATCAGAAACCTTCAAACAATTTTTATATTCCCTCGAGGCGTCCGAAATATGTGACTCTTTTTAAAGAAATAAAAAAAGAAGTTAGCATGTAAATATTTTAACGAGGACGAGAGAAATTTAAGAGAGTTTGTACATGCCCAAGAAGGCTTTCCCATGCTATAAAATTTAGATCGTGGTCTAATGTGTCACATAAGATTTTCAATTTATTCAAGGGATCTTTCGATAGTAATCTAAAAATTTCATAAATTGCAAAAGAAATAAAAAGAGAGTTCATTTACTTAACATATGTTCCAAAATGGGAAGCAGCAAAAATTTCTGGCCTTGAAATTCAAGTGTTAGTTGGGCCTCCTTATACAACAAATGTAGGCCTCTGAATATTTTAGGCCCAGCCCAATTCTATCAGCATATTCTAGTAGTAAATATCAAGGAGAATTCAAACTCAAGCACTGATTGGATAGAGGAAGCTGACATGGCACTCTCCAGATTTCTCCATTACCATCTTATCCTCCAAATCCAGTATTAATAAATAGAATCCACCCCACAACCTCACCTTGTTAATCAGAGAGTTGAGTGCAAAACATTTTGATTAACAGGTTCAAAATGGCTCTCCAAGCAGCATCTTTGCTTCCTTGTGCATTTTCACTCCACAAAGAGGTAAGCTGCAAACTTGCTTACTTTGTTAATTACTCACCTGAAAAACTGAACAATATTTTCTGTGACAGGGTAAATCATGTGCCACTCTCAAGGACAGTAGCCTCTTTGGAACTACATTGTCTTGCAATCTGAAATCTATATTCACTCCTGCTGTTGCAGGAAATAAGGTATCACAAATATACCCTCTTTATGTTAGTTTTTATATTTAGTATCCGTTTGGACTTGGTATTTAAAGTTTAAGTTGAAATATGAAGTTGTGTTTGGACATGCAAATGTTAAAGTTTTGTGAGGTGAAAAAAGAATTTACTTGAGAAAATGGTCAGAACTCAACTCAACCAGTTTTTCTGGAAAAAAATAAAAAGGTTGAAAATTTGTATGTTCAAACGAGTCCTTAGTGTGCAAGTTGTTAAATAACTTTATACTAAACGAGAAAGTATACTATAGCCCAAGAAGCAAATTAGAGTTTCTTCTCTTTCATGGAAAGCTACCTCAGGGAGTAAAAATTACTTAGCAGAGTAAAAAGCAAGAAGCACAACATATTTCATGCTGCAAAAACTGTATCACTATCTGAGAGTATCAAATTCTTCTTGAGTTTTGTCTAGAACATACAATTGATGATTTTTCAGTTTTGGTTCCATTTGAAGAAAAAACATATTCATGGGCTTTTTCCAGATTCACCTCTGTTGTTGCTTGACTGCTGGTTCATCAAATCATAAATAAAAAAAGCACCTCACTAAAGCAAGAAAAAAACATATTGCCATGCCTTGCTGACGAGATGCCAATTGTTCAACTACCTATCTCTTAATGAATGAAGGCCAAGTTTTTTAACCGAACCTTCTTTCGTTGCATTTCTCTAACATTTCTCCCTTGAAATGTACTGCTCAATTCCCTTAATACATTATGAAATAAACTTATAGCATTCGTCTTCATGTTGCATATCATGTAATAGGAATTGACAAAGAAAGTAGCAGTTGTACCTATTAGAGCACAGACAGCTGCAACCACTCCTGCCATCACCCAGTCTACCTCAGGACAGAAGAAAACCCTCAGGAAAGGCAATGTGATAATTACCGGAGCCTCCTCCGGTTTAGGACTAGCTACAGCAAAGGCTATAGGTGAATCAGGAGAGTGGCACGTTATAATGGCCTGTAGGGACTTCCTCAAAGCTGAGAAAGCAGCAAAATCAGTGGGCATCCCAAAGGAAAACTACACTGTCATGCATCTGGACCTCGCTTCCCTTGAAAGTGTCAGACAATTTGTAGATACTTTCCGACGTTCAGGGAGGCCACTTGATGCGCTAGTCTGCAATGCTGCAGTGTATTTGCCAACTGCTAAAGAACCAACTTTTACTGCTGATGGGTTTGAGCTTAGCGTGGGCACCAACCATCTTGGACATTTCCTACTTTCGAGGTTGCTGCTAGATGACCTCAAGCAATCAGATTACCCACAAAAGCGCCTTATAATTGTTGGCTCCATTACAGGTACTGGTCTGAAACTGAAACTCAAAGCTTATGTTCCCATATCCAGCATACTCAATTTCATTGAGCAACTAATTTGAGGGCACCGTCAGTAAGCGAGGAACAAAGTATCAAAGCTTTACAGCTAGAATTCTACAAATTAACATATCTAGATATTCATTTTTTGATCAAGTAATATTGCATGTGGCTATAGGACAGATAGAGAATCGAGAAATTACACATATTTCATGATACATAGAGTAAAATGCCGAAAAACATGTGATCAAAGTATGATCAATTTCATAGATGCTCTACAGGAATAGGATATGGACAAACACTTGTGATCTTTGGCCTTCTGATGTACTACGTACTTTTGTAGAACTTTCTAGTGCCATTTTAACACAGATATTATCCTCTCAAAAAATTTGTGGGACACCATGTGCAGCTCCTTATGAATTGTCTTATTAAGGGAAACCCAAGATGATTGAAATCTAATACTATAATTTTTCTGAATCAGGAAACACAAACACTTTGGCTGGAAATGTGCCACCAAAGGCTAATCTTGGAGATCTACGAGGACTCTCAGGAGGGTTGAATAGTTTAAACTGCTCGCCCATGATTGATGGGGGAGAATTTGATGGCGCCAAAGCCTACAAAGACAGCAAAGTCTGTAATATGCTTACCATGCAAGAGTTTCATAGGCGTTTCCATGAGGAGACTGAGATTGCCTTTGCTTCCCTCTATCCCGGCTGCATTGCTGAAACTGGTTTATTTAGGAATCACATTCCCTTGTTCAGGGCTCTCTTCCCACCATTTCAGAAGTACATTACCAAAGGCTATGTATCTGAAGCAGAAGCAGGAAAGAGACTTGCACAGGTTAGTCAAAATTAGCAAACTTGGACACCTTTATCCCTAGCAATTTTATAGATTGATAGCATGTTTCGCCAAACTTTTAAAATCAACTTATCTTGAAAAGTGATTTTTTTTTAAAGAAAAAATACTTTTGGTGAGAAGCCGTTTATGTTTGACTAATAAATTTGAAAAACACTTTTGAGCAGTAATTAGTGTTTTGTCAAGCTTTTAAAAAGTGCTTCTAAGCTTATCAAATGCTTTTCAAAAAGTATTTTTGGAGAAAAACTATTTTTTAAAGATTCTGAGAAACAACTCCTACTCCCTAAAAGCACTTATTTCTCCTAAAAGCTTGGCCAACCACTTCACTTTTTAAAATAAACACTTTTGGCCTCCCAAAAGCTTTGACTAAACAGGCTATGAATCATCAATTAGGAAGAATACCACTGAATCATCTGTGCTAAATTCAGGTAGTACGTGATCCAAGCCTTGGAAAATCTGGTGTCTACTGGAGTTGGAACAGTACATCCTCCTCGTTTGAGAACCAACTGTCGAAAGAAGCCAGTGATGGAGAAAAGGCACGGAAGCTATGGGAGGTCAGTGAGAAGCTTGTAGGACTGGCTTAAATGGACTGGCAAAGGCATCGCTTGTTGTCCCATCCAAGCCAGGAGAAGATGTATATATGAGATCACCAGAGTTCTTCATTGAAATACTTTTGGTATTTGTTGTTTGATTGATTTCACCAATATTGAGTTTTCAGGTAGGTAGGCAACAGGTACTTGTAATGACATGAACACCTCAAGACTGTGTGCATAACATTCTCTAGTGTTGGTCAAGCAACTCTAAAACTGGAGGTACCTGCAAAGAATTGATCAAACAAAGAGTGTATGATCCATCATGATATTTGCCAAATTTAGATATAGAAGACTATGGGGTACTTCTAAATACCCATCTAAAGCTAGACAATCCTACTTGTTATTATTCAGTTTCATTTGCATCCTTTTCTTTTCTCAGATTCAGAAACTTTTGCTATATTATACGAATGTAGCACTACAAATGAATGAAAAAAGAAATAAATTAGGTACAAAAATACACTACAGAATTGACACGGATTAGGAGTGAATGATAAAAATTCCAAGCTCTAAAGTCTAAACCAACCCTACCACATAAACCCTCAAGATACTAGAGATCTCCCAATACAAATATTCGTTCTGACACATCCTTTATTCTCCTTCCAGAACAGACTATAATTTTCTTCTAACCAAGTTTTACGGTTCTTACATTTTTAGGTTTGTCGCACCCATTTCTAGGCACGACTAGAATACACTGCCAGAAATTAAACCATGAAAAACAATTGATGGTTAAATAAGAGAAACACAAAACACTGAATAATCACTATAGTATGAATCATTCAGAACATAACATGTTCGCCTTGTGTTATATAAGCAGCACAAAAAATGACAACTATATACTTCCAGGATCAAGACAGAAATTTTCACGGCAGTCAGCATATAGAACAACTAGTAACTAATTCTTCATGCGGATCCAATTTTTATTCAAAGATTTCGTCAGGGTAAACACAATGCTGTTGGCGTGCAATGAACGAGGTGGATAAAAATCAACAAGTCACTAATAATAACAGTAACCAAATGAAAGAAGAAACTGGGAAAAGATAATCTTTTCAACTTACCAATTAACTTAGCGCAGTTACTCATTTGCCAGAACCTGAACAGGGTAGCACTAATCTAACAGCAGTCCAAACGAAGAGCAAAATATGATGTCGGCATCGGCACTAACTATAGGACTATGTTCTTCATCAATAATGTACGATACATATAGTAGTACAAGAATACTTAAACTGTAACTAATCAACCTAATTATAATAGGAAATATAATTCTACCTAAAATAGGAGACGGGTGCCGGGTCTGGGACGACGGACTATGTAAATGATGAATTAGAAGAAGGTTCAGGCCATCATCTAGGAAGTCGTAGAAATGCCGAGGTGGCGAGTTTAGGGAGGCAAAGGGGAATTGAAACTCATCAAATAGGGTACTCCGGGATATAAACCAGGGCAACAAAAAAGACACGACGTGAAATAATAATTTTACGGCTTGACAAGTCATAGCATGAGTAACCACGATGATTGACGGTGTAACCCAGAAACTGTTATTAATCAGTAGTCCAAAAAAAAAAAACCAGTAAATAATAATAACTGAAAATAAACAGAATCAGTGTTGAGAAATAAGAAAAAAATTTCAGAATATAATCGAGCCCACTTAGTTCAAAGTGTGTCCTTAAGGAAATTATTCCCCTCACAGTACTCGAGGTTGATAGAATATCCCCTCCCAGGATAGAACGATTATCTTACCAGAATAGTAGTACTCCAAATTCAGGTAGCGGCGAACCACTCAACGACAGTATATCACACATAATTTATTTGTGCAGAAGAAGAAGAAGTTTGTGTTGTTCAGAAAATTAGTAAATAAAATTCTGAGGAATCAAAAGAATTTATACCCATGAAAGTACTGTTTTAGAAGGTTTGCAACCCTTCTGAACAGTCACAAATATGGTGGGAAAAGGAATAACGCAGGGAATCACTAATTTAACTTCGGAACTGGAATTTCCGCATCGGCACCGCGGTGCTGCAGAATAGCACCGCAGTCCGCATGAATTTCTCTTAATTAATTAATAATAATTAATTAACTAATTAAAATTAAAGAAAAATTTGGTCCAAAAAGATTATCAATCAATCAGATCATTTGACCAAATCCAAATCCAAATCCGAAGCCGAGCCGAGCGAGCGACGACGACGACGACGACGCGAGGGGTCCTTGCCCCTTCAACCCTTTTAGTGACTAGAGAAGGTGTAATGTAATATATACACTTCTCTTTTCCTTTCTTTTTCCGATGTGGACAACTGATTTACCCAAGGCAAAAAAGACCTTTTACATTCCCTTCACTTTTCATCCCATCATTTCCCATTCACCAATATCAATACCCAACAATCCCCCACATGAATGGGAATGACTATAATATAAAAGAATGTGCGGACAAGAGTGATATACAAGCGAGGATTGACGACATCTGGATAAGTAGGTTTCCCTTTGAACTTTCCGTAGTGAACTTATATCGGATATATTCGATCAATCGGTAGATTTGATATCTTTGAACCGTCGAACTTTGTTGTATACCTAGACAACATAAGTCACACAATCAACCCTCAACCATTTATGGTTCTCACGGTTGTGTTCGTTTCAGCCATGAACACCTCCCGGTTTCATGAGTGCATAGAGAATGGGCCTTCACTGTCATTCCCCTTTAAAGCGGCTTACACTTAACACTCACATAGGTGATTTCTAAACATGTGGTCCTATAGCCACATTATCTGGTCATACACTGCCAGATTTAGATAATCATTAAAGAACCTTAATGCTTTGTTAACTCATTAACAAGCCATAAGGTTTTATCCTTATTTCTGAACATTGTCTTCATCCGAGAATGGGTTGAGTTATTTGACAATGTTGAACCGTCAGTCACAACTTTGTTTGATCTTCTTGAACCTAGCTCTTGGGATCTCCAGTCTGCTAGGTAGAGTTATCGCCATGATGACTTGTCCTCGGCCTTAACCCCATTCCCATTGATGATCTACTAACTCCCTCTCTAGATAAGCCTTTTGTAAGCGGATCCGCCACGTTATCTCTTGACTTTACATAGTCAATCGTGATAACGCCACTAGAGAGGAGTTGTCTAACGGTATTGTATCTTCGTCGTATGTGATGAGATTTTCCGTTGTACATTACGCTCCCTGCCCTACCTATTGCTGCTTGACTGTCACAATGTATACATATAGAAGCCAAAGGTTTGGGCCAGAATGGAATATCTTCTAAGAAATTTCGGAGCCATTCAGCTTCTTCACCGGCCTTGTCTAAAGCTATAAATTCAGATTCCATTGTAGAGCGGGCGATGCATGTCTGTTTTGATGATTTTCAAGACACCGCTCCTCCACCAACGGTGAAAATATATCCACTCGTGGATTTAACTTCAAATGATCCGGTGATCCAGTTTGCATCACTATATCCCTCAATTACTGCGGGATATTTATTATAATGCAAAGCATAGGTTTGGGTGTGTTTTCAATACCCCAAGACTCGTTTCATTGCCATCCAATGAGTTTGATTGGGATTACTCGTGAATTGACTCAGCTTGCTTATAGCACATGCTATATCTGGTCGTGTACAATTCATAATATACATCAAACTTTCCAAAACTCGTGCATAGTCCAATTGTGAGTCACTTTCACCTTCATTCTTTTGAAGTGCAAAACTTACATCAATTGGAGTCTTTGCAACATTGAAATTTAAATACTTAAACTTGTCAAGTACTCTTTCAATATAATGAGACTGCGATAATGCTAGACCTTGTGGAATTTTATGAATTCTGATGCCTAAGATCAAATCAGCAACTCCTAAGTCCTTCATATCAAATTTGCTAGCCAGCATACGCTTCGTAGCATTTACATCGGTAATATCTCTACTCATTATCAACATATAGACAAACAATGACTTCATGATTTGGAGTATTTTTAATATAAACACATTTGTCACACTCATTAATCTTAAATCCATTTGCAAACATTGTTTGGTCAAATTTTGCATGCCATTGTTTGGGTGCTTGTTTAAGTCCATAAAGTGACTTAACAAGTTTGCACACTTTCCTTTCTTTACCAGGAACCACAAAACCCTCAGGTTGTTCCATGTAAATTTCTTCCTCCAATTCTCCATTTAAGAAAGCTGTCTTGACATCCATTTGATGGATTTCAAGACCATAAATGGCCACCAGTGCCACTAACACCCGAATAGATGTTATTCTTGTTACCAGCGAGTATGTGTCAAAGTAATCAAGGCCTTCTTTTTATCTATAACCTTTGACCACAAGTCTTGCCTTATACTTGTCAATAGTGCCATCAGCTTTCATTTTCCTTTTAAAAATCCACTTTGATCCTAAAGGTTTATTTCCAGGAGGAAGATCAACCAATTCCCATGTATGGTTGTTCAAAATTGATTCAATCTCACTATTGACTGCCTCTTTCCAAAATGATGAATCAGAAGAAGACATCGCTGCTTTAAATGTTTGAGGCTCATTTTCAAGCAAGAATGTCACAAAATCTGGTCCAAGGGAAGTAGATGTCCTTTGACGTTTGCTACACCTTGCATCCTCTTTACTGGGTGTATTTTCCTTTGGTTCTTCCCGCAGTCGTTTAGATCTTTCACTTGACGACTCACATTCAGTTTTATACGGATAAATATTTTCAAAGAATTCAGCATTATCTGATTCAATTACCGTATTGACATGAATTTTGGGATTGTCCGATTTGTGAACCAAAAACCGACAAGCTTTGCTGTTTGTAGCATAGCCAATAAAAACACAATCCACAGTTTTTGGTTTGATTTTTACCCTTTTGGGCAAAGGAAATTGGACCTTTGCTAAACACCCCCACACTTTGAAATATTTCAAGTTGGGTTTTCTTCCTTTCCATAGTTCATATGGAATAGATTGTGTTTTATTGTGGTGGCACCCTGTTGAGTATTCGGTTAGCTGTAAGGATAACTTCCCCCCACAAGCTTTGCGGTAAACCGAAACTTATTAGTAAGGCATTCATCATTTCCTTTAATGTTCGATTTTTTCTTTCCACAATTCCATTTGATTGTGGTGTGTAAGGGGCAGTAGTTTGATGAATAATTCCATAATCTAAACATATCTCTGCAAAAGGAGATTCGTACTCTCCTCCCCTATCACTTCTAATCATTTTTATCTTTTTATTTAATTGATTTTCCACTTCGTTTTTGTATTGCTTAAATGCATCAATTGCTTCATCCTTACTATTAAGCAAATACACATAACAATTTCGAGTGCAATCGTCAATAAAAGTTATAAAATACTTTTTCCCACCGCGAGATGGTATTGACTTCATATCACATATATCTGTGTGAATTAAGTCTAAAGGATTTGAATTCCTATCAATAGACTTATATGGATGTTTAACAAACTTAGATTCAACACAGATTTCACATTTAGATTTATTACACTTGAATTTAGGCAACACTTCTGAATTAATCAATTTTCGCAAGGTTTTGTAGTTGACATGTCCTAAACGAACATACTATAAATCATTTGACTCCAATAAGTAAGACGAAGCTGAATTTTCATTAATATTGTCAACAACCATTACATTGAGTTTGAAAAGGCCCTCGGTGAGGTAGCCCTTTCCTATGAACAAATCATTCTTACTTATTACAATTTTCTCACTAACCAACACGTACTTAAACCCGTTTTTTACGAGTAGTCCGGCTGAAACTAAATTCTTCCGAATTGTTGGAACATGCAGAACATTGTTGAGAGTCAGAACCTTGCCGGAAGTCATCTTCAGAAGTATCTTCCCATATCCTTCAACCTTGGTGTTGCAGTATTTCCATAAACGGTACCTCTTCGGGTCCAGTGGGAGCATAGGTTGCAAATGCTTCTTTTGTAGCGCAAACATGTCGAGTGGCACCAGAATCAAGCCACCACTCCTTTGGGTTTCCAACCAAATTGCACTCTGATAGCATTGCACGCAGATGATCCATATCATCATTCTTTTCCACCATATTGGCTTGTCCTTTTCCCTTGTCCTTTTTCGGGAGACGACAATCTGGGGCTTTGTGGCCAGCTTTCCCACAATTATAGCAGTTGCCCTTGAATTTTTTTCTTGTTGGAATCCTTCTCCTTTACCGAAGGCCTCTTCCTTTTCTTGTTCTTTTTCAGAGCAGCATCTATAACGATGTTTGCCCCTTCAATTGGTGAAGTCTTACGATACCTCTTCTCAGCGGTTTTGTTATCTTCCTCGATCTTGAGACGAATCACAAGATCTTCCAACTTCATTTCCTTTCTTTTGTGCTTAATATAATTCTTGAAATCTTTCCATGAGGGCGACAACTTCTCAATCATTGCAGCCACTTGGAACGCTTCATTTACTACCATACCTTCAGCAATAAGGTCATGGAAGATAAGTTAAAGCTCTTGAACTTGGGTTCCAACGGTTTTTCCATCCACCATTTTGTAGTCTAGGAATTTGTCAACCACGAACTTCTTCAAGCAAGCATCTTCGGTTTTGTACTTCTTTTCAAGTGCACTACATAGTTCTTTGGAAGTCTCTACTGCACTGTAGACTTTGTACAAGTCATCTTCTAAGGTACTCAAAATGTAGCCTTTGCACAAAAAATCAGCCTGTTTCCAAGCCTCAGTAACCATGAACTGTTGGTTGTCAGACATGTCGGCGGCAGGCACGGGAGGTCCTCACTGGTGAACTTTTGCATACCAAGGGTGGTAAGCCAAAAGAACATTCTTTGCTGCCATCCTTTAAAGTTGGCACCGGTGAACTTCGCAGGTTTCTCAGCTGGTGGCACAACGGTACGGGTTGTAGGAGTAACCGCTGGTGCAGTATTCGCAGAGGTAGTTCCAGTCTCAATTGCTATTATTCGTTTGTCACTGTCAAATCGACAAATTGTTTTAGTATAATTATGAAACTTTAGTATTCCAACGAAGTTTTTATATCTTCGAGTCAGAATACTAATAATCATATGGAGTAGAAAACTGCACAAGTTTTAATCTCCAAACCAGAATACAACAACGATGAAGTTTTTACGTTCTTCAAATCGTTGTACAAGTATGAACTTTAATATTCCAACGAAGTTTTTATGTCTTCAAGTCAGAATATGAAATTTCATTCGGAGTAGAAAACCACACAAGTTTTAGTCTCCAAAACAGAATACAGATTAATCTAAAAAATGTAATTTCCTTAAGATTGTTATTAATCAGTATTTAAAAAAAAAACCAGTAAATAATAATAACTGAAAATAAACAGAATCAGTGTTGAAAAATAAGAATAATTTTTCAGAATATAATCGAGCCCACTTAGTTCAAAGTGTGTCCTTAAGGAAGTTATTCCCCTCACAAGTACTCGAGGTTGATGGAATATCCCCTCCGGGATAGAACGATTATCTTACTAGAATAGTAGTACTCCAAATTCAGGTAGCGGCGAACCACTAACGACAGTATATCACACATAATTTATTTGTGCAGAAGAAGAAGTTTGTGTTGTTCAGAAAATTAGTAAATAAAATTCTGAGGAATCAAACGAATTTATAGCTATGGAAGTACTGTTTCAGAAGGTTTGCAACCCTTCTGAACAATCACAAATATGGTGGGAAAAGGAATAACGCAGGGAATCACTAATTTAACTTCGGAACTGGAATTTCCGCATCGGCACTGCGGTGCTGCAGAATGGCACCGCGGTCCTGCATGAATTTCTCTTAATTAATAATAATTAATTAACTAATTAAAATTAAAGAAAAATTTGGTCCAAAAAGATTATCAATCAATCAGATCATTTGACCAAATCCAAATCCAAATCCGAAGCCGAGCCGAGCGAGCGACGACGATGGCGCGAGGGGTCCTTACCCCCTCAACCCTTTTAGTGACTAGAGAAGGTGTAATGTAATATATACACCTCTCTTTTCCTTTCTTTTTCCGATGTGGGACAACTGGTTTATCCAAGGCAAAAAGGACCTTTTACATTCCCTTCACTTTTCATCCCATCATTTCCCATTCACCAATATCAATACCCAACAGAAACACACACGGGAAAGACCGGGGTTGGAGTTTGTGAGTGGTCGGATGGAGAGGATAACAGAGACATCCAAAGATACGGAAGTGTTGGTAGGAGGGGTTCCTACGAAACAGTACTTGAGTGGGCGACTATTGAGCTTGAGACTTGTTTGAGATTATGTTTAGGAGATAGGTGGCCATGGAGAGTGCGTAATGCCAGAATTGAGGGGAATTGAGGCATGAGCAAGTAGGACACGAATTAGGTTGTTTATGGTTCGGATATTTCGTTCGGCCTTACTATTTTGGGAGGAGGTGTGAGGGCGGGAAAAATGAAAGGTAAGACCGTTATTGGAGCAAAACTGTTTGAATTGATTATTATTGAATTTCCTGCCATTGTCACATTAAAAATATTTAATACTCTTTTCAAATTGTGCTTTTTACCAGAGCACTAAATGAGGAAAAAATGGGGTAGACCTGAGATTTATTGCCAATTGAAAAAGTCCATAGAAAGTTGGAATAATTGTCCAAAAATAACACATAATATCGATGGACAACCGTACTTAAAATAGGGGACGTCCACAAATCACTATGTATGATATCGAAAGGTTGTAAAGTACAATTTGTGGATGCAAAAAATGGTAATTTAACATGTTTTCCAAAATCGCATAATTTACATATAGGAGTCCTATAAATACGATTGTAATTAATAAAATTATTTTTCCTAAGAGAGCGTAAAATAGACTCTTTCGGATGTCCTAATCTAGAGTGCCATAAGAAAGATGAAAGAGCAACAAAGGTTGATGGAACTGAGGCTGGATTGTTGACGGCGTTTGAAATAGGGTAGAGATCTCCGGTGCTGTCACATCTCATTATTCCCTGTCGTAAAATCCTTCATAGAAAAACCAAAATGATCAAGGTCAAGGGAAACATTATTATCAGTTGTGAAACGTAGCACAGAGATTAGATTCTTAATGAGTTTAGGGGCATGAATGACATTTTTTAAGATTAGTGGTGGATGTGGTGGGGATAAGGAGGAATGATCAAAACTGCGAATGGGAATGCCTTGTCCACTACCAACAATAATATTCCAATTTAAATTACTCAAATTGGAATAAGACGAGAGAGTACCTTGTGATGCTGTCATGGGAGATGTGGCGCTTGTATCCATATACCAATTTTCGTCTGGAGCGTTGAGTGACATTGTGTTCATAGCTGCCTCAATGTTAGTCGGTGCATAAGTTGAGGCCGGGGGGGGGGGGGGCTGTGCTGTGTAGGCCTATTGGGGACGTGGGCTGAGTTTGCCAGGGTGGGCCTGTCGGTTCTGAGGTGGAGTCCACGAGGATGTCAGATAAGGGCTAAAAGGAGAGGCCCATGACGGTGGGGCCACGCGGCCCACGTCGGGTAGGCAGCCCACGTCGGAGGCTGTTGCCACTATCGCGGTCATTGCTGGCTGTTTACTGGCGCCGGGGACTGCCCCTTTCCGCCGTCGTTGTTGCTAGAATTTTATTCGACGTAGCCCTTACCGGACTGCCTGCTCCGCCGGTTGTTGTGGGTGGATGCGGGCTGCTGCGGGTTCTCGGGCCAACTGTTCTGGTTGCCAGAGTTGGAGGCCCTGCCATCGGCGGAGGGCCCAACGGTGGTGGTGAGGGCGGCGTCGGCAATGCTGGCCTGAGTGGTGCTGCACTTTATTTTCTGGGTTTCCTCAAGAATAAGCTTCGAACGTGCCTCATAAAATGGAGGTAACGGTGTGCATTGCTAAAAGATGGTGGCAATGCCGTCATAGGATTTGTTCGAGCCTACAATAAGTTGCATGACCAATCGCTGATTAGTGACTGATGCATCGACGTTGGAGAGTTGGTCGGCAAACATCTTGAGTTCTTGACAATATGCAGACACGTTTAGGAAATCATCCTGATGAACGTCATTGAACTGATTTTCAAGGTATAACGCTCGTTGAGTTTTGTTGTCGTGGAAAATACTTTCCAAACGTTCCCATGTTTGGCGGGCAGTGGCATCGGTCTCAATGATGATGTGCAACATATCACTAGAGATTGTGCCGTATATCCACTAGAGGACGTCTGCGTCAAAACGAAATCATAGTGCATCATTAGAAGTCGAAGCCGAGGGTAGGTTTGTGGATTTCGATGTAGGAGGGACGATGATTCGATAACTTCGTAAATAAGACAATGGATCTTAAAAATTTCCGCCCACGAGGAGTATTGACCATTTTCCATCTCAAGGGTGATAGGGATGGTGTTTTTGATGTTGTTTACTGCAAGTGCAGGATGAAATTTGGTTTTGTCAGCTATGGAAGATGAAATTTAGGAGGAGAAGGGAGAGAGAATGACTGAAAAAAATACTAGGGTTCCGTGGGGGTGGCGGCCGAGAGCTATAGTCGGCGGCGGTGAAGGTATTTTTAGGCTACTGATACCATAAAGAAATATGTTCACTTGATTGTATTCATCAATAATGTACAATATATATAGTATTACAAGAATATTTAAACTAGATAACTAATCAACCTAATTACAATAGGAAATATAATTCTACCTAAAATAGGAGACCTAATTACAATAGGAATATAATTCTACCCAAAATAAGAGATATACAATTAATGAAATAATATCCGGAAAATATTCTATTACTACTTTCCACATAATTTCAATAGCAAAATTACATGATTATAAGTGTGTGTTCGGTAGGGAGGAAAACATTTCTGAAAGATGAGGTGCATTTTTCTCGTGTTCGATGTGGTAAAATTTTTTGGAGAACATTTTCTTTACGAAAATAAGTTCCTTAAAATTGAGAAAAATTACTTTCCTAATAGAAGTAGGAAAACAGGTTCCACAAGTGATTCCACATTGATTGTCTTTTCCTCACCCTCGAACGCACCTCATCTTCACCCCACCCAACCATCCCCACCCCATAGTATTTATCTAAATTATATACAAAAGCTTTAAGGATAATATTTTTTGCTTGCGTACCGAATACAAGAAAATAAGGAAGAAACTCACTTGTTTTCCTGGAAATCATTTTCCTTCATACCGAACACTCCTTAAATGTAAAACATCATGCAGCATAAGCTTAGAAAGTCTTATACCACAAAACAGTTGTCAGCCCTCAGTATGGATAAAGCTCAAGATGACTCAATTACAGTTCTCCGTATGAATCTGTTAACCTTCTTCAATGTCAAGTGAAGCAAATTGCTAAGTATTTTTCACATTGGAACATGATAAAGATGCTAGTCCATCCTATTTCTGCTAGAATATGAAACCTGTACCAGACAAAGTTTATCACCTATAAGTTAAAATTTCTAATATGAAGAGGAGATGTATAAGCAAAAAGAGAGAGATTAGAACTATTTAATCAAATAAAATTAGGACAACATGATTGGTTGTCTGAAAGAAGAAATTCAATTGATCATGCAATAAACGAATGTAGATAATTAATTACATTGAGCTAAATTGATCATGTAATCAACTGATGTATAATAATTAATTACGTTAATCACCAGTTGTGACGTCAGGATTAGTCGCAGCTTTCAATAGATCAGTTGTCATAGAAAAAAATCTATTGTCACTGAGTTGATGAATTATATCGATGAATACACTGCAGCATAAACAAAAATCACATTATTAGAAGACCAATAAATTTAGATAAATATACATCCGTGTCAATATTGAAAGAAAAATAAATTAATTGATATGTTAAAAGGAAGTAAAATCTCGTCAGCTACTCGTATGCTATCAAAAGAAAATACAGCAAATCACAAATAAAATCACTAACTTATTCCTTTTCAAGTTTGTTTTATAACTTATCTCTTCGTATGCTATCACTAACGTATGATATATACAACTACATGCACCCATCCAATGATGCATGAAGTTGTTGGAAATTTGCCTTTGGTGGGGAGGTGCGTCCACCCATATTTAATGAATTAAACACTAGGGTTCCGCATATTGGAGGCTTTGTCTCTTCACACGTGCACAATCTACTAAGTGAGTAGATGACCGTAGGGCCAAGAATTGTCAAATTTCATTGAGAAATGAAAGAGATATTGGTCCACGAAGTAAGGTGTTTGAGGCATGGAAATATGGTGTGGGACAAATCTACCACATCGGTGGGAAAAAGAAGAATTGTTCTTTTTATAAGTTTAAAAATTAGCTAAGGGTTTGGGACCCCAAGGGGTAACCCATGTGTTTGAAGGAGGGAGGACCTAGATGTGCTTGTGTTCAAGGCTAAGCCCGCCCGTTTGGGCCGGGCTCGGGTCACGGGTCTTGGGTCTTGGGCTTCTTCCGATAGACCCCAAATTTTTTAATATTTACAGTTTGGTCCTTGGAGTTTCTGGAAAGATGAAATTAGGAACGTCGGAAGGCAGAAAGTTTCTGCCTACCGTTTGAGTTGATTTTTGGGGCGTTATTGCACCTTAATCAGCCATTACTTGGGTGATTAACCCTCCTTCAATGGCCTTAAACAACCATTACTTGGGCTGAATTACTCAATCCTTCAATGGCCATTAACAGCCATTATTTGGGCTGAATTACTCACTCCTTCAATGGCCATTAACAACCATTATTTGGCAGTTGAGGAGTCCCTCCCTTATGCTATATATTGGAGCCTTTTGGCTAAATTGTGTGACACAGAAAAAAAGGAGACAGAAACGAGACAACATATATTATACACAGAGATGAACAGAAGAGTAAAACACTGAAATACAGTCCAAAACGTGAGCAGTAACGTTGAGACAAAAACAGAAAACTCTTCCTTCATTTTCCATTTTCAGCAAGTCATTTCGTGTTTGTTTTCTTCGTCAGAATCAACCTATTTTCTTTGTAGTGTTGACTAGTTGTTGTTTTATCTTGGGAGACTATTACCCATTAACGTAAAAGCATATATACGGGGCAATCTTGTCTTAAAGACAGAGGGCCATCTCTCGACTCAGCCACAGTTGTAACAATCCAGATTTAGTGTTTCTTGATTTCAGGTTATCAAGATTCAAGACTCAACAACTTTGCGGCAGTTCTGACTATTGGCTATTTGATTATCCTTTCGAACACTTGTAATATTTGTTTACTTCCCGTACTACTTTTCATATCCAACAGTAGTTTAGTGCATCTCTTCATATTACATGTAGTTTAGTGCATCTCTTTGTATGTGATAGAATATTGTCATATCATTATATATCTTTTATATTTGGGTAGTTAATATTCTAATTATAATTAGTTACCTAGTTTGTAGCCTAAGTTGTAGCTTTGTCAATAATCATGTACTACTATATATTATATATAATAATGAATGAAAAGGCAGAGAACATATTCTTTTATGGTATCAGCCAAATCCTAAACCTAAAAATTCCCCTCAGCCGTCGGGCCTACTTCCCGCCGTCCTCCTCATCTTCTTATTGAAACCCCTCATCCTCTCTCTCTCTTCATCCCCACTTTTCAATGGCTGAATAATCTAAATTCCATTATGCTCTTGCAGTTAACAATATCAAGAATTTCATTCCCATAACTCTTGAGATGGAAAAAGTTCAGTATTCATCTTGGGCGAAATTGTTTAAGATTCATTGTCGTGTGTACAAAGTCATCGATCACATCATTCCTCGTAAAACCAAGCCCACTTACGAGCACATGGAGAAACATGATGGTTTTGATGAAGAACTTTGGTCACAATTAGATGCGGTTGTTCTACAATGGATCTACGGCATAATCTCGAATGATCTCGTACATACAATCATTGAAACTGACGCTACTGCACGACAAGCATGGGAGCGATTAGGAAGTATTTTTCATGATAACAAGACATAACGTGCTTTGTACTTAGAGAATCAATTTAAGGACATTCAACAGGATGATTTTCCTAATGCATCGGCCTATTGTCAAGAACTTAAAATGATTGCCGATCAACTCTCCAACGGTGGTGCACCAGTCACAAATCAATGGTTGGTCATGCAACTAATTGCAGATTTAAATAAAAATTATGATGGTGTCGCTACAATCCTCTAACAAAGCACCCCGCTGCCTCAGTTCTATGAGGCTTGTTCGAGACTTATCCTTGAAAAAACCCGTAAAGCCAAGCGGGCGGCGGCTAACGCTAGCACTGTCGACGCCGCCCTCCTTACCACCAGCAGCCTACCTGCTAACGAAAGGGGCTCGGGTTTCGGTCTGCATCACCGACACACCAACGATCCAAAATGAGGTCCATATCTCCAGAATAACAACAAAGGAAAAAATTTCGGCAGAGGCCGCAGTGGCTATGGCTGAAGCAGCAGCAGTGGCGGAAGGGGACAACCACAGCAAGTCGGTAGTCACCCGTATGGAAGCAGCAGTGGAAGAAGCCTCCGCCGTGGGCTGCGTACCCACTGTGGCAGCGTGGGGCTTGCACGCGTGGGCTGCTCCACCTTGCCCCTACCCGACGTCCTCCTAGGCCCAACCTCCGGCTTGACAGCCCCAACCCAGAATTCTCGGAGTGCATCCACAACAGACATACAGTGCACATGTTTCTCCTCCATCAACCTACGCACTAACGGATATTGAGGCGGCAATGTGGACAATGTCTATCAACGTTCCGAATGAAAATTAGTACCGGACACCGGTGCAACATCTCATATGATGGCATCCCAAGGTACTCTCTTGTCTTATTTCAATATGAGCAATTTAAACTGTAATATTATTATTGATAGTGGACAAGGCATTCCAATTCGAAGTTATGGACAATCATCCCTCTCCCCACCACATCCCCATTAACTTTAAAAAATGTCCTCCATGCCCCGAAACTTATCAAAAATTTGATCTCTGTGCGTCGCTTCACAACTAACAATAATGTTTTCTTTGAATGATTAGTTGGTTTTTCTGTGAAGGACCTTCTGACAGGGATGCGAATAATGAGATATGATAGCACCGATGGTCTTTATCATATCACCACCACTATCGGCCATCTCGCCTCCTCTCCGTCAACCTTTGCAGCTATTTCATCTATTCTATGACATAATAGATTGGGACATCCGTGAGACTCTGTTTTACGTTCTCTTAACAAAAATAAGTTTATTGATTGAAAATATTTTTCTTGCCCTACTATTTATGAATCTTTTGTCTTTGGGGAACATGTCAAATTGCCATTTTATTCTTCATTCTCTAGCACTTTAATGCCATTTGATATCATACATAGTGATTTAAGGACTTCTCCTATTTTAAGCACAATTGGGCATCAATATTATATTTTTTTGGATGATTATTTTAATTTCTTGTGGACTTTTCCTATTGGCAATAAGTCCCAAATTTATTCTATTTTTTCATCCTTCAGTGCTTTAATTTAGACACAATTTGAAAAGAATATCAAATGTTTTCAATGTGACAATGGGAGGAAATTCGACAATCACCAATTCAAACTCTTTTGCGCAAAAAATGGTCTTGTTTTTCGACTTTCATGCCCCCACACCTTCCACAAAATGGCAAAGCCGAACGAAAAATAAGAACCGTAAATAACTTAGTTCTACCCTCCTTGCCCACGCCTCCACCCCCATCTTTTTGGCATCACGCTCTATCAATGACAACATATCTCTTGAATATTCTCCCAAACAAGTCTCTCAAACATAAGTCCCGACTCAAGTTCTCTATCTTCAGGATCCTTCCTATAAGCACTTACGAACTTTTGGGTGTCTATGCTACCCCCTTCATCCTTCCACCCAAATCAATAAACTTCAACCTCGTTCCAACCCGTGTGTATTCCTTGGTTATCCGTCTAATAATTGATGTTATAACTGTTACGATTTATCAAGTCGAAAAATAATCATTTCTAGGCATGTCATAGTCGATGAATCCTAATTCCATTTTGCCAAGCTGCATTCTCCGCCCCCGAATTCCTATAACTTCTTAAATATTGGCCCTGATCCCCTTTTAATTCATCAATTGCACAATCAGTTACTACCGTTATCGGAGCCCGACACAACTCCCACCGTCCCATATCGGGTGGGACACCAAACCCAGCTACGGGAAACCCGACACAACCCACCCGTCATTGTCTCGGGTCCCGCTCGAGCTACGACTCTTCCCAGCCCCACCCTTGCCTCTTATCGGCCTGTGGAACATCCTCACTTTCCCTATCCAAGCTCGGCTGACTCTCCTCAAAGCCCACCGCCAGCCCAGCCACAACCAATCCAGTACCCCACGGCACTTCTACAGACCATGGAAACTCGTACTATGCACGGTATTTTCAAACCCAAACAACCATTCAATTTGTCAACTTCGGTTGCCCCGTTACCCCTTCTCTGCAACCTGAAAAATGCCTTGTCCGATCCAAATTGGAAAACTGTCATGCTAGATGAATATAATACTCTTATTAAAAATAAGACGTGGGATCTAGTGCCCCGTCCTCTTGGTGCTAATGGTATTCGTTCTATGTGAATTTTTTGACATAAAAAGAAATCTGATGGTTCTTTTGAGAGGTATAAGACCCGTCTTGTAGGTGATGGCAGGTCTCAATAGGTTGGTGTGGATTGTGATGAAACTTTCAGTTCAGTGGTGAAACCGGTAACTATTCGGACTGCTCTCAGCATTGCTTTATCCAAATCATGGCCTATTTATCAGCTTGAATTCAAAAATCCCTTCTTGGATGGGGACCTTCATGAAACTGTTTATATGCATCGACCTATGGGATTCAGGAATCCGGTTCATCCAGATTATGTGTGTCATTTGAAGAAATCTCTCTGTGGATTGAAACAAGCTCCTCGTGCATGGTATCAACAGTTTGTTGAGTTTGTATCCTCTATTGGCTTTTCACATAGCAAATCTGATCATTCACTTTTCATCTATAGCAAAGGTAATGACATAACATATATTATGTTATATGTTGATGATATCATACTAATTACCTCTTCTGATGCACTCCGCCAATCCATTATGTCACTCATTGCTTCTGAATTTGCTATGAAGGATTTGGGCCCCTAAGCTATTTTTTGGGCATTGCTGTTACGAGACATGCATGTGGCTTATTTCTTTGTGAAATAAAGTATGCCGAAGAGATTCTTGAACGAGCAGGCATGATTTCTTGTAAACCTGCCCCAACACCGGTGGACACTAATTTCAAACTTAGTGCATCTTCGGGTTCTCCATATGAAGACCTCACTCACTATCACAGCTTAGCAGGAGCATTACAATATCTCACTTTCACGCGACCATATATATTATATGCCATGCAATAAATATGCTTACATATGCACAGCCCGAAGGATGAACATATGAATGCTGTCAAATGAATTTTGCGGTATGTCCAAGGTACTATCCACTTCAGCTTGCACCTATACAAGTCCTCAATCTCCGGTCTTACCTCCTACATTAATGATGATTGATGTGGATGTCCCGACACTAGAAGATCCACTTCGGGTTATTATGTTTTCCTCGGAGATAACTTGCTTTCTTGGTCTTCTAAACGACAACCTACTTTGTCTCGGTCTAGTGCCGACGCTGAGTACAGAGGAGTAGCGAATATTGTTTCTGAGTCTTGTTGGATACGCAACCTTCTGTTGGAACTTCACTACCCAATCCGCAAGGCTACATTGGTTTACTGTGACAATGTAAGTGCGATATATCTTTTCGGCAATCCCGTTCAACATCAGCGCACTAAACACATTGAAATGAATATTCATTTTGTACGTGAGAAAGTTGCTCGTGGACAAGTTCGTGTCATTCATGTCCCTTATTGGTATCAAATTGCTGACATATTTACTAAAAGACTTATGTGCATACTCTTTGATTATTTTCGAGTCAATCTCAGCGTACGAGAACCTCCCGCTGCAACTGCGGCGGTGTGATAGAATATTACCATATCATTGTATATCTTTTATATTTAGTTATTTAATATTCTAATTATAAATAGTTACCTAATTTGTATCCTAACTTATAGATTTGTCAATAATCATGTACTACTATATATTATACAAAATAATAAATGAAAAGAAAGAAAACATATTTATTTAGTATGTTATCACTAACTTGTGATATACACAACTTCTCTCACTTATAGGTTAGAATCCAATACAGATTAGGATCCCTAGGTAGCGGCGGTGATTTGAAAGTCCTATTACAAATATTTAATTGACTTAGTCCTAAATATTAGGACTTTACCTAAAATTTTAGTAATTTCCTACTGGTTCTCCAATTAATTCCTTTTTTCTCTTAACCTACGACAATTTGATTCCTATTAACCTTGTCCTTCTTTTTCCTTTTTTAAATTAATGTACGACAATTTGGATCCAAGAAACCTATTAATTGTCATTAATTTATGTCTTTTGTATGTTTCTAAGTTAATTCTTGATAGGGTGTAGGGACTATTAGCCTATCCCAAATCTAATGTCCAGCTTTTTAAATGGGAACCTTTTCCAAAATTATGTCTATTCTTCTTCTGCTTCTAGTGGGAAAATGGATTCTTAGTCTTTATCACATGTTCATTGTAAACATACTGGAATATGTAATTATTGATATTAGGAGATTGTAGGCGATGTCAAATAAAAAAAAAACAAATGGTTGTTTGCATTGGCCGATGGCTAGTCTGTTTAGAAGCAAAGTAACCATGATCATATAAACACCGTGAAATCATCAAATTTATGGTCATTTGATACAGATTTGGCTGAATTTTTTTTTCGGCAGTATTTATTTTTTCTTCGATAATTTTTGTTTTTGCATAGTGTATAATATGTGTATCGTTAGTGCGTATATATGTGTATAATTAGTATGTATACATTAATTATATGTTTATTAAACAAAAATTATACGTTGATCATACATTTATTAAACACAAATTATACAACAATGATATATTTTCTATAAATATACTTTAAGGACGTCAGTACGACTGATGTACTGAGTATGTCAGGCATGACCAATAGTATAACAGGGATATAACGACAACTGAAACATAAACAACTGACCAATAGTAAATGCCTCTGAGGGCCCTATTACATATGCCTACATGTTATGCACAATGCAGTATACTTATACATCGACCTCATCGGGCATCTTTCTTACCATAACAGCCTCTGTGGGAACCATATCATGTAGTGATTAATGAATGTATGCATAATGCAAATGCGGTATACTAATGTCCACACAGGAATCCTCCCATAACCGCCTCTGTGGGCATCAGGTTATATCACCACACAAGAGCATCACATCATCACATCATATTGGCCTCTTCGGGCTCTTTCGTGATAGTCTGTACCAGTTGCAGGTGGTGTGCGATAGTCCCACTAAATCAAGTGGTGTGCGTATATAACGCCTTTCCATTTTCCCATTCCCCATATATATATATATATATATATATATATAATATTTACCATATAGTAGTGTGCATCGCACCAGTGGTCCATGGTAATATATGAATGCAATGCAAGTGAAAATGCATGAATGATAATAAAATACTCCGAGTGACATAATATCCTTGCACCTTTGGCTAACACTGTGAATAACAACACATCTTCCATATGCCTCAATAAGGACTTAGAAATATATTTAGACATGCTTTCAGCATAGGAATCAATAACATGAATATTTTTAACTACTAGGAGTAGAATAAATTATGGATCAATATCACGATTATATTTTGTTAGATGGAACATGCCAAATGAAAGAAATAATTTGCCTTAACATACCTCGATTCACGATCTTGGAGATAATTATGACGAGTTAATATGATTTAATACAACTATGCGAAAAGACATCTTGACATATCAACGAATGACAAGGATTCATATTTTAAGTGTGAATGAACACATAAAACAACTTCAAGGTGCAATCAAAGTATCTAGATTTCACAAATTGCCAAGTCATAAACCCTTAATGTAAAGAATCTAGAAAATAACTTAGCTTAACAGAATAGTCGATCATTTAGAATAATTTGCTAGCAATGACTTCTCCCTTTAATATTAGGAACTAATAACGATTCTTCCCCCTAAACACATGTCCCCTCCCAAATTAATGTCATGCCACTCATTAGTCATTTACTTACACGTAATCTCTCCTCTAATTTTTCATGCATCTAGTGGTTCCTTGTCACTTAAATAATTTACCTAAATACTACACGTACACGCCCCCACTAATCTTGTCCCCTCCACTTAAATTAATCACCCACACAAAATTAATCAATTATACACATAATTAATTAATCACGCACATAAATAATTTTTTGATCCCAGTTCACTTAAATCTTAAGGATTTATAAAATCTTCTTATACTCCATGTCATAATTCTTGTATTTATGACATTAGTCCATAACCTCTTTATGTGCCCACCAAATTTATTCCCAATCCCCGTCGTCACACTTGCTACATGTCTAAAATTATTTCGGGTTTAATCCTTTTATATACTAATCTCTTTATTAGCATATGTAAATATAACATAAATTTTTCCAACGCTCGGGTCTATTTACACGTGCCTAGCAATTTTATAAACGCTTAGCGATTTTAAACCGTGATCCGAAAGTACGGGATGTTACAGAAGGACTGCAACCCAGTCCTTTATGATACCATCTCAGTATATGGATATACCATGATGGTATCATGTGTGAACTGTTGGAGTCTCTCACCCAGTCCTTCATGATACCATAACAATGTCGCTTTAAAAAGTGTTTCTCAGTCCACACATGATACTTTTACAGTATATGATATATTTTATAGGTATCATAAAAAAATGTATAGAAAATTGAAAATAATAGGCACGAACCTTTTTGTGACGTGATTTTTTAGTTCAATATTCAATTTTTTTTTGTACTGAGTATTGTCGCACAACAACGATTAGTGTGTTTTTGTCAATATAAATTTGGCCAACTTCAATTGCTTGTTTGAGCGGATTAGTAATGATGATGTTATGATCCATTTATTGCGATTGATGAATGTCATTCTCAATTATATTTATGTCACCATAATCATTGTCAATTATATTTATGTCACCATCGTCATCTAGTTTTGGTAAATTGATCAGTTCTGTATTTTTTTGATAAAGTTTCAGCAACATCAATTTGTGGTGTGATTGCGGCAACACGAATAGTTTTGTACGAGATTGACAATGTATACACAGTTATGGCAGTGTTCTTCTTCTTCAAGTTGAATTAAACTTTTACTCCCATATCATTGAAGATCTTCATCGATTGAAATCTCTCTCCAAGTGTGTCTTTAATTTCTAGCTTTGTTGTAGCAGTATCGTGCTGTAATTGAGTTGCAATTTGTGTAACAAGCTCATTGAAATTGTAACTAGTTTTTATGAGAATTGCGTCAACATCATAATCAACATATTTTTTATTCGTGTCCTAGCTACCATTGTGTTGCACTAAAACTGTAATATCATGCATTGAAAACGTGTCAAATTGTAGATCTCTAAATCAAGTTGAAGAGTATACAAATTTTGAGTTTGAGAATTGGGCGAAAAGTACTTTGAAATCGTAAAATCAAATTCAGAATTGGAAATTCAAACTCAATTTTGAATCGTACTTTTGAATTTTGTTGAAGTTGCTCTGTTTTTGAACTGGAAATTCAAACTCAATTTTGAATCATACTTTTGAATTTGTTCAAGATGCACTATTTTTGAACTGGAATTTCGAACTCTATTCGTACTTTTGATTTTTGTTGAAGATGCTCCATTTTTGAACTTGAAACTCAAACTCAAATTTTGAATTGTAATTCTTAACTGGTTCTATGAATCTGTTTTGCAGTGCAAGATTGAGGGGGTTCACGTTTTTGGGGTTCTATTTTGGTTCACGTTGTTGGGCTGAAGTAGCTGAATGATGGGTATATAGGTTGGGGGGGGGGGGGGTATGACGCGTAATTAGTTTAAGGGGGTATGAAAAGTAGGATGGGTAGATGCGCATAATTACTTTGGCTTAAGGGCTATAAGTGATGTTTCCCCTATTATTAACGCCCCTTGACGACAGGGGCATTTTAGAGCGCAAAGGTAAACATAAGGAATTTTTGTACCATATTTCATAGTTCATAGTTCGAGGGAATTTTAGGCCCTTTTTCATTTTAAAAAAACGCTCTCTCTCTTCTCTTCTCTCTTCCATTTTAGTCTTCTTCCTCCCACAACCCCTCCCTCCTCCATTATTTTCTCTAATCACTTATTTATTTTCTCATTTTTAAAAGTAAACCATTTAATTATGTAAAATTATTTTGATTATGACCAAAATAATTAAATTAGTTTGAGTTTGAATCTGATACTAAGTTTTTACCATTTACTTAATTATAAGCTTCTTGATTTAACAGAGTAAAATATTATTTATTAATTATAAGTTAGCTTGTACAATTAATTAAATAATTCTTTTCATTATTTAATCTTTAAATTTTTTGATAAATACCTTTAAAATCATAATAATTCGCAAATATATACATTGTATATTGTCATGTATAAACAATTCACACGGTATATACTTTTGATTTATATAATTCACATATTATAAAAAATAGTGTGTTAATGTCACGATTCAAATCACGGGTTGTGAGGGCACCCATGCTATCCCCCTCGTGGGAGAACCCTTCCTTAAACCGAAGCATTTAAAAGAACATGCAAAAATATAAGTCAATTAAAGATAAACCATTAGCATAATATAGAAATCAACATAAGTGCGGAATACTAAGTTCTACACCCCAAGAGTTAAAATCATAATTATTATGATTTTAAAGGCATTTATAAAAAATTTTAAAGATTAAATAGTGAAGCCAATTATTTAATTAATTATATAATAAGCTAACTTATAATTGATAAATAATATTTTACTCCGTTAAATCAAGAAGCTTAGATAATTAACTAAATGATAAATTAAAAATTTAGGATCAAATTCAAACTCAAAATAATTTAAGTATTTTGGTGATAATCAAAATAATTTTGCATAATTAAACGGTTTACTTTTAAAAAAATGAGCAAATAAATAAGTAATTAGAGAAAATATTGGAGGAGGGAGGGGTTGATGGGAGAAAGAAGACTAAATGGAAGATAGAAGAGAAAAGAGAGAACGTTTTTTTAAACGGAAAAGGGCCTAAAATGTCATCGAGCTATGGGATTTGGTACAAAAATATCATTCGTTTATCTTTGCGCTCTAAAATGTCCCTACTGTTTAGGAGCCGTTAAAAATAAGGGCAATTTAGACTCAATAAGTTGACGACATGCGCATTTTACAGTAAAAAGGTAAACATATAGCATTTTTATACTAAATCCAATAGTTCTAGGGAATTTTAGGCCTTTTCCTTTTCTAAAATGATAAAATTTCATGAATGGGGATGATGCCATTGTATCGACATGTTCCTGTTGAGAAATCATGATTGCATTAAGTAAATAGAAAAGGACTCGTGTGATCAATTATAATGCACTAGTTATAGTTATATTAGTTGACGAAATTATCCCCACTGTACTTCTTTTTTTATTTTTTAGAAGGATGAGATGCATTTAGACCCAGTGATCTTAAGTAATGAAGTCCTTAAAATAGAATATGATTAACATTAGAGTTTAGCAAGAGAGTACTGTAGTTGCTTGTTTGAATTGTCAAGTGGACACTTAGGAAACAGTTGCTACATGTTGTCTTTGTAGAGTAATACTATTGGTCTGAAAGACAAGCAATTAGGAAACAGTTGCTATATATTGATGAGGCAATTTAATTTTGAATAATATGATTTATCTTAACTTGGAAGGAACAACAATTAGTATTTTATTTTGTACTATCGTTTTCTCCTTTCTTACCAGAGTTATAATAGGTATTTGGAAAAAAGTAATTTTGAAGTTAAGTTGAAAAATGATATTTAAAAATTAATGTTGTATTTGGATATGCATTTTAACTTGAAAATAAGTGAATTTTTTCTGAGAGATTGTGTTTTTGAAAAACTCATCTTTTCAAAAAAGTTTCAAAAAAAATCAATCTAATGTATAACTAAATATTATTTATTTATTTGGAAAAACAAAATTCTATAGACAACTGATAAGTCTGATGCACTGACATTATAGTAGTATATATAAAGTAATAGATGGTAAATTCTTATAATAAATATTAATTAAAGTTCAGATAAAAATGTTAACTAACTTATGATCAGAGATTAACCGACAATATTAAAAAAAGTAAAAGGGTAAAAAATGCTCTTAACATATTAGAAATGGTTCAAAAATATTCTCATTCCGCTTATTGGATCAAATTTGCCTCTCCTTCCCCCTATTGGGATAAAAAATGTCTTTAACGTATTAGAAATGACTAAAAAATGTCCATCATTCCATCTATTGGGTTAAATTTTCCCCCTAATATTATTTTCAAGCTTAAAATTTTCCCTCCATTAAGAACACAATTATATGACGTTTATTAAATTTTAATTAAGTATGTGGCCTTTATTTGCTCCACATAAAATTCTAACACAACCCAAAATGAACCGACCTATTCATGACACAACCTAACACAAAATTTATGTCAAATTAACGCAGCTAAACCTAACAAGATTCTTCTTGTTAAGCCTTTCCATTCAGTGATTCAGATGAAAATAATAATAAAATGCTTCTTGTAATATCTAACTAAAAAGGGTACATGCGACTAAAATCTCTTAATGAAATAAAGAATTATCAATAGTAATTGCTTATAATTAATTAAATTTACTTTTATAAAAGAAAAAAATATTATGCATAAATGAATTGTTATTTGATTGTAAATAATAATAATTTTTATCTTGTTTGCAGGAAATGTCGTAACTTAATTAAGAAGATTAACAAGTCATCAATAATGAAACATCTGAGTAAAAGAAGATGGAGGAGTTCATGTACACAATATTTTAATGAAAAATGCATTTTTACCACTTGCTTTATCAAATGGAATGACGAATCTTGATATTTTATATAACAATAGATATTATTCTTCAATTTCACATGTTTGAGTTGAATTTTTCTATTTAACTTTTATCTGCTGTATAGTTAGATGTTACTTAATTTGTTAACGTCTACCTAATTTATACTACAAATTAACTTTTTACTAATTCTGTAATCGAGAGAGGAGGAAGAAGTAACATAGTTAATTTTGGTATTGATAGAGGCTATCATTTATTTAGTAACATTTATCTCTTTTATGTTATAATTATTTTTACACTTATTTGTAATTGAGAGAGGCGGATAGTGTAGTAATTAGTTATAGCAAGTAAGGTAACAGGAAGAGAATTACTAAAAAGAGCATGTTTCAGTTCAGACATGTATTTCTGGTGTTTTAATATTACTATTTTGACAATTAATTTGTATAACCGAGAGAAGTGCATTTAATTATTCAACTTCAGTAATAATATATAAATGTAATTGTTAGAGGCATTTATACATTTTGAGAGATAGAAATTGAGTAATGAAGAATTTACTTTATAATAGATAAATCAAGAGAAGTCAGGATCCTAACACATTTTATTATATTTGTGAAAAACAAAAACAATTTCTCTATTTCTCTTTTTACTGATTATAATTTAGTTAATTCACTACTCAACTCTTTCTGATTTTTCAAATAGTAATTAAAATAAGAAACGTTTGTAGAATAGATAAACCGATCTCTGTGGGTTCGACATCTTTTTATACTATAATTTGACAGAGTACGAGTTTAAATTTGTATACACCATACACTCGTCATCACTTTAGTATCTAAATCAGGAAGAGACATTCCTAAAGGCAATATTTTAACATAAATTAATTTAATTATTTAGAATCGTCATTTAAACAGATGTATATATAATAATAAGAGAACTTTAATTTTTTATAATTAAGAAAATGACTAGTTAATTAGGATTATACACACAAAAGTTATAAAACTCACCAAGTTAATCAAAATCTAATGTAAGTACTATTGTTTTTACAATAAATTAAGTTTCATCATATATCAATTGATTAATAAGGTCATATATCATATAGTTTTTCGTTTATAAATCGGATTAACTTATCTGTACTTTAAATGATAAGTAAATCAAGAAAATAATTATGTTGAACAGGTACTAGTTGACATTTCTTTTTTGTAATGACAAGAAGGGTAAAAGAGAAAGTTGAGTTTAGATAACAATTCATCAATCTTATATTCAAGCTCCCTTCTTGAACTATTTTAATACAGTAACAATTTGGTATCTGAAACTCATTTTTAAATAAAGGGCACATGTTTAATTAAATTTTAATAAATATCATATAATTATGCTTTTAATGGATGGAAAATTTTAAGCTTGAAAATAAATGTTAGAGGCAAATCTAACCCAATAGGTGAAAGGAGGGGTATTATTTAGCCATTTCTAATATGTTAAAGAGTATTTTTTATCCCAATAGGTGGGGGGGGGGGGGGGGGACAAATTTGATCCAATGGGTGGAAGGAGGGCATTTTTTTAACCATTTATAATACGTTAAGGGTATTTTTTGTTGGAAATTTACTAATGTGAAATTAAGTTTATCCCATTATTTATGACTCGAACAATTGGGGGCCCGCACATCGAAAATGTCATTTTCACACACGTGCAATCTTAGTGCCAAGTATCGTAAATTTCGTTAATGAAAGAGATGTTGGACGTAAGTGAAATCTTTGAGACATAGAATGATGGACGGTTATTGGCTAAATAACAAGTGTTCCACGTTGGTAAACGAAGGAAGGATTGTGCGAAGTGTAAGATGGTACGGGTCAGAAGAGGGCCGCGGAGCCGAGAAAGGTAGCGGCGCCCCCTTGCAGTGCCGCATCGCTTGATTGGCAGTGAGCATCGTGAGTTTCTGGCTTAATTAGCGCCGCGACGCTTCATTGGCAGTGACTGCTCGACGAAATCCCAAAGGTTTGGCTGTTGAGTTGATTTCAATGGCATTGAATCCACCCAATAATGGCCACTACTTGGACCATTATGTTGTTGCATTACTTTGGGGGTTAAATGTCATCCATTACATGGTAATTGAATGCCATTATGGGGCATTTGAAAGGCCATCTTACACACCTATAAATTGAGGCTTTTGGCTCAATTCTATAGAGGAACAGAAATGAAAAAGTGAACATACTTACAAGTTAACAACACCACAAAGAGATCAGTTTTTCTGATAAACAATCCTTCTCTTAGCAATCTTCCTTATTCGTGTTCTTCGCTGGGATCATTTATGTAGGCTTTGCACATTTGATAGTTTGATGTTTCATCTTGGGAGACTATTGTCCACAGTTCCGTAAAGCCTATATACGGGGGCAATCTTGTCTTAAAGATAGAGAGTCATCTCTCGACTCAGCCGGTGATGTTATGATCATCTAATTGGTTGCTAAGTGTTTCAGGTGTGAACTTGAATCTCAAAGGACTCTAACCGTTTAGATTCTCAGCGGATTTACAAGCCACAAGTGTAGCAGTTCATGTTCTTGTATTTCCGAATACAAGACCTATATTAGAAGTTCCAATTCAAGATTAAGAGATTGACAACTTGTTGTTGTACTCTTTGTTGTTTATCCTTTCGATCACTGTAATAGTTATTTACTATTCCCGTATGTGCTTTACATATCCAACAATTTTAAGACAAGATTGTATTAGTGCTCGAAAGATGTTTACCAGCAGATATGGTCCCAAATCTGACTGTTATTTTCTTCTTGAAAACAGTTCTGTTGGTAGTTCTGTTAACAGTTCAAACACTGTCTCTATCAACAACTGTGCTTTCAAATCTGGTCCTAGTTTTGGTTCTCTCTTTGACGACAGTTACAAATTTGTTTCTGTCAAAGGTGGGATTCTGGATCTGATGCTGTGATTCAAGACACTGCTGATAGTCATGCTAGTACGGCTAAAGATCAAGGACGAGTTGTTGTCACCGCTCCCGAGGGTGGTGGAAACAAGCGCACACGAGAGGCTGAGGATGTCAACTGGGACAAGAGGAGAAGGATAAAGATGATGTTCTATCATGTAGAAAAAGGCCTATATCTATCCCAGACAAAGGATCTGAATTATGGTAAGGAGGATATGGATACTCAGTCTAATTGAAGTGGGCCAGAATCCAAAAGGTCTAAGTTAATTATCCTTCCTTATCTATAATGTGGTTAGTTAATATCTGAATAAAATTGTGTAAAGCAAGGCTGAGAATATGATAGTGTTTTCATTACAAACTTATATTCCCTACACTCTAAAATCAGATATTGAATCTCCTTCCTTCTTGGTTAAAGATTGGACTATTGTAAACAAAACTTAAAAGATCCGTTCTTTTGGGTGTAATTATTAAAAATGTGTAAAGTATGTTCGCACATACGAAAGATAGAGATCCACTGACTATGCGAAAACTGTTACCACTCTTAAGTAAGCGCCAGGGATTTTCCTGGGCACCAATCACAAGGGAAGAAGACTAAGAGATAATGTCTTATCTTAAGACGTTGAACCTATCACCTATCTGACAGAAGATCTTTCATTTGATAGGATGATATTGGACACCTAGTGAGGTAGGCCAAAATTTCCAGGTCATAAATGATATGAAGGCCAGAAGAAAGGCAGAAAAGTAATGGACACCTAGTGAGGTAGGCCAAAATTTCCAGGTCATAAATGATCTTAATGCCAGAAGAATGGCAGAAAAGTAATGGACACCTAGTGAGGTGGGCCAGAGTTTCCAGGTCTTAAATGATCTGAAGGCCAAAAGAAAGGTATAAAAGTAATGGACACCTAGTAAGGTGAGCCAGAGTTTCCAGGTCTTAAATGATCTGAAGGCCAAAAGAAAGGCAGAAAAGAAATTGGACACTCAGTCTGCCAAAGTAAATGGAGTGGGCCAGAGTATCCAGAGCACATATGATCCGGTTACACCCTAAGCACGGGCAAAAGGTTGTTCATGTGAAACAACGCCACCTCTAAAGTAGAAGGGGTTGGAGAGGTTGTCTTCAATAGGACTTCAGGGAATAGGATCACTCTAAAATGAGGTGATACATGTCCAAAACTTGGTTTAAGGGACGCTGTTGGTCAAGCTAGTTTGAGACTAGTCCAACAGGTCTGTAATAACTAAGAATGGTACAGTATGTCTGTAGCTAAATGAATGATATATTTGTAATCCGTGCATCTATGCCATCATAGATTAAGACACGTTAAATAGAAAATCATTCAAAAGCTAACGAAGTTGAGATTGTTGCCTTCTGTCGACATAAACCCTCAAAATGAATGTAAGGTAGGCGAAGAGACAAAATCACATTTCCATTCCGTCAAAGGAATAGCGAAAGATGCACCGCTCCTCTAGAACTTAGTCACACCTACATGGGTGATTTGAAGTTTGTACAAAATAGAGGGGGGAGACAAGTACTTTATGACCTTCATTGATGATAATACAATGTATTGCATCCTTTGTTTGTTGAAAAGAAAAGATGAAGTTGTTGAAGCGGATAAGCGCTACAAAGCAGAAATTGAATCAACTAAGCCTACGGATTGAGGAATTCGTAGTGATAGAGGGGAGAATGTGAAACATCGTTCATCAAACGACTGATCATTACTCACCTCAGTCTAACGGTGTTAGACAAGCACAAAATCATACGCCCAAAATATGTGGGGCAATGAGATCCTTACCGCTAATGCGATTCTCAACAGAACTACGCATAAGGATAAGGACAATCCTCCGTGTGAAACATGGAAAGGATCCCACCTACAAATGTTGTGTTATGGGGTGGCTTGGTAGAGGTTGGAATACCGAAACAAGTCAAGTTCGACCTAAGAATGTAGATTGCATATCCACTGGATCTGCAAATAATAGTAGTGCTTATCGCCTCTTGGTGTCAAAGAATGCTGAATTCTTTGAGGATGACTTTCCTTGAGATGGAAAAATAAGTAATTGCTCGAGGTTAACAAGAACCCGTGAGGGCCCGATTGTCCAGAACCAGACGTTCCAGAGCTACAAGACTCGGAAGTTACTGACTATCCGGAACTTAATGTTCCAAATCTACAGAACTCAGGGATTCTAGATGTTGAACCGAGTCGGAGCAAAGAGGGGACAAAGGCTTATTCCAGGCCTTCTAGCTTGTATGGTTAAGAACGAACCATGGACAATTAACAAAGAATTGTCATCTCCAGAAGCGCTGCTTTGGAAAGAAGCTACAGAGAGAGAAATAGATTCCATCGCATAGAACCATACTTGTGTAATGATTGACCTTCCTCCGGGAAAAGAACCTTTGGATTGTGAAAGTGGATACTCAAAAGTGAGTACAAAGTAGATGGATCTACTGACGAGTATAAGGCCTCGACTACTTGTACATATGCTCCCCTGTGAATAGCTTAACATCCAGGGCCATTGCAGTCTTGCGTGACATGGATGTTGAAACAACCTTCCTAACCAGAGAGTTGGAAGGGGAGGATCAAAGTTGGTTTGTTGGACTATTGGGCTTCTTTCTGAACTTTCATTTTGGTCCATGAAATATTTACATTTTGGTCCTGGAAGTTTCAGATAAAACATAAATAATGAATTTGACAACATAAACATTGACTCTGAAGTTAGAAAGCCAACAATTGAAAAACCAACAGTTTGAAAGTGGAAGTCATATTGAAACAAAAGTCTCGATGTGAAAGATATGGGTATGACATATGATATCTTAGGAATCGGGATTTCTAAGACATCTAACGGACTGGTCTAACTCCAAACTCATCTGTGAGGTGTTTGACAGTCTCGTTAAAGCCATTAATGGATATGAATCATAGAATTGATTGGAATCATGGTACACCCGTATACTAGGAGCGATATGCACATGTCATATGTAGTTCAATGTATTTTACACACTACAACCGACCTGGTATCGGCCTACAAAGTAGATCAGTTGAACTAAGGTTCACTAGTGATTCTAAGAACTGATAGATAGAAGGCGTTAAATTGGATATGACGATATCTGAAATATTCGCTTATCTACGGATTATGGTATTCTGGATGTCCCTGGTTCTGGAGACCACAGTGATGCAAACTGGACATTGGACTTGAAGAACACCAAAGCCACAAGTGGATGTGTATGGTGTGTCTTTGAAAATCCTCTAAGCAAACTTGCATCTCCCGATTCATGATAGAATCAGAGTTTATCGCTTTAAACAAAGCATGAAAAGAAGTTGAGTAACTTCACGACCTCTTAGAGGGTGTCCCTTATTAGGAGAAACCCGTGCCTTCAGTAGTTATACACTGTGGCTAATCGGTCGGCTTCAGAAAAGGGCACGGATGACGGCGTTTGGACATATTTGTTGGATCTGTCGGATAAATAAGATTGTATGGCAATTCATCATCATGGGTATCACTTCCTTGATTACTAATCAAATGATATAGCAGACCCTTTAACTAAGGGACTACCCGAAGATCAAGAGTTCTGCCTGTCTAGGGGAATGGGCTTAAAACCCAAACAATACGAACTTTTATGGTGATAACCCAACAATATTGACTGGAGATCCCAAGAATTTGGTTCAATGGGAAAACTAAGCTGCAAAAGGTTCAGTTGAGCGCTTCGATGGAAGCAAGAACACTTCGGATTATGATTTATGTAAAGAAACATAAATCCAAAGTCGTTCCCGCGATAGACATTAAAGTGCTAGTTGCATGGTGGGTAAAGGTTAAGCTTCCAAACCTTTAACGATCCTCGAACGGTTGAGGTAAAAGTTGGGAAAACTTTTAATGATTCCTAACACTTGTGAAGTGGGGTATAGCAGGATTCCTTTAGGAGATCACCTATTTAAGTGCGAGGACAAGCCGCCTCAAATGAACGCACTTAAGAATCCAAGTGTGTCCACGGCCACAACGGACAGAACAAAAAGAAGAAATGAATAAAGAGGAGTTATTATGTTGGTACTGTTGTCTTGGCTTACATTAAACACTGACGGTTCAAGACATCACATTCACCGTGCAGTAAGTAAGTCCGATGGTATTCAACTAGGGAAGGTTCAAAACGGAAGCTACCTCTCATGATGCAATATCTTTTCGTTGAACGATTGCTGAAAGTAAGCACCTTGTATGTGCGCCAAAATCTCTTTCAAGAGGGGATTGTTGGAAATTTACTAATGTGGAATTAAGTTTATCCCATTATTTATGACTCGAACAATTGGGGCCCCGCACGTCAGAAATATCGTTTTCACACACATGCAATCTTAATGCCAAGTTTCGTAGATTTTGTTAATGAAAGAGATATTGGTACGTAAGTGAAATGTTTGAGACATAGAATGATGGATGGTTATTGGCTAAATAACAAGTGTTCCATGTTGGTAAACGAATGAAGGATTGTGCGAAGTGTAAGATGGTATGACTCAGAAAAGGGTCGCGGACCCGAGAAGGGCCGCATCGCGGCGCTAATGTGGCAGAGTCGCGACGCTTCATTAGTAGTGACTGCTCGATGGAATTCCAAAGGTTTGGTTGTTGAGGTGGTTTCAATGGCATTGAATCCACCTAATAATAGCCATTACTTGGACCATTATGTTGTTGCATTACTTGGGGGTTAAATGTCATCAATTACATGGCAATTGAATGCCATTATGTGGCATTTGAAAGGACATCTTGCACACCTATAAATTGAGGCCTTTGGCTCAATTTAATGGAGGAACAAAAATGAACAAGTGAGCATACTTACAAGTTAACAACACCACAAAGAGATCAGTTTTTTTGATAAACAATCATTCTCTTAGCAATCTTCATTATTCGTGTTCTTCGCTGGGATCATTTGTGTAGAGTTTGCACATTTGATAGTTTGTTGTTTCATCTTGGGAGACTATTGTTCACACTTCCGTAAAGCCTATATACGGGGGCAATCTTGTCTTAAAGACGGAGAGCCATCTCTCGACTCAGCCGGTAGTGTTATGATTATCTAATTGGTTGATAAGTGTTTCAGGTGTGAACTTAAATCTCAAAGGACTCTAACCGTTCGGATTCTCAGCGGATCTACAAGCCACAAGTGTAGTAGTTCATGTTCTTGTATTTCCGAATACAAGATCCATATTAGAAGTTCCAATTCAAGATCAAGAGATTGACAACTTGTTGTTGTACTCTTTGTTGTTTATCCTTTCGATCACTGTAATAGTTATTTACTATTCCCGTACGTGCTTTACATATCCAACAATTTTAAGACAAGATTGTATTAGTGCTCGAAAGATGTTTACCAGTAGATATGGTCCCAAATCTGGCTGTTGTTTTCTTCTTGAAAATAGTTCTGTTGATAGTTCTGTTAACAGTTCAAACACTGTCTCTGTCAACAACTGTGCTTTCAAATCTGGTCCTAGTTTTGGTTCTCTCTTTGACGACAGTTACAAATTTGTTTCCGTCAAAGGTGGGATCTTTGGAATTTTCATTATCAACATATAGTTTTGGTTCTCTCTTTATCCTTTCGATCACTGTAATAGTTATTTACTATTCCCGTACGTGCTTTACATATCCAATATTTTTGACCCTTTTTCGTTAAAAGAATTTACATTATCAACATATATAGTATTGTTGGTGTTTACAAAGGTTGCAGGAAACGGGAATTACAAGTAACTGCTAATGTAAGAATTGAAATTACAATTCAACTAGAAATCTAAAAATTACAAAGATGAACAAGAAAACTGGAAAACTGTTTTTGTTTGCTTGTTGAGTCGAGTGTGGCACTCTGTCCTTAAGACAATGTTGCCCCGTATGTATCCTTTATACGTCCTGGACAATTCATCTCCCAAGATAAAACAGCAATGGAACAATTGAGCAAAGGAAACTCAAGAGCTACCGTGAAGAATATTGAGTAACGAAATGATGCTTGGAAGTTGTAGGAAGAAATCTGTTTTCTGCTTTGTGTATTTTCGTGTATATAAAGTGTTTCTCAACAATGGTGTAAGGGGTGTTTATATAGGTGAGGGAGGAGCAGCAAAACTGCCTCCATTATAGGAGGAGTAATTCAGCCAAAATAAATGGCTGAATTGAGTGCTGTGGCGTTTCTGCTTTGACCGTCCAAATTTTGACTTCTGGAAACGTCAGGGACCAAACTGTACATCTTGAAACTTCAGGGACCAAACTGTACATCTGAAAGAATTCTGGTACAAACTTTACATTTAAAACTTCTGGGATCAAACTGTACTTCTGGCAAAGTTTTCTGGCCCAAAAAGATAATATCAGAAGGCCCACAGCCCACAGCCCACAGCCCGTGACCCGTGACCCGAGAACCCGGAACCCGGAACCCAGAACTTGGAACCGGACCGGACGGGCGGGCGGCGGCGGCGCGCGTGTGGTCTTTCCTCGAACCGAAGCACATCTAGGTCCTCCCTCCTTTAAACACATGGGATACCTCTTGGGGTCCCAAACCCCAAACCAATTTCGAGTCTTATATACACAACAATTCTTTCTTCCTCTACCGATGAGGGAGAATTGATCACACACCACACTTTTCCATGCTTCAAACACCTTACTTCGTGAACCAATATCTCTTTCATTTCTCAATGAAATTTGACGATTCTTGGCCCTACGGTTATCTACGTACTTAGTAGATCATGCATGTGTGAAGAACCGGATTCTCCAACATACGTAACACTCTAGTTTAAGCCGTTAAAGTTGGTCGGTCGCAACTCCCGCCAAAGGCTAATTTCTAACAATCCCCTCTTGAAAGAGATTTTGGCGCACTCACATGGTGTCTTTTCATTTCCAGCAACATTTTAGCGGACCGATGTTGCCTAAGGAGAGGTAGCTTCAGCTTTGAACCTTCCATAGTTGAATACTATCGGACTTACTTACTGCGCGGTGAACGTGATGTCTTGAACCGTCAGTGTTTAGTGTAAGCCAAGTCAATGGTACCAACACAACAAATTCCCTTACTCTCTTCTTCGTAATGTTTTGTCCGTTTTGGCCATGGACAACGTCTTGGATTCTTAAGTGCGTTCATTTTGAGGCGGCCCGTCCTCGCACTTAAATAGGTTGTCTCCTACAAGGTATCCTGCTATACTCCACTTCACAAGTGTTAGGAACCATTAAAAGTTTCCCAAAACCTAACCTCAACTGTTGAGGAGCATTACAGGTTTGGAAAACTTAACATTTACCCACACTGCAGATAGCACTTAAAGTCTATCGCGGGAACGACTTTGGATTTAGTGTTTCTTTTCAGAAATCCCTATCTGAAGTGCTCATGCTTCCACTGAAGCGATCAACTGAACCTTTACAACTTAGTTTTCCCATTGAACCAAATTACTGGGATCTCCAGTTAGTAAGGTTGGGTTACCGTTGTATCGGTCCTTATATTTTGGGTTTTAAGCCCATTCTCCTAGACAGGCAAGCCATCTGATCTTTGGGTAAGCCCTTTGTCAATGGGTCTGCTATATTATCCTTTGACTTAATGTAATCAATGGATATTATACCCGTGGTGATCAGTTGCCTAATGGTCTTATGCCTCCATCGAATATGACGAGACTTGCCGTTGTACATAGCATTCCGTGCCCTTTCTAGAGCCGACTGACTGTCGCAGTGGATCATTACCGAAGGTACGGGTTTGTTCCAACATGGAACATCCTCTAAGAAGTCATGAAGCCACTCAGCTTCTTCTCCTGCTTTGTCTAAAGCGATAAACTCCGATTCCATCGTGGATCGGGCGATGCAAGTTTGCTTAGAGGATTTCCAAGACACAGCCCCGCCACCAATCGTAAATATATACCCACTGGTGGACTTGGTGTTCTCTATATCAGATATCCAGTTTGCATCACTGTACCCCTCTAGTACAGCTGGATATCTTGAATAGTGTAGCCCATAATTTAACGTGTATTTCAGGTATTGTAATACCCGATTCAACGCCTTCCAGTGATTATCACTCGGATTACGGGTGAACCTAGCCAACTTATTAACTGCGTAAGCAATATCAGGTCGGGTGCAGTTTGTTATATACATCAAACTACCGATCACCTGTGCATATCGCTCCTGGTATACAGGTGCACCAAGATTTTTATCAAGCTTTTGATTTGTATCCATTGGTGACTTTATCGGTGAACTGTCTAACATCTCGAACTTTCTCAAAACATCCTCGATGTAGTGAGACTGAGATAAGACCAGTCCGTCAGACGTCTTAGAGATTTTAATCCCTAAGATGACATCTACGATACCCATATCCTTCATGTCGAAGCATTGTTTCAACATGTTCTTAGTCTCTAGGATTACCCTAGGACTGCTTCCTGTGATTAACATGTCATCTACATACAGGCATATCATAACAAATGAGTCAGAGTTACCTTTCGTGTAGACACATTTATCACACTCATTAATGGCGAAACCCTTCGATAGTAGAGTACTATCAAACTTTTCGTGCCATTGCTTCGGGGCTTGTTTCAGCCCATACAGAGATTTGACAAGTCGACAGACTTTCTTCTCTTGCCCTTGAACTACATACCCCTCGGGTTGGTCCATATAAATTTCTTCTTCCAAATCACCATTTAGGAAGGCTGTCTTAACATCCATCTGGTGTATCTCAAGGTCACGCAAAGCTGTGATCGCAATAAATACCCGTATGGATGTCATCCGGGATACCGGGGAGTAGGTATCAAAGTAGTCAAAGCCTTCTGTCTGTCGATAGCCCTTGACTACCAACCTGGACTTGTACTTGTCTATAGACCCATCTGCCTTGTATTTCCGTTTGAGTATCCATTTACAACCCAACGGTTTATTTCCCGGAGGAAGATCAACCAACTCCCACGTATGGTTATGCAGAATGGAGCCTATTTCACTTTCAATAGCTTCTTTCCAGAGCTTCTTTCCAGAGCGGTGCTTCTGGAGTTGACAACGCCTGAGCAATTGTCCTTGGTTCATTATTAACCATATAAGCTACAAAGTCAGGACCAAAGGATTTATCCTTCCTGGCCCTTTTACTTCGCCTTAGATCCATCTCTGGAGTCTCCAAGTTCTGAGAATCTGGAACACTAGATTCCGGATGTTCAGCCACCTTGAGATTCGCTAGATCTGAACCATTTGGATCCGGGCAGTCAAGGACTCCCGGTTCTTGAGAGCTTTGTGCATAACTTCATTTGCGAGAGGTTATGTCTTTCTCCTTTCTAGGAAAGGTACTTTCAAAGAATAGAGCATTCCTTGATTCCATTATTGTACCCTGGTGAATATCTGGAATATCTGACTTATGCACTAAGGAGCGATAAGCACTACTGTTATTTGCATATTCGATGAAGATGTAATCTACAGTCTTAGGCCCAATCTTGACCTGCTTTGGCTTAGGTACTTCAACCTTTGCCAGACAACCCCACACCTTAAAATATTTGTAGGTGGGTTTCTTTCCCTTCCATGATTCATATGGAGTTTTGTCCTTACCTTTATGTGGGACTCTGTTAAGAATCGTATTAGCGGTAAGGACGGCTTCTCCCCACATGTTTTGGGGAAGACCGGAATTGATAAGCAAGGCATTCATTATTTCCTTTAATGTGTGGTTCTTATGTTCCGCCACACCATTTGATTGAGGTGAGTACGGAGCCGTCGTTTGATGAATAATGCCTTCTTGGGCACAGTATTCCTCAAAAGGCGCTACATATTCTCCCCCTCTATCGCTACGAATGGATTTAATCCGTAGGCTAAGTTGATTCTCAACTTCTGCTTTGTAACGACGTTTGCTTGAGCCTTGCCTTTAGACTTGGCTTTCTGCTGTTGCTCCGTCTTGAGCTTGCGGCATTCCTTGATCCTATGACCAGGTTTTCCACAGTGATGACAATTACCTCTGAACATCTCTGCTGCAGGGGCTTTGTCGTCTTTCTGGAACTTCCGCTTCTTGCTTGAGTTCCCTTTGGCCTCAGCCAGACTCGCCTTCGCCTTAGCAGGTTGTCTACCCTTTGGCAAGGTCTTCTTATTATCTTCCTGGATTTGCAGTTTGATAACAAGCTCTTCAAAGGTCATCTCCTTTGTCTTGAGTTTCAAGTAACTCATAAACTCATTCCATGAAGGAGGTAACTTTTCAATCAGCGATGCAACCAAAAACTGCTTGTTTGGCTTCAGTCCTTCCAAATCCAGGTGATGTAAAATCATTTGGAATTCCTGGACTTGGGACATCACTGTCTTGCTGTCCACCATTTGGAATTTTAGAAATTTCCCAACGATGAACTTCTTAGTACCCGCATCTTGTGTGTTGTACTTCTTTTGTAGTTTTTCCCACAACTCTTTGGCAGTGCCAACGGTGCAATAGACCGTGTAGAGAGGGTCTGCCAAGTAGTTCAGTATATAATTCTTGCACATGAAATCGCTATGATTCCACGCATCACGAACCATCTTCTTGCCATTAACGACATGGATACCAAGGCCCCCTTCACCCGTTTTAACAGGCGAAGAGTCCATTTCATCTCCAGCTTGTGGAGGATCTTCCGTAAGGAACCGGGCCATGCCCATAACTGTTAAGTAGAACAACATCTTTTGCTGCCATCTCTTAAATTCTGATCCCATGAATTTTTCAGGGCGATCATGGTGGTGTGAAGAAGAGGGTGGAGCTCCAACAGTCGGGAAGGCAGCAATGTTACTGCCTTGAACAGTAGCAGCAGCAGTGAAGGCGGCGGAGTTACTGCCTTGGCCAGTAGTGGCAGTGGCGGGGAAGGAAGCAACGTTGCCTCGAGAGGCAGCAGCAGTAGCAGCAACATCGGTCATATTTCCAGCCATGTTATTACAGTTACCGTAAGGAAGATATTGTCTTAAGTTGTTGGTGTTTACAAAGGTTGCAGGAAACGGGAATTACAAGTAACTGCTAATGTAAGAATTGAAATTACAATTCAACTAGAAATCTGAAAATTACAAAGATGAACAAGAAAACTGGAAAACTGTTTTTGTTTGCTTGCTGAGTCGAGTGTGGCACTCTGTCCTTAAGACAATATTGCCCCGTATGTATCCTTTATACGTCCTGGACAATTCGTCTCCCAAGATAAAACAGCAATGGAACAATTGAGCAAAAGGAAACTCAAGAGCTACTGTGAAGAATATTGAGTAACGAAATGATGCTTGGAAGTTGAAGGAAGAAATCTATTTTTTGCTTTGTGTATTTTCGTGTATATCAAGTGTTTCTCAACAATGGTGTAAAGGGTGTTTATATAGGTGAGGGAGGAGCAGAAAAACTGCCTCCATAAGTGCCATTACTGGCCAAGTAATGGTCATTATGGAGGTAGTAATGTCACCAAAATAAATGGTGAAGAACACCAATGGATTGGCCATTATAGGAGGATGAATTGAGTGCTGTGGCGTTTCTGCTTTGACCGTCCAAATTCTGACTTATGGAAACTTCAGGGACCAAACTGTACATCTTGAAACTTCGGGGACCAAAGCGTACATCCGAACGAATTCTGGTCCAAAGCGTACATCGAAACTTCGGGATCAAACTGTACTTCTGGCAAAGTTTTCTGGCCCAAAAAGATAATATCAGAAGGCCCAGAGCCCGTGAGCCCGGAACCGGAACCGGACCGGACGGGAGGGCGGCGGCGGCGCGCGTGTGGTCTTTCCTCAAACTGAAGCACATCTAGGTCCTCCCTCCTTTAAACACATGGGATACCCCTTGGGGTCCCAAACCCCAAACCAATTTCGAGTCTTATATACACAACAATTCTTTCTTCCTCTACCGATGAGGGAGAATTGATCACACACCACACTTTTCCATGCTTCAAACATCCTACTTCGTGAACCAATATCTCTTTCATTTCTCTATGAAATTTGACGATTCTTGGCCCTACGGTTATCTACGTACTTAGTAGATCATGCATGTGTGAAGAACCGGATTCTCCAACATACGTAACACTAGTGTTTAAGCCGTTAAAGTTGGTCGGTCGCAACTCCCGCCAAAGGCTAATTTCCAACAAGTATAACTTATTTTTTTAATATAAAGCATGATTAGAATTACTGTAAGAAATACGGCTAGATAGACATAGTAGACAACGGGGAAAACTAACTGAAGATACAGGGAATGCATGTTAGGGAAAAGCCGATTTACCATTTTTAGAAGTTTTTTCGAATTAATGCTACATCTTCTACTTTGACAAAGAACAAGAGCTTAAACTATTTTTCTCCAGAAATTGTTGCACGGCATAACGCATAACGCGTTTAATTTTTTTTTTCTCAATTCACACGGAACAGTGTGCTTTAATTTGAATCATAGCCAAAGTTACTTTGGGTCACAGTCAATAAAATACAGTTAATAACAGTTGTTTGATCATGGACTATACTTTATCTTGCAATTGGATTGTAATTTAGCACAGTGGACAAGTTGGTGATTAATTTCAGGGCGGAATTTGTTGACTAAAAGCTCTTTTGGTCCAATTCTGATGAAACCTTTAAAGATCCAGAGTCTCATATTGTATTTATATTAATTATTACTCTTCTTTGTTTGACATGAGATATCCATCATTTATAGCTACCACAGGCAAAATATATAATTTTATAGTAACAAAGTCAAAACACTCAACACGTAATTGGTTGAATGTAATAATTGAACAAAAGAATGGCAGCCCATCACTCCATAATTACTAACAGGATAACAAGTCTACCCCAAAAAAATGTTCGCTTGTCAATTAAAAACTTGCTCCAAAATGCCACGGAGCGTTATTATTTCACTTGAAATACAAATCAAACATGTCTTTTTATATTTCATGAAAAGGACAATTTCAAATGAAGGACCTAGTTTCAAGGGCAAGCTTACCGATACAGCCGGATGCCGTATTTAAATTTTATGAATTGTAATTCTTAAGGTTATGAGTTCATACTTTCTATTTGTTGTAATTTTAATAATTTCTTACAAAAAATTATATTCTGCGTTAAAAATATTGAGTTAAGATTGAACCATGTATCAGTACTGTGGATCCGTCCTTATTCCTGGAGAGTCCGTTCACCCAGTATCGCTATCGACTTCTACGTACTAAGCTAAGCTTCATAGTAGCAAGGAGACTTAGGCAACAATCAGAATGAATAATATTAATTGTAGATATGTCATGTTAGTTTGTTAATCTTTTGACCCTAGGATAGTCTATTCGACCTATTCCCAGTCTCTCTACCACTCAAGTAAATGCGTGACTCCCGATGAGTACCTCCTTAGATCTCTTCTGCCTACTCTTCGTTCACAAGTCATCAATCCCACACATCTATCCATAATCGGTATTCTAAACACTAAAGCAGTAGTTATAAATATTATTGATGGTCAAACTTCAACTTACACATAATGACTTCAGTATTTGCAAATGATGTTGTCAAGTACTGCTCAAGAGTGTCAATTAAACAAGTAATATATATATATACACGATGGAAACCGACACGACACATGACATGGTTTATGTGCGAGGTTGAAGGGTGTAGCAGTGGTGTGCACCCGTTGTGAGATACTTCGGGTTGAGTCCGGTTTGAAGAATAGAATTGGGCAAGGGTCGAACCAATTGACGTCAGGTAGGCAACCAAAGGAGTTTAATGCAGATCCGCTCCGGATTTGGTGTCAGCCGTTACTCTTTGGTCATTATGTGGCTGTTATTGTCGTTTAATTTCATTCAATTAGAGAATGATTATCGGGCATAAATGCCTTTTATTCATAGCTATAAAAGGAACTCAACCTTCATGTGGAAGGAGATTACATTCTCATTTCACTTACTTGCAAGATTTCTCTGTAATCTTAAGTTGTACAAGTTCTCTACATTGGCTCGGGCTCGAGGTAATTCTGCTAAGGACCGAACCAATTTCTAATCAAGATAACACCAACTCATGATACTTCTTTTACTTATTCTCATTCACTTAATTATTGTTAATTGCCTACTATATTTACTTATGAATCGATTCACATATCCTTAAAACCACTTACAAATTTAACTGTACCTTTTCTGGGGTAAACAATTTGGCGCCAACCGTGGGGCTAATGATAATAGTGGTGATTTGTTTCAAGCTTAAATTTCACTTGTTTCTTTCGAGATTTTTGTGGTTACAAGTCAAAACTAAGCACTAACATTCTGGCTAGTGAACTCAACGCTAAGATTAGCAACCACAAGGACAACAACGGTGACAATGGTGCTCACAATGTCAACAATAAAAATGGTGTTCCACTTGGTGCACCACCCTTTGACCCACAACATGGTGTTCCGCCTGTTGTTCCACCAAATGGTGTTCCACTGAACGTTGATCCAATGAATAACAAGAGGCTATATGCTAAAGGAGCAACATGAGGCTATAATTCAGTTGTAAAAGAAAAGTAGCGGAGCAAGCGCATCGAATGAAGCTCGCCATGTCCGTAATAATGAACCAGGTCGAGAAGAGGAATGAGTCGACGAGAACGCCAATGGCTCGGGGACTAATGAGTCCTCAGAGGTCTTGAAAATGTTTGAAGCTTTAACTAAACGAATTGACACCAAAGAAAAGAAGGTTGAAACCTACAATTCACGGGTAAACCAGATTCTTGGGGCACCTCCGATCTGGAAGAATCCGGATTCGAAGAGATACATCCAGTTGTTGTTCCCACCTAGTGCAACACCAAAGTTGATACAAAAGAAGTTTAAAATGTCTGACCTCCTGAAGTATGATGGGACAACTAATCCACAAGAGTATGTGACGTCATATACTAGTGCAATAAAGGACAATGGCATGCATTCGAATGAGATTAATCAGTGTTGTTGAAGAAATTCGGCGAAATGCTTTCTAAGAGAGCAATGACTCGGTATTCTATGTTGCATGAGCATTCTATTAATTCATTTGAAATGCTTGCAAATGCTTTTATAAAGGCTTATGCCGGAGCTCGAAAGGTTTAAATAAGGAAAACAAATATTTTCAAAATTACTTAGAAAGATATGAAGTTGCTGTGGGAGTTCGTGACCAGATTTTAAAAGGAGTGGATGTTACTTTCCCGAGTACCAGATGAGTGGACAACTGAAGCTTTCACCAAAGAGCTCCAGTGCTTCGCTCAAATTAAAGGAGAACCTGTTGGAATTCCCGGATATAACTTGGGCAGATGTGCATAATAGGTACGAGTCCAAGATCAGGTGGAGGATGATCAACCCAAACTTCCACCGGGGTCAGCAGGACGAAACAAAAACTTTGACAAGTTAAAGAGGATAATCGATTCAGAGCTGAAATCTTCAAAGGATAGGTATCAACCATACAATCAACCGAAGAGGTCCAATTTCAAATCAGATCAGGGTCGCAACAATTGTACTTTCCCATCGAACATAGGAGATATGCATAATGATCGACGGTCTACAAGTAGGGGTTCACAATTCAAAAATGATACTGGTGGATCTTCTTCTAATGTCGTGGAGAACCCGAGGCTATCCGATTACAATTTCAACATTGATGCGACTGGGCTCATTTTGGCCATTGGTCATATAAAGGAAATAAGGTGTCCAAAACCGCTTTGAACTGACCCGAATCAAAGATATCCAAACTTGATTTGTGATTACCATGGAACTTATGGTCATCAAATAGAGGATGGTCGTCAAACCGGTTGAGCCCAACATATCATAAATATGATTATCAGAGGAATAGATATTCCGAAGGGAGCTGTCATGACTGCAAAAAAGATGAAAGTCTCAATCACTCGGGAGAAAAGATCTAGAGACTATGTGCCGAAAGAAATAATTTCTTTCAATGATGAAGATGCGGAGGGCATCATTCAGCCTCACAATGATGCGTTGGTAATTTCTGTCTTTATTAATAAATTTTATATTAAGAGTATTTTGATTCATTTAGGTAGCTTTGTCAATATAATCTAGTGGAAAGTAGTGGAGCAGTTAGGGCTGTTGGACCAAATTGTGCCGACGGCCGGGATTCTCAACGGATTCAATATGGAAAGCGAGACTACGAGGGGGGAAATCATTCTTCCAGTCAACACAACCAGGACAGTTCGGCAAATGAAGTTTTATATTATTGAAGGCGAGATGAGGTACAACACACTGTTAGGCAGGCCTTGGATACATGACATAAGGGTCGTTCCTTCGATGTTGCACATGATGTTAAAGTTCCTACATCTGAAGGGCATAAAGACCATTTATGGGGAACAGACGACAGCAAGGTTAATGTTCGCGGTATAGGAAGTGATGCAAGTACCTAAAGAAGTGAATGATTTAAGTAAAGGTAAAGAAGTTAAATAACAATCACATGACTCGGACTCTTCGAGTCTGAAAAAAGAAGAGAAGGACAAGATAAACTTCGAAGATGAAGAAGATTACTTCTGTGTCCCAAGGTCATTCATGCTGCCAGATAATTCGGATGACACAAAGTCAACCGTAGAGGAACTAGAGCAAGTCATATTGTTCATGCATTTAACAGATAGAAAGGTATACCTGGTCCCATTTAGACATAACAAGTATTCCATCGGAGATCACAACTCACAAATTGAGTTTGGACTCGAGCTTTCCCCCAGTAAAGCAAAAGAAAAGGCCAATGGCCGAGTTCAAGAATAAATTCATCAAGGAGGAGGTAACAAATCTTTTGAATAAAGGTTCTATATGGGAAGTAGCTTACCTAAATTGGCTGGCTAACATAGTGGTTGTACCTAAAAAAGGCAATAAGCTGAGAATATGTATAGACTTTAAAATTTTGAACAAGGCATGCTCAAAGGACTTTTTTCCTTTTCTGCACATCGATCGAATGATTGATGTCATGGTAGGGCATGGGATGTTAAGTTTCTTGATGCTTACTCCGGGTACAACCAGATTCGGATAAATCCGGAGGATAAAGAGAAAACTTCTTTTATAACTAGGCACGAGACCTATTGTTATAATGTAATGATGTTTGGTTTAAAAAAGGCGGAACAATATATCAATGCCTAGTTAATCACATGTTCAAGGATCAAATAGGAAATACAATGGAAGTTTATATTAATGATATGTTAGTAAAATCCCTATAGGCAGAGGACCATTTAAAGCATTTGCAGGAAACATTTGACGTGCTCCGAAAGTACAACATGAAGCTAAATTCTGAAAAGTGTTCTTTTGGAGTTGGCTTGGGCAAGTTCTTAGGTTTCTTGATTTTGAACCGAGGAATAGAGATTAATCTGGATAAGATCAAAGCCATCGAAGAGATACCGAAGGTGCTTGACAATGTGAAAGCAGTACAAAGACTCACCGGGAGTATAGCCGTTTTAAGCACGTTTATCTCTCGATCGTTAGAAAAAAATTATTGATTCTTCTCATTGTTGAAAAAGAAAAATGATTTCGAGTGGACACCGGAGTGTCTGTAGGCTTTGAGGTATTTAAAGAAGTACTTATCCAGTCCACCACTACTGCATAAATCGAAGGCCGACGAGCAGTTGTTCCTGTACCTGGCAGTGTCCGAAGTAGTGGTAAGCGAAGTGTTGGTTCGAGAAGAAAAAGGTATGTAATTTCCTATTTATTATGTGAGTAGGATATTGGCTAGTGTAAAGACTAGGTACCTTGCAACACCCTGTAAATTCGAGTTAGGCGTGAATGTGTATAATGAGTATTGACGTGTCATATTTTAGTTATATGAGTCTCTTCGGGATGTGTTCGGGCGGTAGATAGTCATTTTGAAGTCAAACCAAATATGGGAGTTAGTAAAAATTCATCCAAGTCTAGAGGACTTCTTACTGTTTCTCATTTTCCGGATAGTTTTGTTGTGAATATGAGCAAACACAAAACTTTAGCTTTGTAGGTCTTTGAAATACCTTTCAAACGGTAGGTCTCCCAGCTCAAACGGAGTTACGTACAAAATGTTATGACCGTTTTACTGAGAACATATCGGCAGTCGCGTTGCAAGGGTGCCGCGGACAGAACGTCACCCAGGAAAACATCTTACATTGTGCAGCACCACCGCATCGCAGGGGTTCCACAGGTGGTCCTATCCGCGATAGGACTGTGACACGAAGGTGTTGCGGCCCATTATTTTTCTAGTTTCAAATTTTATAAGTTTCCCACTTCGTTATATTCATTCCCACTTCATTTTGGCTGACGTTTTGAGAGAAAACAACCCTAAAACTTTCCCAAAACATCAAAGGTACGTTTTTGATCAATTCCTATCATCTCTCGAAACCATAGATTCTTGAAAACCTAAGAAAGAGAAGTTGAAGAAGAGTTTGGGAAACTTCTTGAAGGTATGTTCTTTGAACTTTACTGAGACTATTGAGAGGGATGGGACTAGTGTAAGATATTAGAAACAATAAGAATCTATGGGTGATTCATGGGGGATTCAAGATCACATTTTTGGGCACGAAAAACCCTAGCTTTTCGATAAGGGTAGGGACTCTCAGAATTTGGTTAAAATTCTAATCTTTATCATCTAAATCAATCGTATAGAGATTATTGAGTCTCGGAAAATCCATTTGGTAGCATTTTAGTGGGAATTGTATGTCTCTTTTGAAAATATTTTTTTGACTATAAATGTGATTTGTCTGTCTCTTTTTAAAATCCTTTGTGACAATAAAATTGATTTGTATGTCTCTTTTTTAACATACTTTTTAACCTTTAAAAACGGTTTTTGGGTAAGGTTTCATGAGCGTGAGGGACAAGCCCTCATGGAGCCTTTGGTGTATTATAATCTATATATGTATTCGTGATTTCTCCTATCAAAGGGTTATTGAAACTTGTATATAAAGCTATAAAACTTTGAACGTGATTCACCCCGATAAGGAACGCAGTGAACTTGATTTTTTTGGAAGCTGGGATCTTTCACATGTTTTGCTTTATGAATGGGTTTGTTAAACCTGAACTTATTTAATTACTTAAACTTGGTTTCTAAATCCATAAATGATTTGACGTACTCCTAATAACAGGATGATGAACAAAATTCATAATAAGTGATTCGGCTTCTATGCTGTGATTGAAATTCGGCTAATTCATCATAATTTCTATTGTTTGTGTTTGGCCTAGCTACTTGAGAGAAAGGGTAGTCACTATGGATCCTAGCGGGGTTAGCCTAGCTATTCGGGAGGAAGGATAGCCATCGAAGGCCAATAGCCTCAGTGTGGTTTGCCTAGCCATTCGGGAGGAAGAGTGGCCATCGAGGGTTCATAAACCCGATGTGGTTTTGCCTAGCTATTCGGGAGGAAGGATATCCATCGAGGGTGACAACCCTGATGTGGTACTTCTATGCGGTTTTAGGGAACCTTAATGGTTATTCCTTCGTTACATTGATTTGGGACTGGCATGTGTTGATCTGTTGGTTGCCTGTGAAAGACTTGTTGATGATCTTGAGTTCATGATTAAAAAGACTTAAAGTGAAGAATGGTATAATAAATTAAAATTAATTTATTTCTATGTTATTGGCTTTTATTGGTGATTTTACTAAGATTGTAATCTTACTCCATCTTTGGGATATCGAACTATTTTGAAAGAACTTAAGGTAACGAGAATGACTTAAGGATTCAAAGTGATTATATGCTCATCATTGACTTATACTGGATGTTCATGAGATGTTATCCTTTGTTTTGAACTGTTTTTCAACATTGATTTTTAATTACACTTATTACTTATGTATTTTGCTATTAACCATTGTCCTAGAGAGACTCACTGATTGCCCAGTACTCAGGCATACCATTATTTTTTTTATGGTATGTTAGGTAGCGAAGAAGAGTAGGTTCATGGTACACCCACGGAGTAGGAGAACTTGCTGCTTTCCAGACTTATTGGTGATCCCACACCCTTATTCGTGAGTCACCCCATCTATCTAGATGTATTATTTTAGTTTCTGGACTGCATCCCAATGTGTTACTCTGTCTATGTTTCTTAGAAGCTCTATAGATAGTTGTCAAAAATATGGGTAGATGTTGAAAGTCTCATATGACTTGTTGGGCGTTGCCACGTTCATGACTCATTATCTATATTAGACTTCCGCTGATTCTATTTTATAAGTGTGAGTACGATTTCAATTAGTCTTAAATGTTTTGTATTAAATAAATGTTAAAAGATTATTAAAAGAGATTAGATGTTTATTGACTTTTGAAGGTGCTTCGGTGTTGTTCATAGCATCGTATGCCTGTTGCGCCTAAAGTGGATTTGGGGCGTGACATACCCTCACTTAGAAAAATTGGCTTTAGCATTAACGACTTCTAGAAAGTTGAGACCGTATTTTCAATGTCATCCCATATGTGTAGTAACAACTTATCCACTAAAAAATGTGATGCATAAACTGAAATTGTCCGGTAGATTAGCCAAATGGGCAGTGGAAATTAGTGGGGTATGACATATAGTATAAACTGAGAACAACTATAAAGTCTCAGGTTTTGGCAGACTTCATAGCGGACTTTACACCCGGAATGATTCTCAAAGTAGAAAAAGAACTTTTGTTAACCTCGGGAAAAACTTCAGGGGTCTGGACCTTATTCACGGATCGAGCTTCGAACGTGAAAAGGGTCTGGGCTCGGGGTAGTGCTTAAGGCACCTGCAGGGGATATTATTAGGCAGTCAATAATAATTGTGAGATAAACTAACAATGAAGTTGAGTATGAGGCTATGATTGTAGGTTTAGAATTGGCAAGGAGCTTGGGAGCCGAGGTCATCGAAGTAAAATGTGACTCGCTTCTGGTCGTCAATCAAGCCAACGACGTGTTCAAAGTAAAGTAGGAAAGGATGCAAAAATACCTAGAGAAAAGTGAAATAATATTGCATTGGTTCAAAGAATGGACCATGGAGCACGTGTCTCGTGAGAAAAACAATGAGGCAGATTCCATAGCTAATTTAGGTTCATCCGTAGAAGCGGATGAGTTCAATTCAGGAACAGTTGTGCAGCTAATTAATTCCACAATTTATGGTGGTCATGCTGAAGTGAATACAACAAGCTTGACTTGAGATTGGCACGTTAAGTACATCGACTACCTTCAGGATGGAAAGTTGCCTACGAACCCAATCTAGGGCCCTTCGTACTAAGGCAACTAGATTTTGTTTGGTTGGCGGTCAGTTGTACCGAAAATATTTTTACGGTCCTTTAGCAAGATTTTAGGGCCTTGGGAAACTGAGTACGTGATGTGCGAAGTTCACGAGGGGACTTGCGGCAATCATTCAAGAGCGGAATTATTGGTTTGAAAATTGATTAGGGCTACGTCATATTAATCTGGGATGGAGGAGGATACAAAGAACTTCATCTAAAAATGTAACGAATGCCAAAGGCACGCACCTATGATTCATCAACCGGTGGAATTGATGCATCTAGTTTTATCACCATGGCCATTCATGAAATAGGGGATGGATATTGTGAGGCCACTCCCATGGTCACCCGAAAAGGTATGGTTTATCTTATTTATGACTGATTATTTTTCTAAGTAGATTGAAGTGAAGACATTCAAGAAAGTCAAAGAAAAATAGGTCATTGATTTTGTAGCTTCCGGTTCTGTCGGTGCTTGAAACAAATTTGTCTACGAGACCATATCATTTGCCGGTTCGGCATAGCAATGGAGATCACTTATGATAATGGTCATCAGTTCATCAAGAAGAATGTGAATGACTTCCTCGAAGAGTTGAAAATCAAGAAGATAGTATCGACTCCATACCACCCGAGTGAAAATGGGAAAATGGAGTCAACAAATAAAATGATTATTCAAAATCTGAGAAACAGACTGAATGAGTCAAAATGCAAGTGGAAATGGATTTTACCGGAGGTGTTGTAGGCATACAGAACAACGCCAAAGTCTAGTACCAGTGATACACCATTTTCCTTGGTCTACGGTGTAGAAGAGCTAATTCCAGTGGAAGTTGGAGAGCCGAGCTTAAGATTTAGTTTTGCAACTGAAGAATCGAACAACAAAGTTATGTCTGTCAAGCTCGACTTAACGGATGAACACTATGAGTTGGATTTGCTACGGTTAGTGTCCCAAAATCAAAGGATAGGTCGATACTACAATCGAAGGGCTAATCTTAGGCATTTTCAAGTAGGGAACTTGGTTACGAAAGGTAACCATCAATACTAAAAATCCTAACGAAAGGAAATTGGGAAGGACCCTACAAAGTGTCCGGAATAACTGGTAAAGGCTCGTACTAGCTGGAAGTCAAAGATGGTCAAAAGTTATCGAACAACTGTAACGTTGCACACTTGAAGCAATATTACTGCTAAGGTATGCGTTTTACTTGAATTTCATTTTATTTGATGGAACTAACTTCTGCAGGAGCAAAGTCGGAGTAATGGGTTAAAGACTGAGCAAAAGTTAGAGTTAGGCCTGAAAACACGTGTTGCGCTATTTTTCCCTTTGCACGGTATTTATCCCAAAAAGGGTTTTTCCGACAAGATTTTTAATGAGGCAATAATGTAAAGCGTGTTACTAAATAGCTGAAGATCGGACAAACACTGGGGACTGCTCGATATTAAAAAATAAGTAGTGTTTGAATTATCATAACTTCGAATACAAACACTAGGGGACTGACATACCCTTGAAAAAGAAGGTAAGGAATTTACAAGGTAAGTGCAAGTCTCGAAGCTATTTCAAGTGTTGAAACTAGTTCGAAGATTTGTTTTAGTTTTTAGGACTATTGTAAGGGTTAAAAGATCGAATGAATCTTGTCCAAATAGATTTGATGTTACGACAAAAATGTAAAGGCAAAAAGATCGAATGAATCTTACCTAAATAGTTTTGATGTTACGAAAAAAATGTAAAGGCAAAAAGATCAAACGAATCTTGCCAGTTGTATGACTGATGCAAAATTTGAATGAAAACACTTTTATCTGATTGTGACCATTTGCACACTCTTGTTTCCAGTCGATCGATAAAACCTTTAGGCTTACGAGCTAATGAATTTGGTAAAGTCCTTAACTTGGGACTGCCATCCTAAATGTAACCAAAACAAAAATAAGTGAAGTACGCTTCTAAGACATCAGGTCAGAATGAATCCAACCTATTTCGAAAGACACTTGAAGTTGTCTAAAAAGTTGGAAGTAACTACAGTTCCTATATTCATGCCCAAAGTGAATAGGAAACATCTTATTCACTAACATAAAAATAAGATCCTTATATTTAAGTCAGTGAATGACTAAAACCGGAGGAAATCATCCGGTGTAGAGCGAACTAAAGTGAATCAAATTACTTAAGTCATTTTTTAAAATTGAAAATAATTTTCATTCTATCCGACGCAAACTAAGTATTGGTTTGTTTAGTTAAGACTCCAAAGCCGGACAGCTAAGTGTTGAAAAAAAGAAGACAATGACACACGTCAAATAATTGTTAAGTCGTAACAAAAAGAAATATTCATTTCATATATAAGGCCGGTAAATGGCCAGAACAAAATAAAGAAAATATAAGTACAAAGGCATCTAAGCCTAGCTCCTAATCGGACTCAAAATTGGAGTTCCCTGGGTCATCTTCGGAGTTGTGTCAGTCAGTTGGCGGTAGGCTTTGAGCTCAACTTCTTTGACTTAGGCAATTTTGGCATCAATATCCGGGATCCCGTCTCGAGCTTATTCTAAAGTGTACCTCCGGATATTCCATTTTATGTGCTTGGTACAATTTGATCCACTTCGGCCTCCACATCATTGTGGCCGATCTCATTCTTCTCAGATCCATGCTTGGGGCCGGAAAAATGTTAACAAGTTTGGATCGGGAGCTGGCATAGTTTCTCGAGGCTCGAGAAGACTTGATCATTTTTTAGGAATAACCAAATGGGAGAACCCGGCGATATGAGCATGCTCAGCCCAAACTGCGGATGTGCCAGCCTATTCGAAGAAGCAGTCAAAATCTTCTTGCCCAAAGGTTTAGGCCGGTTGTGATGGTGGGGGAGGAGTTGAAGTAGAAGTCCTGATTTTCTAACCAATGGCTTCTAATCCGTGGCTTCTTCGTCATTCTCAATGATGACAGATTCTACGATCTATGGTGCGGGGGCAAGAGTAGTCACGGCCTCGGTTGGAGGCAAAATTGGTGCGGCTGCTTCAGTAGCAGCATTTTCTTCTCTTACTTCGGACGAGTGTCTTCCGTCGGAGTGGTGGTAGCAGTGATGGAGGTTTTGCTAACCCAGATATCATCTGGGAAGATACTTGTATCTTGAGCTCAAGAGGAGCCTCCTACCTCTGAGCTTCTTTCCTCTTTTTAGCGACCGAATATGACTTTGGAGGCTTTGAGAATTTGCTTTTTGCGGGTTTTTTCTTATGTACCTCGGTGATGCGCTGAACTAATGCGGCCGGATCAAATACCGTATCGGGGACAACTGGAGCAATTGAGGGGTTGGACCTCGGGATCGAAGAGCACTTCAGTAGACCTACAAGTTCGAAAAATAGAAGGAGTAAAAAAGTGCACAAAACTGTGATTAAACCTAAGTAGGAGGGTTAAGTGAATGCTGACAGTGGTTTTGGGCTACCCATTATTTATTAGAAAATTCTTTCCATATCCCCTTCTTGTGCGGATAGGTACTGATTATTTTCTCGACCCAATCATGAAGTTTATCCACATGGTTCGGAATTCATTGGATGGCTGAAAAGACGAAGAGAAATTTTTGTAAGAGCATGTCATTTAGATTAAAGAGGGAAGAAGAGCTTTGATACTTACGATGCATGTCCCACTTCTCTAGGAAGGGCATATATCTTGTCGGAATGATTTTAGCAATCGAAACTGCAACAAAATGTTCCAACCACCCCTGGTCTCGATTCTCATCGACACTGGAGAGGATGAGAAATTTACCTCGCTTAGAAAGCTAGACTATTCCACCATGAAAGAATTGTGCCACATATAAACGGATCAAATGATCCAAAGTAAAGTCCTCTTTGACAAAGTTGGCCAAAAAATGGAGGCAGATTACGATCCTGTAGACGATCGAACCAATTTGTGCAAGAGAAAGGTTGTAGGTCCTACACATCTCGAGGATCACACGGTCGATCGGTGAGTCAGTTTAAAAGTGAAAGGGTAGGTGTATACGTTAGAGTATCCAGACCTGAAGGTGGTGATGTCATCATCCGGGCCGGGGATGATAATCACAGAGAGGTTTGTCCAACCACACTTGTCTCTGACTCTTTTGAGGTTGGAGGCCTTGATAGAGGACAGCCAATTTCTAGCCTCCTCCTCCCTTCCCCCCGCGCGGATAGATTTCTTGGAGGTCGTTTGAAGGACGAACTCTGTGTCGAAGTAGAAGGTGAAGGCACTATGTCGTAGGCTCTGGGTTCGTTAGCAGCTTGAGTTTCAGAAGTTTCACAGGTGCCGGTGACCTCCTCAGCGGCCAGCGGTGGTAAAGTCGCCGGAGAATATTGCCTAGAGGAAGATCGAGCATTCTTGGCCATTATGATGAAGGTTTGAAGATTTGAAAAAAATTTGGAGATTTGAAGGTTGTTCGCTCGAAGGATGAAAATAAATTTACCAAAAGGTAAAATGTAAAAAGAGAACAAGAAGGGGTTTTTGTAGGGGTGAAGTCATCATTACAATACGCATCGGTTCGTGAACCGAAGTGACAGTTTAATCAGAGGTTGACACGTGTCAAGAGTCACAGATAACGTGAGTTAGATTTTGAGAATTGTAAACGTTTCATTTTCTCGCCTATTTCGGAGTAGTTTGAAAGAAAGCTTACAAGAGAAGACACCGGAGGGATCATTTCCACTTCCAATCACTGCGATAAACTTTGATCTGGAAAGTGTGGGGACTATCTGTATACAATGGAAACCGACACGACACATGACATGGTTTAGGTGCAAGGTGGAAGGGTGTAGCAGTGGTGTGCACCCATTGTGAGATACTTCGGGTTGAGTCCGGTTTGAAGAATAGGATTGGGCAAGGGTCGAACCAAGTTGACGTCGGGTAGGCGACCGAAGGAGTTTAATGCGGATCCGCTTCGGATTTGGTGTCAGCCGTTACTCTTTGGTCATTATATGGCTGTTATTATCATTTAATTGCATTAAATTAGAGAATGATTCTCAGGCATAAATGTCTTGTATTCATAGCTATAAAAGGAGTTCAATCTTCATGTTGGAAGGGGATCACATTCTCATTTCACTTACTTGAAAGATTTCTCTATAATCTTAAGTTGAACAAGTTCTCTACATTTGCTCGGGTTCGAGGCAATTCTGCTAAGGACCGAACCAAGTTGTAATCAAGATAACACCAACTCAGGCTATTTATTTTACTTATTCTCATTCACTTAATTATTGTTAATTACCTACTATATTTACTTACGAATTGATCCATGTTATGGAACTAAAAAAAATTACTTATTATGGAATGGAAGAAGTATTAGTTTAGCTAGAGACTTTTATGTACCTTGATTGAAATAATATTAATGTTGCCAAGTGTTGTTTATCTAAAAATGGTCCCAAAAGTGAAAAATAATTAGACAATGTTGTTGGGTATTAAGCTCAATAATTATATTGTCATCTCGAAAGCAAAAATCTTCTGTTGGGGAAGTTGGGGTTGGGATCATTAATTAAAAATTTAAAATGTAAATACTACTTAATTATACTAACACCTTGTCAAAAATTTCTGACTACTTAGCACTGACTGTCCTTTGAACCAATTCAAGATTTACTTTGTAATCTTTACTTTTACTTATTCATTTTATTAAAATGTATTTTCACTTTTATTTGTTACTTTAGCATATATCAAGAGAAAATATTATTTTTTTCATATTTTATTTTTAACATTAATTTTTTATTTTTCAAATCATTTACCAAGACTTAAGATTATATACATTATGATAAAATATCCCTTTATAAGAGAGCGTAAAATTCACTGTCAAGAAGTTAATGTGAACAGAGGGAGTAGTTTACAGACTGAGGGAATACTTATACATGCATCTTCTTTTTCATGTAAATTTGTTCTTTTTTTTTTACATGAGAGATCCCATTATTTTATACTCCAGCTGACCCAGAAGATCGATATATATTCTATAACAAAGTCAAAATAGTACTCTCAACTCAGAAATGCATGTAACATGTCCCGGGGCATAGCTGGATCACAAAGGAGATGAACTTAAAATTCAGTTGGAAGCCTGCAGCGTGGGTTCGAACCCTGGTGGAAACAATTTGCTCTCTTCTGGGGTAGGACCTTGTAGGTGATATCAGTTGCTCTGTTCTCAAACTCTGGTTATTCAGGCACATACCGCGATTTACTGGTAGTAGTGCTGAGGAACCGGAACTACTATCTGCAGGAATAGCCTGGCGTAAGCCGAGAAGCTGGATTTTAAAAAAATGCATGTAACATTGCAGAAAGATGCCAACCCATCACTCCATACCAAACGGACTAGAATTTTCAGTTAAGGCAAATGCATCAGGCATAAAACTTAATCAAGATGACACAAATTGGTTAGTTATAACTAGGGTTGTGCAAACAAAATCTACAAAACCGCACCAAATCAATAAATTAGAAAAAGTCGGATAAAAATCGATTAGTGGTTTGGTTTGGTACTTGAAAAAAAAATGACCACAATAAATTTGATTTGATTTAGTTTTAACTAAAAAAATCAAATCGAGACCAAATCATTTAAATTATTTTATACATATATCATTTATAAATATTCTAATAACTTTATCAAAGTTTAATTTTTTAATATTTTAAAATCAGGTTTGGACTTATTGTCATCCCCTGTTATTTCACTTGGAGCACATACAATCCTCCTTGTTTATTAAATTGGTGCACTTTTATAGTCACTCCTCTAATTGGCCGTGAACTTTTAACAGACATTATTTTCCCCATATTGCAGCAGCAATTCCACAACGTCCAATTTTAGCAGTTCCAACACCAACTCCAAGCAATATGGTATCTCGTGAGTAGCACATTATTGGCAACACAATCAGGAATTTCAATAAAAGAGAAAATAAAAAGAAAGCAAAAACTGGACAGAGAAAAAAAGTCCCAAAAACCTTATTTTTTTTGTCAAGCAAATGCTATTGTGAGATGCTTCACAATCGAACCACAAAAAAATCAAAAGAACCGAACAATCCAAGCAAATGCTATTGTGAGATACTTCTATTGTTTGGTTTGGTTTATAGCCGGGGCCGTTCCTATACTTTTAAGAGCCCGATGCGAGAAACAAAAGTATGTCTTTTTTTTTCAAATGAAAAATTAAAATTAACTAATTAATCAATATTAAAAACAAAAACCTTTCGCTTGCTCATTGGATTCGAATACACGACCCTTCACTAGGGAAAGACTTTTGAAGGGAGCCCTCACCACTAGGCTATAGCTTTTATTGATAAGATTAGATGCATTTTTAATACATATCGTAATATTTAAAACCAATAAAAGAAAAATGAAAATTCTGGGGCAGAGGCCCTGTGCGGCGGCGGCGCCTTGATCGCCCCAGGGACGACTCTGTTTATAGCTTTAAAAACTTGACATAATTGGTTTGATTTGGTATTTGGAAAATCTGAACCAACTCAGTCCATGTACAACCTGTAGGTTTTTGTTGGGTTCAAAACATATAAGTAGGCACAACGGAAGTTTAAAATTTTGTTATACTTACCCCAACAATTTCTTATGCTATGGTTATATGACAATCAAAACCTGTAACATAAAACTAGAACACTTACAGGTTGTATTAGCCAATTCAAATAAACATTCATCATTGAATCACCAACTCCATCAGCATGATGATCACAGTAGCTTCCAGCCGCTTTTTGTGATCGATCACTCTGTCGCAACATTGTGCAGCACCATCTTCATCTTCAGCATCTTCATCTTCAGCATCAGAAGTAGTCAGCAATCAATCATCTCAACTCCTCTCCCCCTGCATCATTGCCTGCACCCTTATCAGTAGCAGCTCTCCCTGTCTGTCTGCTTCTAGCATCAGCATCATCTCCCCCTTTTTGTGAAGAAAGTAAGCCCATGTAATAGTTTCTAGCTCACACTGGTTCTTGAATTTGCCTCTCAAGTTCAGCAATGTGTTGTCGTAGCCAGTCTTTGGACATTGGGACCTGTTCTTGAGCAATGTTGCCAGTAATGTTAGCAACATCCTTTGATGTGTTAGTGTCACATTCATCTTCCTTTCAGGGCAGGTCAATAACCATGTCCCTGCTGTTAACTATTGTTCGTTGTACTGAGTAAACCTCTAAGGCTGGACTCAGCTTTTCTCCTTTTGGAGTCTTAAAACCTTGGTTGAGCAGGATTTGAAAAATTAAGGAGGGGTATGGAAGGGCAGAGTTGCTTTGTTTTTCTGCCAAGTTGACAACATAATTGAATATAAGTGTTCCTAAGTCAACTTTCTGATTCCTTCCAATCTTGAAAAGCAGTGATGCTTGATCAAGGGTCACTACTGTCTCGTTGAAGGATGGTAGCCAGTTGTATATAGCAAGTTTGTGCAAAGTTGCAAACAGGGCAGTGAGTTTCGACACAGGGCTGCGAGGAGCCCAAACAGTGATCAAATTCCCTGTAAGGTACTTGATCATTGAATTGAGCTCCTCCACAGTGGGGTTTGGTTAAGGTTCTCTTTCACTAATAATTATCCCAAGAGTGGAGTTGATGATATTAGGTGTAAAATTGTATACCTTGTTGTATAGGTACACTTTCCCAAATTTCTTTGAGGTTGTGTCCTTAACATCAAGCGTCAAATTAGCATAGAACACCCTAATCACCTTCTCACAATAAGGATTCTTACCAGATACAGAGCTTAAGATGTTTCGACTACTTAAGAAATCCACTAAACCATTTTTGGAGAATGAAGTTAGGTCAATCACCTTCTCCCATCTAACTCCACTATTCTTAAACCAATTCCAGTTACTGGAGCATGATTTAATTTGAAACATGGAGGAGTAAAGAATTACCTCAGAATCTGTTTCAGATTCTGTGTTTCCTCGTTCAGATGAGGTGACTGCAGGTGTTGCCTCGGATGTTGGGGCAACATAGTCTGGGTCCATTTTCTCGTCTGTTGCCTTTGATGTTGAGACACCATTTTTGTCAAAATTCCAGTATGTTCTATTGACCCCTTTGGGAATGAAGTTTCGTAGAGGTGTGTCATTAGACATCTCTTCTTTTTCTTTTTCCTTCTCAAATTCTCCTTGTGGAGTGGAAGTTGATGGAGTTCTAGAAGAACTGTGCACACTAAAATTGGTGTCAGTGCTGCTGCTTGTGGTAGTATCAACAGAAAAAGTCGACTCTTCCCTGGATCTTTTGGCAGACTGGTATTCACCGAATTGGTTTTCGAAAACTCTCTTTGACCTTCGCGTCGGAAATGTCGATTTTGAGGCAAGGTTTGAGAAATCAGATGTTGCATCAACATCGATTAGGTTTTCATTATCGCCTGGGTAGCTCACCTGTAATGGCTTATCTGAACCAAGCAAGATCAGAGCATGTGTGCAGTCCTCCTCGACGGGTCCCAAGTCATTGACGGAAGTATAATGCTTGTAAAATTTGCTGGACTAGTCGACATTGGAGAATAATCTTTGGTGTTTGTGGATTTTAGGGACACAGACATGGGAGAGGGTTTTGAAGGATTGGGTGTGTTGGAGAAGCTTTGGGTTTTGAGAAATGACGGTGTTGTTTGGGCTGCCATGGTTTGATGGATTGGTAGTCGGCTGATGTGACAATTCCAAGACAAAAATGGGAGGTTTTATTATGGCAAAGTATACTTACACTCAAACTCCTTTTCCTTAAATTTAGATTGTATAGAAGAATAAAAACTCTTTACACACCTAAAATAAGGATTGTCATAGCACATATCATCATTTTAAAAAAACGATCATCCAGAATTTTTGGACTTCCAGTTAAAGAAAGAGACGTGTTAAATACCAAAAAACAGGAATAAAATAAGATAAACCAGATTGATCAATGTACTGAAACACGATGTTGTTGATGATGTTGGCAACATTTCAAAGTTAAACAAGCATTATGAGACTCCAAGGATTTTCTGATTTGGCAGATGATATTTCCGTATATGTTCCCTATGAGACTGATCGCTGGACTAATGTAACATTTTACCATTGTCCTTAATCAACTTAGTTGAACACATACAGATTAAAAAAAATATTGAGAAATTTTCAACCTTTTTGAAGCACGTGGTACTCCTATAGAATAGGAACGATACCAATCTTAGAGATTTGCTCTTTTTTTGTATACATCCAAATCTTTTAGTAGAGGATTCGCCTTTATATCTTGTCCTTTTAGAGTTATGCTTGAATCTTTTGAAACAGTGCAACATCACTACAACACTTATCCTGAATATTGACTCAACAGTAAATGTTACCCAGAATGTTAGGACAACATTTCAGACAACATCTACCTAGCCTGTCTTATTTTCAAAGGAAACATAGACCAAGAGATTTTTTCAAGTTAGAAAATATCTCATGATCTAAAGGTTTGGTAAAAATGCCAGCCAGTTGACAAAAAGTATCAACATGTTCGATTTGAACTAGCTGTTTTTCCACTAAGTCTCTTAGAAAATGATGTCTTATATCTATGTGCTTTGTACGTGAATGCTGAATAGGATTTTCGGAAATATTAATAGCACTCAGATTATCACAGTACAAAATCATGGAGTTATTAGATATGCCATAGTCATCTAGCATATGTCGTACCCAAATCAGTTGAGCACAACAACTTCCGGCTGCCACATATTCAGATTCGACAGTCGAGAGTGATACACAATTTTGTTTACGACTGTACCATGAGACTAGATTATTGCCAAGATAGAAATACCCACCACTAATGTTTTTTCTATCGTCTACATCACCGGTCCAATCCGAGTCACTATATCCTATTAGATTAGGATTAGTGTCTTTGGAGTACCAAATTCCCAAGTCACTTGTACCGGCAACATATCGAATGATACGTTTCACAACATTAAAATGAGATACCTTGGGACTGGCTTGGAACCTGGCGCAAAAACATACGCTAAACATGATATCGGGGCGACTGGAAGTAAGGTGTAGAAGGCTACCTATCATAGATCGGTATAATGTTGGGTCAACATCTTGTCCAATATCGTCTTTACATACCTGTTGCGCAGAGCCCATTGGAGTCTTCATGTGTTTAGCATTTTCCAGACCAAATCTCCTAACAAGATTCTTGGCGTATTTGCTTTGAGATACAAAGATCCCATCTTCATTCTGTTTAATCTGCAAGCCTAAGAAAAATGTTAGTTCTCCAATCATGCTCATCTCAAATGTTGTCGACGTTGTTTCGACAAAAGACTTTACTAGTGATTCTGTAGTCGAACCAAAAACAATATCATCAACATAGATTTGAGCTATTATTACATCTACACCGTGTCTTTTAATGAATAATGTTCTGTCAGCTTCTCCACGGGTAAAACCAAACTCAAACAGGAAGTTAGTTAGACGACCATACCATGCACGTGGTGCTTGTTTTAGTCCATACAAGGCTTTCTTGAGCTTGTACACATGATGTGGATGGTGAGGATCGTCAAATCCCTTTGGTTGTTCAACATAAACTTCTTTGTCCAAGTATCCATTGAGGAAGGCATATTTAACGTCCATTTGGTGCAAGGTAATCTTTAGATAGCAAGCAATAGCAAGAAGCAATCTTATTGACTCAATTCTAGCCACAGGAGCGAAGGTCTCGTCATAGTCGATACCTTATACTTGTGTATATCCTTGAGCAACAAGTCGAGCTTTATTCCTGACAATCTTCCCTAACTCATCTGATTTGTTTTTGAATATCCACTTGGTCCCAATAACATTTGTGTTGTTGGGTCGTGGTACCAAGTCCCAAACCTCATTTGGGAAAAATTGTTCAAGCTCCTCTTGCATGGCTTGAATCCAAAAATTATCTTCTAATGCTTCCCCAATATTTTTAGGTTCCAAAGTAGATGTAAGACAAGAGAGACTTACCTGTTGATATATGGTGGACATGCACACATACCTTACCATTTCTCGATAATTTACTGGCTCTTTCCATCTTGTACGCCTCTCCTCAAAAACTCCCCCTATCACCTGGTCGGGTGGATGGTTCCTTCTAATCATCGATGGAGGGTCTCTTCTCACTTGATTATTCAGTTCAGTAGCAGATTCCTCCTCGATTTCGTCCCCTGTGTTCTCTCTTTGAGGTTCAGATGTTTCTTCTGATGTTGGGACAACATCTGGGACTACATCTGTTTCTTCAGTGGGCTGCTCCTTTTCAACTGTAACCACAATGTTGTTTTCTGAAGGTCTACCAGATATATCCAGCAGGTCATCGAAAATAACATTGACTGATTCTTGTATGGTCTTTGACCGAAGATTGTATATTCGATAAACATGGCTATTCTGAGAGTAGCCAACGAATATTCCTTTGTCACTCTTAGAGTCAAATTTGGCCAGTTTATCCATGTCATTAAGAATATAGCACACACACCCAAAGACATGAAAGTACCGTGCTGTAGGTTTCTTTCCATTTAACAGTTCATAGGGTGTCATCTTGGTCCCTGGCCTTAAATAGATTCTATTAGTTATGTGACATGCCGTGTTCAAGGTTTCTGCCCAAAACCTTTTTGACAATTGCTTTCTCTCGGCAACCCTATTTTGTTGTGGTGTTTTTGGTGCCGAAAATTCATGGAATATGCCTTTCTTTTCGCAGAATTTTGCAAAGGTTTGATTTTCAAATTCCTTTCCATGATCAGATCTAATTCTGAAAATCGAAGAACAAAATAGATTTTTAATCCTAGAGTAAAGTGTTCTAAACATCTCAAAGGTTTGTGATTTTTCTTTTAAAAAATAGATCCAAGTGAATCTGGAAAAATCATCTACTATCACATAGGAATATCTCATTCCTCCTAGGCTACTACCTCGATTGGACCCATAAGATCCATATGCAATAATTGGAAACAATGAGACGTACCTGAATGTTGTCCGTCACGTTGGACAACATTATGAGAGACTCGGGTCTGCTTTCCTTTCAAACAATCTTCACACAGTGTTTTATCTTTTGGATCCAGTCTGGGAATGCCTCTGTCAGCTTCAAATGAGATAAGCTTCTCCAAGGTGCCGTAGTTGACATGTCCCAACTTTGATGCCAAAGTGCTAGGTCACCTACCTTTGCGGAGTTGCAAAACTCTTGTCTACCGACTAAATAGCAATTATATCCCGTTCGGGTTCCTGACATGACACATTTATCTGCAGAATTTGTAACCTTGCATCCAAGCTTGTTGAATTTCACCTCGAGATCATCATCACATAGTTTGCTTATGCTAAGAAGATTAGCAACCAACATTCTACATGAAGAACATTTTTCAAGGCTGGTACCTCCGGAACATTAAGAGTTCATTTACCAATTATCTTACTCTTACTTCCTCCTCCAAAGGTCACGTATCCTCCATTGAATGTTCCATACTCCTTCAATAGGCTTTTGGTACCTGTCATATTACGTGAGCAGCCACTATCGAAATACCAAGACCCTGTAATGTTAGTACGCAAGGCAGTTATGCACACATTACATTTCAAATTCAGTTTGGGTACCCATTCCTTTTTCTTCCTTCTGCTTTCAGGCTGGTTGCTTTGAATGTTGTCAGTGATGTTGGGCAACATTGCTGATGACATTTTAGGCAATATTCTGAGTGCAGAGTTTTGAAGTTTGTAGCAGTAGGGCATAAGATGTCCTAACGTTTTACAGAAACTACATACAAACTTTGATCCAATTTCAGTGATCTGAGAGTTACTCGGATATTCTTTGATAAATTTTATCCTCTCAGTTTGACTATGGATTCTGGAAGTATTTGTTTTGCTAGGAGATTGGTACCCAAGCGCAGCCCTTGTAGGTTTATTGAAGTTTAATATTTCATCCAGTTTGGATGTTCCCATGTTGAGCCTTTGAAAGGTGGTCTCAGCTACGTTCAATCGTGCACGAATCTTACCAAGCTCTAGGTCCTTCTTGGTAAGTACCACCTCTAATCGATTGATTGTGCCTTTCAGATTGCTATTCTCAAGAGTCAATAATTTTGCATTTGAGTCTAATTGCTCAGATTCAGTGATTCGGGTTTTACAAAGACTTTGTAATTCCTTTATTACGTCATCTTTGGAGTCAACTAGATCCAAATTTACAGCCTCAGATGAAGAGTTAAATCCACTAAAACAATTTACATCAGAATAGTCAAAGTATACATACCTCTCTGATGTTGAAGACATTCCAGATGTTGAATATGATGTTGTTCCTGATGTTGTCGCAACATTGTCAACAACATCTTCATCGTCAGACAGTGAGTGTTCAAACACGGATGCCAGCATTGCCTATGATTCTTCTTCTTGATCCCCTTCCTCCTCTTCGTTCTTATCATCGCTAAGAGTTACCCACATGACCTTACCAATTTTTCTAAGGGTGTTTGCACACTCATTAGCGTAGTGTCCCCAACCCGAGCATGCATGACATTGCACTCCCTCGAGTTGTTTGGGATTGAAATTGGTACTGTCGGAGTTAGATTTCCTCAGTGGATTGTGATTACTTTGATCAGAAGGTGACCTATTCGATTGTTTATTAAAGAGTGGGTTTTGATGCTGTTTGTATTTGGATTTATTGCGATCAATGTTGATCTTTCTCACAATTGAATTGAATCGACGAGTAAGTAAGGCAACAGTTGCACCATTTCCCAATTCCTCCAAATTTTCTTCCTCGTTTTCCAATTCAGTTTTCGAGGTTTGTCCTTGGAGTGCCAAAGTCTTATCTTTATACAGGTCTCTTTGGCTCTTCATGTTCATCTCATATGTTTGAAAGATGCTCATAAAGGCATGTAGATCCATAGTAGCAAGATTGTGGGCCTCTTCAATAGCACAAATCTTAGTATTAAACCTTTCAGGAAGAGATCTGAGAGCTTTATCCACAAGTTGTGTGTTGGTTAAAGGAGAACCAAGCACTTGACACTGATTAGCAATGTCAATTAACTTTTCAAAATAGGATTTTATGTCTTCAGATTCTTCCATCCTTAAGCATTCGTATTGGCTCAAAATCATGCGAAGCTTTGTACGTCGTACACTTGAGGTACCTTCACAATGAGTTTGTAAGGTCTCTCAAGCGTCCTTGGCCGTAGTACAATTCTGGATAATTTTAAACATATAAAGATCTACCCATCCAAATATCGCATTTAGGGCCTTTTCATTGAAGCTCGCACTGTTGATCTCTTCCGCGGTCCATTCAGATTCAGGTTTGGTAAGTACATCACCATCCTCGTCTGCTGGGTACTTGGGAATCACATAGCCTTCGGAAACTGATCTCCAAGCTCGAACATCAATGGATTTGATGTGCGAACATAGTCGGATTTTTCAATAGGCATAGTTAGTTTAATGTTGTGTCAACATCTGAGGCAACATTGTGATAAAACAGTTATAAACCTTTATAGAGTAAATGCAGCGGAAAAGTAAAGAGACACAAGTTTTATATTTTCAAGGGTATATATTAATATATCCCTTGATGGTCAATGACCAAAGAATTGTATAAATTATATACAATTACAAATGAATTTCCTTTTACAAGATTGAACAATAAATGCGAAAAAGAAATTACAAACTAAAGTGAAGTCGCAGATGACTTCAGCCTAAAGTTAAAAGATCTAAAAAGACAAATACAACATCTTCATTACTATTGCTTGAAATATAAGCTTGGTCTAGAATCTGAGCAGCAGTAGTAATGTTGGACTAGATGTTGTTATACTACTTTAGGCTAAGTGTGTTGATCCAGTTTCTAAGGTGAATATCCGAGAGCTCTCTTGGTAATTATTCTTGTTCAAATCTGGATACCGATACTCTGGAGTTCCCTTCTATTTATAGTGTGGAACTTCCCTAGAAATCCTCACTAGTTGGTTGCGGAGGCTGAGTAAAAAAAAGGCTTCAGCTTGGACCGGTTCTTGCTTCTTCAAAAGCTCAACGTTCTGGACTTGGTCTTCACGCTGCTTCCTCTCCAAGCTTTGACTGTTTCTTTTACCACGTTTTAAACACCGCATCATTGTTAGCTTGCCTAGGTCATTTTTTACTCACAGTAACACAACCTGTTTTGGCCAGAAGAATAGGCAAAATCGTTATAGAAATGTTGTCAGGAATGTTGTCACAACATCGCAGGCGACATTCTTATTTTCATAAGATATTGTCCTGAGCATTTCTAGATGTTGTCACAACATCCATCCAACATCAACATACACGACTATCCTTTCGACTGCAAGCACTATGCTATGGTGTATTCCTCTGTCAAGAAAGCTAGAAAATCTTGGTAGAGGTTTGAGAGAGTTTCGTCCTAGACTCTAAGTCTAGAAAGTTTATAGAATTGGTGTGTCTAACTTATGGGGTTTAGTGTTGTTTATATATGGAGGATTAGATCACAAATCAGATTAGGGTTGGGCTCTAAGCCTGGCCCAAAAACCGAGGTGCAGTGGGCCAGTCTGATTGGGCCCACTGCCGGGTTGGCGCCGCGAAGCCTTACGTAAAATTTCGTTTCTCGTTTTCATTTAATAAATATATATTCAGCACATTAAATTCAAAATCCAATTTTGATTTAATTAAATAATTTCCATCTAATAGAAATTCCATAGTTATTATTAATTTAAATATCTAGATTCTAAATCGAATATTTAATACTTTCTCAATACATCCTTAGACCGAAAAGACAATCGATATAGTGTGACCCTATAGGCATTCACATATCGACACTAGTCCAATTAAGGTTCATACGGAACTCCTAGACTGCGCCGTATGACGAACTCAATATGTGAAGTACGTTTACATGAATCCAGCAAACATAACCTTTATGTAAGATGATAAATTCATTTCATTCGCGACACACTCGATCAAGCTTAGGATTTGCCATATATCTATCCAAATGGCCTGATCACTTTATCTCATCCATATTAGTCGACAACTAGACCATATTCTAAATATGTCTCTGCATTGGCCAATGACTTGATCGACCTAATATCACTGAGAAGTTGAGTGCTCTCTCGAATATCCAGTCGAGGAATGAATCCTATTCTTGGATCAACTACCACCTTAATTTACAGCATAATGCACCCAACACAAGTCGTATCTTATCCTATAAGGAGTTTAAGCTTAGGACAGGGTCAAAGTACATTACTCTGTAAACAAGGTGCGTATTGACCTCAAGTCAAAGGACTTTCATCTCCCACACGCTGATAACACTTTAGACATGTATAACAAATAGTTTATCAGCATGGTATACCAATACTTTCCAAAAGTAACCATTACTAGTAGCAGGTGAGACATACTACATTCTCTAAGAATGTGATGCAGACCACATGTCGACTTATAACATATCATCGATATCCCATTCTCGATGATCATTAATTGAGGCTATTTTAGAGTTACACTCTATCATCAATATCTCTATTAATGACAACGTAAGCTCAAGGGATGCACATTAATGAATAATTACAAACAATCAAATAATAATTCAATAATCGCAAATGCCATAAATATTAATCTTATTAATAATACGAATGTGTTCAAGTACATTTGTCCCTAATAATGATTGTCTCTAGGACCTACATACTTTCACAACCCTATAACTATATTTCATACATATGTACGTAAATTTTTTAATGAAATTACACAGTTGATTGTGTGCAATTTCTAAATTAGGAAAGATATTAGGCGGAATCCTACCAATCTAACTCAAAGTTTTCCCAGACTTCATTTTCAATACTTGTATACTTTCTAAAGATTCAGACATGCCCTCGTTCTTGTCTCCAAGATCTGAGTCCCTATCTCTAAAAGCCCTATCAGACTTCCCCTGCAAAGAAGTTCTTGATAATTAACAAAGGGGAATGAGGATCTCCACAGACTCCACTCATTTCATTTAATCACTGCCTGCAGTAAGACGCAACCTACAACAAACAAAGAGGAAAGTTGTCTTGCCTGAAATTCTCCGCTAAAAAGTTGTGCAAGTGGCTTAACATAACCCACCTCTGGATGATGAGCTAGTGTGTGTCAATCCCGTTAGCTTGACACAAGAAAAGTTTTCATTTTAGTATTAAAGATACTATCTCCGTCCCAAAAAAATTACACTTTTTCACTTTTCGAGAGTCAAATTTCCTAATTTTGACTTCGTGTTAGAACATAGAATCTTTAAATTTTTTGAAATAAAATTTAGATATCTGAAAATTACGTAAAAAGTATTATAAGTCACTATAATTAATAATTTAAATATTTAAAAGACATTTGAAAAAATTACGTCAAACAACAACTCGTTTAACTCTCGAAAAGAAAAAAAAGTGTCAATCTTTTTAAGGCAGGGAGTAGTTCAAAAACAGTTTTTAAGTTATAGGTCTGGTAAAAAAATTTGATTCCTCCAAATATTATACGAGGGCAAATGTACATTACAGGTAAATAGCTTGACATAATGAAAATTTTCATTTCAGTATTAAAGGTAGTTCAAAAACAGTTTTAAGTTATAGGTCTTGTTAAAAATGTATCCCGCCAAATGTCATACGAGGCAAACGTACATTACAGGTACGCGTGCCTAGACAACCCAATTATCTTCTTCTGAAACTAAATAGGAGTACTTATATTAATATACAGAAAATATTTGTACTTATTGTCGTGAAGAAAAAAATAATGGTGTAAAAACAATATCCAAATCCATTAAATTACTATTTGCAACCATTGGTATTTAATATATATGAAACGACCCACAACAATAAAATTAATGAAAAATGTTTGGCTGGCAGTACTCCCGATCGCATGATGTTGCATATACTCAGGATTTTCCTATGTGAAATCTATCCATTGTCTATGGCCCATGGATTGAAGGCAAAGTGCAGTTGTAATAACAAGTTGAATTTTTATGGAATTTACCAACATGGAAGTTCAAATATATAAAAGGGAAAATGGTCAATTTGCCCTTTTACTATAAGAATTAAAAGGATTAATTTTACCCTAGCTCTGTTATATTATTCGTGTAAAAATATCCTCGTCCTTACCTAAATAGTTCAAATATACCCCTCCTCTGTTAGGCCTGTTTAAGGTGGACATCCAAACCCACGTGACATGACAATATGATGAGATGAATGCCACGCGGCATGCATGTCACCTCAGCGACCCAACCAATTTTACCTTTTCCCTCTACTTGTGCTTCTGCCACTAGCATTTCCTTTCCCTACACCACGTAGTACGGCTTGTTTATACTAATCCGAGAGTAATTTGTGCGCAGAGGTGCACCAAAGGAGAGAACAGTGACGCGGCTCATGCTTGTATTTATGCATCTTAGCGTTCCTAATTTGCAATTGTAGATGATTTCTTTTCATATGATTAAGTCTTCTATTTGTCCAAATTTTAATGAATAAAATTATCTGATACCTATACTATTGCATATGTGATGTTTAACCAGTATTCCGTGAAATTAATCGTAGAGCATATATACAAATTAATCGAAACACTTTGATTATCAAAAACAAGTTGCCACCATGGAAGAAAGAAAAAAGAAAGAGATGTATATACTAAAAGTGCATTTATTTTGACCACCAGCAAAATACAGCTATATTTTCTTAAGTTGTAAGGCACTTGGCATGTGATCTACCTGACCAATATCTGCCATATTCATTCTACTAATGCTTACTACTACTTTGACCCTATCCCTTCAATTTTTTCTTTATAATTACTAGTACTATTTTTGTCGCACAGTACGAATTTACTTGCCTTCTGTTTTTTTTCTTTTTGGATTACTTTTTCCTTTGTGAAGATTAAAAAAAGAAAAAAACCTGGTATGTTGGTTGTTGTGTATTAAATGGTTGGTTTAACTATCATCTGCTGTTTCATATTTATTTTGGATGTTAGTACTGTACTTTTTAGTTTAGAACAGTAAATTACCTTGCTGTAACTAGCCGAAATATGCAATTCCCAGCTCATATTGGTAGTTGAAGTATTTATACCTTATTCAACAAAAGTCTTTGCTTTTCCAAGGGTACTCAACAGTAAATATTTACTTGCACCTGAATATTTATAAAAAATCAATTCAATTTACTGGATTAAGTAATTTAATCAAGTGAAAGTATGAATTAATTGACTATGGTTAAGTGGGGGAAAAATCTTGAGCTGGGGTCTTTCGGAAAAAATCTCTCTACCTATCAAGGTAGAGTTAAGATTTGCGTACACTCTACTCTCCCAAAACCCACATTGTAAGAATTTACTGGGTATGTTGTTGTTGGTTAAGTGGGAATAATCTATCTTAAAACATGTCATACATTTATTTGTTTGATGTACATATCTTGTAAAAATAAGTTTTTAACTAAAAGAATTACTACAATGATATACTCCCTCTGTTCCATAATAAGTGGCTATTTTTGAAAGATAATAATCCCCTGATTATTTTAGTTAATGAAAAAGTTTATATACATGATATACAATATGTAATTATGGAAAATAAATCTACCTTTTCCTAATACAAGACTACTACATTTTCCTAATACAAGACTACTACCCTAATTATATATGTACAAGAATTCTAATAATTATGATAAGTAAATATACAATTTACATGGCCATATACACGACCAATATACACGTTATCGTGTATATTCTTTCATACCCCACAATCATAGCGGACGGTTATCGTACGCTGAGACTGTCCCTAAAATCTTCAAACAGAACTAAGGGAAGACCCTGTTAGAATAATTATGGGCAAATCCCATAATTATATTAACTACATTAATCATGATATTGTAATTAGTAGTATAATCAAGTAGTCATCAATTAGGAGGATTGTAAGTAATTATCATCTTATATTTTAGGAAAACTTAGATTAGTACTAGAACCTATGATTGTATATCTTTCCTAACATTGGAATGAAATAAGCAAGGAATCAATTTCCTACATGGTATCAAGAGTCAAAGATCCTTTGCCCTGAACCTTTTTCTTTCTTAGCCGAATTTTTCTTTCTCTTCTTATTGTTTTTCGGCCACCTTAGGTTTAGTAGTCATAAATCCTAAACCTAAAACACACTCTAGCCGACAAATACCCCCCCCCCCCCCCCCCCGGCTAGAACTTGTTTCTCTTCCAAAAATCCTAACTAACATTTAGGGTTCTTCCATCCACTTCCATCAAAGCACCACGTACTTCTCTTCTTCTTTTGTTTCTAAGTGGAACCTATGGCCGAAAAACAAAGTTTTCATCCCGCTCTTACCGTTAATAACGTCAAGAACTTTATATCCATAACTCTTGAAATGGAAAAAGGGCAATATACCTCTTGGGCGGAGTTGTTCAAAATTCATTGCCGCGCTTATATGGTAATCGATCATATCATCCCATCCGAGTGATCGTCGAATACCACTACGATGGAAAAAAAAACTATGGCCCCAGTTAGATGTTATAGTCCTTCAATGGATTTATGGCACAATTTCGAATGATCTTCTCCATACCACATTAGAGCCAAATTCTACGGCTCAACAGGCATGAGAGCGTTTACAAAACATATTTCAAGATAACAAACTTTCTAGGGTCGTTTATCTTGAACACCAATTTACTAATGTTAAATTGGATGACTTTTCCAACATCTCCGTCTATTGTCAGGAATTGAAGGTATTTGCGGACCAACTATCCAATGTTGGTTCGCCCGTAGCACATCAAAGGTTGGTACTTTAGTTGATTGCAGGGTTGAATGAACAATATGATGGAGTTGCTACGTTAATTCAGCAAAGTAATCTGTTGCCTCCCTTATATGAGGCCCATTCGAGGTTGATTCTCGAGGAAACACGGAAAGCAAAACAGGCATTATCTGGAGCAGCCACCGCCGGAAATGCTCTCGTCTCCATGAACTCATTTTTCACAGATTTGGAGCACCAAAATTCTGGTTCAGGGGGCCATGGTAATCGTCACAATAATGGGAAAAAACAGGGTTCAAACCGTAACAATAAAGGAAAAAATAACATTGGAAAGGGACGGGGGAGAGGCGGTGGCCAACCTGCCGACGGCAGTAGCCAGTCCGGGCCGTGACGAGAATCAATGGGGGCAGTACCCATCGTGGGCCTGGGCCCCACAGTGGGCTGCCCCGCCATGCCCATATCCAACCTTATCGTGGGCCAAGCCTCCATCTTCAAATTGCCAACCAGGAATTCTAGGGTCTCATCCACATCATGCGTTTGCGGCCCAGGCACCGTCTTCTATCGGTTATGCACCCACGGACATTGAACAAGCCATGAATAACATGAATCTAAGTGTTCCAGATGAGTCATGGTACATGGACACATGGTCTATGTCACACATGACGGCATCTCAAGGTAATCTCTCATCTTATTTTAATATGAGCAATAATAAAAATATTATTATTGGCAGTGGGCAGGAAATTCCAATTCCTGGTATTGGTCAGGTAACACTACCCTCTCCACACCCACCATTATACTTGAAAAACGTCTTACATGTACCAAAACAGATTAAAAACATGATCTTTGTTAGACGTTTTACAATTAACTATAATGTTTCTGTGAATTTTGATCCGTTTGGCTTTTCTGTGAAGGATTTTCATACTGGGATGCCACTAATGAGATGCAATAACGGAGGACTTGTATCCCGTCACCACTGTTTCCAATAATAGCATAACCAAACCATCAACCTTTGCTATCATTTCTCATACTCTATGGCACAATCGATTGGGACACCCAGGAGCACAAGTTTTTAATAATCTTAGGAAGAATAATTTGTTTTATTGTAACAAACTTTTGGACTCTTCTGTTTGCCAAATTTGCGTGTTTGGTAAACATGTTAAGCTTAATTTTTCATCATCTACTTCTCATACCTTTATGTTGTTTGATCTTGTGCATTGTGATTTATGGACATCACATAACGACTCTATTGTTCTGATTAAGAAAAGAATAGTTTTGAGTTCTGCATGTTATAAATACTATATGCTCATTCTAGATGATTATTTGAATTTTTTGTGGACTTTTCCTTAGGTCATAAATCACAAACCTACACCATTTTAAACAATTTAGTGTTTTTCATCAAATCTCAATTTGGCAAATACATTAAATATTTTCAATGTGACAATGTGGGGGGGGGGGGGGGGGGAATTCATAAATGCCCAATTTAATGAATTTGGTCACCAAACTGGGATGTATTTGCGTCTTTCGTGTCCACATACATCACCACAAAATGGGAAAACCGAAAGAAAAATTCGAACAATTAACAATAGGATTCGCTCTCTTCTTGTACCTTCTTCCACACCACTAAAGTTTTGGCACCATGCACTTCAAATGGCCAGATATCTTTTAAATATTCTTCCTAGTAAATTGCTCTCCAATGTGTCTCCCACACAAATATTGTATCATCATCTCCCGTCTTTTACACATTTGAGAGTGTTTGGGTGTTTGTGTTATCCTTTGTTTCCATCCACTACCATTAACAAGTTGCAGACTCATTCAACTCCTTGTGTGTTTTTGGGATACTCACAAAATCATAGGGGATATAAATGTTATGACTTGACGAATGGGAAAATAATTATGTATCGTCGTGTGGTTTTTGATGAGTCTACATTCCCGTTTGCTAAGTCTCATGTGGCATCCTCACCTTCATATGATTTTTTGGCCAATGGAATACATCTCATTTTACACCACCACCTTAATATCCAAACACAAGTGGAACCAACCCAATAAAATACCCAATATTTTCCAGCCCAACCACAAAATGGGACTGGGCCGGAGACCACAGCCTTGTTCCCGATGGTCACGACCCAGTCCTGTTTCAGTGGTGGGCAGGCCTAAGTGGGGCAGCCCACTGCTCTCTCAACCGCAACTTTACCCCAACCCAATACTGAATCAGCTAACCATTTTCACTTAGGCCACAATACACCCACTAGGACCAATACCATACCCGAGTCCCCCACTACCCAACCACTGACAGAACAACCTCAGACCATTGAAACCCATGCCATGTATGAGATTTTTTTACCCAAACGTTAGTTTAACCTACTATCCTCAGTTCAACCATCACCTCTACCAAAAAATCTCAAAGCTGCCATATCCGACCCGAATTGAAAAGTTGTCATGTTAGATGAATTTAATGTTCTTATTACAAATAAGACGTGGGAATTAATACCACATCCGTCTAATATGAACGACATTCGGTCTATGTGGGTTTTTTGTCAGAAAAAGGATTCTGATGGTTCTTTTGCGAGATACAAAGCTCGTCTTGTTGGTAATGGCATATCTCAGCAGGTTGGAGTAGATTGTGGTGAAACATTCAGTTCGGTAGTTAAGCCATCAACTATCAAGATTGTTCTAAGCCTGGCTCATTCCAAATCTTGGTCTATTGGTCAGTTGGATGTTAAAAATGCATTCTTACATGGCCACTTACATGAAACAGTGTACATGCATCCGCCGTTGGGTTTTCGAGATTATACCCATCCAGATCATGTTTGCTTGTTGAAGAAATCTTTATATGGTTTGAAACAAGCTCATCGGGCATGGTATAACAGGTTTGCAGGATTTGTTTCCAAGTTGGGATTCTCTCACAGCAAGTTCGATCAGTCGTTATTCATTTATCGGAAGGGCGCTGACATGGCATATATACTTTTGTATGTTGATGATAATATTATCACAGCATCATCCACTTCACTTCGCCAGTCTATTATGTCCCTTCTTGCAGAAGAATTTGCAATGAATGACTTGGGTCCGTTGAATTATTTTCTTGGCATATCGTCACCCAATATGCAGGTGGTCTGTTTCTCAGTCAAAAGAAATATGCTGAAGAAATAATTGACAAAGCAGGGATGTCTTCCTGCAAACCATCACATTCTCCAGCTGACACAAAGGCGAAATTGAGTAATGATATCAGAACTCCATACAACGATCCTACACATTATCGCAGCCTAGTAGGAGCCTTACAGGATCTGACTTTTACAAGACCAGATATTTCCTATGCAGTTCAGCAAGTTTGTGTACACATGCATGATCCGAAGGAAGAACATATGGGGGCTCTCAAAAGGATTCTGCGGTATGTTAAGAGTACTTTCCATTTCGACCTACATTTGTATAAGTCCTCAATCTCGAGTCTTTCAGCCTACACAGATGCAGATTGGGGTGGCTGTCCGGACACATGTCGTTCCACTTCCGGTTATTGTGTGTTCTTGGGGGACAATCACATTTCATAGTTGTCCAAATGACAATTCACACTGTATCGGTTAAGTGCCGAGGCAGAATACCGAGGTGTTGCCAATGTGGTTACTGAATCATATTGGCTACGTAATCTACTATTAGAGCTACATTGTCTGATTGAAAAGGCAACAGTGGTGTATTGTGACAATGTGAGTGCGATATACTTATCCGGCAATCCTATTCAGCATCAGCGCACAAAACACATTGAAATTGAAATCTTATTTATCGGCAAAAAGGTTGCCCGTGGACAAGTCTGCATTCTCCATGTACCATCCCGCTATCAAATTGCAGATATCTTCATGAAAGGTCTTTCACACGTACTTTTTGATAATTTTCAGGACAGTCTAAGTATACGTGAACCTCCTGCTAAGACTGCAGGTGACTATTAGAATAATTATGGGCAAATCCCATAATTATATTTATTCTCCATTAATCATGATATTGTAATTAGTAGTATAATCAATTAGTCATTAATTAGGAGGATTGTAAGTAATTAGCATCTTATATTTTAGGAAAACTTAGATTAGTACTAGAACCTATGATAGTATATATTTCCTAACATTAGAATGAAATAAGCAAGGAATCAATTTCTACAGACCCTTAGTAAAGATGTCAACAATTTGGTACCGTGAAGGGACATGCAAGACATGTACTTGTCCACGAGCCATATTTTCTCGAACAAAGTGAATATCCATCTCGATATGTTTAATGCGCTGATGTTGGACCGGATTTGCAGAGAGATATACCTCACTAACATTATCGCAGTAGACCAAGGTAGAGTTCTGAATAGTCAAGTGAAGCTCTAATAAGATATTACGCAACCAACAGGACTCAGACACTACATTGGCTACCTCTCGATACTCGGCCTCCGCACTGGATCGCGATAAAGTAATCTAGCGTTTAGCTGACCAAGTTATCACCAAGAAACATACAATAACCAGATGTCGAACGTCTGGTATCCGAACATCCACCCCAATCAGCATATGTATAAGACATGAGAGTAGATACAGAGGATGGATATACGTGCAAATCATAATCAAAAGTACCCTGAATGTAATGCACAATGCGTTTGAGAGCGTGCATATGTTCGTCCCTCAGATCATGCATAAATAAACACACCTACTGCGCTGCATAAGTAATATCGGGCCTTGTGAATGTAAGATACTGAAAAGCCCCCCCCCGCAAGACTGCGATAGTGGAGGGATCCTCATAAGGTATGCTAGAATTAGCACTCAGCTTTGGTTTGGTGTCAATCGGAGTAGGAGATGACTTACAGGATGACATGCCAGCTCGCTCAATAATCTCAGTTGCATACTTCCTCTGGATATAAATAGACCACATCCATGACGGGTTACAGCTATACCCAAAAAATAACTCAAAGGCCCCAAGTCTTTCATAGCAAATTCGGAACTGATAAGAGACATGATAGACTTGCGCAGTTTATCCAAAGAGGCAGTAAATATAATATCATCCACATGTAATAGAATATATGCCATAGAAGTACCACGACGATAGATGAACAGAGAATGATCAGACCTACTGTGAGAAAACCTAATAGTAGACACATAATTTGCAAACCTTTTGTGCCAAGCTCGGGGAACCTGTTTTAGCCCATACACGGACTTCTTCAGCAAACAGACATGGTGAGGATGATCGGGGTCCCTAAAACCCAAGGGCTGATGCATGTATACTGTTTCCTTGAGATCATCGTGTAAGAAAGCATTTTTCACATCCAGTTGATGAATGGGACATGCTTTCGAGAGAGCCAGACTGCGAACAGTGTGAATGGTTGCCGGTTTGACCACTGGACTAAATGTCTCTCCACAATCTATGTCAATCTGTTGAGTTTTGCCATTACCTACAAGACGGGCCTTATGCATCTCAAAACAACCATCAAATTTTTTTCTTATGAGTAAAAATCCACATAGAACGAATAAGATTGACACCAGGCGGATGGGGCACCAACTCCCACGTCTTATTTTCAATAAGAGCATTATATTCATCATTCATGGCCATTTTCCAATTCGGGTCATGAAGGGTAGACGCTGGGTTGCGTGGTAGGGGTGATTTAGTGACATTAGAATTGAGCTTAAAATATCTTTTTGGTTTAAAATACCTCATTGGCTACGAGTAATGGGCCCTTAACTCGAAATTGAAGTGGGTCAGACCTGAGTCGGTGTAGGGATGTCACGGGATTGGACAGCAGGCCGTAGGCCTGCTGGCCGAGAGGCTGGACTGGGAGGGAGAATTATTGGGCCAGCAAGACCGAGATCAGATGGGCCAGTAAACAGTGGGCCTGCTGGGCGAGAAACTGGATCCAGACAGGGAACATTTGAGCTAGTAGGTCATGGGTTTGCTGGTAGAATTGGGTCACGGAAATGCTGGGCCAAATGTTGGATGATATACGGTGAGATCCCATCATCCAAAAAATCATAAGAACTAGACACAGAATCTACAATTTAGCAAATGGAAATTGGGTTTCATCAAAAATGACATGGCGACTAATTATGATTTTCTTAGAAGATAAATCAAAACATTTGTAACCACGATGATTAGACGGATAACCCAAAAATACACAAGTAGTAGAACAGGCTTGAAGTTTGTTAATTGTAATGGATGGGTAGAGAAGATAACATAAACACCCAAATACCCTAAGATGAGAATACGAAGGATCCTTACGATATTTGGAGTGGAGATTGGTATGCTAGTCCTTTGCTCGGGAGTATGTTAAGAAGGTAAGTAGTCATTTGTAATGCATGATGCCAAAATGAAGGTGGTAATGAAGCATGAGAAAGTAATGTCCGAATAATATTATTAATGGTGTTAATTTTTCTCTCGGCTTTTCCATTTTGGGAGGACGTATGAGGACAAGAAAACCGAAAAGATATACCATTAACACTACAAAATTCCCTAAAGGGCCCATTATCAAATTCACTTCCATTATCACATTGAATGTTTTTAATTTTTCGTTCAAATTGGGTACGGATAAATGCCCTAAAAGATAAAAATGTGGAATAAACTTAAAACTTTTTAGACAACGGAAAGGTCCATAAAAATAGAATAATCATCCAAAAATAACACATAATAACGATGGCCCACAGAGCTCAAAACGGGAGATGTCCACAAATCACTATGAATAATATCAAATGGTATTAAAGTACTCGAATTAGACGCTACAAACGGTAAACATGTTTCCCAAATGGACAAGAAGGACAAACATTAGTACACTCAATAAAATTATTATTTTTAAGAGAGGAAAGAACAGACGCTCCCGGATGACCTAAACGCGCATGCCACAAGGAAGGTGCTAAAGCAGAAAACGTCGATGGTGTGGCTTGATTAGTGGTAGTGGTGGTGGTGGTGGTGGTGGTGATGAGATAGAGCTCTCCCCGACTATTAAATCTCATTAGAGGTATCCCCGTCGTGAAATCCTTCACAGAAAATCTAAAAGGGTCGAAGTCAACAGAAACCCAATTATCAGTTGTAAATTTACGAACATACGCCAAATTTTTAATTAAGTGAGGAGCATGAAGGACACTTTTCAAGGCTTAAGTTGGGTTCCGGGAAGATAAATTTGTGTGACCATAATCAAGAATTAGAATTGAATTACCATTACCAACAATGATGCCATGATTATTGCTCAAATTGAAATAAGACTAGAGGTTACATGGTGCGGGCGTCATGTGAGAAGTAGCACTGGTGTCCATGTACCAATTTGCATCTGGAGGATCTAATCCAAGTATATGTATCGCTGCCTCGATATCTATGGGAGACAGGGTCGGTGCTGGGTTGTGAAGGCCTGTTGTGGCTGAGGCCCAAGCAGGACAACCTGCTACCAGGGCCCAGTCGGTGAATGATGTGTTTGCTGGAACTGCTGGAGGCCGTTGGGCCTGGCGCAACTCACTGCTGGAAAGCCTAGAAATTGTTGTGTGGGTCACTGCCCACTGGCCCAGCCCCACGGCCACTGTGCACTGGCCCAAGGCTGCGACCAGTGGTATTGCGGCCCAGCCGGCTAGCCACTACCACCACGTCCTCCGCCACTGCCACCGCTATTGTCGCGTCTGCCGCTGCGGTTTTTCCACCATTTTTTCAATTTTGGCCCTTTTTTATGCCACTATTATTACGGTTTTGGCTAGAATTGTCCGAGAATGAGTGAGGGTCATCAGTGTCGTTTGACGTGGCCACCATCATGGCAGAATTGGCTCTGGTTGCCGCCATTTTAGCCAAGTGGGCTTTTTCTAAGATGAGCATGGAACGTGTTTGGTAGAACGGCGGGAGAGGATTACTTTGACGAAGAAGTGTCCCAACACCATTATAAGCCTCGGAGAGACCTGCAACCATCTGAAGAACAAGACGATCATTCGTGACGGGCGCGTCAACGTTCTTGAGTTGATCCGACAACTCCTTGAGCCTTTGACATAGGCTGAGGCATTCAGAAAATCCTCCATGTTGATGTGGGAGAATTCCTGCTCAAGGGTCACGACACAAGAATTTTTGTTATCTTGGAATATATCATGCAACCTATTCCAAGCTTCCATTGTCGTGGCGGGTTCAATAATAGTCTGCAAGAGGTCCGTAGAAATGCTGGAATAAATCAACTGGAGTACTGTAGCATCAAGTGTTGCCCATAACTCTATTTCATCATCGGTGGTAGGCACCTTCTCCGTGCCTTTTTCCGGTGGGACGATGTTATGGAGGACTCGATTATACCGTGCGTGAATTTTAAATAGTTATGCCCACATCGCGTATTGGACGTTTTCTATCTCAAGAACAATATGGATGTTGTTCTTGATATTGGAGACTACAAGGGCAGGATGAAAGGTATTCTTTGTGGTAGACATGATGAAAGAACAAGAGGATAATTAGGGATTTGGAAAAAAATTGAAGGGAGGGGGTGGGGGGTATGGACGGCCGACAACCGAAGAGGGAGTTAGGGCGGTGGAAGCAAATTTTGGAGAAGGGAAAGTTTTCCCTAGAATTCTGATATCATGAAAGAGAATAATCCCCTGATTATTTTCATTAATGAAAAGGTTTATATACATGATATACAATATGTAATTATGGAAAATAAATCTACCTTTTCCTAATACAAGACTACTACATTTTTCTAATACAAGACTACTACCCTATTATGGTAAGTAAATATACAATTTACATGGCCATATACACAACCAATATACATGTTACCGTGTATATTCTTTCAATTTTAGCTTGTGCACACCCCGTAAGAAAGTGCTCACTCCTAGAAAATTAGGAGTGCTTTCACTAATTTACCCCTAATCAATGCCTAGAAAAAGAAAATGTAGTTAATGAATGTTGATTATTTAAGCAAGGGTAATTTTGGAAGAACATGCTTAATGTATTCTTAAAATTCTAAATAACTACTCATATTTGGAAAAAATTGAAAGATCTAAAATCACTTATTGCGGAACTGAGGTAGTATATTGAAAATGGCTTATTCCTTCATCTATTTACTTTTCCTCTACTAGAGAATCCAATGACACCAAATAAAAGAGAGAAAACACCACAAAAGAACAATTTTGTAACTTTAAACAGAGAGAAACAGAGATCCAATATTAATTCTCAAATATATTTACAGTAGCAGCTGTTAGTGCATTTCCTTCCAAATAATCGCCTAAATCAGCATCTTAAATTTAATCAATCCCAAGAGGATTTGACCCAAATTAATTCAGAGAGGAAAAAAAATGAAACAAAATAATAAATCAAAAATTACCGATAGAGAATTAGATATCAGAAAAGTATCATACTTCAATTTGAATTTTGAATTGAATAGAAAATTGAACTTATGTTTTGATAGAACACAACATGTGTTGCCCCGAATAGAACATAGAACGACAATAAAATAATAAAAAGAAGAAAGACGAATATTATTGATATCCACACGTGTTTAAGCCATACAAACCTTCTTTTCTTATACACTTTACAATCGTATTCTACTCAAAAATCCGTAAACAAAATCTCTCTTTTCTGTGAATCATTTTTTAAACAACGAACTCCAGTTCTTCTGCTTCCAGGACAAATTCGTATGTTTGTGCCTCATAATAACCACTAGCATGTTGATGCATTATTACCTGATGATATAACAAAATAAAAGCTTCCTCTATCTCGCATGATAAAGAAAGGAGAAAGAAAAGATAAAAATAAAAAAAGATGTAATTGAACAATTGTGCATGCATCTTTTGTGCATGCGGCCGTACAAGCATCTTTTGTGCATGCGGCTCTACAACAAAATTTATCCTCTCCTTTCTATTGAAGAAAGAGAAAAACAGAATCTATCAGACTCAGATGGGTAAATGATCAAATTGCCATCCTTCCATTTGAAAGAGTTGTTATATTTAGTTAGGACCTTGTCTCCCTTTCGTTAACTTCCGCTCTCCTTGTATAGGTTGTTAAAGGGCCGGGTGGATTACCTTTGGGAGCTAAGTCGAAGATTTCAATGGTCTTGTGAGTGGTTGATAAACTACGATTGCATCTTTAAGGGACACAAGAAGACTCATTACCGCTCCGTGGGGAGCTGGATGAGTGATATATCTGACGAGCGCCGGTAAAGAACACAAGCAAATCTGGACTTCGGGTATTGATATATTCTATCAAGAGAAAGGAGGCAGACTGGTAAGAAGGCCGACTCTACCGGTTCACCAATCATTGATGGTTCTAAAACGGCTAAGCACTTTCAAAATTGGAAGAAAGAAGGAATCACTTAATTTTTTGGCTGCTATAATATATTAGATATCGTACAAATCCTTTCTATTAGTACACAGAAAATGGTCTGATTTGAGCGTTTGAAGTGGACAAACAGTCAGCGTACGTAATCAATTTTCATGTCATCATGTCTTTCTACCTAACAGCGCTTACTAGGCTAGCCTGTTGAAAAGTGGGAATAATCCAGCTGGACGACGAAGCACTAACTCAACCTTCAAAAATAGCTCATACCACGAAAATTATTTAATAATCTAATAATCGTCTCATTTCTTCAATCAATGAGGGACTATAACGAACTTTTTCATCGGTAAGAGCGAAGAATGGCACCACAAAATGTGCAGATAATAGCTCTCCAATTTTTCCAGTAAAAGGGGACATAGCAAAACCTTGTAGCAGTCTTCATATCAGCAACACTAGCACCTCCGCCGCACCGGGAACATGTTCCGGCTGCTGGTTTGCTCTTGCACACCTGCTTTGTTTGATCAACTAGGAAACAAAAACACACCATTTTTTCTGTTGTTTTTGATAATCTTTTGAACAGAGATAGAGAGAGAGAGGTACTTGATGTTTTGGTGGTGAGGTTTGATGGATGGATGAATGGGGAAGGGGTTGAAGGGTATTTATAGGCATGAATTTGGGAAGCAAGTAGCGACAGTAAAGTTGAAGCAGAGAGATAGTTGGGGCATTACTGTGACACACTGTTGACCTTCATCTTGAAGCAAGGATAATATTTTTTAATCTTTGGTCAACATCTATTTAATTATATGTCTTTTATGTGTACGTGCATTGCACGTATATCATAAATTAATAAATTATATCAAATAAAAATAAATTATGTGTAATTTGTAAAATAGTATTAATCTCTTTTAAAGAATATTTCTCATTAATACCAAATATGTATAGGTGTACAATGTGGAATCCTTATACAATATGAATTCTAATTCTACCATAATTACATAAACATTAATTATGGTAATTATGATACAAAACATAATATACACGGCTAATACACCCCCCTCAGTCGGAGCGGGAGGAGGTCGGACGCTAAGACTGGATCTGAAGTCGAGGAAGAGCTGTCGAGGAAGGCCTTTGGTGAATATATCCGCATACTGATATGAAGAAGTCACGTGCATCACCTTGACTTGACCAAGAGCAACCTTCTTATGAAAAAGTGTATATCCATCTCATTGTGCTTGATTCGCTGATGCTGAACCGGATTATGAGATAAATATATGATAGACATGTTATCACAATAAACCAAAGACGTCTTACGCAAGGGACATTGCAGCTCCAAAAGAAGGTTTCGCAACCAACAAAATCTCAGCAACAACATTAGCAACGCCTCTGTACTCTGCTTCTGCACTTGAATGGGAAAGTGTAGTCTGCCTCTTGGCAGACCATGAAATGAGATTATCCCCTAAGAACACACAGTAGCCGGAGGTGGAGCGTCGCGTGTCCGGACAACCTGCCCAATCAGCATCCGTGTATGATAACAACATGGTCGGTGCCGAGGGGGTATAGGTGCAACCCATAATCAAATGTGCCCTTAACATATCGAATGATATGCTTAAGGGCAGTAAAATGAGGCTCCCTGGGGGCATACATAAATAAGCATACCTGCTGAACAACATAAACAATATCAGGCCTAGTTAATATGAGATAATGTAGTGCACCTGCAAGACTCCTGTAAAGTGTGGGATCGGACATAGGATTACCATCAAGAGCACTAAGCTTCAATTTAGAGTCAACCGGAGTGGACATTATCTTGCAGTTTGCCATTTTAGCCCTGTACATTATCTCCTCTACATACTTGCGCTGACACAAGAATATAGAATCTGCAGATCTAGTCACTGATATCCAAAAAAATAATTTAACTTCCCTAAGTCAGTCATGTCAAATTGGTTTTGAGCAATGTAATAATCTCATTTTTTAAGAACTCAGTGGAGGCAGTAAGAATAATGGCATCCACATATAATAGCAAATAAGCGGTGTTATTACCTCGATGAAACATAAATAGAGAATTATCACACTTGCTACAGACAAACTCAATCCGCATAATATACTATGCAAAGAGATCATACCACGCTCTAGGGGCCTGTTTCAAACCATAAAGTGACTTACGAAGGCGGCATACATACCGAAGTGCTGCTGGATCTACAAAGCCAGGTGGCTGGTGCATGTAAATAGTTTCTTTCAAGTCCCCATGTAGAAATGCATTCTTCACATCAAGCTGATAAATTGGTCAATGCTTACCCATAGCAATACTTAGAACTGTGCGAATGGTGGCTGATTTAACAACCGGACTGAACATCTCACCACAATCAATATCCTTCTGCTGGTTAATGCCATTAGCCACAAGTCTCACCTTATACCTCTCTAGATCACCACTGTCTCTGTATTTGTGATGAAAAAACCACATGCATCGGATCACATTCACCCCCTCCGGTCTAGGAACCAAATCCCAAGTGTGTTGTTTTGTTAAACCCTTAAAATCCTCACACATGGCCGCATTCCAATTCGGGTGTAGTTTGGCCAATTTTGGGTTTTTGGGAATAGGGGAAATGTTTTGTGTGGACAAGTTAAACTGGACTTTGGGTTTAAAAATCTAGTGTTTGGAATGGCTTTCCATTGGGTGTGATGGGGCAGATTATTGCGGTGGTGGTTGCGGGTCACGGCATAGGGTTTGGTCGATGGGGCTGGGCTGTGGGGGAGCAGTGTCGGGAAGTGATGATGTGGTCAGTAAGGTCGCAGATCTGGGAGTGATAGGGTGGTGCGGGGTGGACGACGTCGGGTAGGATGTTGGTGGTAGAGTTGTGGTGGTAGTGGTGGTCTGGGTGCTGAAATGGTGACGGGTTGGGGTTCTGGTGACGGGTACGGTGTCGGGGTCGGTTTGGGGCCGGGATAAGAAAGCGGCTGGTGGTGGTGACACGATGGTCGTTGGTTGGGTAGTCCAATGGTAGTTCTGTACATGGACTAGATGTGACACAAAGGCTGGGGTGATTTTCGATGGAGGATGTCGTAAATGGTGGCGGGAGGACCTGGTCGGAGTCACTGTCGGATGTGGCAGTGACAGGTGTCAGTGGCGGCGACTGACGTACAGAAGTAGTGGGATGATGAAGTTCGGTGAGTATGACGGGGGAGGTGTCAGAATTGAGGAAGGTATAGTCTGTGTTCCGAAATTTCTTAATATTGGCAAAAGGAAAGGTTGTCTCATCAAACATAACGTGACGGGAGACGTGAATTTGGCGAGTGGACAAGTCATAGCACAAGTAGCCTCTATGATTAGACGAAAATTCTACGAAGACACACAGAGTGGTTCAGGGTGCTAACTTGTGAGAGGCAGTAGAGTCAAGATTTGGGTAGCATAGACAACCAAAAATCCTAAGGTGATCATATGAGGAGATCCGATGGTAGAGTATTTCGGTTGGGATCATGTTATGAAGAGTGCTAGTTGGTAGAATATAAAGGACGTATTCTGCCATTTTAACTGTATAAACCCAAAACCTTGGAGGGAGAGATGCATGAAATAGGAAGGTACGAACCATATTATTTATAGTGCGAATAATACTTCAGCTTTGCCATTCTGTGGAGAGGTGTGAGGACACGAAAAATGAAAGACCATGTCATTATTTTTGCAAAATTTGTGAAACGTGGAATTATTAAATTTACGGTCATTATCACATTGAAACGGTTTTATGACTCTTTCAAATTGCGTTTTGATAAAAGTACAAAATGCAAGAAATTTGGCAAAGACTTCCAACTTGAACTTTAGTGGGTAAATCCAAGTAAAGTGTGATAATATTTATGACCCAGAGAGCTAGTAATGGGAGAGGTCCACAAATCAGCATGAACAATATCAAAGGGAGCAAATGTAACACTAATAGATGATTTAAATGGAAGGCGAACATGTTTGCCTAATTGACAAGAAACGCAGTTTTGGACAAGTTTTCCATTATTACATTGAATAAAGTTATTGCCTCTAAGAAAATTAAAAACAGGAGCGCCTGGGTGTCCAAGCCTATTGTGTCAAGTTGACGGAGAGATAGCTGCAAAGGAGGTGTATGAGCAGAGACTGGCAGCGGAAGAGGATGGGAAAGGATAGAGGTCCCCTGTGCTATTGCATCTCGTAAGAGGTGTCCCTGTACGTAGATCCTTCACAGTAAAACCAAACGAATCAAAATCAACAGAAACAGAATTGTTATGAGTAAATTTCCGAACAGAGATTAGATTCTTAATGATGTTTGGGGCATACAAGATGTTGTGTAGGGAGAAGGGTGGGTGAGGTGATTGGGTGTAGGTATTACCATAGCCCCGAATTGGAATGCGACGACCATTGCCAATAGTAATGAATTGAGGAGACTTTAAACGAAATAATTAGGAGAGATTACCTGTAGTCTGAGTAATATGAGATGTGGCTCCCGAATTCATGTACAAATTTTCATCGGTTTGCTGCAAATTTAAAAAGCTGAAAGCCTGGCCTAAATCAGTGGGGGGCAGGGCGTGAGACCGCGGTTGTTGGGGCTGGACAAAGTGGGCCTGATTCTACACAGTGGAGTCGTGACTTGGAGCCTGGCCCAAGATACCGTGCTACTGAAAACCTGTCTGGGCTGAGTAATTAAATTGGGCCCGTGGCTGCGGCGGATAGTAAACTGGAGCAGAGGCCCAGGGCGCAGTGTTAGGCCACTACCCTGGGCCAGCCTATGATGCTGGGGCCGTCGACTGCTGGGAATTATTCCTGCCTCCATGCCCCCGGCCACATCCACATCTGCCGTTCCCGCGACCCTTCCCTCTTTTGCCACTGCCGCGGCCACCCCGCTGTTGATGGTTGTTCGGTGATGGTTGACAAGCGGTAGGGGCGGCGTTAATTGCGGTAGTGTTTACCAATAATGCTTTCTGGTTGTGCTCGTCCTATTTAGCATGTCGTGTTTCTTTCAACAATAATTGTGACCGAGCCTTGTTGAAACTGGGTAAAGGATCGACTTTTTGGATCATCGTGGCTAGGGTATCGTACTCACCTTTTGGAAGACCGGCGACTAGTTGAAGAACCATATTTGTGTCGGAAACAGGCGTACCCACGTTTGATAGTTGGTCCGCTAGTAGTTTTAATTGCTTGCAATATTCAGACATGTTAGAGAATTTTTCAAGACGTGTGTTATTAAACTGTTCCTCCAAATAGACAGCACGAGTGTGCTTGTTGTCCTGAAATATTTCTTCTAACCTAATCCATAACTCGCGAGCAGAAGCACCGGTTTTCATGACAGTGAGAAGCAAGTCCTGAGAAATAGTGTCATAGATCCATGCTTGGCAAAGGCGTCAAGGTGGCGCCATGTTGTGTCATCAACCTCAATGGGGCGAAGGAGGGAGTCGTCTATGTGATCCAGCATGTTGTAGACACATGCATGGATACGAAAAAGTTCCATCCACGAAGAGTACTGACCGTTTTCTTGATCAAGAACCACAGGGATGAAGTTTTTTATGTTGGAAACGGTGAGTGCTGGATGAACAAAGGGTGAAAAAGAGGATGTGTGTGTGGTAGGGGTGACGACGGAAGAGGTTGAGGCTATTGTGGGAGTTGTGGGCATTATAATGGATTAATGGGAAGGAAGGAGGGAGAGAGAAAATTTTCTCGTCGGAGATTGGGGCAGCAGCCGCCGGTTGGAGAAAAACCCTAGAGAGGGGGGGCTGCGGCATTGGAGAGAAAAAGGATAGAATAGGTTTTAGGCCCTTGATACCATGTAAAATAGTATTAATCTTTCTTAGGGAGCCTTTCTCATTAATACCAAATATATATAGGTGTACAATGTGGAATCCTTATACTATAGGGATGCTAATTCTACCATAATTACATAAACACTAAATATGGTAATTATGATACAAAACATAATATACACGGCTAATATAATTAATGACGATTATTGTTGATACAATAGTCCACAACAAATAACCTAAAAACTACAGGGAATCATTTTTTGAGATAAAAGAAAATATTAAAAAACAATTAATAACAACCCATTTAGAATACATTTCGTCTTCTATTGTTTCATCTCATGCTTAATTTAGGTTTGTATTTTGGCCAATTTAACTCTTAATATTACATTATAATCAGTTTCTCTTTACTTTATATTTTTCACCGCCAATGTTTTTCTTATGTAAACAAATATTTGTACCTTGAGAGTAGTGTCAACTTGAGAAAATAATTGTTATTTATATGATGAATTTAAAATAAAGTTAAAGTGCTAAATATTAGGATATCCTACATAGTTCAAAGAAGAAAAGATTTAATAACCAAAAGTTTAGTTCACTTCAAAGTCCTAAATATTAAGAAGGAATTAGTTAAATAACAATTTCTTCTAATATGAATATATTTCTAAAGAATAAAAAGTTGATCCATATTTCACGTAAAGACTTCATAATTTTTTAACCAGTTAGGGTGCAATAAAGAAAGAAATTATGTATTCGAAATAAAAGCACTATATTTTATGTACCAATATGACGGCAATAATGAGAAAAGTTACACGGACAAATGGCAAGGTATTTTCCTATTAATTATTCGTACATTATTACTAATTCTATTCGATATGCAGTAACATATGGAAAGCAAGTCAAGTCATAGTTTATTTTAAATCTTACATATTAGTTTAAGTAATAAGTATTTAAGTTATATACTTATAGCATAAAGGTTTTCTTACACTTTTAGCTATTGACATAATAAATCGGCAAAATATATACATTGCACCCTGAATTATATCCGAATTGTCGAGTTTATACTCCAACTAATCGGGTGACCTATTACCCCTGCATAATTAAAAAGTAAATTTATTATTCTTTTAAGTTTTGTAACCACATCTAATTATAGTAGACTCTATCATCCCTTATAGTACATGAAAAATATGATAGATATATATAAATTGTAATCAATACGTACAATTTTCTTTTTCAAATAATTCTCTATCTTATTTATAAGTATGGTTACAGCAAAAAAAATATTAACCTGAACATATTACATATTCAAATAGGTGATAAAAAATTTAACAACATAAATAGAAATAATATGAATGAGAAATAAGCCTCAAAATAAAATTCAGAAAGAAGCATGCCTTTAAATCCGAACTTAATCGGCGTGAAGTCTAAGTCATATACCCGAATCTTCTTTCACCTGCACAAAAATATTAAAGAATCAATTGATAATGACATAGTTTCTAGGAACTCTAATTAATAAAAGAGAAATTTAGCTCCTAAACCTCAAATTTTGTAACAAAACTAAACTCCAATTCGTGGTATCTTACCCACCATTACATTTAAAGAATGTCATACATGCACCCAAACTTATTAAAAATTTGATATTTGTGCGTCATTTCACCAATGACAATAATATTTATGTTGAGTTTGATCCGTTTGGATTTTTTGTGAAGGACATTTGGACGGGGATGCCACTAATGAGATGTGCTAGCATTGAGTACTTGTATCCCATCACCGCCACTACCAACAACCAAGTCACCTCTCCATCAACTTTTGCTGCACTTTCTCCTACTTTATGGCATAATCGTTTGGGACACCCGGGAGCACCGGTGTTCAACTCCCTTAGAAAAAATAAGTTTATTGATTGTAAATAATCTTTGGATTCCCATGTTTGTCAGTCTTGCATTTTTGGGAAACATGTTAAATTGCCTTTTTCTTTATCTACTTCAAATACTATTATGTCATTTGATATCATGCATAGTGACATGAGGACATCCCCGGTTTTAAGTTCGGTAGGTCATAAGTATTATATGCTTATTTTGGATGATTACTCTAATTTTCTATAGACATTTCCCATTGGAAAAAAAATTCAAACAATTTAGTACTTTCATCTAAACCCAATTTGAGAAGTCTATTAAATGTTTTCAATGTGACAATGGGAGGGAATTCATAAATGACCAATTTAAAGTTTTTTGTCACAAAAATGGTATGAAATTCCGTCTCTCTAGTCCGCACACTTCTCCTCAAAATGGGAAAGTCGAACGCAACATACGAGCAATAAATAATTTAATTCGAACTCTTCTTGCTCATTCGTCCACACCACCATCATTTTCGCATCATGCTCTTCAAATGGTCACATACCTTTTGAACATTCTCCCTAGCAAGTTACTGTCAAATTTTTCACCCACACAAATTATTTATCATCGTGTTCCTTCCTACACACACTTGAGGGTTTTTTGGTGTTTATGTTATCCTCTGTTTCCATCCACAATAATAAACAAAATTCAAGCCCGTTCCACTCCGTCTGTATTTTTAGGATACCCGCAAAATTATCGGGGCTATAAGTGTTATGATATGTCTAGTGGAAAAATTGTCATCTCTCGTCACGTTATTTTCGATGAGTCCAAATTTTCATTTGCCACCAAACACACGTCTTCACCGCCCTCGTATGATTTTTTGGACACTGGGCTACATCCCCTATTGCAACATCATCTAAACAGCCCAAGTGAGGGAGCCCACTCCTCCCTTGGACCAGTTACAAAGCCGAAATGGGCCAGCCCAACCGAGGAAGCTCATTTCTCCCTCACCCCCTCCCTTGGATCAGTTACAAGGCCGAAATGGGCTAGTCCAATAAGGGAGCTCCCTCTCCCTCTCCATTGGACCAAATACACGACCCATTATCTCACTACCCGAGGGAGCCCACTGCTCCCTCTCTCGCGGTCCAGTCAGCCCACACTAATCCGACACTTCCCTGGCCTAGCAGTCCACTTTGGCGCCAACCCGGTCTATTAAAACCTGTGTCATGCATGGGATTTTTTTGCCTAAACGTCATTTTAATTTGACATTCTCTGTCCAACAATCCCCGATTCCCCGTAACCTGAAAGTTGCCCTATCGGACCGGAATTGGAAGGTCGCCATGATAGATGAAGTTGATGCTCTTATTAAAAATAAGACGTGGGAGTTTGTGCCCCGTCCGCCTAATGTGAACATTATACGTTCTATGTGGATTTTTTATCATAAAAAGAAAGTTGATGGTTCCTTTGAGAGACACAAAGCCTGTCTTATTGGTGATGACAGGTCTCAGTAGGTTGGAGTGGATTGTGATGAGACGTTTAGCCCAGTTGTTAAATCGAAAACTATCCGGACAGTTCTCAGTTTGGATCTATCAAAATCATGGTTCATTCATCAGTTGGACGTCAAGAATGCATTCCTCCACGGTCACCTCCAGGAAACGGTTTACATTTACCAACCTTTGGGATTCCGTAATACTATTCATCCTGATTATGTTTGATTGTTAAAGAAATCGTTATATGGGCTCAAACATGCCCCACGGACTTGGTATAACTGGTTTGTTGGGTTTGTTTTCACACTAGGTTTCACACATAGCAATCTGATCAATCTTTGTTTATTTATCACAAAGGGAACGACATGGCCTACATTCTTCTATATGTTGATGACATCATCCTCATTACATCATCTGCCACTCTTCGCCAATCTATTATGTCCCTTCTAGCATCTGAGTTTGCTAGGAAGGATTTGGGTCCTTTGAACTATTTTTTTGGCATTGTTGTAACTCAACGTGCAGGTGGTCTATTTCTTTGTCAAAGGAAATATGCTGAGGAGATAATTGACATAGCTGACATGTCTTCTTTTAAACCATTACCTACACCGGTGGACACCAAGGCTAAGTTAAATAACTCTTCAGGGTCTCCATAAGGCGATCCGACACATACCGCAGTTTAGCAGGGGCATTACAGTATCTCACCTTTACAAGACCGGATATATCATATGCTTTTCAACATGTATGTTTACATATGCATGACCCGAAGGAGGAGCATATGAGTGCTCTCAAACGAATTCTGCTGTATATTCATGGTACTCTTAACTATGGCTTGCATCTATATAAGTCAGTTGTTTCCAGTCTCACATCTTATACTGATGTTGATTGGGGTGGATGCGCGGATACCAGACGCTCTACCTCTGGTTATTGTGTATTTCTCAGAGACAATTTGACCTCGTGGTCATCGAAGCGTCAACCCATGCTATCTCGGTCTAGTGTTGAAGCTGATTATAAAGGAGTAGCGAATGGTGTCTCTAAATCATGTTGGCTTTGTAATTTGTTATTGGAGCTCCATTGTCCGATCAAAAAAGCAATCGTAGTTTATTGTGATAATGTGAGTGCAATATATCTATCAGGGAATCCATACAACATCAACGCACTAAACATATATAGATGGATATTTTATTTGTCCGTGAAAAGGTTGCACGTGGACATGTCAGTGTTCTCCATGTCCCGTCTCGATATCAAATTGCCGATATATTCACAAAAGGTCTTCCACGGATACTCTTTGATAATTTCAGGGATAGTCTCAACGTACGAGAGCCTCCCGCTAAGACTGCGGGGGAATGATAGATTATAAAAATAATCTTTGATTATTTCCATAATCAAATCAAATATTATATATTTAGGTTGTAAATATTCGTAGTATATTCTACCATAATTATAGCCTAGATTAAGTCTTATATTGATGTATATAATATTGTATTCAAGGAATGAAATGATCACGGAAAATATTTCCTTCAGCAACAACAACATACGCATTGTAATTCCACAAGTGATGTGGGGAGGGTAAGATGTACGCAAACCTTACCTCTAATTTTGTGGGGTAGAGATGTTGTTTCCAATAGCCCCCGACTCAAAATAAGTGTAACCAAAGCAGGATAGACAATAAAATAACGGCAGCAGAATAGCAAGATAAACAAGGCAAACGAAGTACAGTCAAACCTCTCTATAATGGCAGCATTTGTCCGAAAATTTCATGGTTGCTATAGTGAAGTGTCGTTATGTATGTATACTGACATTTCATAATTAGATCTCATTTAGTTGTTATAAACAAAGTACTCAAACAATTATTCTTCTATACCTTTTATGTTACATATAAACAAAACCAATATACTTGTTAATTTTAAAATCTCAATTGATTTTTATATCCCGTTAATTAATAAATTAGTAAATCCATAACTAGTTGTACCATATCGATAAAAAATTAAAATGTAAGGAACATTTACATTTAAAATTAATTGAGAACTTAAATATTTCAAGTTTGACGTAAGAATTCAACAATGGTATGTTGTATCATAAATAGCAGTCTCTTAGTAACAATATAACACAATTGAATTGATAAAAAAAAATTGTCCAAACTTTCAGCAAAAGAGAATTCACAACTTTTCCTTAAAGGTTGTCTAAGAGTTTAATAGTTACTCTTCTATCTCACCCCAAGTAACAATTGACTCTTAACAATAGCTTTTTATTTTTATACATAACATATTTCTTACAAAATATTATTACACAATACTTGAGTATGATTGTTATAGAGAGATAATTTTACAAAGAGTGTACCGCTATAATGAATGTCATTGCTATTATACGTAGAATGATGCTATAGAGAAGTAAAATATAACAGGAAAAATCGGTTCCAAAAAAAATCAAGCCGTTATAGTGAAATGTTATTATAACAAATGACAATTATAGAGAAATTTCACTGTAATTCATAGTTCTAACTTGATTGACTGAATTAATATTTTCCCATATACAGGGAAAGAAAACTACTAATTGAACCTGGCTTAAGAACGGATATGGAAACATTCAGCAACTCCTGGATTTTTGCCCTTCCAACTCCCTGCTCAATAAACAACAATTTCACCTATATGACTAATTGAAGAGAAAGTCAAACTAAAAAACATACAGAAACACACATCTGAATTTAGCAATTGAGGGGTCTCACTTCTAACTACAACCAATCCATCAATCAACTACACTTCAATCCCAAAGTATTTTTATTTTTGGTAAATCCACGACTTCATATATATAGCATAGTTAATAGCAAAAACATTGTTTACACCTTCGGTGCACCATGGTGCTTCATAATTTACAAAGCAATCAATAATATTACAACCCGAAATTAGTCTACTAGTCGTAGTTCCTAGAATGTCTGCCCAAAACACTTCGTGGCAAACATCGGAGGAACTACCAAAATCATCGGGTCCCCAAAAAAATTCCCTTTAGCTCCTTGTTTTGCTAAAGTGTCCGCCACCCTATTTTGTTCTCTGTATCTGTATCGGACTGGCAGTTTCCCCATCTTCATCAGCAACAACCTGCATTCAAACACAATAGGATTTAGTATTTCATTGCCTTTGATTATCATGTTAAATCACATCTACTGAATCCACTTCAACTTGGATAGGTGTTAAACCATTGATCCAAGCTATTTGCAGCCCGTCTTAGGGCTAAAATTTCAGCCGTAGGGGTCGAGGCTGTATGAATGGTTCCCATGAAACCTATTGCGAATACGCTATGACAGAAAATTTAGAGAACATCCTGGAAAATCGACTAATTCAAGAATAAGGTATACAATAATTCAAAGCCAACGAAACATTAGTTATTTCCACCAGAACTCTTCAAAACTACATGATTTCAAATTACATAAAATAGTGCGAAGGAGAACTTCCAACTCAACTGAGCTACCATAATAGTAAGAAGTAAGAACACTCATGTCAACTGCCAAATCATTAACAGACAACTCAAAGAAAAAAGTGATCATGTAGTTAAGCAAGAAATTTGTCAAAATATATGAAGATTTAAGCAAGAAACTTTGGAATATCAAGAAATAAAAGTTCAATAATTATTACTCCTATAAGGTTCCGGTAAACAGAACATTCCCTCCATAAATACCCGAATTCCTCAATGGAAGAACAAGAATGAAAACAAAGAACTGAAGCTTCCCAAAGCAGTAAAGTTAAGACAAAAAGGAGAAATACCTCTAGTTCTCTACGTAGAGTGAGGCAAGTAGAACTCATGTGGACACTGCAGCAAGGACTTGCAAAGGCCAGCATATCTTCTGATGATGAACGATGATATGCCTCTCTTTCTCATTCACAAAAATAGAGAAACTCAAGCAAAATTGACCCTTTCAGAACTTGTCCCTTACAACACAAAGTTAATTGGCTTCCCTCAAGAAAAGCTAATATGAACAGCAGAATATTAAGCCAACTGCTAATGAGTACTTTTATCCTCAGTCTTGTCAACCAACAAAAAGAAAAGGGACCTCCGGACCAATGATATGAACCATGAAAGCAGCTGCACTGTGCTTTTTTCATCTCCTTTTAACTTGCTATAAACCCAATACAAATTCTACAAAAAAAAAATCAACTTTTAGATAAAACCATTCATATAATTCTATATGGTAGCAGATCAAGTCGTTATCACCCAAAAAGACACATACTTAAAAGATAAAGAATCTACACAAAGGAACGTATTACAAACCGAAAATAAAATTTAAAAATTTTGTTTCCTCTCTTGTACGAACAGATGATTTTTGAATTATCATATTGTACTCTCTTTTTCTTTATTTATAAAGGCATATTCTACTCAAAAATGTTTTCTCAACATTTTGCAGTACTACAGCTCATGAAAACATCTAAGTTACTGCAAGTTCTCTAATTTAGTTTAGATGATCATGCAGAGTTCTAATGTGAAATGTTTGCGACTGAGCTACATTTTAGCAACTATGGCATGTGTTTTTAGATTCTGATTATTTCATAATACAAAACTACTTTGCTATTTGGTATTGTATTTGGGCAGACATTAACATATTATAGTTAAGGTAAAAGCCCAGATACACTCCCAACTCTAACTTACTCCTTTTTTGGAATAGTACCCCAAATATTTTGACTGACTTGAAAGTGAGTGTAAAGCTTAATATCTCTGTTGTATGTCCTAATTGCACAAATTAAAGTTGTTTAAACTGTTCATAAATACTTGCACATGGTGCTTATACTAATCATGTCAAATTTACATCTCTACTGACTAAAAGCACAGTTATCACACAATGATATTTCTTTTTCCTTTGATGTTGGGCAAAACACAAATAAATATTAAAAAAACTTAATGGTTGCGAATTAATCAACTAAGCAAAGCAAGGACTTACCATCATGTTTTTTTGGATAGTCATCGACAAATATGAAAACATGAAACACCAATAGGTAATGACTACTTGATTAACTCCTTTGTAATAGATGCCTAAATTCAAAGGAACTATCTACATTATTGTTTTCCATAAACCTCAATGTGGTTTAAGAAACACAGATGCAGAGAATATGAACTTACCATCTCGGAGTGGGTCAGGAAAACCTCTTCATTCTTTGTTGGTGAGTCCTTCCACACTCCAAATTTCACATGCTAAGATTTTCTGCATCAATCTGCAATTTGTATGCAGATACATACTCGCGCGTCCAAGCAATAATTTAGGGAGGCCTGTCCCAATTTGGAGCATGGAGATGAAGTTAACCAATTTCTCATCCATCTTCTCTCCCTCGATCTGTAGTCCGCCCTTTTTAGAAGATATCAGTGGGAGCAAAACTTGATATTTTTGTAACTATTTCACATTTCGATAAGTTGTACAGATAATACTTCTATAGTTGTAAACCAGCGTAAAAACTTTTTTCCTGCTCGGCTAGGAGATTCATTAAAGAAATCTCTAATAACTTCTGCAATAACGAAAATGAGTTTCATTCATCTGATGAAGTGATGACAAAGATAGAAGTACTTGCTAAAAGGAAAGGAATAACAGAACTCAACCTATTCAGAAAGACAAATAACTTCTGCAATGATAGAAATGACATTCAATCATCTGATGAAGTGATGGCAAAAGATGGAGGTACTTGGTGGAAGAAAAGGAATAACAGAGCTTTACCAAAAAAAAAAAGGAATAACAGAACTCAACCTATCAAGTATCATGTAGCACCAGCAAGGCAGGCATTTTAACTCTGATGCTACAAAAGAGCAGAATGTACGGTACTTGCTGGAAGGAAACGGAATAACAGAGCTCAACCTATCAGTATTACGTAGCACCTGCAAGGGAGACATTTTAACTCTGATATTACAAAAGAACACAAGGAATGGAAAGATAGAATTGTTAGAAGATTGAAAGACAGACAGGAAGGAGTAGGGATAGGTAACATTCAAAATGCAACTAACCAAATCTAGAATGCTACTAAGCACAAGGTCACGCTTAGCCTTATCAACCTTCCGAATATTCTTCTTGACCACCTTCAGATTCAGAGTCCGTAACCTGCTTCACCTCTAAATCAAGTTTCATTTCCTGACTAACCAAATCAGCAAGGTCATATCTGCCTGCATTTCCATAGGCATCTATGATTGCATCATATAGTGATTTGTTCGGCTCAATAAGTTCATATTTTAACTGGCCATATATCCGCTTTATACCTTCAACCATGCCAGCTTTCCCATAACAGCCTACAAGATTAACAAATGTGACAATATCTGGTTCCAGTCCTTCATCTTTCATGCTCATAAATATTTTTAGCGCCTCATCAATTTGGCCTGAAGCTCCATACACATATATTGCAACGTTGTAAGCAAATGGATGGAGTCCCAATCCTGGCTGAGTGATGATGTGGCAGGATTCAATTGCATATGCATGCAACCCTACTGCAGAATAAACAGAGGTTATGACAGCTTGTCTGGCATAAGGTTTACCTTCTCGGTAAGACAACTCGAGTTGTCTAACTGCCTCTGCTGACAAACCTCCCTTTTTCAATATTGTGAATAAAACTTTAAATGTGCCCCCATCAGGCAGGAGTTTCCGGTTAATCATTTCATTCAGCAATTCGCCACATTCAACAAGCTGTCCATTTGTGGCATAGCATGCCATTACCTTATTGAATGTCACACAATCTCTTAAAAGTCCAGACTGTTTCATCTCCTCTGCTATCTCAATAGCTTCATCGAGCATACCCATATTCTTGTATGCATAAATCAAGGTCGCAAAAGTAACACCATCAGCCTGGCCTTTCTCCTTCAAATGATTAAATATCATTTTTGCTTCAGAGACCATTCCGAAGTCCGCATACAGATTAAGTATACTATTGGATGCAATAATATCAGGACCTCCATGCAAGTTTTTCATCTGCTCATACAGTTTTTTTGCTCCCTCTACTGAGCCAAGCTTACTAAAAGCCTTAATCATTGAAGTCAAGATTATTTGATTAGCTTGAATCCCAGAGTCATTCATGACATGGAAATAATGCATAGCTTCTTCAAATTTACCAGCTTCAGCAAATCCATCAATTAAAGATCCATACACAACCTCATTTGGTTTTACACCTGCTTTTGACATTTCACCGAAGACGTCTACAGCATCAGAGAGCCTATTCATCCGCACATAACTAGCAATTAGTGCAGAGAAGGTAGAACATGAAGGCTTAAATCTTAATCCTTGCATTTCGGCTAAGAGCTCTGTGGCTTGGTCAACTAAACCACCTCCCGAAAACATCTGGATTAGAGAGTTATAAGTGCACTCATCTGGCCATGTCCCTTGGCTTTTCATTCCCTTGAAGAGCGAGAAAGCTTAATCGTATAGCTTTGCAATGCCATATGCTTTGATCATGACGTTATACTCTACAATTGCTTTCTTCTGAATAAACTTGTCTCTTCTACCAAAGAACACGTCCTCGGCTTCAGCCCAAAGTCCCTTATCAGCATACGTGTCGATGATGGCAGCATAAGCTGGTGACGATAACCCGCCATTCAGTTGGCACTTCTCGAAAAGCGCCTTTGCACGATCAATCAACCCTTCATTGATATACATTCTCATAATAACAGGAAGAGAATGTTCATCTATAGACATACCTAAACTTTCTATTTCAGTAATCACATCTTCAACTTCCCAGAGCATATTTTGCTTGCATAGTATTTGAATAATAGCCCCACAAGTCACAGCATCAGGGAAAAGTCCAGTTCCCCTTATCTTTCTGTACCACTGAAGAGCCCTATCAATCTTACCTGCATTAGCATAAAGAGACAGGAAAATGTTGTATGTTTTCGTGTCGGGAGATATTCCTCTTTCCTCCATCTTGTTTAGCAAAGCTTCCGCCTCTTCCAAGTTACCATGACTTCCACAAATAAAGATCATGGTGTTGAAGGTAAAGGCGTCTAAGGCAGCCCCTGATTTCAACATCTCATTAAAAACATTTGCAGCGTCTTTCAAGCAACCAGCCTTCCCATACAAATCAATCAGAGTATTGTAAGTGGCAGTCATTCGAGGTTTCCTACCAATGCTCTCAAATTCTGAAACTCTAGAAGGATTCCTCCCTCCAGTCCTGAAAAGCTCAGTCAACAAAAACTGCTTCAAACTGAAAGGTTCAGAGTCGTCTATCGACTCATAATCAAGATCATCCAATTCAATCTTCCCAATACACCAATCCTTATAGAACCTATCTGCAATATCATATTCCCCTGCATCCTTCAATACTTTAACAACAGTATTCATTGTAACCTCATCTGGAAAAATTCCCCTCAACTTCATATGTTTAATCCATAAAAGAGCCTCCTTTACTAACCCTGTTTTCCCGTACACATCAACGAGCATCCCATACGTATTATTTGTCGAAAAAACACTATTTTTCACCATTTCAATACAACAAAGTCTCAACTCATCCCATTTCTTAGCTCTACCAAGTGCCCTAAGTATGACATTATAGTGAATTACATTCGGAACATAATCTTTCTGCGATTTCATCCACTCAAATACCCTAAGAGCCTTTTCCCAATTACTCTGCTCTTTGAGAATGACAGTCTGTTCTTTAGGACTAAGTTTCCCATAATACAAATCAAGGGCTTTTTTGACATCATTTTCAGTACGTAAAGAACGTAAAATTGAAGGTAAAATACCTCCATACCCTTTCTTTTTACCATTAATAACAGTTCTTGAAGGTAAAGCTTCAGCCTTTGAATGACACTGTAGCTTACACCCTATAAAAATCCTATCTTTATTATTTTCTTGAGGTTTTTGCTTATGGGGTTGCAGAATATTTACATTTTTGTGTAATGGGTGGTTGGTTTTGGATGAAGGTTGAGATTTAAAGATTTGTTATTGGGTAAAACTGTGTTTGGGTGTGTGTAAGTTAAACCCTAGATAAACCCTAGAATTGAAATGAGAATTAAGGTTTTGAGGCTCACACTTTGAAGAAATAGACTGACCTTTAAAGGGTATTACTCCTTGTCCAATCTCCATGGAAGTGTATGTTTGAACTTTGAAGTATCATTTGGTTGTTTAGAGATGAACAAGAAAATGAGCAATTTTAACTGATTAACTGTAACAAGCTGAAAAAAGAAATATGCTGCCGGCAGAAATAGAACAAAACAAAATAAGAGGGAAATATTTCCAAAACATTTTTTTATCTCACCCGGTGTACGTCCCGTATCGAAGCCCCACTATATCTTAATTCAAGCTGCATAGAGCTCATTTATGGAGAAGTATAAAAAAAATTTATACCCATAACTCAAATTCAAAACGTCTAATTAAGAAATTAGCAGTCTCATCCTTCCCCACATCTTTTGGTGATAGATATTTCCAAAACTTGGGAAGAGGAATCTCCTCCTTTTTAATTTGCATTTCAAGACAATGGTTTTTTTAAAATTTGTTTTTTAATGTTCTTTAGGAAAAAAGTGTTTAAAATAAGTAGACTTTTGGTCATTAAAATTAAATATTTTTCATTTTATTGCAATTTTGGAGTTGAAGTTAAAGATGGAGTTGTGCTTAATTAAAATTTTTGCAAGGAATATTTAGTTATTTAAATGTACTGAAAGTGAAAAAAAATAAAAAAAATAAGTGTTTTTCAAATTTAAAGTTTTCATAGCCAAAGTGGGAAAAAATCGAAAAATGAAGAATTTACATGTCAAATGGGTCCTAAGTTTTTAATTTTATTTTTGACGTGAGTTAAATTATGTTTTTTTTTGTTTGAAGATTTTTTGTAAAAATAATTTGAAAGAAAGAAGTTGCTAGGTTGAAGATTTTTTGGGTAAAGAGGCACTTATTGAAACAAAATCTTCTTCAACTGAAATAGACTCACAAAATTTTTCAAGAAAAGACAAAACTACGACTTATCTTTATGTGTTTTGCAACCAACTTTTTCTCCAAAAAGATTACTCTACTTGAAAAAGCTTTTCCAATTCTTTGTGCAATTTACCATTATTTTAATTTTTCGGAAAAGTACAGCAAGGTAATTTTTAACGAGGAGTTTTACCAAAAGTCTTTTTAATATTTTTTTTTGTTTAGGAAAAAGGTGTAACAAGCTAACATATTAAAACTTTTCAAAGTAAGAATTTTGCATTGACAAATTAGAAACGTATTTTATGGAGAATGAGAGATTGTGGAAAAGAATTTTTTCAATAACATTTTATTTATGTGGAAATGAATAGTAATTTATGGGGTAGACATCTAATTATGTGCATTTGAGTTGATATAATTTAGAAAAGACTAAAGTATAAATATAAACTGAGAATACGAAATATAAATGTGATCTACAAAGCCAGATTCAAGGAGTCCTTATCACATTTTGTCTCTCATTATATGTAATTGTAAATGTAATCTCATATCCCACACAGCTCTCTCTTGGATTTCTTCACTAATTTTACGAGGTAATGGCTTTTAACTTCCTCTTTTCTTTATTGAAGTTTGTATTTTATTTCCTATTTAAAGGGTCAAGCTGTTACTGGTCTTTATATATGCAGATCTTTGTCTTCAATTTGTGCAATTTTAGTAAAATGATTCTTTTGGCGTGTAATAAGAAAATGTATTGTTAGTTTTATAGAACACTGTTGTTCTTCTGCTTTCTACTCTTGCTCTGCCTTATTTCTAAAGTTCTTGCAGAGGGAAAAAAAAGGAAATACCAAGATAAACTTGAACATTATATTTAAGGGCACAACTTATTTGCAAAGTAGCCATTCATGCAAGTTAATTGCTCTTCAATACTGTTGCCTGACAAGACATCTAGTCCTGTATTCTTGAAGCACAATGAGCAGCATGAAACACACATAGGAAACTATCAAGAATTTAAATGAATTTCAATATCCACATAACATCAGGCTGTTCCGAGAGTGTCAGACAGGGCTTAAAATTCATTGACATCGAATTTTGTTGAATGCTCTGTGATTATATGGACTTAAAAGTCAACTGAAAGTCAATGGCTTCGATATCGCTATGTACTCCAGAATTACATTTGCATCACTCAGATATCCAGTTAAGTTGTACGGAGAAAAGCAATCAAAGAATTTAACAAACCCGAAGAACAAAACTGCATGTATTCGCATGACCCTACACTAATGTCATAGTGCTGCCATCATAGTCGATCTTGCAGCCTCTTTCTTCATCTCTGCAGCTTTTCCACTTCCCCGGAAATACATGTAGACTTGCTACACAAGGTGGAGCAATTTGAAAGATGTTCAGGGTCAGACAACTACCAAAGTTATATGAACAAAGTAAGGGTGGCCAGTGGGCCGGGACGGCCCGACCCCGACCCCGTCCCGACCCCGTCCCGAGCCCTCCCCGGTCCCGCCCCGACCCCGCTTAAAAAAAAAAAAAAAAAAGAACGGTGGCGGGACTCGAACTCGGGACGGGACAATGTCTCGTCCCGCCCGCCCCAGGCCCGCCCGACCCCGTCCCGAGCCCGACCCCGCCCTTTGTCCCCCCTTTGCAAATATGGCCGTTGCACCAACGGCCATTTTAGATTTTGGCCGTTGGCCAACGGCCATTTTAGGCCTCCCCCAACTCCCCCCCCCCTCTACCCCTTAATATTTATTTTTAACCCATAAGTTATTATATTTACACTTTAACCCAATTTTCCAACTATAAATAACTCATTTTCTCTTCATCTTTCTCACAAATCTTCCTACAATCTCTCTAATCTCTCAATATATATCTCTACAAGTCTACATTGTTTGCTAAATATTCAATTTTATTTATTCATTTGGGAATTGGGAGTGAAGTTGGCAACTAGCTTGAGGATCTTCCATCGAGCAAAATTTCAATTTTCAACCTCTCGATTACACGTCGACGTTACGTCGGCGTTTGGTACATTCGTTCCTTCATTAAATTATTATTGTCTGTTTATTTTATTTAGCGCACTTAATTTTATTGTCTTTAATTATTTATTATCATAATTAAAATGGAAGGATTAAAAGGTATGTTTAAGGGTAAGGGTGCTTCTTCTAGTAAGGGCAACCAGGGCAAGGGTACTTCTTTTAGTCATCTTATTCCTACACATGATGATTTTGTTGATACTCAAGAAGACTTTAATTTAGACGATACACCCACTAATGTTGATGACAACACACCCACTAGTGCACCTTCAACTGAAATACCTCATATTTCCCCTATAATGAGACGAGGTCCAGCAAAACGATCATTAAAATCAAATGCATGGACATTTTTTGATAGGGACGTAGAGAATCAAGTAGCTATATGTAAAATTTGTAAAAATGTTTTAAAATTTAAAACAGGGAAAGGTCACGGTGGGACGGAGGGTTTAATTAGACACGTAGTAAGTGCTCATCCAGCTAGGTATGCCCAATACCAGGCTTCAAAACCGGGTGCGCAAACGCCGCTCCATCGGGACAAGGTTCACATACCGATATCGTGGGACCAAGGCTGTGGTCAAATTAACCCTATGACGGGGGAATTGTAGGCTCTAAATACAATAAACATAGAGATAGGGAAGCAATATCAAAATTAGTTGTTGTGGAGGGTTTGCCCTTTTCATTTCCTTCATCTCCCGATTTTATTCATTACATTAGAGATATATATAATCCTCGCTTTTAACGGTTTTCCTAGATCAACCGTTAAGAGAGATGTATTTAAATTCGCGCATGGATATCAACAATATTTACGTTTTTCATTATATCATTTTAATGGCAAAGTATGTATCACGTCTGATATAGGTCGTAGTACTAACGGCCATGATTATTTAACTGTAACTTGTCATTGGATAGATTATAAATGGTCTATGCAAAAACGTATTTTAGCGTATAGATATATAGATGATAGGCACACTGGTACTTTTATTGCAGATAATATTTATCAAGTGTGTCATTATTACGGAATAACCGATAAAATTATGACTATTACATTAAATAACGCTTCTTCTAACAATTACGCAATTACAATTTTAAAAAATAGTTTAACTCCATCTTTTCCAGATCATTTTCATATAAAATGCGCGTGCCATATTTATAACTTAATTGTAAAGGATGGTTTATCACTTTTTGAAGACATTCTTAGTAAAATACAATTTGCTATAAACTTTATTTTTAAAAGTAATAAAGTACAACGTAGAAAAGAATATAAAAAAAACTTGTCACGATTGTGGACTACCTTATAAAAAAATTCCACTAGGTGGAATTCTTTATACGAGCAACTACTTGTTGCTTATGACTATAGAATACCTATAACTTTATTTTTTAACTCTCATAATAAAAATCCAGCTGATATGATTTTAGATAGTGATTGGGTAAAAATTTCCGAACTTATTGTATTTTTAGAAAAAAAAATTCAAGCAACAAAAGAATTTTCCGGTATATATTATCCTACTATTTCAACTATGTTGTTTTATATAACTCTAATATTTTTATTACTTAGTGAATATATGAAAAAAACAGCTTATAAGGCAACTATTAAAAAAATGTTTGTCAAAATAAAAAAATATTTTATTCTTATTCCCTCTATTTATATTATTGGTTCTGTATTAAATCCTACTATTAAAATAGACGGTACTAAATCACTAATTGAAACTATTTACGATTGTATAGAAGTACTACCACCTCCAAGTCCCAAAAATCTAAATCACCCACCACCTATTGAACAAACTAAAGAAGAAATGTTGTCTAGCGTAGAACACCAATGCAAAAAAATATATAGATTTTATCAACAAAAAAATGCTAGTAACTTACCGGCTTCCATACCATCTTCTTCATCTTCAACACAACCTCACAAAAGACATGTTGTTTCAATGGCTAGTATTGAAAGCCTCAGAAATAGAATGTGCGGCCGTACCTCTACTACTAACCAAATTAGCGAGTTCGATATTTTTGTTTTGCAGGGTTCTGTACCGTATCAAGAAGTTATCAATAAAGATGGACATGAAGACTTGCTGAAATACTGGAGGGGGAATGAGAAGACCTTTCCGACACTTTCATTGATGGCCCGAGATGGTTTGAACATTCAAGTGTCATCAACTGCGTGTGAAAGCGCTTTTTCTGCCGGCAGATATCAAATAGGAGACCACAGACACTCATTAGCCGGAGACAGCTTGGAAATTGCAGTATTATTCATAGATTGGATACGAGCGGAGCGGAGAAGGTGCGGTCAACCGGAGATCTACGAAGAAGACGAAAATTACAACGAAATCTTATCCGAAGGTAGTGGAAGCCACATGGATCAATTTGACCAACAAAAAAAATTCCTACCGTAGAACCACAGGAAATCATCAAGCAATTAGAGCAAGTTTTTTTGATAATGTAATTTTTTTAATTGCAATTTTATTATGTAATTTGCAACTTTTGGACAACACCACAAAGTTGCAATTTAGATTTTAGACAATTGTATTTGTATTACAAAAAAATCATGTCTATTAAATAATATAAGAGGCACAAAAACAACCTTGGGATGTTTTTATTACACTATCTTATCTTGTTTATTGAGTTTTTTTTATACATATGTTATTTTAAAAAAAAAAAAAAAAACCCGCCGGACCCCGCCCCGACCCCGACCCCGCCCCGACCCCGACCCTGACCCCGCCCCGCCCCGACCCGATACCGACGGGATCGGGATCGGGACCGGAGCAAGTCCCGCCAGACCCGACCCCGCCAGACCCCGCTAGACCCGACCCCGACCCCTTGGCTCGTCCCGCCCCGACCCCGACCCCGCCAGACCCGAGCCCGGCCCACTGGCCACCCTTAGAACAAAGAGAGGCAGATAACTAAACCTGTATAACCCATATACTGAGCAGTGTTTCAAGACAGAAGAATGCAGCTCCAATGAAGTAGAATATCTGCAAAGGAAAACCAAGTTTAAGATATGAAGCGAACTTACAAGCAAAATGTTTAAATAATGGGTCAAGAATACTAGGAATAGTAGTGCTTTTAAAGGTAAACTTTGAGACAAAATAAAAGCTTACCCCAACCAAAGCATGCCAGCCTAAAAGATCAATTGCAGGCAAGATACCGCTGTTAAACAAGGAAACGAAACAAGAATGAGTCATTTTCTAAATAAGGGTTAGATCAAATTATCAATGAAAACATAGATTAGCTAAAAGAGCTAAATATAACTCTATCCAAACATGGTCTTCTCGAACAGGAAGGTAAGGCAACTGGTTGCATATCCAAGAAACGGCTTGTACCAGCAACCATTGCCCATTCTAACATAAACAAGCAACTTACGTCAAAGATTTCCCCTTGAAGAAAATTGGAGGTGCCACAGCAGCAACGATGCAGAATGCAATGTGAAACTGCAAGATGAAAATAAGCACTCAGCATCCTCAATAAGCAACTCAACAGTATAAAAAAAAACTAAAAAGGTAATGTAGTATTTACCACGTAACATAAGAAAAACCACCCAAACTTCAACGCACTGTCGGTCCTGCAAACAAAATGGATGTCAGAATACAGACTCTTTTGGAAGGCACAATCACCCTGCGGAAATAAAAAGAAAAAATAATATAAATCTACTCCCTCCCATAGGTGAGCACATATCTATTTCTCCACACTAAAGGAAGCAAAAATGTGTACCTCATTGCACGATAAAGAGGCCGATACCACAATACATAGGCTCCTGGGACACCTGATATTAAGTAGATACAAGCAAGCAACCAGATAGTTGGACCTACAACGACAAAATGTAAACCTTAGATGGTTCATTTCCACAAAAGTATAAGAGAGGTTAGTAAATTAAGTTCCACTGGAAACCTTGTCCTCTGATCCAAGCTAAGGTGACAGCAACAAGGTTCCATACAAGACAGGCTACCAGACCTGCAATTTATCATGTCCAAAGTCAGTCAACCACCATAATAAGAGCATTAACTAAAGAAACCAGTTCCAAGAAAGTAGTCTGATTCAACAATAAAAGAAGGAAATGGCTGTCATGGATCGCTCTAACAAAACCATCTGGAAAATTTCCCTGGTTCTCTTTTATCTCAATTTGGACTGGTAGATTTGAGATGTTCAGCTACAAGTGACATGAACTAGTATGATTTCAAATCTTAAAAGACATTTTCAGGCACTTAGAGGAAACCGTTGACCCGCTTAATCCAAGTGTCACTAAAACCATTTGCACAAAAAGCTTTCTAAAAGATTGAGTTTATGTTTAAAAGTCCTTTGAAGCATAAATGCTACTATTATGCAAAATAGGTAGCTGGAATACCATGCAGAACACTTTTCTTTTGGAACAAAGTCAACCAAGAAAGTAGTGTATATTACTCCCTCCAGTCCACATTAAATGGTGTTTTTACCATTTCATTTTGGTCCAAAACAAGTGGTGTTTCACATAATCAAGAAGGTATTAATTTTTTTTACCCCTAATTAGATAAGTGGATTTTTATGTAACCAAGATACTATGTTAAGTAGGTAGTAGGTACTATTTAATTAAGGGTAAACTAGTAAAACACTTTTTACTTTCTAGGAGTGAGTAGATTTCTGAAGGGGTGTGCTCAAGCTAAAAGACAATCATCCAGGTCAGGTTAACCTATAAGGTTGAAGATTACTTGCTGGAAAGGTCAAGTGAGAGGCACTAATAGCATCCATAGAGTAGAGAGTTATACGGAAGAAAACGGACATACCCAACAATGTAGTGAATGCAACATATTGCAACTTCTGTAGATGGATTGGAATTTCATTTGCGATATCATGATGAATGATGGGGAAGAAAGGTGGCCAATTCTTGTCGTCAATAACTACACCAGCTGAAGAAGGAAAATGAGAGATTGGAAATAAAGTCAGTTCACAGTTCAAGACTGTTAAGACAAATGTGTATACGGTGGAAACTCACCTCTTGCTATTGCATCCTCCTTCCTTTTAAGTTCCTACATGAAACCAATATAATTGACAATTAATAATGTATAAAATGCCTAAAAGGTAATAGACCGCCCCCAGCACCTTGAATCAAATAAGAGATAATATCATCTAGAGCTAGAAAACAATAAGTATGGTGGTAGTAGGTATCCAGTAATCTTACACGACTTTCATAATTAACACGCAATTGAATAGTAAAAGAATTTTGACGGAAGATTGTGCTTTCTATTGTGAAATATAAGCAAGACATAACTAGAAGCCAATGTAGAGTAACAACCCACCTGTTCTCTTTTTTTCAATTCAGCCTCTTTAGCTTGGAGTTCCTTCTCCTTCTTCTTCAGGTCCTGATTAGTCATATGAGTGAAATACAGGATTACTCAAACCTATGCTCCAAATGAATACAGGTGCAGTAGTCACAGGGAAGCAAAAAATACAAGTTCAATATATCAAATATCTTTTTCACCTTTGAACCATCAAGAGGAATATCAACCGTTACGCCACGATCATAGCCGGCAGGTTCATGAGGAAGAGGAGACGGCCTCGAGTTTGTAGCAGCAGGAACAGTTCCATTATTCTGCAGAGTTTAGTAAGTACTAAGTTCCATACAAGTGAGGTACCGTGTACCATTACTAGGACTAAAAAGAACGTGCAAATGGATATTCTCACTATTCAACAACGACGATGAAGCCTTGCATAATATGTACACAAGAAACGATTCAGCTTTAACGCGAATGAAAAGTTCTGCTCCAATTATTTCAGAATCACAATGTCATTGCAGTCCATAAGTTAAAACGTGGACAGAGGACAAGGTGTTAAAATAAAACACAAATGCATAAACATCAGCCTTTAGCTATACATTCACTAGTTTTGATTTATCCTGTGTGTAGACAAAATTGATTTTGATGTAGCAAAGGAGACAAATTACTTCCTCATTTTGCTGACCATTCACTAGTTGCAACTGCAAAATGCACTCTTGTTAAATGCATTGACAGGTCATTAGAAGGCCTGAGAAGCTAGGATTAAGATACTTGGGTGGGGTCCCGATATTTCTATGGCGGCAAACTGTTCCGCTGGCTGACTAGGATGATCCAGACTCTTGTAGGAATTGCTTCCTTTACCCGGGAGATGAGGATCAATTTATGAGAAAACCTTAGTATATCCTCCACCTTTTTCATCAGGATTTTGGGTTTTCATGGGGTTAGAAGAATTTTGCACATTTATTACATCATCGTGGTCATATAAAATGGACCACTTCTATTGACCCTTTCCTAGAGGTCCTCGGTCCTAAAACAAGAAAAATATGAAGCACGTAGAAAATTATTAAAAAGAAAAGATAACGAACCATGATTCAAGTAATAATTTGCCGGAAGAGTAAAATACAAAAGGCAATAGATATGTTCTATCTGCCAAAGTTAAATCAGCAGTGAGCAAGATATCCATAAATTTCAAGGTCAATAACCAATTACCCCAAAGATGTTATACAAAATGCTATTATCCCAAATACTTTCTTTTCTGAGACTGCACCACATTATATTAAACTGACACTTACAAAGGCAACAAAATTACCATCCTTCTACTCTACTTATAAAACTGATATTTTTTCTTCTAATCTGCTATCACTCTAGAGAAGAAATTCACATTCTATAACCGTGGTGTGTCCGGACCAACTTCCGCACACCTTGACTAACTCCGTTGCATACCTGGCACCTCCCACCAGCGACAGGTACTAGGTAACTCTATGGGAAGAATTCACCTACTCGTATTTTTGTTTTTGCTAGTATTTGAACCTGAGACTTGATGGTTTTAAACTCACTTTATTGACCACTAGGTAACACCCTTGAGTGCATTAGAAACTACTTTATTCACACTAATCTAACGATTCCACCAATACATTGTAATCTTGCATGGTTCTCATTTTACAAAAAAAAAAATCAAGCCACAGCTCAATTCTACAAGTGAAAATTCAAATTGCTCCAAAAATCATAAAGAATAAGAACTACTCTAGCTCATAGTAACAGATCTGGAAATCGGACTAACATAACAAAACAAAACAAAACAAAAAATTCATGGCATTTTGTTTTCAGACTAAAAATTAAAAATGACATATAAAAGATAGTAGAGTAGTGGGAGTAGTAAAGATAGAGTAAAGTGAATGTACCGAAAATGGATTGACTTCTTCTTCAGCAAAAGGATTGTCATTGTAACGCCCACCCATAATAGCAGCAATGCCACCCACAGATCTGAATCTGGAGCAATTGAGGTGGTTTAGATTTTGAATATGTATCTACAAGTACTTTTTTTGTTATGAAATAGACGTGATATCGTACTACTTTTTGCTTCTTTAATTTTTGCCCTTCAAATGGAATTGTTGTTTAATTTATTTTCTTCAAAATTGAACTTATAACTACAAGAATATGAGTTACCAATCATAATATATATAAGTCATGTAAAACATGTCTGATATGTAAAGCAGTACGGGAAGTAAATAAATATTACAAGTGTTCGAAAGGATAAACAAACAAGTCAATATTCATATTTGCCGTAATCTTGTTGAGTCTCGAATCTTCATAACCTGAAATTAAGAAACACTAAATCTGGATTGTTACAACTGTGGGCTAAGTCGAGAGATGGTTCTCTGTCTTTAAGACAAGATTTCCCCGTATATATGCTTTTACGTTAACGGGTAATAGTCTCCCAAGATAAAACAGCAACTAATCAACACTACAAAGGAAATAGGTTGATTCTGACGAAGAAAACAAACACGAAAAGACTTGCTGAAAATGGAAAAGGAAGAAAGAGTTTCTGTTTTTGACACTGTTTCTGCTCACGTTTTTTGACATAATGTGTGTTGTTTCTCTCTTCTGTTTGTATCTGTGTTTATATGTTGTGTCTCGTTTTTGTCCAGCCTCTACAATTGAGCTAAAAGGCTCCAATATATAGCATAAGGGGAGGGACTCCTCAACTGCCAAGTAATGGTTGTTTATGGCCAAGTAATGGCCATTAATCAGTCAAGTAATGGTTGTTTATGGAGGGAGTTAATCAGCTAAGTAATAGCTGATTTAATATGCATCTTGAAGGAGCTTTTAGGGAGGTAATTAAGTGCAGATTAATGGCTTTAACGTTCCAAAAATCAATCCAAGCGATAGGCAAAAACTTTCTGTCTTCCGTCGTTCCCAATTTCAGCTTTCCGGAAACTCCAAGGATCAAACTATAACTATTAAACAATTTTGGGGTCTATCAAAAGAAGCTCACGACTCGACCGGACGGGCAGCGGCGGCGCGCGTGTGGGCTTAGCCCCAAACCAAAGCACATCTAGGTCCTCCCTCCTTCAAACACATGGGTTACCTCTTGGGGTTCCAAACCCTTAGCCAATTTTGAGACTTATAAAGAGAGCAATTCTTCATTTTCCCACCGATGTGGTAGATTTGTCCCATACCATATTTCCATGCCTCAAACACCTTACTTCGTGGACCAATATCTCTTTCATTTCTCAACAAAATTTGACGATTCTTGGCCCTACGATCATCTACTCACTTAATAGATTATGCACGTGTGAAGAGACAAAACCTCTAACATGCGGAACCCTAGTGTTTAATTCATTAAATATGGGTGGACGCACCTCCCCACCAAAGGCAAATTTCCAACAATCCTCTCTTGAAAGAGATTTTGGCGCACACACAAGGTGCCTACTTTCAGCAATCTTTCAGCGAAAAGATATTGCATCATGAGAGGTAGTTTCTGCTTTGAACCTTCCCTAGTTGAATACCATCGGACTTACTTACTGCACGGTGAACGTGATGTCTTGAACCGTCAGTGTTTAGTGTAAGCCAAGACAATGATACCAACACAATAACTCTTCTTATTCATTTTCATTCTTATAGTTCTGTCCGTTGTGGCCATGGACACACTTGGATTCTTAAGTGTGTTCTATTGAGGCAGCCTGTCCTCACACTTAAATAGGTGATTTTACTACAAGGTATCCTGCTATACCCCACTTCACAAGTGTTAGGAATCATTAAAAGTTTCCCCAACCTCAACCTCAACCTCAACCGTTTGAGGATCGTTAAAGGTTTGGAAGCTTAACCTTTACCCACCATGCAGGTAGCACTTTAATGTCTATCGCGGGAACAACTTTGGATTCATGTTTCCCTACAGAAATCATCATCCGAAGTGCTCTTGCTTCCACCGAAGCGCTCAACTGAACCTTTTGCAGCTTAGTTTTCTCATTTAACCAAATTCTTGGGATCTCCAATCAGTATGGTTGGGTTACCACCGCAAAGGTTCGTATTGTTTGAGTTTTAAGCTCGTTCCCCTAGACAGGCAGAACTCTTGATCTTCGGGTAGTCCCTTAATTAAAAGGGTCCGCTATATCCTTTGATTAGTAATCAAGAAAGTGACACCTATGATGATCAACTGCCATACGGACTTATGTCTCTGACAAATCCTGATAGATATGTCCATACACCGTCATCCGTGTCCTTCCTGAAGCAGACCGGCTAGCCATAGTGTATATCTGCTGAAGGCACGGGTTTCTCCCAATAAAGGACGTCCTCTAAGGAGTTGTAAAGTTACTCAACTTCTTTCATGCTTTGTATAAAGCGATAAACTCCGATTCCATCATGAATCGGCCGATGCAAGTTTGCTTAGAGGTTTTTCCAAGACCCATCATACACATTTACTTGTGGCTTTGGTGTTCTTTACATCTGATGTCCAGTTTACATCATTGTGTTTTCCAAGAACCGCTGGACATCCAGAATACCATAATCCGTAGATAAGCGAATATTTCAGATAGCGTCATATTCGACTCAACGCCTTCTATTGATAAAAAATCATCAGTAAACCTTAGTTCAACTGATCTGCTTTGTAGGCCGATACTATGTCGATTGTAGTGTGTACAATACATTGAACTACAAGTAACCTGCATATATTGTTCCTTGTCTATGGGTGCACCATGATTCCAATCAGTTCTATGATTCATATCCATTGGTGGCTTCAACGAGACTGTCAATTATCTCACAACTAAGTTTGGAGTTAGACCAGCCCATTAGATGTCTTAGAAATCCAATTCCTAAGATGTCATCTGTGATACCCATTTCTTTCATATCGAGACTTTGTTTCAATATGACTTCTACTCTCAGACTGTTGGCTTTCCAACTGTTGGTTTTCCAACTGTTGGCTTTCTAACTTCAGAGTCAATGTTTCTGTGGTCAGATTCATTATTTCTGTTTTATCTGAAACTTCCAAGACCAAAATGTAAACATTTCAGGGACCAAAATGAAAGTTCAAGAAGAAGCCCAACATTCCAGCAAACCAACTCTGATTCTCCCCTTCCAACTCTCCGATTAGGGAGGTTGTTTCAACATCCATGTCACGCAAGACTGCAATGACCCTAGATGTTAAGCTATTCACATGGAAGCACATGTACAAGTAGCCGAGGCCTTATATTCGTCAGTAGATCCATCTACTTTGTACTTACTTTTGAGTATTCTTTTCCACAACCCAAAGGTTCTTTTTCCGGAGGAAGATCAATCATTACACAAGTATGGTTCTATACGATGGAATTTATTTCTCTCTTTGTAGCTACTTTCCAAAGCAACGCTTTTGGAGATGACAATTATTTGTTAATTGTCCATGGTTCGCTCTCAACCATACAAGCTAGAAGGCCTGGAACAAGTCTTTGTCCCCTCTTTGCTCCGTCTCGGTTCAACATCTAGAATCCCTGAGTTCTGTAGATCTGGAATATTAAGTTCCGGATAGACAAAGAACTTCGAGTCCTGTAGATACAGAACGTCTAGTTCCGGACAGTCAGGCCCTCGCGGGTTCTTGTTAACCTCAAGTAATTACTTCTTTTTCCTTCTCAAGTAAAGTTATCCTCAAAGAATTCATAATTCTTTGACACCAAGAGACGATAAGCACTACTCTTATTTACAGATCCAATGGAAATGCAATTTACAGTCTTAGGTCCAACTTGACCTATTTCGGTATTCCAACCTTTACCAAGCCACCCCACATTACAACATTTGTATGTGAAATCCTTTCCATGTCTCACATGAAGGGTTATCATTATCCTTATGCGTATTTCTATTGAGAATTGCATTAGCGGTAAGGATCGTCTTGCCCCACATATTTTGGGCGTATGGCTTTGCGCTTAGCTAACACCGTTGGACTGAGTTGAGTAATGAGCAGTCGTTTGATGAATGATGCTTCACATTCTCCCCCTCTATCACTACGAATTTCTCAATCCATAGGCTTAGTTGATTTTCAACTTCTGCTTTGTAGCGCTTATCCGCTTCAACAACTTCATCTTTGCTTTTCTAGAAACAAAGGATGCAATACGTTGTACCATCATGAATGAAGGTCATAAAGTACTTGTCTCCCCCCCTCTATTTTGTATAAACTTCAAATCACCCATGTAGGTGTGACTAAGTTCTAGAGGAGCGGTGCTTTTTTCGCTATTCCTTTGACGGAACTTGGAAATGTGATTTTGCCTCTTCGCCTACCTCACATTCATTTTGAGGATTTATATTGACAGAATGCAACAATCTCAACTTCGTTAGCTTTTGAATGACTTTCTATTTAACGTGTCTTAATCTATGATGGCATAGATGCACGGATTACAAATATATCATTCATTTGGCTACAGACATGCTGTACCATTCTTAGTTATTACAGACATGTTAGACTAGTCTCAAACCAGCTTGACCAACATCGTCCCTTAACCAAGTTTTTGGGACATGTATCACCTCCTTTTTGAGTGATCCCATTCCCTGAAGTCCTATTGAGGACAACCTCTCCAACCCCTTCTACTTTAGAGGTGGTGTTGCTTCACAAGAACAACCTCTTGCATATGGTTAGGACGTAACCGGATCGAATGTGATCTGGATACTCTGGACCACTCCAGTTGCTTTGGCAGACTGAGTGTCCAATTTCTCTGCTGCCTTTCTTTAGGCCTTCAGGTCATTTAAGACCTGGAACCTCTAGCCCACAACACTAGGTGTCCATTACTTTTCCTATGAAATAAATTCTGGCCCCACTCCAGTCGTCCATAGGCTTTGTATGACTGAGTGTCCAATATCATCCTATCAAAGGAATTTTGGCCCCACTCCAGTCGCCCGTAGGCTTTGTATGACTGAGTGTCCAATATCATCCTATGAAGGATCTTCTGCCAAATAGTGTGACAGGCTCAACATCTTTAGCTTTTAGTCTTCTTCCCTTATGATTGGTGTCCAGATTCTTGGCGCTTACTTAAGAGTGGTAATAGTTTTCGCACAGTCAGTGGATCTTTCTCCCTCGTATGTGCGAACATACTTTACACACTTTTAATAATTATACTTAAAAGAACGGATCTTTTTAAGTCGTTTACAAAATTCAATCTTTAAACGGGAAGGAAGAAGAGATTAAACTTCTGATTTTAAAGCGTAAGGAATATAAATTATTTCGGAAAATATTTTCATATTCCTCCTTACTTTAAGCCCTTTTTAAGCAGACATCATTTAATCTTATTTTTGATAAGGAAGAAAAATTATTTATCCCAATTTCAGATTCTGGCCCACTTCAGTCACTTCATCAGACTGAGTGTCCATTTCCTCCTTACCATAATTCAGATTCTTTGTCTGGAAAAGATATAGGCATTCTGCTACAAGATAGAACCACATCTTCAGCCTTCTCCTCTTGTCCCAGTTGCCATCCCCAGCCTCTCGTGGGCGCTTGTTCCCACCACGCTCAGGAGCGGTGACACCATGAACACGTTGACCTTCAACAGCATAATCAAAACTCTCTTCAACCAGAAAACCACAGCCATATCCAGATTTGGTCACACAACTTTTGACCGACATCTTTCGAACACTAATACGATCTTGTCTTAAAATTGTTGGATATGTAAAGCAGTACGGGAAGTAAATAAATATTACAAGTGTTCGAAAGGATAAACAAACAAGCTAATATTCAGATTTGCCGCAAGCTTGTTGAGTCTCGAATCTTCATAACCTGAAATCAAGAAACACTAAATCTGGATTGTTACAACTGTGGGCAGAGTCGAGAGATGGCTCTTTGTCTTTAAGACAAGATTGCCTCATATATATGTTTTTATGTTAACGGGAAATAGTTTCCCAAGATAAAACAACAACTAATCAACACTACAAAGCAAATAGGTTGATTCTGACGAATAAAACAAACACGAAACGACTTGCTGAAGAATGAAAAATGAAGGAAGAGTTTCTGTTTTTGACACTATTTCTGCTCACGTTTTTGGACAGAATGTGTGTTATTTCTCTCTTCTGTTTGTCTCTGTGTTTATATGTTGTGTCTCGTTTTTGTCCAGCCTCTACAATTGAGCCAAAAGGATCCAATATATATCATAAGGGAAGGGACTCCTCAACTGCCAAGTAATGGTTGTTTATGGCCAAGTAATGGCCATTAATCAGCCAAGTAATGGTTGTTTATGGAGGGAGTTAATTAGTCAAGTAATGGCTGATTTAATGTGCATCTTGAAGGAGCTTTTGGGGAGGTGATTAAGTGCAGATTAATGGTTTTAACGTTCCAAAAACCAATCCAAACGGTTGGCAGAAACTTTCTGCCTACCGTCGTTCCCAATTTCAGCTTTCCAGAAACTCCAGGGATCAAACTGCAACTATTAAACAATTTGGGGGTCTATCAGAAGAAGCCCACGACTCGACCGGACGGGCGGCGGCGGCGCGCGTGTGGGCTTAGCCCCAAACCAAAGCACATCTAGGTCCTCCCTCCTTCAAACACATGGGTTACCCCTTGGGGTCCCAAACCCTTAGCCAATTTTGAGACTTATAAAGAGAGCAATTCTTCTTTTTTCCCCACCGATGTGGTAGATTTGTCCCACACCATATTTTCATGCCTCAAACACCTTACTTAGTGGACCAATATCTCTTTCATTTTTCAACGAAATTTGACGATTCTTGATCCTACGGTCATCTACTCACTTAGTAGATTATGCACGTGTGAAGAGACAAAGCCTCCAACATACGGAACCCTAGTGTTTAATTCATTAAATATGGGTGGACGCACCTCTCCACCAAAGGCAAATTTCCAACAAAACCCCTATATAGATATAAGTTCAATTTTAAAGGACAAAAATTAAAGACAAATCCATTTGAATGGTACACCATGCAACTACTTGTCTCATGTTTGGTTGGTGGGATAACTCCTTTGTTATCTCACGAATCTCATCTATATGGGATAAAATATGGCATAAGTTATCCATCATATACCTCCTATCAAAAGACCCGAAGTATCATTCTATTCATTTGGTCGGTGGGATAAAGATAATAATCCCGATATAAAATGTGAGATTATTTTATCCTTTATTTAGTTATGGATATCAGTTAGTCCGGAAAACTATGTTGTTACTAAAATGGTGAGATGTAAAACAGTTAATCTCTATATATGTCTATCACATTCCGGTAATCTAAGGACTACTTACTTTTTTAGTGAATCTGAACTTAGGTTAAATATATACTCCATAGATTTCAAAATAATTAACGTTTTAGAAAACAAAATGTTATCACTACTTCGACTATTGGAGTGTTAAATTAAGTGAGACGTTTAACAAGAAAAAATAACTCTTACTAGTAAATGCCATAGAATGTCTTATTTGAAGAGTGCAAAAAACATAAAAATATATAATATGGACCGAAATTACGTATTTGGAAATAGTACATAATGTGTGTGTGATAAAAACAATAAATTCACCACCGGACACCATGCAACCACAAGGTGGGGAAAAGAACAAGTAAAAAATGATGCGCCTAATAATGGCCAATTTAAGGGAAACACATTTTTTTTCATAAAGAATTCTATACTCAATCCTTTTCATAAATCCGGCCACTAATTGGTAATCTCATATGCTTTGGTAGTTTTAACCAACTATTAAAAAGTATAAAAAACGTAACATTGTTTGGAGAAATTGTAAAATTACAGCCTTCAAGTAATTATCCATTGAGCATATACATCATTGCACAATTGAGTACTCGTTTTAAGCAACAAAAAAAAAACAATTGAGTACTTGTGCCTCTATGATAATGATGATGATGACACTGAAGGCTGAAAAATGTGGTACAAAAAGTCCATGTTGAAAGAGTGAAGAATACTCTTGTACAAACAATTGAAAATGTACAGCAGAAAAAACAAAGATTTACAACTTCAGATATACCTATTAAAAAACCATAAATAAGCTCTCAAAACAATGGGGTTAGTGCACTTTATGCATTGTGGCTTCTTTTTGGCCTATAAATGAACATTAGAATGATTGCAAAAAAATTGTACTATGAATCAGGATAACCGAGCTGTGTTGGTTTTGAAATCACGCCGTTTTAGCCTGCCCTTTGTCTCAGATGTATGAAGTTTTGGTAGCAGGGCACTGCATCGACAGCCTCAAAATCTTGAATTCAAGTATCTCAGCTCGAGTTAAATTCTTCTCAAAGTAAAAAATCTTGAAGTCTTGGTTCAAGTCATTCTTCATCGGATCTACTGGGAGATTCTCTTCTAATCATTTGTATGATGTCTTGAACTACCTCTGACATTTGTGGCCTGAATTCTGGCTCGGGCTGCAAGGAAATATTAAAGATAGTTATACCAAAATGTGAAGGTAAATCCTATACATACAACAACTAAATCTTAGTCACTCTAGGAAGAGATATGAGACGGGCTTCACTCTTCCTTGATTAACAACAGTATAGTACTAGATCTGCACACAATTGTGTGCATAGTGGGAACAGGATGTGGGAGGTGAAGCCAAATGGAAATAATCCTTAATAGATCATATGACGCTTTTACTCGCTCGTAACATAAATACTTATATACATACAGCGTGATTGCCATCCATTCAGGGATCAACTAACGCCCAGAAGTGAACAAGATGGTTTAAGAAAGTTAGAGAACGGACTGAAAAAACTCACCTGAACGCAGCGGGATATTATGTCAGCAAAATGTGATAATGACTTAAGTGGGTATTTTCCTTTGAGAGAAGGATCAACCATCCTTGTCAAGGAATCAATATCATGTAGCTGAAGGATTGCCCATCTGACCAAGAATTGCTCTCCTCGACTTCGAGTTCTGATATGATATAGAGGTAATGATAAAGCTGGGAGACAAAGACACGACAATTTTATCAATCGGGTGCAAATGACTTTACCTGTCATATGACATTCTGCCTGTTAAGAGTTCCAGCATCACCACGCCAAAACTGTAAACATCACTTTGAGAAGTGTAAATCCCTAACTCAAATTCTGGGGCACCATAACCATAGGTTGTAAGAAGTTGTCCTGACAACTGAAAATTAAGTACAACTTCACTTAATACGATTTTCAGATTCTACAGCATAACGCATAAGAAAAATAAAAAAGGTGAGGTTTCAACAAAGATCAATGATCCTCATGCTCCTATAATAACATATTTCTTATCATATGAAATACAAGTGAAAAGAGCAGCCATCTCCATTATGTCTTTTTCAGTTCAATCTTGTGTTTTACTGTTTCTTATAGAACAAATGGGAGTCAATGTGGTCTTCCATATAATCACGATAGAATTAATGTTTCTGACATCTCATTTAACAAAAGCATCTGTAGAGTGTCTCTATGTATGACTAGGTCAAACTAACATAGTGATACTGTTCTCCCTGCATCTTAGAAGCCAAAATTCTCCAACAGGAAACAAATATGGGAGCTTGTCACCATCATATTAAATGTGCAGAACGAAACCTACTTCTCAAGAATGTTGAAAACAGTTTCAAGGATTAGTAAATTTCATCTCTTTGGCAAGGGACAAAGGTGAGAAGTCAAGTCCACCATCTGAAAACCAGAACCGCAGAGGGTTGGCAAGGAATCCTCAGTGGGTTCAAAATTACCACTAGTGTCTACTTAGATCTCGTGAAGCATTGAAATGTTATAAGAAGCTAAAAGTTGACAAACACTCCAGGCTAGCTGGGCAACCAGGTAATCTACAAATAGCTAGATTGGTCTGCTGATTTCCAGATATACAGGGAAAGTAAGACTTACCCTTCTGAGATTGACCTTATGCCTACTGGCACTACTACAGAATCTACTATTTCTAAACAATAACATCCATTTACAAGACGCTCAATTCGTAGTTCTTACTGCTCTAATCCAGTGTGTTACTTGGAAGCACTTTGATCATCATTACATTCCCTCCTTAACTACATATTCAGCTCACATCTAACTTCGATCATAAACCCGGAACTTGCTTTTCTTTCAACTGGAAGTGCAAGCCGAAAGTGCCCCCCCACAAGAGGTAAATGTTTCCAATTTGTTCCAAACTTCTAATCCAGAATATTAGGATGGGAAGTTACCTGGCTCACAGCACCTGATGATATCAGCGAAGCTAAACCACAATCAGAGACATGCACAGCCAACTCGTCATCAAGGAGAAGATTGACAGACTTGAAGTTTCTGTGAATAATAGGTGGCTCGCAGACCTCATGGAGATACCTTCATTGCGAAAAAGAACAAATAGTCAATACATGAGATCTAAAATTTGCTTTAACTCGCTTGTCATGCAAATCTAAGAATTAGACCACCTACCAATCCCACTACTAATACTTCACGGGTGGGGTGAATATGAGGATATTATCTTTCCACTATCGTGTTCAACTTCCCTTGCATGAACTCATGCAGAGGAGGAAAAAAAGTATAAACCTAAATACAGCACCAAGTGCAATGTTAACATAGTAGTTTTTTTTTTTTGAAACTGGTAACTGTAACATAGTATTTATTTAGACCATCTCGAACCATTCTTTTATGTCATGTAGTACGTACAAGGCATGAAAGTTCCGGACTACATTAGTTTGTGATTTGAGTTCTTTGCTAGGTTCCAATGCTAAGTTACGATTCAGCACTGCTTACAGAATTTTTTTATAGATCACTGCCAAAAACATCTTCACCATCAGATTTTCCATAGCTCATATGTATATTCTTTTATATATATTTGCATGTGATTTCTACTTATATCTGTCTGGCTATTTACTTACTCCAAGCCTCTTGCAGCTCCAAGAGCCATCCGGATCCGGGTATCCCATGAAAGTTGTTTCTTGAATTCATCATCAGAGTGCAGCGCATCTTGTAGTGTCCCACTACTGCAATACTCATAAACCAGAAGCCTTTGACCATGCTCTGAACAATAGCCCATCAACTCGACAACATTAGCATGACGAATTCCGTCAATGTTGTTTACTAGGTCAAGAAACTCATCATCCTTCTGTTGATTGGTAACTCTTCTGTCCAGCTTCTTGACAGCAAGTAACTACATAAGCACTCCAATGGTTAAGTGTCAGAAGTAAAACAATGCAACCACCAAATGATTCAAATAATGTTAGCAATGGGATGAGAGTTAAAATCGCATGCCAGATAAATAAACGTACACAAAATTAACTTGTGTAGAGAATCAACAGAGACGTCGTATTCTGATTATAAGACAGTTTCTCATTAGAAAAAGATCCATCAGTATTTGGCAGATCCTACTATACAGCAAATGACAAAATTAGGGTACAAATCAGAATGATAATCTCATATGACTAGAATGTTGATATTCACTTTACACATTTTAAACTAGAGTTCTATGACAAAAATTGATCAATTAAGTTGGCTACTTGGAAGAAAATCCCACTTAAAGGTTATGTCAGAACCAAGGAAAGGAAGAGGATAAGAACCAAAAAAGGTCCAAGAGAAAATTTATGTTACAAGAAAATCTGATGCAGCAATTGGATGTCATTTTGCTTTTATCTGTATTTATGAAATACAGTTTACCCTAATATATATGACTCTGGATTTCCACCAACAAAACCATTTTTACATATGATTCGATCAGTCCGAAAATTATTCTTAAACAATTAAGCACTGAAATGCAAGAGCAAGTCACATAATGCAATTACAGATATGAGGCCTATTTAGTGCTAGCAGAACACCAGTCAAAAGACCCCAAAAAAGCAAATTAGGAGTAAGAAGAGAAAAGCTGACAATCAAGGTTCTGGAGAATCCAGCAGGGTAGGGAAACACAGTTGGTAATTTCAAGTATCAAATTACATTTATTTCATTCATAACTTATACCTTCCCATCTGGAAGCTCCGCCCTGTACACAGTTCCCAGCATTCCGGATCCGATCAGATTATCTTGAGAAAAGCTGTTAGTGTATTGCTGAAGAGATGCGATTGTGTAAGATCTCACAGAGGTTAGTGGAAGTGGCCTGGTCAAGAACTTCATTGCGGTATTGTCAGCAGGTGGAATTGGCTTCACAATAACTCCCTCTTGAACAGGGGGTGGTGGCGGCGGAGGAGAAGGGAGTGGAGGAGGTGGTGGTGGCACCAACAAATCGATATCAATTCTGCTTAGGTTTATCTCACTAGTATCCTTCTTTGGCACAGCACTCAAGTTTTGCACATTTTCCTGGTCATGCTGTGGCATGGGAGTGTGAGCAGGTCTCCTTGGTTGTTGCTCTTCCTTTGGCCTCACCGGAGGAGGAGCTGTTCAAAACATATGAAGTCCACTTATCATCAAATAGTGGAAAGTGAGGTTTAAGAGTCATAGCTCTTTAGTTCTGAATGTTGCAAAAACAGATTTCAAATTCATGAATCTTTTGGAGGGCATTTATGATGGTAACAGAGAATTTTGACAGATTCAAATACTGAGGTATTTCACTAGGATCAGAACAGATATAATTTGAAGGCACGTGGATAACCACTGTATGTTTAAATGCATGCTTAGATATCACGACTGCAGATTCAAATAGAGACTAAATTAAGGAGTAGTTTTCCCTGCAAGAACTAAGGAACACTAGCAACAATACACACGATAAAATAGTTGAGAGGTTTAATAATTTGCGTACCTTTCTCTACATCATGTCCAGGTAGGACCAATAAACCATTATCTCTACGATTCTCCCTGGAGCCCACATAAGGAGCTATTTCGTGCCGTCTGGACCAATTACTGTCTTGCCTTTCCCTAAAGCATCTTGGCAGAAAGAGCAGGATTGCTATAACCAATATGATAAATGACAAAACTGCTACAATGGATATCCAGACTACCCTTTTAATGGACTTTTTGCTTCCTTTTGAACTAGGTTCTGCAGTTGTGGATGGTCCATCAGCCTGTTTTCCAGGTTTTCTTTCTGAAGTTGGTGGTGTCTGTGTTGAAGATGGAGGCTTAAAAAAGGGTGGTCCTGGAGAGGGTCTCGCAAAAGAAGTGGGTGGAGACAAAGGAGCGACACTACTGTTGGGTGGAGACAAAGGAGCGACACTGTTGAAAGGATTTCCAGTGTTTCTGCACATCAAGAACAAAATTAGCAAGTACATGAAAGCATTAGCCATCACTGCTCATAATTAAAGTCAACCAAGAGTCAAAACCATATATTAGACACTTGAACAAAAGGATGAAACAACTGATACATCTTCCTTGCATGGTCAATATGTATCCTTACCAATATTTTTCAATAAATAAAATTTCCTGAGAAACAAACTTTAAAGAACAATAGGATATGAAATTCAAGCCTGTGTTCAGAACTTGGGTAAATTTTGGCCCGCAATCGTATGAACTTAAATATGACAAAAATGCAGTCCATGATCCAGCTTGGCAGATGCATCGTACATGTACCATATTGGTTTTGGCCACACTATTCTGCTTTAGCCTGTAATTTCACATCTTCCCAATTTATTGTGTAGGCTAAGTGCTTTTTTATTCCTTTTCAGGTATTATGATGCCAAAATTTGGCTATTCACCTCATGCAATTGAATTGTTCTTGCGTTTAGGCCTCAAGTTGTCGTTTATGCAGTCGGCGCACAAGCAATTCTAATCCAAGTCAGTGTCATAAACCTTTGAGCATAATCTGGTTTTGCAATGTAAATATACTCTTCAAAATTTCACATATCCGATAATTGTTTAATTCTATTATGCATTCACTAAGCAAATTTAAGTTAGAAGCCTATAACTCCTAGTATTTACTGTCAGTGTCACACCATAATGAAGAACATGAACTGGGATATTGGTAATGTCATTTTCCATAAATTTGCACCCCTCAGACAGTAGTATCTATCCTCTTCATCTATCAACAAATTGATTAGCTTCAATTTCTAAAATGCTATTGTTAGAGAAGGTGCAGCTAACATACAGGCTAGCACAACGCAAAGAGGAATAATTGAACTTCAACAAGGAATCTGTCTCCATAATTTCCAAATATGTCTAGAAGATTGCATCGAACAAAGAAGCACAAGAATGTAATTGGCAGCCAAGAATACTTTGCAGCTTATGCGCTGGAAGATAAAGAACAATATTAGAAGCAGAACGCGAAATGCACTTACTTGAAAGTGGGAATAGAAAACAACTTCTGAGGTATGGGGCCATTAAACAGGTTATTTTCCACATTCCTGGAGGGACACAAAAGATGGGGAGATATTAGTAAGATATTATATCATTCTATGGACCTGAAATTAATATTTGAATTAAATATAGTTAGGAAGAGTACAAATCTGCTAGAGGAAGATCTTGTAAAACATCAAGAGTTCCAGAAAGCTGGTTATTCTGCAAATGTCTGGAGATCAACAAATTAGTTGCTTTTCTATTGATCATAAATTACAACCCAATTCAACAATATGTAGAATCACTCACAGAGTGGTCAGGGAGGACAAATTTCCTACTGATGACGGCAAAGCTCCGCTTAAACTGTTACTTGACAAATCGCTGTCAGAACATAAATAATCCACCAGTTATGGACAATTGAAAACCTCTATGGAAACATTGAAATGCATTTGTTTTGGTGTCATACAGATTAACCAATGCTGTAAGGCCTTGAAAGGAATCAGAAATTTCTCCACTCAGTTTGTTTCCATTGAGAGACCTGAAACAAAAGAGAAGTATAGCTGACTGGATCCATGATTATGGTAACGGGAAATCTCCAATCTGAAATATAAGCTGTAACTCACATTGCTGACAGTTGACTTAGGGAAGATAAAGAACTGGGGATACTTCCGGTTAAATCATTATCTGAAAGAAAACTGCCAAAAGGTGAAGACTATCAAATGGTTTGCTCAAAAAGTAAAGCTGTAATAGTTCAAACTTCATTCTCTGTTTCTCCTTGCAGGGAAATGATAATACATACATATTCTGCAATGTAACTGGCAGATTGGATGGGATGGTTCCGCCGATGTGATTGTTACTTAGATCTCTGCCACAAGACGTTTCCACAATTATTGTTCACATGTCACACAATAAAAGACACCTCTAGAAAAGGAAACATTCACATAATATATGCATCATATGCACATCAAACACAACCAAAAATATATGTCAAAGAAGATACTTATATCTGTGGGGCACACATACATCGTTTTGAGAGAAGAAAATGATGCCAAGCTATCCCCTAGTTCACCTGCTAAGTTAGCAACATTTAATTGACTGCAAAGAAGATGATTAGAAGGATTAACATTACGACTTCCAAATATCCATGAAATGTTGCAGCAAATGAGAGGTATTTACATGGATAATATATTTGTCTCATTGCATACGACCCCTTGCCATTGTCCATCACATGGGTCTGCACTGATACCCCAGCCAGGAAGGGAAGGCGACCCCAGGGCAGCATGTAACGCATTAATTGCAGTAACTAGACCAGCAGAAAAGGAAAATACCAGAGTTAGAAACTTCAAACTATATAAGAACATTGCCGATATTGATTCATGAATGAATTAGAAACTTCGATTCCAACCAATTAAAGCATGGTAACTTCAAACTTAGCGAAGTTTATATGAAGCAAGATGGCAATTTAGTCGATATTTACGATAATACGAACATGTGTAGAATCCACATATCACTTAAGGAGACCATAGCCCCCTAAAACTTAACTAGCATCATGGGAGTCAGTACTTGATTTCCTCTTCTATTTTTTTATTAGGTGAGTGACACAATTAGGTTATTTTTAATTTTTTGTTTCTGTATAATGGAACTGTTCCTAAATTAATTCCTGAAATGGATAAAGAGGATTCATATAACCGACCAATTTTCAGAAGTCCAGCTCCTCCCCTGACTTAAAAACGAGCTTACCAAGTTCAAATTAACAACTAGCTTAGCTCATAAATCGGTCCCGCATAACCAGCATTGCCCAACAACGGACCCAGTGTAATCCCACAAGTGGGGTCTGGAGAGGGTAGGATATACGTAGACGTTACCCTCTAGACCCTTGACTCAAAAGAAGTGAAATCAAAGTAGGATTGAAAAGAAAATAACGACAACAAAATAGTAAGATGAACAAAGCAAAGGAAGCAACAGGCAGTAGTAAAAAATTGAAGAACATGATAACCAGCATTGCCCAAAGCATGAAACTAACATTCCTCTCGTTACAACAACAACAACAACACACCCAGTATAATATTACAAGTAGGGTTTGGGGAGGGTAGACCTTATCCCTAACATTCCTCTCATTCTACATCATAATATTTTGCGAGTAATCGAAAAAAGAGAAAAACAACTATTAATTCAGTAATGTTTGTTCCTTACCATCTCCAGGGTCAGTTTCATCTGAAAGTTGAACAGCAAAAATTAACAAAAACCCCAACAAGATCTCCAAATTCAAGAAACATAATACAGATCTCTTCCCACCCATTTGATCCAAACTGTTACCCCTTTTCTTCAATCTACTCTTTCTTTTTAATAACACTCTGCATAGCCAGTACATACACTTCCAATCTACAACAACAAAAGCACAAAAAAAAACATCAGTGCTATAATATAAGACCAAAAGTTATTATGACACACATAGTACTACAAACCCAAGTCAAAAATAAACAAATCTTGAAAAGAAACTAACTATGGAAAGTTAAAGTACAATAACCTACCAAATACTTATGAACCTAAGTATGATTTCATATGTAATAATAGGATTTTGCTATGATAATAATTGAGCTGAAAAATGCAAGCAACTAGCATTGTTTAACAGAGGAAAAATAAGAAAAAAGAGAAATAATAGTTGTAATAAAGAAAGGCTTTACATTTGCAAATAGCTGGAAAAAAAAAAGCTATATGTGGAAAGTTGCAAGAAATAAACAATGTGAAGGAAACTTCTTTCTTCTTCGTCTTCTTCTCTCTACTTTCTCTCTCTAAAATAAAGTATAGTACTACAATTTGTGTCGTGAAATAGTGGAATTCTCATACATACATATCTGCTTGGAGTTCACTTCGAGTAAGTGAAATTTACAAGCCCACTCGCGGATGCAACGCGTGACTTACTTCGTTTCTTACGGGTTCTTATTATTCCCGACCTTAATTGTCAAAATTATACTGGTTTTTGTATTTAACCTGTTGTGTTATTAAAATGATGTTATTGCACATTTAAGTGTACTTTTGCACTGATTTTGTATCCATGAAGTTGCATCACTCGTTTTGATATCTATAAAATTATATTTGATATTTCGCACCGTTTTTTTTTATTTTTGAAGCTGTAACACTTATAAAATTGATATTTTGCATATGTTTCTTTCATTTATTTGCTGTATAAAATTTACAAATTGTCCCTTTTGCTCATGCAATTGAATCAAAGCTAGACCAAAATTACAGAAGAAACTGCACAATTCAGAAGTTTATAACATGAAAAAATTAAGTTTAGGGAGCAATGACACCTCACATAATTTAGAGGTGTAAATATGGGTGGCTAGTGGGCATTTGGGGGGACGGGACAGGGTCTTGGCGGGATTAGCGGGTCGGGAAGAGGTCCCATCCCACATCCCACCGGAAGAGGGGATGGGATTTGGGGGGACGGGTCGGATCAGGTAGGGGGATTTGGGGGGATTTTTTTTTAGACACTTAATTTTAAAAAATATATATTTAAATACTTAAATAATTGAACAAGATAGTGAATGAAAATATCTCAAGGCTGTTTTTGTGTCTCTTATATTATTTAATAGAAATATGATTTATTTTGTAATACAATTTCAGAATTGCAACTTTGTTTCATAGTTCAAAAGTTGCAAATCACATAGTAAAATTGTCATTAAAAAAGTTACATAGTCAACCATACTCTTTCTAATTTTCTCACAATCTCTTGAGGACCTTCTGTTGGAATTGGAAGTTGTGGTCAAATTGTTCGACGTCACTTCCTACTCCATCGGATAAGATTTTGTTGTAGTTGTAGTCGTCTTCTTCGTTGATCTCTGATTGACCGCACCTTCTATGCTCCGCTCTAATCTAATCTCTAAATAAAACTGCAATCGCCAAGCTGCCTCCCGCCAGTGAGTGTATGTGCTCTCTTATTTGAAACCTTCCAGCACAAAAAGCGCTTTCAAAAGCTGTTGATAACGCTTGAATATTCAACACATCTCGGGTCATCTTTGATAGTGTCGGAAATGTCTTCTCATTCTCCCTCCAGTATTTCAGCAAGTTTTCACGTCCATCTTCATTGACAATTGATTTGTACGGTACAACACCTTGAAAAACATAAACATCAAACTCGCTAATTTGTGAGGAACTTGAACCACTATACATTCTATTTCTAAGGCCTTGAATACTAGAAGCAGAAACATCATGTCTTTTATTAGGTTGCAGTGAAGTAGAAGAAGATGGTACAGAAGCCGGCTGATTGTTTGCACTTTGCTCTTGGTAATATATATATATATATCAAACTACGGCAGAAGATATAAAGGGGATAATAGACAAGGAAGGAATATCTATTAAGGTTCCAGTTAAGGAAACCATAATTCAAAGGTTCTGCAGGAATTTAAATCAAATAGGCGGTAGAACCGGCCAAGTATTTAACCATGAATTTAAAAAATTTAAAAGCATGAAGTATTTAAAAGATTAGGAGGTAATACCATCCATAATCATATTTATTTAAAATATTAAAACTTACAAAGATTTAAACTTGAAAATATTCAAAAAGATCTATCTTGGGAATTTTCAATGTATTTGGGAAATTTTGACTAAGGTATTTAGTATCATATGAACTAAATCATATGAGAGGAATTTTGATCTAACTAAAGGGAATTTTCTTTAGAGCTCTCACTTCTCTCTGCAATCTCTAAAATGTATGAAAGAGAAAATGTGGAAAAAAAAATTTGACTAACTAAGGGAGAGAGAGTCTCCTTTTATAGGAGTTTTACATGACATTTTGGTAATTAAAAAGGAATCTAACTATTTATCAGAGTGGAGAATGACTATTCATCTGAGTGGAGAATGATGTCATCCATGAAATCATTGACTTCGGCATTTTCTTGAATTATTGCTGATCTTTTTGCTTTTACTATTTCCTTTTTTAAAGTCTTTTTCGGGCACTTTCTTTTGTCATAATTTTGTCTGAACTCTACTCCGGGTATTTTGAATTCTTTTGATAATTTTCTTCAGAATCCACTGTTGCCAAAAATCGGATTGTCTTCAATATCAATTTCTGATTCTGATTCTTCTGATGAAAAGCCTTGTTTTGATGAAGACGGTGCAAACTTCAGAATTATGGCTTGCATTTCTTCTGGATTTTTGGCCGCCGCAAGCATTGAGGCCATCTGGGATTTCTGTGAAAGGAACTGGGTGTGCTCTAGTGTTTATAGTGGTGCCGGTGGTGTTTGTAGAGGCGTCTGTACCTGAATGGATTTCCGGGCATTTAGCCATTCCTAGACTTTTTGTGGTGTGAGGCTTACTGATATTTTAAAGTTGTCCCACCATCTGACTTTAAACCTCCTTCGGACCGTTGGAATTTTATTTTCAGAATAATCTACAAATCATGTGAATACCCATGGTAAATGGAATTTGGTGTGAAAAATGTATAGTGGCACAAATCTTTTTTCTTCCTGAGAAGGTTTATATTAGGACTTAAAGATGCTAAAAGATTTAGTGACTTGGGGTTTTTGTATTTCAAGGGTGGATCCAAATTGTTCCCACCATGAATTCCACCATGTTGGGAATTGAGATGGAATACACGAGGTATCAAACTGAAAAAGCCAAGTATGGCGTTGGCTGGTATTTTGAATAAAGAAGGAATTGAACCAAGCTTGTTGGTAATCCTAGTAATTAAATATAATATTAAAAAACTCGGTATTTTTATGGGTATCAGGGAAATTTAGTAGTTGAGACAGATCATTCCCCCAATCGCTTAGAGCAATTATGCTAAGTATTTTGCAAATAGAGTAGGAGAGATTTGAGTTATTTTTATAATAATTGTTTTTAATTATTGCTGATCCTGATATTTCAAGGATAGCCTGATAAAAATATGAAGTTTTTAAAATATCCCATGATTTGTAAAACCATCCTTGTCCAAAATAATTTTGTAATGCTAAAAAGGGTCTTGGTCAAAAAATCCTTTTTCAATAGTCACAATATTTTGGAAAAAATATTTTATAAAAAATTCAGGGGCTGGTTTTTTGCGGACTTGTGGTATCACAAGTTGGGTGTTTGAAAATTATTTTTGAGAAAGGGTTTTTGAAGATTCTCCTTTCTCGAATTTTGTAATTTTTTTGAGGTTTTATGCTCTTCTGAGCTTTGAACAACTTCTTGTTTAGAAATTTGAAGTTATATCAATGCATGTTGTAGTTCCGGGGATTTTGCAAGGAGTTGTAGCAAGTTTTCAGCAGTTATCTCTTGTGCGGGATTTGCTGGCATTTTTTGCAGAGATTCTGCGGTGTTTTTGTTTTCATTTTCTTCCTTCATAACTGCATCATATCATGTCAAGGGTTTTTCGGTAGGAGTTTTGGCAGATAATTTTTCTTTTTCTTCTTTGGAAGAATTTGTTGTTGTGGAAGTGGTGGAGTTTATGGGTTTTTTGGGAGCCATGGAATTTGTTTGTTGTTGTGGTGCAACAACTGGTGTATTTATTGACGGTGAAATTTCATCCTTTCTCTTTTGGAGTAAGGCTCCGCACATCACATGGTGACAGTGTTGTCCGAATTCTCGCATGTCCTTCATCAATATCTTGTCCTTGTAACCCAGACAATGGGTAAGGGACAGTGATAGGACATCTATGCGTTGCAACCAGTATCAGGGATTTGTGAGTTTTTTCTCCTGTTTTTTAGGAAATCACGGGTTAATAGATTTTCTTTAAAGTTAGAAAAATTGGGAATCAATTTGCAGAAAAATATTATTTAATGCAATATTTTAGAAATATTTTTGACATTGTAAATCATACTTTAAAATTTTTGTATATGCAAAGGTATCAACCAATTTGATGGAACGGGTATCATAGGTTCTCGGTGACTCAGGTTTCTGATCTAAAAAATTATTCATTAATTCCTCTAAATGATAAGAATAGGTTTTTATTAGGTCGAGGTCACTAGCTTTTGGTTTTTTCAGAAAATGAAATTTTAAATTCTTTTTATTGGAATCAAAAGATATGAAATCGTTATCTACCTTATAAGGGGTGATAAGATTTATAAACGGTGTTCCTAGGATGACGCAATTGTGTATGTCTTTTACTAAAATAAATGATGTTGCTATAGTAATAACCTCATTAATAATAGACGCACTGGTTTGGGAATTGATCTTTAGTTTAGTATTGTTGGGTCCGGGGCTACGGATAAACAAGAATATGTAAGAATAAAACCGTAATAGCTAGAACAATTAAAACAGTTTTTGTATGTTGCCTTCAATGTTGTGTCAACATCTGAGGCAACATTGTGATAAAACAGTTATAAACCTTTATAGAGTAAATGCAGCGGAAAAGTAAAGAGACACAAGGTTTATATTTTCAAGGGTATATATTAATATATCCCTTGATGGTCAATGACCAAAGAATTGTATAAATTATATACAGTTACAAATGAATTTCTTTTTACAAGATTGAACAATAAATGCGAAAAAGAAATTACAAACAAAAGTGAAGTCGCAGATGACTTCAGCCTAAAGTTAAAAGATCTAAAAAAACAAATACAACATCTTCATTACAATTGCTTGAAATATAAGCTTGATCTAGAATCTGGGCAGCAATAGTAATGTGGGACTAGATGTTGTTATACTACTTTAGGCTAAGTGTGTTGATCCAGTTTCTAAGGTGAATATCCGAGAGCTCTCTTGGTAATTCTTCTCGTTCAATTCTGGATCTCGATACTCTGAAGCTCCCCTCTATTTATAGTGTGGAACTTTCCTTGAAATCCTCATTGATTGGTTGCGGAGGTTGAGTAAAAGAAGGCTTCAGCTTAGACCGGTTCTTGCTCCTTAAAAAGCTCAACGTTCTGGACTTAGTCTTCACGCTGCTTCCTCTCCAAGCTTTGACTGTTTCTTTTACCACGTTTTAAACACAGCGTCATTGTAAGCTTGCCTAGGTCATTTTTTACTCACACTAACACAACCTGTTTTGGCCGGAAGAATAGGCAAAATCGTTACAAAGATGTTGTCAGGAATGTTGTCACAACATCGCAGGCAACATTCTTATTTTCATAAGATGTTGTCCTAAGAATTTACAGATGTTGTCACAACATCCATCCAACATCAACAAGTATTATTAGCAACTCCTAAAGTTTAATAGGTTTTTTCATGGAATTTTTCTGGTATTAACCCTGTTTTTATGCAATTCAAATCTGCTCTCGTGTTAAAAAGAGCAATTGTAGTGATCCTAAAATTGCCTGGGAATTTTAGGGTTATTCTAACTAGGTATTTTTTGACGTGACCTGTCTTAAGACAATGAGAAATTCTTTTGAGATTTCTTCTAGATTTTGCTTTGCAAAGTCTTCTTCTTGTTCTGTTGGATTTTCAGAATCAGAATCATCGGACTCAGGATAATAAGCTCATGAGCTTGGTCTTACTTCACCGTCGAGAAAGGAAAGAAGACTTACATCTCCAAGTTTAACTCAGACGTAGCTCTTTTTTTTTTTTTTTGGGGGGGGGGGGGGGGTGTAAAGCAGTGTCAAACCAAAATACCCAACAAGCATTAGCTCTCCCTGAAAAAGAGGTGATCCAGCCGCACCTTCCAGAACGGCTACCTTGTTTTTATTAACAGAGAATCTTGTTCTTGTTTTTCCCTTAGAACCTTGATCTCCAGTTTTATTTGTTTTATCTCTTTTTCTAATTCTAGAACTGACGTTTCTTTGGATTCATTCATCCTTTTACCTTTTTTCAGGATATTAGTCAAGTCGTAAGTATTTTTGGAAGTATTTGGTAAACTCATATTTCTATTATCATCTTTCTCGTCAGTAAAGGATTTGAGGAGTTTGTTCAAGTAATCCTTTTGGTGTTGGATATCTATGTGCTTAACCATATCTAACATGAATTCTTGGTCTTTGGTTAAAATACATACGAGTTTTCCCTTACCCTTATCAGATTTTTCAGATGAACTGGTTGTGAGCAATTCATCTATTTTAAGGGCTTTATTATCTTCTGAAGACAGAGAAAAATAGTCAGGTTCTAACTCGCGTTTGAATCGAAGGAATCTATGAGAAGATTTGAGATTTTTTTGGTTACTTCGTCGTCTAGTTTCAATTCTTGTAATTTTTTATTTATTTTACAATATCTCGAAGTATGGCCTTTTTGTGGCATTTGTAACACGTAATATCTTTGTATTTTGAATCAATCTTTTTGGGATTTGGTTTGTTCCTGGAATAACGAATATTTTTATAAGGTTTTTTATAATACTCTTCGTTAGTCCTGCTGAAGTCCCTCTTTTTGTAACATTTTAATGTACTCTTAAGGGATTTATGAGTCTTGCTACAGTTTTCTGTACAGCTTGGAGAAGGTTTTGTGGAATTTGTATCAAATTAGCAAAAAGTACCAGTTCACACTTAGTTCTTTTTAGCTCCAATTTGAGGTATTTTTGTAATTTCAGGTCTTGGCCGATCTTTAGACCTTCCTGTTGAGTTATACTGACTAGTTGTCCGTATGTAAACTCACTGTAAGGTATAATCTATTTTTCACAATTCTTCTTGATTTTGTTCCTAACCTTTTCTACTAAAAGGGTAGGTAGTCCGGCTAGGAATTTCTCTTTTCAAAATGGCTGGTTAGAATCTTCCCTAAGCATAACTCTGGTTAAGAAAGTATTCTTGTACCATTGGAAATCACTAAGTTTTTTGCATTTGAGATTTGAAAGTAACTCGGTGTTTTTATCCTTCAAGTGAGAAAAATCTCATATGAAGTTTAAAGAGATTGTGAGAATTAAGGTTGATACAACATCTTGTAGGGGTTCACCTTGTTCATCAAGGATTGGTATTCCTTCTTTATCAGTTTTGATAGAATTGATGATGTCTTCTTTTTGTTGATCAGTGGGATAATTATCCCACCAACCTTTCAATTGATCAGAGAATCATGCGATGAGCAGTTCTGCAATGATCTTATCTTGTGTACCATTTTGCGTTTTGTAGGCATTTGCAGCCATGGTAATTTGTTGGAGGAAACTAAGGATATTGTATTCAGTCATCCCATCTATGTCCCAATCATAAATGGATGAGGCGTTAAAACGAGATTGAGCTAGGGGTTTTACTATTCCTAGGTCTGGAGCAGGAATTATCTGCAATTGTTGTTGTACTTGTTGTATGGGTTGTTTCCAATCCATGTTATTAACAAGTGGTGTATTATTTTGGAATTGTTCTAATGTATCATCGTTATCGGAATCATATGTTAAAGTTGTTAATTTATTGGATGATTGTGGGGTATCTGGAATAATGTGTTCTGTATTAGAACTATTGGAGGTTCCAATTTTGCTCAATTGATCTTGTATAGCCTGAATAAATTCAGACTTATTTTGTCGGATATTTTTGACACCATCTTTGGACACTTGAAAGAGTTTAAAGATTGGACTTTGGCTTTTCAATTTTATATCCTTAGTCGTTCCTAAGGAATATATAGTGACTAAATGGTGGTTTTTGATATGTTTTCCCACTCTATCTAGTTGTTTTCCTATGATATTTAAACTGATATTGGTAAAATTGTTCTGTGCAAGAATGTTTCTTGTATTTATTTTCTCATCCTCTGCTGGGTTTTTAAGAGGAATTCCGTCTACAGGGCAGCCATGAATGTTAAGCTTAATACCTTGTGGAGTAGGGTGGTTGGACTGGACTTTCCTAGAATCAGCTAGAATTTTCCACTCCGGTTTTTTGTTCCTAGTCGTAATGTGATTTACCATTTTAGAAAAGGGATATTCTATGAAATTTTTGGACGAATAAATTTCAAACCAGTCAAAGAATAGGATGATTATCCTACGTTCATTTACAAAATCATAGAATTTTTCATGTATTTGTGTCCTAGTATTTAAAAAGGTTTTGAAGAATCAAATTCTTTTTTCTAGGTTGTATTTTTCATAAAAATCATTTTGTAGGAATTTCTTATCAATTTAGAATTCTTTATCTAAAACTCCAATTTCATTAACTATGTTCTCTGTTATCGAAGAAAATGTCGGACTAGTAGGTTCTTGGTCCTCTATCTTTTCTCTAACAGTGGAAATTTCATAAACGGGTCTAGGTATTTCATTGGTGTAGTCTACGTTTCTTAGATTGGGTAAATCTGATGTAGAATGTCTAGGTTTTGTTTTGTAAGGAGTATTTATTACCGAATGAATCTGTGAGACTCTTTCTAAGTCTAGGGTTTCTACGAAACTAGTATCATTATATCTACTACTCGTAGATCTTCTATGGAACGATAGACTAACTCTACCATCCTGGTATTCGGTTATTTCTCTAAGATGGGTATTTAGTTGGGAAGTCTCTACAGGTTCAGGTTTAACTACACCTTCCAGAATCCATTCTTCTGGTAGGGTAATATCCTTCCACCTAATAGGTCTTGGTATTACGATGTTAGATCTGTTTGTAAAAGAAGGGCTTCACCCTTTTTAATACAATATCTGACTTTTGTGGCAAAAGCAGATATCATAGCTTTGTAATGGATTCTAAAAATTATTATTACAGGAATTGATCCTTCAAGCATTTGGTAATTGTGTGTCTTTATCTGTAATACAAGGGATTTTTGGATATTTTTATCATTGAGGGATACTGAGAAATTTGGATAACAATCAAAAGATATTGGTCTTGTGCAGAGACTAGACTCAACATAACTCAATAAGAAATCTTCAAAATTTGTGAATCTGGCATCTCGTAAGATAGCAATTATTAAGGTGTTTAATCCTTTCTTAGTAAGGGGTTTTATCCCTACTTGGACTAAGCCAGTATGAATGTATTTGTAATTTCTTTCTCTGTGTTTTTCAAGGAATTTTGAGAAAGCAATTGGATTGTTTCAAAGGGTTGAGATAATTGTATATCTCTTTCCTCTGTTTTGATAGTGAAATCGGTTTTGAAAAATTGGTATTTGGAATTTTTATAAATCTGATCTCGATTTACTCTCGGTATTTTCCAATTATCAATCGATTTTTCAATTTTTTGTATAACGATTTCTTCCGAATTTATTATCTTATTTGAATCCATGGAAGAAGATGAATAAAAAACATAAGAAGTAGATCTGTTGAGAAACAAATCCATGTATGTAAAACCCTATTTTTAAAACTTGGATTCTTCCTACAATCCCAGGCGTTTTACGGAGTCTCGCCTACACCCTTGAGGACTTACTACCCCAGACCATCCTAGGCAAAAAATCTCAGAAGAACCTAAACCTCTAAACAAGAATTTCATCTGATCTGGACATATTTCTCTCTATCTCTATTATTTATGGCTCTGATACCAAACTACGACCGATGATCTAAAGGGGATAATAGACGGGGAAGGAATAGATTGGTATCGAGCTAGGTTAAGTGTAATATATATATATATATATATATATATATATATATATATATATATATATATATATATATATATATAAGGAGGGGGTTATTTCAATAAGATATTTCAATAAAAAAGGGGGGTGCAAGTAAGGTGTGTAGTCCTACTCGGTACTCTCTCAATGTGGTCTCCGTTCATATAAGCTGTATTCATAGTATATCTCCTGAAAATAATTTTTTTTTTTTTTTTTTTTTTTTTTTTTTTTTTTTTAATCCGGACTCTGTCCAGTCACTAGTCCTAGGTTACTATTTATCATCCCTACCATTCGTACTGTTGATTACTGTTTTTGTTTCTATCATACTATAACTATTCACTTCTTCTTCTTAACTGGTTCATCTCTTCTTCCAAGCATTACCCCGGCTATGTAACTCATCTTTAACCACACCCAAAAGCGGCCACAACAGTCCTTCGGCGGACATCAACGGCCAATAATCAACCACCGTTGACATAGGAATTTACAGGTTAATCCATAGAGTTCATAACGGTGCTCATCAGATAACCATATACTAAGTCAAGAAGATAACCGTGTCTAGGCATGATATGATAAATATTTCAACAAGAATTTCCGTACTTATGGCAGATATTATAACAGTAACTCAAGATTCATGATAAAAATAAGAACAGTATATTAACATGATTTCTTGCAATCCTGCAAGATTTCTATATATATTCAAAACATAATTTACATTTGTAGGAGATAAACTAATGAATAGTAAACTTACATGTCTGAAGTACAAGGAGATTTCCCTTTCGGGAGTCCCGGAAACTGCTACTGCTACGGGGGAAACTTCAAAGAAAAACTTTACAAACTATCTTACATAAGGTTTTTTTTTATACAAGGGTTGGATATGGGAAGAGTTGTGTCTTGGGTGAGGGTTTCTCTCTCCGAGCTTCCTTCACTCTCTATATTTTCGCCTCTGATTGTAAGAGAGTTTGGAGTCTGATATATATAGGGGTCTGCGGACTTGAACTTCGGATTTCAATCTAAAAAAGAATCTTCAAAAGGTTTATTTGGGTGCGCTTTGGGCCCCATCATCACTTTGCTTTTTGAAAATCGCCTCTTTATTTTGTCGTCTCTCTCGTCGTTGGCTTCCTACTTTCCGTAAAGTTTGAATTTCTTTGCGTAAAGTGGGGTAGTGTTGTCCTTTTTGTCCGTCTGCTATCTTCTTTCCGTAAAGTTAGAATAACTTTGCGAAAGTTAGGATAGTCTTTGTCTAGTCCATTTTGTCCGTATCTTCTATGGACGTCTTTCGGCTTTGCTAGCTGTCATTATGTGTCTAAATTATGTAGGGCCACCGAATCGAAACTCATGCCTGAGTCATAGGCATCGTTTGGGTCCTGTGCTTCCTGTTCATAATTGTCTTCGGAACCGGTGTCTGAAACATGGTCTTCTCGGGTACCGGAAGAAGTTACTTTGCGAGTACCAATTTCGGGGTTGGGAGGAATTAATGATTCATCCGTTAATTCTATCGCAACCGTGTGTATGTCTTTTTCCGGTTCGGGGTCTTATTTATCCGTTCTCGAAAGATCCGTTCGAGAGTCTCTTTTATAATCGTTCTATGTTCTTTTGTGGTTTTTTCTTTATCTCGCTTACTCCGTGCCCCGGATGTAGATCCTGTGATTGTTTGCGGGAGTTTGCGTCTAGTCTTTGTGGATGTTGCTTCCTCATTTTCACTTTTTGGCAAAGTGACAGCCGTCAACGGGTTTGATAAGTCTTTACCGCAACCGTTTGCAGGACTAGTTGTATCTATACCGATACAATAGGTTTCTTAGCATTCGGGAGGGAATGCACACCTATCTCATCCATTTTTGTAGGAGATGGAGAACTCGAGTCCGAGTCCGTAATTTAATTTGTCCGAGAATAAGTTCTAATTTAGTGACTTTTTTCTATGAGGTGGATGTTCGTATTTGGAGTTCTTTTTGTCCGGTTTAGTCTTTTGAAGGCCTCCGTCATAGTACTACGGTGGTCACAGAATATCACTTTGTCTCGTGTCTCTTTGGATCTTGTATTGTGGAGTCTGGTTTTGCTGGTGTCTGAGTGATGGAGAGAGGTAATAATTGGGTCCGAGGGTTCCTCGGGCATAGTCTAAAGCTTCGGTAAAATCATTGAAGCCTTTAAATAAAGGGGTTTTGAAATCCTTTATTGAATCCATTACTTCCAGCCATGTCTGAAATACTCCGTTTGTCTTTCCATGAACCACGACATAAAATTTGAATTTTTTGTCACGATTTTTATCATGAAAATAACAGCAAGTACTATTTAGTGTTGCCACAAAGTGGCTGTTATCTTTTCTGCTGTGGGCTATCCAAGATTGTCCACCAAGCATTTCTGCTGTTTGTCTATGGTGAAATCTGGCAAAACCTTAAAAGTCATATTAGAGGGGGATAAGAAATTAAGTTATTCTTACCAAAAACGAGTCTTTCTAGTGGGGGAGTCTCAAGGGCTGTCATGGGCCTGAAATTCAGGTTCCCCAATACAGATTGTCTATAATTGTCTGCGGGTTTGGCTGGGCCTTTCCCTTTGTCTGTGGGTTTGGCTGGGCCTTTCCCTTTGTCTTTCTGAGCCTGCTGAGACGAGCTCATTTTTTCGCAATATCAAAAGAAAGATTAGCTTTGTACCAAGTTTTATATATCTTGGAGTCTTTGGTTTTGTTATTGCTAGTCTACTTAGTTGATCTGCTAAGTTATTATCTTTGCCTTTTATATGTTCGAAGGCTAAATTATATATTGATATAGTGTCTAAGAAGTTCAGCCATCTACGTCTACTACTACTTTTGTCGTTAATTTTCTGGTGAAACTTAACTATAGCTTCACAGTCTGTTCTTACTAAAGTCTCGGCTTTGTTTAGAATATGTAATCTGAAGGCATTTAGAGCGTATATTACTGCTAGTATTTCTACGTCTATACTGCTCATGTTACCTTTTTCTCTGTATTTGCCACTTTGGTAGGCGCAAATACGTTCGATGTCTTACTACAATACTTATTAGTCTTGGCTTTTAACACGCGCCCCATCCTTCAAAACTTCCATCTGTTTCAATAATCAGATAGTCATTCTCTAAAGGCATGCTTAGATCCGGGATGTTCTGGATCTGTTGCTTTAGGAGCTTTACTATTTTAATGTCTTCAGCGTTAAAATTCTTCTGCCCTGTAGAACCTGTTTTTGAATAAAGAGGTCCAGCCACCTTACCCAAATCTTTAATGAAGGTTCTTGCGTAATTCAGAATCCCTAAGAACTTCTGAAGGTCTTTTGTATTGTCAAGTCTGTCAGGCATATCTAGTGCCTTCTTTGCTATATGGGGCTGGAGCTTAATCTTGCCTTCCCCAATTGTAACTCCTAAAAAGTCTATGTATTTTTTACATAATACCATCTTCTTTTTGCTGATTATCAGTCCATTACTTACAAAAAGTCTGAAGACAGTCTGAAGGTGTCCTAAATGTTCTATCATGTTACCGCTAAATACTAAAATATCGTCTATGTAAACTATTGTAAATCTTTTATATTCTCCAAATATATCGTCCATTTTTCTCTGGAAGATAGGTGGAGCAGTCTTTAGACCAAACGGCATTACTAGCCATTCGAAATGTCCTTCTGGACAAGTGAATGCCGTCCATTCTATGCTGGCGGGATGCATCTTGACCTGCCAGTAGCCTGATTTACAATCGAACTTACTAAATATTGTCTTCCCTTGAATTCTATTGATTAATTCTGTTTTGTCTGGTAATTTATACCCATCGCTTCGAGTATTGTCGTTTAACCTTTTATAGTTTATCACCATTCTTGCCTTTCCTCTGACTTCTTCAGAATGGTTTCTTACAATAAAGGCGGCCGACCTATGTTTCGAAGTGGATCTCTTTATAATTTCTAGATCTAATAACTCTTTAATGGTTGTCTTGAAATCTTTTAGATCTTCATTCGTGGATTCAATAAATTTGTCTTTATTATGTATTCGGGATTGATAATATCTAATTTACACAATATTTTATTATTATCCCAATATCTAAGTGGCTTTTCTCCTATAATCTCTAATTCGTCTAGAATTTTTACTATATTGTCTAAGTCTTTTTGGTCTTTTATAAATCCTATTTTACCTATTCCTTTTCTAAAATTATATGGGTCTGTAGCTATATCTATCATATTATAGTCTTTTTCTAAAAAGTTTTCTATTTCTAAGTATTCTTCTAATATATTTTCTTCTAAATTGTTGCTGTTTTGGCAACAATATTTCTCATTATTATTACAATCTTTACAGCAGCTAACTTGATTGTTTAGCTGGCTGATTTGAGACGTTTGATCGACTTTTGTCTCTAACCTTTGTGTCTGAACTGGAGAGTAGGTACTATTCTTTTGGAATATAATTCCATCTCTTGTAATAGTACAACTTCCATTATTATTTAACAGAAAATCTAGTCCTAGTATAAAGTCTGTTTTTATATTTAAATCTCTTACTAATATCTTGTTTATTTTATAACTAGGATTATAAAATTTATTACAAGTGTTCATAAAACTAACGCTTGCATCTTGTAAATAATGTCTATAAAAATTATGCGTTCCATCCATTTGCATGGCGGAAGATGGTTTGTCTAGAGTTTTAATTAAGCTAGAGGTACTATCTTTTTATTTAAGATGCTACTTGTACAAATTTGTATCTACCAAGGCTAAAGTAGTTATCTCGTAGTCTTTAATTCTAATTTTTGTTAACAGTCTTAAAGAGCTGAATTTTTTATCTTCATTGCAGATTAGCGAGCTCCTTTCATCGTCTGATCTATTCATCAATTCGGAAGAGACTTTAGCATCAACTGCCTCATCTTCTGATGGATTGTCTATTTCTATATTTTTTCCTTTCTCTACTCTAGATAGTCTCATTTCTAATGTATTTACTCTTGTTTCTAGCGTCATTAATCTAACTGTAATTGTTGGATCTACTATGTCATGTTCTATTATTTTTTCTAGAACGTCTTTTTGTCCTATTGTAATATTTAATTCTTTTTGGATACATGAAATGCATCCTTCCATGTAACATTTTCTGCATCTGGCCCTCTTACTTCTACTTGGGAACCATTTACAGACGCAACATGCTATACTGTCTATACCTTTGTTCTTTTCAAAGATATGTTCACAGTCTATTGTAGTATTTACGAGATTATTTAAGTCTTCATTTATCTGTAAATCTTCTACTCCTATTTCGTTTATGAAATTGTCTGCTTCGGAGTCTGACGAATCTATGTGGTTATTACCTTCGTCTTGTATGCTTACTATCGAATAGATGCTTTCTGTGTCTGACATGTATTCGTCTACGCTAATTAAAGTCTCTTGAAAGTCTTCTATTAACTGAGCATTTTTAGAATTGTTATTTATTCTTTTCGGGCATGTATTAGCTAGGTGCTCTATACTGCCACAAGTATAACATTCTAGTCTATTTTTATATGTCCTATCATTTCTGTATTTCCTTATATGTTTATTTTTGTCTAAGTATGGTTTCCTGGCGTTTGACCTTCTAAGATAGTACTTCTTTTTATCGTATCTATCATAGTTTTGGTAACCGTACTTCTTTTTCTTTTTATAAGGTTTCTTCTTTTGGGGGTCTTTGTCGTAACTTTGAGTCGTGTATATAACGCTTTTACAGAAACTCAACTCGTTTTGTTTGAGTTGTTTTTGTATCTGTAGGTTTGTACACTTCTCTTGGAGGATCTCCATTATATGTTGTATTCTGTGTCCTATCGACCATTTAGCGTTTGGGTTTTGTAAAATCCCTTCCCGCTTTCCCCAACGGTCTTCTATTTCTCTACCTAAAGCTCCTGGAAGTTTGTTGAAGAGCTTTTTACCTAAGTCTTGATCAAACGAGTTACCGCTGATCGTACAATAATAGAAGAAGTCGTTTAGAAACTTCTTTATGTATATCCAATTTCCTATACTAAGTTGTTCTAATTTAATCAAAGCATTCTTTTGTAGAATAATTAATCCACTATTTGGGTCTTCTCCCGTGATAAGAGTATGAATCTTATTCGTGAAGTTGTAGGGATTTGATCCCATTGACACCAAATGATGAAATTCCTCTGGGAAATTCACCTTGTAGGCTTCCCATAAAGCCTTAGTAGATTCGCCTAGGAAAGTCTCTAAGTATTTATACATTGTCTCCGAGTCTGTTTCTACATAACTCTGTATATAGTCTGCTACCACGATCCCTTTCCATAAATCTATTACGGAATTCCATCTCTGGGGGTCATGTGCTGCTATATTCAGAATTTTACCTCTGTTTCCTCCTTCTTGGAGGGTTATGTTTTCTTCTATGGGTAATCTTTTACCCGATGGTTTTACCTGTTGTTGTACGGGGTCTTCTGCAGTTCTAAATACTCTTCTTCGGGGTACATTACCCGTACTTGTATTTACTGTGATGTTCTCTCCAGCTTGTTCTCCGGAAAGGACTTGAGTGGAAGCACTAGCTTCCATTAGTTCTTTGTAGCTAATTTCGATTTATCTTCTAAGTCTTGGTGACTATCGGTAAATAGTCCGATAAGTCTAGTTCGCTATCTAGTGAGAGATCATTCCGCATTTCTTCAAACATTTTCGTTTTTTCTCCGGCAATTCGATCTTCTCTGTACCCTATATTATCTGTTCTTTTTGTACAATTTTTAAAATGTTCTATTGTCTCGTCTAATTCCATGTTATCTTTTTTGCATCCTTTGCATTTAAATAACATTTTTGGCTTCTGTCTTTTTAGGTCTTGGGCTTTTTCTATAGCGATGTCTACTTCATATCCTTCGGGATGACTTCTATGTTCATTAAATTTAATTCTTCTTCCGCTATAGTGCTTTCTTCTTCGCAATCTTTTTGCGGAGTGTAATTATAATCTGTAAACCTTATGGAGGTTTCTCCATGTCTGTTTGTATATTCTAGATGTGAGGTTGGTTGTAATACTTTATTTTTATTATTAAATCTGTCTAATTTCCATTCTAAGCCTGCGTATTCTTCTGGTTGTATCTTTGTTGGCTTAATTAAATTTATGCCTTTATTACTCATAAGTTCTACTACATCGTTAATTTTTATTTTAAATTTAGTATTACTACTAGTTGTCATTTTACCTAAGAATCCTAAGCATAATAATAGGTTATTACCGCTATGCATTTCTTCATAGCCTTTTGTCTGGATTCCTATTTTTATGTGTCTACCAAATTCGGCTAAATTTATTAAAAAGTCTGGACTGATATAGAAGATTCCTCCGTTATCAGTCATATCTATCTCTGTCATACCGATGATGGATTTTTTCATGTCTGTCCATCTATCGTCGTATATCATTATTAGTACTTTACTTCCTAAATTCTTTCTAGTTAAACCTTTTATACCTATTACCATCAGTCCCATGTGCATGAGAGTTCTGGTGTTCCTTTTGATTTGTCTAAACGAGTCTTCACTAATTAAGTTTAAGTTCTGAGCCTGTCCTCCTAAAACGGATAACTGCTCTTCTCGATAATGTCTATATAATTGTGCTGTCGAAGTTAATCTTCCAGCATTATATAAAGTTCTAGGATTCAACAAATTTAACTGGTTTTGTTGAAAAATACTAATGTCTCTGTCTATATTTATAACTTCGCTTAACTGTGTATTCGTTTCTTGGTCTACCTGAAAGAAAGTCCATTTTTGGGATTTCTTTACTATTTTTAGTTTTTCTTGTTGAGGAGTAATTTCTATTTTACTTAATTGATCTATTAAGTTGTCTATAGCCTGATTTTCCTTCTGTTTACCTTTGTCTTTACTATCTTTATCTATAGCTATTTGGAAAATATGGTTGTCTAACTTATTTACTCTATCTGTTAAGTGATCTATTTTTCTATGTAGGTCTAATAACAAAGTTGTTATTATTATATTCTGTTGTATGACTATTTGGTCTGATTTCTGAATTGGAATATAATTCTTATAGTCTGCTTCTAGGGGAATAGATTTATCTATTAATATTGCGGCTTGTTCTAGAGAGCTTTGTATCTTGTTCATGAAATTATAGCCTGCTTTAATTCTTTAACAGATTCTTCTAATTTTAGGATCTTTTCTATTAATTCTGTTTTTAGTGCTAAAATTTCTTGACTAATTTTTAACTCTAAATCTAACAAGTTTTCTTTAAAAGTCTTTTCTAAATTTTTTCTGGGTGAGAGTCTAGTTCCTATATTTTTTATATAATCTAGATTCTCTTCTGATCTTTTAAAGATTCTTTCTTGTTTATTTAAAAGATCTTCTATTCTTTTTTTGGCTTTCTATGTAATTAATATTATCTAATTTTAGTCTTTCGCTTAGACACGGTTATCTTCTTGACTTAGTATATGGTTATCTGATGAGCACTGTTATGAACTCTAATGCTTGGAAGAAGAGATGAACAGTTAAGAAGAAGAAGTGAATAGTTATAGTATGATAGAAACAAAAACAGTAATCAACAGTACGAATGGTAGGGATGATAAATAGTAACCTAGGACTAGTGAGTGGACAGAGTCCAGATTAAAAAAAAAAAAAAAAAAAAAAAAATCTGTAAACCTTATGGAGGTTTCTCCATGTCTGTTTGTATATTCTAGATGTGAGGTTGGTTGTAATACTTTATTTTTATTATTAAATCTGTCTAATTTCCATTCTAAGCCTGCGTATTCTTCTGGTTGTATCTTTGCTGGCTTAATTAAATTTATGCCTTTATTACTCATAAGTTCTACTACATCGTTAATTTTTATTTTAAATTTAGTATTACTACTAGTTGTCATTTTACCTAAGAATCCTAAGCATAATAATAGGTTATTACCGCTATGCATTTCTTCATAGCCTTTTGTCTGGATTCCTATTTTTATGTGTCTACCAAATTCGGCTAAATTTATTAAAAAGTCTGGACTGATATAGAAGATTCCTCCGTTATCAGTCATATCTATCTCTGTCATACCGATGATGGATTTTTTCATGTCTGTCCATCTATCGTCGTATATCATTATTAGTACTTTACTTCCTAAATTCTTTCTAGTTAAACCTTTTATACCTATTACCATCAGTCCCATGTGCATGAGAGTTCTGGTGTTCCTTTTGATTTGTCTAAACGAGTCTTCACTAATTAAGTTTAAGTTCTGAGCCTGTCCTCCTAAAACGGATAACTGCTCTTCTCGATAATGTCTATATAATTGTGCTGTCGAAGTTAATCTTCCAGCATTATATAAAGTTCTAGGCCCCATCATCACTTTGCTTTTTGAAAATCTGCCTCTTTATTTTGTCGTCCTCTGCTGCTGGCTTCCTACTTTCCGTAAAGTTTGAATTTCTTTGCGTAAAGTGGGGTAGTGTTGTCCTTTTTGTCTGTTCTGCTATCTTCTTTCCGTAAAGTTAGAATAACTTTGCGAAAGTTAGGATAGTGCTGTCTAGTCCATTTTGTCTGTATCTTCTATGGACGTCTTTCAGCTTTGCTAGCTGTCATTATGTGTCTAAATTATGTAGGGCCACCGAATCGAAACTCATGCCTAAGTCATAGGCATCGTTTGGGTCCCTGTGCTTCTGTTCATAATTGTCTTCGAACCGGTGTCCGAAACATGGTCTTCGGTACTGGAAGAAGTTACTTTGCGAGTACCAATTTCGGGGTTGGGAGGAATTAATGATTCATCTGTTAATTCTATCGCAACCGTGTGTATGTCTTTTTCCGGTTCGGGGTCTTATTTATCCGTTCTCGAAAGATCGTTCGAGAGTCTCTTTTATAATCTGTTCTATGTTCTTTTGTGGTTTTTTCTTTATCTGCTTACTCCGTGCCCTGGATGTAGATCCTGTGATTGTTTGCGGGAGTTTGCGTCTAGTCTTTGAGGATGTTGCTTCCTCATTTTCACTTTTTGGCAAAGTGACAGCCGTCAACGGGTTTGATAAGTCTTTACCGGCAACCGTTTGCACCGGACTAGTTGTATCTATACCTGATACAATAGGTTTCTTAGCATTCAGGAGGGAATGCACACCTATCTCATCCATTTTTGTAGGAGATGGAGAACTCTTAGATATTGGGATAATAATAAAATATTGTGTAAATTAGATATTATCAATCCCGAATACATAATAAAGACAGCTTCTATAGAATCCACGAATGAAGATCTAAAAGATTTCAAGACAACCATTAAAGAGTTATTAGATCTAGAAATTATAAAGAGATCCACTTCGAAACATAGGTCGGCCGCCTTTATTGTAAGAAACCATTCTGAAGAAGTCAGAGGAAAGGCAAGAATGGTGATAAACTATAAAAGGTTAAACGACAATACTCGAAGCGATGGGTATAAATTACCAGACAAAACAGAATTAATCAATAGAATTCAAGGGATGACAATATTTAGTAAGTTCGATTGTAAATCGAGAGCTCTTTGGCGGTCAAGATGCATCCCGCCAGCATAGAATGGACGGCATTCACTTGTCCAGAAGGACATTTCGAATGGCTAGTAATGCCGTTTGGTCTAAAGACTGCTCTTCTAGTATATTTTCTTCTAAATTGTTGCTGTTTTGGCAACAATATTTCTCATTATTATTACAATCTTTACAGCAGCTAACTTGATTGTTTAGCTGGCTGATTTGAGACGTTTGATCGACTTTTGTCTCTAACCTTTGTGTCTGAACTGGAGAGTAGGTACTATTCTTTTGGAATATAATTCCATCTCTTGTAATAGTACAACTTCCATTATTATTTAACAGAAAATCTAGTCCTAGTATAAAGTCTGTTTTTATATTTAAATCTCTTACTAATATCTTGTTTATTTTATAACTAGGATTATAAAATTTATCACAAGTGTTCATAAAACTAACGCTTGCATCTTGTAAATAATGTCTATAAAAATTATGCGTTCCATCCATTTGCATGGCGGAAGATGGTTTGTCTAGAGTTTTAATTAAGCTAGGAGGTACTATCTTTTTATTTAAGATGCTACTTGTACAGCCTGTATCTACCAAGGCTAAAGTAGTTATCTCGTAGTCTTTAATTCTAATTTTTGTTAACAGTCTTAAAGAGCTGAATTTTTTATCTTCATTGCAGATTAGCGAGCTCCTTTTACCAATAAGGAGGGGGGTTATTTCAATAAGATATTTCAATAAAAAAGGGGGGTGCAAGTAAGGTGTGTAGTCCTACTCGGTACTCTCTCAATGTGGTCTCCGTTCATATAAGCTGTATTCATAGTATATCTCCCGAAAATAATTTTTTTTTTTTTTTTTTTTTTTTTTTTTTTTTTAATCTGGACTCTGTCCAGTCACTAGTCCTAGGTTACTATTTATCATCCCTACCATTCGTACTGTTGATTACTGTTTTTGTTTCTATCATACTATAACTATTCACTTCTTCTTCTTAACTCGTTCATCTCTTCTTCCAAGCATTACCCCCGCTATGTAACTCATCTTTAACCACACCCAAAAGCGGCCACAACAAATTCCTTCGGCGGACATCAACGGGCCAATAATCAACCACCGTTGACATAGGAATTTACAGGTTAATCCATAGAGTTCATAACGGTGCTCATCAGATAACCATATACTAAGTCAAGAAGATAACCGTGTCTAGGCATGATATGATAAATATTTCAACAGTAATTTCCGGTACTTATGGCAGATATTATAACAGTAACTCAAGATTCATGATAAAAATAAGAACAGTATATTAACATGATTTCTTGCAATCCTGCAAGATTTCTATATATATTCAAAACATAATTTACATTTGTAGGAGATAAACTCGAATAGTAAACTTACATGTCGAAGTACAAGGAGATTTCCCTTTCGGGAGTCCCGGAAGCTGCCTCGCTACGGGGGAAACTTCAAAGAAAAACTTTACAAACTATCTTACATAAGGTTTTTTTTATACAAGGGTTGGATATGGGAAGAGTTGTGTCTTGGGTGAGGGTTTCTCTCTCGAGCTTCCTTCACTCTCTATATTTTCGCCTGCGATTGTAAGAGAGTTTGGAGTCGATATATATAGGGGTGCGGACTTGAACTTCGGATTTCAATCTAAAAAGGAATCTTCAAAAGGTTTAGCCGGGTGCGCTTTGGGCCCCATCATCACTTTGCTTTTTGAAAATCGCCTCTTTATTTTGTCGTCTCTCTTTCGTTTGGCTTCCTACTTTCCGTAAAGTTTGAATTTCTTTGCGTAAAGTGGGGTAGTGTTGTCCTTTTTGTCTGTCTGCTATCTTCTTTCCGTAAAGTTAGAATAACTTTGCGAAAGTTAGGATAGTCTTTGTCTAGTCCATTTTGTCCGTATCTTCTATGGACGTCTTTCGGCTTTGCTAGTTGTCATTATGTGTCTAAATTATGTAGGGCCACCGAATCGAAACTCATGCCCGAGTCATAGGCATCGTTTGGGTCTGTGCTTCCTGTTCATAATTGTCTTCGGAACCGGTGTACGAAACATGGTCTTCGGTACACTGGAAGAAGTTACTTTGCAGAGTACCAATTTCGGGGTTGGGAGGAATTAGTGATTCATCTCGTTAATTCTATCGCAACCGTGTGTATGTCTTTTTCCGGTTCGGGGTCTTATTTATCTGTTCTCGAAAGATGCGTTCGAGAGTCTCTTTTATAATCTGTTCTATGTTCTTTTGTGGTTTTTTCTTTATCTCGCTTACTCCGTGCCCCGGATGTAGATCCTGTGATTGTTTGCGGGAGTTTGCGTCTAGTCTTTGAGGATGTTGCTTCCTCATTTTCACTTTTTGGCAAAGTGACAGCCGTCAACGGGTTTGATAAGTCTTTACCGCAACCGTTTGCAGGACTAGTTGTATCTATACGATACAATAGGTTTCTTAGCATTCGGAGGGAATGCACACCTATCTCATCCATTTTTGTAGGAGATGGAGAACTCGAGTACGAGTCTGTAATTTAATTTGTCTGAGAATAAGTTCTAATTTAGTGACTTTTTCTATGAGGTGGATGTTCTGTATTTGGAGTTCTTCTTTTGTCTGGTTTAGTCTTTTGAAGGCCTCCGTCATAGTACTACAGTGGTCACAGAATATCACTTTGTCTGTGTCTCTTTGGATCTTGTATTGTGGAGTCTGGTTTTGCTGGTGTCTGAGTGATGGAGAGAGGTAATAATTGGGTCCGAGGGTTCCTCGGGCATAGTCTAAAGCTTCGGTAAAATCATTGAAGCCTTTAAATAAAGGGGTTTTGAAATCCTTTATTGAATCCATTACTTCCAGCCATGTCTGAAATACTCCGTTTGTCTTTCCATGAACCACGACATAAAATTTGAATTTTTTGTCACGATTTTTATCATGAAAATAACAGCAAGTACTATTTAGTGTTGCCACAAAGTGGCTGTTATCTTTTCTGCTTGTGGGCTATCCACGGGTTGTCCACCAAGCATTTCTCTTTGTTTGTCTATGGTGAAATCGGCAAAACCTTAAAAGTCATATTAGAGGGGGATAAGAAATTAAGTTATTCTTACCAAAAACGAGTCTTTCTAGTGGGGGAGTCTCAAAATTTGTCATGGGCACGAAATTCGGGTTCCCCAATACAGATTGTCTATAATTGTCTGCGGGTTTTGGTTTGGGCCTTTCCCTTTGTACGTGGGTTTGGGTTTGGGCCTTTCCCTTTGTCTTTTCGAGCCCGCCGAGACGAGCTCTCATTTTTTACGCAATATCAAAAGAAAGATTAGCTTTGTACCAAGTTTTATATATCTTGGAGTCTTTTGTTTTGTTATTGCTAGTCTACTTAGTTGATCTGCTAAGTTATTATCTTTGCCTTTTATATGTTCGAAGGCTAAATTATATATTGATATAGTGTCTAAGAAGTTCAGCCATCTACGTCTACTACTACTTTTGTCGTTAATTTTCGGTGAAACTTAACTATAGCTTCATGATCGTTCTTACTAAAGTTTCGGCTTTGTTTAGAATATGTAATCGAAGGCATTTAGAGCGTATATTCGCTAGTATTTCTACGTCTATCTTGCTCATGTTACCTTTTTCTCTGTATTTGCCACTTTGGTAGGCGCAAATACGTTCGATGTCTTACTACAATACTTATTAGTCTTGGCTTTTAACACTTGCGCCCCATCCTTCAAAACTTCCATCTGTTTCAATAATCGATAGTCATTCTCTAAAGGCATGCTTAGATCCGGGATGTTCGGATCTGTTGCTTTAGGAGCTTTACTATTTTAATGTCTTCGGCGTTAAAATTCTTTACATACTGTAGAACCGTTTTTGAATAAAGAGGTCCACCACCTTACCCAAATCTTTAATGAAGGTTCTTGCGTAATTCGGAATCCCTAAGAACTTCGAAGGTCTTTTGTATTGTCAAGTCGTCGGGCATATCTAGTGCCTTCTTTGCTATATGGGGGTGGAGCTTAATCTTGCCTTCCCCAATTGTAACTCCTAAAAAGTCTATGTATTTTTTACATAATACCATCTTCTTTTTGCCGATTATCATCCATTACTTACAAAAAGTACGAAGACATCGAAGGTGTCCTAAATGTTCTATCATGTTCCGCTAAATACTAAAATATCGTCTATGTAAACTATTGTAAATCTTTTATATTCTCCAAATATATCATCCATTTTTTCTGCGGAAGATAGGTGGAGCAGTCTTTAGACCAAACGGCATTACTAGCCATTCGAAATGTCCTTCTGGACAAGTGAATGCCGTCCATTCTATGCTGGCGGGATGCATCTTGACCTGCCAGTAGCCTGATTTACAATCGAACTTACTAAATATTGTCTTCCCTTGAATTCTATTGATTAATTCTGTTTTGTCTGGTAATTTATACCCATCGCTTCGAGTATTGTCGTTTAACCTTTTATAGTTTATCACCATTCTTGCCTTTCCTCTGACTTCTTCAGAATGGTTTCTTACAATAAAGGCGGCCGACCTATGTTTCGAAGTGGATCTCTTTATAATTTCTAGATCTAATAACTCTTTAATGGTTGTCTTGAAATCTTTTAGATCTTCATTCGTGGATTCTATAGAAGCTGTCTTTATTATGTATTCGGGATTGATAATATCTAATTTACACAATATTTTATTATTATCCCAATATCTAAGTGGCTTTTCTCCTATAATCTCTAATTCGTCTAGAATTTTTACTATATTGTCTAAGTCTTTTTGGTCTTTTATAAATCCTATTTTACCTATTCCTTTTCTAAAATTATATGGGTCTGTAGCTATATCTATCATATTATAGTCTTTTTCTAAAAAGTTTTCTATTTCTAAGTATTCTTCTAGTATATTTTCTTCTAAATTGTTGTTGTTTTGGCAACAATATTTCTCATTATTATTACAATCTTTACAGCAGCTAACTTGATTGTTTAGCTGGCTGATTTGAGACGTTTGATCGACTTTTGTCTCTAACCTTTGTGTCTGAACTGGAGAGTAGGTACTATTCTTTTGGAATATAATTCCATCTCTTGTAATAGTACAACTTCCATTATTATTTAACAGAAAATCTAGTCCTAGTATAAAGTCTGTTTTTATATTTAAATCTCTTACTAATATCTTGTTTATTTTATAACTAGGATTATAAAATTTATCACAAGTGTTCATAAAACTAACGCTTGCATCTTGTAAATAATGTCTATAAAAATTATGCGTTCCATCCATTTGCATGGCGGAAGATGGTTTGTCTAGAGTTTTAATTAAGCTAGGAGGTACTATCTTTTTATTTAAGATGCTACTTGTGCTTTTGTATCTACCAAGGCTAAAGTAGTTATCTCGTAGTCTTTAATTCTAATTTTTGTTAACAGTCTTAAAGAGCTGAATTTTTTATCTTCATTGCAGATTAGCGAGCTCCTTTCATCGTCTGATCTATTCATCAATTCGGAAGAGACTTCAGCATCAATTGCCTCATCTTCTGATGGATTGTCTATTTCTATATTTTTTCCTTTCTCTACTCTAGATAGTCTCATTTCTAATGTATTTACTCTTGTTTCTAGCGTCATTAATCTAACTGTAATTGTTGGATCTACTATGTCATGTTCTATTATTTTTTCTAGAACGTCTTTTTGTCCTATTGTAATATTTAATTCTTTTTGGATACATGAAATGCATCCTTCCATGTAACATTTTCTGCATCTGGCCCTCTTACTTCTACTTGGGAACCATTTACAGACGCAACATGCTATACTGTCTATACCTTTGTTCTTTTCAAAGATATGTTCACAGTCTATTGTAGTATTTACGAGATTATTTAAGTCTTCATTTATCTGTAAATCTTCTACTCCTATTTCGTTTATGAAATTGTCTGCTTCGGAGTCTGACGAATCTATGTGGTTATTACCTTCGTCTTGTATGCTTACTATCGAATAGATGCTTTCTGTGTCTGACATGTATTCGTCTACGCTAATTAAAGTCTCTTGAAAGTCTTCTATTAACTGAGCATTTTTAGAATTGTTATTTATTCTTTTCGGGCATGTATTAGCTAGGTGCTCTATACTGCCACAAGTATAACATTCTAGTCTATTTTTATATGTCCTATCATTTCGTATTTCCTTATATGTTTATTTTTGTCTAAGTATGGTTTCTGGCGTTTGACCTTCTAAGATAGTACTTCTTTTTATCGTATCTATCATAGTTTTGGTAACCGTACTTCTTTTTATAAGGTTTCTTCTTTTGGGGGTCTTTGTCGTAACTTTGAGTCGTGTATATAACGCTTTTACAGAAACTCAACTCGTTTTGTTTGAGTTGTTTTTGTATCTGTAGGTTTGTACACTTCTCTTGGAGGATCTCCATTATATGTTGTATTCTGTGTCCTATCGACCATTTAGCGTTTGGGTTTTGTAAAATCCCTTCCCGCTTTCCCCAACGGTCTTCTATTTCTCTACCTAAAGCTCCTGGAAGTTTGTTGAAGAGCTTTTTACCTAAGTCTTGATCAAACGAGTTACCGCTGATCGTACAATAATAGAAGAAGTCGTTTAGAAACTTCTTTATGTATATCCAATTTCCTATACTAAGTTGTTCTAATTTAATCAAAGCATTCTTTTGTAGAATAATTAATCCACTATTTGGGTCTTCTCCCGTGATAAGAGTATGAATCTTATTCGTGAAGTTGTAGGGATTTGATCCCATTGACACCAAATGATGAAATTCCTCTGGGAAATTCACCTTGTAGGCTTCCCATAAAGCCTTAGTAGATTCGCCTAGGAAAGTCTCTAAGTATTTATACATTGTCTCAGAGTCTGTTTCTACATAACTCTGTATATAGTCTGCTACCACGATCCCTTTCCATAAATCTATTACGGAATTCCATCTCTGGGGGTCATGTCTTTCGCTATATTCGAATTTTACCTCTGTTTCCTCCTTCTTGGAGGGTTATGTTTTCTTCTATGGGTAATCTTTTACCCGATGGTTTTTTGTTGTTGTACGGGGTCTTCTGCAGTTCTAAATACTCTTCTTCGGGGTACATTACCCGTACTTGTATTTTGTGATGTTCTCTCCGGTTGTTCTCTCGGAAAGGACTTGAGTGGAAGCACTAGCTTCCATTAGTTCTTTGTAGCTAATTTCGATTTATCTTCTAAGTCTTGGTGACTATATCGGTAAATAGTCCGATAAGTCTAGTTCGCTATCTAGTGAGAGATCATTCCGATTTCTTCAAACATTTCTGTTTTTTTCTCCGGCAATTCGATCTTCTCTCGTACCCTATATTATCTGTTCTTTTTGTACAATTTTTAAAATGTTCTATTGTCTCGTCTAATTCCATGTTATCTTTTTTGCATCCTTTGCATTTAAATAACATTTTTGGCTTCGTCTTTTTAGGTCTTGGGCTTTTTCTATAGCGATGTCTACTTCATATCCTTCTGGGATGACTTCTATGTTCATTAAATTTAATTCTTCTTCCGCTATAGTGCTTTCTTCTTCGCAATCTTTTTGCGGAGTGTAATTATAATCTGTAAACCTTATGGAGGTTTCTCCATGTCTGTTTGTATATTCTAGATGTGAGGTTGGTTGTAATACTTTATTTTTATTATTAAATCTGTCTAATTTCCATTCTAAGCCTGCGTATTCTTCTGGTTGTATCTTTGCTGGCTTAATTAAATTTATGCCTTTATTACTCATAAGTTCTACTACATCGTTAATTTTTATTTTAAATTTAGTATTACTACTAGTTGTCATTTTACCTAAGAATCCTAAGCATAATAATAGGTTATTACCGCTATGCATTTCTTCATAGCCTTTTGTCCGGATTCCTATTTTTATGTGTCTACCAAATTCGGCTAAATTTATTAAAAAGTACGAGTGATATAGAAGATTCCTCCGTTATCAGTCATATCTATCTCTGTCATACCGATGATGGACTTTTTCATGTCTGTCCATCTATCGTCGTATATCATTATTAGTACTTTACTTCCTAAATTCTTTCTAGTTAAACCTTTTATACCTATTACCATCAGTCCCATGTGCATGAGAGTTCTGGTGTTCCTTTTGATTTGTCTAAACGAGTCTTCACTAATTAAGTTTAAGTTCGAGCTGTCCTCCTAAAACGGATAAGCGCTCTTCTCGATAATGTCTATATAATTGTGCTGTCGAAGTTAATCTTCCAGCATTATATAAAGTTCTAGGATTCAACAAATTTAACTGGTTTTGTTGAAAAATACTAATGTCTCTGTCTACATTTATAACTTCGCTTAACTGTGTATTCGTTTCTTCTGGGGTTCTTCTATTTAATATTCTAGAGACTAAGCTAGAGCCTACCCGGTCTTCGGAGAAGCTTTGTCTAGGTCTTTCGTTCCTTTCGTTTCTTGGTCTATCTGAAAGAAAGTCCATTTTTGGGATTTCTTTACTATTTTTAGTTTTTCTTGTTGAGGAGTAATTTCTATTTTACTTAATTGATCTATTAAGTTGTCTATAGCCTGATTTTCCTTCTGTTTACCTTTGTCTTTACTATCTTTATCTATAGCTATTTGGAAAATATGGTTGTCTAACTTATTTACTCTATCTGTTAAGTGATCTATTTTTCTATGTAGGTCTAATAACAAAGTTGTTATTATTATATTCGTTGTATGACTATTTGGTCTGATTTCTGAATTGGAATATAATTCTTATAGTCTGCTTCTAGGGGAATAGATTTATCTATTAATATTGCGGCTTGTTCTAGAGAGCTTTGTATCTTGTTCATGAAATTATAGCCTGCTTTAATTCTTTAACAGATTCTTCTAATTTTAGGATCTTTTCTATTAATTCTGTTTTTAGTGCTAAAATTTCTTGACTAATTTTTAACTCTAAATCTAACAAGTTTTCTTTAAAAGTCTTTTCTAAATTTTTTCTGGGTGAGAGTCTAGTTCCTATATTTTTTATATAATCTAGATTCTCTTCTGATCTTTTAAAGATTCTTTCTTGTTTAATTAAAAGATCTTCTATTCTTTTTTGGCTTTCTATGTAATTAATATTATCTAATTTTAGTCTTTCGCTTAGATTTATAATAAAGTCTACGATAGTATTTATTTGTTTATCTTCACCGTGAAGTGAATGTTCTCCTGTACTAAAATTACACTTAATTATATTTTGATCTGGTAATATTCTATATTTTTTATCTACTTCTAGTCTTAAGTCTAGATATTCTAATTGTTTTAAACGATCTATTTTTACCCTAGTGTAGCTGTCTTACCTTTGAGCTTCCACTCTTGGTATTCTAGCCAGTCTTCTGCGTAAGCTATATCGCCTTCTAGTCCTATTAAGTGCCAACGCAAATCTTTTTCTAATTCTATATTTATGTCTCCTTCTATTATTCTCTCGTATATACTATCTGCAAAATTATTTTGATGTTCTAAGTTATTAGTTAACGGTTGTACGTTATATAAGTAAAAGTCTATTATTTCTTCTATTGATACTTGTCTAATATTTTTATCTTTTACTTCTAATATTCCTATTTTCCTTATTTCTATTAAGTGAAAAAGGTCTTTTAAAGCTTTATAGGCTTTTATGTGCCTGTTTTTCTTTTGTCTTTCTCTATTTATTACAAGAACTGTATATCTAATATGCTTTGCAAATAACGTACCTCTCATAAAGTCTACGGTGAGGGTATGTATATATTTTCTGAGTCTGAATAGTTAGGTGTAGTAGGAGAGCCTTGATATTCTAAGTTCTGTCTTTCTATTCTTCTAGCTTTTAAGTGTCTAATCAGGTTATATTCCTCTGGGAAATTCACCTTGTAGGCTTCCCATAAAGCCTTAGTAGATTCGCCTAGGAAAGTCTCTAAGTATTTATACATTGTCTCAGAGTCTGTTTCTACATAACTCTGTATATAGTCTGCTACCACGATCCCTTTCCATAAATCTATTACGGAATTCCATCTCTGGGGGTCATGTGTTGCTATATTCAGAATTTTACCTCTGTTTCCTCCTTCTTGGAGGGTTATGTTTTCTTCTATGGGTAATCTTTTACCCGATGGTTTTACCTGTTGTTGTACGGGGTCTTCTGCAGTTCTAAATACTCTTCTTCGGGGTACATTACCCGTACTTGTATTTACTGTGATGTTCTCTCCAGTTGTTCTCTGGAAAGGACTTGAGCTAGAAGCACTAGCTTCCATTAGTTCTTTGTAGCTAATTTCTGATTTATCTTCTAAGTCTTGGTGACTATCTGGTAAATAGTCTGATAAGTCTAGTTCGCTATCTAGTGAGAGATCATTCCAGATTTCTTCAAACATTTCTGTTTTTTCTCTGGCAATTCGATCTTCTCTGTACCCTATATTATCTGTTCTTTTTGTACAATTTTTAAAATGTTCTATTGTCTCGTCTAATTCCATGTTATCTTTTTTGCATCCTTTGCATTTAAATAACATTTTTGGCTTTTACTTATATAACGTACAACCGTTAACTAATAACTTAGAACATCAAAATAATTTTGCAGATAGTATATACGAGAGAATAATAGAAGGAGACATAAATATAGAATTAGAAAAAGATTTGCGTTGGCACTTAATAGGACTAGAAGGCGATATAGCTTACGCAGAAGACTGGCTAGAATACCAAGAGTGGAAGCTCAAAGGTAAGACAGCTACACTAGGGTAAAAATAGATCGTTTAAAACAATTAGAATATCTAGACTTAAGACTAGAAGTAGATAAAAAATATAGAATATTACCAGATCAAAATATAATTAAGTGTAATTTTAGTACAGGAGAACATTCACTTCACGGTGAAGAAAAACAAATAAATACTATCGTAGACTTTATTATAAATCTAAGCGAAAGACTAAAATTAGATAATATTAATTACATAGAAAGCCAAAAAAAGAAAAGAAGATCTTTTAATTAAACAAGAAAGAATCTTTAAAAGATCAGAAGAGAATCTAGATTATATAAAAAATATAGGAACTAGACTCTCACCCAGAAAAAATTTAGAAAAGACTTTTAAAGAAAACTTGTTAGATTTAGAGTTAAAAATTAGTCAAGAAATTTTAGCACTAAAAACAGAATTAATAGAAAAGATCCTAAAATTAGAAGAATCTGTTAAAGAATTAAAGCAGGCTATAATTTCATGAACAAGATACAAAGCTCTCTAGAACAAGCCGCAATATTAATAGATAAATCTATTCCCCTAGAAGCAGACTATAAGAATTATATTCCAATTCAGAAATCAGACCAAATAGTCATACAACAGAATATAATAATAACAACTTTGTTATTAGACCTACATAGAAAAATAGATCACTTAACAGATAGAGTAAATAAGTTAGACAACCATATTTTCCAAATAGCTATAGATAAAGATAGTAAAGACAAAGGTAAACAGAAGGAAAATCAGGCTATAGACAACTTAATAGATCAATTAAGTAAAATAGAAATTACTCCTCAACAAGAAAAACTAAAAATAGTAAAGAAATCCCAAAAATGGACTTTCTTTCAGGTAGACCAAGAAACGAAAGGAACGAAAGACCTAGACAAAGCTTCTCCGAAGACCGGGTAGGCTCTAGCTTAGTCTCTAGAATATTAAATAGAAGAACCCCAGAAGAAACGAATACACAGTTAAGCGAAGTTATAAATATAGACAGAGACATTAGTATTATTCATAGTATATCTCCTGAAAATAATTTTTTTTTTTTTTTTTTTAATCCGGACTCTGTCCAGTCACTAGTCCTAGGTTACTATTTATCATCCCTACCATTCGTACTGTTGATTACTGTTTTTGTTTCTATCATACTATAACTATTCACTTCTTCTTCTTAACTGTTCATCTCTTCTTCCAAGCATTACCCCTGCTATGTAACTCATCTTTAACCACACCCAAAAGCGGCCACAACAACGATCCTTGGCGGACATCAACAGCCAATAATCAACCACCGTTGACATAGGAATTTACAAAGTTAATCCATAGAGTTCATAACGGTGCTCATCAGATAACCATATACTAAGTCAAGAAGATAACCGTGTCTAGGCATGATATGATAAATATTTCAACAGTAATTTCCGGTACTTATGGCAGATATTATAACAGTAACTCAAGATTCATGATAAAAATAAGAACAGTATATTAACATGATTTCTTGCAATCCTGCAAGATTTCTATATATATTCAAAACATAATTTACATTTGTAGGAGATAAACTACTGAATAGTAAACTTACATGTATGAAGTACAAGGAGATTTCCCTTTCGGGAGTCCCGGAAACTGCTACTGCTACGGGGGAAACTTCAAAGAAAAACTTTACAAACTATCTTACATAAGGTTTTTTTATACAAGGGTTGGATATGGGAAGAGTTGTGTCTTGGGTGAGGGTTTCTCTCTCCGAGCTTCCTTCACTCTCTATATTTTCGCCTCTGATTGTAAGAGAGTTTGGAGTCTGATATATATAGGGGTCTGCGGACTTGAACTTCGGATTTCAATCTAAAAAGGAATCTTCAAAAGGTTTAGCTGGGTGCGCTTTGGGCCCCATCATCACTTTGCTTTTTGAAAATCGCCTCTTTATTTTGTCGTCTCTCGTCTTTGGCTTCCTACTTTCCGTAAAGTTTGAATTTCTTTGCGTAAAGTGGGGTAGTGTTGTCCTTTTTGTCTGTCTGCTATCTTCTTTCCGTAAAGTTAGAATAACTTTGCGAAAGTTAGGATAGTGCTGTCTAGTCCATTTTGTCTGTATCTTCTATGGACGTCTTTCAGCTTTGCTAGCTGTCATTATGTGTCTAAATTATGTAGGGCCACCGAATCGAAACTCATGCCTGAGTCATAGGCATCGTTTGGGTCCTGTGCTTCCTGTTCATAATTGTCTTCGGAACCGGTGTCTGAAACATGGTCTTCTGGTACCTGGAAGAAGTTACTTTGCAGAGTACCAATTTCAGGGTTGGGAGGAATTAATGATTCATCTGTTAATTCTATCGCAACCGTGTGTATGTCTTTTTCCGGTTCGGGGTCTTATTTATCCGTTCTCGAAAGATCGTTCGAGAGTCTCTTTTATAATCTGTTCTATGTTCTTTTGTGGTTTTTTCTTTATCTCGCTTACTCCGTGCCCTGGATGTAGATCCTGTGATTGTTTGCGGGAGTTTGCGTCTAGTCTTTGAGGATGTTGCTTCCTCATTTTCACTTTTTGGCAAAGTGACAGCCGTCAACGGGTTTGATAAGTCTTTACCGGCAACCGTTTGCAGGACTAGTTGTATCTATACCGATACAATAGGTTTCTTAGCATTCGGGAGGGAATGCACACCTATCTCATCCATTTTTGTAGGAGATGGAGAACTCGAGTACGAGTCTGTAATTTAATTTGTCTGAGAATAAGTTCTAATTTAGTGACTTTTTCTATGAGGTGGATGTTCTGTATTTGGAGTTCTTCTTTTGTTGGTTTAGTCTTTTGAAGGCCTCCGTCATAGTACTACAGTGGTCACAGAATATCACTTTGTCTGTGTCTCTTTGGATCTTGTATTGTGGAGTCTGGTTTTGCTGGTGTCTGAGTGATGGAGAGAGGTAATAATTGGGTCCGAGGGTTCCTCGGGCATAGTCTAAAGCTTCGGTAAAATCATTGAAGCCTTTAAATAAAGGGGTTTTGAAATCCTTTATTGAATCCATTACTTCCGACCATGTCGAAATACTCCGTTTGTCTTTCCATGAACCACGACATAAAATTTGAATTTTTTGTCACGATTTTTATCATGAAAATAACAACAAGTACTATTTAGTGTTGCCACAAAGTGGTGTTATCTTTTCTGTGTGGGCTATCACAAGAGTTGTCCACCAAGCATTTCTTTGTTTGTCTATGGTGAAATCGGCAAAACCTTAAAAGTCATATTAGAGGGGGATAAGAAATTAAGTTATTCTTACCAAAAACGAGTCTTTCTAGTGGGGGAGTCTCAAGGGTGTCATGGGCACGAAATTCGGAGTTCCCCAATACAGATTGTCTATAATTGTCGCGGGTTTGGTGGGCCTTTCCCTTTGTCGTGGGTTTGGTGGGCCTTTCCCTTTGTCTTTCGAGCCTCTTTGAGACGAGCTCATTTTTTCGAAATATCAAAAGAAAGATTAGCTTTGTACCAAGTTTTATATATCTTGGAGTCTTTGGTTTTGTTATTGCTAGTCTACTTAGTTGATCTGCTAAGTTATTATCTTTGCCTTTTATATGTTCGAAGGCTAAATTATATATTGATATAGTGTCTAAGAAGTTCAGCCATCTACGTCTACTACTACTTTTGTCGTTAATTTTCTGGTGAAACTTAACTATAGCTTCACAGTCTGTTCTTACTAAAGTCTCGGCTTTGTTTAGAATATGTAATCGAAGGCATTTAGAGCGTATATTCTTGCTAGTATTTCTACGTCTATCTCGCTCATGTTACCTTTTTCTCTGTATTTGCCACTTTGGTAGGCGCAAATACGTTCTGATGTCTTACTACAATACTTATTAGTCTTGGCTTTTAACACTGCGCCCCATCCTTCAAAACTTCCATCTGTTTCAATAATCAGATAGTCATTCTCTAAAGGCATGCTTAGATCCGGGATGTTCTGGATCTGTTGCTTTAGGAGCTTTACTATTTTAATGTCTTCGCGTTAAAATTCTTCGCATACTGTAGAACTGTTTTTGAATAAAGAGGTCCACCACCTTACCCAAATCTTTAATGAAGGTTCTTGCGTAATTCGAATCCCTAAGAACTTCGAAGGTCTTTTGTATTGTCAAGTCCGTCGGGCATATCTAGTGCCTTCTTTGCTATATGGAAATTTGGAGCTTAATCTTGCCTTCCCCAATTGTAACTCCTAAAAAGTCTATGTATTTTTTACATAATACCATCTTCTTTTTTGCGATTATCAGTCCATTACTTACAAAAAGTCGAAGACGATCGAAGGTGTCCTAAATGTTCTATCATGTTACTGCTAAATACTAAAATATCGTCTATGTAAACTATTGTAAATCTTTTATATTCTCCAAATATATCGTCCATTTTTCTCTGGAAGATAGGTGGAGCAGTCTTTAGACCAAACGGCATTACTAGCCATTCGAAATGTCCTTCTGGACAAGTGAATGCCGTCCATTCTATCTTTGGCGGGATGCATCTTGACTGCCGTAGCCGATTTACAATCGAACTTACTAAATATTGTCTTCCCTTGAATTCTATTGATTAATTCTGTTTTGTCTGGTAATTTATACCCATCGCTTCGAGTATTGTCGTTTAACCTTTTATAGTTTATCACCATTCTTGCCTTTCCTCTGACTTCTTCAGAATGGTTTCTTACAATAAAGGCGGCCGACCTATGTTTCGAAGTGGATCTCTTTATAATTTCTAGATCTAATAACTCTTTAATGGTTGTCTTGAAATCTTTTAGATCTTCATTCGTGGATTCTATAGAAGCTGTCTTTATTATGTATTCGGGATTGATAATATCTAATTTACACAATATTTTATTATTATCCCAATATCTAAGTGGCTTTTCTCCTATAATCTCTAATTCGTCTAGAATTTTTACTATATTGTCTAAGTCTTTTTGGTCTTTTATAAATCCTATTTTACCTATTCCTTTTCTAAAATTATATGGGTCTGTAGCTATATCTATCATATTATAGTCTTTTTCTAAAAAGTTTTCTATTTCTAAGTATTCTTCTAATATATTTTCTTCTAAATTGTTGCTGTTTTGGCAACAATATTTCTCATTATTATTACAATCTTTACAGCAGCTAACTTGATTGTTTAGCTGGCTGATTTGAGACGTTTGATCGACTTTTGTCTCTAACCTTTGTGTCTGAACTGGAGAGTAGGTACTATTCTTTTGGAATATAATTCCATCTCTTGTAATAGTACAACTTCCATTATTATTTAACAGAAAATCTAGTCCTAGTATAAAGTCTGTTTTTATATTTAAATCTCTTACTAATATCTTGTTTATTTTATAACTAGGATTATAAAATTTATCACAAGTGTTCATAAAACTAACGCTTGCATCTTGTAAATAATGTCTATAAAAATTATGCGTTCCATCCATTTGCATGGCGGAAGATGGTTTGTCTAGAGTTTTAATTAAGCTAGGAGGTACTATCTTTTTATTTAAGATGCTACTTGTACAGCCTGTATCTACCAAGGCTAAAGTAGTTATCTCGTAGTCTTTAATTCTAATTTTTGTTAACAGTCTTAAAGAGCTGAATTTTTTATCTTCATTGCAGATTAGCGAGCTCCTTTCATCGTCTGATCTATTCATCAATTCGGAAGAGACTTCAGCATCAACTGCCTCATCTTCTGATGGATTGTCTATTTCTATATTTTTTCCTTTCTCTACTCTAGATAGTCTCATTTCTAATGTATTTACTCTTGTTTCTAGCGTCATTAATCTAACTGTAATTGTTGGATCTACTATGTCATGTTCTATTATTTTTTCTAGAACGTCTTTTTGTCCTATTGTAATATTTAATTCTTTTTGGATACATGAAATGCATCCTTCCATGTAACATTTTCTGCATCTGGCCCTCTTACTTCTACTTGGGAACCATTTACAGACGCAACATGCTATACTGTCTATACCTTTGTTCTTTTCAAAGATATGTTCACAGTCTATTGTAGTATTTACGAGATTATTTAAGTCTTCATTTATCGTAAATCTTCTACTCCTATTTCGTTTATGAAATTATCCTTGAGTCCGACGAATCTATGTGGTTATTACCTTCGTCTTGTATGCTTACTATCGAATAGATGCTTTACGTATCGACATGTATTCGTCTACGCTAATTAAAGTCTCTTGAAAGTCTTCTATTAAGCGAGCATTTTTAGAATTGTTATTTATTCTTTTCGGGCATGTATTAGCTAGGTGCTCTATCTTTGCCACAAGTATAACATTCTAGTCTATTTTTATATGTCCTATCATTTCTGTATTTCCTTATATGTTTATTTTTGTCTAAGTATGGTTTCCTGGCGTTTGACCTTCTAAGATAGTACTTCTTTTTATCGTATCTATCATAGTTTTGGTAACCGTACTTCTTTTTATAAGGTTTCTTCTTTTGGGGGTCTTTGTCGTAACTTTGAGTCGTGTATATAACGCTTTTACAGAAACTCAACTCGTTTTGTTTGAGTTGTTTTTGTATCTGTAGGTTTGTACACTTCTCTTGGAGGATCTCCATTATATGTTGTATTCTGTGTCCTATCGACCATTTAGCGTTTGGGTTTTGTAAAATCCCTTCCCGCTTTCCCCAACGGTCTTCTATTTCTCTACCTAAAGCTCCTGGAAGTTTGTTGAAGAGCTTTTTACCTAAGTCTTGATCAAACGAGTTACCGCCTGATCGTACAATAATAGAAGAAGTCGTTTAGAAACTTCTTTATGTATATCCAATTTCCTATACTAAGTTGTTCTAATTTAATCAAAGCATTCTTTTGTAGAATAATTAATCCACTATTTGGGTCTTCTCCCGTGATAAGAGTATGAATCTTATTCGTGAAGTTGTAGGGATTTGATCCCATTGACACCAAATGATGAAATTCCTCTCGGGAAATTCACCTTGTAGGCTTCCCATAAAGCCTTAGTAGATTCGCCTAGGAAAGTCTCTAAGTATTTATACATTGTCTCGTAGTCTGTTTCTACATAACTCGTATATAGTCTGCTACCACGATCCCTTTCCATAAATCTATTACGGAATTCCATCTCTCGGGGGTCATGTCTTTGCTATATTCGAATTTTACCTCTGTTTCCTCCTTCTTGGAGGGTTATGTTTTCTTCTATGGGTAATCTTTTACCCGATGGTTTTTTGTTGTTGTACGGGGTCTTCTGCAGTTCTAAATACTCTTCTTCGGGGTACATTACCGTACTTGTATTTTACCGTGATGTTCTCTCCGGTTGTTCTCTCGGAAAGGACTTGAGCTAGAAGCACTAGCTTCCATTAGTTCTTTGTAGCTAATTTCGATTTATCTTCTAAGTCTTGGTGACTATCGGTAAATAGTCGATAAGTCTAGTTCGCTATCTAGTGAGAGATCATTCCGATTTCTTCAAACATTTTGTTTTTTTCTCCGGCAATTCGATCTTCTCTACGTACCCTATATTATCTGTTCTTTTTGTACAATTTTTAAAATGTTCTATTGTCTCGTCTAATTCCATGTTATCTTTTTTGCATCCTTTGCATTTAAATAACATTTTTGGCTTCGTCTTTTTAGGTCTTGGGCTTTTTCTATAGCGATGTCTACTTCATATCCTTCGGGATGACTTCTATGTTCATTAAATTTAATTCTTCTTCCGCTATAGTGCTTTCTTCTTCGCAATCTTTTTGCGGAGTGTAATTATAATCTGTAAACCTTATGGAGGTTTCTCCATGTCCGTTTGTATATTCTAGATGTGAGGTTGGTTGTAATACTTTATTTTTATTATTAAATCTGTCTAATTTCCATTCTAAGCTGCGTATTCTTACGGTTGTATCTTTGCTTTGGCTTAATTAAATTTATGCCTTTATTACTCATAAGTTCTACTACATCGTTAATTTTTATTTTAAATTTAGTATTACTACTAGTTGTCATTTTACCTAAGAATCCTAAGCATAATAATAGGTTATTACCGCTATGCATTTCTTCATAGCCTTTTGTCCGGATTCCTATTTTTATGTGTCTACCAAATTCGGCTAAATTTATTAAAAAGTACGGATGATATAGAAGATTCCTCCGTTATCGGTCATATCTATCTCTCGTCATACCGATGATGGATTTTTTCATGTCGTCCATCTATCGTCGTATATCATTATTAGTACTTTACTTCCTAAATTCTTTCTAGTTAAACCTTTTATACCTATTACCATCGGTCCCATGTGCATGAGAGTTCGGTGTTCCTTTTGATTTGTCTAAACGAGTCTTCACTAATTAAGTTTAAGTTCTGAGCCTGTCCTCCTAAAACGGATAACTGCTCTTCTCGATAATGTCTATATAATTGTGCTGTCGAAGTTAATCTTCCAGCATTATATAAAGTTCTAGGATTCAACAAATTTGCTGGTTTTGTTGAAAAATACTAATGTCTCTGTCTACATTTATAACTTCGCTTAACTGTGTATTCGTTTCTTCTGGGGTTCTTCTATTTAATATTCTAGAGACTAAGCTAGAGCCTACCCGGTCTTCGGAGAAGCTTTGTCTAGGTCTTTCGTTCCTTTCGTTTCTTGGTCTACCTGAAAGAAAGTCCATTTTTGGGATTTCTTTACTATTTTTAGTTTTTCTTGTTGAGGAGTAATTTCTATTTTACTTAATTGATCTATTAAGTTGTCTATAGCCTGATTTTCCTTCTGTTTACCTTTGTCTTTACTATCTTTATCTATAGCTATTTGGAAAATATGGTTGTCTAACTTATTTACTCTATCTGTTAAGTGATCTATTTTTCTATGTAGGTCTAATAACAAAGTTGTTATTATTATATTCTGTTGTATGCCTATTTGGTCTGATTTCTGAATTGGAATATAATTCTTATAGTCTGCTTCTAGGGGAATAGATTTATCTATTAATATTGCGGCTTGTTCTAGAGAGCTTTGTATCTTGTTCATGAAATTATAGCCTGCTTTAATTCTTTAACAGATTCTTCTAATTTTAGGATCTTTTCTATTAATTCTGTTTTTAGTGCTAAAATTTCTTGACTAATTTTTAACTCTAAATCTAACAAGTTTTCTTTAAAAGTCTTTTCTAAATCTTTTCTAGGTGAGAGTCTAGTTCATATATTTTTTATATAATCTAGATTCTCTTCTGATCTTTTAAAGATTCTTTCTTGTTTAATTAAAAGATCTTCTATTCTTTTTTGGCTTTCTATGTAATTAATATTATCTAATTTTAGTCTTTCGCTTAGATTTATAATAAAGTCTACGATTAGTCTTTCGCTTAGATTTAAAAGATCAGAAGAGAATTAAATTAAACAAGAAAGAATCTTTAAAAGATCAGAAGAGAATCTAGATTATATAAAAAATATATGAACTAGACTCTCACCCAGAAAAAATTTAGAAAAGACTTTTAAAGAAAACTTGTTAGATTTAGAGTTAAAAATTAGTCAAGAAATTTTAGCACTAAAAACAGAATTAATAGAAAAGATCCTAAAATTAGAAGAATCTGTTAAAGAATTAAAGCAGGCTATAATTTCATGAACAAGATACAAAGCTCTCTAGAACAAGCCGCAATATTAATAGATAAATCTATTCCCCTAGAAGCAGACTATAAGAATTATATTCCAATTCAGAAATCAGACCAAATAGTCATACAACAGAATATAATAATAACAACTTTGTTATTAGACCTACATAGAAAAATAGATCACTTAACAGATAGAGTAAATAAGTTAGACAACCATATTTTCCAAATAGCTATAGATAAAGATAGTAAAGACAAAGGTAAACGAAGGAAAATCAAGGCTATAGACAACTTAATAGATCAATTAAGTAAAATAGAAATTACTCCTCAACAAGAAAAACTAAAAATAGTAAAGAAATCCCAAAAATGGACTTTCTTTCAGGTAGACCAAGAAACGAAAGGAACGAAAGACCTAGACAAAGCTTCTCCGAAGACCGGGTAGGCTCTAGCTTAGTCTCTAGAATATTAAATAGAAGAACCCGGAAGAAACGAATACACGATTAAGCGAAGTTATAAATGTAGACAGAGACATTAGTATTTTTCAACAAAACCATTAAATTTGTTGAATCCTAGAACTTTATATAATTTGGAAGATTAACTTCGACAAGACAATTATATAGACATTATCGAGAAGAGCGATTATCCGTTTTAGGAGGACAGCTCGAACTTAAACTTAATTAGTGAAGACTCGTTTAGACAAATCAAAAGGAACACCGAACTCTCATGCACATGGGACCGATGGTAATAGGTATAAAAGGTTTAACTAGAAAGAATTTAGGAAGTAAAGTACTAATAATGATATACGACGATAGATGGACAGACATGAAAAAATCCATCATCGGTATGACAGAGATAGATATGACTGATAACGGAGGAATCTTCTATATCAGTCCAGACTTTTTAATAAATTTAGCCGAATTTGGTAGACACATAAAAATAGGAATCCAGACAAAAGGCTATGAAGAAATGCATAGCGGTAATAACCTATTATTATGCTTAGGATTCTTAGGTAAAATGACAACTAGTAGTAATACTAAATTTAAAATAAAAATTAACGATGTAGTAGAACTTATGAGTAATAAAGGCATAAATTTAATTAAGCCAGCAAAGATACAACCAGAAGAATACGCAGGCTTAGAATGGAAATTAGACAGATTTAATAATAAAAATAAAGTATTACAACCAACCTCACATCTAGAATATACAAACAGACATGGAGAAACCTCCATAAGGTTTACAGATTATAATTACACTCCGCAAAAAGATTGCGAAGAAGAAAGCACTATAGCGGAAGAAGAATTAAATTTAATGAACATAGAAGTCATCCCAGAAGGATATGAAGTAGACATCGCTATAGAAAAAGCCCAAGACCTAAAAAGACAGAAGCCAAAAATGTTATTTAAATGCAAAGGATGCAAAAAAGATAACATGGAATTAGACGAGACAATAGAACATTTTAAAAATTGTACAAAAAGAACAGATAATATAGGGTACAGAGAAGATCGAATTGCCAGAGAAAAAACAGAAATGTTTGAAGAAATCTGGAATGATCTCTCACTAGATAGCGAACTAGACTTATCAGACTATTTACCAGATAGTCACCAAGACTTAGAAGATAAATCAGAAATTAGCTACAAAGAACTAATGGAAGCTAGTGCTTCTAGCTCAAGTCCTTTCCAGAGAACAACTGGAGAGAACATCACAGTAAATACAAGTACGGGTAATGTACCCCGAAGAAGAGTATTTAGAACTGCAGAAGACCCCGTACAACAACAGGTAAAACCATCGGGTAAAAGATTACCCATAGAAGAAAACATAACCCTCCAAGAAGGAGGAAACAGAGGTAAAATTCTGAATATAGCAGCACATGACCCCCAGAGATGGAATTCCGTAATAGATTTATGGAAAGGGATCGTGGTAGCAGACTATATACAGAGTTATGTAGAAACAGACTCTGAGACAATGTATAAATACTTAGAGACTTTCCTAGGCGAATCTACTAAGGCTTTATGGGAAGCCTACAAGGTGAATTTCCCAGAGGAATTTCATCATTTGGTGTCAATGGGATCAAATCCCTACAACTTCACGAATAAGATTCATACTCTTATCACGGGAGAAGACCCAAATAGTGGATTAATTATTCTACAAAAGAATGCTTTGATTAAATTAGAACAACTTAGTATAGGAAATTGGATATACATAAAGAAGTTTCTAAACGACTTCTTCTATTATTGTACGATCAGCGGTAACTCGTTTGATCAAGACTTAGGTAAAAAGCTCTTCAACAAACTTCCAGGAGCTTTAGGTAGAGAAATAGAAGACCGTTGGGGAAAGCGGGAAGGGATTTTACAAAACCCAAACGCTAAATGGTCGATAGGACACAGAATACAACATATAATGGAGATCCTCCAAGAGAAGTGTACAAACCTACAGATACAAAAACAACTCAAACAAAACGAGTTGAGTTTCTGTAAAAGCGTTATATACACGACTCAAAGTTACGACAAAGACCCCCAAAAGAAGAAACCTTATAAAAAGAAGTACGGTTACCAAAACTATGATAGATACGATAAAAAGAAGTACTATCTTAGAAGGTCAAACGCCAGGAAACCATACTTAGACAAAAATAAACATATAAGGAAATACAGAAATGATAGGACATATAAAAATAGACTAGAATGTTATACTTGTGGCAGTATAGAGCACCTAGCTAATACATGCCCGAAAAGAATAAATAACAATTCTAAAAATGCTCAGTTAATAGAAGACTTTCAAGAGACTTTAATTAGCGTAGACGAATACATGTCAGACACAGAAAGCATCTATTCGATAGTAAGCATACAAGACGAAGGTAATAACCACATAGATTCGTCAGACTCCGAAGCAGACAATTTCATAAACGAAATAGGAGTAGAAGATTTACAGATAAATGAAGACTTAAATAATCTCGTAAATACTACAATAGACTGTGAACATATCTTTGAAAAGAACAAAGGTATAGACAGTATAGCATGTTGCGTCTGTAAATGGTTCCCAAGTAGAAGTAAGAGGGCCAGATGCAGAAAATGTTACATGGAAGGATGCATTTCATGTATCCAAAAAGAATTAAATATTACAATAGGACAAAAAGACGTTCTAGAAAAAATAATAGAACATGACATAGTAGATCCAACAATTACAGTTAGATTAATGACGCTAGAAACAAGAGTAAATACATTAGAAATGAGACTATCTAGAGTAGAGAAAGGAAAAAATATAGAAATAGACAATCCATCAGAAGATGAGGCAGTTGATGCTGAAGTCTCTTCCGAATTGATGAATAGATCAGACGATGAAAGGAGCTCGCTAATCTGCAATGAAGATAAAAAATTCAGCTCTTTAAGACTGTTAACAAAAATTAGAATTAAAGACTACGAGATAACTACTTTAGCCTTGGTAGATACAGGCTGTACAAGTAGCATCTTAAATAAAAAGATAGTACCTCCTAGCTTAATTAAAACTCTAGACAAACCATCTTCCGCCATGCAAATGGATGGAACGCATAATTTTTATAGACATTATTTACAAGATGCAAGCGTTAGTTTTATGAACACTTGTGATAAATTTTATAATCCTAGTTATAAAATAAACAAGATATTAGTAAGAGATTTAAATATAAAAACAGACTTTATACTAGGACTAGATTTTTCGTTAAATAATAATGGAAGTTGTACTATTACAAGAGATGGAATTATATTCCAAAAGAATAGTACCTACTCTCCGAGTTCGGACACAAAGGTTAGAGACAAAAGTCGATCAAACGTCTCAAATCACCACTAAACAATCAAGTTAGTGCTTTGTAAAGATTGTAATAATAATGAGAAATATTGTTGCCAAAACAGCAACAATTTAGAAGAAAATATACTAGAAGAATACTTAGAAATAGAAAACTTTTTAGAAAAAGACTATAATATGATAGATATAGCTACAGACCCATATAATTTTAGAAAAGGAATAGGTAAAATAGGATTTATAAAAGACCAAAAAGACTTAGACAATATAGTAAAAATTCTAGACGAATTAGAGATTATAGGAGAAAAGCCACTTAGATATTGGGATAATAATAAAATATTGTGTAAATTAGATATTATCAATCCCGAATACATAATAAAGACAGCTTCTATAGAATCCACGAATGAAGATCTAAAAGATTTCAAGACAACCATTAAAGAGTTATTAGATCTAGAAATTATAAAGAGATCCACTTCGAAACATAGGTCGGCCGCCTTTATTGTAAGAAACCATTCTGAAGAAGTCAGAGGAAAGGCAAGAATGGTGATAAACTATAAAAGGTTAAACGACAATACTCGAAGCGATGGGTATAAATTACCAGACAAAACAGAATTAATCAATAGAATTCAAGGGAAGACAATATTTAGTAAGTTCGATTGTAAATCAGGCTACTGGCAGGTCAAGATGCATCCCGCCAGCATAGAATGGACGGCATTCACTTGTCCAGAAGGACATTTCGAATGGCTAGTAATGCCGTTTGGTCTAAAGACTGCTCCACCTATCTTCCAGAGAAAAATGGACGATATATTTGGAGAATATAAAAGATTTACAATAGTTTACATAGACGATATTTTAGTATTTAGCAGTAACATGATAGAACATTTAGGACACCTTCAGACTGTCTTCAGACTTTTTGTAAGTAATGGACTGATAATCAGCAAAAAGAAGATGGTATTATGTAAAAAATACATAGACTTTTTAGGAGTTACAATTGGGGAAGGCAAGATTAAGCTCCAGCCCCATATAGCAAAGAAGGCACTAGATATGCCTGACAGACTTGACAATACAAAAGACCTTCAGAAGTTCTTAGGGATTCTGAATTACGCAAGAACCTTCATTAAAGATTTGGGTAAGGTGGCTGGACCTCTTTATTCAAAAACAGGTTCTACAGGGCAGAAGAATTTTAACGCTGAAGACATTAAAATAGTAAAGCTCCTAAAGCAACAGATCCAGAACATCCCGGATCTAAGCATGCCTTTAGAGAATGACTATCTGATTATTGAAACAGATGGAAGTTTTGAAGGATGGGGCGCAGTGTTAAAAGCCAAGACTAATAAGTATTGTAGTAAGACATCAGAACGTATTTGCGCCTACCAAAGTGGCAAATACAGAGAAAAAGGTAACATGAGCAGTATAGACGTAGAAATACTAGCAGTAATATACGCTCTAAATGCCTTCAGATTACATATTCTAAACAAAGCCGAGACTTTAGTAAGAACAGACTGTGAAGCTATAGTTAAGTTTCACCAGAAAATTAACGACAAAAGTAGTAGTAGACGTAGATGGCTGAACTTCTTAGACACTATATCAATATATAATTTAGCCTTCGAACATATAAAAGGCAAAGATAATAACTTAGCAGATCAACTAAGTAGACTAGCAATAACAAAACAAAAGACTCCAAGATATATAAAACTTGGTACATGCTAATCTTTCTTTTGATATTGCAGAAAAATGAGCTCGTCTCAGCAGGCTCAGAAAGACAAAGGGAAAGGCCCAGCCAAACCCACAGACAAAGGGAAAGGCCCAGCCAAACCCGCAGACAATTATAGACAATCTGTATTGGGGAACCTGAATTTCAGGCCCATGACAGCCCTTGAGACTCCCCCACTAGAAAGACTCGTTTTTGGTAAGAATAACTTAATTTCTTATCCCCCCTCTAATATGACTTTTAAGGTTTTGCCAGATTTCACCATAGACAAACAGCAGAAATGCTTGGTGGACAATCTTGGATAGCCCACAGCAGAAAAGATAACAGCCACTTTGTGGCAACACTAAATAGTACTTGCTGTTATTTTCATGATAAAAATCGTGACAAAAAATTCAAATTTTATGTCGTGGTTCATGGAAAGACAAACGGAGTATTTCAGACATGGCTGGAAGTAATGGATTCAATAAAGGATTTCAAAACCCCTTTAATTAAAGGCTTCAATGATTTTACCGAAGCTTTAGACTATGCCCGAGGAACCCTCGGACCCAATTATTACCTCTCTCCATCACTCAGACACCAGCAAAACCAGACTCCACAATACAAGATCCAAAGAGACACAGACAAAGTGATATTCTGTGACCACTGTAGTACTATGACGGAGGCCTTCAAAAGACTAAACCAGACAAAAGAAGAACTCCAAATACAGAACATCCACCTCATAGAAAAAGTCACTAAATTAGAACTTATTCTCAGACAAATTAAATTACAGACTCAGACTCAGAGTTCTCCATCTCCTACAAAAATGGATGAGATAGGTGTGCATTCCCTCCTGAATGCTAAGAAACCTATTGTATCAGGTATAGATACAACTAGTCCGGTGCAAACGGTTGCCGGTAAAGACTTATCAAACCCGTTGACGGCTGTCACTTTGCCAAAAAGTGAAAATGAGGAAGCAACATCCTCAAAGACTAGACGCAAACTCCCGCAAACAATCACAGGATCTACATCCAGGGCACGGAGTAAGCAGATAAAGAAAAAACCACAAAAGAACATAGAACAGATTATAAAAGAGACTCTCGAACAGATCTTTCGAGAACATATAAATAAGACCCCAGAACCGGAAAAAGACATACACACGGTTGCGATAGAATTAACAGATGAATCATTAATTCCTCCCAACCCTGAAATTGGTACTCTGCAAAGTAACTTCTTCCAGGTACCAGAAGACCATGTTTCAGACACCGGTTCCGAAGACAATTATGAACAGGAAGCACAGGACCCAAACGATGCCTATGACTCAGGCATGAGTTTCGATTCGGTGGCCCTACATAATTTAGACACATAATGACAGCTAGCAAAGCTGAAAGACGTCCATAGAAGATACAGACAAAATGGACTAGACAGCACTATGCTAACTTTCGCAAAGTTATTCTAACTTTACGGAAAGAAGATAGCAGACAGACAAAAAGGACAACACTACCCCACTTTACGCAAAGAAATTCAAACTTTACGGAAAGTAGGAAGCCAGCAGCAGAGGACGACAAAATAAAGAGGCAGATTTTCAAAAAGCAAAGTGATGATGGGGCCCAAAGCGCACCCAGCTAAACCTTTTGAAGATTCCTTTTTAGATTGAAATCCGAAGTTCAAGTCCGCTGACCCCTATATATATCAGACTCCAAACTCTCTTACAATCAGAGGCGAAAATATAGAGAGTGAAGGAAGCTCGGAGAGAGAAACCCTCACCCAAGACACAACTCTTCCCATATCCAACCCTTGTATAAAAAAACCTTATGTAAGATAGTTTGTAAAGTTTTTCTTTGAAGTTTCCCCCGTAGCAGTAGCAGTTTCCGGGACTCCCGAAAGGGAAATCTCCTTGTACTTCAGACATGTAAGTTTACTATTCAGTAGTTTATCTCCTACAAATGTAAATTATGTTTTGAATATATATAGAAATCTTGCAGGATTGCAAGAAATCATGTTAATATACTGTTCTTATTTTTATCATGAATCTTGAGTTACTGTTATAATATCTGCCATAAGTACCGGAAATTACTGTTGAAATATTTATCATATCATGCCTAGACACGGTTATCTTCTTGACTTAGTATATGGTTATCTGATGAGCACCGTTATGAACTCTATGGATTAACCTGTAAATTCCTATGTCAACGGTGGTTGATTATTGGCCTGTTGATGTCCGCTGAAGGACTGTTGTGGCCGCTTTTGGGTGTGGTTAAAGATGAGTTACATAGCAGGGGTATTATATATATTTCTAAGCTTTCATAAATCGTTTCAACAAGTGATTTATAACCGTCTACTTTAATAGTAGGATTTAATACAACACCAATAAAATAAATAGTGGAATAGAATTATTTTTTTTATAAATTTTATAAACATTTTTTAAATAGTTGGCTTGTAAGTTGGTTTTTGCATATATTCATTAAGTAACAAAAATGTTAGAGCTATATAAAATAACATAGATGAAATAATAGGATAATAAATCCCAAAAAATTCCTTAGTAGCTACAAAATAATTTCTCTAAAAATGTGATAAGTTCTAAAATTTTATCCCAAGCATCATCTACAAGCATATCTGTTGGATTTTGATTATGGGCGTTAAATAATAATGTTATAAGTCTTATATACTCATGAGCAACAAGTAGTTGCTCATACAAATAATTTCACCTAGTCGAAACTTCTTCTAGAATTTTTCTATAATGTAATCCATAATCATGACAAGTTTTTTATACTCTTTGCGTCTTTGTATTTTATTACCTTTAAACATAAAGTTTATAGCAAATTGTATTTTATCAAGGATGTTTTTAAAAAGTTTTAGGCCATCCTTTACAACTAAGTTATAAATATGACATGCACATCTAACATGAAAAAAATCGGGAAAAGATGGAGTAAATCGAGTTTTAAAAATGTTTACATCATAATCATTTGAAGAAGCATTATCTAATGTAATAGTCATAATTTTATTAGTAATTTCATAATATTCACAAATTTCATGAATATTTCTTGAAATAAAAGCTTCAATGTGCCTTTCATCAATATATCTATATGTTAATATACATTTTTACATAGACCAATTCTGATCTATCCAATGACATGTGACACTTAAATAATCATTACCGTTAGTACTACCGCATATACCAGAAGTAATAGTCATTTTGCCATTAAAATGATACAATGCATAACGTAAATAGTGTTGATATTTATGGGCAAATTTAAAAATATATCTTCTAACAGTTGATCTAGGAAAATCGTTAAAAGCAAGATTATATGTTTCTCTAATGTAATGAATAAAACCATGAGATGAAGGAAATGAAAAAGGCAAACCCTCCACAACAACTAATTTTGCTAAAATTTTCTTATCTGTGTGTTTATCATATTTAGGACCTATAATTTCCCCGTCATCGGGTTAATTCGACCTTGTACTTGGTCTGGGACACTATGTGAACCTTGTCCCGACTCATAAGGCATTTGCACACCCGATTTTTCAGCCTGATATTGGTTATACCTTGATTTGTGAGAATTTTCTACATGTCTCATTAAACCTCCTGTCTCACGTTGACCTTTTCCAGTTTTAAATTTATAAACTTCGCAACAAATTTTACATATAGCTAGTTGATTATCAATGTCCCTATAAAAAAATTCCATGCAACTAATTTTATTTTTTGTTGTTTTTGGCCTCGACTCATACTAGGGGGAATATGTGGCATTCCGGTTTCAGTTTCAGGTTGAGACTCAGCCTGAGCCCGAGGTGGAGGTGCACTAGTGTGTGTTATCTAAATTATCTTCTAATTCATTTTCTAAGTTAAAGTCTGGTTCAGATGTAGAATATACCTCATGATCTAATAGTATATTAATATTAACATTAAAAATCAGTTTCATCTATATGGGTAAAATCATCGTAATTAGGATTACTAGAAGATGCACCCTTACCCCTGTTACCTCTAGTACCTCTACCAAAAAAATGTCCATTTCATTCTATTATAATTATGTAAATAAATAATTAAAGATAATGAAATTAAGTACGATAATTAAAATTAAGTAACAATAATAATTTAAAGAAGGAACGAAGGTTGGTTACGCCGACGTAACATCGACGTGTAATCGAGGTTGAAAATTGAAACTTTGCTCGATGATCCTCAAGCTAGTTGCCAACTTCACTCCCAATTTTTTAACTTTGATAGAAATTAGCAAATAAAATATAATATTTAGTATGCAATGTAGACTTGTAGAGAGACATATGAAGATTAGAGAGATAGTATGAAGATTTTTGAGAAAAAGAAGATATTTATAGTTGAGAAATAGGGTTAAAGTATAAATATATTAACTTAGGGTTAAAAATAAATATTAAGGGGTAGGGGGTTTATGGGGTCGGGGGGCAAAATGGTCGTTATAGCCGTTGACAATGACTAAAATTGAAATTGGACCGTTGTGCAACAACTATTTCTGCAAAGGGGAGTGGGACGGGGCGAGGCGGATCGTGGGGCGGGACTGGCGAGATCGGGACGAGCGGGACTGGCGAGATCGGGACTGGCGGGACGAGCCCTAGTCCCGTCCTGAGTTCCATCTCCGACACCGTCATTTTCCATCCAATTTTTTTAAAGGGGATCGGGGCGGGTAGCTGAATGGGTCGGGTCGGACGATCCCGATCCGGCCCACCGAACACCCTTAGGTGTAAATAATACGGAAAATTAAGTTCAGGGTAATAGAGCCCTTGCATGTGCGGTTAACGGTCATTAAGTTGGTGTGTGGTTTTGTTTAAGCTGAATGGCGCGTGTGATGGCATGCGTTTGGTCTTCTTTTTTTTTTTTAACTCAAGTGTAGTTAAAATTGGAGTTTTTACAGTCAATTATGAGTAGTAAATTATAGCCGCCAATTTTGGAAAGTGGACACAGAAAACAAATGGAAATTGTAATAGGCTTGCTAGCGACCCATATGATTTTCTGTGCTTGCAACTTCCATTATTTTCTTGATTGAGTAAACTAATTTATTTATTTTTTGTTTTATTTGACCATAATATAGGATCCAAACTTCCATGGTTTTATTCTTCAACCAATGGTACAACATATATTTAGGGATTGATAGCTAAGTCATTTATGTATTATATTTGGTAGTATTTTTTATTATATATAAAATTTAACACATTTAATACGATATTTGATTTGTAATTTAAAAATTCGAATGACTAATACATGTATAAGTTATAAAATGTATTATTTATGCAGAGTAAAAGATGAAATAATTAATACGTGAATAACTAAACCCTATATAAAATAATAAATAAGTTACTTCATAATTAATCTTTATATTACTAATATAAACATAACTCTGTCGTACCAAACAACCTCTTATTGATTTTTGGTTGGGTTTTACTATTATACTGTAGTAATTTTTTTCATTAATAGGGTAACTAGCGACCCATATGATTTTCTGTGCTTGCAGCTTTCATTATTTCTTGATTGAGTAAAATAATTCTTTTTCTTGTTTTATTAAACCAAGTATAGGATCCAAACTTCCATGGTTTTATTCTTAACCGGTCCAAGAGTATATTTATCGCTTTTTGTTTGGGTTTTTCTTAATTATGTAAAAATACAATGATTCTCTAATTAATAATTATGATGCTGTAAACTTTGTTTGGTGGCTGTGTCTTTAAGTTGTGCAATTTGTTTAGTGTATGTACTATGTTATATGTAAGTAGGCATATGTTGAATATTGAAAAGTATGTCGGTCGAACGTTATACAGCTCACATGGCTGCCAGTGCCCTGCCAACATAGTTTTAGGCAACTCTATTTTGACATCTTATGTTGCTACACCAATTGCAATGAGTGCTTCAAAAGAAAAAAAGTACAATTATTTATAAGATTTCTAATCTTATTAGACCCTCTTCTCTTCTTCCATCTCCAATTATTCATGGCAGGCGCAGAGCCACAATGATGGCTACCGGTTTGGGTATTACGTTGAATTTAATAATTTTAGTCAAATTTATTATTAAATAATTTATTTAATATGTATAATAATCTATCAAAAATTCAGTAAATAAAAATATTATAATTCAGAATTCATAAATGAAATATTCTAGCTTTACCTCAAAATTTATGGGTTATGTGTGTTAATTTGCGATAGAAACAAACAAAAATGATGGATTTCTTCATAGATGAAACTCTAAATTTAGAGTAAATCGGTTTAGGAAATTTCTGATGTCATTGCTAAAATATCCCAAATGTAAAAAATGTACAAAAATGAATGTACTACTTCTATTTATACATGAATAAAGAATGTAGACTACTCCAAATTAGGCTACAATTTAAACAATCACAAGTGTAAAAATGATCAGTCTGGTGAATCCGGATGGTGTATTGGGCCTGATAGGTGAACTGGGCCTTGTAGTTTAATACGTCCCCTCAAGCTGGAGGGTGACGAAACACCCAGCTTGGACATAAGGTGTTGATGTTGCACACATGTGAGTGACTTTGTGAGAATATCAGCTAACTGATAATGAGTAAAGATGTAGTGCAAACATATAAGGCCATCAACAAGTTTCTCTCTGACAAAATAACAATCAAATTCAATGTGATTTATTCTTTCATGAGCCACAGGGATCCTGGCAATGGTAATAGCAGCTTGATTATCATAATGAATTGGCGCATGTGAAGAAATTGGAACACCTAGATCATGAAACAGCCTGACCAGCCAAGTAACTTTAGCCATAGTCTTCCTCAGAGCTCCATATTCAGCTTCAACAGAGGATAAGGAGACAATTGATTGTTTATTGAACTTCCAAGAAATAGGACTACCACCCAAAGTAATGAAATAACATGTGACTGATCTTCTAGATGTAGGGCAAGCAGCCTAGTCTGAATCAGAAAATGCATGAAGAGAAAGATCAAATAGAGCATTAAGAAAAAATCCCTTTGCAAGGTCTGTCAATATATCTCAGAACATGCAGGGCTGCAAAATGATGCGAAAACTTGGAAGCATTGAGAAACTGACTAAGGTGTTGCACTGAGAAAAAAGGTCAGGTATGGTGTGTTGTAGGAAGTTTAACTTCCCTACCAGTCTTCTGTAAATTTGGTCAGGAAGTAAATCCCCAGAATCAGGTGTGAGCATAGAATGCAGGTCCAAAGGGCTACCACATGAGAAACTGAGAAACAATTGGACTCAGTAAGTAGTTCCTTAGTGAATTTTTGTTGGTTGATGAGGAAACCCTGAGGACATTGTGTCACCTCAAGGCCCAAAAAATAGTGCACTGTACCCAAATTCTTAATTTTGAATTGAAAATCCAAATAAGACTTCAAGGAATCTATTTTAGTAGTATCATTTCCAGCCAAGAGTATATCATCTACATAGACCGCTAATATGATAGTGGAACGAGAGGTAGTTTTAGTGAATAAAGAATAATCATTAAGGCTGAAAACATAACCTCTGGAGATAAGAACAGTGTACAATTTAGCAAACCAATGTCTGGAAGCTTATTTAACACCATACAAAGAATTCTTAAGTTCACAAATAAGAGGACCAGTGAAAGATGAAGGGGGTGAGACAGTGAGACCAGGTGGTACTTTTATGTAAACTTCCTCAGACAAGTCCCCATGCAAAAATGCATTATTCACATTCACTTGGTACACAGTCCATGACAGTTTAGCAGCTAGAGCAAGAAGGCACTTAATAGTAGTAAATTTTACAATATGGGAGAAGGTCTCATTGTAGTCAATACCAGTTGTTTGGGTGTCACATCTTATAACCAATCTAGCTTTGTATCTTTCAATACTACCATCTGATTTTTGTTTGATCTTATACACCCATTTGCATGGAATAACTTTCATGTGAGGTGGTAAAGAAACAATGTTCCATGTTTGATTAGCTTCTAGATCCTGAAATTCTTTCATTATTACAGTTGCCAAGCAGGGTTGAACACAACTTGTTGATAGTACATGGGCTCAAGTAAACATGACTCAGATGATAGTGTTTTTGGAGAAGAAGAGAGAATATGAGCAGAAGGAACAAAATATAACAAATGTAGTCTTTCCGATGTGATGGTGTGGTTCTAGATATCCTGAAAGACTGTTTAGTAGGTAGATGAGGTGCATGTATAGATGATGTGGATATAGGAATAGATGGTGCAGGATCAGGCACACTAGGTGCAGATAGTGGAGCACCACCATGTGGTATGTGAGAAGATACATGAGGTGAAGGATCAAGATGGACAGTTGGAGTAAAGTTAGGATAAAAAGAAGAAGAAAAAATAGGATCACAAAATTGAGGGAATGATTTAGGAAAATAACTAGAGGATGTTGTAGCGGAAGGCAAAATGTACTCAAGAAAATAAACATCCATGGAATAAAATATGTTCTTTTTGAGTAAGTTGTACAACTTGTATCCTTTCTTCCCAAATCCATATCCTAGAAACAAACAAGGAATAACTCTAGATTGAAATTTATCTCTATAGGAAAGTGGAATAGTTGCATAAAAAAGGCAACCAAAAGATTTGAGATGTGAATAGGAAAGAGGATGGCCATGAAGAACTTCATAGGTAGTCTTGTTAGAAATGACAGAAGAGGGAAACCTATTGACTAGGTAAGTGGCAGTTAGAATGCATTCCCCCCCAAAATCTCATGGGAAGTTTACATTGAAAAAGAAGTGTTCTTGCAGTTTCTAGTAGATGTTTGTGTTTCCTTTCCACTATCCCATTTTGTTGTGGGGGTGTGTGAATAGAAATTTTGGTGAGAAATGCAAAGAGAAGCAATGAACTCTGCATGAGTGGCAGCAGTACCAAGTTCAAAGGCATTGTCAGTTCTGATTGTTTTAATGAAAGTGTAAAATTGAGTAGAAAACATGGCAATGAAAACCCTGATGACAGAAAAAGCATTTCTTTTGCAAGAAAGAAGATAAGTCCAGGTAGCCCTACTTTGATTATCTACAATAGTCAAAAAATATTTAAAACCATTATAGGTTGCAGTACGATATAGGCCCCATAGGTCAATGTGAATTAAATGAAAAGGTGTAGGAGAAACAGTAGTACTTTCAGGAAGGGTGACCTTTATTGTCTAGCCATTGGACATATAGGGCAATCAAAAGATTGTCTAGAAGAAAACTTACATGTAGACAATGTGGGAATATACAACATCTTAATAAAAGACATGTAACCTTGTCTTTGATGTCACAAAATATCAGTCTTATTTATTGAAGAACTAGTACAATCAGAATTGGAAGAAACAGGGTTACAAGTATCAACACTAGATACATCAAATGAGAAAGAACAATCAGAAATAGAAGAAAAAGGCGGTGTACAAACATTAATGTTGGATACATCAGACAGAGAAGGAAAAACTTGTGGTAAAATAGTAGTAGTATTAGCTTGACTGAGTGACAACCTGAAGATGTAAAGTCCATGTTCAACCTTACCAAGCTCCAATGGCCTCTTCGGAGAAGGGCCCTGTAAATAGCATGAACAGTGGTAAAGAGAGCAGAACAGGAAAGCTGAGTTAGAAGTTGATGCATGAAAATTAGATTGAATTGAAAGGAAGGTACTAGTAACACATTTGTGAGAGTAATGTCAGGAAACAAGGATAAAGAACCAAAACAAGTAACCTTAACATTATAACTATTTCGTAAGGTAACTAAGGAAGGAGAAATAAGTGATTGAATATCATATAATAAATGCTTGTGTGGGGTCATGTGATTGGTAGCACCAGAGTCTAGAATCTAAGAACTAACACCCTCATGTGTAACATGACATGCAATAAAATCATGTAATCTACTAATAGGATTGTTATACCAACCTTTAAAGTTAGTATGTGCCTGAGCTCCTTGGGATGGTGAAGATTGAACATATGAAATTTGAGCCTGGTTGAACATGGTCAATAGATGTTCATATTATTTCTTAGAGAATCCATGGGATGGAGGAATAAAGGAATCCCCAATGACCAGAGGAATGGACTGAATCTTAACCTGAGCATATGAAGCAGACCTCTTGCCCTTTGTGAATTTGAAATCAGATGGAAAGTTATGGAGTTTGTAACATTTCTCCACAGAGTGTCCTGGTTTCTTGCAGTATTTACATATGAGGTTAGATTTCTTTAGATCAAAGTTGACTCTTTGAGTGAAATTCCTAAGATAATTGATGTACCCTGAACCAGAACCCTCTGAATTGGCAGCATAGTTGGGATACCCTGAGCTAGAAGCAATAGAACTGGAAGCATAATTTGAATACCCTGAACTAGAACTGCCTGAACTGGATGGATAAGGGTAATTTGAACTAGAAGCACCTGAACTAGAATGAGAGTATACTCTTTTACCAGAAATGGAAGCACTAAAGGATTATGAATCAAAAGAGAACACATGTGATCCAAAATGGATCTCTTTTTTTTCTCTCTTCTCTGATTAGCATAGCATAAGCCTTTTCAATAATTGATACAAGACTCAACATTAGAATGTTACTTTTGACTATAGAATATGTATCATTTAGGCCAGATAGAAATTGGATGAGCTTCTGTGTTTCAGTAAGATCATGCATTGCACCACTAGTGCAATGTCTAGCTAAGTTGAGGGTATGAAGTTCATCCCAGAACCTTTTAAGTCTAGTATAGTAGGTAGCTATGTCTAAGGAGCCTTGAGTAGTAGAAGAAGTGTCTCTTTATATGTTGTAATACTGAGAGATGTTAGCTACCCCACACTTATCTATTAGATTATTCCAAGCCTCCTTGACAGTTTTATAATAGAGAATGGTCTTTGGATAGGGCATTCATTATCCAAGCCTTAACCATGTTATTGCACCTCAACCAATGAGGAAAGAATGGTGAATTAGAGCTAGGTTCAGCAAAAGTGCCATCAATTAAATGAGTTTTATTCTTTGCAGATAGAGATATTAACATCCCTTCCTTCCATTCCCCAAATCCTTCACCAATGAAAGGAACATATATCAATACACTTCCTGGTGTATCTGAAGGATGAAAGTACAGATGATGAAAAACATCTAAAATCATTGATAACTAGGAGGTATATCAGAACTAGTCGTGTTGAACTCGGTACCAATCGCCATATCGATAACACAATAGCAATGAGAAACAATCAAATCAAACAAATTGAGAGAAAGTAGAGAAAATATGACCAAATAACGAAGAGAATACGCAGATGCAACAGCAACACACGAACCCTAGGTTCCATGAAACTTAAATCAAAACCCTAGATTCGTCGATGCAATGCGATTCTTCGAGTCATGAATTGAGAAGATAACCATATGAAAACCCTATCTTGTTCGACGCGATGCGATCTCTTGAATCAATAAACACAAATACAGTAAGAAAACCCTATAAAATTGTTGATACGAAGAAAACCCTAGAAAATTGCCAATACGAAGAAAACCTTAGAAATCGCCCATACGATCTTTGGAATTTGGAATAAAAAATGAAAACAAAGTGAGATTTCCCAAGATACGCTCTGATACCATGTTAATTTGCAAAGAAACAAATGAAAATGATGGATTTCTTCATAGATGAAACCCTAAATTGAGAGTAAGTCGGTTTGGGGAATTTCTGAAGTCATTGCCAAAATATCTCAAATGTCAAAATTGTACAAAAATGAATGTACTACTTCCATTTATACAAGGAATGAAGAATGTGGACTACTACAAATTAGGCTACAATTTAAATTATCACAACTGTAAAAAATGATCAGTCTGGTGGATCCGGATGGTGTATTGGGCCTGATAATTAAACTGGGCCTTGTAGTCCAATAATGTAAACACGAATTTCACTATGTATTATCAACTTTTTGGAAAAAGAAAGAAAAGAAATTACTTAATTTTGGCTCCACTTTATAACGGACAGGATGAGAATTTTGTGCATAATAAACAAAAGATAGTCGTCCAAGAGGATATTCATATTTTCTTTTATCATATAATAAATAATAAAATAATAATAATAATATATTTGCAGAATCTATTTCTTACTCTTTTTTTTGTCAAAGCACCTTCTCCTAGTTTTAGGCCTCCACTTATATTATTATTATTATTATTATTTGCAGAATCTATTTCTTACACTTTTTTTTGTCAAAGCACCTTCTCCTAGTTTTAGGCCTCCACTTCACTTTATTTCAAACTTTTAGACCCAAGAATAATCCTTTATTCCATCCAAGACTATGAGTAAAAGAAATTGATAACTTGGTGGACTCTCTACTAGTTCTATCGAATTAAAAAGATGAAATTATTTTTTGCAACGGAAAAGTAATTCAACTGGAACAATAAGTCTAATGGTACTTCTCTTTTGATATTTCCACAAACCATTAACGGGAATGTATAACTAGAATTGCATATAGTGCGGGCAATGTAGTTTGTTTTTGGATGTTTAGTTGTTGTACTAAAGAAATTATTTTTGAAGATCATGACAATGTATTTTTCATTTTAGTTGATTATTCCATATATGGCTTGTTTACCCCAAAAAGGTACAATTGAATTTTGTAGTGATTTTAAGGATATGTGGATTGATTTATAATAAATGATGATAAACAATTGACAATGAGTAAATAAAAGTAAGTAATAAGTAAGAAAATCGGCATTTAATGTTGTAAGCTTGATTGAAACTTCTTAGCAAGATTGGTCCAATCCTTGGCTATTTTGATTCGGGTTCGAGCCAATAATGAGAGCTTAGTGATTATAATGGAAATGACAAAGATCGTACAAGTGAGGATAATGAGAATGGGATGCCCTTCCAACATTAAGGTTGATCTCCTTTTATAGTTATGAATACAAGACATTGCTGCATGAAAATCACTTTTCAATTAAATGCAATTAAATGACAATAATGGTCTCTTAATGAGCAAAGAGTAACGGCTGGCGCCATATTCGGAACGGGTACGCGCTTGGTTCCCTTGGTTCTTCACCCGGTGTAATCTAGTTTGGACGCTACCCGACCTCGACTCGACATCCGAACTAATCAAATGTCACCCATATCCAGTCTAGAATTCAACCGCCTACGTCGAAACCTATACTTAAATCTTGCCATGTGTCACGCCGGATTTCATCATATACAGATAGTTCACTCACTTCCCAGATCAAAGTTTACCGAAGTGATGGGAAGTGGAAATGATTTCTTCGCTGATCCAATGCAAGCTTCTTTTCAAATGATTCCGAAATAGGCGAGAAACGAAACATTTCCTCTTCTCCAAACTCTGACTCACGTCTGATCATTCTGCAAACTCGAACATGTGTCACCTTTTGATAGAATCGTCACTTTGATTCGTGAACCCAAACATTTCATAATGGTGACTGAACTCCTATAGAAACCCCTCTCATTTTCCTCCACTTTCTGCGAAATTTTTTCAAATCAACCAACCCTCAAATCTTCAAACCTTCATGTCTTTATGTTCCCATACCTTCATACCTTCAAGTCTTCCAATCTTTATACCTTCATATCTTTAAGTCTTCAAACATTCATAACTTCATAGCTTCATCATGATGACCAAAACAAACACATGCTCCTCTTCAAGGCATTCTTCTTCGGTACCTTCATCTCCGCTTGCCATTGATGATGTCACCAGCGCCGATGGATTTTCTGAAGCTCAGGCTTTCATCAAGCCTAGAGCATTTGATATGCTCCCTTATACCTTCCATTTCGATACTGAATTTGTTGTTTGCACTGTTACTTCAAAAAATGATCGGGGTGAAATAGTGAAAAGCTACCCAACTTCCATCGCTCCCTCCGAACTTTTTCCAAGTTCGGACCGATTGTGATTGGGAAAAACTCTTCGGACTCATCATCCCCGAGCCTGATGAAGATATTACTACCCATAAATCCGGATATTCTTACGTCTACACCTATCCATTCACTTTCAAACTCGACCCTCAAATTGATGACGTGATACTCAAAATATGCAAGACTTATAACTTATGTCTTGGACAAATTGGTTCGGTCGTCTGGAAGGTTGTCACTTGTCTTCGATTCTTGGCGAATGAGGTCAAAGAAGATTTCACTTTGGATCATTTGATCCATTTGTACGTCCTGAAGTTCTTTCGTGGTGTGGTCGTCCAACTTTCCAAATGAGGGAAATTTCCTATTTTTTCTAGCCTCGATGAAGATCAAGATCGAGGCTAGATAGAACGCTTTACAGCAGTTCACACTGCTAAGATTATTCCGGAGAGGTTCTTGCCTTTTCCGGAAAGATGGAACTTAAACTGTAAGTTCAAAAACTTTTTTCTTAGATATTTTTTACATCACTTCTAATGACCTCAATTTTCTGAAACTTTCTTTCACTACTTTTTCCAGCTACCCAGTGGACTCCGGGATCCCATGTAGAGAACCTTAACGCATGAGTCAAAAATATCAAAAGTTTACATACGCACAAAGAGCGTACATTGAAGACGATTTCCAAAGACCACTAGAAAGGATAGAACCATGGTTTGAACTTTCCAAACTCTCCCTTTTTCCCCTTTATCATATACATGATTTCACCATTTTTTTTCTCTTTCTTTTTTTAGGTCTGCCCAAAGATTCCATAACCTAAAGACGACTTCTTCGGCTACTTCAGCTCACCCAGCTACAACCGTGCGCCATACTGCCGAAGTATCGAAGAAAAGGAAAACCCCAAAATCTAAATCCTCCAAACCTCCGAAGTCACCCTCGGCCACTTTGAAGAGAAAAAGGGCTCCGGGAGCGGGTGGCCCTTTCTGGGTTCAAAACACTAACATCTCTCCCGAAGATATTTGGGTAAGGAAGGTCACCACCACCACTCCGGCAGAAGATGTTTCTTCTGGAGTAACAGAAAATGTTACTGCTGAAGCTATCGTGCCACCATCCGGTGCCACACCAACTTCCGCCACCACACCACCTTCTGTCAAGCCAATTCTCGTTATCATTGAAGATGATAATGAAGCCACGGATGAGGAGCCATTGGGGAAGAAACCAATAAGGCTAAAAAATCAAGTCTCCCACCAAAGAATCATGCCTCCTCCCGATCCAAGCTCGTGGAAGTATTCCCGACTCCGAGCGTGGATCTGAAGAGAATGAAGACTGCGACTCTCTCTTTCCCTGAGGACACAAAGTTCTTATCTCGACCAATCGAGGTCGCAAGCTATTTGAGGCCTCTCATATCGGAATATGATAAAGAGAAGATGAAGAATGTCTTTTGGCAGTGCTTCTTCAACGAAGGCATGCACACATCTAACCGGGTATAATCACTAAACCTTTTCTTTTTTGCTTTTATCTTGATTTTATCCTTGTCTTTTTCTTTTGACACATTCTAACTTGAACTCGGCTTATATTTTTACAGTCATCTGTTTTGGTCGGGGAAGGTTTCCTCTGGTGCCTCGAGGAAAATGAAGATCTCAAGGGCCAAATGAATGCCTAAGATAGAAAAATTTGGCATCTAAAAAAATTCTTCAACAAAAATATGCTCAGTTGCTCCAAGTCAGTGACTTGCCCATTATTAAGGCTGACCATAAATGACCTCGAACTCATCAATGAGGAAAACAAGGTATTGGATGAGGAAAATGGTAAACTCTACAATGATGTTCAAGCCCTCACCAAAGAACTCAGAGAGCAAGAAGAGGAATAGGTCACTCCGGCTCTACTTGTGGTATCTGATAGAGTCTGTTATGCATTACACTTATAAATATGTATTTATTTTCTTACCGAGCCGCGCAACACGTAGCTGAACCCAACTGCAGTTGGTTTGATATCAAACACTAATGAGTCCCGCATTTGGGCCAGGTATGACCGAGTCCTCATTGAGGCCGTGTATGATATATATATATATATATATATATATATATATATATATATATATATATGATATATATATTTCCTATGATATGGTTTTCCTACAAAGTGGCATGATTTTTACAGACATGCATACATATGTTTCTTGTTATGACAGAGTAAAGCCCTTAGAGGTTGTTATGAGTTATCTCCATATATCTCATGTTATATTTCATGTTTACATATGTTACTTGCCTTACATATTCAGTACATCTTTCATACTGATGCGCTTCTCTGGAGCACTGCGTTCATGCCCGCAGGTATAGATAGAGAGAGTAGTGCTCCTCCTCGATGGGCGATCTGCTCATCTGTGATATTGTCGCACTCCCTTCCCTCGGAGTTGCATTACAAGAGTTTTAGGTACTGATGCATATGATACGAGTATTTTGAGGTATAACGGGGCCCTGTCCCGACCTGTTGGTATGTTTATATAACTCTTAGAGACTGGCAGACCTGTGTATAGTAGATGTTGGTATGCCGTGGCCTGTTATGACTCTTCTGTGTGCAGGTTACCCTTCAGTCTTGTCATACGACCCAAGTTTCATATTTCAGGGTGCGGATACTATAGTGGTACGCTCAGGCCTTCAAGCACTGGGTGCTGGCCACACACCCCAAGGCTGGGGTATGACAAACATGATATTAGAGCATGTCTGTCCTAGGGAGCCTGCAAGTCATATCTAGTAGAGTCTTATTTATGAGTGTGTTGTGCACCACACTTATAAACATGAGGCTACATGATATTTAGGATGTTTACTTTTCTTTCTGATCTAGATCGTGCGATAGTGTTAAACGATAAGTCTTCACTCATAATCTTCATCTTGTTCTTCTTAATTATGTCTGATACTACTTGATGATAAGACGCCTTATGAAGGGTAGATAAAGAGGTTGGAGAAGGTGTCAGTCATGCACCACCCGTTGGTCCGGAGAAACAGGAGCAATAAGATGAGGCTACATCTCGGGCCTCCAAGACTCCACCCCACCACCACCTCCAAAAGCAGAAGAGAGAGTTGATGTACCTCCGGTTCCTCCTCCAGTTTCCCCAATCAGGATATGGATATGCAGAGTGCAGTGCAACTATTGACTCGACTTGTGGCATCTCAAGCCTAGCGTCAGACTCCCAGTGTTATTGATAGAGCTGTGAGTGTGAGAGTTTGGGATTTTGTTAACTTTGACCCTCATGTATGTACTCGAATAGACCCCAATGCAGACCCATATAATTTTCTAGATAGAATGGAGCGAACTTTATGAGTTATACATGTAACGGATGCAGAGACTGTAAAGTTGGCTTCTTATAGATTATGAGACGTGGCCGCGACCTGGTTTGAGACTTGGGAGTAGACTCAGGGACCCCAAACCCTACCTTTAGGCTGGAGGAAGTTCTCTGGGGCACTTTTATAGTAGTACTTACCAGTCGAGATTCGATGAGCCAGGTGAGATAGGTTTCTACATTTGGAACAGGGAAATATGAGTGTCAGGGAATATAGTTTGTAGTTCAACTCCTTGGAGAGGTATGATCCCATGATTTTGGCTGATATGAGCGATTGAGTACATCAATTTATTAATGTTTTGGGGCCACACTTGGTGAATGAGTGCACCACAGCTTCATTGAGTCTGAATATGGACATCTCCCGCATTTAGTCCTGCGCACAAAATCTAGAGGTGGAGGTAGTACTACACATGTGGGCAGCCTGGACATATTATGTATTTTTGTCCGACAAGAGGTGGAGGTGGTACTACACATCCAACTGGATCTGTGGCAGCTTCTTATTCATCAGAGCACCCCCAGGGAAGGGAATACACACATCGACTGGTAGAGGCAGAGGAGCAAGATCTAGTTTGAGCAGTCTCCAGAACCACATATATGCCTTGTCATGTCGACAGAACCTTGAGTTGTCCCCGGACGTAGTTAAAGGTATATTATCCAATTTCTCTCACGATGTATATGCTTTAATAGGTCAGAGTTCTACTTACTCCTATATTACACCCTTTATTGCTGGTAAGTGTGGGAATGAGCTGAAATTGTTACATAAGACGTTTGAGGTGTCTACGCATGTGGATGAATAGATGTTGTGATGTAAAGATATATGATCATCATATGGTAGTTGACTTAAATAAACTAGAGATGGTGGAGTTTGATGTTATTATGGTTATGGATTGGTTGGCTTCTTGCTATGCTAATGTTGATTGTTGGACGAAGATTGTTTGCTTTAATTTCCAAACGAGCCCATCTTGAAATGGAAAGGTAATGTTGCAGCATCCAAGGATAGGTTTATTTCCTACCTTAAGGCTATGAAGATGATCTTAAATGGATATATCTATCACCTCGTGCAAGTTTGAGATGCGGAGGCAAAGCCTCCAACGTTTCAGTCAGTTCCCGTCGTTAGTGAATTTCCTGATGAACTTCCTGGTATTCCTCCCGAAAGGGAAATTGAATTCACCATCAACGTGCTCCCAGATACCCAGCCTATATCTATTCTTTCGTACCGAATGGCTCCTACGGAGCTAAAGGAATTAAAAGCTCAGCTGAAGGACCTTTTAGAGAAAGGCTTTACTCGACCCAGTACTTCCCCATGGGGTGCTCCGGTACTATTTGTCTGTAAGAAATACGAATCATTAAGGATGTGTATTAATTACTGTCAGTTGAGTAAGGTAACCATTAAGAACAAGTACCCGCTCTCCAGAATTAATGATTTGTTTGATCAGTTGCAAGGCGCGAGGTATTTTTTGAAAATTGATCTCATGTATGGATACCATCAGTTCCGAGTTAAAGAGAAAGATATTCCAAAGATCGCTTTTCGAACTAGGTATGGCCATTTTGAGTTTCTTATTACGTCATTTGGCCGAACGAATGCGCCGACAGCTTTTATGGATCTGATGAACCGAGTATTTAAGCCATTCCTGGATATCTTTGTAATAATATTTATTAATGACATTCTGATATATTCTCGATCGGAGGCGAACATGCAGGTCATTTGTGAGCGATATTCTAGATGCTTCAAAATCGTAAGATGTATGCCAAGTATACTAAATGTGGTTTTGGTTGAACTATGTTGCCTTTTGGGCCATATTGTCTCCTCAGAAGGTATCAAGGTGAACACTCAAAAGATTGAGGTCGTAAGAAATTGGTCGAGACCTATGACTCCTACCTAGGTACGTAGCTTCTTAGGCTTAGCAGGATATTACCAAAGATTCATGGAGGGTTTTTCTTCCATCTCTGCACCTATAACCAAGCTCACTCACAAAGCAGCCAAGTTTCAGTAGACAGATGCGTGTGAGCGCAGTTTTCAAGAGCTAAAGAATAGGTTGACATCCACACCTGTGTTAGCCCTTCCCAAGGGTACCGATAGATATGTAGTTTACTGTGATGCCTCCAGAGTTGGCCTAGGGTGTGTTCTGATGCAGCACGGGAAATTTATAGCATATGTTTCAAGGCAATTAAGGAAGCACAAAGTGAATTATCTGACTCATGACCTTGAGCTAGCAGCAGTAATCTTTGTCTTGAAGATGTGGCATCATTATTTATATGGAGTCCATGTTGATATATTCATGGACCATAAGAGTTTACAATATATATTCCTCCATAAGGAGCTAAATTTAAGGTAAAGAAGATGGTTAGAATTATTAAAGGATTACGACATTGATATCTTGTACCACAAAGTGAATGTCATAGCTGATGCCTTAAGTCATAAGTTTATGGGGAGTTTGGAAGGTGTTAAAGCCAATAAGTTGGAAATGACCAAAGAACTACGTCGCTTAGCTAATTTGAATATGCAACTCTTGGACATATAGGACATAGGAGCGATAGTACTGAATACCACATAATTATCCCTAATAATTGAGGTGAAGACAAGATAGGTTGAGGACCCCGAGTTAGTCTGGATGAAAGAAGGAATTCCTCTGCAAAAGAAGCCAATATTGGAACTTATGGGAGATGGAGTCCTTGGATATATATGAGGACTATGAGAACAAATTATGTCTGAAATACACAAGTCTAGATACTCTATTCATCCTGGATCAAAAAAGATGTATCATGACTTTCGACAAGTTTATTGGTGGAAAGAAATGAAGAAGGATATCGCAACGTTTGTAGCTCAATGCCCGAATTGTCAGCAAGTTAAGATCAAGCATCAAAAGCCTAGAGGTTTGATACATTATATAGAAATCCCTACTTGGAAATGGTAAATAATTAATATGGATTTCATCACCGGATTACCCCGTTCTTATCGAAAGTTTGATTCCATTTGGGTTATTGTCGTTAGGCTAACAAAATCAGCTCATTTTTTAACTGTTCGTACTACCTTCTTAGTTGAAGACTATTCCAAGCTATACATCAAGGAAATAGTCTTTCTATATGGTATTCCGATGTCTATTATATCTGACAAAGGTGCTCAGTTTACAGCTTATTTTTAGAGGTCATTTCAAAAGGGTTTAGGCACCCAAGTAAACCTTAGTACAAGCTTTTATCCTCAGACTAACGGTCAGGCTGAGCGAACAATTCATACACTTGAGAATATTTTACGAGCCTGTGTATTAGAATTTAAAGGTAGTTGGGATGATCATTTTGCCCTTATCAAGTTCGTTTATAATAACAGTTATCATTCTAGTATCAAGATGGCCCCGTATGAGGCATTGTACGGGCGAAAGTGTAGATCCCCAATTGGCTGGTTTGAAGTGGGTGAAGCTGAGTTACTAGGTTCCAATTTGGTCCAGCAGGCGGTAGATAAAGTGAAGCTAATTCAAAAGTGTTTATTGACTGCCCAAAGTCAGCAGAAATCTTATTTAGATGTTTGACGTCGTGACTTATAATTTGCCATTGGCGATTGGGTATTCTTAAATGTTTCTCCAATTAAAGGAGTTATGAGATTTGGCAAGAGAGGGAAACTTAGCCCAAGATACATTGGACCATATAAGATTATCCGCAAGATAGGCCAGGTGGTTTATGAGCTTGAATTACTTCCAAAATTAGAAGTAATTCACTCGGTGTTCCATGTGTCGATGTTGCAAAAATGCATAGGAGATCCTTCCCGCATCACTCCCGTAGAGGATGTACAGATCACCCAAGATTTGAACTCTGAATAGACTCTAGTAGCTATTCTAGATCGGCAATTTTGGGAGCTGAGAAGTAAGGAGGTCGCCTTTGTCAAGGTATTATGGAGAAATAACAATACATAAGAGATTACTTGGGAGGCCGAAGAATATATGCGATCTATATATCCTTATTTAATTCATTTCTCAAGTTTATACTAATACTCGTGCGATATGATTCTCTTGCTTCTATTCAATTCAACAAACCTAAGTCTTATATCTTATTTAGGTGTTAACGTGGAGGAAGATGTGGCAGGTGTTGCTCAGAGCACGATAGAGGATAATTGAGATGAGTTATGGCTAACTTTCTTGATTTTGGTTTATACATATGGTCGTGTGAGGCCTAGTTGATATTATTTTACTGTTATGTTGCCTTGTGTGGCATTGGATATGTGCTTGGGTTGTTTAACAGGTTTTGGATAGTCCTATTTACAAAGTAAACTCTGCCAAATTTTTTAGAACCCTCAAGAGTTAAAGAATATCCTCAATATTCGAGGACGAATGTTCCTAGGGGGGGAGAATGTTACATCCCGTATTTCACCGCATCATTGATAAATACCTATATCCCAGGAAGAGGTACGACTTTACAAAAGGATAATTGAGATTTACATCTTGTTTATGAAAGTACCGGAGTGTTAGAAGTCAAACAGATTGAAGAAAGTATGTTTCGATGAAATCGGAAAATTTGGGCATTTTATGGGATAGTCGACGGACCGTCAAATACTTTGACGGACTATCAATTGTCCAATCTGGGAGTTTGACGGGAAGATTGATGGGCCGTTAAAGTATTTATTGGTCCCGTCAATCCCAATGTCAAATTCTTATGGTAGAAAATATTTCGGGTATAAAATCGGGTTTCATGTCTTGAGACCTCATTTTCGCCCGAAATTTGATCCTAATCCTCTCCAAACCCTTCCAATCATATAACATCATTTGTAGATCAATCCTAATCCGAATTACGCTAGATTAATGCAATAATTTATGTATTAATCAAAGAAATCATCATCTCTGTGTTGAAGGAATTTCATAAACCCTTGGAATTTGTGGTAAAGTGTTGTTTTAAGGAGACTTGGATGTATCGAGGTAAAAATGCACCTTCGTTTATCTATAATTATGGTTAATTGATGATACATAATAAGTTATGAAAGGATTTTCGTAATCGAAGCTCTTAGACATGTGAAATCATGAGAATATGATTTGTGGGTTGTTTCGTTTGGATTATGAATTGATATTGATAAATAAATCAATTATTGGTGTCGTGAAACCAAGAAATGTTGTTTCGGAGAATCGAGGGATCAAACTACGTAAGTGTCTTTGTTATGAAATTTAAGAACCATTTGTATTAGGATTGTTGATACGATACATAAATGAAGTGTCATTATGGAATATGGATTCGATATTGATATTGACTCTTTGTTGCTATAGATAGTTGTTCGTAAGGCGTGCAAAAGCATTTAAGGCAATTGAAATTTCAAGGATAAGGTATGTAAGGCAAACCTTCTTTCTTGGCATGAATCGATACATTGTTTCTTCAAATAAAAACCTCTCTGCAAAATGAAGTAGCAAAAGATCTTCTTTGACGAATCAATCATAATCCACGACTACTATTTTGTTCATAATATCTCTTGGGTTACATAAGTCCCAAGTGTGTATATCTGGATCCTTGAACGTAGTGCCAATAACAATAGTCGGAGGATAACGACAATAGGTCACGCCGGTTCTGCTTGTGGTATCTGATAGAGTTTGTCCTGCATTGCACTTATATATATGTATTTATTTTCTTACCGAGCCGCGTTATATTCGGTTGGGTATGACATGTAGATGTGCACCCGACTGTAGTTGGTTTGATATCAGACATTATAGAGTCCCACATTTAGGCCTGGTACGACCGAATCCTCATTGTGGCCAACCAATTGTAGTTGGTTTGATATACAATATGATATGATTTGCCCCACAGTGTGGAATGATTTTTACAGACATGCATATATATGTTTCTGGTTATGACAAAGTAGGGCCCTTAGAGGCTGTTATGAGTTTCAGGTTGATCCTTATCTCCATATTTCTCATGTTATATTTCATGTTTACATATATTATATGCCTTACATATTCAATACATCTTTCGTAATGATGTCCTTCTATGGGGCACTGCGTTCATGCTCGCAGGTACAGATAGAGAGAGTAGCGCTCCTCCTCATTAGGCGATCTGCTCAACTATGATATTGTCGCACTCCCTTCCCTCGGAGTTACATTACAAGAGTTTTAGGTACTGATGCATATGATATGAGTATTTTGGGGTATGACGGGCCCTGTCCCGACCTGTTGGTATGTTTATATGACTCTTAGAGGCTTGCAGATCTGTATACAGTAGATGTTGGTATGTCGTGCTCTTGTCGACCCCTTTTGTTATCAGTTCACTCTTATTGTGGCCTTGTCGTCCTTGGTTAGATGTTCATATATATATATATATATCCTGTTGGGACTCTTCTATGTGCATATTACCATTTAGTCTTGTCATACATGGGTAATTGGAAGCCTTGTCGGCCCAAGTTTCATGTTTTAGGGTGCGGATACTATAGTGGTACGCTAAGGCCTTTGGGCACTGGGTGCCGGCCACACCCCCTAAGGCTGGGGTGTGACAGAGTCCTACCACGAGTAGGATTTGTGCTTTTATAGTAAAGACTTGGTGTGCAAGACTGCAGGATTTTTGGACATACTTGTCAAGATATTTCAAAGTCCTGCAAGGAAATTGAAGCTGCGTCAAAATGCTAGAATTGAAAACCAACTCAAACCCTATTTACCATAATGGGTCGTTGTCACATCCAAAACCCGACCTTGCACGTAACATGGATTCGATGCTACGAACAACACCAAAAGCACCTTATGAATTAATACTATCAAGTCTCTACTTAGTATTTTATTAATAATTTCAATCAAGCTATAAATACCAAGTAAAAGTCATGGTCAAATTTTATAAAATAAAATCAGCGGAAGTCTGTAATAAATAAATGTCAAAACGTAGCAACGCCCAAGAGAGTAAAATAACGACCTCAACCAAATATCCACAAAACAACATCTACCTATGGAGCCTCTAAGATGATAAAATAAAATAGTCTAACTTCAGGATGCAGCCTGAAAACTAATACTAATAAAATAAGGATAAGATGGTGCCCTACGAAAAATCATGTGGGCTCACAGAATATTCTCGAAAGCAATAAGTTCTCCTAAGTCGTAGGTGTATCACGAACGTGCTCTTCTTCGTTACCTGACATACCATAAAAAAACAACAATGGTATGCCTGCGTACCGGGTACTCAGTCAGTGTCTCTTGGATAACAGTTAATATAACAAAATAATATAAGAAGGATCTGTAAGACAATGTCAATTAAAGCAATTTGAAATTCAGAGATAGAATAAATCATCAACTTAATAAAACCATCAATGAAAATCATTTAGGAAGAAATAAATCAACTTCAACTCATTATGTCGTTTATACATTTAAGTCTTTTCAATCATGAATTCAAGATCATCAATAAGCCACTCACAAGCAACCAAAGTACAACACATGCCAATACAATCCCAAATCAATATAACGAAGAGATGAACATTTAAGTTTCCCTCAACTGCATAGAAGCACCACACAGGGGATTATTGACCCCAATGGCTACTCTTCCTCCCGAATAGCTAGGCAAATATCACACCGGGGTTATGAACCCTTGATGACCACTCTTTCTCCCGAATGGCTATGCTAATACTACACCGGGGTTATGTGTCACATCCCAACCTTGGTGGGGTGGACGGTCACCTAATGCCACCTCTATACAAGTAGTGTACTCGACAATACAAGTAGTTTACTACGTTCAATTACTAGCAAACAGAATGGCTCAAAACAAGTATATAGATACGTGGGCCTACGAGGCCTCAACTGTTTAACCCAACATCACATAACACTACTGACCACATGTGTCCATCTGTCTACAAAAACCTCTAAGAGTGTTTGACAAAATAATTTGGTCGGGACAGGGCCCCGGCCTACCTAACTAGTATGTACAACTATACCAAAAATGATTCAACTCAGCTACTCTGGGAGAAAGTGAAGCTCACCAAAACTCTGATGATCAACTGGAGCATCTACCCACAAATCTTCCACTTGCGAACCTGGACATGCAGCATGACATGTAGTGCCCCCGGCAAAAGGGACGTCAGTACGAATAATGCACCAAGTAACTAAGGTGGATTAAACAAATTATAAACATTGGAACTTAAAGTAAAACAAGTATAGGAGAATTGTCGCTTACCTGTAGGTGACACTCTGCTAGAATGCTTATCAATTATACCAGTGAACATATCACAACAGGCCTAAGTGTTGTCTACTTATTTAGTCGATCTTTGTCTCGCAAATATGTTCTACTTAGGGTGACAAATAGGTCATGAGACCGTCAAATAGGCCTCGGTGGCCGTCAAATAAGCCTCGATGGCTAGCAAATAAGCGCAAGCTAGAAAATAGGCCGCGAGGGCCGATGAATAATATCACACAGCTCAACTAAGTTCTTTATACATCAACTCTCTCAACTACAATTCCCCTTCTGAGAAGACACAACCTTTTATCCAGAGTTACTTTTAAGAAATGCAATTAAAGACTCACTTATCCTTGGAGTTTAACCAAGTACACCAGCTTCCAACCAGAGGAGTAACAATTACTAAGGCAACAAACATTTACAACTACACAAGTGCATAGATCTTCAACTAGAAAAGTTGAGAAACTAGTGCAACTGACAGGGGGCAACTATACAACTAGAAAGTACGCAACCCGTTGTCTACTACACCCGACATCTGAGGAATTCCACTTTAGAAAAATGACTAATAACTCCAAAACTATTGTATACGGGCACATCAAGTGGCCTAACTTCTAATGAAAGTTTACTAAACTAGAATGGGTCCAATTCAACACGTCAAACTATTAACAAATATCTAGATTATATTCTTATCGACAATTACCTTTCAATTATGCAACTGAGGATTCATTTACCTTGTAAGTTCAACCAAATACACGAGCATCCAACTAGAAGCAACTACTACTGCTATCACTGCAGACAACTATATAAAGGCATATGTATTTGGCTGGGATGTAAGTGTAACGGACGAGGGCAACTATCAACTAGCATTTAGATTGGATCCTTACAGGTCCTCGACTTTTATCACTACCAACAACTACTGCTTACTATTGAAATTTCAAAACACAAGCAACATCACTCCTTATAGGTTGCTTCACCTACTCTTTGCTACGAACATGTTATAAAGCGCACAATTAACTACAATTGATGTAACTACGACTATCTTGCCCCTCGAATCTCCAACCAAGCACCTAGGTGTACAATTAGGGCGATCTTTCTAATAATGCAACCAACATAGGAACTATGTAACGAACAAGTATAAACCCCAATTCTTATATTAAGGAAAACACTAACGATTCCAAATGCCTTATGGTCACCTCATATGTTAGATGCCTAGTAGAGATCTAATGGTTTAGAGTAGATTATGCTTAATGACACACCTACCAACGAGCCCAGTCATCTACTTCAACTATAAGTATAAACTTGAGTAATGGATCAAATAAAAGATTATGGAACTTAAGAACAACTCGCATTCTCAATCCAACTATATACCTACAACCGATAGTAAAGCTAACTTCAACTAAAAGAGTATAATACCTATGACAATTACGTTTCCTAACTCTGCTAGACAAATACACTTTCTGTTGAGTCATGGCAATTGAAAGAAGGGATAGCCATTACATACCTTGTCCTTGATGCTACAATTGCCTTACACGTCCTCGCACTCCATATGGATGGTTATCTATATCAAATAAAAAGGTCGATATCAATATCAAATCCAAATTTTTATAGAGAACTTCACTTAGGCACTTTATCGACACCCTTACGCTTATAGAGTTCTTAGACTTCTTTACGAGGGATATTTATACAAGTTGGACCCATCCTCCTTTAATAATACTTTTCTTAGCTCCACAACATAAATAATTAGTTAACCTATTAATTCAGTTCATACAAAACAACCCCAAATCATGTCACAATAATTTCATATGTTTACGAGTTTCGATTACGAAAATCCTTTCATAGCTTGCTTCAAATCGTCAATTAATCATAGAACTAGTTAGAGGAGGATAGAATTTACCCTTACATATCAAAATCCCTCTAAAACAGCAACTACTTTATCATCCAAGGGTTTCCAAAATTGATCCTTCAATGAGACAATAATTCTCACGATAACCACGGGGTTTATCACGTAAATCTTGCGTAATTCGGCTTAGATTTGGTCTTGGGGTGATATACTATGTTGGGGAACGTATAGAGAGAATTTATGGATTGGTTTTGATGAACAAATGAGCCCCAAATCATGAGGACCCATTTATAACCCATCAAAATATTTCCACTGCGGTACTTTGACAGCGGGATTGATGGTCCGTCGAATGATCGATGGTCCGTTGATCCTGACCGTTAATCTGCCTCATGAGAATCTTAAATCAGCAGGAATTTTGACGATCTAGGTTGGCACTTTGACGATCTGTCACCTCTGATGTCAAACTGCCCAATTTTTCTGATTTCGTCGAAATATGTTTTCTTCGATCCGTTTGACTTCCAAACACTCCAGAACTCCAACCAACAAGTCGTAAACCTTCATTACCCTTTTATAAAGTCGTACAGCTTCCTGAGACCTCGGCATCCACTGACGTCATGTCGGGACTCGAAACTACGAGATGTAACATTATGAACCCTCGATGGACACTCTTCCTCCCAAATTGCTAGGCTAACCCACTAGTATCCATAGTGACTATTAAACACAAACTATAGAAATCATGGCATAATAGCCAAATCAAAATCAGAGCATAGAAGTTGAATCTCAAATCATGGCATGGAAGTCAATTAGTTCATTATAAATTATGTTCATCATCCCATTAGTAGGGATACATCAAGTCATTAATAGGTTTAGAAACCATGTTCAAGTCATTAGATATGTTCCAACTTTAACAAAGCCTGTTCATAGGGCAAAACACATGAAATATCCAACCTTTTGAAATTAAGTTTAAAATGTCTCTTATAGGGATAAATCATGTTCCAAGTCCAAAGCTTTATATATCAGTTTCGACAATCCTTTCAATAATCTTTTGATAGAAAAAATCATGAATACATATACACAGTATGATACCCTTAAGGTTCCATGAGGGCTTGTCCCTCACGCACATAAAACCTTCCCAAGAAACCATTTTAAAGGTTGAAAAAGTATGTTCGAAAAGAGACATACAAATCATATTTATAGTCAAAAATGATTTTAAAAAGAGACATACTTCAGAAGAAGGTTTTCAAAAGAGACATACCTTGATTCCCGCTAAAAGCTAGCAAATGTATTTCTCCACATTCACTAATCACTCTACAACTGATAAGAATGATACATATTAGAACTTTAATCTAATTCCACCAATTTTACCCCCATTAGCGAAGAACTAGGGTTTTCATGTCTAAAGAAATGTGTTCTTGAATTCTCGTGAATCATCCTATGGATTCTCATTGTTTCGAATATTCTACACTAGTCTAAATCCCATAAATGACCTTAGTAAATATCAAATAACATACCTTTAAGAGATTTCCATAAGTCTCCTTCAATTTCTCTTTCTTTGGTTTTCAAGAATCTATGATTTGGAGAGATGAACTAAGGTTAATTTGATGTTACATTGATGTAATAATTATGGATATTGATCAAGAACTTACCTTAGGTGTTTTGGGGAAGCTTTAGGTTTGTTTTCTCTCAAAAAGTCATCCAAAACGTAGTGGGATGAATGGCTTAAGCCAAAATCACGTTCTGGGGGATTTTATAGGTGGGTCTGGTCCTCCCTAGGGTTTGCGTCACATATCCCATATTATAGAGCATTTCCCATCGCATATTCAAACAAAATCCATGAAAATTTTGGGTAAAATGCGTAGCATATGCCATTTGCGAGGCATTTCGGTCCAGCGGACTGCTTTGTGTCCTTTCAGTGAATTGGTCATAACTCTTTACTCACATCTCCATATGCGCTCCACCTTATATAATTGGAAAGGTATTTCAAAGGGCTACCACTTTAATGATTTAAGGTTGCTCTAATTGTCAAAGTATTTATGCGTAAATAGGCAGGAAGTCAGATATACTATAAACTTAGTCGATTCTATCGAATCTTGTGCACTTCACTATTCGCCTTGATCTTAACTCAACTATTTCCACCCAAACTCATCTTGTTAGGACTTCATTTACCTAAAAGGTCATATTAATACCCATCTAACATATTTACACCTAACCTGAATTTACGGAGTATTACATTATCCCCCTCTCAGGATCATTCGTCCTCGAATGAGAGTTATGGCCTAAGGTTTTCACTAAACCTCAAGTCTTCAAAATTTTCACTAGAGTCATATCGTATTGCGAACTACCATATAATAACACTTTGTTAACACCCTGACAATAGTCACATGGTCCTCACAGGAACCCCTACAACTAGAGATGGCAGTGGATCCTGGACCCGATCCGGATCCGGTGGATCCAGATCCGTTTTATAGGATATGGATCTTCAAAATTTGGACTCGATGGATCCGGATTAGACCCGTATCCGTTTCTGACAGATCGGATCTGGATCTTGTATTTGAGATCCGTATCCGGTCCAGATCCGACTCGCGGATCCATTTTTTATTAAATATATTCATAACCTAGAATGTAATTTTATAAGTATTTTCTTAAAATTGCTAAGCACATCCTTGCAAGTTTAATTCTCAAAACAAGTTTAATTTATCCCCGCGTTAACTCAAAAACCAAAAAATAAAGAGGTAACTTCGATAATAAAATCAATGTTATAGAGTGAATGACTAACATCTCCATAGACAAGTAGTTAAAATTATATTAGCTTCATTTGTGAAGATTCCAAGCACATGCAAGTTCTGCATTGTGGAAATACTAGTAAACATTTTCCACAACTATTGTCATTGTCTAACATTTTCAATTAATAGCTCACAATCAAAATGAGACAACGAACAAAATATATCAAAACGAGACAACGAACAAAATATCTCATATGAACATTTCAAAATTAAAACACAGTAAACTGTTAGCTAAGTAAAAATCGTTTGTCAGTTCAAAAAAAAATTCTTAGCAAGGTTACATTCTTAGCAAGACAAAAAATTTTATATGTGGATCCAGATCCGATCCGTGGATCCGATGGATCTAGATTTGGATCTGATTTTTATGGACCCGACGGATCTGAATTCAGGTATGAAAAATGAATCTGGATCTGGATCTAGTAGGATCCAGTCCAGATCCGATCCGTTGCCATCCCTACCCACAACTATACTAAACAAGCCTAAGCACGAAATATGTGATTCCCAACTTTTGTCTATACTATCAAGAGAATTTAATAACCATAAGGTTCAATACCTACCTATGATATGGAATATATTGAGGTATTATGGCCTGAATATCATTGACAACAACTAGATGGTAAATACACCTCTTCGAGTTCATTTGGTGAGTCTTAAGATACGAAATAAGTCTACCTCAAGGTTTATAATATCATTCCTCCGTTGTATAACGAGTTCATAAAAAAATTCAAGCCATTTTGATTGACAAACCAGAGTTTCATAACACTTGGACAACCATTCTACCCCCACAACCACATCAAAACCCATAATTTCTAATTTAAGCAAATCAGCAGTAGTCTTATGACCCTTAACTACAACTACACAGTCATTATAGGCTCTAGAAGGAATAACGGGAGCACTAGTAGGGGTATTCACTGATGAAAGGTTTTAACAATTATTTGGGCTCCCCACCAAAATCAAAGGCAAAGTATTGAGTCACATAAGAAAGATCCTGAACCATATCGATCAACGAATACACATCAAGAGAACAAATAGTAAGAATACATGTCTCAAAACATCAACGACCACACCTTACAATCACCACCAACACCTACTACAGAATTCCAAGCGACTTTGTACTATCAATCAAATTAAATAGCACAACCAAAGTGCACCTCATATCACCATTGCTCACTAGGTTAGAAGTTGCAATACGAGTTAAAGTTATTTCTGTGAGGCACATGTATCAATATGTCAGAACGATCCTAAAGAGAAGTTCAAGCTCTATAGCACAATCTAGAATCAAGAATAGTAAGAAACACCAAAATGTCCTTGTAGTCATACATCCATATAGGTGGGCAGTTTGTAGGGAGATGACTCTACTAGACACAGCTCCACAGACAACCCTAGGACACATCTCTAAACCTAGAGCTCTGATACCAAACTTGTCATACCCCAAACCCGACCCAGGATGTAACAGGCATCTGATGCTATGAACAACACCGGAAGCACCTTATGAATTAATACTATCAAGTCCCTACTTAGTAATTTATTAATAATTTCAATTAAGCTATAAATACAAAGTAAAAGTCGTGGTCAAAATTTATAAAATCAAATCAACGGAAGTCTATAATAAATAAATGTCAAAACGTAGCAATGCCTATGAGAGTCAAATAACGACCTCAACCAAATACCCACAAAACAACATATATTAATTGAGCCTCTAAGATGATAAAAGGAAATAGTATAACTTCAGGACGCAACCTGAAAACTAATACTAATAAAATAAGGATAGGATGGTGCCCTATGAAAAATCATGTGGGCTCACCAAATAGTCTCGAAAGCAGCAAGTTCTCCTAAGTCGTAGGTGTATCACGAACCTGCTCTTCTTTGTTACTAATACATCATAAAAACAACAATGGTATGCCTGAGTACTGGGTACTCAGTGAGTGTTTCTGAGATAATAGTTAATATAACAAAATAATATAAAAAGGATCGGTAAGACATGTCAATTAAAGAAATTTGAAATTCAGATATAGAATAAATTATCAACTTAATAAAACCATCAATGAAAATCATTTAGGAAGAAATAAATCAACTTCAACTTATTATGTCGTTTATCACATTTAAGTCTTTTCAATCATGAATTCAAGATCACCAACAAGCCACTCACATGCAACCAAAGTATAACATATGTCAATACATGCCCAAATCAATATAATGAAGGGATGAACATTTAAGTTTCTCTCAACTGCATAGAAGCATCACATCGGAGATTATTGACCCCAATGACTACTCTTCCTCCTGAATAGCTAGACAAATACCTCACCAGGGTTATGAACCCTCAATGGTCACTCTTCCTCCCGAATGGATAGGCTAATACCACACCGGGGTTATGAACCCTCGATGGCCAATATTCCTCCCGAATGGCTAGGCTAATACCACACCAGGGTTATGAACCCTCGATAGCCACTCTTCCTTCCAAATGGCAAGGCTAACCTCACTAGGATCCATAGTGACTACCCTTCCTCCCAAGTAGCTAGGCCAAACACAAACTATAGAAGTCATGGCATAATAGCCAAATAAAAATCATAGCATAGAAGATGAATCTCAAATCACGCATGGAAGTCAATTAGTTCATTATGATTTATGTTTATCATCCCATTAGTAGGGATACATCAAGTCATTAATAGGTTTATAAATCATGTTTAAGTCATTAGATATGTTCCAACTTCAACAAAGCTCATTCATAGGGCAAAACACATGAAATATCCAAGCTTTTAAAATCAAGTTTAAAACATCCCTTATAGGGATAAATCATGTTCCAAGTCTAAAGCTTTATATATCAGTTTCAACAATCCTTTAATAGGAAAAATCACGAATACATATATATAGTATGATACCCCTAAGGTTCCATGAGGGATTGTCCCTCGCGCACATGAAACCTTTCCAAGAAGCTATTTTAAAGGTTGAAAATTATGTTCAAAAAGTAACATATAAATCATCCTTATAGTAAAAAAGAACTTTAAAAAGAGACATACTTCAAAAGAAGATTTTCAAAAGACACATACCTTGATTCCCGCTAAAAGCTAGCAAACATATTCCTCCATGTTCAATAATCATTGTACAACTGATAAGGCTGATAAACATTAGAACTTTAATCTAATTCCGCCATCTTACCCCTCATTAGAAAAGAACTAGAGTTTTCATATCTAAAGGAATGTGTTTTTGAATTCCCGTGAATCATCCCATGGATTCTCATTGTTTCGAATATTCTACACTAGTATAAATTCCCTCAATAACCTTAGTAAATATCAAAGAACATAGCTTTAAGAGATTTCTCAAAGTCTCATTCAATTTATCTTTCTTCGATTTTTAAGAATCTATGATTTGGAGAGATGAACTAAGGTTAATTTGATGTTAGATTGATGTAAAAATGATGGGGATTGATAAAAAATTTACCTTAGGTGTTTTAGGGAAGCTTTAGGTTTATTTTCTCTCAAAGAGACATCCAAAACAAAGTGGGATGAAAGACTTAAGAAAAAAATATGTTCTTGGGGTTTTTATAGGTGGGTCTGGTCCGCCCAGGGTTTGTGTCACATATCCCATATGATAGAGCATTTCCCATCGCATATCCAAACATAATACATGAAATATTTGGGTCAAAATGCGCCGCATATGCCATCTGTGAGGCATATCGGTCCAGCGGACTATTTTGCGTCCTTTCAGTAAATTGATCATAACGTTTTACTCACACGTCCGTTTGACCTCCACCTTATATGTTTGGAAAGACATTTCAAAGGATACAACTTGCATGCTTTAAGGTTTCTCTAATTCTCAGAGGATTTACACATAAATAGGCTGGAAGTCAGACATACCGTAAACTTAGTCGATTCTATCGAATCGTGTGAACTTCACTATTTGCCTTGATCTTAACTCAACTATTTCCACCCAAAATCATCTTGTTAGGACTTCATTTACCTAAAAGGTCATATTAGTACCCATTTAACACATTTACACCTAACTCGGATTTATGGAGTGTTACAGTCGTATCATGCAGGGTCAGGCGACTTGTTAAAGACAAAAGTTATAAATATTCAAGTCTTGTCATGAAGAAAGTTACGCACTCACAAAGAGAGAAAATCAAAATATTGAGCAAACCTTGTCAAGCATATTTGAGAGAGTTCTGATTTCATCAGTGCGACCTAATACGACGAAATAAATTAAAGAAGTTGTGTTACAAAGTTTATGTTTACAGTTCTTGAGTTTAGTTTTGTGTATTAGGATTGATCATCAAGTTGTACCTTTATCCACTTTCTTAGAAGCATACTATTATGTATAAATAGTTAGTCAAATTCAACTTCAAGTTAGGGGATCAACTTTGTGGGCTTACTAGTCTAGGGATATTAGTAAGATAGGAATTAAAGTTTATAGGAATTCTCAAACTTGTTCGTTTTAAAGTTCTTTTAATTGAAAATTTCAGTATAATCTCAAGATGATAAGATGTGGCATACGTGAAGACTATCTGTTCCTTGTAGCACTTGAATTCTTTGATTGCAAATACATACTCTTGTTGAATAGATTAGAAAGACTGACTAAACAAATTAAAGTTGAAAAGATAAGTCTTTTAAAAAAGATATGATGATGAAGCATTGAAATTTGCTGACTAAACTACAGTACTAACAATTTTAAAACAAAAATTTAAGTGATTAAAGATGAAGTTTGGTTTGGTCGATCAAGCAAATTGCTTATGCGGTTATACTTTTCAAACGTTCTCAACTTTTACTTGTCTTTCTATATATTCCTTTTCAATATAATCAAACTTTTTTGACGAAAAGGAATATAATTATTGATAATATGAAAATTAAGGTAGTTAAGCATATCTATGTCTGAACAGAATTAATAAACCAATTAACGGCCTTCCCTCCCTTTTCCTTTTCCCCTTTTATTTGTGGAAAGTAGAGACTAAAGGGCTTCTTTTTTCTCCTTCAACTATGCAAAATATATTAAGTTAAGAAGAATCTTAACCTTTAAGTCTGCAGTCAACATGATTCATATTCTAACGAGAAATGAAAAGGTTAAAGAAGGGGGGAGGGGGAAAGAGATAAAGGGTGTGCTTGGTAATGAAGGAAAATGTTAATATTTTTCTGAAAAAAAGAAATTATTTTTTTATTTATTTTTGAATATTCGGTAAATAAATAAAAAAATATTATTTCAAGAATATTTATATGTAATTTAGACAAACACCGTACCAGTAGAGGATAAAGTGGGAGTGGGGTGAATTGGGTGTGGCCATGTGGGGGTGTGAGAGGGGTTGGGGGGGGGGGGGGCTGGAGTGGGGGTAGGACTTAGGAGGTTTAATTTGAGAAATGGGTGGGGGTGCAGGGGCGGGGCATGTGTGCGAGGAGGATAGGGTTGCGGGGGTACGGGAGTGGAGTGTTAAGGGCGGCGCATAGACGATTAATATGAAAGATCACTTATGAAACTTGTTTTTTCTCCTCCCTATCAGGAAAATCCATCTGAAAGCGAAAACACATCATATGACTTCAAAATAAAGAGAAGGCCGGAAAAAGAGAGAACTTCTTTCTTTTCTAGCTTTGGCGGAAAGAATGAAAAATCTATCCTATACAAAGGCCTATATAAAAAATAAAAATTTTTTTGCTTAGAATCCTAAGTTGCCTCCCTTCTCCTCTTAGGCCGATCACATCCACTTTTAAAGCCCCTAGCATTTGGGTACAATCATTTTCTAATTTTTATTTAAAGTATTTTAATCAATCAAATATGAAAATTGCGAAGAAGACACAACTAGACATGTCCATAGGGTTGGGGACCCGCCCGATCCGACCCGAAAAAACCAGGGCCAGGGTCATCATATATCTGACCCGTGAGCCACCTAACCCGAAAAGCGGGGACCCTTTCATATGTAGGGTCGAGCCAGGGTCAAAATTTATTACCCGTCTGACCCGACGAGACCCGACCCGATCAGTGACCCGACCCTGACTCGTGTGACTTAACCCTTCACTATATAAGTGAAGGGTTAACCCTGCAGCCGCAGCAGCCTCTTCATTTCTTCAATCCGCTTCAATCCTTAGCAACCAATCCGGCGCCTCCTCTCCACTTCAATCCGGCGCTCCACAAGTAAGTTTTCATTCCTTCTTAGCAACCAGGTCACTGCAATAGCTTCTTCTATGCCGTCTTTCTCCCTTTTTTTCTTTTCTTCTACAATGCTAAGCATGGTTTCTGCATCTGGTTTCTGCTTGTGAGCATCAATTAAAAATCACACTAGATATTCAGTTAAAAAGTGAAAAGGGTGAATCTTTGTACTCAAAACTAGTTTTTTTTTCTCTTGCAAAATTTTATGGGAAAAGGTTGTTGGAACTTAATTTAGAAAAATTACTGATCTTTGCTTCAAGTTTGAAATTTTTTCAATTTTTGAGGTTTTTGTCATGATGCTTTTGCATTTGATGATATTCTGTTGTTTAAATTGCTGCTCTTCTTTGCTAATTTCATGTTTATCAAATAAAAATAACTAACTTTCCCATGAAAATTATCATGCGATAAACTTATTCTTTGAGCCCCTTTTGGAATTTTCTTATTGGTTAAAGTTTGAAACGTTTGCTTTTGTGGGGATAATGTCTTGACCCTTTTGCATGTGATGAAATTTTCCTTCTTTGCTTTTTTTAAAAAAAATTCGAACTTATACCATAGATAGAGAGAAATAGGAGATGCTGCAGAATTTGTATTTACTTCGGGATGTTGGTTTGTAATTTTATCGTGAAATCTGCTTCAATTTTTTTGGCGCAATTTTTAATGATTTTATGCTTTTGTTTGTTATAATTTTTAATTTGTGACAAATTATATCGGATAACAGATTGAGTAGAATTTTTAATTACTGTTTGTTGTAATTTTGTTTTGTAGAGCGGGTCAGGACCGAGCCGTGACCAGTAGGGTCCCCGAAGGGTCAAGGCCAGGATTTAAAAATTAAAAAATAAAACAGGGTCAAGGCCAGGATTTAAAAATTAAAAAATAAAACAGGGTCAGGGTCGGGCCAGGATCAGGCCTGAGTCAGACAAAAAAAAAAAAACCACCTGACCCGAGTCATGGACAGGTCCTGACACAACATTATCACTGGTTCATTGGGTATGACTTGATGAGAATCAAATATCAAGAGGATATATGTATATTTCAGAGCATATTCTACCATTACTAATGAAGCCTGTTTTATATATTTTGTAAGAGGCGAAAAAAGCGACTTTTTAAAAAGCTACTGTACTTAATTTTGGCTCCACTTTTTAACGGTCAGATAGATAATTATTTTTGTGTTATAAACAAATTATAACGTATTGTGACACAATAATCCTTTTGTGGGGAATCTATTTCTTACACTTTTTTGTCAAAGCATCTTAGAATTTGATTTCCTAATTTTGGGCCAAGTTTACCTTTAAGACACAAGAATAATCCTTTATTCCATTCATTAATATAGGTTCTTTAATTTGCAGCATTATCTAAATATGAGAAATGGATAACTTGGTTATCTTAATTAAACCTCAAAATGCGTCTCCCTTTGGAGTTAACACAGTAGATATATTGCATATGTGAGAACCCTTTCATGTATAATAGATGTCTTTTACGAAAATAGTTTATTATCCAATTGTTCACTCCCTTGCGAATATTCACAACTTTTTTGTTTAAATACTCTGGAATCTGTAAACGGTAGTTAATACGAAGTTTACACTTTTTTTTAAAAAAAAAATAGATACTTTTTAGGCATAGAACTAGAATAAATTGCAATTCTAAGATAAAACTATGGTACTTTTACTTGAAAACAACTTACTGATCGATAATGATGATTTTCTTATTGATTAATTACTTGAAAACATGAAGACTTCTACAGGGAAGAGATTGAGGCTTTGTTTTGGATGGGTGATTTTCAAAAGTTGCCTTTAGATGTCATCTTGATATCTTGATAATGACTAAAGAAAAAGCTCTCCTCTTTTTTTGTACAATAATTTTATAACTTTTTAACATTTTCAAAGGATATTTTTGTTGTTCATAATCTAATTGCTGAATAATTGATAATCTTTGAGTAATGTGTCTAAATATCTCGTAGCTATCATTATTTTTTAATAATCTAATGCTAATTCATCGCTAAACAGAATTAGCAACGAATTTCACTAATTAATTATAGAATCTATCCGTCACTAATTTTTATTTTTCTAGTGAGGGAGATTTGCAGTATGAACTACAGTACTCCTCCTAGCTTCTCTGAAAATTTGAGATAATTAAAGGTAAAGTTTGGTTGGTTAATGAAGCAACAATGCATTCTTTTTCAAAACGCGTTATCATGACTTATTCGCTTTTATTACCATCATTTTTATACTATTTTAAATTTCGTGTCCAAGTCTGACCATTTCTCTTGCTTTGCTTGTGCTTATGCTTTGTCTTGAGCCGAGTGTTTTTCCGAAAACAACCCTCTACCTACCAAAATAGATGTAAGGTCTGCGTACACTCTACCCTCCTCAGACCCTACGTTGTGGGATTTCACTGGGTGTGTTGTGGGGGTAAGGTGGATGTGTAAGAGGGTGTTAATAATGTTCCTATGCTTTTGAAATATTCTTTTTATATATTACGAGTAGTTCTTAATATGTAGGCCAGTTCAATCTACTCAAACTTTGGCCACAAAAGTAAAGCAAACCAAGATAAGTGAGTTAAGTACATATTTCCATTTATGTAATATAATTTATTGCCTTCTCTCTTTTGTTCCTTTTATTTGGGGAAAAGTAGAGTGATGGATCTTTTTCCCTTGAACTATGCAAATGTTCACTTAAAGAAGCTTAACTCTTTACTGTTAGTAACTCTTTACTTTAGTAGCCAGTCAACATTAACTCTACTTCCTTCCTAATGAGGCATCTAACTTATGAAGAAAAAAAGAAAGTAAAAAAGATGAACAAGTACTAATTCATTTGGTTGATACTATTTTCATCCCCTTTATTTTGATGCAATTATTCAACTATGAGTAATATGTTCCTTCCCAGCCTTCTTTAAAACTTAAATAGTGCATTCAGCTATGCAGTTTGTAATATAATTCTAGTAATTATTAAAAGGGACAAGAGGGGGTGTTTGGCTAAGTTTATAAATATCTTTTGATTTATTTACGCATTTCGTAAGCATGAAGCACGTTTATAAGTTAAAATCAATCAAAATTTATAAGTTGGGGCAAGCTAGTCACCCAAACTTATGATTTTACAACTTATAAGCACTTTTGATTTGACCACGCATTTTACGATTGTTTTTGTCATATCTCTAATTGTAATATCCAAAATACTAGTTTACAAATAATTTTTAATTAACTCTCTATTATATTTTCTTCATTCATAATTTTTTATGTAAAAATATTAAATTTATATTTTGTTAAATAGCATCAAGGCTATTTGAGTCATTTTAATTAAAAAATTGTTTGTCAACATCTTTCTCGAACATGCTAAATGCTTATTATCGGATTCTAACACTTTTATCCGAATAAATAAATTATCTATAAAAACAATTTCAACACCTAAAAATATTTTTAAGTATTTAAGGTTTATCAACTACTTTTAAATAGCTAACTTAAACGAGCTCTAATTCAAAAGAAAGGGGCGCATTTATCAATCAGAGAAAAAAAAAGAATTAAATAGAAAAGAGATTAACAACACCCTTGAAAATGAGTGAACACATATTTAATGATACTAGTACTAGTAATTAAAAGTCACGTTCTATCCAAATGAAACATGGTTAGTTGCTTAGTCTTTAAGTAGTTGTTGGGATTCTCTTTGCAACCAATGAGCAAATCTTAAGTGTGAGTATGTGACAAACGTTGCAGAAAAAGACCTCCCCCTTAACCCCCTTACTTGGCAGTTCATATTAGTAGGAAAGGTCTGTTCTTTTGTCTCAATGCCTAGCCTAGGATATTAGACCCATTATACTAAGGGTCTGAGAACAAAAAGGGGAAAGGACAAGGGTAGACGAAGAGAAGTGCCTAAAAAGGTGAGTGAGTACATAAACTTAACAACTTAAGAAACAATAAAATATAGTGTAAATTGCAAAAATTGTAGAAAGCACATCTTGAAATGTAGTTAAAATTCACTAAATTTAAATAACAATAACAAGAAATATTTATACTCTTTTTTTTAACATGAATAAACATAATATTAACTTAGGGGTGTTGGTAATGTTTTCAGTAGTTTTATCTTTGGTTAAAACATTTTTTCTAGGAAATAATTTTCTTAAAAAACAGGCAAATGAGTATCCTCGTAGAAGTAGGAAAATAAGTTTCATAATTGACATTTTACATTAATTGTTTCTAACCGATCCCAATATCCACCCAACCCTCCGACTGCCCTCGCACCCCTCACCCCTCACCCCCTCCTATGCCCTCCCATCCCATCTCCACCCTTATAGTATTTGTATAAATTGTATATAGATGATCTTGAGATAATATTTTCTATTTATTTATTAAATATTAAAAAATGAATAAGAAAAAACCTATTTTAAAGAAAACATAATCTAGAAAACTATTTTTCATAAAAATTCTTTTCGTTCGCACCGACCACACTCTTAAGGGATCGGTCGGTTCACGAACTAAGTTATTCCGGGATTATAGTCTTAAAATTATATTTTTAGATTAATTTATCTCACCTAATAGGTGGAATAAAATAACACATAATTTGGAATAAAGTAAAATATCTAAGACTAAATTTATACTTTATTCAATTAAAAATATAAATTTATTCTGAAGTAAATTTTATAACTTCAATCACATAAAATATAAATTTAATACGAAAATATCCCACCTTAACCATTGAAGCAAATAAGTTTGTTAGGTGACATTTGCACCTCCAAGTCCATACTTCAGTCGCCATCTTGAAAAGTTTTTTGTTTTTCCTTTTGCCAATTGGATAAGATCCTCAAAAATAACCCCTTGTCAATTTCTTCTAGTTTTCTTATTTCGCTATTTGGTTTATTTGTCATTAATAAAACCATTATGTTAGTGTTTTCATGTCAATTGTTCGAACTTTTAGTCCAATCGTAGTCAATTTGATTACGAAATCACCAATCTCTACTAGAAACGAAGCAAAATCCACTGAATGTGATAAAATTATATATCCACATTATTCTCATTTTATTTTTATGTTTCTTTTTTTCTTATACGGATAACTCTTATTGGAAGAGAAGAAAAAAAAAACGGCACCTTGCATCTCGTGAATAGAATATTGGAAGGTTATTAGGAATGATGGGGCTATAATTTTTATTAAAAAAATTAAATTATAAAAATATAAATATATGAAAAAGTTAAGAAAATTTATTATAAACCTATTACCAACAAAAAAAGTATCAATTTACATGCGTTGAATAAGGATGGTCCGCCAATAATTAGTAATTACGAGGCAAACATTTATATTTAGTTATTATTTTTAATTTCTTATTATTCATATCATGAGTAGGTGGCTAGATATGACTTATGAGAGGAGAAATTGAAAGAAATAATCCCCTTGATTATTTTCATTGATTGAATAGATATATATACAAGTTACATATTTTCATAATAGGAAAATCCTTTTCCTATTCTACTTCTAAATCCTTATTCTACCATAATTCTAACTATACAATTATGGTAGGTGTATAACACTAATTAAGGTATCCTTTTCATTACAATATACTACAAATATATATACCATATATACAATATCTTATTGGAACAAATATCCTGCAGATCGGCCGAGAGGCCCAGCCCACCGCCGAGAGGCTTTCGCTCACCCCACCGCTCTGTTTAACACACCCCCGCATCATAGCGGGCGATTTTCGAACGCCGAGATCGTCCCTAAAATCTTCAAAGAGAACCATTTGGTAGACCCTTTGTAAAGATGTCGCAATTTGATAACGAGACGGGACATGGCATACGCGAACTTGACCCTTTGCAACCTTTTCACGGACAAAGTGAATGTCCATTTCGATATGCTTGGTGCGTTGGTGTTGAACGGGGTTACCTGAAAGGTAGATGGCACTAATGTTATCGCAATATACCAAGGTTGCCTTCGAATGGGACAATGAAGCTCCAAAAGCAAATTACGTAGCCAACATGATTCGGAGACCACATTCGCTACCCCTCGATATTCGCCTCGCACTTGAGCGTGATATAGTTGCCTGACGTTTTGCTGACCAGGAGACCAAGTTGTTGCCAAGGAACATACAGTAGCCAGAAGTCGACCGTCTGGTGTCGGGACAACCACCCCAATCAGCATCCGTGTAGGAGACAAGCGTAGATGTAGACGACGGATACAAGTGCAACCCATAGTCTAGTGTCCCCTGAATATACCGAATGATGCGTTTGATTGCATTCATGTGCTCAACTCTGGGATCATGCATGAATAAACACACCTGCTGAACCGCATATGTAATATCCGGTCGGGTAAATGTAAATATGTAACTTGTATATATATCTATACAATATCTTATTGGAACAAATATCCTGCAGATCTGGCCGAGAGGCCCAGCCCACTGCCGAGAGGCTTGCTGCTCAGCCCACTGCTCTGTTTAACAGAAATGAAGAGGGCAAGTGAGAATTGAATCCGACCCATAGACCAATCGACTCACGAAACACGTACTCTTGTTTTCTTAAGGTTCTATTTGTAGTGTGAGTTTATGTATGGATGAAAATATATATTAAATTGTCGTATGAAGAGAAATTACTGCTTGGATTATTTTCTCATGTTTGAGTATACACTAATAAGTGACATATGATACTCATACAAGGCGAATTATAGAGCACACTTAGGAAGATAGTGTTTTATCATTTTAGTCATACTTTTATATAGATTTTGACATCGATATATAATGTTTGATTGTTGATTGAAATAAGCATTCTTCTAAAAAAAGAAGAAGATAATTTCCTATTCTCATTTAACTAAACACATAAGATTGTAAGCTTGAATTAATTTCCTGTTCTTATTAAACTATATTTCTTTTAGTTTAATAAGATTTATTGATTCATGCTTGATAAGCTCACTTAAAGGGATAACACATACTATCATAATACAACAACAACAATATACGCAGTGTAATTTATAAGTAGAGTTTGAAAATGGTAGAATGTACATTATCTTTGTTGGAAATTTGCCTTTGGTGGGAAGGTGCGTCCACCCATATTTAATGAATTAAACACTAGTGTTTCGCATGTTGGAGGCTTTGTCTCTTCACACGTGCATAATCTACTAAGTGAGTAGATGACCGTAGGGCCAAGAATCGTCAAATTTCGTTGAGAAATGAAAGAGATATTGGTCCACGAAGTAAGGTGTTTGAGGCATGGAAATATGGTATGTGACAAATCTACCACATCGGTGGAAAAATGAAGAATTGCTCTCTTTATAAGTCTCATAATTGGCTAAGGGTTTGGGACCCCAAGGGGTAACCCATGTGTTTAAAGGAGAGAGGACCTAGATGTGCTTGGGTTCAAGGCTAAGCCCACATGCGCGCCGCCGCCGCCCGTCCGGTCACGGGTCGTGGGACGTGGGACCTTCTGATATTATCTATTTGGACCCCCAAATTGCTTAATATTTACAGTTTGGTCCCTACAGTTTCTGGAAATGTGAATTTGGCAACGGAAGGCAGAAAGTTTCTGCCTACCGTTTGGACTGATTTTTGGAGCATTAACCAGCCATTACTTGGTTGTTAACTCCTTCATAAACAACCCTCCTTCAATGGCCTTAAACAACCATTTTCTTGGCAGTTGAGAAGTCCCCCCTTATACTATATATTGGAGCCTTTTGGGCTGAATTGTGTGGACAACATATGGAAAAAAAAAGTGACGAAAAACACACAAACAGAATATAGAAAACGAGACAACATTTATATACACAGAGACAAACAGAAGAGACACTGAAATTCAGTCCAAAACGTTGGGATTAAAACAGAAACTCTTCCATCCTTTTCCATTTCTTCAGCAAGGCGTTTCGTGTTTGTTTTCTTCGTCAGACTCAACCTATTTGCTTTGTAGTGTTGAGATTTAAGTGTTGTTTTATCTTGGGAGACTATTGCCCGTTAACGTAAAAGCATATATACGGGGCAATTTTGTCTTAAGGACAGAGTGCAATCACTCGACTCAGCACACAGTTGTAACAATCCATATTTAGTATTTCTTGATTTCAGGTTATCAAGATTCAAGACTCAACAAGCTTGCGGTAGTTCTGAAGATTGGCATACTTGTTTATCCTTTCGAACACTTGTAATATTTATTTACTTCTCGTACTGCTTATACAATATCCAACAATCTTTACCTCTATCTTTGTGATTGGAGAAATTATTTTCGATAGACCCTCTACAATGCACACTATCAGAATACACAATAATAATCTCTCAAAGTTTGTTTAAACATGATTTGTTGTTTTTGGGGGCTCTAAACGGACCAGCACTTCGGCCCACGTGATAAGAGTATAGAAGGCAAATTGTTTGGGCTTCTTGCTTCAGCCTCACTGCTCTTGATTGAACTGGTTATGTCCAGTCAAATATGAAAACATGTCCTAAAACTTTGAACAATGGAGTTCAAAAATATCTTGAAATTTGAACTATTCTTGATTGAATTGTCATGAAGTTAAAAATACTTGGAGTTAAGAAGAAAAGGCGAAGGAGGAGGAGGAGGAGGAGGAGAAGAAGTATCAGTATCAATAGGTGCTTTGTCGTTCTTTTAAATTATAGCTAACCATTAAATATTTTATAAATGATGTTGTGTATATCATAAATAATAGCCGTATATTAAGTGATTTATAGAAAAACTAAGAAGATATTTGTTTTCCAAAATAAAATAAGTAATAACTGATCTTAAAATTTTAAGAAATCTTTTCGATAGAGTACTTCTTAATTGACGTAGATCAGAAACAAATGATAACCTAATCAAATTACTCTTTTAATTAGTAATTATTACCGTAAATATTTTTCTTAGTAGGCGTTTGACCGTAGATTTCAAATATTTTCATTTTATTTGAAATTTATGGAGTTGGAGTTGAATATAGAGTTGTGTTTGGTTACACTTTTTGTAAATAATATTTAAAAAAAAATTCATGCATGAATGTACTTAAATACAACTTTAAAAGTGAAATAGTTTTTTGTTTGGTTCATTAAATTAAATGTGGGATATATATATAATCCAAAACATGTGTTTGGTTTGAAGTTGGATCAACCTTTTGTTTTCAATGTTAACCTGAATATTTCAATAGCTTAAATATAAGTAAATTATATTTGCAATGTAACATTCACTATTATATATATATATTCAAGCATGAGAATTAAACTCCATTTAAGTCACAAACAAAAAATCACACATTCTTAAGTTAAATGGTTACTGCACACATAAATCAATTCAATCAGTAAAAAATGCAAGAATTGTGCATAAGAAATGCAAACGTTATGCAAAAAAATGCAAGAAGAGAGCAGAAACTATCCAGAAATGCAGAAAAATGAAAAACAAAAGCATAAAAATAAGAAATGAAGCAAAAAACGGCAGAAACTGTACAGAAAAATGCAAAAAAAAAAAAAAGCATAAAACAAGAACATGCAAAAACTGTGCATAAACTACGCAGAAAAATGCAAAAAAACAGTGCAAAAATTATGCAAAAAAATCAGAAACTATGTAGAAAATGCAAAAACAAATGCAGAAGATAAAAAAACTGAATCCAAAAGTGCAGAAACAACCAACAAAGGTAAAGATGAAAGGGTAAGATGATCATTAAATAATATTATCCCCGGAGATATCCCACTTAAAAAATGGGATAATATAATCCTGGATTGTGGTATAATTTTATATTGAGACTATTTAATAACTTAAATCAAACATGATATAAATTAATCAAAAAATCTAATCCCATTATATCCTTTCTTATACCGCTTACCGCCGACCAAATGATCCTTGATAGGGTGTATAAGAATAATGTTAATAGGGTGTATTAGTAATGTTGTATTATTTTTTATTCACTATTTGATTTGGTGTATTAATGCATTGCGTAATTTCTAAAAAAATTACTTATTTACAAAAATACCTTCGACATTTTTTAGCTTAGTACTATTATAATTTCTTATCCGAAATCCATTGCACGGTTATATTTACAAAATCATTTATAAGATAGATTTAAAATTCTTATCACTGAGTTATACCAGTAAAACTAAAAATAGAATTTAATAAATTCAGAAATAAAAATGATTTGGGTATAATTTTAGTCATGAAAAATTTGCAAGAACATCAATTTTGAGCAACCCCCCTCCCCCCCCCTATTACTGTAAAAGATTTTAAAAAGTTAGAAGGGGAAAGAGAAGTCCTAAAAAAACAGATTTACTATGAGACTTGAAGATAATTAATTAAAAAATTAGTTTAATTAGAGTAATTATATCTTTAATCATGTTTATATATGCATATATTATAGGGTGTACATAAACCTCAATTATTCTCTCTGTCACCGCCACGTCATCATCTCCACCTCAAACCCTAGAAGGTCTTCCCAACCGATATCATTAACCTCCAAGAAGAAGCAGGAGAGAAATATACACAGATATTCAATTAGGATTTTAAAAGTCTATTTTGAGATAAATAAATCTTATGGTATTCAATTAAGTTTTTAAATAAGATTTTTGAAAAAGAGTGTTTAAATTTAGTGGTATTCAAACAGTATTTTAAACAAGTAATAAAAAGTCTTTTATATTAAAAACTTACTGATTTCGAAAGATTTTTTTTTCTCAATAAATTTTATGTGACTTTTTAGTGAGAAATATAAATATCTAAACCAGGTAAAAAATCAATTTTTCTTCAAGTCTCTTCACAGCCACGAGTGAAGAATCCGATAGTTCCCCTAGGAACACAGTTACCAAACCACCATACCCAGCTTCTCTGAAAACTCCTTTATTGCAGCACTAAACTCTTTATATGAAAACACCTTCAAATTCATTACAGGATTTTGTTTCATCATTGGTCTTGAAAAAACCCTTTACTTATAGATTGATTGCTTTGCCTTCATGTTCTTTTTTAAAGTGATTCAGTATAACTACACTGGATAGAGGTTTCCAAATGTGTTACTTGTCCAACTCTCACCTTGTGTTGCGTGCGGTGTGGGGCCATTTTAAAATAGTTGATGTTCCTTTTACTTTTTCGAATGAAAGTAAAACACCTATTTAAAATCTTTATAAATTTTGTGATAAATTTTTTAAAATTTAAACATCAAAAATTTTGATGGTAAAATTTTTTTAAAAATCTTTTAAATCATTACGTTTCTATATAATCTTTTAAAGTTCACTAAACTTATTATTTATATATAAATAGTCTTTTAAAATCTCAGCGCAATACACGCCTTTAAAGAAATTGAGGGAATGGAAACTTGATATGGTTTGTGAAGAAGCGAAATGCCCTAATTTGGGAGAGTGTTGGTCTGGTGGTGAAACGGCTACTATTATGATTTTGGGTGATACTTGTACCAGAGGTTGCAAGTCATGTACATTTATTTATATTAAATTTTGTCTATACATTTCGGTTTATTGCTGATTCTAATTACTATGGGTATTGAGTTAATATGGATTGATTGATATTCATTTGGATTTTTGAGGTGCATGATGGCGTTTATGTGCTAAGGGAAAAGATTGTTTTTTTCCTTTTTGTAGAAAAGTAAGATCATTTACCTCTTATATTATTTAATAGACATATGATTTTTTTGTAATACAAATACAATTGTCTAAAATCTAAATTGCAACTTTGTGGTGTTGTCCAAAAGTTACAAATTACATAATAAAATTACAATTAAAAAAATTACATTCTCAAAAAAACCCGTTCTAATTGCTTGATGATTTCATGTGGTTCTTCGGTTGGAATTGGTATTTGTTGGTCAAATTGATCCACGTCGCTTCCACTACCTTCGGTTAAGATTTCGTTGTAGTTTTCATCATCTTCTTCGTTGATCTCCGGTTGACCGCACCTTTCTCCGCTCCGCTCGTATCCAATCTCTCCGAATAATACCGCAATTTCCAAGTCGTCTCCGGCTAATGAGTGTCTCGTGGTCTCCTATTTGATATCTCGCTGCGAAAAAGCGCTTTCGACGCAGATTGACGACGCTTGAATGTTCAAAACATCTCGAGCCATCATTGAAAGTGTCGGAAAGGTCTTCTCATTCCCCCTCCGTATTTCAAAGCAAGTCTTCATGTCCATCTTCATTGATAGCTTCTTGATACGTACATTTAACCCCGCAAAACAAAAATATCCAACTCGCTAATTTGGTTAGTAGTAGAGGTACGGCCGCACATTCTATTTCGAGGCTTTCAATACTAGCCGCAGCTTAAACAAGATGTCTTTTGTGAGGTTGTGTTGAAGATGAAGAAGATGGTATGGAAGCCGGTAAGTTACTAGCATTTTCTTGTTGATAAAATCTATATATATTTTTGCATTGGTGTTCTACGCTAGACAATACTTCTTCTTTAGTTTGTTCAATAGGTGGTGGGTGATTTAGATTTTTGGGACTTGGAGGTGGTAGTACTTCTATACAATCGTAAATAGTTTCAATTAGTGATTTTGTACCGTCTATTTTAATAGTAGGATTTAATACGAACCAATAATATAAATAGAGGGAATAGGAATAAAATATTTTTTTATTTTTAGAAACATTTTTTTAATAGTCGCCTTATAAGTTTGGTTTTTCCATATATTCACTAAGTAATAAAAATATTAGAGTTATATAAAATAACATAGTTGAAATAGTAGGATAATATATACCGGAAAATTCTTTTGTTGCTTGAAAAAATTTCTCTAAAAATACAATAAGTTCGGAAATTTTTTCCCAATCACTATCTAAAATCATATCAAAGTGGCTTTTTATTATGAGAGTTAAAAAATAAAGTTATAGGTAATTTATAGTCATAAGCAACAAGTAGTTGCTCGTATAAAGAATTCCACCTAGTGGATACTTCTTGTGGAATTTTTCTAAAAGGTAGTTGGCAATCATGACAAATTTTTTTATATTCTTTTCTACGTTGTACTTTATTACTTTTAAAAATAAAGTTTATAGCAAATTGTATTTTACTAAGAATGTCTTCAAAAAGTGATAGACCATCCTTTACAATTAAGTTATATATATGGCACGCGCATTTTATATGAAAATGGTCCGGAAAAGACGGAGTTAAACTATTTTTTAAAATTGTAATGGCGTAATTGTTACTAGAAGCGTTATCTAATGTAATAGTTATAATTTTATCGGTAATTCCGTAATAATCGCACACTTGATAAATATTTTCTCGCAATAAAAGTACCAAAGTGTGCCTATCATCTATATATCTATACGCTAAAATACGTTTTTGCATAGACCATTTATAATCTATCCAATGACAAGTTACAGTTAAATAATCATGGCCGTTAGTACTACGACATATATCAGACGTGATGGATACTTTGCCATTAAAATGATATAATGAAAAACGTAAATATTGTTGATATTCATGCGCGAATTTAAATACATCTCTCTTAACAGTTGATCTAGGAAAACCGTTAAAAGCAGGATTATATATATCTCTAATGTAATGAATAAACCGGGAGATGAAGGAAATGAAAAAGGCAAACCCTCCACAAGAACTAATTTTGATATTGCTTCCCTATCTCTATGTTTATTGTATTTAGAGCCTACAATTCCCCCCGTCATAGGGTTAATTTGACCCCGTACTTGGTCCGGAATGACGTATGTGAACCTTGTCCCGATGGAGCGGGCGTTTGCGCACCCGGTTTTGAAGCCTGGTATTGGGCATACCTAGTGGATGAGCACTTACTACGTGTCTAATTAAACCCCCATCCCACCGTGACCTTTTTCGTTTTAAATTTTAAAACATTTTTACAAATTTTACATATGGCTACTTGATTCTCTACGTCCCTATCAAAAAATGTCCATGCATCCGATTTTAATGGTCGTTTTGTCTTTGGACCTCGTCTCATACTAGGGGGAATAGGAGGTATTTCGGTTGAAGGTGCACTAGTGGGTGTGTTGTCATCAACATTAGTGGGTATATCATCTAGATCATCGTCTAAATTAAAGTCTTCTTGAGTTCCGTAAAATAGCTCCCGGTCTAAATCTAATGGTATTGTAGGAAAATGTCGAGTATCAACAAAATCATCATGTGTAGGAATAAGATGACTAGAAGAAGTACCCTTGCCCCGGTTGCCCCTACTAGAAGAAGCACCCTTACCCTTACCCTTAAACATACCTTTTAATCCTTCCATTTTAATTATGATAATAAATAAATAATTAAAGACAATAAAATTAAGTGATCTAAACTAAATAAACAGACAATAATAATTTAATGAAGGAACGAATGTACCAAACGCCGACGTAACGTCTACGTGTAATCGAGAGGTTGAAAATTGAAACTTTGCTCGATGGAAGATCCTCAAGCTAGTTGCCAACTTCACTACCAATTCCCAAATGAATAAATAAAATTGAATATTTAGCAAACAATGTAGAATTGTAGAGATATATTGAGAAATTAGAGAGATTGTAGGAAGATTTGTGAGAAAGATGAAGAGAAAATGAGTTATTTATAGTTGAAAAATTGGGTTAAAGTGTAAATATAATAACTTATGGGTTAAAAATAAATATTAAGGGGTAGGGGGTAGGGGGGGGGGGGGGGGGGGGGGCTAAAATGGCGTTTAAAAAAAACAATATTTTTCTCGTGATACTTAGATCAAAGGGAAAACATTTATTTGGATGAGGTGAGGGTAAGGAAAACGTTAAATGAACACGAAAGCATGATTTTATTTATCTCTTTGCCACTTCGTTTATGTTTCTGTGGCGAGAAAGGAACTGAACTGGATATATTTGTTAACATACATCAACAACAAACCTAGTATAGTCCCACATGTGGGGTCTGGGGTGAGTAGTATGTACACAGACCTTATTCCTACCTTTGTGAGGCAGAGAAGTTGTTTCTGGTAGACCCCCGGCACGAAAGAAAAGACAGGATGTGATAACAAATAGCATGGTATCAAGAAAAAATATGACAATAAAATAGTAAGATAAAAAGCAAATGCGGTAACGTACAATAATACACATTGAGAAAAAGAAACTACGCTATTCCTACCTAATACTACTAATACGAAAATCATTTAGCTACCTTCTAACCTAATCCTAATTCTCGACCTCTACACCTTTCTATCTAGGGTCATATCCTCACTAAGGCGTAAACTGTTCCGTAGCGTCCTAGATACTTCTGTATTTAAGACAAATGCAAAGTAGCTGATGTGGAAAATTGGAACTGAATTGACATGCCAAAATAATATGGTAGTAGATAGTTGGGAAGAACTGAAGGTATAACAACAATAACGGATAGAAAGCTAATTTGGACTTTCACGGCCATATTGTTAGAAGTGTAGTGGATTTTGTAAGAAAGGGGATGAGAAACAAGAATTTTTTTTCTTTGCTTATCTCTCTGTTGCTCTCTCTCGGCCAACCTGTTTTTAGTGTATGTTCACTGTGGTTATTGAGAAGGTTAGAGGAGATTTTTTTTAAGTAGATTGGGTTTAGATTTGCTATAGGCACGGATAAACAAGACTTATGATCCATGTGGATGATTGTTTACTGAATCTGTCCTTTGAAATTTCAGATTCTGCAATGTGAAGACATCACGCACTCCAGCTCCTCCTGACCCAAATGAACCTGCCAATGTGGCTGAGGCCATTGCCTCATGGGGATTAGATTACATTGTGATTACCAGTGTTGACCGTGATGATTTACCTGATCAAGGAAGTGGTCATTTCACCGAGACAGTGCAGAAGTTGAAGGCATTGAAGCCACATATGCTCATAGAAGCACTTAGTAAGTGCTCCTTTTTTAAGTACCTTGTGAACTTTCTACCTAGACCAGAACCCCAAAAAACTGTGAACTTCATTTATATGGCTTCAGACTTTGTTTACTCTTTTACCTTTGTGCTTGATCTGATATGTAAGACAGTCTACAAAAGGTTCAATGAAGTTACTGCAATTAGGTTGATACGTCGCAACGATCTGTCTTGCACAAATACGTGGTGTTCCTTATTTTATTGCTGCAGCAACCGACTAATCATTGCGCATGTAGAGTCGTAATAAGAAGTGCAACTTGTTGTCAACCATACATGTTCTTCCGTTCTTGTACTTCATCCTCTTTGGCTCTTTCTCCCTATCCCCCTCTTTCCCCTCCCTGTGCCATCAATTGGATTTGCTTTGATTTGATTATCTTCAGCATTTTTAGTGGACCTTGGTGTATGAGTAGCTGAATCTTCATGTGGTAGCATTTATCCTTTTATTGTATCCATGACAAATTAATTCCAACTGAGCTCAACTAGTTGAAATAATGACTCTTTCTGGAGTATGAACCTCACATATTTATTTTGGTCTGATTCTTTTGAGAATCTAGATATTCTATTTGTGAGATATGATTAAAGGTATTACTTCCTTGTTGTACCTTTCCCGAAATTCTATAGGCGGTCTAACGTCCTTTTAACTGTCGCAGAAGTTATTGAAAAATGAGTTTACTGGGAAAATGTGAAGCAACTAATTTATAAAAAAAATAGAAAGGAAAAGGGGTATTACATGTTCTGTTTGAGTGGAAAAAATTATTTTGACATGAGAAAAGCTGGTGGTGACAAGATTTTTTCGAAGTCCTATAGCTAAAAAAGGATCTCGTTTATAGATAGCATTTGTGCTTTTCCTTCCATTATATAACTAACTTTATACATACAAATTATAGATGTTTAACTTGTGTCCCTTTTCTTCCCTTTTCTCCATCAGTTGAGCAATACCTAGATGGGTTATTTGGAGCCTTAGTTAAGTTGGTATCCTGGTTGCTCAAACAGGGATTTTGGCAATAAGTGTGATGGTTACCTTTATCCAAGTGCTATTCTCAGTCTTGACCATATTTACCTTCTTTCTGAAAGTTTTAATCAAAGAAAAGAAATAGTGAATGGCAATTGACATTTGAATTTGTACCACATCAGCCTATTTATGCATCTATCTAAATGGTCAAACAAAAGATCATGATATTATCTGATTGCATCCTGCAGCCCCAGATTTTCGAGGAGACCCTGGGTGTGTAGAAAAAGTTGCAAAATCTGGATTAGATGTTCTTGCTCATAACATTGAAACCGTTGAAGAGCTTCAGAGTGTAGTACGAGATCGTCGTGCTAACTTCAAGCAGTCCATGGACGTTCTGAAGATGGCCAAGGACTATGCCCCTGCCAGTACATTGACAAAGACTTCAATAATGTTGGGCTGTGGGGAAACTCCCGAACAAGTTGTTAAAACAATGGAAAAAGTGCGTTCGGCAGGTGTTGATGTGATGACATTTGGTCAGTACATGAGACCATCAAAGCGTCACATGCCTGTTTCTGAATACATTTGATACAACTTTATCTCCATATGGAATTGCTTTTGTAATGCTGATGAAAGTTTCTTTTTAAACTTCATTAAATTTAACAACTGTCTAGGAACAGCGGAACACTAATAAGTTGCAAGGGAGTAAGGTATTACCACCTCCCCGCCCTTTCCCCACAACACTTGTGAGAATTTTTTTGACACTTGAGTCTTCGATTTACTTACCGAGTTATGGTGAGAATCTGCAATTTGGGGCAACACAAAATTATGTTAGGTTTTTACATTCTGTTATAGTTCATAGTTTTTCTTAGCTCAAATTGTTTATTTGATGTCATTTTGGTGCAAGTATGAACTAATATCTCGTTTAAAAATTACCATATGTATTATTTTGAAGAAAAAAACAAAGAATTACGATTGTTCAAGTCTTATCATGTCTTTGATTTAAAACAACTCATTAGCTAATCGAGTCAATTCTGAGTTTCAATT